>CM057380.1:49685000-52085000 GCA_030015415.1 Cynopterus sphinx
AAATGAAACTTTGTGGAGTTGAAAAATACAGTATCTGAAGTAAAATTATTATTTCATGTGATTAATAGCAGATTAGACATTGCAAAATAAGTAAACTTAAATGCATAGTAATACAAACTTCCCAAACTGAAGAACAGAGAAAAAAAAACTGGGGGAAAAATCAAACCAAGTCTTAGTGATCTGTCAGATAATATCAAGCTGTTTAACATACTTGTAATTAAAGTCCCAGAAGGGAAGTCAGAAAAAACATTGAAAAAATAATGGCCAAATACATTTCAAATTTGATGAAAACCATAAACTCACAGATACAAGATCAACAAACCACAGTATAGAATAAACCAAAGTAAACTACACGGGATCATATCTTAATCAAATTTCCAAAAACCAGTGATAGTCTACTAGAGAAGCCTTTCAATTATCTTTTTTAACCAGCCAACATCAGAGAAGGCTATTTTCACTCTTGACCAGCTCCTTTCACGTACCTCTTTCCCAGGATGAAACAGAACAGTATTATCTAGGTCCTCAATATTAGCAATAAGAGTTGTTGTATACCAGGCAGTTAGCAGGTGCCAAATACTCACATCATCTCATCTATTCTTCATAGTAGTCCAGTGAGATGGTAGCTACTATTATCCATGTTATAGGTGAAAAAAAAAACATAGAGAGATTATTTTGTTCAAATAGTATAATTTTTGCTGTGGAGTCAAGAATCAAATTCAAGAAAGTGACCACAGAGCCCACCATGCTTAAAACTACACTGGACCAGCTCTATGAAGGGCAACCCACAATGCTTGGGCTAAAGAAAAATACTCTTTGCATTTCTATTCTACATATCAGCCACAAAATGGCTTCATATTAAATCACAGCTTTTAGCTACTTTCCCCAACCCATTACCACCTCCTCACAGCTTGGGGAAAAAAAGTCTTTAGAAAGTCTGTACTGTGCTTAGTCATTATGATTAGATCTCAAGGACTGGTAAATGAGTCATCTGTAATTTTAAAAGCAATGAACTTGGAAACAGAAGACACTGATTATCAGCTCTGTGACCTCAGATAAGTCAGTTCCTTGGGCCTCAATTTCTTCATGTATAAACCAGGGAAAATGATAACTAACTATAAGGAATATATTTAAAAACACAAATAGAAGTGGTTTGTTAATGGAAAAGTAATATACAAACTAGAGGGGACTTCTCATGTTTATTTAAGGAGGACCCTTTTAAAATGTAGTCAATACCACTTATATTAATTGAAAATTTAAGCAGCAAGATCTGATCATTTTATTTTTTGTGACTGATGACTTACACAATACCTTTCACTTTCGGATAATGATTTTGGTATAAAGATTTACTTTGGGGGGAGTAAAGTTTAAGAGACCACATAGCAGTATTCACAATAACCAAAAAGTGGAATATATCCAGACATCTATCCATCAGATAAATAGGTAAGTAAAATGTGATATAGACATACAATGGAATATTATTCAGCCTTCGAAAGGAAATAAATCCTGACACATGCTACAATATGAATGAGCCTTGAGAACATAGTACTAAAGAAAATAAGACAGTCACAAAGAGACAAGTATTGTATGATTCAATTTACAGGAGGTGCCTAGAGTAGTTGAATTCTTAGATACAGAAAGTAGAATGAGGATTGCCAGGGGCTGCGGGGAGGAGAAAATGGAGAGTTGTTGTTCAACAGGTATAGAGTTTCAGTTTTGCAAAATGGAAAGAATTCTGGAGACTGGTTGCACAACAGTGTGAATGTATTTAACACTGTCAAACTGGACATTAAAAATGTCTGAGATGGGGGAAATTGTGTTATGTATCTTACCACAATTAAATATTTTAAAAAGGCAAGAAGGAGTTAATGAGCTATCTGGGGAAGCTGGGGGGAAATCATGTTTAAACAACATGCAAGCACAGGAGAGCATGATACATTCTAGGAATTGCATGTGATTCCATATGAGTGGACTGACCAGACAATACAGGGCCCCATACACCATGTTTAAGAATTTGGACTTTATCTAGAAAAGCAATATTGAGTTAATTTGCTTAAGATTGCTTATTGAGTCAAAGGCAGCATATTGACAGAATCGTTCGGATCTCCTGATGCCCAGGTCAGAGAATATATGTTTGTGTATACATATGACATATATTTAATAATCACCTGAATAGGTGAATGTCTATATGAAATACCAAGACTGCAACATTTAATGTTTAACCCATTAATTGAATTGTAGCACACATTTTCTAAGGAATAACTATCACTCAGAAGTATTCTTAGTTTTCTGTCATTATCACTCGTTAAGCCCCTTTGAAGCTGAAAAATAAATGTAAATTCCCTTCTTAAAAAAGGAAGCTACAAAATAAGATGCATGATACTATTTTTGTAAGAAAAATATATATGCATGAAAAATACTAGAAATATCTACAGCAAATGTTGGAAGTTATCTTTGGGTTGTGCAATTTTAGTTAATTTTTTTTTCGTAGTACTTTTCTGTTTTCTAATGTTTCTTCACTGAGCACATAAACTAGAAGAAAATGTAAGTGAAGAAAAAGAAATTCTTGGGTTCACTGCATCAAATGGCAAAATTTTCAAGAATACTATGCTAACTGTGTCAATATAATCTTTGAGCCCAGGAGCTAATAATTCCTTTTGAATCTGCAGAAGGAGCTCGGAATGTTGGAGAGCAGCTGGTAACACAGGGAGATTCCAGCCCTCACTGCCCCTTTTATCTCTTCCTACCTCCTTTCCTTCCCATGCGATCTATCCCTCTTAGTGTCCTGTTCAATTAGGCTATCTTTCTAGAACTAACATCTGCTTGATGGGATTACTCCCCAAATAGCCTAATATCAGGGTACTAAATACCCTGAAAGCAAAGTATGCTGGGAATTTCAAGATCTCTCACAAATGGGGCCATGTTAGAGAACTAAATGCAGCTCACAATTAACCTGTCTTATGAAATGAAGAAGCTCAAGGGGGAAGCAAAGAAGAGAGAGGGAAATAAGATTGACAGAGAAGTGTCAAAAGACATGAGAAGCTCATGGGTGAGGAATAAAGGACGGAAGCATGAAGGCCAAATTCCAGTCCTCTGTGCAACAGACAGCACACACTTCAGCAGGGACTTCAATAAGATGCTGAACACAACTTCTGATTGTGAAGGTCACCATGGTGTCGCATGTAACTAAAAAGATTCCGACTTCCATTTTCAAAAAACAGAGAAATTTAGAATCTTAAATCTGTAATAATAGGAAGGACCCCTGCTATGCTTAGCTTGCCTTTGAATTTCCCAGACCTCATTGCTGCCTTTCCTTTACCTCTTTCCAGCCTGGAAGCTTGTTCTACCTTTCTTCTTTTGGCTAACTTACCCTTCAGGGCTCAGCCCAGGATTTGCTTTCTTATCACATATCACATTATACTTAAGTATCTGTATGGACTTCCTTCATTTAACCATAGCTCCTTAAGGACATGAACTGGATTGTAGTCATCTTTGTAGTCACAGTGCCTGGAACATAATAGGTGATATTAAATAATGCTCAAACTAAATTGACCTGATTAAAGAATTAAGGCTTCCTTGTTGTCAATACTTTCACATTTCCTACTTGAAGAGGAGCAACCTTTTCCATGATAGCTGGGCTTTGAGCATTGACCAATCTCTAAAGCCTCTAGAGACCTAACCTCCTTCTATCCATTGGCACCATCCCCAAGAGAATCCTGTAGACAAGGCCTTTCCTTGGGGCAAAAAGACTGATGCTGTTCTCCTGCTGCCAGCACTAGCTCTGGATTGGCTAAAATTTTTGTTAGCCTATTCTACAAACCCCTGAGCTAATCGCTTCTCTAGAAAGCTACCTTTTACATTAAGACCATAGAAGAATTTTAAAGCAGCCCCTTCCTTGAGTATGGAGGATTCCAGGGGTAAGACTTTTGAATAAGAGTCTCCCTTGCTCACTCCTGCACAATCTTTTCTCCATGACCAAATTTATAAGGCACTCAGAGAGATTCTGTGCGCAAAGTTTAGATCCAACACATAATACAGTTTTGCAGACCAGCCGATGGATTTGGCTTTAGAAAATAGCTCTACTGACCCCCAGTAGCCTTTGTTCCACAAATGATCCCATCTTAAAGAAAGGCATGTGAATAGGCTGACCTCACAGTCAGCCAGGCTTAAACTTGACTTTGACCTAATCTGAACTTCCTGGCACTTTGGCCAGAACAGCACCAGTCGCACCCAAGTTTACAGTGTAAGGTCACAATGCAAAGAAGGGAATCAAAAGCACTGGTCCAAGATCTTCCGAAATGCTACATTATGTTTGAACTTTTATTCTCTCCTGATTTGTTAACAATTAACTTGCAAAGCTAACTGTGAAAAGACAGCTTCATGAATAGAGGTAATGAAGTCTAGAGACCAGTTATAAGAACTGTGTCATCTTGCAGCACTTCCTTGGAAGAGTCTTCAACTTAAGCCACTTGCTAGCTCTATTCCTTTCTGGCTTAGTGTGGAGTCCCCAAACTGTAGAATAAGAATGATTTGCCAAACAAATTTTGCCTTTCTTTTTCTGGTGCTTCATTTAACTGGTTTATGCCTCAGAGTAAAGCTATTATAATGACATTATCCTTTAATGAGCAATGGTACAACGCTTTCCTGATGGCAATATCTAGAATTATGCAGTGTTTAAAAACCACCACAACTTTAGGGAATACTCAGTAATTTTTCTATTGCAAATATCCGAGTCTTGTTCAAAATGAAAGAGTTTAATTCTTTTGGTGGTTTTTTTTTTTAACTTTAATTCTTTCAATAAATGGTGGCTCCCCAAAGAAATAAGCATAGTTCATTAGCAATGTTAATGAAAATGTCATATTCAGTAAAACTTACCAGAATATCATTCCCTGAAGCAAAAAACTTTTCAGATGCTTTGTTTGTCAATTAATGAAAAACTCTGTGGTCTAGATTAGTAAATTGAACATATTTGGAGGGGGCAATCATCCTTAGACAAATAATTATATATTAAAAAAAAAAACAACTTTAACAATAACGTTATAGAACTTCAGAGGTACTAAGAGATTTTTTTTTAAATAAGAAAACTAGCAGGAAAAACATTATTAGTAGTAATTCTTTTTCTGCTATTACATTAATTGCCAGGGCTTTCTCTTCATTCATGTTTAACCAAGGAACTTTGAAACATTTGAAGTAAATAGTTTGCTTGCTACAGACCATAAACAATGACTCAAGATTGACTTTCCAACTCCCAAAGCTTCAGCTATGTGGTTTCCTTCTTAGACAAGTTTTGCCCTAGAGAAATAAAATTTATTTTTGTTCCTGGATTACTCTAGCATAATACATATTAGTTGAACTTAATGAGTGAAGCTTTTATTAATGTAGCAGATGAAACAGTTATTCTGATATTATTTTTGCTCCTGTAAGGAACATCTTCTTGCTATTGTGGAAATGAATGATGACCATCTGAATGAGAACAGTGGTTATTTATTCAGAGCTTGCTATAGCTTCTAAGTCAGCTATCATCACTTGTGTTTGGTAGGGACTCAAAGGCAGGAAAGGGAGGAGGAAAGCTTTCTAGATGACATGGTAAAGTTAGAGGCAGGATAACTAAGAGCAGGACATTCTATATGATTGATTTGAGAAGTGTATCTGGTTTTCTCTGGTTGGCCCCAAGTTAGAAGCAATGGCAAAAAAAAAAAAAAAAGCTGGCAGCATTGACCAAGTCCTCATCATTCTAGACCAATTGCTACAGAGACTGTGTTTTGGATCCCTAAGCTGGTTGCTGCAGAAGTTGTAGATCAGAGATCTGTTGTTATTTACAGTCTAGCCAATATCTGTTTATATATTCAGTCTCTCAACATATATAGCAGTCAATTTCTTAAATTGCTTTCTCATTTCCATCCCCCTCAAAATTTCAAAATACAGTGGCATGCAAAATGATTTACCAAACCATCAAAATCCACCCTTAAATTGTGTGAGTCAGAGAGGAGGGGCAAAGCTGGGAATAGAGAACAAATTTTACTTATAAATAAATGTGTTTCTAAACTATTTACAGTTTTATTTTTTATCCATAAACAGATATTAGCTAAATTTTAAAATTGTATATTTGTTTTAAAATACACCCTTAAAGAAAGATAAAAACACAAACTAAGGCACACTAATATTTTAATACTGGATGTTAATAGTGAATTTTTTTTTGGAGTTTTTTATGATGGGGGTGGTGAAAATGGACATTCCCACTTTCAGAGTATCTTCTATTTGTTTTTAGAAATTTTAGGGACTCACACTCATATTAAACGGAAAAGGTTCTGAGAAGTAATTTTAAAATTGTCTCCAAGCAGAACCACATTAAAACTTTCCTAGAAAGAACATCAGAGACCCTTAGAAAAGGAGATTCTGCACTCCCATCATTCTTGTCATGTGATGACCACTTCCACCAGCTGTCTCATTTTTCAGGATGGCTGCAGCAGCAGCAAAAACAACAGACGGCAGCAGCAACTGGAGTATCAAGATTCTTTACATCTACATTTAGCAATGGAATTCTTCTTAAGGATTCAATATGGCATGAAAGTAAACGAGTATCACCTACATTCTCTTATACAAATTCAAAAATAATCTTTATCTTTAATCAAAGGATTGTATACAAATTGTTTTTAAAGGTCCAAAGAGCTAAAAGTCTTATAGTAATGATAAAATGTAGTTCCTTGACCTCTCCTCCCCTCCCCACTGCTCCCACTCTGGAGAGAAATCTTTAGTTCTTTTAGCTGTTTCTTCTGGAATTTACTTCTATATTACTAAATAATATAGACCAGGGGTCCCCAATCCCCGGGACCTGGACTACTACTGGTCCGTGGTCTGTTAGGAACTGGGCCACAAAGAAGGAGGTGAGTGGCAGCAAGCAAGAAGCTTCATCTGAATTTGCAGCTGCTCCCCAGCGCTAGCATCACTGCCTCAGCTCCACTCAGATTATCAGGCATTAGATTCTTCTTGAAGCACTGGTCCCTGGTGCCAAAAAGGTTGGGCACAGCTGATATAGAAGATTGATACTTCTGTTCAGCAGTTGTTATAATCAATTGATTTTCTATTATGATAGCTAAAACTTTTAGTTGCTGATTCTCATTCTCCTATTAAAATTTTCTTTCTCTTTTTTGGGTTCAATCAGTTTCCATCACTATATTATGTTTTCATTATGGGAACTACAAACATACTACGCTTTTCAGCCAATTTATTTTCCTGGAATTAATAATTAGATTTTATTCATTTGTTTAGTTTTCTTTCAACATATCTTTAAGTTTTCCCACTCCCATCAGCAGCTCTGAAAAACTATTCTTGATACATTTTTCCATGTAATCAAAACTATCAACTAGTTTACCAATTCCTTGTCTGTTTTAGATACATTTGTCCTGAAATCCTCCAACCTTTCAATCTGTACAGCTTCCTCTCAAAGTCCAGCTACACATTGCTTGAAAAAAACCAAAAAAACAAAAACAGAATCCTGGGAATTTCCTTCACCTATTCCATGTTGAATTCTGTTTCTTGGATTCCACGTCTCCTTTTTTTTGGCTTATAAGCTTGTTTTTCCAAAGCATATCCACCTAGAAGCCTCCATTTAGAAGATGCATTTTTCAA
Source organism: Cynopterus sphinx (assembly GCA_030015415.1). NCBI lineage: Eukaryota > Metazoa > Chordata > Mammalia > Chiroptera > Pteropodidae > Cynopterus > Cynopterus sphinx. Next base: position 49,692,627 of record CM057380.1, read on the forward strand.
GACACTGGAAAAAAATTTTTTTAAAATATTACCCATATTGATATCTAGTTAGACATAATCCTGAGGGGAAGTAATTTTTCCTTAGAATTTTAAATGCATTGTTTAACTGTCTTTTACCTTCTAACATTATTGAGAATTCTGATACCTTTCTGATTTCCAATTTTTTGTATATAGGCTGTCTCATCCCACCCCCTTCAGAAGCACTTAGGATCTACATTGAATTTTTAGTGTTCTAAAATATCACAATGATGTGTTTTTGTATGGGTCTTTTACATTCATTATTGCTGATGCTCAGTCAGGTTTTTTTTTTTTTTAATTTATAGTCTCTTTTGGTTTTGATAAATTTCTTATATTATTTACTTGTTAACTTCCTCTCCACCTCTCTTCTGGAATACCTATTATTTGATGTCCCTTGTTTACCAAACCTCTCATTTTCCTATATTTTCTTTCTCATTGTTTACTTTTTCTTTTCCTTCCTTTTGAAGAACTGTTTTCTTCCTTTTTGTTTATAATCTTCTTGGAATCAGTATCTTCTCTGAGTATATTTATTATAATTTCTTGGTTTTTAAAATATTTCTTGCATTGACTCTGAACTCCTGTTTTTCTTGAGGTTTTTTTTCTTCCTGTCTGTCCATTTTTGGTCTTTCATGATGGAGGCATTCCCCAAATGTCTAGTGATCCTTGGCTGCCTTTTCCTATTGAAGGCTAAGCTGATTGTGTGCATGGAAGGGGCTTGTTGACCACTCAGCATTCTTGAAGAGTAATAATGTCACTAACCTGACTTTAAGTTTTTCAAAGATTATGTGGTAGCATATATCGGTATCTCATTTCTTTTAATTACTGAATAATAATTCATTGTATTGATATTTCACATTTTATTAATATATTCATCAGTTTATGGACTTTTAGATTATTTTCACTTTGGGCTATTATGGATACTGGTGCTATAAACATTTGTGTACAAGCTTTTGTGTGGACATATGTTTTTAATCCTCTTTGGTGTATACATAGGAATAGAATTGTTGTGTTATATAATAGCTGTATGCTTAACCATTTGATAAACTGCCAGACTGCTTTCCAAAGTGGTTCTGCCATTTTACATTCCCATCAGCAATACATGAGGGTTCTCATTGTTCTGCATCCTAGGTAGCACTTGTTATAATAACAGATATGTCTTAACAGATATGTCTTTTTGATTATAGCCATCCTTGTGGGTGTAAAGTCATATCTCATTGTGATTTTGATTTGCATTCTTGATGACTTAGCCTGTTACTGTGAATCTCCTAACTATGTTTCTATTGGTCTTTTTTCTCAGGCAGTTCAGTTTTTCTGCCTGGAGGATATCTGTGCAGCTATAACTCCTGGACCTAGAAGGATGAAGGAGGCTGGTGAGGGAGAATTTCTGTGTTGAACATGCAGATTTTCCCTCATTCTTCCATTTTGAGTACTGTAGCTCCCATCATCTTCCTATGTGTTCCATGTCCCAAAATTTAAAGCCTCTCTTTTTTTCCAGTAATAAAACTCTTGTCTTTTGGAAGGGTAGGGAAAGGTATTCGCCTATCTGAGTGCATGGAAACTTAGCATCTAATTGCTCCTTATACTTGTATTGGTATTTAAGTTCTCTTGTTTTCTGCTCCAACCCACCATATCTAGCTGTACCTCATCTTTAGTGGTATCTGGAACCTCTATTTTTTTAGCTCTTTTAAAGTTCTTCAAGACAAGTGTACCTACTTTTGCTTTTTAGGTTTAAAATTTTAATTAAGAAATATATAAAATATTCACAAAAGCACAGAGGTTAAATAGAACAGACAATCTTGTATTCACCATGCAGAATTAACATTTAACATCACACACATAGACACACACATTTTTTACCCTACTTGGGGTCTTTTTGGTACCTTTTTTTTTTTGTATTTTCTATTCCCCTAATTAAATATTTGCTCCTTCCTTATTCTTACCTAACTTTATTCATCTTCCTTAGCAATTAATAATTCCCACCCTTTTATCATTGTTTTCATAGTATTATTTTGTTGTCCTCTACCTTTGAGCTTTGGCACAGCTTTATTTATTCATATGGTACTTTGCAATTTCAAATGGTTTTTGACTTGGAAATTTTTGCAAGATATTTAAATAGTATATTTGGAAATGTCTTCAACTGTAGCCCACTTTATTTGTAAAAGGTAGAGGATGTTTATATTACAAATAGTTAATTTCAGTTGGTGAAAGCTTTTGGAGGATATTAATCTAATTTTAAAAAATTTAAATAGAAAGTAAGATTTAAATAATTATTTGCCTTTATCATTCTTCTTATGAGCTTAAAATAAAAGGGAATAATAAAGGAATTCAGATTATACAACATGAGGAACAGGAAAATTACAGCTCTAGAGAGTGTCATTTCCCCCAAATAAAAGATTGGCACAGAAAGCTTTTGGAAGACGGTGGCAGTTTTTTGTGCTAAAGGAGACTGGTCACTGGACTTAATCCACATTCAATTATAAAGAATCTTTTGCCTTCTTTTGCTTATCAGAATTCATTAGCCAAGCCACATCTCAGAAAAGGAATACAAATGACTTCCTACAATTCTAATAGCCTTTCTTCAAATTCCAATTAAGCTTCTAAGTTTGTATTCTTCACCTATGAAAGGATAATTTGACCAAGGGGACCTATCCAGAGCTTTCTTTGAATAGACACTGGTAATCCTCTTGGTAGGGAGCGGGGTGAGGAGGCTGTCTCATGTAAGGAGATTTGAGTATAATCCTAAGGATTTCAATATGGGATCCTAAAGTTTCTGTTAATATCTCAGGTTCTTTAAAAGAAGAAAGGCAAATTGGGTTAAATTTAGAAATGTATCTTTAGAAAAGGTTATGAAACCCCACTCCCTCTTCCCACCAAGATATATTCTGTTATCAGGGAAAAGTCCTTTAATTAACTGTGCGCTGATACTATCTTGGAGCTCTTCTGGAGCTTACTTCACATGTCTGTCTAATGAGATGATGGCACTAGATGGTGCCTGAGGGCCAGGTGAGAGATATTCCATATATCTCTGAAATGGCTCATTCATACTCAAAGGTATTTATCAAGGCAAGGGAAGCAGAGAAGGAAGCTACAGAGTTTTGAGAAAACTAAATACTTTTGCATTAAAAAAATTTATTTAGTCATAACATACATATATAATTAGGGTGTGGAAATTTACTACTTTGTGGTCAGAGGTGACATTCCTGTTTCCATCAAATTATCTCCACTGTTAAATGCATTCAAATATATAATAAATAGGTAGCAGACTAGGCTATTGCACATTATTTTATCAGAATTTCTCAGTATCTCTCTTCTTTTTCTCTTAGTATCTGACTGTCTCCATCTCTCTCTCTCTCTCTCTCTCTCTCTCTCTCTCTCTCTCTCTCTCTCTCTCTCTCACATACACACACACACACAGTGTTTTTTTGTTTGTTTGTTTGCTTTTTTAAATTTAGAAAGAAGTCAAGTAGAGAAAACACAATGTAGTCTAATGGAAAAAACAATGAACTAATTAATGTTCAGTCCCTGCCCTATTGCTAGTTTACCTGTGGTGTCCTAGACTGGGTTCTGTAGTTCTTCCTCAGTGTCCTCCCCTGCCAAGTGGGAAATCATAACCAACAAGTTTATCTCATATGCCCTTGAATACTATATGAAGGGATATTCCAGTATAACAGTTAAATGGGAGGCAATTATTAGTCCTACATCTACTTAGGAACGCATTACACCATAATATAAAAATTTCAGGGTGGATCATCCATTAAAGAGCATGAGTTAGGTGTCAATTATCATGGAAATAGACAATTATCCACATTTTTAAAAGAATTGATTTCAACGTGTACCTTTTGTACACGTTGTTCTCTGTAGAAGAAAGTCAGTCCCAGTATCACTTAAACTGGGTAGGAGGATTCTTGATGTAGTTAACATGGTACCAATACTAAAGAAGGGACTGAAGTTTCAAGTGCTTAGAACTTTGGTTTCAGAGGTCACTTAGTCCAATCTTTTGTCCTGGGTATCCACTCCCTTTGACAAGGAAACCTTGCTGGATTCTTTCAGCCTCTGCTTGATGGTAAACACCTACCACCTTGGAGAAGCTCTTTGGAATTTCAAACAATTCTCACAAATCATACTGAAAAACTTCCTGTGTCTCTATAATTTTCATCCATTAGTTTTAGTCCTGCCCACCGAAACCAGAATAAGACTGTTGAAGAATGAAATCAAGCTCCCTGGAGCCCTCTTAGATTCTGCAATTTTCCCCCTTGGAGTAAGGTTCCATATTCCTTATTGTTCTGGTTACAGTTACTTCCTTCTTTCCAGATGCTTCTTTGTCTAGATCTCTCTTAAAGTATGCTGCCAGGTAATGAGCCCTGAGCAGTTTGTGGAGATCTGACCAGCATAATCACTTTCGTCATTCTTGACATCATTCCTCTTCATGCAGCCTAAGCTGGCTGGCATAAGCATTTTTGACAGCATCGAGTCCTTTCTTTTTGGTGATTGCCTTGGCACAAGTAGCTCACTGCCGCTATGCTAGAGTGAGAGCAAAAGACATGGTAGAGTCTGGCAGGACTTCGGCACCTTTACAGCTGGGAACAATAGACGGGGATAAAAGATGGGGAGAGGATAAAAACAGAGATGTGGAGCTACAGTTAGGGTAGTTTAAAAGGAAAGGTTTAGAACTGAGATATAATAAAGTCAAATTGGGCCTGAAAAAAATTGTTTTAAATTTGATGTTGGAAAAGTAATAAGATCCTATAATCTTACTCAGTGGCAGCTACCATCTGCATAAAGTAAGGAAGGCTTCAAGGAAATAAGTTTAGAAAAATCAGATGTCATTGCTTTATATGTTTTGATGATGTGGTATTGATCCTCCAAATGGCCCCTAATGATTCTTATCTCCTGGTATTCATACTCTTCAGGCTGACCTAAGTAACCAGTAATATATTGTGGAAATGATGGCGTGTTATTTCTGAGATTAGATCATGAAAGATGTGACTGCTGCCTTTTCTCTTAGATTACTGTTCTGGAGGATGTCAAGCACCATGTCATGAAGACACTCAATTAGTCCTACAGAAAGATCTTCATGGTGAGAAACTGAGGCTTTCTGCCAACATCCAGCATCAACCTACTAGCCATATGAGTGAGCCATGTTGGAAGATTCTCCCTTAATTCCAGTTAAGCCTTCAGATAACTGCAGCCCTGATAGACATCTTGACTGCAATCTTTTGAGACCCTGAGCAGAACATCCAGCTAAGGTCCCCTGAATTCTTGACCCACAGAAGCTGTGAGATAATGTTTATTGCTATTCAAGTTACTAAGCTACTAAGCTTTAAGGAATTTGTTATACAGCTATGAATAACTAATACAGATGAATAGAAAGGAGGAATAAGAAGTAAAGGTCCCTCTTACTAAGCCTGGACTTGTCTTGGCCCCTAAGGGTAGAACAAGTGCTAGCTTCATTTCTACTTTTAGACACTGCTGACAGCCCCATTGGGCTAGAGGATGACAAAAAGGGAGAGTATCATGTCCTCTTGTCTCCTCCCCACCAATCCATCACTCTTTGTTTTTAGGGGAGGACTATGATGATATTGATAACTCACACAAATTTTGATTTTGATTTTTCTGTGGCCCTTGGGAAAAGATGCACTGCCTTTATCCATTTTCTAGGCTATGGGTCCTTCAGAGCATGGCTTGGATCTTATTTATTTCTATTCCTATTGCCTAGAGAGTGAACGTTTATGAACAATGAATGATATTCAAGAGTAAGGCAAAATCCCTTCCTCTTCCTGAATTCTGAAGATTCCATTCTTAGAATAGAATCACAGTTCATCATTGAAATCTTGATAAAATAATAATAATGTAATAATAGTAGTAATAAGCATGCCATCAACCATTTTCACTATTAAAAAACCCCCTCGATTTCACAATTTTAAAAATTCCTCCTTCCTTCAAGGAGCTACCCTTCACTTTTTCATCCCGTTTCTTCTATGAAATGTTGCTTCAACCGTTGTTCAAGCTCCCAAAATGCTTAATCCAGGAGACCATAGAGATCTGCTGCCAATATAACAACAACATACCACTATCCATTTGCCCAAAAGTCACAGTGGAAAGAGCCCTGGAATGGAAATAGGAAGCCTAATTCTGAGCTGTTGTCACTGATAGCCTATATGCTCTTGGGCAAGTTGCTTCCCCTCTCTAGACCTCAGTTTCTTCATCTTAAACTGAGAGAGTGAGTCTAGTGGGTTCTCAAAAATTAGAATTTCAAGGTGCAATCCCAAAATGAGACCAGTGATCAGCATACTCTGAATAACTGTTACAGTTACAGTACTAGGTTCCCTGGACTTCCCTTTTTTATCCCAAGGATATGGCCTCGGTTTACTGCTGCCAGGTTTACTGCAAAAAGTCTTTCGGTTTTGAAAGACACGATCTCCGTGTTTCCAGTTTTGTCACTAACTCTGGGTGACCTTCGGCAGATTCTTCTCTCCGGACCTCAGAGCGCGGAGGTCCCTGCTATCCAGACGAGGCTCGAAGACCCTAGGCAGTGACTTAGCTTTCCGCGAGATTCTTTCAACAGCCTGAGTAGCTCAGCCCCTGAGCCGGGTCCTGCCTAGCCCGCAGTCCTGCTCCGAGGTGCAGTCGAAACTTAAACCAGCTGTGCGAGCTAAGGGCGGCTCCTCTTAGGTGGAGGTGGCTACAGGTGAGTTCTTAAAGGGGCCGCCTGAGTTTGGGTAACGCATGAGATTGATGACTGGGCGAGTGACACAGGCAAGAGGGATAAAAGAATGAAGGAGTGAAACAAAGAACGAATTTTCTCTTCCCTCCCTTAAGTGTATTCACGCTTGGTATTATCGCTTAGACTTAAAAATCTTTGAGTAAGACCCTCACACTCTTATTAAGTGACCAATCTCCCTATTTTACATGCCCTTTAATTCAACACCCCCAGAACTTTTACTGAGGGGCGAATAGCAACTTTTAAAAAATAAGTACAGAGTGGAAGACAGTGCAGGGATGGCATTCCCCCAAACAAACGCTCCCCCTTTCCCCCTTCCCAAGCACCGCCCCCTCCCGCCCCTTACAGGGGTGGTGCAGTCAACTCCTCCCCAGGACCGCTTTTCTGGGTCGGGGCTCCATTCCCAGGGGCGTCAGGCACTTTTTTCCTGACGTGGAGTTGCAAACAGCTCGCGTTTAGGGAGGTCAAAAGGTGGCTCGGAGTCTGGGTTTTGGATCTGGTGTAGCTGAAGTCCCGTCTTTCTCCAGACACTCCAGCCCTTCCGGGCCCGGCGCGCTGCTGGCTCAGAACGACCGCGGGACACACCGGTGGGCTAGGGCGAGGTAAAGGCGGGTCACGCAGGGCCACCGCGGGCCACCTGTGGAGTCCGTCCACTCCTTTTCCCTAGAGCCCCTTCGGGGCCCTCCCCTTTGGGCGGCGAGGTTCACTGGGGATGCTCCCCGGGTGGCCTCCGCTGCTGCCCCAGCCCCTCGGGGTCCTCCTCCCCCCTCTACCCCGAAGGTAGCAGCGCGGAGAGCCGGGGCTCGGCGCGAGACGCCTCCTCACTTCCCATTGGCGGAGAGCGCCGGGGAAGCGGTCACGTGGGGCCGCGGCCGTCCAGCTCCAGCCGCCATCTTGGCGGAAAGTTTGGGGGGAGAGCGGCTGGGGGCGCGGAAAGAGGCGAGGTTCCGGGGGTGGGGCGCCTAGGCGGGGAGAGGGCGAGCGGGCTAGCGGGCCCCGGCGAGTGCGGAGGCGGCGGCGGCCGTGGAGACGGGAGAGGCTTCGGGGGTGCGGCCGCCGAGGGGAGCTCCTCCCCCGTGCCTTCACCCCCTCAGCTCAGCTCCTCGAGCCCCGGGCGGGGCGGGGGGACGTGGAGCGCAGCAGGGCGGGGGAACTGCCCCGAGTTGGTCCCGGGCGCACCCCGACTCCGAGCGTACGCCGCTCGCGGGAACTTTGTGGCGGCGCCGCAGGTGTGGGGGCCCGCGGAGGTGTGCATGTGGGGCGCCAGGGCGTCGCGGAGAGCGGCCGCTGCCCCGTCCGGCCCCCGCTGGAGTAGCCCGGAGGAAGCCAGTGAGGAAGGAGAAAGGCAAGCGAGAGGAAGGGGCCCGGGCAGGGCGCGGGGATCTGCCTGTAGCTGGTCCTCGGAGAGCTTTCCAAGCCGCTGCTGGCTTAAGGGATAAGGATCGGAGCGCCTCTTGACCCCCAAGTAGTAGGTTGGGGGTATTCATCCTCATGCCAGGGAAGAAGTGCTTTTTGGAGAGGGGACAGTTTTCAGGGAGAATGTGGGAGCCGGCTCTTGATTTGCAGCGGTGCCCACCCCTAGTTTGACTGACACCACTGGGTTTGGGGGTGGTTCTTCCTTTCACTTGGGAAAACTTTGCCAGGTGGGCTTTTCAAATCGGGCTGGGAGTTTTTCGAGTTGAGATTCGGGGCAAGATGCAAGGTTAACCACGATCTCTGTTCTTTCGTTCTTTTTCCTTTCTGTTTCGTGATTTTAAAGGTGTGTGCCCTCTTCCTGATTCTGGAGAAAAATGCCGGTCCGGAAGCAAGGTGAGAATTTACTTCAGAATGCTCTTGTGGATGTCACTTGCCTTTCTGTGCGTCTGTTTTCTCATTACTGAGTTTTAAAAATGTGTAACTGGTGAGAGCACAGTCTTAGCCATGCTACTTAGGGAATCTAAGCCTCACATCATTCAGAGGATGGAAACACCTATATGTTTGTCAAACTTTCTTCCTTGATGTCTCTCTAGTGAGGTAGTTAATTTTCCTCTCAGAAGTGTCTTTAAAAACTCTGAATTGCTGTTTTAATATTTCACTTTATTATTCTTACTAAACAGTGTTTTGTGAGCAAATGTGGAATACTAGCTAAGAGCTAGTATTTTGAAACACTTAAGATTTGGATTATGATGACAAATTGTAGATAATCTGCTTTTGCATATCAAATCAGCTAAAACTGTGTTACTAATACTTTGATCAAGTGATCTTTATTGTGGTAGACTACCAGTACACACTTATTAAACTAGTCACTTTCCTTCTTTTTCTACTGTGAAACATGTTTAAATTTTTTGGATCATTCTAGGGAATATGTGTGTACATGTACATAGTACCATCCATTGACCAGGAGGATTTTGGGAACTGTTTACATGTCTTACAGAATCATTTGCTGCATAGCTAGTGTGTAATACTTTCTTGTAAATATAAAATTTCAGTCAGACTGTTTTTCTTCTCAGATACCCAGAGAGCATTGCACCTTTTGGAAGAATATCGCTCGAAACTAAGCCAAACTGAAGACAAACAGCTCAGAAGTTCCATAGAACGGGTTATTAACATATTTCAGAGCAACCTCTTTCAGGCTTTAATAGGTGGGAATTAAAACTTTATTTGTGATCATTGTGTGTCATTTAGGCTTAATGCTCCTTTGATTTCATTTATTTTAAATTTAAGAGAGTGGCATACTTGGTTCTCTGTGAGATATTCAGTATCTTGAATATCCACTGAGTTATATATTTTGAATACTCTTTCCAAAAATGCCTAAGAACCAAAACTTTCAGTATCTTTCAGTGGTCTTGGAAAACAATGTTTCATATCCTAGCTATAACTAGTAAAAAGGAGTAGCTGTAGAAATGTTTCAGGACCCAAAAGGTAACAACTTAGTAACTGTTAATTTGTTTCTATGTTTGACTTGCATTTTTCAGAAGTCCCTGAAAATGTTCGAAGAGTTCTGCTATGTTTAAGAACATTTATTACCTTAATATAGATCTTTGTTTACATTTGGAGTCCACATTTTAGACCTAGAAAAGGTCTTAGAGATGATTTTGTCTAATTTTATAGACAAAACTGAAAATTTTATTCTTAACTGTAACTGAAATTTGAGGTGGTGCTTTGTTTCAAAGGAGAACTGGGCAAATGGTTGCGTCCTATTAGCTGTAGAATGTGGGTGCTATGGAACAGTGTTTTGTTTTTGTTTTTGTTTTTAAGTAGCTAGATTCTTTTATAAAACAAAATCTCTTGTAAACTATCCCTAATATATAAAAGAACATGATCTGTCTCTGGCCCTCTTCTTCAGTTGCCTTAAAGTGTGCAAGCTACTCAACTAGAAAATTTGGCCGTTACAATTCTGAGGATGAAATTTTTTTAAATTAGTCATTGGTTAGATAACATAGTAAAATAAGATGTATACTTCTTTGCATTATAAAAATTTCCTCAGTAACTTCCAAGTAGATAAGGCCTTACATTTATGTTTGATAGAGTAACTTTTGATGTGATTTGAGGATCCCTTCTAATAGTGTACCTTGTCGAATAAGTTATTGGTAAATTGATACTTTCTACTAAATGTGTTTTAGAATTGAAGATTTTAAAAAAGACTACTCAATACACCTGAATAAAATTTTGCCTTATAAACTTTTAAAAAATGCAAGAATAGAGAGTACAGTATTATGAACTGCTATATACCTGATGCTTATCTTCAGAAATTATCAGCATTTTGCCTTTTTCATATAGACTGATGGACATTTTTGATATTTGAATTTCTAAGCTCTAATTCTTAAGGTCCAAATGGATGATCAAATTGGATTCTTCTGGGGGAAAAAAGCAAAAATGAAGGGAAAATTATTTTTAGTTATTTGGTTTTCTAAATCAACATTAAACCTAGAAATGTTTTATATAGTAGGATCGCTGTTTAGAAAACAGTAGTATGACTTTTATGTCCTTGATGTAGACATAGATAGGTAGATAGGTACAGTCCTCATTTGTGTGTAATCTGTAATTTAAAATTAAATGGTTGGTGAAGTATCCAGACAATCTGTGCTGCTTAAATTGGAGATAGATTTGCTATCTTTAGAATAATTTTTTTTTTTTTTACATATTCTGCCTTACTTGTTTTGAATGTGTTTATTCTAGTACATAATCAAATTCTGATGGAGTTAGTTTTTTTCTAATTATTTTTATATTTGTGAATCTTCTTTGTCCTATGTAATTTCATTGGTTGTGAATTTACTTTGATATCAAACTTATATTTTAATGTCTTATAGGATATAGTATCAGATTTGGGTGTAAGGAAAGTAATAGATTTTGGGAATTTTGAAACAGGTAAATTTAGTAGAGGTGGTTGTGTGTGTACCTCCTGTAATTGAGTTGTTGACACTACTAAATTAATAAATGCATAATTTTGTGTTAGCTGAAATTGGGTTAATTTATTAGCCTTTATTTTTTCAGTCTTTGAAATTTTTTAGGTAGATTTTCTCTTTTCTCTGCACCTGCACCATTGTTTTTGAAACAGTGTAGTTACGTCCTTTACACCTGTAAATCACCCTAAGCTAAACCAGAATTCTTGGTTTTCGTAGTATGTTCTGAAAAATTCTGAATTAACTGTTTTCCTTTTAGTAGGTGACACTGTGTTCTCTGAGCTGATACCTGTGGACCATTGGCTTAAAGGAGACATGGCTTTTGACCACTTGAGTTTTTCAGAAATTATTTGGTGCTTAGGTTCTTGACTTCCTGAGTTTGGAAATCATTTACTTAGGCTATAGTGAATTATACAGTTACTTCTTTAGACTTGCAGTCTTTATCGATTACTGGTTCTTTTAACTGATAGTTTGTATTGACTATTTCATGTACTTAAAAAAGTTAATGTGGAACTTGGAGTTTTGGTGTTAAAGAAATGTTGATCCCCTCCCCCTGTTGCCCCCCACTGCCCCTGTAGTTGATATAGAAATTAGGTTTCTGGTACCTTGAGGAGGTGGAAGCATGTATATATTGTAGTACATCAGTTCTAAGATACCAATTTTTAAGTATTTGAATATCTCTGAATTTAGGATGCATTGTATAACTGATGTATGTTGGCAGCGATTTTACATTCTTAGTGGCACATGAAACAACAGTGCAAAACAGTGCATCTTCCAAGTTATATCCTCAATACCAGTTCAGTGAAACATGTCAATCATTGTTCTAGTAATATCCTTGAAGAATGGCTTAAAGATTTAAACAGTATTGAAAGCAGAAAAGTTTTTATTTTGAGTTTTAACTGATGGTTTCTTTAGAGCTTAATATTTAAATAAAAGAATCCATGAACTAAACATTTATTTGAACTAAATCCATGAACTAAACATTTATTCCCAAAACATATGACTGTTTTTGTATAAATGTGAGATAAAGTCTCCCTAATTTTAATCCCTGATTTTGGTGATAATGAATTGAAGTTATATATTTGTTTTTGTATTTTTATTTTTATACTTTATTTTAAAATTTTGTGAGTAAAGTAGAATGAGTATGGTTTGATGATAGTCAGAGTCCAGGTGGTAAAGTCTACAGTGGTTTGAGGTCATTTCTGATTCTTAGGTTTGTCTGGGAGTCCAGAGAACCTTGGTAGTTCTCAGAGATTTCATACCAGTCTAGACCCTTGGAGTTAGTTATAGGATCAGAGAACTCATCTGCTTTTCTTGTGCATAGGAGAAAAACATGGGCTCAATATCAGGCTGGCTTTAGAGACTTGAATTCAAGTTGAGTCATGTAATTTGTATATTTTGTTTACAATATTTAGCAAGCTTATTTTAATGCAATATTTTTTGCAGATATTTAAAAATGAAGGTGGATTATGTAATAAGTGTCCATTTCTGAGATTTTTTTAGCTCCGAGTTACTTGTTGCTATTCTGTTAATAGCCCTTGTAAACAGGATTTTTAAGTATATTATACTTAGTTTCAAAATATGACTTTTTTAAAATTGTTAAACCATAAAATTTACCAACTTAATTATTTTTAAATGTGCAGTTCAATAATGTTAAGCTCATTCACACTATTGTGAAATGGTTCAGAATTTTTTGATCTTGCAAAACTAAAACACTGTGCCTATTAAACAACAATTCTCTTCTTTCTCCTCCTCGTCTCATCCCCTGGTAAAATCACCATTCTACTTTCTGATTTTGACTACTGTAAATACCTCGTATAAGGAGAATCATATAGTGTTTGTTCTTTTGTGACTTTATTTTACTTAACATAACGTCCTCAGGATTCATCCACGTTGTAATTTGTGACAGGATTGCCTTCTTTTTTAAGACTGAATAATTTTGTTTATGTATATACCACAGTTTTGTTTATCTGTTATCCATCGATGGACATTTTGGTTGTTTCCACCTCTTGGCTATTGTGACTTGCTGCTATGAACGTGGGTGTGCATAACCCTTTGTGACCTTGCTTTCAATTCTTTTGGGTATATACCTAGAAGTGGGATTGTGGAATCATATGGTAGCTATATTTTTAATTTTTGAGGAACCACCATACTGTTTTCCATAGCAGTCACACCATTTTGCAATTCCACCAACTGTGAAGTAGGATTCAGTTTTCTTTACACTATTGCCAACGATTGATGTTTTAGTTTTCTTGATAGTAGTCATCTTAATAGATGTCAAAGTATGACTCTTAAAGTGTGTGTAAAAAAGTAGTAATGGCTAATGTTGAGCACTTTCTATGTGCTAATATAAGTATCTCATTTAGTTATAATCCTATGAAGTTTTTATTCACCTATGAGGTGATCATACCATTTTATAGGTTAGAAAACCAAGGCACTGAAAGATGATGTCTCTTGCCCAAGGACCCTCTAATATTCAGTTGTGGAGTCAAAAATTGAACTCAGCTAATCTGAACACAGTGTCTCCTCACCATCAACCATTAGGATGTTCTTTATCATAAGTTGAATATTTTAATGTCATGAGGAACACATAACAGGCACATTTAACATAAGTGTTGATCTGTAGGGTAGTGGTATTTTTTTAAAACAGTTTTTACTTTGAAGAAGAATGTTTATAATGATGGAATTTACATATTTTGGAAGTGTATTTAAATAATAATCAAAGTTTGTGAGTTTCCAGCTAAAATGGTAAAATGTCAAAATTTCTTAGATTTTTAAAAATTTATTATTGGTCCCAGTGATGTTATGCTTTAGTCTGTTGCTAACTGTGTGTATATGTGTGTATGACTTTGTAGGCTAGGTTCAAGAAAGGAACGTTTATAATGGGATATAGATCAGACTATTGACTAAGATTTTATGGAATTGGAGGGAAAGCAATGTTTAGTTGGTGGTTTTGATTGAATTAGAGTATTTATTTGCTAATAGTTTTGCTTACTACTATGAAACGGTGCTTTATGTTGAATCTGCTTGAATTTGTTTTAGAAGCTTGTAATCACAGACCTGTAAAAGCATCTATAAACATTTCTTTTAATTTAAGCTATTTCATCTATGTAGAGTCACATTTTTCCTACTAAATTTTCCCTTATTATTTTCTCAATACACCCGTCTAGGACCAGGTACAGCATTTAGTTGTCATGTTTGTTTAGTCTTTAATCTGGGCACATTTCCACAGCCTTCCTTTGTCTATTATGACATTGGTGTTTTTGAAGAATACAGTTCCCTACTGCTCTTATTTTTTATACAATGTTTCTAATTTGGGGTTTGTCTTGTTTGCTTGTGATTATATTCATGTTATGTATTCTGTAGGTTTCTGTACGTCCAGAAGTACATGATGTCTTCTGTCCTTTATTGGTGATGTTAATTTTGATCACACAATTAAGGTGTTATCTGATTACTCTGTAGTAGTTACTGTTTTTGCCTTGCATGGTATAAGCAATCTTTAGGGGAGATACTTTAACAACATGCACAAAATCCTGCTTTTTATCGAAATTTCTATCTAGAATTTAGCATCCATTATGATGTTTACCTGAACCAGTTTTTACTGTGTTGAAAATGACAGTTGAAAATGAGTTTTATAACAGCAGCAATTCTCTACATTTTCCAATTAACACTTGGCATTTTACTGTAATTATGAGCCCTCTTCCCTCATCTATCCATCCATCTCTTTTCTTTCAGTGGTTGATAATTTATTACTGTTCTTAATAATTTTGATGCTCAGGTCATCTCAGATTTATCTAGTGGGAGCCCTCTCAAGCTTTTTTGTCTTTATGACATGTTCCATCTTTTTTTTTCTTTTTTCTTTTTTTTTTTTTAGCACTTTCTTACTTTTGGCGTGACAGAACGTTCCAGGTTTATCTTGTACATATCTTGCTTCAGCCTTGGAGTCAGCCATTTCTGAGAAGCAATAGTATCTTTTGAAACACACCTAGATTAAAGAATATGCATGTGAATACCCTATGACTATTAGTCAAATAGTATTTAAAGTGTTGAAATAATTTATTTTTGAACACGAGCTTGACAATTTCTGTTTCTGGTGTGTGAAACAAAATTACAATATGTGTTTTTAAATTTTATATGCTATTTTCTCTTTGGAGATCAAATGACTAAATGTACATTGGCTTAGAAGAAGGCAGTGTATCTGTGTTTGAGTAGATTTGACTTGGTATATTCTAGTTAATAAAAACATACTTACTTTTAGTCAATTAACTGTTATAATGTTTTCTCTCTGAAATGGCTTATTATATTTCAGTGTTTATTCAGCCTTCTCTCCTACTTCTTCCATAGGATAAATGAATATCCTTTTAGAATATTATTATTTGTATGTATAAAACAAACTCCCTATACAAATAAAACAGAATTGTTTCCTAAGTGGGAAGTGATATTTAAAATCAGCATGTAAGGTGAAAAATCACATCAGATTAAAATTATCTGTGAAAATCCTTCAGGAATTTAATGCCGTCTCTCATTAACTACAATACAATTGTTTTTACCTCTAGTGGAAAGAAATCATTGTTTCTCCAGTTGAGCAACAGATGAAGTAGTTGGCTTGTGTTTAGGCGATCTCATGTACTAAAAGCACATAATTCTAGAATCACACAGTTAAGATATAGAGAGATGCTCATATTATGACAGGCACATGAAAATGGACACTACCTAAGGAAACAATCCTCTTCCTTCCATTTTTTTATTTATGACATTCACTTATTGGGTGGACTGATAGGTAGAATTGCCTTCTTTTTTGGCAGAGGGAGGTACTATGGTTGAATTTACTTAAGTGGCTATAGTGTGACTTCTCTGTACTATATGTATTAACTATTTTTATGCCATAAAATTTATTATTGAATCTTTTTGTTTTAATAGATCTGTACCATTTTCAATGACTATGTTTACATTATATAGATTTACTGTAGTTTAATGGTTTCCTAGGGTCATTTAGGCATATCATATTTCCAAATTATAAACAACATTGCATTTGTATATGCCTCACTATATCTTTTATTATATCCTTTAACCTTTGGATAAATTTCCAGAAATGAATTGCTTGGTAAAGAGATGTGTATTTAAAAAGACTTTTGATGTAATTTGTTAAATTATTCTTAGAAATGTTATATCAATTCAATTTTTTAAGCAGTATGTAGAAGAATGACTAATTCACTATGCCTTAAACAATACAGAGTATTATCTATCTTTTTAATGTTTTCTATTTTAATGTGTGGAATATACCTTTAGTGATTTCAGTGTTTTCTTGTGTCTTTCTTTGAGTAAAGAAACAACCAACGATGTAAGAATTTTCTAACGTTTAAAATCTTTTGTAAATTATTTGTTTCTATCATTTGCCCCTTCCACTGCCTTTTCTTCCTTTTTTTCTAGAGGTATAAAATCTGTTAGAGATATCAATTCTGTCTACCATGTAAGTTGCAACTAGCTTCTGTTGTTTGTCGTTTGTTTTTAAACTCAATTTTTTTAAAAGAGATATTTTTATATAGTTAGATTTACTAGTTATTTTGTGTGTGTGCATTCTTCCCTTGGTATGTTTAGAAAGGCTTTCCTGTCCCCAAAATTATAAAAATATTTACCTATGTTTAAATTCTTTCATGGCTTCTATTTTTAACATTTAAATCTTTAATACTTTGGAAGTTATTTTGAAATATGAAGTGGTTTTTTAAAATATAAATTTTTTACTTATGTTCCTTTATAACATTTTCTTAAATTATTAAACTTTAATTTTTTTCAGCAGTTTTAGGTATACAGAAAAATTGAATGGAAAGTTCAGAGTTCTTGTATCACCACAACCCCATCACCACTCCCATTTCTCTTATTATTAACATCTTGCATTAGTGTGTATATTTGTTTCAGTTTATAAGCCAGTATTTAATTTATTGTAACTTAAAAAAATATATTGTTACTGATTAAAGTTCATAATTTACCTTAGGCTTCACTTTTTGTGCCATTCATTGATAAACTTGATATAGACATCACATTTGTTGCTTTGACACATGGTGTATCCACCATTATAATAATACTATACAGAATAGTTTCACTGCCCTAAAAATCTTCTGTGCTCTACATGTTCATTTATCCCTCCCTCTCTCAGAACCCCTGGTAACCACTCATCTTTTTACCATCTCCATACTTTTGTCTTTTCCAGAATGTCATGTAGTTAGAATCACAAGTATATAACCTTTTCATATTGGCTTCTTTGATTTAGCAACGTGCATTTAAGTTTTCTCCATGTCTTTTCATGGCTTGGTAGCTCATCTTTTTTATTATTTTTTTTAAAGAGTTTATTTTTAAGAGCAGTTTTAAGTTCACAGAAAAATTGATAGGTACAGAGATTTCCCATATACTCTTCACATATACACAGCCTCCTCCTTTATCAACATCCCTCACCAGAATAATACATTTGTGACAGTTGATGAACCTCCATGGGCACATCATTTTTATCCAAAGTCTGTAGTTTGCCTCAGTATTGACTATTGGTGTTATACATTTTATAGATTTGGACAAATGCATAATGACTTGTAGCCACTATTATAATATCATACAAAGTAATTTCACTGCCTTAAAAATCCTTTGTGCTCCGCCTGTTCATTTTTCTACCTCCAACCTCTGGCAATCACTTATCTTTTTACTGTCTCCATAGTTCTGCCTTTTCCAGAATGTCATATAGTTGGAATCACAGCATGTAGCCTTTCGGATTGTCTTCATATTACTAAGTATCATATTACTAAAATGTACTTAGAAATATGCATTTAAGATGCCTTCCTGTCGATTTATGACTTGATAGCCCTTTTTGTGTGTGTGTGTGTGTGCTGAATAATACTTCATTGTCCGGATATACCATAATTTGTTTATTTACCTATTGAAGGGTACCTGGATTGCTTCCAAGTTTTGGCAGTTATGAATAAAGATGCTACAAACATCTGTGTAAAGATTTTTGTGTAGACATTTTAGTTTTCAACTCATTTGGGTAAATACCAAAGAGTGCAGTTGCTGGATTATATGGTAAGAGTATGTTTAGCTTGGTAACAAACCATCGAACTGTGTTCCAAAGTGGCTTTGCCATTTTGCATTCTCACCAGCAATGAATAGAGTTGCTGTTGTTCCATATCCTTTCGAGCATTGTCACTATTCCATGTTTAGGCCATTCTAGTATGTGTACAGTGGTACCTCATTATTTTAATGTCACTTCCCTGATCACATGTGGAACATCTTTTCATGTGCTCATTTGCCATCCATATATCTTTTTTTCTGAGCTGTCTATTAAGGTCTTTTCTACATATTTTTTTCCGTTGAATAAAATATTTTCTCATAGATAAGAGATATTGCCTATATTATGTTAAATTATTCCACATTCATGGGTCTGTATTAGACTTCGTACTCTGATCCTGAGTTAGTGTACTGCCTCATTTCTTTAGTTTGTGGCATGTTTCATTGTTTGTGAGTTTTTCTGTTTAGGGTGATGTCAGTTGTCACTAAAAGCTAGGAAACTTTTTTCTTAGTCTCCTTAGTGGATATTGCTAAAATTCTGTCTTTCTGTAACTCTCAGTGTTTAGAAAATTTGCATTCTAGCAAGAAAATAACAAAAGTAAATGAAAACTTTTACTTAAAAGAGAATTTTACTTAGATTTGGAGACTTCTGAAATATATAATCTTAGAGATGTAAAAAATTTTTTTTTTGCTAATAGGAATGATTCTCTTTTGTTCCATTTGACTAATTGCTTGTGTTCATGTTTAATTTGGGGGAATTGTTTAAATTTTATATGTATTGTGGCTTTGTGACCTTGTAATTTAGATCTTTTTCAGGAACTGCACTTGTGGGAATAATGAAGAATAGAGTGTGATAAAACTGATTCAGTAGGCTCAACAAAATTAATGTTTTCAATTGTATTCATTGACTATCTTAATTGTTCAAAGTAAAACTTATTCTTTATTTTCATGTAGTTGATCTTTTGATAGTAGCTTGGATTTTAAGACTTTGGCATGTTAATAGATTTCAAAGAAATGGAGATTGGAATTATATTAGGATTTACCATGTTTGTTTTTGTCTTCTCTTTGATTTATATTTGTGTGCTAATTTCTGTTTTATTTTAGGTTGGCTGACTTAGGAAATTCAATGTTATACTTTTAAGTTTACAAACATCTAAATTAAATAAAATGTAGATTAACGATAAAGAACAAGGAATGCCAGTAGCACTCGAAATATAAAATATAAACACTTTGGACTCATAAGAAAAGTTCAACCTGTAGTGCAATTTTTCTAGGAGCTGCCCTTTTTGATTAGGCACACCTTGAAAAATCTTTACTGATGCAACTGAAGAAATTGTAATGGAAAAATAGTTTCTGAAGAAGTATTATGTTGCTCATTTCTATAGTCTTGGGTCACCCTAAATGAAGTGAAATGTATAAACTATGGAATGTTAGTCAGGATGGGATATTGGTCAAGATTAAAGGTTGTGTGTGTGTGTGTGTGTTTCTCTTTAAAGGAAAGTGATAGCTGACAGTCATTAAAAATGTCACCACACTCTACATGTATTAACAGACATAATTTTGGTACTTCTGCAAAAGGTTTTAGTTTTTTTTAGTAGTTAAAAATGCTGATTTTTTTTTTAAGTTTTGTATTATTTGGCATTATTGCTTATCCTGACCCCAGTATGAAACAAAGATATCTAAATGGCTGGAATAGGTATTATAAAACCCATGTATTTAATCCAGTGCACTTTATTCATTTAAGTTCCCCTAGACTCTCTCAGCTTATTTTTCTTAATGTGATAAAATATACAAGTAACATAAAATTTATCATTTTTAAATGTATAGTTCAGTGGCATTATGTGCATTGACATTGTGTAACTATCACCACTGTCCATCTCTCGACTTTTTTCATCATTCCAAATTGAAACTCTGTACCCATTAAACATTAACTCCCCATTCCTTCCTTACCCAGTCCTTGGTAACAATTGTTCTATCTATCTCCGAATTTGATTATTTTAAATGCCTCATGGAAGTGGAATCATACAATATTTGTCCATTTATGACAACAAGCCCACTTATAGCATAATGTTTTCAGGACTCATCCATACATGTTGTAGAAGGTATTTGAATTTAAATTTTTTAAAGACCTAATAATACTATGCTTTTGTATATGTCACATTTTGATGAACATTTTAGTTGTTTTCATGTTTTGGATATCGTGAATAATGCTGTTAGCATTGATGTACAAATACAAGCATACCTTGTTTTATTGCACTTTGCTTTATTGCACTTCACGGATAACTGCATTTTCATCAATATTAAGGCAAGACCCTCCAGCCAGCAAAAGAATTACAACTTGCTGAAGGCTCAGATGATAGTTAGCATTTTTTAGTAATAAAGTAGTTTTTAATTAAGGTATTTACATTGTATTTTTAAGATATAATACTGTTACACACTTAGTAGACTACAGTGTAGTTAAAAACATAACTTTTATATCCACTGGGAAACCAAAAAATTCCTGTTACTCACTTCATTGCCATATATGCTTTCTTGAGATAATTGCTTTCCTGCGGTGGTGGGAAACCTAACTTACAGTATCTTTGAGGTATGTCTGTATTTGTTTGAGTCACTATGAGTTCTTTTGGGAATGTACCCAGAAATGGAATTGCTGGATCAAATGCTGGTTCTAAGTTTAACAGTTTGAGAAACCACACAAACCAGTCAAGGCTCAGACATGGCATTTGGTTGCTACATCTTTTTGTTTTCTTTTATACAGAAAAATCCTTACTTTCAAACAATTTCTTTTCTTTTTTATGATGTTGACTTTCTAAAGAAACCAGGCCAGTTGCCTTGTATATGTCTCTTTCTGGATGTTTCGTTTCTTCGCTCGTGGTGTCATTTAACTTGTTCTTCTATCCCCTGTATTTCCATGAACTGGAAGTTGATTCTGAAGACTTGATTTAGGTTCGAGTTAAACAATTTTTTGTTGAGAACACTTTGTAGCAGATGCTTTGAATTTGAGTTTTTTAATTTTTTTTCATGATGGTTATATGAACAGTTTTATATAGTGATTTTTGTTTATAAATGCTTTCACATATAATTTTTTTCTAGTAATATTGACACCCTTTACATTAGGTCGATATCATCCTCACTCTGCAGACCTTAGTTTTTATTGGCCCTTTACTTAGAAAGTTCTACATTTCCACTGGCTATTAAAACTGAAAAGGGAGTTATTTTGTTTCTACTGTCTTAGTACATTTAAGGGAGATACTAATATTTTCATTATACTGAGAAACAAGTTGCATCTATGTTATTTATGGTTATTGTGTATGATTCTCTACAGGATAATGCCCACTTTTGCTGATAAATAATTTTCTTCCTCAAAAGTAACTCAAAATTATACCAGTAGGTTTACAAAGAACTAACAGTGGTAAATTTAAACATAATATAACTACTGCTCAGAGCTGTTGAACAGCATGAGTAGCATGTTAATATACCAAGTTATAATTCCAGCTGATGGCAAAGTAACTTATAAAATTATTTATGATTTCTTTTAGTTTTCTCATATTTTTAGCAAGTTATTTCTAAAATAATATGAAATATTTAACTTACTATTTCTAAATATTCAGCCTAGAGATATTTAAAAATACCACCAGTTCTTTGATTTTATTTTAATATTTAACTTACTATTTGTAAATATTCAGACTAGAGATATCTAAAAATACTACCAGTTCTTCAGTTTTATTTTAACTTACTATTTTTTTGTTTTGTTACACTTTGTTTAGAAGAACTGTTAAAACTACTTGAGGGATTTATGTTCTCTTCCTGAATATTGGTGATACAAAGATATAAAATATCAATAATGACTCATGTCTGTAGAATTTACAATGATAATGCTAACTGTTCTCTGTTAGGAGCCTATTATGGGCCATTGTGTACTTAACGTGTATTACACTCAATCCTTGTAACAATTCACAATAATAAGAGTCCTCATCAGAGGTTAAGTAACTTGCCTAAACATGTAGCTAATTAGTGAAGGAGTAGGGATTTGAACTCAGCTCTTCTTTGAAGTGTAAAAAGCCTATGACTTTTACACTAAGCCCTGTGGGTTCTGATGTGCTTCTGACAAAATAAAATGAGAAAATATTTACAGTTTAAAGTTTAAGATTGGATTTCTTTTACTAATCTAGAGTAAAAATTTTGCTTTTGGGTTATGTTGTTTTTAGCAATGCATGGTTTAATTAGAAAATATAAATACTTTTTAATTTTTCTTTTTTCCCCCCCCTCACCTTTAGATATTCAAGAATTTTATGAAGTGACCTTACTGGATAATCCAAGATGTATAGATCGTTCAAAGCAGTCTAAATCAATACAGCATGTGAATACTTGGGAAATTTCCAGCCTTCCGAGTACTACTGTGACTTCAGAAACACTGCCAAGCAGCCTTAGCCCTAATGTAGAGGTAAGATTAAAAAAAAAAAAAAAAAAGTTTTTCTTAAGCTGTTTTTTTAGTGATTAAGTTACTGGGGCCACTATGTTTATTCATTTTATTAAAATGGATATTTTGTGGAATTATCTTTTACATTGGAATAAAGAGGATAAGGTTAAAAATATTTTTAAAAGAAAAATCTCAGGATCCCTGGTGCCCCTGTTTTAAAATGTGAATGGTTTGAGGTCTGAAGTACTTGCTTTAGACTATTGAAAAATACTTTGTAAGATAGACCTCAGTGAGGCTTCATTTGTGTGATAATTAGAAAGTGTGCTTTGAAAAGAGATTTCACTCTGATATTCTTCCTTAGAAATTGAATATAGTTTTATGGTCATGGGCAGTTTAGTTACTACATTTATCTTAAGGATTCTGTTTATTGGCCTGAAGGATTGTGCTATTAAAACTCACTAGAAGACTGATCAATAAATCTAAAGGTCAGCACTAGTTTCTATATTTTTCTGTAATTATTCGAATTTTCATTCATAACCATTTTAGTAGTGTTCTTTTTTGTTGTTATATATATTGCTGCTGGTAGTTAGAGAACACAATACATATGAGGCATTTTGTAATGAGGATTCTGTTTGAGAAACATTAGTCATTTGAAAGTGGTTGTCTGACTGAATTTGATTCTAGCTCTTTATCTACTTAGTACTAGAGAACTGCCTGGAAAATTCAATCAGCTTCAGTTTGGTGAGTAATAAAATCAGGAAAAAGTAGTGATAAGCAGTAACCAGACAGTCCTTTGATAATGTAGGAGACAGTTTCACAGTTTTCTTTTATATTAAGTAACAGAATTATTGAATTTTAGAGCAGGAAAAATCAGAGAACATCTGATCCCTCCCTTTCATTTTAAAGATCAGGAAACAGATCCATTAAAAAATGAATGATTTGACCCACTTTATTTAGCTTGTTTGGGCAAGTCTATTTTTGAATTTCAGACCTCTTAACACCCAGGTCAAAGTTCTCTTTACTAACCTGCTATATACTTTTATGTTTTTCTTTGATTAGAAATTTTAGTATAGTATTGTCTATGTATATCTATTTTCCTCATTTATTATTTTTTAAATAATTTTCTTGGATAATTTCAATTTCTGTTTCTTTTAGTTGATTTGTGCTTATGATATCGTGCATTTCAAATAGATTTTTAAAATGTCAATCAGTAGTACAGTTTCTATTTCACATTTATTGTCCTAGGATAAAAAAAATTGCTTATAAAGAACATTGAATTTTAAGAGAATTGACTTTCTTATTTAGTTACTGACTTTTTTTCAATTTTTCGATTTATAACATAGAGTTCTTATTGTCAATTTGCCTATTTTTAGGTAATGGCTGGCTAACTGTAACCAGTAAAAGTAAATTTTTATTAAGGTTAAATAAGTAAATAGTTCTGCAAGTGATTAGTAGATTTTTGGTTCTGTCTAAACTATCCTACAGACATTTGGTCCACATGTAACTTTGTTTCTCTTGTTTCTTCTGATGTGGTAAAATTAATACCATTTATTTTTAAAGTTATATTTATAGAACTTTGTTTTTTGTTTTTGGTATGTCTGTCCTTTGAATATTATATGTCTAGTGGGGATGTTTGGAATAATGTTTGTTTATATTAATGATTGTTTCTGGGCGATGAGGATATTTTTCTTATACTCTTATAAAAATGTGTTATTTTTATAAAAACAAACCTAATTCTTTTGTAGATTGTATGGAAGAGTATTTGAAAGGAAGCAAGTTGCAAATAAGAGTAGGAGAAATTGTCTGATTTAATGAGAAAGTACAAAAGAAAGGGTTCACTATCCTGTCTTAATCCTTTTGGACCACTACAACAGAATACTGTTGACTGGGTGGCAAATTGAGCTACCAGAGGATTCTGTGTCTAGTGAGAGCCCACTTGCTGGTTCATAAATGACTGGCCATCTTCTCTCCATGTCCTCACATTGAATAAGGTGTGAGGGAGGGAGCATGCTGAGGTCTCTATTATAAGGGCACTAAGCCTATTCCTGAAAGCTCCAACTTCATGACCTAATTACCTTCCAAAGGCCTCAGCTTCTAATACCATCACATTGGGGGTTAGAATTTCCACATATGAATTTTATTCCTGATGGTCCAATACATTTCAAGTGGTTCAGAGATTCAAAGGTTAAAAATAATAACAGTATAATAATAAACTTTTTAATAATTTTTGGATAGGGAAAGCTTTTCAAAACATGACAACAAAGAAAGCCTAGAAGAATTAAAAGGTTAATAGTGGGCTTCACAAAGTTTGATTGTTTAAACTTTGAATACGCAACTTCTGCATCTTGAAAGATACAGTAAATGAATGACAAATGATGAACTGGGGGAAAAAATTGGTCCTGTTTATGAAAATGGACTAATTTCATAACCTCAACTCAAGAAACCTCTTAGAGCTAAATATGAAAATAGCCAACAGTAGGAAAGTGACCCAAGGAAGTGAATGGGCCATTTAGAGGAAAACGAATACAAATTGCCCAGTAAGCTTTTGAAGAGATGCTCAACCCTGCTTTAAAAATAATGCTAATTAAATTAAAGTATTTAATTTGCCAAAGATTAATTAAATGTGAACAACTCTTACCTATTCTGTTGGTAGGAGATTACAGTGGTCCAAACTTTTTGAAAGATAGCTTGACAATATATGTTCATATCCTTTGATCTAGCATTTACAAATGTACTCACACAAATTATTGATATATACTAAAAGATACATATATATGCATGTTCATTGCAATATTGTTTGTGATATTAATAAACCAATAGGGAACAAATCTAAATGATTATCAGTGAGAAACTGGATAACCACATTATGGTACAGCTACTTACTGCAATATAAAATAGCACACAAAAAAAATATAGTCTGTATAAAAATATAAAAGTAAACTTTTGTTATTTAAATGATTGAAAGCAGGTTGCCCATCAGGAGGTATAGTATGACTGTAAAAAGAAAATAAAGTGAGAGGTTGGGTATGTCTACAAGAATGTGCACTTTGTCTGCTTTCAGTAACGTACTTTTGTTTTCAATTGTCCCTGCTTTCTCCAAGTCCCCTGTTTTAGCCCTTCTGAGTTCATCTTCGGGGGAGGGAAATCATCTGATTGAGTGATGTAGGGAGGATATTTCCTTTTCCTTTTCTTTGACCTTGTGACTTAATGCTTTAAAATAATCCACCTAGTGTAAGTAGAGTTTTAGAGTATAGTAGAATTAAAAGCATATATTTGGTCTACCAGATTTAATCTGAAGTCCTCTAAATGTTGACTTAAAAAGTTTACTGAAGTACTATGTAATATCTGTACAGGAAGATACACAAATTATAAATGTATAGCTTAATGAATTACTGCACTGTGAATATACTAGGTCAAGACAAAGAAGATGAAATGACTCCTAAGGGTTTCTGGAACTAAATAGTGATGGTGGTCGTACAACTCTGAATACACAAAAAAAACACTGACTTATCCATTTTAAATTTTGGTGAATTTTATGGTATGTCCATTGTGTCTCAATTTAAAAAAGAAATATACCAGGATGCCAAAAGTCTCCCTGTACCTTTCTTATTCACTACCTACTCTCTCTCAAAGAGAACCATACTAATTTCTAACACCATAGATTAGTTTTGCCTCTTTTAAAACTATATATTAACAGTATATACTATCTTGTGTCTAGCTTCTTTTTTCTTATATTGTGAATCTCACCTCTGAGGTGAAGTTTTTTCATTCTTACTGCTGAATAACATTTTATTGTATGATTTATGGTGTTTTTATTCATTCTGTTGATAGGTATTGGGATCATTTACAGTTTTGAGTTGGTGCTTTCTTGAATATTCTTTTACAGTCAGTTCTGCTATAGTATAATACATACGACCTTAAAAAAAATCACTGCACTATATATAATTATGCAATAAAAACCACAAAGCTTATGGAAAAAATGAGGTTAGGGACTCAAAACTTGGTGACATATATAAAAAAAAGATAAGACCTAGTAAAAATGGCAGCACAGTTTCACACATGTTAAATGATTAAGAAATACATAAATATTATAATAAATATGACATTTTACCTTGCTTGTTTGCTATGGGAATATGTGTCAGGGTTGCAGCTTGTGAGTTATTGTAAAGTGCTGGCAGAGGGAGTTACTTGAAATTGGATGGAAAGTTTTAACACCAGATGTGAATGAGTGTGACACATAGCACTCAATGAACTAAAGTCTGATATGTGTGTATTTTGCGTATTCCTATGTGGCTCATTTCATCTGGGTACAATTTTCTCATGGATAAGGCTGAGCATAAGCAAACATGAAATTTGTGTTATGTTCCTCTTGTTCCCTAATATGTCAATTGCATTGGAACAAGTTTGTACTTTCAAAACAACGGTATAGTAGAACTGAGTGTGTACCTTTTCTAGTGCGCTTGTGTATGCATTTCTGTTGTATACATACCCAACTGTGAAAATGACATGCCTATGTTTTATTTTGGAACATAATGACAACAGTTTTGCAAAGTGGTTAAGCTTGTTTTGATAAGTACCACCAGTGTGTGTACAAGTTTCAGTTACTTCACATGTTTGCCAATACTTGCTATTGTCAGTCTTCTAATTAATAATTTAAACCATTCTAGTAGGTGTGTAGTGGTACTTCATGTTGTTGTTTTTTCCCTGTAATTAACAAGCACCTTTTCATATGTTTGTTGTTCATTAAACCATTCTAGTAGGTGTGTAGTGGTACTTCATGTTGTTGTTTTTTCCCTGTAATTAACAAGCACCTTTTCATATGTTTGTTGTTCATTTGCTACATTTTGTGAGGTGTCTTCATTTCTTGTCCATTTTTTTTTATCTTATTGATTTATAGATGTCTATCTGGATATGATTCTTTTGTTGGATAATATGTGTAAGAAATATTTTCTTGCACACTGAGACATACTCTTAATATTTTTTAATAATCCAGATTTCTTAAATTTGGTATAGTTCATTGTATAGTTAATGTACTTTGTGTCAACTGAAGTGTTTTCCAACTCCATTATTTGTCAGAAACTTTCATTTTGCATTTCATATTTATGTTCATAATCCATACAGCAATTCGCAAAATTTCACATGAACCAGCATTTTAGTCAGTCTCTATTCTTGCCACTATTGTCTAAACCACGCTCATTTTTTTTACGGAGTTATTGCCACAGTCCATTTAATTAGCCTATCTGTATTCGCACTTGCCCCTTCTGAATTTATGACCACTTTGCCTCCAGGACTATTTTTATAAAATGCAAATCATGTCATTACCTTTTATTGGCTTCCCCTTCCTCAGAATGAAGGTATTCAGAAACCCTAAATTATTTGACCACTACCTGTTTCTCCACTCATCTTTTAGAAACTTTCCTTTTTGGCTACTAGTTTCTCCTAGCTTAGGGTACCCACAGAATGTTCCATTTGCCTAGAAGGTTTTCTCTTTTTTTGCCAACTTCCGTGTACTTTTAGCATTTCATTTTATTTTATTTTATTTTTTGGCCTTTCATTTTTTAAAATTAACTAATTTTTTTATGGTGACATTGATTAATGAAGTCTAATAAATTTCACCTATACATTTTAACAGTAAGGGGTGTGTGTGTGTGTGTGTGTGTTTACATTGTGTATTCACCTCTCATAGTTAGATATCTTCTTGTTACCACATATTTGACCCATTTTACCCCATCTACTGCCCCCTCCCCCTCCCCTCTACCCTCTGGTAACCACTAGTCTATATATCCATGAGCATTTCATATTAAATGTCATTTCATTCATTTAGCAAATATTGAGCATTGGTTATGTATCATGCATTGAACAAGGTACTTAAAGCAAAGATCCTTGTCCTCATGGAGCTTACATTGCAGTGGGAAAGCAGGTAATACACAATAAATGAATAAATTATCTGGTATGTTAGAAGGTGATAAGTGATATGGGAAGGAAAAAGTAGAACAGATTAAGGGGATCAGAAATGCCAGGTGTGTGTGTGGGGGTGCACTTTGCAATTTGAAATAGAGTATTCACTATAGGTCTCATTGTACAGAGAAGTTGTTTAGGGGAGTAACCAGTGTAAAAACTTAAAGGTAGGAGAAAGGCCATTTCTCATATATTCCACAGTGGTTAAAGCAGAATCAATAAGGGGAAGAGCAACGGGAAGGAGGTCAAAGGGTAAGGCAGGGGCCGATCATGTAAAGCTTTTGCAGGGTGTTGGAGCAGAGGAATGACGTTATTTAACCTAGCCTTTATAAAAGGATCACTCAGGCTATTTTGTTACAGTTAAGGATGGATATAGGCTTGAACCAAAGTCACCACTTTGGTAGTGGAGGTGCTAAGTGACTAAATTATGGATATTTAGAATGTAGAGCACAAGGATTTGAGGACAGATTGGAAACAGGTTGTGAGAGTAAGAGTCAGAGGTCACAACGAGAGTCAAGGATCTCTACGAGGCTGCTACTTCCTGATAGAAGTCTTCCTTTATTTCTCATTATCAGAGCCTCTATTATAGCACTTTCTACTTCTGTTTTATAATATTCATTACCGTTTTAATTAAAAGCTCAAATGCACATTATTTTGTGTATATTTTGTCTCTACTAAACTATAAGTTCTGCAGTTAGGGACCTACTTACTGAAATACATGTGGTACTTGCACATAATAGTTGTTCAGTAAATATTTTTCAAATAAAATGAGAAATGTGGTTCTTTCCATATCGTAATTAGGCAGTAGGCTAAAGGTATTATATTTTTTTCTAATTTTTTATCATAAAAAATTTCTAAGAACAGTAAAATTGAAGGAATAATATGGCAGGTCCTCAAATAACATATGGTTCAATGTTGTTTTATTATAATATTGATCAGATGCCTTAGGAACTTAAATTCTTGTTTATGTTAATTAACCTGTGTTAAAATTGGTTGTTTTATGTCATTTTGCTAAAGTCTCAGCAACTATTGATGACTTTAAGTGAAGACTTACTATAGAACATACATCCAGATAAAGTGAATAATTACTTAACACTTTTTCATATTTGCTTTTTCTGTATATGTATATTTTTGGCAAACTATTTGAAAATCAGTTGCAGACATTATGTGCTTCAACTATAAAAACAACATATCTCCTATGAGTAAGAATAGTCAAACATTCTCCTATATAACCTTATTACTATTTTATACCTAAGAAAATTAACAATAATTATTTAATTTTTTTTTCAATTCACATTTGCAGTTGTGTCCAAACTATTTTTTAGGACTTAAAAAAATTAGAATCCAGTTAAGATTCATATATTGCATTTGATTATTAGGTCTCTGATTATATCTGGGTTTTCCTGATAACAGAATATAAGGTAGAGGGCTTACGTGTTGTTACTTTATTTAGGAAGTTTATTTCTAGAGAGAACAAAGTAAGGGAAAAGGCGAATAAGCTGAGAAGGAAAACTAATAAAAGGCACTTGTGCCATTAAATGTGACTGCTGGATCCTGGGTATTTTATCCCTGAGAAGACATATATAAGGAAAGAAAGGGAAAGAATTTATCAGCTGGCTTTTAGTGGGCAGTAATTCCCCTGCACTTTAGGGTTGTCGATTTGTGGGTACAGAAGATGTGGTTTCTGTTCTGTGGTTAACAGGAAAGTCCCAAGTGAGGAGATGAGAAAATGAGATGTGGACAAGAGGCCAGAGGTGTTGCTAAGGCTGTTCAGGGTAAAAGGCAAATGTGAAGATTTAGGGGCAAACATTGGAATGAGTTGGGAGGGCACATAATAAATCTAGTACAGTATGTTTACTCTCTTATAATCTAGTGGAATAGTCCTCCCCACCTTTTTTTCCCCTTTAAATGACGTTAACTTTTTGAAGAGACCATCCCAGTTGTTTAATAGAACACTATACATTCTGCATTTGTTTGGTTTGTTTCCTAATGTTATTTAAGTCTTTCCACTAAGTGTTGTATTTTTGGTACCAAGAAGTTAGGCATAAAAGTTGATGAGACTCACTTTTGGTAAACAGACTTAGTAAGTGATATATTGTATTTCATATTGCATCACACCAGGAAGCACACAATATCAAGTTATTGCACTTGCTTGATTACTGAAAGGTGGTGACTTCCAGATCCTCCATTAGTATAGGTATATTTTTCTGTTCGTAGTTATTAAGTATCTTTAGGGTAGTACTTCAGCACTTTGTATTGAATAAATTTTTACCCAATTCATCCGTTAACGATCCTTACCTGAATCATGTATTTCATTAGATGTTTCAAAATGCTGATTTCTTTCCCTAATCCTCCCCTCCATAACATTTCACTTCTATTTATCAGTTGGTATCTTCTGTAAAAAGTACTTTTGTCCATCAACTAGAGATGAATGTTTGTTCCTTCTAAAAAGATAGGGTAAAGCTTATATTTTCTTTTAAAGACTGGTTTTTTAGAGTAGCATTTGTGTAATAATCTCCTTCAGTGGTGGCTAATAAGTCTGACCCCCACCCTCCTTTGCTCTCTCCTTTTAAAAAAACTATCAGTGTAGACTGAGAGATTTTTGTTTATCTAATAAGTACTTTTTATTTTTCTTAATGGTACTTTTACTGTTATTGAATACTTTTTCAATCTTAAAAATGTATTTTCAAAAAGTTACATCTACAGAAAAATGAAAATAATAGTAAAATAAACTGCCATTTTTGTCATATTTTTCCTCTGTACACATTCTTTATTTTTGCTTACCCATTTGAAAACAAATTGAAGGAGTCATGATCTTTTAACCTTTATACATTTCAGCATGTATCTACTGTGAACAAGGATTTTTTTTTTAAGTTTTAAAATTTTCTTTATATGAACATTTCTAAAAACATCTAGTAAGTACATAATTATCAGACTGAGTACATTTAAAAATGATACAGTGGTATTTTTTGTATAGTGCTAATAGTCCACGTTCAAACTTAGTACATTTCTTATCTTTGATATCATCTTTCCTATGATTCTATTACGCCTAGAGCAGAACTCCACTTCAGTTCTCACTATCGACTTTGGAAGACAGCTGACAAAATTTTACAGTACAACTTCATGAATCATCACAATTTTGAATTCTCACCTTCAGAATTATTGACAACCATATATATTGGTGGTCAGCTCCCTTTCCTATTTCCTTAATCAGTGCCCTCAAAGTTCTTGTTGTTCTTTATGATGCTTTATTTCTCTAGCATAATATATCTGTCTCTCAAAGACAGTACATCAGAAACAGTAGCCTGAACTCCTTCTTCCACCACCAAATTTACAGTGTTGTCTCATTTAATTCCAGTTTTTAAGTGTTATGAAAAAATAAGTGTATGACATTTGAAATAAGGCACAACCCCTATGCAAAGCCCCTGTAATTTAAAAATTTTATTAAGACTGAAACTGATAGGTGTACTAAGTGAATTGTACATGAGATGTCTGCAAGTAGATTTTAATGGCAACTATACTGTTATTTTACATTCACTATTATATAACTTTTTATATTTTTGTTTTTACATCTTATGATAGTCTTACCCCAGTGTTTATATAAGTGCTAGTTTTAGAACTGAAAGACATACTCCCAAACCAATAACCTAAAAATGGAAGTGAAATAAAATGAAATGCTGTGAGAGAAGTTAGACAGCTGCCATATTATGCCAAGCTTTTAATCTAGGAGAAAATTTGGCAAAATATTGTACAGTTACTAAGAAAATAAAAGTCTGTGTTAAAGCCTAAGTATGCCACAGTGGTTGTAGATTTATGTGCTACAAGACGGCATCCTTGATTAGTCTTGAATTATGAGCTTTAATTATATTATTTCGGTAACTCATTTAAATAATTTTGTTCTATATCTGTATCAGCATCTATTACTACCTTCAGTATTAGAGCAATGATATCTCCTTATGTGATTTTTTTAAAAAACCCTCCTTTTTTGGGGGATTGACAAAATAATACAAGCTTATTACAAAAATTTGTAACTTTATAGAAACATATTTTCAGTTATGTGGAAGTCACCTCAAATAATACTAACAGATTCTATTATACTCTTCATCTTTTTCTCTTTTAGAATCTCATTTTCTCCTTATGTAATATCTATAACGTCTTTCTTAGGTCTTTGTTCCCCTCTGTCCTTTATCCTATAAGTAATATTCAAAGATTTCATTAAAAGAAAAAGACAGAAGAAAGTCCTTCTCAGCAGGATCCTATAGCTTTCCTTCTTTTCTTAGCTAAAAAGAAAACAGTTTTTTTGAAAACATAGTGTACCTTTTTTCTTTCTTTCCTTCTCGTTCCCATTATAACCTGGCTTCTAACACTTCTTTCCACAGTAATTGCTCTCTCTCATTTTCAGTTATTTACCTTAAAAAAAATTATAAAGATAACTCAGGCATATATTTTTAGAAAACATACATATACAGAGAAATGCATATTGTTGAAAGTCTTTTGTAAAATTCTTTCCTGAGATAACCTCTTCTAATCATTTGGTATATATTCAGCTAATTCTATATGTTGATTAATATGTTATTTAGCATATATATATTTTAAATGGGAGATAAATATGTATCATTCTGTAATTTGCTTTCTGTGTCTGTACATTTATATCTGTTGCACTCCCTTGTATAATGTAGGGTAGATTGCTTAATTTCTCTCCCTTAGTTTTATCATCTGTAAAGTGATGATCACAGAACTCACATTATATGGTGCTTGTAAGTATGAAATGGGATAATATATGTAAAACTTATTAGATCAGAGTGTGACACATGTTAAGTGCTTAATAAATGGTAGATTTTTAAAATGAATCTTTTTATGTTAAAATATTGCATATTCATTATTAGTAATTTATCAGTGTAGCAAAGGATAAAGACCATAAATTTCTCTTTAAAGTCATTTTAGGTCTTTAACCTTCCCTGTAGGTGTTTTGTTTTGTTTTGTTTTGTTTTGTTTTGTTTTGTTTTGTTTTGTTTTGTGGTATTTGCTATAATCCACTCTCTGCTTTGGAAAAATTTTTTCTATTCATGGCAGCTGTTTGCCCCATTGGATAGTCTTCTGTGTGTTGTTTACTTTTTAAAAAAAAAAAAGATTTTATGCACATCGAAATTATAGAATATATCATGACTATGTACCTTTTTCCTAGCTTGAAAAAAAAAATGTCATAAACATAGTTGAAGACCTTTGTTTCCACCCTAATTACATTCTCTGCTTCATCCCCTAGAATTAGCCAGTCTTGAATTTGGTGCTAATCATTTCCACCATTCTATACTTGCCATATAGTTCTCATCATGTGTTTTGTGCTTAGGATTAATTTAATTTCTTGGATCTGTGGGTTTATAGATTTTACCAGATTTGGACATTTTTTCTCCATTATTTCTAAAATATTATTTTTATTTGCTCTTATTTTCTCTAGGGACTCTAATTACATGATATTGGGTTGATTGATTTTGTCCTATAGCTCATTAGTATGATTTATTTTAACAGTCTTTTTTCTTAATATTGCTGTGTTTTAGACATTTTCTATTGCTGTGTCTTCAAGTTTATTAGTCTTTTCTTCTGAAGTGTCTAATGAGGTATCTTTCTTCTGAAGATAGCAGTAGATTAGTAAATTCATTCATCTCAGTCATTTTTCTTTCAGACCTTGTAATTTGTATCTCTAGAAGTTTGATTTATTTCCTTTTTTATTTTCTGTGTCTCATTAACATAGTCATGCTTTCCTCTATCTTCATAAACATGGAATAGACTTATAATTTTTTTTAATGTCCTTGTATACTAATTTTATTATCTGTTATTTCTGGGTTTGTTTCTGTTGATTTTTCTCTTTAGGCTGTATTTTCCTGTTTCTTTATCATATACCTGGTAATTTTTAAAATTGGATTCAGCAGACATGAATTTTGCCTTTTGGAGTGGCCTAGGTATATTTGTATTCCTTTAAATATTCTTGGGCTTTGTTTTGGAATGTAGTTATATTTCTTGGAAAGATCTTGATCCTTTTGAAGCTTGCTTTTATGCTTTAGTGGGACCAAATAGCCTTTAGTGTAGGGTTAATTTCATCCCAGTACTGTGGCAATGCTTTTCTGAGTCCTGTGTATTGTGAGTTTTTCAATTATTCTTGACCCTGTGTAAGCTCTTGAGTATTGTGCCACCTGCTTCTTTCCAGGATACTTTCCCCAGCCTCAAGTTTCCTATATTTATGACTAATCAGAAGACTCTAGGGAAAACTGCAGATCTGTGGAGCTCTTTCTATACAGCTCTTTCCTCTCTGGTGTTCTTACCTGTGGATTTTGGACACCTTGGCCTTCTTGAATTTTCACCTCTGCCTTCCTGGGCTTTGTTTAGTTTCTCCCTCCCTTTGCTGCAACCTAGAAACTATTTCTAGGCAGTTACATGGAGCATTTAATATTGCTGTATTTTAGACATTTTCTATTGCTGTGTCTTCAGATTTATTAGTCTTTTCTTCTGAAGTGTCTAATGAGGTATCTTTCTTCTGAAGACAGCAGTATATTAATAAATTCATTAATCTCATTCAGTCATTTGATTTTCTTCTCACAAGATCACTGTTTTGCACTGCCTTCATTCAGTATCTAAAAATCATTGATTCTTATTTGTCCACTTTTTTAGTTCTGTTATTCTGTATGGTTAAAAACAATTGTCTGTAGAAAGCCACTGGTATTATAACATATTAAGTATCTTATGTGCTTGAATATTAGGTAAGGTGTTGCCATCTCAAAAGGCTTATATTCAAAACCTTCTAAAGTTGTTCATATTACAGGGTAATTTCTAAATTATTTTGTGCAGTGAAAGACTGAGAAGAACACATTGGCTTGAAATGTCTTCGTTCCAGTTTGGATATACTTAGACAATGCAATGAGTGTAGAACTTAATGATTATTTAATGACCTTAAAAACTGCAAGTATTATAAGCTTTTTTGAAAGATTAAAAAGTAAATAGTAATATTGTGATTATATTATAGAAATTATAATATATACCTACAAAACACAAAAGAGAAAATTGTTCTTGTTATGTGAATAGTAACTAAAAGTGATTTGGGATAAAATGTCAGGTGATATTTTAACACATGGATTCAAAAAGTGCAGCATCTAAACAACTTAAGATGGAAGTAAAATTTATGTTTAAGGTCAAAATGGTTGGCTGATTCAAAAGTGGCTTTGGTTATAATGATGACCCTAAAATTCAGGGTGAATGTGAATAGTTTGACTAAAATTGTTCTCTGAATATGAGTGGAATAAAATAATATTTTATACATTATTTCAATAATACATGCTAAACATATGTTAAATGAGTCAATTTAAAGTAGATATTTGTTTATTTCTTTTATACTGCAAGGTTATATTTGAGTTGGCAAAACTCAAGTAGTTTTTACTGAAAAAGCGGGGCATCTAATTTTCAGGGTTATTTCACCTATAGTTTTGCAATCACCTATAGTTTAGATACGAGAAAGGCTATTCATTAAGTCGGCAAATACTTATTGAGCCCCTGTTACAATCTAGTCACCATGATATCCAGCACCCTCAGGCGGGAAACAAAGTGGTAAATACATTAGATGTTCTTGAGTCTTGCCCTGTTGGAGCTTTGAATCCAATGAATTTAGAAATTGAAACATATGAACATTGTAAGTGGAAGGACTCTTAGAAGCCATTGAGTTTTTTTTATTTTATAAAAGTGGAAATTGAGATCTCTCAAAAGAAAATGACTACTTATAGTTACATAGCCTGTTACTGGGCTGAAACACTATTTCAGACTCTTGGTAGAGTGCTATTTCAACCTCCACTGTTAAGAGGTCTGCCAAACTTAGGAATGCCTTCTCTCTCTAGGCTAGGTTATTTTAGATATGTAATAGAAATTTCACATAAACACATTTCAGAACACTAAGCAAGAAACCAGCTAAAGAGTTTCACATACCCCTTTATTTTTCCTCACAGAATGTAGTACTTAAATGTTACCTACATTGTTTTCAGTATTCTTCCTAAAAATGATAAACTTTTTTTAAGGAGTTAAGAGCCTTGGTGGGCTTTATTCTTTCACATTGGGAGCAAATGATTCTTGAGATGTGTGGAAAGAAGGGAGTACTCAGTCTCCAACCAAGCATGTAATTTTCAGGCTGCCTGTCCTGTATGGGTGAAGAGATGTCTTGGCCCGTGATGAAATTTACTTTTGCCTAACCCCCAAGTCTTGTAGTTTTGGATGGATGGTTGGATAGATGGATGGATAGTTGGCAGTAACTGCCATTTATTGAGCAGGTAACAAGGTTAGCATTATTATTTAATCCTAACAACAGTTCCAGTAGACTGTTAGGGAAAATTCCATTGCATCCGTTTTAGGTATATCCTATTAGGCTTGAAACAAAAGGCTTATCACTTAAAAGCAGTAATAGTAATAAAAATAATGATGATGCTTATGTGATAGGTACTGTCTCAGTGATATACATGTATTAACTCTTTTCAGTAACCTTTATAGTGAAACTCGGTTTAATATGAAAGTTGCTTATGCCGCCTATGATATTTGAAATGTTAGGAGTTGGGGTGGGGTATAAGAAGCAAATGGGAACAGTTCACTTATTTGAATTCGAAGTCATTTGTAGTATCTGTAGGTTATGAAAAAACCTTGTGGATGGAAATTGCAGACAATACTCTTTCTTACTAAACATTTTTACAAGGGAGTGTGGCTATAAGCTCATGAGAGTGAAAGCCAGTTGCATCCCTATGCCTTGGCCCCTGTCAGCCTACCTAGCTGTTTCCTGTGATCATAAAAACAGTACATGAATTCACAAAGTTAGACTACTTCTGGGTTACAAATGAAGTCTTCTTGAGGAGTTTGAAATGGTACATAGTTATGATTATATTTTTTTAGGTGTGCTTTTTTTTTTTTTGTAGGGGATTAGGTGAAATGGTTTTAGTAAGGCACTTGTTAAAATCTGAATCACTGGTAAAATGTCATTTTTTTTTTAATAAAGAGAAAAGAGGTAAATATTAGAGATAATATTTTAAATTATTGCATTTTGTTCTTCCTTCACCCCTTCTCAAAAATACCACATGGAATATTCCATTCATTACTGCCTTAGAAAGTCATTACTTTGCAGACTGCAGTTGCTGAAATGGTATAGTGGAAGAAATGTTTGCTTGCATTTTTTTAGTGATTTTTTTTTTTTTTTTGGTAATTGTTTTTTGGATATCCAGACTATAGCAAACAAGGAGAAGCAGATTTAAATTTATATCGGGGAACCTCTTTGTGGAGCATTTCCTCAGATGACTCCCTGTCAACCTTATATCTTGAAAAGAGGGATTAATGAAACAGCATCTAAAGCAGCAGTGAACTCCTATGGAATAAACTCTGACATCTTCCACAGTATTTTGTGGGATAATTTCAATTTCTTCAGATACAGATTACATAAAGAAGATTGTAGAGCACGTGACACATTCTGTTTCTTGTATTTTAGATAGTAGAAAAATTGCTACTTCTCATAATGGATCCTGAAGAGATCTTGTCAGAGTTATAACTTTCATCTATGGTTTTCTCTCACAAGTTCATTTTAATTATTTTTAATTTTTTATTCATATAAGCAATTTAAAATAGTTTGCAATAACCTGCATTATGTATAAAATATAGTAATGGTAAAGTAATGGATTGCCTGTGCATTGTAACCACAAAGGTAAGATACAGTATGTTTTCTACAGTTCATTGTTAGTGACAGAGTGTAAGAAACCTTTTTGTTCATAATGTATTTTAAAAATGAAAAGTGTAACCATTGTTATATATTTGAAAATACTTTAGTCCATGTGATTTATATCCTTTAGGGAAGGTAGTGTTTTGAAATGTATTTCAGATAGCTAAAAATAGTGTATTGAACAGATATATTGTTTTTCTTTGAGATTTACAGGAAGCTTTTCTTCGAACAGCAAAGATTTATAAGGCCTTGATTATATTTAAATCTTCTAAATATATTCTGAGTTCTCCCCCTCTATTTTCTGTCCCAACATGTCATAGTGGTTGAAAGTGTAACTCATTTTGACAACGTCTTCTGGACTCTTCTGTCTATTGCAAATATAGTTTTTTGTTTGTTTTTTGAGGAGAAGAAAATAGGTTCTGATTGTGTTGCCTTTGGTAAGATACTAATTTGGACTTAAAATGATCAAACCTGTACAAGTACTCCTTAAAGTACTCATCTTAAAGTCTGATTTTCTCATTGTCCTCAAAGTGCAGTATATTTCACTTAATCTCTAAGTTCAGTTTTTTTTATTTCTGAGAACCAGTTTGTGGACATTGTGTGATTGTTTAAGATTGGCTTAAATTTTAAATTTATACATTGGTTTTCAAAATATGGAATAATTTGTTTTTGATTTTTTATTTCTATACTCTTATGACACAGTGATTGTTAGTTGGAATTGGTGAGATTTTAAAGTTATGCTCAGTAATAAAAAATAAGTAAATTTCTAGGTTTTCCTATATAGTGAA
Organism: Cynopterus sphinx; assembly: GCA_030015415.1. Taxonomy (NCBI): domain Eukaryota; kingdom Metazoa; phylum Chordata; class Mammalia; order Chiroptera; family Pteropodidae; genus Cynopterus; species Cynopterus sphinx. Next base: position 49,731,691 of record CM057380.1, read on the forward strand.
TTATTTCTCAGAAGAGGAAAAGTGAGAAAATTGGTGGAAATAACTTTTTGCTTGTTGCTCGCAGAGTTATAGTTCAAATATTAGGAGTTTTGATCTGATACAAACATGTTGATTATCTGGTCCCATCCTATTTGTAAGGGGATCTCTTCTATGTTCCTATAGGTAAACTGCCTTTTTTGAATGATTCTTAAAGAATGGTTAAAAGGAAATAAACCTCGAAAATGTCTCTGTGAGTTCTTTTTATGGTTGTCTGTGGTAGATTCTCCCTGTAATTTACTATTTATCACTTCATTCATTTTAATTCTTATTTCTGATGTTATAGGATATCTACCTCTTCTCTCTGTTCTGTTCTTCTTGATAGATTTTAAAAATTGCATTTGACCTTTTCAAGCAAAAGAGAGTGACTGTTGTTAAAACATCATATGGAATCAATATCCTTAAGTTTTTATAAATTTTTTTTAAGTAACTTGAAAAATGGAAAAAAATGTAGTTTGGAAGTTAGGAAGTCTAAAACATTATTTGTAGTTACTTTTGAAAGAGCTATTTTAATAACATTCTGTTATTAGATATAAAGTCCTTTGAATGTATTTAACCAGTAAATATAGCAGAAAAGGCAAAATTCTTATTTTCTTTCCAGTTAAAGAGCCGCAATGTTTTCTCCCCTTGGGTCTTTTCTGATCTTTAGAGAGCTTTATGGTTTTATATGTTTTTAAAGTCTTAACAATATAGTTGATGTAATTCTATCATGTTAATACTGAGACACTTTTCCAAGTGAAATTTTTTTCGTCATCCGCCTCCCCTCTCTCCCACTTGTGTAGGAAAGGCGAGCTAGGTAGGCATGCTGCATCATTGCTACCATGGATACCCTTAAGAACAGGCATGTGGGTTGAGCTAAAGCAATGATGATTAGTTTTATGGGTGGTTCCTCCCCCCACCCCTTAGCTATATATTCTTCACAATGAAGACTCTTATGTTAAAATGTTTGCTAATGACTAGGTTGTGAGATGTGATGACTAAATCAGTATTGCTACTGAACTGCAAAACCTTGGCCTCCATTTACAATAGATTTAATGCCATTTACTAATTTAAAATGATCAAATAACTCTCTATATTTTTTCTGGTTAATACATTTTAAACAACAATGTAGTGTTTACATTACCTCTTATTGCAAATGAAAAATGCATTTCCCCTTTGAATTTTAAAAATATTGTTCTGAGTTTAGATATTTTTCAGGGGGAAAGATCCTATTGAGCATTTCTATTGTGCTAGTATTTGTAGTGATTGTTAGTTATTCATATACAGATTTTTTTATGTAGTTTAATCAGCTTGGATACAGTAGTTTGTGCTTTTCCACATAATGTCTTTATAAGAGATGTTTATTTTTGTGTTCGTAAATCCTGTGTTCTTAGCTAGCTCCTTTATAAATAAATATATGTTGGGGTGGAGTTAATATTGTTAGGGGGCCAGTCAGAAAAGTATAGTTTTGTCAGGTGTGTTATCACTATAGGAGAATTAACTTGGAGCATACAAGGTCCAACAAGAGTGATTTGGGAGTATGGTTATATACTATATGTTTTCTTTTGTTAAAAATAAAGGCTTGTGTATAAACTGCAATTAAGGGCATTCATATTCTTTATGTAGAGGTTTCGCAGCTGTCCATTAACTTCTGAAAGAGGGAATTACATAACTTTAGTACCAGAATTTCTTGCAGTGGAATCATGTCTTTTTTCATCTTTTGTTGTACTGCTGTTGATCAAGTACAAAAGGGATGTTCTCTATCTCTATTTATTTTACAGTCATTTAGCAGAAGTTCAGGTAGTAGGAGAAAGACCTGAGAAGAAAAAAAATTCCTGTTATGTTCTTAATAAAGCAGAAAGGAGAAAAGGAACTTTCACATTTCAGGAGATTTTCTTATAATCAGTACCAGTTATTTTTATTATTTCACTTATTTGTCAAAACTTTGAAGTTTGGGGGTCTCTTCCAATTAAGGAATTGCCAATACATGTTTTAAGAGTTGCAGAACAGATTTTCATTATTTTTATTAATAGGTATTTTTTTTCTTTCAATTTTTGACTGATTTGTTGACTATGTATAAAGAGTGAATTTGTTTTCTAGTTTATACTTAATTTGGGACAGACAGATTCTTTTTCATTTAAAAGGGCTTCCTTCCATCTCTATGCTGCAAAATGTTAGCTAATAACTTTAGCAACATCCAGTAGAATTTTATGCAATAATAGAAATGTTGTATATCTGATGTCCTGTCCACTAGCACATGAAATGTGACCAGTTTGAAAGAAGAATTTAATTAATTTAAATAGATTTAGATTATTGATATGTAACAACCATTTCCATAAACCAGACAACCCTTCACTTTTTTACTCCTGAATTTTTCAAAACATGTTTTGAGTAGTTAATAAGTGCACATATTACTCAAAATAAACTCAAGAATCAAAACTATCATTAAAAACTTTATATAGCTATGTCTCACTTCTATCCCTTTTCCCCCTGGTCCCTATAGGAAACTTTTTATTTATTTCTATTTACCTTTCCAGTGTTTATACATTTATAAGAATTAAGAATGTTAATTCTCCTTTCCTTGTATAATATGTAGTGTGTTTTGTATTGCTGTTTTATAATATCCTGAAGGTCTATCCATTTTGGTACACAGAGCTTTCCTCATTCTTACAGAAATATAATATTTCATTGTGTAAAATATAGTTTCTTTAACTAAAAATGGCCTTTTAAATAAATGACCTGTAACAACTTGTTCTAATTGGAGAAAGATGAAAGTTGGATCTATACTAAATACTGTATTATCAGTGGTCCCCAACCTTTTTGGCACCAGGGACCAGTGCTCCTATGAGAATCTAATGCCTGATGATATGAGGTGGAGCTGAGGTGGTGATGCTAGTGCTGGGGAGTGGCTGCAAGATCAGATGAAGCTTTATTTGCTCTCCTGCCACTCACCTCCTGCTGTGTGGCCCGGTTCCTAACAGGCCACAGGCTGGTACTGTTTTGAGGCTTGGGTGGTGGGGACCCCTGCTGTATATCATGAAATATTACAAATTTTCAAAAGATATAAATGTATTTTTTGCTGTATACTAAAGTTCTTTTCTAACCTTTTACTATTATAAACAGTGCTTCAGTAAACAACTTTCTTGTCATCTCGTATTTGTGCAGGTGTATCTGTATGACATGGGATTGGTTTAGAGAATAAATGCATTTTTAATTTTGGTACCTTTTGCCAGATTCTCCTCCATTGGAATTGTGCCATTATGCATTCTCACCAGCAGTGTATCAGAGTGACTGTTTCCCTGTAACAGAAGAGTGTATTTTCCAATTTTTGTATTTTTCCAATTCATTAAGTGAAGTTTTATTTTGCATTTCTTACATAGCTAAGCAAGGCTTATTATATTTTATGCTATTTTCTGTTGGATTGTGGTCACTTTCTTCTCAATTTCTAGGAGCTCTTTAAATAATAGAGAGATTAGGTTTTTCCCCCCACACTTTGTCATAATGTTGTTATTAGTCCCTCACCTCCCCTCCCGTCCTCATGCTTCTGAATTTTGAGTCATAATAAGACCTTCCACCTTCCAGAGTTACAAAGAATTCACCTAGGTGTTCCTTTGGTACTTCATATAGGATTTCATTTTTAAATCTTTGGACCATATGAAGATTATCTTGATGTGTAGTATTGTGGAACAGTATAATGTTTTTCCACGTGGCTACCCATTTGTTCCAATGTCATTTATTGAAAAGTACATATCAACTCCCACTGAATCAACATGCCACTTTTTGACAAATTCCTATATGTATTTGGATCTATTTTTGGACATTCAATTCTGTTTCGTTGGTCTATCCATTCATGAACCAACTCGACATGTTTTACTTACTGAGGCTTTTTTAAGTATGCCTCAACATCTAATGCAGTCATTCTTTCTCATTACTTCTCTTGTTTTTGAGCTTTTTCTTTTTAAAAAACATTTTTTTTCCTGTTTGTTTTTCCATTTAAACTGTAGTCTCAACTTAGTCTGAGAAAAAGTGTTTTGGTATTGGAAACACCCTCTAAAAAGTAGTACACCTTAAGGAATGTTTCCTACCCAATAGCGAGGCAGGAGAGCTGGGTAAGTTTTTGTCTTATATACCCTCCCAGCTACTAGTACAATCTACCAACAAAGCTAGGCAAGTTTTCTTGATTCCCTAGCCTGGGGAGCAGGATTCTAAATTTATCTTTTAGAGTGTTACTAGTTGGTTTTTGTTTAATCAGAGAGATATTTTACCTGTTTCATAAGTTTTGCCTTGCCCTTTGCTCTATGACTTTACCAGTTGGTTAAAGTTACCTGCCTCTGAGTAAATGAAATAGGATTATTTTTCCTGCCAACTCTGGTTAGTGTCAGATACCAGGAGGGGTGTGTTGAGATTTCTAACAAGTTGTCTTTACTGTGGCTGAGGGATTGGAGAAGGGTGGGGAACTTAGCAGAGCAGTGGGGTCATTATCGTACTTACTGTATTTTGTAAATCTTTACACATTATTGAATGATTACCTATAGAATTTAAAATAATTCCATTGTCTGAATATTTTATAATTTAATCAGTAACATTTGGGTTATTTCTAATTTTTCTCTTAATCAATGTACTTGATGTTTAATTTCTGACTATAACCATTAATCCTATTATAAAAAGTATGAACATTTATTATGTTTTGATAAATATTGCTACAATTTCTAAACTTAAATCACTTTTATAGTATTTTCTCATTTAAAATATCATATATTATATTAAATGTATTTTTACTAAATTATTTCTGCATTTGCATTTGGAAAGGCTCATTTAGCTTAAATCTTATCCATAATGATTGAGTTTCTTTGAACTTTCCAGACTATATTGTCTTGCTTCTTAACTTTTTCACCTTTTTGTTAATTTTAATATCTAATCAACGTTTACCTTAGGTTCATCTTACTTGGGACCTACTGAATTGTAATAATAGAGGTTGCCTTCAACTAATATTCTCTTTCTGCTCTTCCTTTTGCAGTTGCACTTTCAAATGAATGAGGATAAGGCTTCCATTTTTCTTATTTTGTCACTCTTTTACTTTTAAATTCCTTATAGTCTGCCTTTTGTAGCAGTCGCTCAGCTGAAGTTGTGCAACTTAGTCTGGGCAGAGAGTAAAGGATGATAGTTAAGAGGTTAGGCTTTGTAGACCTTTGAAGTCCTAGTCCCAAAACTTGATTCCTGGACAAGTCACTTCTGTGTTTCAATGTCCTTATCTCTGAAATGGAGAAAATGATGGTACCCACTTTGTATAGTTGTTAAAGATTAACTGAGCTAATGCCTGTTAAGTGTGTGAAATGATGACTGCTACATAGTAAGACTTTACTATTTGTTAGCAGATTTTTAATCATTTTTATTGTAATAATATAGGAACAGTCTTTTCTGAGTCATTGTTTCTGTTTTTGACACTTTGTTTTCCCTCTTATAATTATTGTTCCTTGCCTTTTATGATTAATGTGCTGGTTCTCTTTATTTGGGGTGATAGTTTAGGTCTAGGTCTGTCATTAAGGGAAGATGGAAATCAATAAAGAGAAAGTGATAAAGGATGGGATTTAAAGATACTTCTACTCATGCCTGTTTCTGCTTTATCTGCCTCCTCTTTTGCTGTTTATATTTTGGATTTTAGAGTTAATGCTAATGCCCGATCTTTGGGAATAGCTCTCTGAATCTCTGGTTATCGAAAGTTCATGACTATAATAACTCTGATGCTTGCTGGTGATTTCGTGTATAAGCATCACATAGGGATAAAGAAAAAGGATTGTCCATATGTGGAAATAGATAATTTGTGATTCCAGTGAGTACTCAACAACTATTTGTTTTAACTAGATAACTGATAGAATGGTAGGAAGTAAGTCACTAGAGGAATGTTGACTTGTTTTGGCTAACCATTTAGGAATTAAGAATAGAAAATTGGACTCGTTTAGGTAAAATAGCTGTCTTTTATTTAAATGTTCATTTTTATGTGTCAGGGCAATTTTACTTGTGCTGGTTGTATTAAAATTATACGTTAGCCAGCAGTTTTGAAAGGGGATGTTAAACCTTTTAAGAGAAATTCTCAATACAAAGATTTCAGATTTCTTAGATTTTGAAAGTTAAATTTTAATAGTGAATAGAATTGCTGCCCTCTACTGTTGACTAATTGTTTTACTGCCATGTTAAAATGTTCAGGATAATTTTAAGTAGATTTACTATTCAATTGGAGTATAACTCTATAAAACATTCTGATGACTTAGTTGTTAAATTATATTTGTTACCCAATGCTTACTTTCATTAAATATGTTCATTGCTATCATTTTGGCATTTAGAAAAACTTGGAGCTCAGAACAAACTTAAGTGTAGTTTTAGCTTATCATTTTACATTGTGAGCTTTAAGAAATTGTTAATTGATTCTTTTTGGTTATGTCATTCAAAACTTGTATTGATAGCTTATAAGCAAACTAAAAAAATTTGTAGGTAAAGAGAATTTTTCTAAAATAATGATTTTTTTACTCTTATTTAATGTATTTGAAATTTTAATCAATATCAAATAGAAGTGTAAGACCTTTGCATGTTTAATAAAAAGAGGCACTACCTAAACAGTGGTGATATTGAGCAAATTTTAACCTCTGGATTTCATGGTTTTGCTTAAAAATGAAGGGATCAGAAGAAGTGATTATAAAAGATTCCTTTTAGTTTTGTTTTGCTGAGTACCTACTGTATATGAAATACTGCACTATATATAAGAGAGACATGGAAAAACAGATAATTAGTATAATTCTTCCTCAACCAGGGGTTAGCTAGTGGTCCAAATCAGGCCATGCTCATTCATTTATTTATTGTCATGGCTGCTTTCATACTATAACAGCAGAGTTGAGTACTAGTTGCGATAGAGACCATATAATCTACACAGTTGAAATATTTACTTTTGGGCCCAGTACAGAAAATGTTAGTGACCCTTGTCCCAGATGAACTTCTGGTCTAGTGAGGAAGATTAATGTCTAAAAAGGTAATTTTAAATGGGTATTTATAAAGGACACATAGGCAAAGTGCCAAGAGTAGTTCAAATAAAGCTAGTACTCAATAAAAGAAAATACACTTTCATCATTAGCACCATTCTCCCAGTTCAGTAGTATACTAGCAGCTTACAATAATTTCCAGAGATTCCTGTTTATCAGCCATTAGCAGGTATCCTGCTTCACAGCCTCATTATCTTGATCATCAGCATTATGACTTTTTTTTTTTTTTTTTGGTAAAATGCTCAAATCTAAGTATGCAGCTCAGTGCCTTTTTATAACTTTGATCACTACCCACATAAAAATATAAAACATTTTCAGTACCCCAGATGACTCCCTTTCCAAAATGAATGCCCTCCCCAGAGAGAATTATTTTCCTGACTTATATTACTGTAGATTACTTTGAACTTCTTATAATTGTAATTATACAGTGTATATCATTATTTATGGTTTCTTTTATTCAGCATCTATGCCACTGTGTTTGTTCCTTTTTATTGCTGTGTGGTATTTCATTGCATAAATAATATATTACAACTTGTTCATTTTGTTGTCGGAATTGGGGTTATTTCCAGTGTGAGGCTGTTAACAATAAAGCTTCTTTTAACATTTTTATACGTGTGTGTGTGTGAACATGTACACTTACTTCCCTTGGGTATGTGTACCTGGGAGACAGTTTTAAATTCATCCTTTACAGTCCTTACCAGAAAGTTTTTGTTTAATAGGACAAGATGGGAGGGAGGAATCGGAAACATTTTCACCTACTTAATAAGTTTGACTAGTCCCCTGCTCCATAACAAAGTAGTAGTTTTACATTTCTTCATAAATCCTGTCACTGAGGCATCCTACCTTTTGACTAACTCGAATAGGTTTTATTTCTGGTGCCATCTTTGGTTGTTGTTGGCTGTTCAGAAGTCTTTGTTGAAAATTCTGATAGTAGAGGAAAGGAATATATAACTGTCATCAATTTAGTAGTCTTTGCCCCATGGCTCAGGGATTGGAGAAGGGTAGGAGACTTGACAAAACAGTGGGGTCATTTGTATTTAACATATTTTGATTATCCTTACTTTGTCATTGAATACTGTTCTATAGCATTAAAATTTCTTCGTTATTTAGATATGTCTAAGACTTCTTAATTTCATATATTGTATTTTTCACTTTTAGATGTCTGCGCTCTTTTAGAGATTTCATTTTTCTATGAAATTTATTATTACATCTACTTTGTATATCTTTTCTTCTTTGTTATTTTATATCTTTAAAATTGCCATTTTAAAGTTCTTTTCTGTTAGTTCTAATATCTTTGTCATTTGGTTGTTCTTATTGTTCATGTTTTTCTGATTGTTCCCATATCTTGAAGTTTTTTTGTAATGTGTTTTACAAAATGTGTAAAAAAATCATTGAGATTGAACCAATGTTCTTTCCCTTTCAAGAATGTAGAATGAAACTACTGTAGTTCCCCCCCCCACCGCCCATCTGCAGGAGATACTTTGTAAGACCCCCCCCCAATTAATGCCTAAAATTTCAAATAGTGCCAAACTCAACATATACATACACATACACACACTGCTTTTTTCTTAAAAATACCTATGATTAATTTATAAACTAGATACAGTAAGAGATAGGTGATCAAGAAAGAGCATTCTTAAGTAGAGAAAAAGTAGAGTATATTTATATGCTAATACGGAAATAAATGGAAAGGATGGAAAAGTGAATAATAAAAAACAAGAAACTGAACAAAAAAAGATAAGCAGTAGATCCCAACACCTAGATGCAAGATATTAAATTTATCTGACAAAGATTTTAAAGCAGCAAACATAATTCTCTAGGAGCAATTACAAAATGTGCTTTAAATAAATGAAATAATGGAAAGCCACAGTGAAAAAAAAATAGAATATATAAAGAACTAAATGGAAATGGTAAAACTGAAAGTACAGTTACCAAAATGAAATTATTCAATCGGAGTAACAGAAAAAATAGACAAAAACAAAACAAAACAGAGGCTTACAGATCTGTATAGTTAGTAAAAAAGATCTGACATCCATGTCATCTGAGTCCTTGAAGGAGAAAAGAAAGAGGTTATGGCTAGAAACGTACCGAAATAATGAAGTATAAAGAAGCTCAGTACACCTCCATCAATATATACCCAAAGAAATTCATGCCAAGACACATCATCAATAATGGAACATTTCTCATCAGAAAACATGGAGGCAGGAAGAAATGGTACAGTATTAATCACCTGCTGAAAGAAAAGATTGGTCAGCCAGAATCTTATATCTAGAAAAAGTTCTTCAGGAATGAAAGGAAAATCAAAACATTCTCAGATGAAAAAAAAAATGATTTGTTGCCAGAATACCCTAAAAAATTGCTAACAGAAGTTCTCTAAACAGGAAACAATAAAAGAAGGAACTATGGAATATTAGGAATGAAGAAAGAAAGAAATACTCAAAAATATGAGTAAATGTAATCAACTTTCTTGAGCTTTCTGAATTATGTTTGCCAATTGAAGCAAACATTGTAACACTGACTGATGTAGTTCTACATGTATGTAGAATAAATAGCTAATTATACAGATGAGGGAGGGTAAAACCTGGAAGCAAGGTTTCTATATTTCACTTCAACTGGTAAAATGATGATACCAGTAGACTGTGATGTTATGTATATATAATGTAATACCTACAGTAATGATTACAAAGGCTTTACAAAGATATACACTCAAAACCACTACAGATAAAATACAATTCATTGAAAATGTTCAAGTAACCCACAGGAAGTCAGGAAAAATGAAACAAATGAAAAACAGAAAATAAATAAAATGGCAGATATAAGCTCTAAAACATCAATAATTACATTAAATGTAAATTCTCTGTTACACAAATTAAAATACAGAGATTAGCAGAGTAGATTAAAAATCAACCCAACTATATGCCGTTTATGACAGAGTCACTTCAAATATAATGATATAGGCAGGCTGAAATTAATGGGTGGAAAAATACATAGCATGCAAATGTTAATCAAAGAAAAGCAGTAGCAACTACAGTAATAATCAAATAACTAGACTTCAGAGCAAAGAAAATTACCAGAGACAGAGAAGAACATTACATAATGATAAAAGGGTCAATCCACCAAGAAGATATAGCTATTGGAAATGTGCATATACCAAACAGAGATGCAAAATGTGTAAAGCAAAAACTGACAGAACTGTAAAGAGTAATTGTCAAATCCACAATTATAGTTGGAGAGTTCAGCAGCCCCATCTCAACAATTGATAGAGCTATACAAAAAATCAGCAAGGATACAGAAAAACTCAACACCATCAGCAATTAGGATCTAATAGACATTTATTAAACACTCCACCCAACAACAGGGGAGTAAACATTCTTTTCAGGTGCCCACAGAACATATACCAAGACAGTCTATATTTTGGTCATAAGATAAACCTCAACAAATTTAAAAGAACTGATATGAGAGTATGTGCTCTGACCCCAATCAAACTAGAAATTAACAGAAGAAAGATAATGTACTTGGAAACTAAACACACTTCTTAATAATCCATGGGTGAAAGGGGCAAAATTACATTGAACTAAATGAACATGAAAATACAACATATCAAAATATGTCAGAAACTTAAAACAGTGCTGATAAAAAAATTTATAGTATTAACTAGTGTACCGGAGAAGAGGTAATGTCTCAATAATCTATGCTCCCACCTAAAGAATATAGGTGGAAGCATAGAACTGTAAGATGTAATACAAATAGTATTTAATATCATATATTTACTTATAAGTTCAGATTTATAATATTTGTGTATTATAGATGCAAATAGTAAGGCAGTTTTAAGTAATGCAAACATTTCAATATTTTTAGACAGCATTTTTTTCTAATTTTGTTGTACAGTATTGAGAAAACCCCAACTTAAACAATTGATAACCGTGTTTTAAAGCTTGCCTTATAGTTTCTTTTTTGGCCTTATAGTCTTAAATTGTCATTGTAGCAGATGGAGTAGTAAGGAGTTTGAATTTCAGAGTTGACTCATTAATATCTATTACTTGGATTTACTAATGGTTAAAAATGGGCTTTGGAGTCAGCCATGATTCTCTTTTCTGCTAGCTTTGATACCTTGGATAAATTATTTCATCTGTCTAGCCCTTGGGTTCCTCATTTACCAAATGGACATTATAATATTTTTTACTTCGTGAGGTATTTGGATTAAATAAGATTAAATACATGTGTGAAAGTATAATTTTAAAGAAAGGAAATGAATTATTCTTAGGCAAATATAGATTGAACATCTGTCACAAATGTTATCCCATTCATTTATTAATAAGGGAACCAGTAAGATATTAAACTAGCCCAGAGTACATTTGTGAGTCTAGGTATTTATAGGCAATGTTAACATAGGATTGCTGAGTTAGATAAGAAACTGGTTAATGTCTAACGAGTCTATGAGCTTATTAATTTTTGCGGTTACCTTTTCAACTGGGCAAAAATTATTTACTTATCTAATGGATAAAAATGACAACTTGGAGTGGCTCCATAGTGTAGAAGTTAGCATGTCTGCTTTACATGCAGACGGTCCTGGGTTCATGCTCCAGGTGGAGCTACGGACCATATCCCGAATGTGCCAGGCCCCAGGTGCACGCCATGAGTGTGTAGGAGGAGACACCCTGCCTTCAGAGATCTAGTTTTTAAGGGGAAATGGCAACATCCATAGGTCAGGGGTAGAAGATGGGGGGCAGAATTAAAGAGGGGAAAAAATTTACAACTTAACATAAAACTTCACTAAATCTGAGATTTAAAATCAAATCTAATATTGACTTAAAGTATATTTCCCTAAATCAGGATTTCTTAACCTCAGCACTGTTGACATTTTGGGCTAGGTAATTCTTTGTTGTGGGGTGCTGTCCTTGTATTGTAGGACTTTAGTAGCATTCCTAGGCTTCCACCCAATAGGTGCCAGTAAATCCTCCCTTCCCTAGTTGTGGCAACAAAAAAAAAAAGTCTTTAGACATTGTCAAAAGTTCCCTGTAGGACACAGTTGTCTCAGTTGAGAATCGTTGCCTTAAATAATCTAATGGCCTTTGTCTCCATATATACTACACAACTTACCCCTTTTTTCCCAAGATTTTGATAATTTTCCTTACACATGTAAAGCACTTCATAGAATGCCTGACGAGTAGTAGATAATTACATGATAAATGCTATTAATAACAATGATGACACTATTATTTGTTGTTACTAATTTCATGTTCCTTGGGCAGTTTGAAAGTAGAATGTGCTTCTGATTGATTTATTAAAAAGTGGCATTAAAAAGCAAACAAAAAAAAAATCCCAGGTGTTTCATTGTTTACTTGTTAGATTTACTCAGTTTCAAAATAGTTAAAATTAGGTTTTGCATGTTAAGATCTAAATTCCGGTTTCTCACAATCTCTCTGCAGTTATAAGTATCGTAGATTTTGACCCAGAATAAATAGGGATCATTCACTTTGTTTAAAGATCAGACAAAAACCACTTATAAGTTCCTAATAATCATTTTAAAACAATCATAACAGAATGCATTACATGTTCACATTTATTGTGCGGCCAACCAACACTTGAAGCCAAACTATATTAAGAGCATAGGCTAGTAGATGTATTTGAACTTCGCCTGGCATCACATATCAAAATAATGTACTTGATTACATAATTTTACACAAACAGTTGTTCACAGGACTGAATTTTTATGAAAGCCCAGTGCAAAACTACAAATACATGAACAATGAGACAAATCCTACATGTACATAAAAATTGGAGAAGTTGTACTTTAAGATCTACCAAGTTTGATAGTATAAGTAAATAGTTATAGATAAAGGGGCCACTGAAGCACTGCAGTGAAATCTTGTGAGAACTATACCTTGAAAATATACCTCTGATTTAATAAATGTGTTCTTTAAATATGTAGTCTTCTAAGGAACACAGTTTAATTTTTTTGCCGTAGTTTTGACACTTGAACTTTCGTTCAAGTTTCACAAAGTTTAAGTTATTTGCAACTGTTTACCTATCAGGGTAGTTAGACTAGAGAGCCAGCCGTTTTCTATACTGTTTTAAAAATTTAACCTAGTATTATCTCTTTTCCCCTCCCCTTATAAAATTGCTTAAGTAGGAATGGGACAGAATAGGAATAGTTTGGGAAATTAGAATTAAAATATTTTGGATAGATTTAGAATCAGAGTAGCATTTGGTGAAAATGGAGTTCTTGTGTTTTGGCCCACTGTTTTTTGGGCTATAGCAAAACATACCTTTCCACAAAAAGCTTTATTTATTAAGTTAGAGAAGTAAAGTCTTTGAGTACAAGTATATGAATTGGTAACTTTGGTTTTATAAAATTCAGCAGTCTTTATTAGCAATTATTCTGGTCATTTTCTAACCACTATGTATATATAAAGCCCTAAATATAGTGGGAGAAAGAAAAGATAATTATATAGATAAAACAATAAGTATTCCTTTCACTGTTACCCATCCATTTGCTGTTATGGGTTAATACAACTTTTAAATTTAAATAAATATATCCATTTTAATTATAGCAAAGCCGTGACATAAAATGTAATACTTCTGTGTGAAATTTTAAGTACAAAAAACTGTAAGAATGACATTTTCAGTTTTATTTGTTGCTTTGGATATAATTAGGTAATGATACTTTTCTGCTAATGGGTTATTAAAAAACTAAAGCACAGAAAATGATCTTTGGAAGAGTGATCTATCAGGGAATTAAGTTGTTTGATTTTTTGCCTTCAAAGAATGCAACATTTCAATATAAATCTTTTAAAAAGAATGCTTTGGGTCTAGATGAAATGTTTAAGCCAGTCAGCAAGCAATATTTACCAAGGTATTTTTCTGAAATACCAGTCTTGGATTGATTGAAGTGTTCAGGGTCTGAAAAAATGTCTCCCAGCATCAAAAACTTGGATTGCTTTTCTCTGATATTGTGCCATCATTGTAAAGTAGCATGCACCAACAGCACAATATCCTTAATGTTTGGATGTAAGGTGAGTTTGAATAATACTTCTAAAAAAGCTTAGTTTTAAAATCCAATAGTATTTAAGCAAAGAATAATTAAGATAGATTAGATAGTTTGATTGACTTTAATTCATGGCATGTAATTCCCTGTCCTTTGTGTGTCTGACACAAGTAAAGAATTGATTTGTGTATAGTGAAAGTGTAATGGAAAATGATCTGATTTTTATGAAAGCTGTGTATAAAATGTCATTCTCCATTAAGGAAGATTAATTATTCACGTGGTTTTTAAGTTTTGCTATTGTAGAGAATTAACTAATACAAGAAATAATATTGATATGCAGCACTGGATATGCCTCTGATATGGAAGAAATTGTTGGTGGCAGGTTTTGTTTAATGCCATAGACTTTGTGATTTCCATACTAAATCAAGAGTTGATATGTAGATTGCGTAGAGGGAAAAAGAACTTTTAAACAAAACAAACATGAAACATGAGCCTACTCATCTCTTTTAAGTGGAACAATGATTATGTTAATTTAGTGATGAGATCTATAAAATGAATGTAAAGTTCGCTTTAAAGATAAATGATTTTATATAAAATATGAAATGGCATAAAGAAGCGATGTATTTTTACCTGGTATCTACAATCAGAACAACACAGGGTTTAAAACCAAGTTGAAAGCAGGAATAGCTTCCTAATGAGTATAATAGTGGGGGGAATAATTACTTATTCTGAAGTACTGCTTTGAACGAAAGCTTTTCCTTAGTTTTTGTAGGACTGAAACTTCCCAGTTCATCAGTTGTAAAGGAGATCTCAAGATTCATAGTTGACTAAAAAAAATTATACTGGTAGCTTTTTACCCTTTTATTATAGAATATATTGCTTTCATGGTAACTCTTAGGAGTCGTCCTCCCGCATCCCCCCTTTAACATCCTTTCAGTGTCAGAGAATTCTTATTTTTCTAATGATATTTCTGAAATATGGAAATGCACACAAAAAAATGTGCTGCTTATAAAAACAGATTTTCTGTGACTTTAACATTCATATTGGTCATTAAACTGTGAGTTGGTGTAAAATTCATATGCATGTCTAAATAGCTCAAGCAACAATTTGTTTTCCCTTGAGTGTTAAGCCTGCTTTTTCATGTGGTATGCACAGCCATATATGTTAGGGAAAGGGGTTTTAATTTTTTAAATAATATTTTTGCAAAGGTAACCATACTAAAAATTTCCCTTCTTTTATATTTAGGCAAGTTAAACACCTTGTGAAGTATTATAAGGTGTTTTAAGAATGCTGTTCTTATCACAGAATCCGTTTCTTAAGAAAGAAGCATACCATTGCTCATAATTAGTCTAATAATGTATGAGAACTTTGAATCTCTACCACCATCAACCCTCTAAACTACTTTAGATCCTGTGGTATTCATCACAAAATACCTCCTGAGGTTCTTGGTTGCCCCCTGGTAGGAAAATTGAGAAAATATTTTATAGGAAATCATTAGGTAATTTAATTTGGGTAGTAAAATAATAGTTTTTTCTTTGCTTAACTTTTCATGGATAGAATTTTTCAAGGCTTTCCCCAAACTGTTTGAATTTTATGGCAGGTAACATTAACAAAAACACTATAAATAGTTTCTAAGATTACAAATGTTCTAGTTGCATTTTTCATTAATGTATTTTTATATATTCCTAATTATTTATAGCTGTATATTTAAGTACAACAATTTTTAATATGAAATCAAAGCAGGACACTTTTGGGGGTGACAGAGAAATATATTAACAAAAGGAAGATTATCCCACAACTTCTGGTATTTACAGAAGTAGCTTGAAACAGTAAGGGTAAACAAATCTATCTTTCTAGTACAAAATCATAATTTTGGTACTATACATGTGCAGGAGGTTTATTTTCTAATACTACTGGTACTTTTTGTAAGTTATTGTTTGCCGCCTTAGTTTATAAGTAGACAGGAAGTAATCTACCCTGTAGATTCCAAATTATTTTAAAATAAACTTAGTGTTTTTACTGATGGCTGTGAACTTTTGAGACATAATGCAAAAGGACCACCTTGTTTATTGGAAATGAAATATATTTTTAAATATCTTATTTCTTTATGACTGGAGCTTACTTCTAACTGTACTGTTATTCATGAGAATACATTAGCATAAAGAAGCAATCATCTGTTTACTATTTAATCTTAAAGTTTATCGTGTGTGTGTGTATTTGGTGTAGGTAAGTAGATAGGTAGTAGGTAGAGCAGTATCACCAAAAGGTGAGTTAATTTCTAGTGCCAGTCTCTAAAATGGGGCTTGTTTATCTCTCATCTCTAGTTTTATAACTCAGGGAAAAGACCCTGGGAAATGTAGGGAGAATGCAGAGTGCTCTAATTCTTAATCTAGAGATTACAAAGCTGTATAGTATGCAGTTCTTTGGGGGTGGATGTTAACAAAAATGAGCAAATTTGTAGTGCCTCTCAGAGTGTGCCAATTCCTTAGGTTAGAATTAGCAATTTCAGAATAGTAGGTGCTTAAGACCAGGGCCTAAGATTACCTGGGAGGAAATTAGCTGTGTTAAAATCAGAAACTTGTATTTTGTAAAGAAGGTGACATTTTTGTTCTTCTTTAATATATTTTTAAGAGTTGAAGCTCTCATAAGTTCTTGTTGCTTTTAATAACTGTCCCTAAGGGAAACCATTATAAAACTTTTTGTAATAGAGCATTAATGGAGCATTAAAACGAATTTGGTTTCAGCAGTTAAAGTGAGAGAATCCCAGAGAGAAGACAGCACATCCAGCAAAAAGTCAGGAATGTTTTTGTGAACATCTTCTCTCCACAGGGAGACAATCCAAGGTGCTAAACCTTGATGATTGTATTTTATTAGAAGAGGTGAAATTCCCTTTTACACCTGTGATTCTTAGCTTGGGATACAGTTAGCTTCAGGAACAAACATGGTGTGTTGGTGAGTACCAAAAAGTTATTATAATACCAGTTTCTCTCAAACATATTTTTAAATAAGAAAAAGAGACTTTAAAATCTTACTTTCATTCTGAAACCTGTGATACATCATTTGAGTAGATTGTTTAATTTCTTATAATTTGTATAAATGCATTTATATATGTGAAATTTGTAGCTTTTCAAGAAATACTGTACATGTAGCTTATGACTCCTTGCTATGTCTCCTCATATCCTTAAAGTAGTTGTTTTTTGCTATTAGATGACATGTGGTGGAAAAGTTGGAGAAAATACTGCCTTACAGTTATATAATTCCACCCCAACCCCCCTCCGCAAAGTCTTATAACATATTCAAACAATATGGCCCTTTTATTTAGTTCATGCATGCTTTAGATTGTGTTTGCAAATAAATACTAACCTAACAATAGCTTTAAACAAGTGGGCCTTTATTTTTTTTCTAAATATAATCAGTTCAGAGGTAAGTAGCTTCTACAGCAGTTGACATCTCTGCCTTTCTCTTGGCCTTTGCCTCTTTGAAAGATGACTGTTGGAGCTGTAGCCCTAAAAACAGGAAGAGGAAAGCTATAAAGCTAGAAGGCATCTGCTTGTACTTCATTGATAAGAATGTGTTACATGAAGGAGCAAGGCAGAATAGGAAATGTACTATTTGTCTTTCATAGCCTCTGTATTGGAGAAAAGTAAGGAAAACTGATGGTGGTGTTGGGTGAAGTAACCTACAGTTTCTGACTTAGTTCATGAGAGCAGTATTTTTTACTGAAGTCTGATTAATCTCAAAGATGCTAATAGATATTGCTAATTAAGTGGTGTATCTGTTTAGCTGAAATAAAGCAGTAAAGTCCAATTGAAACTCTCTTTGCACTTCTTGTACTTTGCTCCAGCCTTCAGAAGCAGAAGTAAACATTTCAAAAAGCTACCTTTAAATTAGTTCTGTACACACTGAAGTATAAGGAACATGTTCTTTAGCCTTAAGTTATGTTATATAGTATCTAAGGCTTCCATCAAACCAATTTACTAAGCATTAATAGGTGACTTAAAATATTTTAATTTAAGAATACAGTTTCCACATACATTTCAGACTGAAAAGTACAGAATAATGAAAAATGATCAGTAGTAAATTGCTTGTTCTAATTGGATTAGAATAATTTTAACAGTAATGAAAGTTAAGTGTCTTTTTATGTTAAAGCAAACATTCTCTTAATATCTTCCTCCATGTTCTAAGATTAAATGTACTTTTTCTGATGTCTTTGTTGCCAAACTTTGACAGTGAACTGATGATACCTTTAGTGGTACTGTTCTATTTTGGAATCTTTTATTTTTATTTTTATTTATTTTTTCACTGTTTCTCCAAAGGGAAAAACTTTTCTTAAGTGACTCCGAGACTCCAGCTAATTCCTGTCTTTCAGGATGTTGTGTTACACTCCTTTCTTAAAGTGAATGAATTAAAGTAAATAATTCTTTCATGTATTGGTAGTTTCTGGTAGCACTGATCTGGAGGCTGGAATTCTAATTCTAAATTGCTTGCAGAGTTGATTTTCTCTCATTTGATTTTCTCTCCGGTCTTTCTCCTTGGTTTACAAATGTCCATTCTCATGCTATTTCTTCTGTGCACAGATGCCCCCTAATGTGTGTCTCAGTGTATCCACATTTCTTCTTATAAGCACACCAGTCAGATTGGATTATCATACCCAGCCGGCCTCATTTTGACTTAATCCCATCTTTAAAGGTCCTGTGTCCAGTGTAGTCACAAACTGAGGTTCCTGTGATTTAAGGCTGCAACATATGAATTTTGGGAGACACTATTCAGTCCCAAACAAGATTCTTATTAGTTAAAGAAGAATTAGGACATCAAAGTTCCACAGCATGTGAGAGAAGTTTTGAATGTAAAACTTCTATGGTATATGACATTGTTGGAAAATGTTTTATTATAAAGTTTACTAAACATTCCTAAACTTGGTTTGAACATACTCTTTCAGTGGATACTGCCAAATAATTGAGGGTGTTCTTAATTAAGAATATTTGATTTAAAAATTACTTAAATTTTCAGTTTAAGAAAGGCAATGCATCCTCTGCTTCTCAGTTTGGCCACCCTATGCCTATTTGCTACTACCAAAGAAAAAGAAATATCTTGAGCATGTATTGGGGATGGAAGGTATGGAAGAAAACAGAGAATGTTTTGTTAATCTGAATTTTAATTTCAAACAGTATTATCTATAAACATGCATGTGTGTATATGTGTGTTTGATGGCTACCTGTGTTTGAACCAATATATACCTCGGGTACATTGTATTAAGTGGATTTTGGGGGGATTGGCTTTGAGAACCTAATCATAATTTATATTGTTATATCAAGTTGTTTTAAATAATGAAAAGTACTGATTTTGAAAAATACAACCTATTTATTATCGATTGGGAACTGTCTCTATAATAATATTAGGTAGCAGCAGAAGTTGTAGTTTCTGATTACTTATTATCTAGAAGTAGAAAATAATGGTAACATTTATTTGACAGTATGTTTTGATGTTGAAGCAAATTGGCTATTTTTTCCTGCACTAAAGGTCCAGGAGTGGGTTCATTCCAACAGTACAGGTAGAGGTGTGTGTGTGTGTGTGTGTGTGTGTGTGTGTGTGTGTGTGTGTGTGTGTGTGTGTGTGTGTGTGTGTGTGTGTGTGTGTGTGTGTGTGTGTGTGTGTGTGTGTGTGTGTGTGTGTGTGTGTGTGTGTGTGTGTGTGTGTGTGTGTGTGTGTGTGTGTGTGTGTGTGTGTGTGTGTTTAAGAATAACATCTATTTTAAGCTACCCATGGTATTTGTTGGAGTTAAAATACATGTAAAAGAAATCTTCCCTTGAATTTCATAGCCATTAAGAAGTGTGATAGACCACTAGAAGCTCCTGGCAGAATTATTTTTAAGGGATCTTCAGTTTGGTTTCAGAGAGAAAAAAGAAAAGGCAGGGAAAGTTGGACAGATTTCCTAAGTTTAAAATATAAAGTTATGATTATTATACATTCTGTTATGTTCTTTTCATTATATTTGTAAAAATTAGATGTACTGATTGCTATACTGACTGCCTTCTTCGTTTCTCTTAGCTAACAATCTCTTAACCCTGAGTGTACCGGGAAAATTATTCATTACTCATTCTCATCCTTTTATTTTTACTGCCATTATTTTAATTTTTTAATATTTCAGTCATTTTATAAATAATTTGCAGAGTAATAAAGAAATATGAGAAAACTTCATTAGAAATTTTAATTAGAACCTAAACAGCAAACTAAGTTTTTTAAATCAGCTTTATTGAGATAAAATTGACATATAATAAACTACATATTAAAAGGCTACAATTTTATAAATTTTGATATATGTATACACCTGTGAAACCATTGCTACAATCAAGATGGTGAACATAGCCGTATTTCCTCAAACTTCTTCTCAATCCTTCCCATCCTTCCCCATCCCCTCTTCTACTAATCTGGTAGAAGATTAATCTGTCATATGGATTAGTTTGAATTTTCTAGAGTTTTATATAAATGAAATAATAAAATGTGTTCCATTTTTTAACCTGGAGTCTTTTAGATTAGTTATTTTGAGATTTTATTCGTTATTGTTTGGTATTAGTAGTTCATTTCTTTTAGTTGCTTAATATTATTCCATTATATGTTTTGAACACCTTTGGTTTTTTAAAATATTTATATCCAAAATGTGCAGTATCTTTTGAATGTTTCGAACCACTCATTAGCTAACATACATAAATATGCAATATATATGCATTTGGTACATACTGATTCAGGTACCATATAGATTCTAGTCTTCCATTTAACATCAAAGCACAATACTTTTATAAACTTTGATGGCTCATGATTTTGTAGTAGAGAGGATTTTCGTTTGTCTTCGATCCATAATTACAAAGCATTTTGTTTTTAAATTTATTAACACTAATTAGAATGATCAACTTAGTGAATTTTTTTTCATTTTTGTATCATCTGTTTCCTTCCATGCATCTTACATGAAGGTATACATAGCTACGTTTAACAATTGCCCACTTACAAACTTCACAAAACAAATCATGGTGCATAAATATAAAAATGAGCTTACTGTCACACTTCCTTTTAAAATTCTGAGGTGGTCCAAGTTTTTGTCACAAAATAGTGCATGATAAAGTCCTTGACTAAGTGGATGAAAATGCCTTACTCCCTTTTTGGCCTTAATGTTTCACTCATCTATTCTTGAATTTGTGAAAATTCATTTAGAATTTGTTGTCTGAAGACTTGTAGTCTCAGACTTCACTTACACATTCATATTCACCATCATTATTAATCTACATTGCTACTCATATTATCTTCTAATCGACTAGTAATTGTAAAATGTCTTTGTCAGTTTCTTTTCCATTATTGGTGGTATGCAGAAAAGCGTTAACATAACCTGTCTTTGAAAAGATCTACTTGCAAGATTGGTCCTTGGCTGGTGTAACTGATAAGAGTGGTTCACTGTGCCTAAACTGTTTATGTGAACGATATGGTTTATGCTGAACACTTTCTTCTGGGAGTCTGGAATTTTGGCCTCTGATGGATAGAGGTCCAACCAACATGACCAGCCCCTAGTGGATACTCTGGGTTCTGAGTCTCCTAATCTTTATTGGTCGGCAGCATTTCATCCATGTTATCACGATTTGTAGCTGGGAAAATTAAGGACATCCTGTGTAACTCTACTGGGAGAAGACACTAGAAGTTTGCTCCTAGTTTCCCTCAGACTTCACCACATGCACATTTCCCCTTTATTGATCTTTTTACTTTGTATCATTTCACCATAATAAATGATAGCTCTGAATATGACTATATAGTCAGTCAGTCTCATAAATCCTCACAAATCATTGGAACTACGGTGATCAACCCAGACAAAAAGTTTAAAATTCCAAATTCCCAAAACCTTAAAAAAAAAAAAAAATGACTACAAAGGTCATATAAGAAGGATGATGTAATATTGAAAACTTATTTCAAAATAGAATGAATTATATTCTATATGTAAAAAGGTAAACTTTCTGTTATTTGGAGGACCTTAAGAAAAAACAAAAACTATGGAGAAGCAGTCCTTGTAAATAATTAGAATTGCTAAAACACACACACAAAAACTAGTATTGAGTTCATTAAACGCTAATGGTATGCCGGGGTTTAAAAAGTATAGTTTCTTAGTCATTTGCATGCTATATAAAATTTGTATTTATTAAATATTGAGTAAATACAAATTAATGCCTAAGAAATATATGTTAGATTTAAAGAATCTCTGCATAGCATTAAGAATAATTAAAGAATATTACCTCGTCCTTTAGAAGTCCACTGTTTGCCCCTGTCAGATCCTACCCATTTATACTCAATTTAGTAATCATAATTCTGAATTCTGTATTTGGAATTTCTTGCATTTTTTTATAAATCCTAATATGGTTTTGTACATTTTTGAACCACTAGGTAAAGATATGACTGACTATTTCTTTTGCCTTCTTTTCAGTTGATTTTTCTTTTCTTTACTGATTTGTAGGAGATCTTTAAAATACATATTTTGTTGCTTATAAAGGTTAAGAATACCTTCTCCCATTCTATGGCTTGAGGTGTTTTGTCCAACCCTTTTGGATATCTTTTGATAATTGGAATCATGTGATTTTAACATCAAACTACCAGTCTTTCCTGTTAGTTTTGAATCTCTTGTTTTGAATATTTTTCCACAGCTCTGGGGATCATAAAGATAATCTACCATACTGTGTTCTGAAAGCTTTATAGTCCTAGAAGTGGGAGTCTCAGTTATTCCACATTCTCACATTTGCCTTTTTATAAAAATAAAAAATTTAAGCATTTTTGTAGGTATGCTGTAGTATCTCATTGTGGTTTTATTTTTTATTTCCTTGATGACTCATGATTTTGAGCATATTTTTGTGTTTGACATAGTATCTCTACTTTTGGGGAAGTGTTACAGGTTTTAATTGTGTTTCCTCACAAAAGAGATGTTGGAGCCCCAATCTCTAGTACCTCAGAATGTGACCTTATTTGGAGATAGGATCTCTGTAGAGTTAAGACGAAACGAGGTTATTAGGGGGGAATTAATCCAATGTGATTGGTGTACTTATAACAAGGGGAAATTTGGACAAAGAAATAGGAAGATAGCAAGAATGCCATGTGAAGATGAAGGCAGAGATGTGGTTGATGCTTCCAGAAGCCAAGGAATGCCAGATACTGCCAGCACACCACTAGAATCAGAGGCATGGAATAGATTCTTTCTTACAGACCTCAGAAGGAACCAACTCTGCTGACACCATCATCTCCTACTTTTCATCTTCAGAACTGTGAAATAATAAATTTCTGTTGTTTAAAAACCACCAGTTTGTGTACTTTATTACAGTAGTCTTAGCAAAAGAGTACATGAAGTATTATATGAATTTATTACCTGTTAAAAAATGTCTTCCTGTTATTGAATTGTAAAAGATCTTTATATATGTAGATGTGAGTCTGTCAGATTTCTTTTTACAAATATTTTTTCTTATTTTGTAGTTTGCCTTTTTTCTTGTGATTTTGAAAGCAAATGTTTTAATAAAGTCCAGTTTGTCAAAATTTTTCTTCGTCGTGCTTTTTGTATTCTATATAATCTTTTTCTATACAAAGTTTGAATTTTTTTCTTATATTTTCTTAAAGAAATTTTATAGTTTTAGATTCTACATTGAAGTCTGTGATCCATTTTGAATTCATTTTGTATATGATGTGAGGTAAGAGTCAGTGTTAATGTTCTTCTCTATGAATATCCAGTTCTAACACTGTTCAAAAGCCTTTTCTTTCTCTCATTGAATTCCTATTGCACTTTGTCAAAATCATATATGTGTGAATTTATTTCTGAACTCTTTATTCTGTTTCACTGATAAATCTATCCACTTTTTGGTCAATACCACACTGTCTTGACATCGGGTAACGTAGGTCTTCCAGCTTTGTTCTTTATAAACTTTGGTATGGCTATTCTAAGTCACTTGCATTTCAGCATTTAAAAGCAGTGTATCAATTTCTATGAAAATTGCTGCTGGAATCATTATTGGATTGCATTGACTCTGTAGATGATTTGAAGAAAATGGACACCTTAACAATATTGAGTTTTCCAATCCAGAAACATATTATGTCTCTTTCTGTAGGTCTCAGTTTCTTTTAGCAGCGTTCTGTGATTTGCAGTGAAGACATCTTGCACATCTTATTAAAATTTATTCCTAATTTTTAAATTTTGGGGGGGAGTTGGTGTAAGTGGAATTTTTATAAAGTTTTCTGATTAGTTGCTGTTGGGATAAAATTTCAGTTTGATTGATTAACATTGTATCCCACAATCTTGCTAAATTCAACTTAGTTTTAGTACTTTTGTAAATTTCTTGGGATTTTTAGTGTAAACAGTGATCTCACTTGCAAATAGAGACATTTTTACATCTTCCTTATTCACTTTCATGCTTTTTATTTCCTTTACTTGCCTCTAGCTGTGGTTAGGCCATTCAACATGATATTAAATAGAAATGAGAAGAATGAAAATCTTTTGTCTTGTTTCCTATCTGAATGGGAGGAATGTTCAACATTTCACCATTAGAAGTGTTAGGTATAGGGATTTTATAGATGCTCTTTAACAGATTGAAATTGTTGTGGATTTTAAGTTTGCTGAGAATTTTTCGTGAATTGGTATTAAAGTAGACCATATGTCTTACATGTTGATCATATGATATTTCTCCTTTATTCTGTTAATATGAGGGATTACACTGAGTTAGTCTAGGTACTTAACTTTGCCTTTCTGTAATAAATCTTATGTAGTCATGATATGTCATCCTCTTCATGTTCATTTTGTGTATTGTCAAAAAGGATTCTTGCATATGTTCATGAGGGATATTAGCCCATCATTTTCTTTTTTTGCATTGTCTTTGTCAGGGTTTAATATTAACAATATGCTGGTCTCATAGTTGGGAAATGTTCTGTTTTCTGAAAGAACTTGTGTAAAAAATGTTTCTTTCTTCAGTGTTTGGTAGCATTTACCTCTAGGGGTGGAGTCTTCTCTATGGGAAGAATTTCGATAAAAACTTCAATTTCTTTAATAAATATGGGGCCACTCCGAGTAATTACTGTTTTCATGTTGTATCAGAATATTGTATGTGGTAAGAAGTTTTTTTTTTTTTTAAGGAATTTCTTGATTTTATCTAACCTGTTGAATTACATGGCGTAAAATTGTTTATAATTATTTTCTTATTGTCTTTTTAAGGCTTGTAGGGTTTTTTCTTTTTAGTGATAATTTCTCTTTCATTCTTGATATTGGTGATTGTAGTCTTTCCTTGATTAGTCTAGAAAAAAGGTTTATTCATTTTGTTGATTATTTGACTTTACTAATATTCTCAGTTGTTTTCTGTTTCATTGATCTGCCCTTTATTTTTTTTTTTCTCTTCTCTTGGGGTTTAATTTAGTCCTTTTGTAGCCTCTTAAGGTCAATTCTTAAGTCACTGTTTTTAAGCTTGCTTTTCTAATATAAATATTTAGAGCTATTAATTCATTCTAAGTACTTCTAAAGTTAAGGAATAATCCACATGATGACTCTTCTGACACCAGTTACAAGTTCAGGGGTTCGCAAAACCACTCTTAGGTTCAATAATTCTATAGAAATCACAGAACTCATTGAAAACTGTTATGCTCTTGGTTATGTTTATTACAGTGAAATATATAGATTAAAATAAACTAAAGTAGAGACACATGGAGCAAAGTCTAAGGAAGTTCCAAACAAGAAGCTTCCAGTTGTCCTATCTGTGTGGAATCACGTACAACTTTACTGGCAATGATGTGTGATAATAAACACTGAATATTTCCAGCTAGAAAAACTCACTAAGCCTTGGTATGCAGTGTTTTTATGTGCCTCAGTCCTTTTATGTGGTTGGCGGTTCATGATGCTGACCTGTCCCCATCCACTCCCAGAGATTGAGCTAATACTGTGTGACCCAAACCGTCCATAAATTACATTGTTATCTATCTGGTGTGTCCTAACACCCTCCAGGTAAACAGATACACTCATATCAGCAGGATATTCTAAGGGTTTAGGTATTACCTTTCAGGAGCTGAGGAAAAGGGCCAAACCTCTTCTTTTGACAAAGTTAAGTCTTTTCTACATAGTACTGCTTTAGTTTCATCCACCAAATTTTAATCTGTTTAATTTTCGTTATCATTCAGTTCTGAAATATTTCTAATTTCCTTCTTGAGATCTTTTTTGAACCATGACTTTTTTAGAGGTGTGTGTTGTTGTTTTTTTTAATTTTCAAATATTAGGGGTTTTACTAGCTGTCTTATTATTGTTTTTTTTCCCCAAGATAATTCTGTTGTGGTCACAGAATATATTCTTTATGATTTCAATCTTCTAAAGTTTACAACTTGTTTTATGGCCTAACATAAGATCTATCTTGGCAAACAAATGTGCACCAAAAAGAATGTATTTTTTCTTCAGTTGTTGAGTATAGTGCACTATGAATATCAATTAGGTCAAGGTGATTGATAGTTTGTTCAAATTGTCTACTAATATTTGTATATTCTGTCACTTCTGATCAAGGAGTTTCAATCTCTTACTAAGATTATGAAATTGTCTTTAATTATTTTTGTCTGTTTCTCCCTTTAATTTTGCTTGTGTATTTTAAGTCTCTGTTATTAGATGCATATATTTATGGTTATTATATCTTTCTGGTGAATTAAAGTTTCATAATTTTAAAATCTTTTTCTTTAGGCACTACTTCTTGTCTTGACGTAATCAGATATTACTATAGCCACTCCAGTTTTTTTATGTTTACAGTTTACAGGCTATAATTTAAAATTTATACACTATCTCTTTCTATGTAAAGTGTGTTTCTTGCTTTTTTATTCATTCTGATAATCTCTTAATTTTGTAGTATTTATACATTCAATACAGTTATCAATATGATTAAATTAAGGTCTTTCTTTTTTTCTTTTCTCCTGTCCCCTTTCTCTTTGATTCCTTTGTTCTCCCTTTCTTGCCTTCATTTGGATTATTTGAATATTTTTGAGTATTTTCTTTTAATTGTTGGCTTAACTGTATAACTCTACTTTTTTATTAATTGCTATAAACTATAAAGATTACAATATATATTCTTAATTTTTCAGTCTCAGTATTAATATTGCACTTCATATAAAATGCAAAAACATTGCAATTGCATGCGTCTGTTTTTACCAAAACCATTTTCCAACCCCACTTTCTTTATGCTGTAGTTGTCATATATATTACATCTATGTGTAATAAATTTATGTGCATATTATAAATTCTACAAGACTTGTAATTTTTGCTTTAAGTTATATGTGGGGTTTTTTAAATAAAGAATTTTACTTATATTTGCTTTGCAGATTCAAATAGAGATAACACATTTAATAAATATCAGAAGTTACAGAACAATCCTGAAGCCAGAATTGACTGCTGACACACTCAGCTGGTCAAAGGTTTAGTTTCTGCATGAGCAATGGCCTGGTTGCTAGCCTGGACAATAGGGTATGCCAGAGTTACAATAGTGTGAAGACCTCTTGGTGCTCTGTTGGGCCTGTAGCAATGCCAGTGATGGAAGCCAGAGTCAGTGATTCAGAGATCTAGATTCAACTGGGGGATGAAGTAAGGGATTCAGTCAGATTCTCAGCATCATTTCAGTTTTGACTCATCATATCTATTTTATAAGTTCAATATGGAAAATCTGATGTCTACTAATTATTAATTAAAATCGGTTAATATATTAAATTGCTTCTATTAATTTTTTAACTGGATTTTCTTGGATTTACTAGTATCTTCTGTAAGTACTGATCATTTTATCAACTTATTTAAATTTTAAAAAAATGTTTTAAAAGTAATTTTGTGAGTGAATAATTATATGGTTCAAAAGTCAAAATGTACATAAAAATAAAACATCTCTTTCCCACTCTTTACCCCAGGCACAGATTTCTTCCCATCAAGCAACTAAAATTATGTTTCATGTGCATCCTAGTTTCTCCATATATAAGCAAATATCTGTATTTTCCTCCACTTCTCTTACACACACATGGCAGCACAGTCCACCCTGTTTAGAACTTGGTTTAGCTACTAAACAACTAAATATTATATTCTGTAGCTCTTCCTGTTTCCATACATAAAGACCATTCTTATCTTTTTATGCTTTATGATATTCTCTTATTTGATTAGAGATTACTTGACAAGTCCATCATTGATGGATACTTATAATTATTTGCTTTACAACTAGTGCTACAATGAATAAGTACATATGTCAGTTGTACACATGGGAATATATAGGGCAAATTTCAAAAAGTGAAATTATTGGGTCAGAATATATGTTCATTTGTAATTTTGATACTGTGTTGTGGAATTGACCTTCATAGAGGTAGTACTAATGTACACTTCGCAGATATGTATTAAAGTGCCTCTTTTTCCCATGCCCTCATTAATATAGTGAGTTATTAAACTTGGATGTTGGACAGTCTAATAATGTGAGAAATGATAAGTCACTGTAGTTGTAAATTTATCTTAACATGATTAAGGTGACATTTCAGATATTTAAGATTTATTTTTTGCCTGTTCTCCAAACTTATGATATTCTTTTTTTTTTTTTCATGCATAAGAGAGTTAGAAGGTTTTATATCTTTTTAAAAAGGGTTTGTAATCATAATACATATTTGGAATTAGTCTTTTGGATTAAAGTTAAAAATATTTTTTCCTAATTTTTAGCTTTTTAACTTCTCGTTATATTTAAGTCATTTTTAATGACTTCTTAGTTTTGCATTTATATAGATCTTTGAACGTTAGTTATAAAAGATTTAAGTAGAAAAAATCTTCAGTTTATATATTTTCATTAAAAAGTCTTCATTTTGAAATTTTTCTGTGATATCTACCTATTCTCATTGCTATTTATTGAATAATTCAGCTTTTATCCAATGATATTAGTTGGAAATATCACCTTTATTAAGTAGTACTAAATTTCTAATATAAAGTATTGATTTTCTTCCTTTTTTCACCGATCTTTCTGCTCATGTACCAGAAACACTGTGTTTTAATCATCAAGTTTTATGTTTTAAAATCTGTTGTAAATAGTTCACATACTCATTACTCATTATTTGTAGATTTTCTCTCTTCTTGCTGGTTATTTCATGAATTTGTTACCTCTCCTATTAAATAAACAAACACTTAAATAAGTGAAGAAATTTTTCCTCTTGGCCTTTTTGTTAGGATCATGTTAAAGATAAAATAACTTGGATAAACTTGGAGAGGCAGATGATACGTTAAAGTTGACTCTTTCTCCTGGTTTTGTGGTATATCTCCTTTCCATTTAGTAAAGTTGGATATTTGGATACTTCAGATTTATTAATCCTGAGCATTTTATCTTTTTTATTTCTGTTGCAAATACAGTCTTTTATTTTATCACCTGACTGATTGATATTAGTTTAAATTAGCAGTCAGCAAAGTTTTCTATAAAGGATCAGGTAGTATATATTTTAGGCTTCTTAGCATCATCAACTTCTCAGCATCATCACTGTATTGAGAAAGCAGCCCTAAAGTGACCATGAACAATACATAAGTTATGAATGAGTATAGTCAGTACAACTTTATTTACAAAAACAGACAGCGGAGTTTTTTTTGACAGCAGGCCAACAGAGTTTGAGGACCCTTGGCTTAAAAGAAAACTATCGATTTCTATACATTTTCTGATGGGATAACTAACTGAATTCTTGTTTATAGTTTTCAACATTTCTCTGGGATCTTCTCAGTTTACCATTAGATCATTTATAAATTGTGATTCTCTAATTCTCTTCTAATTTTTATATATCTTAGTTTCTTCTTTTTTTTTTTTTTTTGGAACTCAAAGACAATGCTAGCAATAGTTAAGATGGTGATATTTGGGCCTTTTTTCTGACTTTAGTGTGAACAACTACAGTGTTTCCTTATTAATCATAATATTGACTTTTGGGTGAATAGAGAGGTAGAAATCAAGGAAGTATTTTTTCTTATGCAATTAAGAGTTCTTTTTAAAATCAAGAGTAAATATTGATGTTTTTAAACATCTTTTTAGACAAGTCTGTGGAAATGATTTGGCTCCTTACATTGTAGATTTATTTGTTTCCCAAAGTGTACTGTGGTAGGCCGAATAATGCTCTCTCTCCCAAATATGTCTGTGTCCTAGTCTCTGGAATCTATGAATATGTTAGATTACATGGCAAAAGGAAATTAAATTCACAAATGGAAATAAGGTTTCTAATTAGCTGACATTAAGATTAAGATTGGGAGATTATCCACATGCTCTCAGTGTGATCACAGAGTTCCTTAAAAGTGGAAGAAGGCATTGAAAAACAACCAGAGAGATGACATTGTTGGCTTTAAATATGGAATAAGGAAGCCAATAGCCAAGGAATAATGACAACCATCAGAAACTGGAAAAGGCAAGGAAACAAATTCTCCTCTGAAGCCTCTAAAAAGGAACACAGCCTTATTGACACCTAGGTTTTAAATTTAACCCAGTGAAATCTATTTTGGACTTCTCAACTCCAGAACTGCAAGATAATAAATTTGTGTTGTTTTAAGTCGCTGAATTTGTGGTAACCTGTTACAGCAGCATACTATTGGTTTTGTTCCTGATTTATTGGGTTGCTAATTTTGTCATTGTGGTGTTGGTTTTGGTTTGATTTATAGCAGGAAACTATCCATCTATCCCTATTTCACTCTAAGAGGTTGTGATGGTTGGTTTTAATCAGTAATGATGTTTTTGTTGACTGGCATTTATTAATGTAATTTTTGTCCTTTTGATTAATGAGGTCAGTTATATTAAATGACTATTGATATTTAACTATTCTGATATTTTTGGAGTGTATTCTACTTGTAATATTATTTTGATGTTCTTCTGAGTTTTATTTCCTAATGTTTTATTTTGGAATTTGACATTTATATTCATAAGTGAGATTGGTTCCTAGTTTCTTTTGTCTTTTCTGAGGAATTAATTTTTGAGGATGTTCATTTTCCTTCATGGTTATTGTTTCAGGATTTTATCTCATCTGTGACCAATTTGGAAATTTTTTGTATTCCTATAATCATAACAGTGCAATTTTATTTGTATGTATTCTGTTCTTCCCTTTCTTCCCCTTCATTTTGTTTTCTAGGGGATGGTGAAGGTGGTAAATGGCCAATATTGGTAAGGCAAACCATATCTCACATACATGGCTTTATCATATGAAGAAGGTCAGACACATTCTTATCTGCAAGCTCAAAATGATTTGATATGTGGAAATCTTTTACTTGGCTTATCACAGTTTCCTCCTTTAAAAAAGCTTGAGTTAGTAATTCTTTTCTTCTTAGACCTTAACCTTTCAGCAGTTGTTGTCAGTGGTTCCAGATATTTTTAATTCATTTTTATTCCAAGCAAGTGTATAGTTGGAAGGAAGGTTTAGCTAGAGACATTTATCAATTCTTCTACAATTAGATTGGTTCCTAGTCATATTGGTTGGTTTGACCACAGGCAATAGTTTAATTGTATCTGAAATCTTTATTCCAACTCCCAGTTAATGCATACGTTCGTTAATTTTATTAATGAACTCATGAAGTAGGGAAAATCACATTGCAGTTTATATACCAAACTAGCAGATGTTTTACCAAGAATATAGTGAACCCACTTTAAAGCAATTTGTCTGGAGGTGGCTTTAAGATAGTCTTGAAACAGCTTTTGTCATAGACAGTGAAAAGCTCCGAATCAAATATCAGTTATGTTTATGGGATTCTTTTATTTCTGTTCCAGCAGCTTCACTGTTAAGAAGAATACCAGTACAGGATTTTGCATTCATTTTTCTATTGTAATTTCTCACTAGAGATTGCTAAGTAGGAGATTGATGTCAGTGGATTGAGGAAATCACATTGGTTAATAATTTTTCACAAACAAGGTCTTAAACAGAGGAACTAGGATTATAATTTTTAAATGTAAAATTACTTGGGTATTTGCTATCCTAAAAGCAAAGAGTTCTTTGGACTGTATTTAAGAAAATGAAACAGGTATCTGCACCAGAACCTCCCACCTAGAGAGATTTATTCCTAACCCAGCATGATCCTTTATAGGTGATAAATTCCATTGCTTTCTCTGCCCGTCTTAAAAGTAGCCCCACTACTTAGAGACTGTGATTTGCTCTTTTTCAGCACCTTTCAGCCCCATTTAAATACAGTGTTGCCAGCATTTTCAGTCTGTTGTGCTGTTGCTGTAGCCTGAGTGATAAAATTTAATGCCTATTTCTTTGTCCCTGACTGAGGCTATTTATTTTTATTGCAATTAAGAGTATATTTTAGCTCTTGAAAAGAATAATTTTTAGTTGTTAAAGATCCAAAAAAGGAAAATGAAAATAATGGTTTTGAGAAAAACTAGAAATTTTCTGTGGTCTTAGATTAATGTATTTCACTGATTCTATGATGCACTTTTTTTCTAATTTTAACCTAAATTTTGAAGCATTTGCAATTGATGCACTTCACGATTTGTCAGTGTTTTACCTTTTTTTTTTTTAAGAGGTACATAAGTGAGGTGCCCTTCTAATTGATGATGTACTGGATTGGATGAAATATAGTATTAGCTAGTAGGATTTTAATTTTAGAAATTAAAATATCCTATTTAGGTTTGGACCTTTAGGAAATCTGGGCTTGAAAGGCTGTCATACTGTAATCTATGATCTTTGGAACTATGTTTCCAAAAGTTCATAACATAGATTGTGACAAAGTTTTTAAATATTTTATGAAAGGAAGGTTTAGATCTCATTATGAATAGTAAACTTGGAAACTACAAAATATTTTCCTTTTAAATAAAAATTTTTTTTCTGTTAGATTATTATTATAGAACCAATTAATGCACTACAGGGCAAATTTCCTCTAGTGGTGTGGAGACCAAGCCCTGCACCAAGAGAAGAGGAAGGAAGAGTGAAGGAAGAATTCAACACACACACCAAAGTGAGAATCAAAAGGGAAGTTTATTAAAAAGGGCTAACACTCCACAGACAGCATGGTCTCCACTCACAGGCAGAGAGTGAGAGATGAAGACAGTGAGAGAGAGAGAGAGTAAAGAGTACTGAGAAAAAGATAGTGAGAGGGACCTGCGTGTTTGGGGAATTCAGTTTATATATCATTCTTTAGTTCCTGTGACTTACAATTTAAAGACTTTTTTTACCAGTTCCCTTTGATGTGGACATACAGTGAGGAAGGGAAAAGGAAAGAGTGTATAGCATGAAAAGGTAAGAATATATAGTGTGAAAGGCCCTCTGGCAGTTCCCAGCATTTATCCATAGGGGATGAACAATTTTATTTTGTGTAGGGCAGCCACTCAAAAAGACTGTTTTTCCTGTTTCCTCTTGCACGGTTGTGGGAAATGGGTTGTTAGCAATCCCAGGAGAAATCTTCCTTTGTTCTACAGGTGTCCTCCTAGCCTCGCTGCAGAACTGATCAGCATATTGCAGTCTCTGAATGTAGCTTGATTTAACATTTTAATTCTCTTGCCTCCTCCCTACATTACACTCATGTAAAAGTTTACTGTTTCTGTACTTTATAGTCATAACTTACTATTTAAAGCAAAGTGGAACTTGTGACAAGAATTGTGATTGTCATTGGATTTCATCTTTTTTCCATTTACAATAACTTGTATCATTACATAAGAAGTAACTAATTTGCACACTGCATTTTAAAAATAAAATTCTTGTACACAGTATTCATACACATATTTCCAACTCTATAGTCACTCCACCACTTCAACAGCATATCTAAAAGTGGTCATGCTGAGTCATTCTCTGACAGGCAAAAAAGAAGAGGAGGAGGAAAAAAATCAAAATATGAATGAGAAAATGTTGCAAAGAAAAATTCTCACTAAGTCAAACACATAATAAAAGCAGTGGATTAACCAACACTAAAGCCAGTACAAAGGTTAAAAGGCAAAAGCAAGATCATGTTTAATTACAACAGTGAATCAAGGGATACACACAAACACACACAAGTAAAAAAATAAGGACTAAAACATACACATGGAGGAGGTGAGTAAAACTGTTAGTAATTACAGAATGTGTTCCAATTTAAGTGACCATCAACTTAAAATATAGACTGCCATAAACCTAGCTTGTTATATGTGAAGCACATGGTAACAACAACCAAAAATCTTCAAGAGATATACAAGAAATAAAGAGAAAGGAATCCAAACACAACATGACAGAAAGTCATCATCATACAAGAGAAGAGAGCAAGAGAATAAAAAATTACAAAAACAATCAGAAAACAATTACTAAAGTGGCACTAACTACATACCTACCAATAACTTTAAATGTAAACGGATTAAGTGTTCTAATCAAATGATGAATGGATAAAGAAGTGGCACATATATACAATACTACTTGGCCATAAAAAAAATGAAATGTTATGATTTGTGACAACATGGATGGGCCTAGAGGATATTGTGGTAACTAATATCTGTCAGACAGAGAAAGACAAATACAGTTTCATTTATATGTGGAATCTAAAAAACACGAACAAGCAAGACAGATGCAGACTCATAGACACAGAGGACAAATTGATGGTTGCCAGATAAGAGAGGAATTAGGGGACTGGATGAAAAAGGAGTGAGTACAAATTGGCAGTAACAAAAGAGTCATGGGATTGTAAAGTACAGCTTAGGGAATATAGTCAATAATTTTGTAATAACTATATATGACATTAGATGGATGCAAGACTTATCAGATAGATCACTTTGTAAGACATATATGTCTAACCACTAAGCTGTACACTTGAAACTAATATAATATTGAATGTTAACTGTAATTAAAAATTTTTAAACTAAAAATAATAAAAGTCATGCTGGGTCATTCTCTGACAGGGACAGTGGTTATTGGTCCTACCCTCTATCCTCCTTACCCCCCTTTTAAAGACATTGTCCCAAATCCCTTTGAGAAACTGATGAAAGTTGTGAACATCTTGGAAAAAAATGCTCAGACCCTTTTACAATTTTATTTTACAATTTTGGGGGCAGTTTTAGGCAATTATACCTCTTATCATTACCCCTTTTTCTTTTAACATATTGGATAGAAATCTAGAAAAATGTTAAGAATGATATTTCCTTGATTTTCATGTTATAGGAATGCTTTTAATGTTTCATCATTAAATATTGATGATTGCTGGTATATGCTTTCCGAGTTTCTTTTTATTACTATTATGCTGGTGTAAAACCAGGAATGGATTTAAAATTTTGGCAGATGCTTTGGTTGTTCTTTAAGCATGTGTTGAGATGATCTTATGAACTTTGTTCCTTGGGCTATTAACATAGTAAAATATGTGAATGAATACATAAACCATCAATGGTAGACTTCTTGTGTTCTTGGGATATGTTTTACTTCATGCTGCTAGATTTAATTTGCTGTTTATTCCTTTTGAAACATTTTTGTATTTATAATCAAAGTAAGATTTATCAGTTGTTTTTTTAAGGTTCTGTAATCAGATTGTCTAATGAATTTAGAACCTTTTTTATCTTCAAGAATGCAGGAATTAGCTATTCCTTGGTAGAATTTAAATGTACTTATAATACATTTATCATGATTGCTCATTTTAAAATTCTACCCATTTAATTTTATATTTATTACATGATTTTCATGCTTTTATTTTAACTCTCACCTACCATTTACTAACTTTTCGAATTTTAAATTTTTAAAAAGTTCTTTTTTTCCAATGACTTATGAGTTCTTTCTCATTTCTATATTGGTATTTACCCTTGAATTTTAACAAACATTTAAAATATTTATATCAGCATCTAAATTTTATTTATCCCCATACATACAAGCACCCACACTATACACACAGCATGTAAGTTTTTATTGAAATTTGAAAATAAGATTCCAAATTGATGATGATTCTGTCTCCCCATTCCTCAACATATAATAATCCTCATCTGTTTTTAGAAATTCATATTAAATCCACCATTGCTTTAATGTTAATGTATTATTGTTTTTCTTAAAAATAAGTATGTTAGGGGAACATGGAACAATGCTAGTAAAAGATATGAAACAAAATATTTTTTTATTACTGAAAGAATAGGTATAGGTTGAGAGGTAGGGAGGGAGTTATTAACAAAGTAATAATTAATGTTTGTTCAACCATTTGGTGTTGGTTTAAGAACCATGTACTAATAAAATACTGAGTAAGTTTTTGGTTTTAATTTCAGGCATTTTAGATTTTCTAATGGATTCAAGAATCTTCATGCTTTCCATTATCAGAAAACTAATTGTTTCTAAAGAAACATACTGCAAATTATATAATAGCAGTGAAGCGGTAACAGAGTTACATTACAAATTAAAGTATCTTCCAAATGCAGAAAAAGCATCTGACAAAATCTAGCACCCATTTATGATAAAAACTCACAGCAAAGTGGGAATAGAGGGAACATACTTCAATATAATAAAGGCTATATGTGACAAACCCACAGTTAACATCACACTCAATGGGGAAAAGCCAAAAGCGTCTTTCTTAAGATTAGGAATATGACAAGAATGTCCACTTTCACCACTGTTATTCAACATAGTATTGGATGTCCTATCCATTGCAATCAGACAAGTAATAAAGCGGGGAATTCAAATTGGAAAGGAAGAAGTAAAACATTATTTCCATGTAACATGATTCTATATATAAAGAACCCTAAAAATTCCACACACACACACACACACACACACACACACACACACACACAGAGTTAGAACTGATAAACGAATTCAGTAAAGCAGCAGAATACAAAATTAATATCCAGAAGTTGGTTGCTTTTTTACACACCAATAATGAATTATCAAAAAGAAATTAAGAAAATAGTCCCCTTTACAGTTGCATCAAAAACAATAAAAAACCTAGGAATAAACTTAGAAGGTAAAAGACTTGTACTCAGAAAATTATAAGTCATCGAAGAAAGAAATTGAAGACACAAATAATGTAATCACATACTGTACTCATGGATAGGAAGAATTAACATCATTAAAATGTCTATACTACCCAAAGCAATCTATGGATTCGCTGTAATTCGTATCATAATACTAATGTTATTTTTCACAGAACTTGAACAAAAATTCAAAAATTTATATGGAACCATAAAAGACCTCAGATAGCCACAGCAATCTTGAGAAAGAAGAACCTGATATTGTACTATACTTTAAGGCTATCGTATTCAAAACAGCATGATACTGACACAAAAACAGGCACATAGATCAATAGAGAGCCCAGAAATATATCCATGCCTATATGGTCATTTAACCTAAAGCAAAGGAGGCAAGAACATACAGTGAGGTAAAGATAGTCTATTCAATAAATGGTGTTGGGCAACATGGACAGATACATGCAACAAAATGAAACTGGACCGCCTGCTTATACCCTATACAAGAACAAACTCAAAATAAACTAAAGACTTAAATGTTAAGACCTGAAACCATAAAATTACTAGAAGAAAACAGGCATAAATTCTCTGATATTCCTCTTAGTGATTTTTTTTTTCTTAGTGACGTATCTCCTCAGGCAAGGGAAACAAAAGAAAAAATAAATGGGATGGCGTCAAACTAAAAGTTTTGCATGACGAGGGAAACCATCAACAAAACAAAAAGACAGCCTACTGCATGGGAGAAGATATTTGCCAGTGATACATCTGATAAGGGGTTAATATCCAAAAATTTATAAAGAACTCATGCAACTGAACACTAAAAACCAATCCAATTAAAATGTGGGCTAAGGACCTAAATTGGCATTTCTACAAAGAGGACATGCAGATACTCAACGTCACCAATGATCAGAGAAATGCAAATTCAAACCACAATGAACTATCACCTCACACCTGTCAGAATGGCTATCAATAAGTGTTGGCAAGGATGTGAAGAAAAGGGAACCTTCTGCACTGTTCATGGGATTGCAAATTGGTGCTGCCACTATGGAAAACAGTTTGGAGATTCCTCAAAAAAATTAAAAATAGAGCTACCTTATGACTGAGCAATTGCACTTCTGGATATCCAAAGAAAACTAAAACACTAGTTCAAAAAGATATATGCACCCCTATGTTTGCTGCAGTGCTATTTACAATAGCCAAATTATGGAAGCAACCCAAGTGCTCATCAGTAGACAGACAATTGGATACAGAAGAGGTGGAACATATATATAATGGACTATAAAAGCTTTAAAAAAATGAAATCTTACTATTTGCAATGACATGGATGGACCTAAAGGGTACTATGCTAAGTGAAATAAATCAGAGAAATACAAATACCATGTGATTTCACTAATATGTAGAATCAAAAACAAATGAATAAACAAATGAAAACAGACATAGATACAGAAAACTGGTGATTGCCAGATGGGAGGGGAGTTGAAATTCTGGGTGAGAAAGGTGATTAGATTAAGAAGTATACATTGGTAGTTAAATAATAGTCAACAGGATGTAAAGTACAGCATAGGGAATGTAGTCAGTAATATTGAAATAACTGTGTATGGTGACAGGTGGGTACTAATGGGAGGGAGTGGAGAGAATCACTTAGTAAATTATATAAATGTGTAGCCACTATGCTGTATACCTGAAACTAATATAAAACGATACTTAATGTCAATTCTGATTGAAAAATTAAAATTAAAAATAAAATACAAGATAAAATAAAATGTCTTTCAGTAAGTAAAATAATGTCAGTATTGTTGACCAAGATTAAAGACAATGGAAGGTTTCATACTGAAGATACCAGCCTTAAACACAAAACAAAAAAAATATAGGGAAATGTATTTATAATGTTAGCATTACAGTCACTTTTGAATCTTTATTCCTGCTCTCTTGTTCCCATTTTGTAATTTTTTTCTGGTGTAAGTGTTAGCTAAGTTAGAGTTGGACCATTGTTGCAAGCAGCTTAATTTTATGCATTCTACTATTATAGCAAATTGGCTGTATATGAAGTTTTCGATGCTAATATTTTTTGAAATAGGTTGAGATCAACCTTTACATAATAAGAAATATAGATGAATATTGCTGTGCATTGTAATAGTGGGCCTAGAAAGCTAGTTGGAATACTTAAATAATCATTGTAACCCAAGGAACTCCCTTTTTGAATTATTAAAAAATAATACCATTTTCCTTTTGGTAACTGTGTTTTGTCATCATAGGCTTTCATAAGGCGCCAAGTACAAGGGAACTCAAAAGTAAGATTCCTACTGGCTAGAGATAAGAGTTTGAACTTCAAATAGCATATTTGCAGTGTACTGAAACCAATCAAATCTGTGCATTCCATTAATTTATAATGACATTTTAATAATTTTTAAATTAAGATATTTACATACCATAACATTTACCCTTTTAATGTATTCAGTTCTGTGTACCAGGTTATACAACCATCTCTAATTCCAGAACATTTTTGTCAGCCCCCAAAAAACTCCATACCCACTAGCAATTGACTCCCATTTCTCCTTCTCCCCATTCTTTGGCAACCAATAATCTACTTCTTGGTTCTGTGAATTTGCTTATTCTGAACACTTTATATAATGAAACTATACCATATGTGGCCTTTGTATCTGGGTTCTTTCTCTTAGAAAAATATTTTCAAAGTTCCAGGTAGTAGGATGTATAAAAGCTTAATTCTTTTTTATAGCTAAATAATAGTTTTTCATTATATGGATATATCACATTTTGTTTAGCCATTCATAAATTGATAATCTGAGTTGTTTCCATTTTGAGGCTATTATGAATAATGATGCTATGAACAGGGTGCTGTGTATATAAATTTTTGTGTGGATGCATATTTTCAGTTCTCTTGGATATGTACCTAGGAGTGGAATTGCTTGATTATATAGTAACTCTTTTTACCTTTTGAGGAACTGCCAAACTGTTTTCCAGTTTGGCCGTACCATTTTACATTCCCTCCAGCACTGTTTGTTGGTTCCCATTTCTCCACATCTTTGCTAACATGTATTACTGTCAGCCTTTTGATTATAGCCATCCTGGTGGCTGTGAAGTGATATTTCATTGTGATTTTGATTTGCATTTCTGTAATAAGTAATGCCCACTTATAAATCTTTAGAGAATAGTCTGTTTAAATCTTTTGCCCATTTTAAAATTGGGTCATCGTTGTTGTTGTAAGAGTTCTTATGTAGTTTGGGTGCTTACCGGATACTTACCCTATGTATTCTGGATACCCTTATCAAATATATCATTTTACAAATATTTTCTCCCATTTTGTGGGTTATCTTTTCTCTTTCATGATAGTGCTCTTTGATGAACAAAAGTTGTTTGTATATATGAAATCGGGTTTTTTTTACATTGGTTTTTTGTGCTTTAAATGTCGAACCTAAGAAACCATTGCCTAATCCAGGGTCAGAAAGATTTACACCTGTTTTCTTCTAAGAGTATTATAGCTTTAGTTTTTATATTTAGCTCTTGATTCATTTTGAAATAATTTTTATATATGATGTCAGAAAGAGATCTAATTTAATTATTTTGCATCCAATTATCTCAGTATCATTTGTGGATTAAGACTATTCTTTCATCATTAAATTGCCTTAGCACCCTTATTGAAAATCAATTGATCATAAATATAAGGGTATATTACATTCTGGACTTTTAATTCTATTTCACTGATATATATCCTTATGACAGTATCACAATCTGGATTAATTTCACTTTTAGAGTTTTAAAATTGGAAAGTATGAGTCCTCCATTTTGCTCTTCTATTTCAATGTAATTTTTTTTGTATTCTGGGTCTTTTGCAACTTCATATGAAAATTAGGATCACCTTGCCATTTTTTAAAAAAGTGTCAGATGGGGTTTTGATTTGGAAGGTATTGAATGATATATAAAAACCAGCTAATTGTTTTAGAAGGGATAAGGAACCAATTTTTTTATCTGTCTTGAAAACAGGCAAAAAAAAAAAGATAAACTCATGTTTTTCCTATTATGTGTGAACAAATAGACCTAGAGGTTATTGAGTATTTGGCTAGTTATGAAAACCATGGTTTGAATTGAACTCACTTTGCTTTTCAGAGCTTTTTCATATTTAAATATTTTCTTTGCTTTACAGAAATATCGGTATCAGGATGAAGATACATCTCCCCAGGAGCACATTTCCTCACAAATCACTAATGAGGTGATAGGTCCAGAACTGGTTCATGTCTCAGAGAAGAATCTGTCAGAAATTGAGAATGTCCATGGATTTGTTTCTCATTCTCACATTTCACCAATAAAGGTGAGGTAATAACTTACTGTTGTTGCTATGAACTGTGTATTATTTATATATTACTTTTGATTCTAGTATAGCTCCTGCTCAACTGTTCTTTCATGTAGGATTTTTCACCCGTGATTGTTTACGGTTTCATAGTTGTAGGAAATTTTATAATATTTATTAGCATTCTAAAAAAATCTTTAATGATATATTTTATAAATGAATTTTAATCCGAGGTACTCTTTAAGCCTAAAAATTCCTATGAAGGAAATAACTATTATATTTCACATACTACACATGGAAATATTTTTAAACACTTGTTTTAAGTATTAATATATACAGAGAAAGAGCATTAATGTTTTTATAGTCCAATATGTGGCTTTACATGATCTCATTACCTTGTCTCTCACCACAGAAATAACAATAATCCTGGTTTCTCATAAAGTTCTACCACATATTTACACCCCTAACCAATATATTGCTTATTTTGTCTATCCTGAACTTTATATAAATGGAATTATAATACATATAATTTCAACTTGAATTTTTTGCTCAGCGTTACATATATTTCTGAGATTTGTTATTTTCCCTGCTCTGGAGTTTTCATTTTATTAATGTATTATAATTTACCATACTTTTGATGGACATTGAGATATTTTCAGATTATTAGTCATATAAAAAGTGCTGTTAAAAACAAAGGTTATGTACACACATCTTCATGGGTAACACCAGATTATTTTCCAAGTGGTTGTATAGTTTACATGTTTAGCAACAATTTTTAGCAGTTTTAATTGATCCATATTCTCATCAATACTTGGTGTTCATATTTGTGCTATTATTGGGGGGTTTATAATAGTATCTCACTGTGATTTTAATGTGCAATTCCCTGTTTGATATTGAGGTTAAATATATTTATTGCTCATCAGGTTTCCTATTCTGTGAAATGCTTTCTCAAGGTTTTTGCTTTTTATATTAAGTTGTTCTTTTTACTGATTTGTACAAGTTCTTTATATATTCTGGATACTTTATTGGTTGTATGTATTCTGACTAAGGATCATTTTTTACTAGTAAAACTTAACCTGGGTTTTGTAATTTTCTTCGAGGAATGATTTTATATTACTTGTTAGAAATTTTGACGGTTATAGTACCATTCAGATTTTCTATTAACAGTTAGTTTTGCTAGGCCATCTTTTTCTAGGAATTTATTTGTTTCATATTTATTTCAAAATATTCTTAATATTATGTTATTTTTTATGTCTATACTTAGGTGTGGATGCTTTTCATTTCTTATATTGTTTATTTGTACATTCTTTTCCAACAGATGGTCAATTTCATAGGTGTTTTCAAAGAACCATCTTTTAAAAATTTTCTCTTGTATCTCTTTCTCTGTGCTGCCACCTCCACTCCCTTGTTTTCAAACTCACATACCTATACATATGTACACATGTTTATGTACATATGTAAATATAAATGTGTGGATAGCCCACATACAATTAAAGATTGTGTTTGGTAGAAGTAATCTTCCTTTGGGAGACTGACTGAGAGATACACGAGGAAAAAAATCAGTTGGCTGTTTATAACAGAATCAGTTCTCCTTTGATCTTTTCCTCTTTCTCCTTTAATTATAATTTATCTCTTATGCTTTCTTTGAGTTTATTCTGTTTGATTGTTACAAACTACCCAAAACCAGTTTGCTCACACCCTACTCCTTAGTCTTTTCGTCATGTTACTTCCATGTAACATGGAAGTAATTACCAACTTCTGACACAACCAAACATTTAAACAGTGAGCCAGTATGCATAAAGTATTTTATATAGTCTTTTCTTTAAATATGATAGAGCTTCGGCTCTCTGCTTTTGCATAAAATGTTTACTCTAGGCAATAAAATAGTATTCCAGAGACAAGATTTTGTAATCCAGAAGTTCCAGACATTTTAGGGATTAAACCTAAAGTGCCATGTGTAAGGGTATAGGTCTTTTCAGAATTTTCTCTTTCCCTCATGTAAGGGGCTGTGGATTGTGTTTCTAAATAAATTTAGGCAATCTATATTACTGGAATACAGAGGATTTCACCAATGAATGCCTATTTTGTTCATTATGATAAAAGAAAAAATCTTTGGTGTTGATCAAAGATTAATAGCAAAAAACTTTTAGTAGCAATCTCCAAATGTGACCTAGTTAAATGCTAGCTAATCAGTCTAGGAATGTGAATCCTTAATTAGGACAAAGATTGCCCGTAAATGGTTCTAAACTATGGCTGGACATTGGAATCACCTAAGGAGATTTAAGAATTGATGTCTGAGTGCCACATCAGAGATTCTGATTTCATTGGTCTGGAATACAGTCTGGACTTGTGGATTTTTACAATCTCTCCATGTGTTTTTAGTGTATAGCAAACCATCTAGAAGGTCTGCAGTAGAACCTAGCTTCTTTGAACCAAACATACATATACTACTATGAATTTGTTGTAAATTTCTGACATTCTTTATTTGATCCTCATTCTACCAACGACACTGAAATATTTCCAGTTTTTGAGAAAGAAAGCAATGAAAAAGTAATAATTTTTTAAAGATTCTCACTTGCTTTCTTCTGACTCATTTTCCTCTGATTTGTTCACCATAAGAGGATAAAGCCAATTTTGCCTTTTTTGATATCTGTTTTTATCCTTTGGATATAGTTGCTTGTCTTTTTTATACAGTTGCTATATAATGAAGGATTATGACCCCCCACAGAGCTTTGCTTTGAAAGGCAAATTTGACAGAGCCTCATGTAAAGGAGTAAGTTATTGAGATTAAAATCTTTTATCAGTTATTAACAACTTTTTCATATTTTATCTTTTCTGAAATTAGTGTGCATCTTACAGTTGCTGACATTTTACTATTGCCTTAGTGAAATGGCAGTTTTGAGTATGCAAATCTTTGTTGACACATTTTAGTAAGATCAAGAAAGTACTGTGTAGCATCAAAACATCTTAGTGTACTATGGTAATAATTCAGCTGGTCTTACTGAAAAGCAACTGAAAACCTGTTCATCTTTGTAGGCCATCCTTTTGCTCTTTTTCAGTTTATGGGGTTTTTTTTCCTCCTTGGGTATTAAACAGCCTCAATTTCTGAAACAGTTATTAATCAGCCTCTGCTGCTATTAGGTAGAATAGTCCACTCCCCTGACTGCCCTCCTCTGCCCCTTTGTCTTGCTGGCTCTCTAATTTATATCTGGACAATAGATAAGGATTTTCATTTCCAGTAGAAGAAATGATCTAACTTCTCTTTCATCTGTTTCTAAATCAC
Organism: Cynopterus sphinx; assembly: GCA_030015415.1. NCBI lineage: Eukaryota > Metazoa > Chordata > Mammalia > Chiroptera > Pteropodidae > Cynopterus > Cynopterus sphinx. The sequence goes on from CM057380.1 coordinate 49,776,191, forward strand.
ACTTTATATCTTACTTTTTTTAAATGTGAACTTTTTTTTTCTGTCATAAACTTATTCACATTTCCCATGTTAAATTTTAAAAACTTCAGATATAATATTATGTAGTATATTTATACCATAATTTGATGAACACTTCTGGTTTTTGCTATTTGTTATTTCCATTTTTAGTAGATTTTGTAAAGAAGGCTGCAGTAAATAATCTTTGGACATGAAAAGTGTTTGGTTTATTTTATTAGGATGGATTTTCTGAAGTACAGTTACTGGGTCAGAAGCATATGATCTATTTGAAAGTTTTTGATACTTTTTGACTATCTTCTGATACAGTTGTGCTTTAAGAATTAAAGCGGCCCTGTTTAGGGAATTTCTTCCTGTCTAATGCATAGGTCACTGTGTCAAGTGCCTCATAGGATACTTTTTTTTTTTTAGGCATGAGATAGATTAGAAGTTGGGGAGTAATAGCAAAATAGTTAGGGTTCCTTTAACTTTATTAGAAAACCAAAAAATTTAAAAACTTTGTTTTGACATAAGGTAAGTTTTAATGTTTTTTAATTTTTTAAATACCAGGATAAATGTTTTAGGAAGCTCTACAGTGAGGTATATTTTATTTAAAATATGCTATCAGTTATCAGATTAGCAGTTTCTTTTTTTTTTTAAGCTAATATAGGGAACTTTTTTACTTTTGTAGTTTTGTGGTCACTACCATACATAGAACTGTTATGAATTATTATTTTTGTAATTTGAAAAATTATCTTTGACTTGTAGTGATCGACTGAGGACAATGTAAATTAGGCACTACTTTTATTTTTGATTCTTTTATTTGTCAGTTACATTTGACATACAATATTATATTAGTTTCAGATACACAACATAGTGAATAGACATTTATATAACATATGAAGTGATCACCCTGATAAATCTAGTACACATCTGACACCATACATAATTATTACAGAATTATTGACTATGTTCCCATGTTGTAACTACCTGTTTATACTTCTTAATCCTTTCCCCACCCTTAACCCACCTCCTCAAACTCCTCCCATCTGGCACTATCAAAATGTTCTCTGTATCTATGAATTTGTTTTGTTTGTTTATTTTTTAGATTCCATGTATATGTGAAATTGTGTGAGATTTGTCTGACTCATTTCTCTTAGTATAATACCTTCTAGGTCCATTTATTGCAGACGGCAAGATTTCATTCTTTTTTATGGCTGAATAATATTCCTCTGTGTGTGTGTGTGTGTGTGTGTGTGTGTGTGTGTGTGTGTGTGTGTGTGTGTGTGTGTGTGTGTATACACATATATATACATACCACTTCTTTATTCATTCATCTATTGATGGATACTTAGGTTGCTTCCATATCTTGGCTATAGTAAATAATGCTGTATGAACATAAGGATGCATGTATTTCTTCAAAGTAGTGTTTTGGGTTTCTTTATATAAATACCAGAAATGGAATTACAGGATCTGGGATCCTTTGTTATAGCCTTTGCTTTATTTTATTTTATTATTATTTATTTTATTTTATTATTTTATTTTATTTTTAGGCGAAGCAACCCTTAAACTTAGTTGACCTCACAGATTGCAAGGACCTGGTCAGTTTACAATCTTTTTTTTTTCCCCATTCAAGTACTAACCCGGACCAACCCTGCTTAGCTTCTGGGATCAGACTGGATCAGGCTTGTTCAGAGTAACATCGCCATAGGCTAGCCTTTGTTTTAAAGTCTGTTTTGTCTGGTATAAGTATTGCTACCCCAGATTTTATTTTTGTTTTCATTTTCATAAAATATCTTTTTCCATTCCTTTACTTTTAGTCTGTGGGTGTCCTTCAATCTGAAATGAGTCTCTTGTAGGCAGGGTCTTGTTTTCTTATCCATTCAGTCACCCAGTGTCTTTTGGTTGGAGCATTTAATCCATTTACATTTAAAATAAATGTTGATAGTTGTGTAGTTATTGCCATTTTATTATTCAGTTTTGGAGTTTTCTTCTTCATAAAGAAGTCCCTTTAACATTTCTTATAATATTGGTTTGGTGGTGATGAACACCTTTAGCTTTTTCTTGTCTGGGAAGCACTTTATCTGTCCTTCAGTTCTAAATGATAGCCTTGCTGAGTAGAGTAATCTTGATTTTAGGTTTTTACTTTTCATCACTTTGAATATTTTGTGCCAGTCCCTTCTGGCTTTCCGTTTGTTGAGAAATCGGTTGACAATTTTATGAGAGCTCCTTCTTAGGTAACTGACTGCCTTTCTTTTGCTGCTTTTAGGATTCTCTCTTTGTCTTTAACCTTTGTTATTTTAATTATGAAGTGTTCTAATGTGGGCCTCTTTGTGTTCATCTTGTTTCAGACTGTGCTTTCCGGGCTCTAATGTAATCTTCATTTCAGTTATTGTATTCTTCGGTTCTGGCTTTTTTAATCTTTTCTATTTCCATTTTTACGTTTCCTATGTCCTTGTTGAAGTTCTCACTGAGATCATTAAGCATCCCTATAACCAGTGTTTTGAACTCTGCATCTAGTAAATTGCTTGTCTTCATTTTGTTTAGTTCTTTTTCTGGAGCTTTTTTCTGCTTTTTTATTTGGGATTTGCTTCTTTGTCCCCTCACTCTCGCTGCCTCACTGTGTTTGTTTCTATGTATTAGGTAGAGCTACTGTGTCTCCCAGTCTTCGTAGAGTGGCCTTACATAGTAGGTGACATGTGAGGCCCAGTGGCACAGTCTCCCTTGACCTGGGCCAGGTGCTCCACATGTATCCCTTGTGTTGATTGTGTGCCTCCTGTTATATTTGAGCCTTGATTGCTGTTGGCACATCAGTAGGAAGTATTGGCTCTCAGGCTGAATAGTTGTGAGGACTGGCCAGTGACTACAGTGGAAGGACCTTTGTATAGGGGCTGACCCTGCAGAGTGTGATTTGCCTTAACGGGGCTCTTGTGCCTGGCCAGTATCCCCTTTGGGTGTGTAATTTGTGGAGGTAGTTGGGTGGTGCTCTGGTGACCGGGCCACTGAGTGTGTTGGTTCTGGGGCCTCTTGGGAGGGGCTCTTTTACAGGCTAACATCAACTGCTGCTTGTGCCGTGCCCAGGGCCACGTTGTATGAGCTACAAAATTGTCTATAAATGTTTGCCACTTGTACTTGGCTTGGAGGTACCTGAGAGAGGCTCAGTTCCAAACTGAGGCTAGCTGCCACTAGTGCATGGCTTGGGTCTACTTAGCAAAAGGTACTGGGCATGTCAAGGCCAGATACTGCTTGTTTGGCATTTGTGAACCTTTGAGAGATTTTAGGAAAGTTCATAGCATGAGCCAGGATAGGCTGTTTGTATGGAAAAGCCATGGGAAGCAGCGTGGGTGGGCCTGCAGTTGGATGGGCAGGATCTCATGGAATCACCATGACAGTGCAAATGGTGTTAGTTTTTAACTCTACCACCCATTGGTGTGGAGACTAGCCCATTCTGAATCTTCACCCCTCATCAGTCTAAGGTGTCTTCTTCTGTATATCCTTAGTTATAGGCCTTCTTTTCAGCTAGTCTTCATGCTGTTCTCAGTGATGATTGTTTTGTAGTTTACTTGTTCATTTTGATGTGGTCATGGGAGATGGTGAGCAGGGTGTTTACATACTCTGCCATCTTGACTTGAACCACCAACTAGGAACTACTTTATCCTTCACAATTCTTATAAAGGCTACTAAAAATAAAATAGATTAATTTAATGGATACTTGCTTAAAAATCAACTGCTAGAATATTAGTTTGGTTTATCAAACAACAAATGTAGCAAACATTAAACATCTATGCTAGTAACTTTGTTAGACTTAGTGATTAGTATTTTTTATGCAAATATTATAACAGCATGATGTAATATGAAAGACTAGAGATACTACTAGAGATACTGTTCTTTGAGTTCATATTTGGACAAGGTGTTGAGGGATGTATACAAGATAACAGTTCAGAGTAGACGGCAGTTGTTAGAGAAAATAAGTGCAGTAGGAGAGTGATAACCAGAGGAAACACTAAAAATGTACAGAAGTTCATGATATTGTAGCTGATGTTTAGGGTACATAGGAAATGACAGGAAGGTATGAGGGATATTGATCCTGAGTCCTATGAAGAAGTGTTTGCCATCATGGAATGGGCTATGAAATAATCTGTCAAGTTTTTATAGGTGCTGGTGCTTATTTCTTTACTGAAATAATGAATGAAATAAGAGTGATAGAAAGTTACTTTATTCAGGCCTTAGCCAAAAGTAATTGTGATATATGACTCTGAAAAGGAAAGTTTCTTTCCAAGGTTAGGCAGTTTCATGAAAGAAATTGTCAGGGTTATGGTGAAAATCCTACTGTGGAAGAAAAGGACAGTGAGTAATTTTTTGTTGTATATAACAGTTATAGTAGTATGATACTAATAAGAACAGTGTAAAGATCCCTAAAACTGAAAATGAGCTGGTAATTAGGTAAAATGGTCAAAGCAGTAAGTCAAAAAAACAAAAACAAAAACAAAAAAAACCAGCCTTTTTCAAAATAGATTTCAATCTAGATCAAGTGACAAGGAGGGCAGTAGGTGAATTGCTTAGTATGGAGTGTTGCAATGATTACTGAGAAAACAAATGAATTTCTATTTTGCTTTTTTGTCTTCAATGATAAGAAAAATTATGTTTACACTAATGTGTGCAAAGAGGGACATGAAATCAAAGATAGAACAAGGTATGTGAGCTGACAGTTATTTAAGTAATTATATTTCCCAGCCAGAACACAGTTCATCCAGTAGTATTGAGAATATTATCATATGAAATCACCAGCAGCAGTTGGTAGTTTTCAAATACTGTGAGAAATGAGAGTAGCAGAGGAATGAACATGAGCAAAATCTACCTATTGAACTAAATGATACAGGAATAGAATCTTTTACATTTTGAGTACATAATGGGAACTTTTTGAAATCAACTTTGTTTTCAGATCTCTGGAATATATTAAAATGTTGTTGAAAGTTGTTTTACTTGTTTGTGGGTGTTCCTGCTGTACTAAGGTAATTATATAGTCAGCGTGCAATTTGACCACTAGATGGTGCTCATGCAGAAAGGATTCGTATTTACTGTGCAATCAATTTTTATCTGTGTTATCGGGCTTCTTACTTCAGTCTTAGTACAGTTGTATGTTTTGAAATTTAATAGGCCACATTAAAATGATAAAAAGGTAAGGAAAATTCCATTTACAGTACATTAGCTTTGTAGTTACTTTGTAATTTCAGAGTTTCAATATTGTTTTTCCTCTCATTCTTCAATCTTTAAAATTTTTTCACTAAGACTATTTAATCCTTTGCCTCTGGATTTATCTGTGAGTTTGGAAAAGTATACAAATAATTGAGGGCCTATCCTATAAATTTTTGTACTGTTTTTGCTTCCATTTAATGTTAACATCCTCAAAGTCATACATTTTTCATAATCATATTTTAAGTTACATAATCACTAAATGGATGTACTTAGTTTACTTAAGCTTTCTCCTATTTCTAGTATAGATAATATTATTAATATTATATGAAGAATTAAACTATAGAAAAAAGAATGTTAATTCTCTATATATCATATTAAAATAGGAATAGTAATTCTTTTTGGTGATTTAGACATTGTGTATTATTATTTTTTATTGTATTAAATAGACAATCCAGGTTTTATAATGAACTTAAATTTTGTTTTAACAGAATAAATTTTAGCTCTGCTACATGAGTAGGACTATTCTAGAGTAGAGATCAGTGAGGAGTTGGTTGCCTTCTGCTTCTCCATTGAATCATATGAAACCAATTGTGATTTAGGTACATACGTGATTTTGTGTGCATGTATTGACTACTGTGCAGTGGTTGAGATGATCATAGATTTTCATATCTCTCATAAAGGGACATTTTCATAAGGAAGCCTTTCTCAAAATTCAAATTTGCTTTCTTAATGTCAGTGGATTTGAATAGGGAATCTATACATTGAGAAGTATTTCTTCTTTGTACTCAGGGATGTATAGGATATCATGACCTATCAACTTTAGATTGTTCCAAAGTTCTTTGACTCTCTAGGATAAGAAGTCTGTATAATAAATGGCTTACTGTTCTGTCTTTGTTGGTACTCTGTGCAACCTGAATAAGAAATATGTCTTCAATATCCTCAACCATGCCAATCCAGAATAACAGAATCTGCCTTCTGATGAAAATCTGCCAGGTTTTCATCAGACATGGATCAAGGCACAAATTCTGGGACCAAACCAATCACTATAGCATTTGTATAAAACCGCAGTAATCAGTTCTTTTTATGAGTACCTGGTCCACTGTAAAACTTTAACTTTCTTTTTTCAAGAGTTTCATTTTTTCTTTGAGAGAGGATTTTTAGTTCTCTATTGGCCCTTCATGTTTTGCTCTCTTCCCCTATACTCTAATGGAAAGGACCTGTCTGCCTAAGCCACAAAATTGCCAACTACTGTCAGCAGTCTTTGAGAAGCAAGCACCAAACTTTCTGCCATAATCTCTGTTACAAAACGTCTTGTTCCAGAGTCTCACATGACTCTTAACCTTTGTTGGGCATGTGTCTATATCGTAGGAATGGAATCATAGAGACAGCATTAGCAACTTGTCTTGATGAATCAGGATTTGCAGTGGATGCGGAGGTTGTTTGCCAATGCTGCTTTCCCGTTAGCTGCATTTAGTTGGTGTTGGTAGGCACGTAGCACATAAGCAAGGTTTTGTTAGTCCACATCTGAAAAAATATCCATGGCTGAAGTTGAAACTTATGTTGTATACTTATATCAACTTAAAAATTGAATTGCTTAACCATTAGTAAATTATCAAGTAGCATTTTTATTCATATATTGTTTTAAAATGACCATATATTGTATTGTATACTAATGTGGCATAATGTTGAGAGAACAGACTTAGGAGTCTGTGATTCTCAAACTTAAGTTTGCTTAAGAGTCAATTAGAGGACTTTTTAAAAATGAAAATTTCTAGATCCCTCTTACTCCTAAAAATTCTCATGAGCGGGGGGTACCAATCTACATTTTTAACCTACAATGTTGAGAAACACAGACCTAGGTATTAGATGTTAGAAAATGTCTATTTAGCAATTAAACAATATTATTTTGTCAACCAGAGTGTTATTTATATAGTGTTGGATAAAACTTGTTCCACTGGTTATAAAAAAAAATTACTATTTCTTTTTTGCACTTTTACAAATTCATAACTTCATAATCTTAATGTTTATAATATATGAGAGATGATGCTGATAACAGTTTTTTTGTCACAAAAGTTCCAGAAGCCAAATATTTATTTTGCTAATTAATCTGTTTCTGCCTCCAGACTCAATTATCAAAGTATTAAAAACCAACATATTACATAAAATGATCACAGTACTTTACAAATGGATTTCTATCATTAGATCTTCAGAGTTTAATATAGATTGTACCTTTAAAAAACTTAGAACCAGGGCTAATTAATGTAAGGTCACTCCTGATGTAGAAATGTATATGTCAATGGCAAAGACTCTTTTATTACAATTAGTTTAAACAGTCAGAACTGTTGACAGAGAATCCACTTGTATTTTTAAATTTAGTTCATATTTATAATTTAAGCAGTGAAGATGCCATTGGATTTTACTATAGACTGTGATTGTGACTGGGTAATCTCTACCCAGTGCATTAAATCAGACAGCCTCAAAGGGTCTTGGTAGTTCAGTGTTTATAACATCCTTTACCTGCTAATCGACCTCACTTCCTGGATTTCAGTCCATCTATAGTTATCAGCTAACAAAAGGAACAGCTTTTGGTTCCTGTAGACGCTGGTGAAAAAAACAATCGTGAGAAAGAAATCCACCTTATGCCATCTTTTTTGTCTGCAAATATAAACTCAGCCATCATGCAGCTAACAGGTACAGAGAGAAGATACGAGCTCTTTCATAAGAAGAAATTACAGAGAAAATGAGCATCATTTCTCAAGGTCTTTATTTTCCCTGATTTACAAGTCATGCTGCTGTAATTCTAGCTGCAGTTTTTACCGATCATTCACCAGAAGGCAGCTGGTAGAGAAGTAAGACTGCTTGGCAACCACCTGCAGGGCTGCAGAGATGAATTACATTTTCGGGAACAACACACTTCTGTACTCTCGTGCCAGTCGAGGAGGCAATACTAGCTCTAGCCATGGCTCAGTAGGCCCAAAGCAGAAACACTGGGCAAAAAAGGGCTCATCAGATGAACTGCAAGCTGAGCCAGAACCTTCACGCTGGCAGCAGATAGTTGCATTTTTCACTCGAAGACACAGCTTTATTGATTGCATCTCCGTAGCCACCAGCTCCACCCAGGTAACATACCACTTGTTGAAATTATTTTCAATATATTTAAGCTTGTGTTTGTTTTGCCTATATGTATTAGTGTAGATATTTTATTATAAAAAAAAAAATATGCACTGAAACCTTGGATATGCAGAACTGTATGTTTTTAGTCCATCTGTGTAGGTCTTTAGTACAAAAGAGAAACAAAAAATATTTTCCCTTTTGATCTTATGTAATACCAAACAAAACTGTCTCAGGTTCTGTTGAATGACGTCTATAAAATATAAAGCCATTGATACGTAAATTAAAATGTAAATTAATAATGCTTGTCTCATTTTTAGACTGCGTTAAATGCTGTGAAAGTGTGATGTCTGATCAAAGAAAATACCTGTTTAGCTTTCATATGTCATTAGATAATCTTTGGGAGATTGTTACAATAATAAGATAAAAGAAGATACGTTGAAATAATTTTATACTCTAATGTTTTGAAAATAGGTTAAATTAAATATAGTAAATAGAATTGAAATTGTGAAATACTACCATCTGTATTCTTCAAGTTATATTAAATTGTGTTGGTTTATTTAAGGACTTTAGTAAAACCTTTCACTTCTATAAATATGTATTATCTAGAGTTAATTTGAAAGCAGTAACCTTGTGTAATTACACAATTATAGGAAAATTTTTTCAATAATCAATTGACAGTTTAGAGAGATGAGCAAACACTAAAAGTCTCCCAAATTAAAAAAGAATTCTTTTTGAGGAAAATGATTATTGAAAATAGGAGGAAAATATAAAGTTAAAAATAATTTGAGTAAAATACCTATTACTATTAGAGGAGAGTTGGGGTAATATATTTTAAAACATTTTAAATTGATATTCATTCAACTTTAGTGAAAATGAAAAGATAAGAAATAATCTAATTTAAAAAACAATGTGAATGCCTTTATTCTTTGACATCAGTAATATTTAAATTAACAAAATAGATACACAAGCCTTAGGGCCTTTTTAAAATAAATTCCTTTAGAACCATTTTTTAAAAATAATTAGAAGCAGGATGATAAGTATAAATTGTCAATAGCTTATTTCTTATTTTTGGTCAACAGCTTATTTCTTATTTTTAGTTACTTATATTCAGTAGTTTTGATTTTAAAATGTCAAATCTCTTAAGTTCTATTTATTTTTCTTACATGTTTGAGAGAAATGGAGTTACTAGGCTAGAGAGCGTCATTAATTATTTTTATATAGGCACTTTTAATGACAGTTATTCAGAGGCAAAAATTTATTTAACTCTTTGGTTGAACCCTACCTCAAGATTTAACAACTCAGATTTTGACTACAATTACATATACCAAAAAAGGACGCAAAGACTAAAGCTTGGCATTGTTGTTTATTATAGATTTGTATGAAAAGATATCCTCTGTTCTCAAAAAGAAAGGGGGAAGGATGGGAGGGAGAGAGAGTTAAGAATAAAGCGCGTCAAATATATGGTCATGGAAGGAGATTCGACTTTGGGTGATGAACACACAATGCAATATATGGATGATGTATTATTGAATTGTATACTTAAAACCTATGTAATTTTATTAACCAATGTCACCCCAATAAATTTAATCAAAAAGATGTTAAAAACTTTAAAAAACTTTATAGTATATATAAATACATAGTACTATGTAAACACATACTACTATATATGTATATACATACACTACCATTGACATATAATTCATATTATTAAGGTCATACAAATGAAAAGACAAACACAATAGTTCACACTTAAAACCATTGAAACCACAGAATTACATTATAGTTATTTAGGAGTTAAAGCAAAAAGTTGCTGTTTTGTTGCACTGAAATAGAATCAGAATTTTGATAAAAGTTATTTGCAATTGGTCCTACAAAGCCATTTAATATTTTATTTTTTCCCCCATTTGATTCAGATCATTAATATATATTGATAAATGACTTAGTTTATATTTCTTTCAAACCTCTTTACATTACTTGTCTTTTTCATTACCTTTGTATTTTATCTCTAGAAGTATAGGCATAAGGCCAGAAGTTTTGGCTTTTATTTCTGGTGGCAAATGTTGGACTTTATTTTTCATTACACACATTTTTCTATCTGAAGAATTGGATATTTTACATATCCAAGTGTTATGTTATAACTCTGGAAGTATGATACGACTGAGAGAACATTAGACATATTTGGATCTTAGTAGATATCAGAATACATTTTTCTGTTTCATCTACTAGTAGACTCTTGACGGGAAGTTTTATTTTATAGTACTAGATGAATTTATACATAAAAACAAAGTTAGATAATTAAAATTTCTTTATTGAATATACACTATATACCTATGAATAAAGTAGTATAATATTGATATTGTTTTGTAATGTGATTGATAAATAACAACAGCAATTACCAGGTCACCTATTTCACTGTTGTCAGAAATACTCTTTTGTAAGATTTGATAACCAGATAAACTTTGAATCTAATTTCTTATATCTATGCTGCATGGCACTTTTAATGTTTGGAGAATTGTTATTAAGTCAAGATTTATTAATTTAAAAGTAATTACTCTGATTTATTATTCTATAAATAAAAAAGAAAATTTTTTACAAATTTATTTAAGTTGCTTCTGTGTTGGAGATATTCATGTTCATAACTAAGATTATGTGTCTGGTTCTACTGTAATATCTGGAACTTAGTAGGAAGTCATTAATGTTTTTTTTTTAATGATAAGGAAGCCATGTAATAATAATATACATAGACCCCCAACTTTTAGGATAGGGCTTGGCCCTTTGGTCAGTGCTCAATAAATGTTTGTGAAATTGATTGATTAATTTCCATTTTAGTTACATGGAGCCTTATTAGCTCATGGCTTTCTAAAATATAGCACCTAATCTGAAACCACTTGGGTACTTAAATTTATTGAATCTACTCTTTTCCCTCATACATGCCTTTAGTTCTTACAGAAGCCCATCTCTCCCTCCACTTCCTTTTTCTTCCCCTCTCTTCTCACATTTTCAAGCCACAGAAATGTCCCATGCACCTGCTTTCCTCATCCTTTTGAATCCCCAACGAATGATGTAATCATATAGCTCACGAACTATCTCTACATTTTTGTCATTTGGTATGTTCCAGGAGTTTACATCGTGGGTTTTTTTTTTTTTTTTTTCCGTGTGTGTCTACTTTGTTTTGTTAATATTAAATTGAGTTTTACGTGAATTATTTTACTTTCATGTAAGTTTTTTTCTTTTGGGCTTCATACTACTTATGTATTAATTTCAAATAGTTGTTATAATACAGAAAAAGTGGCTTTTGCATTGTCATCCCCTTAGCGGTTTCTCACCTCAGTTTGCCTCCTATTCTTGCATTTAGGATCACTTAATGCCAGTCTGTCCTGTCCTACTTAGCCTATTCTTCTGGAGATAAAATACAAAAGTAATGTGAAAAAGACAAGTAATGTAAAGAGGTTTGAAAGAAATATAAACTAAGTCATTTATCAATATATATTAATGATCTGAATCAAATGGGGGAAAAATAAAATATTAAATGGCTTTGTAGGACCAATTGCAAATAACTTTTATCAAAATCCTGATTCTGTTTCAGTGCAACACAATAGCAACTTTTTGCTTTAACTCCTAAATAACTATAATGTAATTCTGTGGTTTCAATGGTTTTAAGTGTGAACTATTATGTTTGTCTTTTCATTTGTATGACCTTAATAAGATGAACTGTATGTCAGTGGTAATGTATGTACACCATTGGCTATATTGTCCAAAAAAGAAGACAGTAGTATCAACCTCATTGAGTTAATTGTATTAAATCATTTAATTTATGTAACATAATTAGAACAGTGCCTGACATCTATTATTTTGTTTTTATTATTATTATTTTATTATTATTATTATTATTATTTTATTTCTATATTGCTTATCTTTGATAGTCTGTGGACAGATTCAAATATAGATAATTAGGAATTACAGCATCTAGAGTAGTGCAGTTTATTCAAGTATTCAGTAAATAGTGTTGGTGGAATAAGTTATCTGTTAACTGCAAGCCATATACTTTTTTAAGAACCACAGATCTCAAGGCCTTTAGTTGTAAGATTTAAAGGAGGGGCCCAAAGGAACACCTCAAATTCTTGGTGCCACTACCACTTCCCTGGCCTTACCACCTCTCCCAACACTTGATTCTGCAAATTACCAAAGTAGTCACAAGTAGATAATTAAATTTGATTATCTACCTTTTATCAAGATCCCCCAACCAGAACATAACTAATTTTATGTGCTACATCTATTTTAACCATAATCACCATAACCTGACATTGCTCTGAGGATACAACTCTTACAAAAAGTGAAACTCTTATCTGTCACACCCCATGCACTATAGGACCAACAAGTGGAGTTGTCTTCCTTGCTTATCATTCATATTTTATGGATGATTGTACCTCCTCTCTTAAAAAAATGTAGATGTCATCAGTGTTTTCTACTTCCCCTCCTTTTCTAGTCATCTACTTTTCTCCCAATCACTCCTGCCCATTAATGATTTGAACACCTGGTTTACCATCTTTTGTCTACCTCCTGTTCCTGAATTATTCTTAGTGATTTTCAATATCCTTGTGTGATCCATCCGTAATCACACTTATCAATTGATGTGTATAACTCCAGGAACTTGTTTTTTAGCGACCTGATTAAATGGTTCTATTCAGGACCTCATTACCATTGATTATACACTACTTAAAAAATCTCACTTGCACACATTTTAAACAATCTGGCTTGCATTTCCTTTCTTCAACTCACTTCCCCACCTACAATAATTTTTTAATACTCTCTGAAGACTTCCAGCCCAACCTTTTATTATCTATCACTTCTTTTTTTGCTTTCACTTCCCTCTTGGCCTTGCTAAGATTCCTTGGTCCATGACTATAAACACCATCTTTCACAATCTCAACTCTCTTGCCCCTCTGTCACTTCATTGGTAAGATCCAACCTTGATTAATTGATGCTCTGCCTCCTGCACACAGGCTGAGCTGCACATTAAACTTCAAATACCTGTTTTCTGGCCCTCATTCTCAGTTGATGGTCTTACTCTCTATTCTAGCCTTTTAAAACAAATGATCCTTCTGTGTTCCTAAAAACTCACCTTTCACTTCTGTATTAGATCCTAGTCCCTTTGACTATTCCTGGACTTCTGAAAATCTTTCTTCATTGCATTATCTGTCTTTCCCCCTGAATTGGATTATTCCTGCCCGCATACCTATCTACTATAATACTTCTCATTAAATAACCAACCAAAAAAACCCTCTTTTGGAGTGTAGATTCTCAGATCCAATAATTCTCAGTCTTTATTTTACTTGACCCCAAAACAGCTTCTTACACAGTGGACTACTCCCTCCTTTAAATTCTTTGCTCCTTTGACTTTTAAACACTGCTTTTCTGATACTCAGTCTCAGTTTCCTTTGCATTTATCTTCATTCTTTCCATGCTGCTAATATTAAAGTACTTCAGGGCACAGTCCTTAAAATTCTCTCTTTTTTATACTCACATTTCAGGTGATCTCATCTAGTCCTGTGCCTTTAAATAACAACAATATTTATATCTTTATCTTGGAACTAATTCCTGTACACTAGATATGTATATCTGGCTTCCTACTCATTATCTCCACTTGGATAAGTATCTGATATTGTTCTCCTCGTTATTCAGTGTGCCATTTACTGAGATGCCAAAGACTAAAACCCTTGGAATCGTCTTCTGTTCCTTTTTCCTTTGCTCTACATTCAGTCTAATAGCAAATCCATTTGGCTCTATTTCAGGATATATTTATGATCTGACCACTTTCACCACTTCTACAACTACTAAAGTTGACCCTTGAACAACATACGGGTTAGGGATACAAAATCCCTGACACACTTGAATTTCCACATATAACTTTTGACTCCCTAAAATCTTAACTACTAATAGCATTTTGTTGATTGGAAAGAAGCCTTACCAATAACATAAACAGTTAATTGACACATATTCTATATAATATGCTGGTTCTTACAATAAAGTAAACCAGAGGAAAAATGTTACTAAGAAAATCATAAAGAAGAGAAATACATTTATAGTATTATTCTGTATTTATCACTACTATAAGTTTACATCATCTATTTTCAAGATGAATCATCTGTTTTGTCTTATATGATACAAAGCACTGTAGATGATATAATATATTACACTCGACATCAAAAAGGAAAAGATAACGTGAAAAAAATTATATTTACAATTCATAGTAACAATTCATGAATTGATAACAAAGAAGCAACAATATAATTGCTTTATGATAGTCTAGTATAATAGATATGATTGCTTCAAGGTAGTATAGCCTATACACTAATAAATGAATTGTTATAGAATTTTTATGGCATACAGTATTACAATCATATTCATAATACAGTATTGGAAACACTGTTTTATTTTTTTAAATAAAACACTTACCTGTGATGATAGGCTGATATGCAGTTTCTCCAATTATGAGAAAGGCATACTGGATGATAATGTAATTATTTGAAAGCAAAGCTATAAAACAGAAAACTGACACATCGTTTTATATTAAATATCACCTGATGCCTATGTAAGAATAGGCTGTCTACTTCCATACAAGTCTTGCACCCGATGTTCAACATAATGAAAACTTAGTGTATGATGATGATTGAGATGATGATGACGACACAGAAACATCCCCAAAAGTTCTTGCTGTACAATTATTAGATTTTCACACAAAAACACAGGTAAGATTATTAACTGTATGGCATGATGATTACTATTAAGTGAAAGTGGATCATCATAAAGGTCTTCCTCCTTATCTTCACACTGAGTAGGTTGTGGAAAAGGAAGAGAAGGGGTTGGTGTTGCTGTCTTAGGCAGCAGAGGCAAAAGAGGCAGAGGAGGTAGAGGGGGAGCAAGGGAAGCAGGCATGTTTGGTATAACTTTATGGAAATACATTTTGGCTTTTTCTGTTCTCTAAAAGTTTTCTGTATGATACCAATCCTCCTTCCACCATTTGTTTTAGTTTCAGTGCCCATATCATAAAAGGATCTATATTGTAAAAGAAGTCAAAAGCAGTCTTGAATCATCAAAACTTTCTGCCAGATTGTCTAATATCAGTTTGTTCTAGCACTCCTTCTTCTACATCTTCTTCCTCATCTGTATCAGTTGTCTTCTGTTAATTCCTCTTATGTGGTGTCTGTTAGCTCTTGAATTAATCTAAGTTACATATCTTGAAACGCTTCACATATGTGCATGCATACCTTCACACCCCACCCACACCCCCACTCCATATCCACAATATCTTGATTTCCTTTATTGGCTCTGTTGTAAATCCTGTGAAGTCATGTACAACATCTGGACACAGTGCTCTCCAGAAATTGTTTTGGGCTTGATGACTTTAATGGCTTTTTCTATAGCAGAAATGGCATCTTCAGTGGTATGATCCTTCTAGACTCTCATGATGTTCTTTCTATGAGGGTTCTCTTCCATAGTATTGACAATCATTTTTATAGAGTACTGTGTATAATGAGCCATATGGTCCTTATGACCCCTAATCTAGATGCTGAATTAGAGAGACATAGTGTTTGGGGGCAGGTAGACCTTTTCAACACCTTTGATGTTGAACTCATGGGGTTCTGGGTGGCCAGGGGTATTGTCCAATATCAAAAGAACTTTAAAAAGCAGTCCCTTACTGACAAGGTACTTCCTGATTCCAGGAACAAAGCATCAATGGACAAAGCATCCATCCAGACAAAGGGTTCTCATTGTTTATGCTTTCTTGTTGTACAACCAAAAGACTGGCCACTGGTGTTTATCTTTTCCCTTCAAGGCTCAAGGGGTTAGCAGCTTTATAGATGAGGGCAATCCTGATTATAAACCCTACTGCATTTGCACAAAACAGTAGAGTTAGCCTATCCCTTCCTGCCTTAACGCTTAGTGTTTGCTTTCCTTCCTTACTAATAAATGTCCCTTGTGGAATTTTTTTTTTTTGCCCCAGAGTGGGGCTCTTGTCTGAATTAAAAACCTTTTGGACAGATATCCTTTCTTTTCAGTGGTTTTCTTAATGTTGTCTAGAAACTTATCTGCAGCCACTTGGTTTTGATTTGATTTGATTTTGATTTGATTTTTTTTTTTTCAAATTGTTGCAGATCTCCATAACAGCTTCTCCTGTTATCTTGACCTTTTTAAAATTCGGATTCTTTCTACAATTATAAAACTATCTTTTTCTGGCATTAAATTCTCCAGATTTAGATTCCTAACCTTCTTTTTGCTTTTAGTTATCATATAAGGACTTAGTTTTTTCTTGAATCTTGAAGAGTCTATAGGTATGCCTTATAGCAATCCTACAACCACATAAAAGTTGTATTTTTAATACAAGATTAAAAGATGTGTCGCAAAAAAAAAAAAAATTAAAGGTTTCATACCTGCTCTTGCAGCTGCAGTGATGTCTTCACAAATTTTCTTTATTTTCTTTACAACGGTCTTTACACTGGATTCATTTATCTTGAAATTGCGGCAAGCATGTGTGCAGACCTTAATCTATAGTACATATGAAGCAATTCAACAATTGTAACATCATGACTTTTTTCTGCTTCTTGGGAGCACTTCCAGCATTACTAGTGGCTCTAGGTATGAATCCCATGGTGTAATTCAGGGTTTATGGTATTTCAGTAAATATGATGAAAAATATGTGAAAACCTCAAGAGATCATTTTTGCTGCTAACACATATTTTACTGGAAAGATGAACTGCTCACCTGGAAATGATTAATGTCACATGATATTTTAAGTGGCTACTCGAAACACTTGAGTTTACCACAATAGCAACAGGAGGTGGCTACAAAATTATTACAGCAGTACAGAATGTACTGCAGTTAATTGTATGCAGCTATGACTTGATATGACATCTTTACATTTCTGTGTTTAAATTTTTATAAATTTTAACTTTATATAATTGATTTCTATACATTTTATGGTAAATGATAAAACAGATTAGGATCTATATATATTTTATGCATTCTTGTTACACCTTTTTCCAAACTTTTTTGGTATTGTAGGCCACATGGTTTATCTTTGATTTTTTTTTTCAAATTGTTGCAGATCTCCATAAAATTTTTTAATATATTTATTGGAAAAAAGAATCCTCATATAAGTGGACCTGAGCAGTTTAAACACATGTTTTTCAAGGGTCAACACAATTTAACTTGTTGCCTGAACTATAGATAGCAGTAGACATCTAACTGGTCTCCCTGGCTCTATTTTTCTCCACTCGCCAATCTGTTCTTCACTTTGCAGCCAGAGTCATCCTTACAGAATGGTAGTTCATATCAGTACCTTGGTTTTAACCCTTCCATAGCTTCCAATTTGATTTATCATAAAATTCTTACTATAGCCCAAAAGGCCCAAATCTAGCTCCTGACAGTATCTCCAGTTCCATTTCTTACTGTTCCCTCATTTATTGTACTCCAGCTACACTGGTATTGTTCTTGGAGCTTTATTCCACAGATATTCTTATGGTTCATTCCCTCACTTCCTTCATATTTTGCTCTTCTGTTGCCTCTCAGAGGGACTTCCCATATTCGTGCCTAAGGTAGCAGGCACTTCTTTACTCCAAACATCTGTCTCACCTTTAAAAGAATTTTTTCCTCATAGCACTTAACACTACTTGATTCTTCATTATTGTAAATTTTTTATCTATCTGAATTCTCCCTGAGACTTTCTATGAAGTCTATATCACACTTTAGTGTTATACTGATCCTCTGGGTGACAATTATCTTCATACTTAGCATTCTGGGAAGAAATAACACGTAGGAAGTGAGACAAGGAGAGAAGAGGAGAGAGAACCATTCAATTTTCTTATAACTAGGTTAGCTGTATAGCTCATCAAACAAAGTGGAGTGCTTTTGATGGAGAGAACTATTAATAATTTAAATTAATAACTAAACAGTAGGCATAAATACAGACTTTCCAAGCAGACAGCAGATGGAACATCATTTATAACCATTTATCTTCTGCCTATTCTCACTAAGCAGCAGGTCTAAATATCCACACCAAGATCCCCACCTTGGACCATCCTGAATTGACCTAACCTTCTTATCTATTCATGTTTTATACCTTTAGCATCATGCCTAATGATAGCTGTGTTTTGAAGTGCTGGGTCAATTTTTTTTTCCTTTCTAAGGAATGAAATTGCTTATATTTAAGAGTATAATGACTGTATTAAACAAGAATATATACACAGATAGACAGTCTTAAATTACTTTGGAAATGCTGACTGATAATAGGATAGTTTCCAGGAGAATAGGTATAAATAGTCTCCTTTAGGTATTAACTACAAGCAGTCAGAATTAGGATAAAAACTCTGTTATGCTGGTTATGAAATGGTGCCTCTTGGTGGAGTTCAATTTTATACTCAAAGACCACTAATTTTATAAGATTAACGTGGTAACTCAGACTGGGAAATTAATTATTTCTCTTTTCACCTGAAAAATATTGTGGAATTTTTTATAGGAAACCTATATGTACCTAATTGAAAACATGTTTAATGATGTTTAAGACCCAGTTGTTTGAACAGCAGGACACTTCAGAAAATCAGAGCTGAAGATTAAATAAAAAATAATTGTTTATAATGGACATGTAAGCTTTTTTAAAATACCAAATTGACCATACAATCCATCAGTCATACTCCTTGATATTTACCCAAATGAGCTGAAAACATATATCTACTCAAAAACCTGTACACAGATGTTTATAGCAGCTTTATTCGTAATTGCCAAAACTTGGAAGCAACCATGATATCTTTCAATAGGTGACTAGATAAATAAACTATGGTATATTCAGACAGTGGAACATTATACAGTGCAAAAACGGAATGAGAAAACATGAAGGAGCCTTATCTGCATATCACTAAGTGAAAGATGCACATCTGAAAAGTATAGTATAGTACATATACTATATACTGTATACCTCCAGCTATAGGACATTCTGAAAAGGCAAAACTATGGAGACAGTAAAAGATAAGTTGCCAAGTTGGAGAAATGAATACAGCACAGGATTTTTAAGGCAGTGAAGCTATTCTGTATGATACTATAATGATGGATACATGTTTTTTAAAATTTGTTTAAAGCCCATAGACTATGCAACACCAAGAATGTACCCTAATATAAAACAGTGAATTTTGGATAATTATGTATCAATGTAGGTTCTTCAACGGTACAAAGGTACAATTCTGGTGACAAATTTTGATAATGGAAGGCTATGTATGTCTTTAGGCAGAGGTTATATGGGAACTCTAATTTCTGCTCAGTTTTACTGTGAACCTGAAACTGCTCTAAAAATAGTCTATTAAAAAATATAATTTATATCTTAAATATAGATTAATTAGCTGTAGTTTGAAGAGTTAAATAAGTGAAATTTGTTATAGAATCTCTTTATAAATAGGAAGTATGTTGCATTTATCTTTGTAACTCTTTTGTAATGTCATGATTGATAGATGGCCCTTTGGTCAAGGACAAATAGGTAAAACTAAAGAAATTTCACAAGCTGCAATTTATATATTTTAATATATTCAAACAAGTTTAAAGTTAACCTTTAAAAAAAAAAAAGTGTTAATGAAAGTGCTGAAAAATGACTGACCTACACGCTAATAGGGTCAGGATAGGTAATGTAGCCTGTGCAGTATTTTTGCCCTTTGTTTTCAAATAGTGTTTGTATTCATGAGAAATGAATCTCATACCTCTTATCACAAATGGATTTCAGTAAACAATTGGGTAATGATTTATTTAATGTCAGCTGCTAAACTGTAAGCTTCCCAAGAGCTGGTAGCACAAGATGTATGTTTTCTTCTCTTGCATCCCCAGAGCCTAGCATGGTGAATGCCCTTGATAAATTTATGTTGAATGAATAAACAAATGTGATGTATGTGTTTATTTTCATTTAATCGCATGATGGCTGCAAGAAAGTTTGGAACCTCTAAATATGGTTTGGGCACTTTAAATTTCTCAAGCCATTTTGATACAGAACTATGCCTTTAAAATTAGCAAGTCTACATTATGCAGGATTTTGTAAAATCATGTATATTTCAAAAGTAATTCAAAGCCCTCTGTAAAAATATTGAGGTATATATAGTTTTAGACTTATGATTAACTTAAATTCATATTGTTAAAATTTGACTATCATTTTCTCTAAAGATCTTTTACTGTGTTATTCTTTGTACTTCCTGGCACTATTATTTATGAAATTTTCAGCCTCCATTTTTATATCAACATTTAGAATTTTGATAAAGGTAAAAAATAATTGTTCAGATCCCGTGGTAAATGCTAGTCTACAATTATCACCTTACTTAATAAGCTTTAAATAAACCAACTGATGTGATAATTTTACAGGCATATGCAGATCAATCAACTAAGAGTGGACCTGTTTTGTGCCAGTGTAAAACTACTAGCTGTGACAAGTGGAAGCAGTGTAATTTTAGGAGAAACCTAAACACAACTTCTTTTGCCCCTAGATAAATTTATTTAAAAGATTTTTTTCTCCTCACCCCTTCAAAGGAGCCCTGCCTCTTCATTTTTTATCCTTTTGTAAACTCCAAATCGATCCTTTCTGAACAGTATTTACAGTATTTGTGAAATCTAAACTATGACTATTGACTCAACCAGGCCTGGAATATGAAGAAGTTATTTTTATGACAGAATGGAACCAATAGATTGCCTTACAATTTTTTTGTTTGTCCTGTGAAAAATGAAGTTATAATCTAAGATTTGAATCAAACAGACCTCAGCCTCATTTTTCTGTATTTAACTCTGACTAATCTTCATAGAACCATTGAATGTATCAAATTATTATAAATTCAAAAAAGAAAACAGTTTGAAAATATTTTGAAAGATAGAGAAAAAACAAGAATACCAATCTTCAGAATTAATTTTTTCATCTATACTAAATACCAGGATTTGAGAGAGAGAGAACAGAACAAAAAATCATTTTAATCACTTTGTCCAAACTGAGAGGCTGTATACCAAATAGAGTATAATTCTTTCAGTTACAAGAATACAGCTTTATTACATAGGTCTTTTTTTGTAAAAATGTTTTTAAAAACTCAAGATGAAACTTGGAATTTCCATATGTATTTTTTATTTTTCTTAATTCTCACTTTCATGGGTATTTTTTTTTTTTGGAGGAAGAATTGTTTTTTTTTTTTATTGTTTAAACATTGCAACATAATTAAACCAACTATAGTTAGCAAAAACCAGCTTGAAGTCATTTTCTTTTTTCTTCATTGACCTAATCAACCTTTTTTTCTTTTTTTAAAATCACCTAAAGCAGGAGTCAGCACTGCAGCCTGTAGGCCAACATCAGCCTGCCACCTGCTTTTATAAATAAAGTTTTATTGGAACATAGCAATGCCTGTTTGAGTATTGCCGATGGCTGCTTTCAAGCTATTGCAGCACAGTTGGGTAGTTGCAACAGAAACTGCATGGCCCATAAAGTCTAAAATACTTATTATCTGGACCTTTTCATAAAAAGTTTGTTAACCCTTGACTTGATGATTAATGAAGTCTTCTTTTCTGTGATATTATATATTGTCTTTGCAATAAAATATAGTAGTAACAATAAAAACAAAATAAAACTTTTTAAAACTATTTTAAAGAGAGTATAGTATGCTGGTCTAGCATATTCTCTTTAGAGAATGATGGCCTGGGTTAAACTCTCTGGCCAATTTACTAGCTTTGGTACCTTGCACAAATCGCTTAAATTCTCGGTATCTCTTTCCTTCACTCATAGAAAATAGAGATGAAATTGTTATCTGCATCAAGATTTAGTGAAAATTAAATGAGACAATGCATGTGAAGCTCTTATTGTAATACCTGATATCAGAAAGATACTTAATCATTATAATAATTTTTATCACCACTCCCATGACCACCACCACCATTGTCACTGGTTCTACAACTTATATTGGCCTTTTAAGTGATCATCTAGAGATATGGAGAGGAAACCTAAGTACAGAATGAGAAATGATTATGTTTTAACTGAGTCCACCAGGAAAACAAAAATTACAGCAATTATTTTAACAAGAGAGAATATGACATGGTTGGTTATTTACAAAGTAATTGGAGAAATAAAAAGGACAAATGGGAATACCAAAGTAAAACAGATAGTAACCACAGGAAACAGCTACCACCAGGGTAGGGACCTAGGTAACTAGAAGTTTGAAGGAAGGGTACCACGTGTTTTAAATATGAGCTGTTGATGATATTTACTTTTTAATACAGTTTAAAAAGGAAAGAGATGAAAGTTCTTTGAGGAAATGTACTTGAGCAAGACATGCTTATTTTCAAATAGGACATTAGGGAATTAGCTATTGCTAGAGAGAGAACACACATGAAACTGGCAATTTTTTGGTATTTTTATAGTTTGAAACTTCTAAGGTTGTCAAATGGCAGAACATCCTGGACACCTTCTAACTGATAGTATCTGCCCAAGCACACAGGAAGAATCTTTTAGTAATATCTGCTATGTGTGCAGCATGAAAGAGAATTGGGGAAGGGCTCGATATACACAATCTTTTCCTTGAGTCGTCATTTTAGAGTGCTGATGAAATTGATCTCTTTGGGCAATCATTGGGTTTCATTTATTCAGTAAATATGTAGTAAATACTTCTTTGTGCTAGGTACTATTCTAGGCATTGAGCATCTAGGAGTGAATAGAACAAGAATCCCTACTTTTACAAAACATATTGAAGAGGAAAAAGACAGATAAACATAATTAAAATGTGTAGTGTGCTAAAGAGAGAGTAAAAAGAGAAGGTGATAGCAAATGTTTGTATTTGTGAGTGTGTGATTGGGAGATTGATAGGATAACCCAGAGAGGCTTCAACTGGAAGGTGATATTTGAATAAAGGCATGAAAGAAGATATGGAATTAAGCCATGTGGCTCTCTGGGATAATAGCATATTAGGCAGAGGGATAGTAAATAAAATCTGAGGCCAGAACATGTTTATTACATTTGTTCATAACAGCAGAGAGTTCAATATGGCTGGAACACTTAGTGGGAGGATGATGTGAATGAGAACAATAGAAGATAAATTCAGAAATGTAATAGTCCTAAATCATTAGGGACTACTAAATCATTAGGGACTATGTAGAAGAATGAGTAGAATAGGTTTGAATGTATGATTACTAGAAGCATTAAGGTAGTTTGTAATTTCATACCAATTTGTTAATTATGTAACCATGTTTTAAAATCCAACTTTTAGGTCTCTGTTTACTTTAAATTTTTAGCAATTGTTGGCTTATTCTACCAATACAAAATGACCAGCTGAATGCTAATAGAATGCCATCTTTTCATAATGAGAGGATGATAAACCTTAACTAAATATAATGAATCTTGCAAGCAGTTTTACGATCATGAACTGGATGATTTGTTTGTGTGAACTAGCAAATCTGTACCCGTGTTTATATAATAGGATTGTTAATCACTAGATCTTTTTTTCTGTCTTTTTGTTATTTTAAAATAAAAAATCTATATTTTAACACCCTGATTTGTTTTAAAATACATCTAATTGTATTAATGTTTATTTCTGAGATAATTATGACATGAATGTCATATGCAGCTGATTCAAAAAACATGTTTTTGGTTTTTTCTCCCATTGCACCAATTTTATTGAAGATGCTTGTGTGCAGTAACTGTTTCAAAAGGGCATTTGAAGCAAATAAACAGATTTAAGCAATGAAAAACATCTTCATTTTGAAGGTACCAGACCCTTGTTGAGGACAGTGATTTCCAAGCAGAGTGTTGCTCTATCTACTGTGCTGTTTTTGTCCTATTAACAGGCAAACAGCTCAGGTTTTTTGCTGGTTTATCACCCTCCACACCAGATTGCTTTGACATGTAGTCAGAGAAACATTTCATTAAAGTATAGTAGATTTTTAACCAAAGGAATTTGGATTAAGGTTATTAACTATGCCATACAAAAACAATTAAGATTTTATTGATCTACAGTGACACAAGGATAATTAATTTTCCCTGTTATCTAAGATATTAATTATAAAAATTTTTTAAATTTATGTGTTTCATTTTCCATAAATATTGTATGAATTTATTTAGACCTTATTGAATTTTTGTGTGTATCCTAAGTTCAGTTTACCTCATTCATGTAACATGTTAATGTAAGATACAACTATTAATTACCTGGTAGTTTGGTTTCAGTTATCTTTCTTTAGAGTTTCATTTTATGCTGCAAAATCATTTCAGTAAATAATTTAGTGAGAAAAATATTTAAAAATTATTTAGATAGCCTTTCAGATCTTTTCTGCTTCATCTAACTATGATGTAAAAGATAATTTTTAGTGGCCGTTGTGGGTGTTAATAGTCCTTCCTCGCTCCCAACTTCCCATCAGTCACCAGATAACACAAATTATATATTCAGATCTGTCTTGATTTTACTGTCTGTGTCCATTTTTTCCACCATAACCATTTGATTTAAGCCACTGATCACCTTTCTGCTGGATTGTCATAGCAGCCTCCTAATTAATTGTTCCTTCTGTCTTTTCCTGTGTCGGTCAAGATTCACATGCATATATAAAAACCACTTTAGCTGTTTTAAACAGATTTAGTAAAGGTGGGTACACTCAGTATACATTTTTTTCATTTATTGTTGAATGAATAGAGGAGAAAGAGGGTGGTACACAGTCATAAATGCAGATATGCAATATACATTTTGCATGTAGCTATACCTATTGAGGCTTCAGACCATTTTTATGAAAATCTGTTACATTTTAAAAACTGATTTCATAATTTTAAGACCTCACATTAAAATGTAAAGCTATGAAGAAAATAAGAATCTAAAAATGAATCAGTTTAAACATTGTTCAAAAAGCTGTCAATTTGAATACTGGCATAAAAAAGTACTTTAAAAATGTGTACAATCCAGTGTTTTTACAGGAATTTACAATTTTCTACAGTGTTCTTTGAGATGGTGTTAATATTATAGCCTCTGTTGTCATGGAAACAGGTCTCTGAAGGCAGCCTCAGAGGCTAATGATTTCATAGCGTTGCTATGGATAGAAACAACTGAGACTTGTTAGTCACATGGTCAAGATTTAAAAAAAAAATTCTTTGGAGCTGATCTTTTTATTGAGTGATACAAATAGAGCAGGGAAAGGACGATGGCATAATAGTCACTATTGTCTAATAAAATATGTATATAAGATTTTTCAAGTTTAAAATGTTTATGCTGAATTTCTCCTTTTATGTAATAACCCAAATAGTTGCTGTATATTGCTGCCTCGTTATTTATTTTAGAATCTTGAGTTTGACATTTTCCAATTTAGAATCATCTTATACAACTCCTCAGAATTGTACCATACTCTCAATTCTGCACTCAAAATAGTCTCTTATTTCTTCATTATACTGTATTATTGGATCTATCACCTAGCTGTTCCTCATCACTTAGCCTTTATTATGATTTAAGACTATTTTTGTTTTAAATGAAAATTATTTTATTCTGTAATTCTTTGTTAACCTGAATTGGTTATCAGCTGTAGCTAGAAAGTTCTGTGTTGATATGTCAATTGTTTTTGAAGACTTTCTCAGCAGTATTTGTCTTTCTTAAGGAAGGTGTAGGGGCATATCTTCTTTTTCAGTGCCCTGTGCAGAGTGGAATAGATGAAATTCATGTAAGTTTTAGGATTTTTAAAAGATGGTATTTAGATCCTTATATCTAAAGGAGATAGATTTTAGAAGAGCCTCAGAGCCAGGGTTAGAGTGAGGTTTAAATGAAATAGTAAAGAACTTTAGTTTTTCATAAAGGGTTTTGGAGAGCAACCTCCCAGTGAAGGAAATTTTTGCATTTGGCCTTAAAATTTGACATAAGTATATAGCTTCGCCTTACTTTTGTGTTAAAGTGTATTATTAATCAGCTAATATCTGACTTTATTAAAGAGTCATAAGGAAACTTTTAGAGGTGGTAGGTATGTCTTTTACCTTGATTGCAGTGATGCTTTCATGAGTTTATGCACATGTCTAAACTCATCAGATTATATAATTAAATATGTAAAGTTTTTATATATCAGTGATATTTTAATAAAACTTTAAAATGTAAAATAAAACTGAAGTTACAAAATAATGATAAACTTTAGACTTTCTTTTGTTCGATACTTTCGATGATTACAGTCATTTTGTAGTATATCACTCAATTTGGGTTGGTCTGATATTTAATGACTGGATTCAAGTTATACATCTTTGACAGGAATATCGCAGAAATAATGTATTCTTATTGCATCCTACCAGGTAGCATATAATTTTGATTTTTTCCATCTCTGGTGATGATAACTTTTATTAAGAATAGTATCTGCTAGATTTTTTTACTGTAATTAATATTTTTAGGGGAGATACAGTGAGTGTATGTGTGTGTGTGTGTGTGTGTGTGTGTGTGTGTGTGTGTGTGTGTGTCTCCCATTCGAACTTTCATACACTGGAATGAAATGGAAGGTTCATTCAGCAGCAGTGAGGGTTTTAACCTCCATCGATGTTTCTTGAATGAATTATTACTATGATGGTTGCCAAGTGATCATTTTGTAATTCAGTAATTTCTTCTACATTTTTTAATTGGCATTCTACTATAAGGAGATGCTTTCTCTTCTTTCTATTCATTTATTCTTATTAATTCTTAATATCAGCATGGACTCTCGGAATTTTGTTTTATTTGGTGGGTTTTATGCCATTGTTAATCGTTCATTATTTTGAGTTTCACATTGTTCTCAATCTGGCTTTTGAGAACCCTGAAAGCTGACTTCTGTTTCCTTTGTCATCTCATTATTCTTTGAGGACTTCCTTATTTTCTGGCACAGCAGGATGTTCTAGGTTCATACTGTACTTGCTAAGCTCTAGCACTGGAATCAGCCATTTCTCCAAAGACTCCTGTTTTTGTTTTTTATTAGAGAATGGATACTTCGAAACCACAATCAGAGTGCTAAGTATGTTCATCCTGTTGGGGTGTACTGCTCCCGCGTCTTCTCTGTGGGTAGAGCTAGGGAATATTGGTACATAAATACGTGCACACGTTTATGTCTATAATATATAGATAGAGAAAACCATCCACACCAGCACCTCCAATTTCAGTCTAAAATAGTAGGCTTCATGCCAGTTTTCTTTTTGCATATTTGTAACTCCCTCCTCTGACATGAAGAACCTTGCTCTCATTCTTCTTTGTGTATTTATTTTATCAAAATTCCTTGTATATAAGCAGTCTCCTATCGCTGTTATATGGACACCACCTCACTCCGCTCAAGCTCCAATAGATTCCCTTTTTTCTCCACTAAGGCCCCTACTACTCTTTATGCCAGACTATTGCTCCTACCATTTTTAATTGATTTTTAATTGTTGCCTAATATTTATCTTATATAATTATCATTATTGACTTAATTCCAACACCTTTGGATATTTAGGATATTCTACATTTCCCCAAGTATAAACAATTCTCAAAAGGACATTTTTAAGAATATTAAAACATTTGCTTTTTAAATTATTCCCTTAAGGGTAGATTTTTAGAATTTCTAAGTCAGAGTTTAGAAAATTTTAAAGCTATTGATAATTACTGCTAAATTGCTTTTCGTAAAGTTTATATGAATTTTTATATCCAAGAGCAGTATTAAAGTAACTGTTTCCATGCATTAAAAAGTATTTTTCATTTAAATAATTTTTCATTTTTTAGTTACAGTTAACATACAATCTTATATTAACTTAAGAAGTACACCATAGTGATTAGACATTTTTATAACTTAGGAAGTGATCACCCCTATAAATCTAGTACCCATCTGACACCATACATAATTATTACAATATTATTGACTATAGTCCCTATACTACATTTTACATCCCATAATTGTTTTTCTAACTAGCAATTTGCATATCTTAATCCTTTCCCCTTTTTGACCCTTTTGCCCCATTCCCCTCCCATCTGGAAATCATCAAAATGTTTTCTGTATCTGTTTGTTCATTTGTTTCTTAGGTTCCACATAAAAGTGAAATTATATGGTATTTGTCTTTCTCTGTCTGACTTTTTCACTTAGCATAATACCCTAGAGGTCAATTCATGTTGTCGCAAATGGCAAGATTTCATTTTTTTAATGGCTGAATAATTTGCTATTATATATATACCACGTCATCCTTATCCATTTGTCCATCAGTGGACACTTAGGTTGCTTCCATTTCTTGGCTATCGTAAATAATGCTGCAGGGAACATAAGGATGTATGTCTTTTCGAATTAGTGTTTTAGATTTCTTCAGATAAATATCCAGAAGTGGAATTAGTGTGTCTTGTTATAGCCTTTATTTGAGTGTCTAATTTTGTCTGGTAAAATATGCTACCTAGCTTTTTTTTTTTCCCATTTGCATGAAGTATCTTTTTTCATATCTTTCAGGCTGTGTGTTTTTCAGTCTTACAGCACCATGTGTATGGGTTTTGTTCTCTATTTGGCCACCCTATCTATGTCTTTTGATTGGAACATTTAATCCAGTTACATTTAAAGTAAATGTTAGATATGTAGTTATTGCCATTTTATTATTCATAGTTTTTATCATTTTACCCCCTTCTTCTTAAAGAAGTCCCTTTAACATTTTCTGTAATACTGGTTTGGTGGTGATGAACTCCTTTAGCTTTTTTTTTGTCTGGGAAGCTCTGTATCTGTCCTTCACTTCTAAATGGTAGCCTTGCTCAGTAGAGTAATCTTGGTTGTAGGTCTTTACTTTTCATCCCTTTGAATATTTTGTGCCAATCCCCTCTGGCCTGCGAAGTTTCTTTGAGAAATCAACTGACAGTTTTATGGGTGCTCCTTTGTAGATAACTGACTGCTTTTCTCTTGCTGCTTTTAAGATTCTTTCTTTGTATTTAAGCTTTGGCATTTTAATTGTGATGTGTTTTGGTGCAGGCCTTTTTGCTTTCATCTTTTTAGGGAATCTCTGCCCTTCCTGGGCTTGTATGTCTGTTTCCTTCACCAGGTTAGAGGAATATTCAGTCATTATTTCTTAAAATAAGCTTTTAATTTCTTGCTCTCCCTCCTCTCCTTCAGGTACCCCTATGATGCAAATGCTGGTACACTTGATATTGTTCCAGAGGCCCCTTAAACTATCCTTATTTTTTAAAACTTTTTTCTTCTCACTTTTACAATTGGGTGTTTTCTGCTACCTTCTCTTTCAAATCACTGATTCAGTCATCTGCTTCACCTAATCTACTGTTGATTCTCTCTAATGTATTCTTCATTGTATTCCTCATTTCTGACTGGTTCTTTTTAATGTTTTCTGTTTTTGTTTTTATCTGTCCTATCTCTTTGTTAAAGTTCTCACTGATTTCATCTACTCTTTCCCTAAGTTTATTGAACATCCTTATAGCCAGTGTTTTGAACTCTGCATCCAGAAGTTTCCTCATCTCTTTTTCTGGAGTTCTGTTCTTTCATTTGGGATATGTTTTTTTGTTTCCTTATTTTGGTTGCCTCCCTGTGTTTGTTTATATATATTAGGTAGATCTACTATGTCTCCCGGTGTTGGTAGAAGGGAGTTGTGTAGTAGGTGTCCTGTGAAGACCAGTGGCACAGTCCCCTTGGTCACCTGAACTGGGTGCTCCAAGTATGTCCCTTGTATGGGTTGCATGTGCCGTCCTGTTGAGACTTGATTCCTGTTGGCACATCAGTGGGAGAGGCTGACCCTCAGTTTGACTGGCTGTGAGGAATGCCCATATGTACATTGCAGGTGCACTTAGGCAGAGACTGACCATATGGAACAGGATGTATTTTACCAGGATTTGCTGCCTGCTGAGTCCACCCTCTGGACATGTCATTTGTGGAGGTTGTTGGGTGGTCCTCTGGTTGACTTGAAGCTGACTACCAAATGCCTTGGTTCCAGTGTCTCTTTTGGAGGGACTCTGGTGCAAGCTAAGGTCAGCTGCTGCCTGTGCCCAGCCTGGGTCTACTTGATCTGAGCTACAAAGTGATCTCTGCTAATGGTTGACACTGGTGCTGGGCTTGGGGCCACTTAGCAAGAGGTACAGGGCACACCAAGGCCAGATGCTGCTTGTTAGGGGTTTGTGAACTTTTGATAGGTTTTAGGAAAGTCTCCAGCACAAACCATTTATATGGAAAAGCCAGTAGAAATGGATTGGGTGAACCTAAAAGTTGGGTGGGGCAGGGTCTCAGCAAATCACCAGGCTGGTTAAATGGTGTTAGCCAGGTTAATGGACACTCATGTATTGTGCCTACCTGAGCCTGCAGGCAAGGTGGGGAGAGGACTCAATAAAAGAACGGTGGCCTCTACTAGCACTTCTGTCTGGGGGAACCTCTTTCTCCAACCTTCTCCCTGAAGCCAAACAATTCAGTTTCTCCCCATACGTTCCTGGTACCTTCTGAGCTGCTGCCGTAGTGCTGAGCTCAAAGCAAGTGAGTCTGTCAGCAAGTAAATTTGTGTGTGGGCCTTTTAAGAGGGTGCCTGGGACTCCAGCAGCCCTCTTTCTCACTCAGGCACAGTCCCACTAGTTTTCACAGCCAGAAGTTACGGGGATTTCTCTTCCTGCACTGGAATCCTGGGCTGGAACCCCTCACTCCTCAGAAGGACCTCCAAAGTCAAGATATCCCTCCAGTTTTTTAACCACCACTCTGTGAGTATGGGCCTTTCCATTCCCCATCTCTGCCCCTCCTACTAGTCACCAAGTGGCTCTTTCTATATATTTTTAGTCATAGAACTTCTGTACAGCTAGTATTCAGGCAGTTCTTAATGATGATTGTTCTTTAGTTGCAGTTTTGATGTGGTCATGGGAGTTGGTGAGCACAGTGTTGACCTACTTAGCCATCTTTACTGGAAGTTTTTGCATTAAAATTTTTGGAGTTTGTTTACTGTGGTAAAAAAACATGTGTATGTGTGTAATGATGTGCCATTTTTACGAGTTTTAACTGTAGAATTCTGTGGCATTAATTATATTCTCAGTATTGTGCAGTCATCACCACAATATTTCCAAATCCGTTTCATCACCTCAAACAAACTCTAGCCATTGCACAATAATTCTCCATGCTTCCCTCTCCTAGCCCACAGTAACTTCTACTTTCTGTCTCTAAGAATTAACTTATTCTAAATATTTCATGTAAGTGGAGTCATACAACAGTGTGTCCTTTGTATCTGGTTAATTTCACTTGGCATGATGTTTTTGAGATTCATCCGTGCTATAGCATGTATCAGAATTGCATTCTTTTTTATGGCTGAATAATATCCATTGTATGTATGTATGTATCCATTGTATGTAAATATATACATACACACGCACGCACACATTTTGTTTTCCATTCATCTGTTGATGGTCACTTGACTTGTTTCCACCTTTTGACTCTTGTGAATAACGCATCACTGAACATTAGTGTAAAGTATTCAATGCCCCATCTTCAGTTCTTTTCAGTATATACATAGAATTAGAATTGCTGAGTTACATAGTAAATCTCTTGTTCCTTTTTTGAGGCTCTACCAAACTGTTTTTCACAGAGTCTGCACCATTTTCCATTCCCACTACTTTTTCAGGGTTCCAATTTTGCACATTCTCATCAATATTTCTATTTTTGTTTTCCTTTTTTTTATTACAGCCTCTTAGTAAGTGTGAAGTGATAAGTGTTATTGTAACTTCGATTTGCATTTCTCTAATGAATAATGCTGTTGATTATATTTTCATATGCTTATAGGCCATTTGTGTATCTTTTTTTTGGAGAAATATCTATTTAGTTTCTTTACCCATTTTTTAATTGTCTTTTGTTGTTTAGTTGGAGTTCTTTATATATTCTGGATATTAAACTCTCATCGCATGTGCGATTTACAAATGTTTTTTCCCATTCTATAGGTTGTCTTTTTACTTTCTTGATAATGCCTTTTGGTGTTCAAGAGATTTTAATTCTGATGAAATCCAATTTTATGTGTGTATATATGTATGTATGTATGTCACTTAAGGTTTAATGATCATATTTAAGAATTCATTTGTCAAAGCCAAGGTCAGAAGGACTTACTGCTATGTTTTCTTCAGAGTTTTATGGTTTTAGTGTTTATATTTAGATCATTGATTAATTTCCAGTTAGTTTTTGTATGATATGAAGATATTGATTTAACTTCGTTCTTTTGCATGTGGAAAATATATTTGTCCCAGCACCATTGTTGAAGAAACTTAATACATTTTTGATAAATTTGATTGACTGATATGATAGATGAAAAAGATCAACATTGTAATTTTATTTTATACGTTTTTATCAGTGAAGAAAAGCATAATTTCAAGTTTAACATATTTTTTTCTGTTTTAAGTCTTTTAACACATAGTTCTCTTATTGATTTAATGGGTTTTTTAATACATGTAGGAGATATCCTTGTTCTAGCAAATATTTCTGCATTAATCCAATTTATAGAGATTGAGATTTATTACAAAACTCCTTTTCTGTGTTCCAGTTACATATTTTTTAAAATAATTGAATCAAGTCAGAGTAATTGAGTTTAAATATCAGTTTTAAATTATGTCACTATAGTTCCTATTCATTTTTTCCATAGTATGCCTGACACATAATAGTTATTGAATGAATGTTAGTTCAGTTAACATAGGCAGGTTTAAGACAGGTTATCACAATTCTTGGTAGTAGAGGTTAATAGCAAAGATTATTTTAAATGATACAGCTTGTATTTTAAGTCTTTTGAATCTTTTGTCTGTGGATTTGTAAGGCCCAATTTAGTACCAATGGGCTAATGAAGTTTCTTTTGATCCTTTGAATATGAGGAGGGAAGTAGTCAAATATATTTTGGATACTAGAAAAATATTGTGTAGTCTGTGTCTGAAGTGAATGTCTTGTTTCTTAGGAGTATTGTCTTTTTTTTTCTCATTTAAACAACTAAGGAGTAGTCACTCATTTTAACTACAGAGTAGTTAAAATTATTGGTGATAGAATTATGTCTGAATTAATTTCTGGAGATTATTTTTTTTACTTAAATTCAAGTAATATATTCATAGTTTACTTATTCCCCAATTATTTCTGGAAACTGCAGTTTATGACAAAACTTTCTGTTTTATGTGTTTCCTTTTTATTTTGGTATTTTTCCTGATTTTTTGTCGTTGATGATTTTTAGCCAACAGAAGCTGTACCTCTCTCTTCTCCCACTGTCCCTGTGATCCCTGTCCTGCCAGTCCCTGCTGAGAATACTGTCATCCTACCCATCATACCACAGGTTTTTATTAGTTTCTTTTTTCTTTGTAAAAATTTAATTTGCTTTTAATGTTTTATTTGTATTTTTTCAAATTGTTTTAATTAT
This sequence comes from Cynopterus sphinx, assembly GCA_030015415.1. Lineage (NCBI taxonomy): Eukaryota > Metazoa > Chordata > Mammalia > Chiroptera > Pteropodidae > Cynopterus > Cynopterus sphinx. The sequence continues at coordinate 49,809,813 of CM057380.1, forward strand.
TTCTTTGTTAAATTTGCTAATTCACTTTGGTTTTCAATTAGTATTTTTAGGGAATTATTTGGGATTTAATATAATGTAGGTTCAATATTTGCTATATTAGGTTGTCTGAAATAGGACACATTCTAAACTTCATAATATTGAAACTAGATTTTTATCATACCTATTGTACTTATAAATCTGTTTGAAACAGTTTTAAAATATTTTTGGTTTTGGAAATTTTATTTATCTTCTAAAGATAATAAAAATCATTGTTCACCTAATCTGGTATTGGATGTGTCATTTATGTAGCATTTGGTTTCCCAGTATATATTTATCTGCTTTGGAAATAGACATCTTTCTGTCGTTTGGTTAGATAACATACTTCACATTTATAGTTAAAATTAAGGCGGTATATATAAAATACATAGGAATTCTTTGTGCTATCTTTGCAACTTTTCTGTAAATCTAAAAGTACTCTATAATAAGTTTATTTTAAAAAGTTAACACGTAACAGTCAAAAAATGAAATAATAACCAATGTCAGAGATTCTGAACCTTCTTGTTTTCAGAGCATTAGTAGTTCCAAGTAATGGCCTATTAAGACACTTAACTGCCTTACCAACAGAGTCATCCTAAGTTGAAATAGTGGTAGCATTATTGAGTATTATGATGATGGTCTTTGGTGTGAAAAATCTGTCTCATTTAAAGTAAAACTAAATACGTTGTTAGGCATTTTCACAATTATTGGTCTGCACCATAAAATCTAGGTTAAAATAGTATGTTTCCTGTGTAAATGCGGTTTCAAAATAAGTCTCTTTGAGGGAAAAAATGGGATATCAGCTGTGGTTACTCGCATCTCAGTGCCTTTCTCCTCTCCTGAAAAATGAAAATCAATGGGAACATCATACAAAATAGGATTCTAGGGGAAATTACAAGTACTACACTAACACTTTTTCTAACTAAGCTGTCTAAAGGTAATACTGTAATACAGTATTTTTTTAAGTAAGAGATTTGAAAGTTTATTTTACTCGTCACTTCAGTTAATCTCTTGATGTTAAAATAATATTCTAGAATCTTGAAATTTTGTAGTAGTTTCTCTTCTTATATTCAGTAGGGAAACTATCCTTTCCTATTCAGGATGCTCTGATTTACTTACTCTAAGTCTCTCCAACATAGCATCACACTACACTTGGAAATTGTTAAGACATTGCATAGCCTTGTGGTTATAAAGGTCTTAGAGTCAGTTTGATCTAGTCTTGAATTCCAGTCCTACCACTTACTAGCTATGTAACTGAGCAGTTTATTTAACCACTCTGAGTTTCTCTTTATTCATCTGTAACACTGAAGATTAAAGTAGTACTAACTTGAAATGTTTTACAATAATTGAAAGACTAATAATGCATGTGAAGTTGGCACATGATCTTGGCTATTCATATTATTAGTTTCATATTTCTTTAAGACAGTAAACCAAGAACAAGTTTTAAAAAATAAATGAGTATATCTGTACAGGAGAGATACTTTATTTATTCTACCTAGTCCCATTTTAGCTTTTAAATACACTACAAATTTCAATGTAGGGTAGGTTAGTAATTTATGTTGTACTATGTAAGAAGCCTATAATTGTTCCTCATTTTCCAGAATAATTGTTTTCCTGATTAACCAACTATAATATGTACATTATAAAATTAATACAACTGATTAAAATGTTTGTCCCCAAGTAAATTTTAAAGTCTAGGTTTAATATATAACCAATGTTAACATTTTAAATGGATATAATTTTTCTTCTAAGGATCTTCTACTTCACATTTTGGCTGCATCAGTATGTAATAGAAATAGAAGCAGATGATGCAAGATTCAATCGAGTTTAGTCCTGCCTTTGTAACTCAAACAGGTTACATAACATCTTTGAGTTTGATGCTCCATCTATTAAAATGGGGAGAACACCTCTCTGACTACCTCAGATGAGTTTGAGGATAAGACAAATTGGACAGGTTGCTAAATAGATCATCATTTTTGTCTTTTATTACTTGTAATAAGTTTTACTTGTAAAACTTATGCTTTTCAGAATAATTTATTGATAATGCCACTTAAATTTTATGAAAGCTCCTACAGTGGCAATTATCGTGCTTATTATATAGAATGGTACAAAGAAAGAGATATTTAATGGCTGCTTGAAGTTGCAGAAAGAGCATGGACTTTATAATGAGACCTACTGTTCCTTAGACTTGCTTAACATTGCCTGGTCTCACCTCTTTCTGGCCACGTGGTTGTGGGGAAATTACTCAGCTTCTCAGAGCCTCAGTTTCTCTACATAGTAGGTGAGTAACAGATGCTAGTTCTTCCTCTTGAAGGTATAATCTCTATGTTACTGGCCTATTAAATATACAGGCTTTTTTACACCCCAGAATAAATATTTTGCTTTAAAACCAAATGCTTTAGACCTCTATTTCTACAGTTGTGAAGAGCTACCATGTGATAAAGATATTGTTGAAAATGTTTTATAGCTAATGTTTTTTGTGTGTGAAACACTTTGTTCATACTCTAATGTGTGCTTTGAAGGGATTGGTTTTTGTTCAAATTTTTGTTTTATTTCTATTCACATATATACTAAGATGTATATAACATTGTTCTTGTCTTCTAGGAACCTACTATGTGTTTGGTCAAGAGACAAGTTAACAAATTCTCACATGACATGAAAGTAGTTTTATTAGAAGTATATCAAGTGTGAGCATCCTATTGCTTCTGGACCTTTTAAGTTTTACAAAACATCTGTGTGTTGGGTCTTAAATGATTTCATCATTGCATAGTCTAAAGCATGGCTTGCTATATTTTTATTTTACTGGTAATCTTAAAAAGAATAGCATACTTTGGATTACCTTGGTGAACCTTTTTTAATGTTACACTAATATGTGACAGCAGTGCCCTTATTTTATTTGTTTTGTGGGGATGTTTTTGCTTTTGTGTTTATTTGTTTTATTGTTTTCACATCATATCAGACTTATAGCAGGTTGCAAGAATAGCACCATAAATTCCATATACCCTTACTTAGATTCTCCAATTGTTCATTTTTAACTTACCACATGTTTTATTTCTCTTCTTTTATAATTGAGTATAATAATATTTTTTGTGAACCATTTAAAAAGATGTTTCACTCATGCCTCTTTTATTCCTAAATACAAAGATTTTTGTAAGACTTAATGTTTTTTCCTGAGAACAAAAATATCACCATAGTACAATGAGCTAAATCAGAAAATTAACATCAGTATAATACCATTATCTAATCTATAGGCTTTAATTACATTTTGTCAGTTGTCCTAATAATGCTCTTTATAGGAAAAACAAAAACAGGTCGTTTTAGTCAGTCCAATACCACACATTGCAGTTAGTTTTCATGACATTTAATTCTCCTTTAATCTAGAGTTGTCTTTTATGAGTGTGGCATTTTACAAGAACAGACTGGTTATTTTGTAGAATATCCTTCAGTTTGTGTTTGTTTGATGCATTTTTATATTTAGATTGAGGTCATATATTTTTCCAATTTTATTATTGTGGTAAAATACACATAATGTAAAATTTACTACCTTAACCATTTTTAAGTTTACAATTTAGTGGTATAACGTATATTCATATTGTTGTACAACCATCATGATCATCCATCTGCAGAACTCTTTTCATCTTGCAAAACTGAAACTCTATACCCATTAAATAAAAACTTCCCATTTCTGCCTCCTCCTAGGTCCTGGCAATCATTGTTCTACTTTCCATTCTAATTACTCCTCTAAATACTTCGTATAAGTTAAATCATATAGTATTTGTCTTTCTGTAGAAAGCTTATTTTACTTAGCATGATCTCAAAGTTAACCCATGTTGTAGCATATGAGGCATTGAATTTTCTCTCTTTTGAAGCTAAATGATTTCCCATTTTATGTATATACTGTATTTTGTTTATCTGTTCATCTGTTGATGGACTCAGGTTGCTTCCACATTTTAGCTATTGTGAGTAATCCTGCTATGAACATGGTTGTATAAATACCTCTTTAAGACCCTGCTTTCAGTTCTTTTGAGCACATACCCAAAAGTTGATCATATAGTAATTTTATTTTTTAATTTTGGGGGAATCTCCATACTGTATTCTGCAGCATCTGTATTATTGTATATTCCCAACAGCAGTAAACAGTGGTTCCAATTTATCCACATCCTTAGCAACACTTGATATTTTCTTTTTTCATGGTAGTAGCCAGCCTAATTGTGGTGAGGTGCTATCTCATTGTAGTATTGATTTTCATTTCTCTAAAGATTAGTTATGTTGGGTATCTTATTGACAATTTGTACACCTTCTGTAGAGAAACATCTATAGAAGTAATATACTCATTTTTGAATCAGGTTGTTTCTTTGCTACTAAGTTTTAGGAATTCTCTTCTGCATATTTCATATCAAATATATAATTTGCAAATATATTTTCCCGTTGTGTTGGTTGTCTTTTACTCTGTAGATAGTGTCTTTGATGCACAAAATTTTTAATTTTCAGGGGTGTCAAATTATCTATATTTTCTTTTATGGCCTATGCCTTTGGTGTTATATGCAGTGAATTATTGCCAAATCCAGTATCATGAAGCTTTTGTGCTATATTTTCGTCTAAGAATTTTTTTCTTTTAGGTCTTACATTTAGGTCCTTCCATTTTGAGTTAATTTTTGTAAATGCATTAGATAAGTCTAACTTCATTCTTTTGCATGTTGATATCCGAGCATAATTTGTTGAAAAAACTGCCTTTTCACCATTGAATGGTGCTGGCACCCTTTTCAAAAATGATATATTTTTTAGAACATATTAAATATATATGTGAGAGTTTATTTTGGACTCTCTATTTCATTGGTCTTTATATCTGTCTTTATGCTGGTACCAGACTGTTCTGATTACTGTAGCTTTGTAGTAATATTTGAAATGAAATGTGAGTCTTCCAGGATGGCTCTCCTTTTCAGGATTAGTTTGGTCATCAGATCTCTGAAATTCCATGTGAATTTTCAGATGGACTTTTCTATTTCTATAAAATGTCACTGGGATTTTGATAGGGATCAGATTAAATCTGGAAATTGTTTTGGGTAGTAATGCATTTTAACAATATTGTCTTCTAATCCATGAACACAGAATATGTTTTTATTTATTTCTGTCATGTTTAATTTTTAACAATCTTTTCATTACATAAGCCTGTCCCCCATATTGTATTAATTTTTTAATTTCCTCATTTTATTCTTTTAGATGCTATTATAAATGGAATTATTTTTGTAATTTTCTTCTTAGATTGTGCATGGGAATGCAACTGATTTTTGTGAGTTAACTGTATCCTGCTACTTTTAAATTTGTTACTAATTCTAACAGTTTTTTTTTTTTTTGATGGTACCTTTAGGGTTTTCTATTTATACAGTCATATCGTCTGCAAAGAGATTATTCTCCTTTATTTTGAATCTAAATGTTTTTGATTCTTTTTCTCGCCTAATTTTCTGAATATGATTTCCAGTACTGTGTTGAATGGAAGTGGCAAAAGCAACATCTTTGAGGGAAAACTTAGAGGAAAAACTTTCAGTCTTTCATCATTCAATGTGATCTTCATTAGGGGTTTTTCATATATGACTTTTATTATGGTGAGGTGGTTTCCTTGTGTTCTTAGTTTGTTGAATGTTTTCATGAAAGGATGTTGAATATTGTCATACTTTTTCTGCATTGAGGTGATCATGTCATTTTTTTTCCTTCATTATGTTGATATGGTATATTACATTGATCAACATTCAAATGTCCTCAAAGTTAACCATGGTTGTAGTATATATAGCATTGAGTTTTCTTTATTTTGAAGGCATTCCAGGAATAAATTTTACTTGGTCATGGTTTATGATCTTATTATGCTGCTAAATTTGTTTTGCTAGTGTTCTGTTAAAGATTTTTTACATAAATATCTATAAGAGATATTGGTCTATACTTTTCTTTTAGTGTCCTTATCTGATTTTGGTATCAAAGTAGTGCTGGCCTTATAGAATGAGCTTCTCTTCAGTTCTTTGACAGAGTAGAGTTTGAAAAGAATTTGTGTTAGTTTTTCAAATGCTTGATAGGATTCACCACTTAGTTTACCACATCAAGGGCTTTTCTTTGTCCAGAGAGTTTTGATCACCAGTTCAATCTTATTAGTTATAAGTCTTCGAATTTTTGATTTCTTCATAATTAGTCTCCGTAGAAGTTTGTTTTGTGTAGATTATCCAATTTGTTGGTGCTCAGTTGCTTGTAATACTCTAATAATCTTTGTTTCTGTAGAATTGATAGTAATGCCCACACATTGATTTCTGATGTTAGTAATTTGAGTCTTCTCTTTTTTTCTTAATTTATCTAGCTTAAAGTTTATCTGTTTGTTGATCTTTTCAAATAAACAACTTTTGATCTCTCATTGATTTTCTCTTTTATTTTTCTATCCTCTATTTATTCCTGCTCTACTTTTATTTTCTTCCTTCTGCTAATTTGGGGTTTAGTTTGTTCTTTTACTGGGTTCTTAAGTTGTAAAGTTAGGTGTTGATTTGAAAGATTTTGTTTTTCAAGGTAAGCATCTGTAGTTATAAATTTCCTCTTTATCACTGCTTTTGCTGTGTCCCATAAGTTTTGGTATGTTGTGTTTTCATTTTCATTTATCTCTAAGTATTTTCTATTTCCTTTGTGACTTCTTTCATCCATTGGTTATTTAAGAATGTGTTTAATTTCCAGTTTGGTGAATTTTGTTTTCCTTCTGTTTTCGCATACTATCTTCATCTCATTTTGCTTAAAGAAGATAACTTTGTATGTTATCTGTCTTTCTAAATCTATTGAGACTGAATCTGTGGCCTCAAATTTGGTCTATTTTGAAAAATGACTCATGCACCCAAGAAAAATGTGTATGCTATTATTGTTAGGTAGAGTGTTCTGCATGTGACTCTTAGGTCTACTTCATTTATTGTATTAAGTTCTTCATTTTATTTTTTGTCTGGTTGTTCTACACATTATTTTGAATGAGGCACTGAAGTCTCCAGCTGTTATTGAAGAACTATCTGCTTCTTCATTTTTTTACTTCATATACTTCCATGTTCTGTCATTAGGTATATAAATGTTTATAATTGTTATATCTTCTTCCTCTATTGAACCTTTTTTTAACATGTAATGTCATCTTTTACCTCCTGTAACTTTTTTTAGTTAAATTCTATTTTGTCAAATATTAGTATAGCCACTCCTATTTTTTTGTTACTATTTGCACGAAATGTCTTTCGCCATTCTTTTACTTTTAACCTGTATATGTCTTTGACTCTCAAGTGAGTTTTATAGACAGTGTATATGTTTTCATCTATTTGCCAATCTTTTTTTGATTGGAGAGTTTATACATTTACATTTAAAGTAATTACTGATGAGGAATTTTTGTCATTTTGCTCTTTGTTTTCTGTATTCCATTTCTTATAGCTTTTTTGTCCCTTATTTCCTGCATTACTATCTTATTTTTTGATTGATTGACTTTTTTTGTAGTGAAATGTGTAAATTCCTTTCCCATTTTATTTTGCACTATTCTTTAGCCATTTTCTTGTGTTTACCACAGGGATTAAATTTAACATGCTAAAGTTATAACACTCTCATTTGAATTTATACCAGCTTCACTTCAATAATATACAAAATCTCTGCCTCTTTAACAGTTCCACCCCCATCTCTTTCAATTGTTGTCACAAAATTACAGATTTAAATGTTGTATGCCCAAAAACATATAAGCTAATAATTTTCAAGTGTATTCATCTTTTAAATTATATAGAAAACAAATGTGGAGTTACAAAGTAAAGTTACTATATTAGCTATTAGATTATTAATTGATTTTAGTTAATGTTGACTTGAATTCTTTACTAATCATTTTTAGACTAATAGCTTTCAGAATAATTTTTAAAATATTAATCTCGATCATGTAGAAAACAAAAAGTGGTATTAAAAACTACAATAATACTAGTTTTTATACTTTCCCTTGTATTATTTTACTGAGATCTTTATTTCTTGAAGCATCTTTATTTCTTGAGTTACTGTCTCGTGTCTTTTCATTTCAACCTAAAGGACTCCCTTTAGTATTTCTTTCAGGGCCAGTCTACTGGTGATGAACTCCTTTAGATTTTTTTTTAAATCTGAGAATATCTTAATTCTTCCCTCACATTGAAAGACAGTTTTGTCAGATATGGGGCTCTTGATTAATTTTTTTTTTCTTTTAGTACTTTTAATATAGCAGCCCTCTCACTACTTTCTGACCTCCAGAGTTTGTGATTTTAAATCTGTTGATAATCTTATTAAGGATCTTTTGTATGTAACAAGCTACTTCTTGCTGTTTTCACCATTTTGTCTTCATCTTTAAACAGTTTGACTGTAATGGGTCTCAATTTGAATCTCTTTGAGTTTATCCTACCATGAGTTTGTTGAGCTTCTTAGATGTTTATATTCATGTCATCAAATTTAGAAATATTTTATCCATTATTTCTTAAGATATTTTCTTCTTCTTGGAGTTGCAAGAGTCCATGTTGGTGTGTGTATGTTGTTTTGCTTAATGGGGGCTTACAGGTCTGTTGTTAGACTCGTTGCTTTTCTTCAATCTTTTCTTTCTGTTCACTGATTAATTATTTTCATTCTTTATATTCAAGTCCATTGATTTTTTTCTTCTGCCTAATCAAATTAATTCAAAGGAATTGATCTAGTGACTTTTTCAGTTCAATTATTGTATTTCTCACATCTCTAGAATGTCCTTTTGGTTTCTCTTTAGGGTTTCTTGTATTGATTTTTTTTTTCTATTTTGCTCATACATCACTTTCTTCACTTTGTTTACCATATCTTTTAGTTCTTTGAACATCTTTAAGATGATTATTTTAAAATCTTTATCTAGTTGATATGCCACCAGGTCTTTTTCAAAGACATTTTGTTTGTTTTTTTCTTCTTTGAATGGTTTATACCTTTCTGTTTCTTTGTATGCATGCCTTGTGATTTTTGTTGTTGTTAAAAACTAGTTATTTGAATCTTGTGATGTGGTAACTTTGGAAATCATATTCTCCCCCTTCCCTACTTCGCTGTTTTTGTATTGGAGTTTTTCTGTTTGTTTGGTTTGATTTGGGTGTTTTCTATTTGTTTGTTTTTGTTGTTTTGTTTTTTTTATTGCCATAGGCTGTCTTTCTACTAACAGTCAGCTTGTACTGTAAACCTAAGGTTTTCTCGAGTTTTCTCTTTATTTGCATCTTCCCTGAGCATACGCAGTGACTTTCTAATTCCCTCATATATGTGGTTGTTTTCGAACATCCTAGTTTTCATTGTCAGCTTCTCAAAAGGAGAAAAAGAAAAAACAAAATGGTATTAGGAGATACTTGCCATTTAAGTCACTTCAGCCAGATTGGGAGGAAGTTGCATTAATTGGGGGAGGTTTGGCAAAAACGGCCACTGCCTCTTTGTCTGCACCTCTGTCATGAGAAGCAGCATTCAGCAATCAGATCACTGATCCACAGTATTTGAAGGACAGACCCTTTTTTATTGCTCACCCTGGCTTATGCAGATTTTGTGCCAGCTGTTCCACTTGTACAGCTGTCCCATTACAGGTAGGAGTTGTGTAGCTGCTACTGTGCTAAGAGCTGAAATTGACTTTACCAGTTTCCCATCCAGTACTGCTCTTGGAAGTTGCAAGCCTTTGATAGACTACATGATTTTAAAATAGTTATATCAAATATATTCTACCAGAGCAGTTGTTACCTAGGTGGGGTGACAAATTTGAGTTGCTTTCTATTTAGATATCTTCCCAGAATCAGCTGTATTTGTTTTTCAATCACTTTAATTTACAGTGATCACCTAAGCAATAGCATTTAACTTCTAATGCAGTGTGTCTCAAATTATAATTCAGGGTTTGTTCTCTGGGTTTATGAGTTCTTTATTTAAAAAACACTTGTTTACAATTTAGTAGGGGAGAAAGAGACATTAAACAAATACAATAATGAAACTGATAAATTCTAAGAAAGAAAAAACACAAGCATTTTCTAAACTGTTTTGGGCTTGTTTTTAAATAAGTTGATCTTAGAAGTCTTTTTAACACAATTTTTAAGAATGTAATACTGCCCTCTGAAATTGAGTAAGGATACTGCAATGTCTTATAGCCGCAATCCCCACAAGGGCCTTTGTTAATAAAATAGATTAGTAAAAGTTGGATGAGCAAAATTCTGTTTTTTAAGTTTTGTTATTAATGCTTGGGTCACATTCTTTAGAGATTAGTTATTTTTGCCAGATTATGCCTGCCCCTTTATTATACACATACACACCCATCTTTAAGTGCGTTGTAGGACTTCATTATTATCCAAATTGAAACATACACAATAGTATGTATTGTTAGTAAATGATTATAGAGTAGCAATTGGTTTCTATGGTTTACAGTATATTAATATTACTTTACTGGATCTTCATACAGTTCTTTTGGGTAAAGGCATGGTTCTTGTCTCTTCATGGATGGAGAAAATGAGTTTCAGTAACATTTGTGATTTATCTATATAGTTAAAGTTGCTGAATGGTAGAATGAGGCATAGAACCAAGTCTTTTAATAAGTGCCACCTGAAGCAAAATGCAGGGAAGGATTTTTTTTTATTATTTGAAATAACTTTCACACAGATTCTTTTCGAGTCTTCATGTTATTTGATTTCCTTCCAAGTAAAGCTAATTATTCCATGTTAACCTATTCTGCTACCCACTGTCCTGGTTATGGATCCCGGGGTCTTAAACTAGCCAAAGTTGCTACTGTTCTTGATTTCAGTGCTCTGTAGTTCAGTTATCTGAAAGTATGTACTTTTCTATGACTGAATTTTTCTGTATCTCTTCATTCAGAAGTAGCTTGTCCTTTAGCTTTGGTACTAGGGCATTGTGTCTTAGTTGTGTATCATACCCTGCAAGCCCATTCAAATTGTGCTCCCTTGTTCACTTTCATTCCCACCTCCCCCAAATTGGAGAGCTATGGAGTACTACTTTGTCAAATACCATTTCAAAGCATATTTTATAATACAAGAATTTAGAAAATCTCAGTAAGGATATAATTTATTCCAAGATAAACGTTTTAATTCTGTACCTGCTGACAACATAGTCTTAAATATTTTTATCCTTATTTTAGGTGGCTAAACTTAAGACAATCACATCATGCCTTTTGAACTTTATTTATATAGGTTCTATTTTGTGATATGTCTTTTTCAAATTGTTAGGTTTTCTTATCTTGATATTAGTTTTGATTGATGTTTTTGCTTAATCCTCACTGTGAATATTCATGGTTTTTGTCCAGATTCTAATTCTTTATTCTTATGGTTTTCTTCAAGTACAATCATGCACTCATGTTAATTATAAAATATACCTACAAATAAACTTATTGTACATATATTATTTATCTATTCATGCTCTTTAAATCAAAGTTACAAATTATTTTTAATAATATTCTGAACTGAGCTTTAAAATTGAAATCAATTTCATGGTGTGAATGCTAATATTTTAGTAGCAACTCTTGTAGTTTTTCACAACTGCCTTAGTTACTAACTTTTTACAAACTTAGTACTTGATTCAATCTAGGTCTTTTTGTTTGTTTGTTTGTTTTACTTTCCATTATAAAAAAATTTCCAAAATACTCAAATATAGAGGGAGTAGTATAGTGAACTTCTTTGTATACTCATCACTCAGCTACAAGAATCATCAACTTATGTGTACTCACCCTTATGTGATCTAAAGCCCCTCCCACTCCCTACCTTCCATTGTTTTATTTTAAAGTAAATTTAATGCTTTGGGCATCTTGTTTGTATATATTTCAGTATCAGGTAGACTTTTTATATGACTAGAATCAAAAGTGAACTTGTATACAATGATGACACATTGATTTTGATAAAAACTAACTTTTTTCACTGTACATTTGGTAATGGGCAGAAGGAATCAACTGCTTTGTTGCCATAATTTTTGAAGAATATAACTTCTTTTTTAACTTTAAATAGCTTTGTTCTTTCTTGCCCTCTTCTCTAAGTGTTGAAGCAAAATAAGGTGAAGTACCATTAATTTTCTTAATGAAGTGAAATATCGATTTGAGGAATCTCAGTAGGTCACTGGGAAATGAGTAATTTCAAGTATTCATAAAATCTCAGATATCTGTAAGTTGACTTGCTTTGCTTAAATCTGACAAATAGTATTTTTATCTATTAGATTTTGTTTTCACTGAATCATTCCAAGATAAACTATTATATTCAAAGATAGATCTGTGCGTAAAAGTTAATGTCATGTTTATATATAATGAAATAATACCTACTAATTTTAACTTGTTATATCATGTAACCCAATGCATACTGAATAATTATTTAACCATGAAACTGTTCTCTTTAAGCATTTTATTATATGATCATTCATATCTTGTACTTTGCTGAAAATAATAAGAAATGTGAATTCTGAATACTTACCTTTTAGAAAAGGCTATATACACTTGGAAGAAAATGGTTATTTTGTATATTATGTTTCATACAGCTTCCATGAGTAATTCTTATTAATTAGAGTAGAACTATTAACATATTTAAACATATCTTCTAAAATTAGTTTGCAGGTTGGTCATTGTTTTTATATTTTGAAAAATGTCATTTGATTTGGTACTTTTAAAATATGCATAAGAAAGATAATTTTGGGGGGAATCATATCAGCCTCTTGGTATGTTCCTGATATGTTCTGTTATGTTTTCTTTTGGTATTAATTGTATTTTATTCTTTAAATTTTATTTCACCTACATAAATAATCACTTTCCAACTTAACCAGAAAGCCAGGCTTTTTTCCAGTCCAAACTTAAATATGTATGTGTTTCTACTGTTTTTTTTGGGGGGGGTGGGGGGGTGGATTGTTTGTTTGTTTGTTTCAGTTTTGGTTTTATTTTTGTAACCGTTATTATTCTGTGATAGGTCTAGAATAGCAGTTGGAAAGCAATAACTGCAACTGAAAATAATTGGGTGCTTTTACATTGAGTGTGTTTTCAATATTCCAAAAGTCAGCAATCTATTTTTTTACATGGCAGACTTTTTTTCATGTTCAAACACAATACAGTGTAGGGAAGAATTATTTTTTTCTTGAGTGATAAAATGACTGGAATTTTCCTGAGAACCTTGGGAATAGAAAGGCTAATGATTTCTAAGCAATTCATGAAGAGTTGTTATACTAAAGAATATTTGATTTTTTGAGAAAGCTGGTGAACTTTTTTGTAAATCTTAAAATTACCTGTTTTAGCAGAAATAACAATTTACTTCTCAAAACAAAGCTAATTTAATTGCTTTTACCTAATTATTTCCATTTGGTTCTGAAAACTGGGTATCATGCACAGCTCATGTAAAATTATAATAGAAGAAATAGCAAATTCTTAATGAGCTTTTCACATTCGTAAACATTAATATGGAATATGTCAATTTTCCTGTTAAACTAACACATTTACAATTTCTTCTTTAAGGCAAATCCTCCTCCAGTACTGGTCAACACAGATAGCTTGGAAGCACCAACTTATGTAAGTTTCATTTTGTCGCCACATTTAAATGATTCTGCTTTTCCTTTTCAGTTTTTAATACAGATATAAAGACCACAGCATTATTTCTCTTATATATTATACTTATGATATTCTGTCACTGAACTGCAGTTGTTAAAAGTAAATAAACAGTACTCTCTTTTTTTTTTGGTTGTTTCTTTTCCCCATACTTATGCAAAGCAGAAACATTAAAATAGAAATTTATGATTTTATTTTTTAATTAAAGTGATTAACTTTTACTAAAGGCTATTTCTGACCAGTGGTCACTAACACAATATATTCAAAGAGTCATTTTAGAAGTCTAATTGAGTAACCAATTATAACTTTAAATTGATTAGTGCTTCCCTCTGAACTCACTTTGTTAAAAGTCTTCATTCCCTAAAAAATAAACAGCCAGAACAGCAGAATCGGTCTAACATTTTTCACCCCAAAGGAAAATATCTTTGGAGATGTAGTATTTAAGTAGGGCTGGGAATTTTTCTTTTTTGATTAAATGGTACGTAATTTCATAGGCTATAAAAATCCTTTCTTTCCATTTTTGAACTGTAGTTGATTTCAGGCTATATTATAAAATGTTTTATTTTGCTTTACTTTTTTTTGTATTTATATAATTATAGATTTATCAGATATTTGGGGATTTTGAAAAACTTCAAATAACACTTAAAACAAATCAAAAATACTCTACTATATTTTTTTCAGATTCTTTTCTGTCAGTGTTACCTTTCACACTGATGTAGAATTCTTAAGCAGAATTTTATTTGTACATTTGTCAATATTTTCTTCACATTTTTTTCTCCTCTATTCTCTTTGTTAACTTATGTTTTGCTTAGGGACAGTCAATAATTGAATATAGCTGTTGCCTTAGAACACTTTTTTTTTTCCTGACTGTAGTCATCACACTTTCCAAAATTAAATAATTAGTTGAAAAGGTAATGCATACACGTTGTACAAAATTCTAAAGTAACAAAAGGCTATCCAGTGAAAAGTAAACTTTTCTTTCACCTCTGCTTCCAGTCATCCAGTTATCCTTGCCTAAGACAGAAAGTGTTATTAGAGTCACATATATCTTTCTATAAACATTTGGGGGCACATGCATGCATATATGTTTCTAAACCATGTAAAATCAGTGCTCTACTGGTAATTTTTGTATAGATATCTTGTATATGTATACAAGTATATAAGCAAAACTTAAATTGCTCAGTGTGTCAGTTTATAGATTTGTTCATTATAGAGTTTTACCCATTTATGTTTCAACACAAAGTATTTCTGTTTTTACCCCATATTGTCACTAACACAATGGGTTAATAAACTTTTTGGTCTTTTGTTAACATGTTTAAAATGTATTAACTCATTTTAGTTTGCATCTATATTTATATATCTCCCTTTTCTGCATTTTTACCTTAAAAATTTATGTTGAAGTATTCACATACCACAAAAATCTACCTTATTAAAGTATACAATTCAGTGGTTTTTAGTTTATTTACAATATTGTGCCATCATCACCACTTTCTAATTCCAGAACATTTTATCACCCTATAAAAGAAACCTGGTACCAATAAGCAATTACTCCACAATCTGCTCTTCCCTCAGCCCCTGACAACCACTAAGCTACTTTCTGTCACTATGGATTTGTCTATTCTGAACCATTCAAATAAATAGAATAATACATTATGTGGCCTATTGTGTCTAGCTTCTTTCACTTAGCATATTTTCAAAGTTCATACTGCAACATGTATCAGAACTTCGTTCATTTTTATGGCTACATAATACTCCATTCCATTATGAGTACACACCACATTTTGTTTATTCATCTTTCTGTTGAATTTGTGTCCCTGATTTCAATACTAGCAGTGGAATTGCTGTGTAATATGGTAATTCTATATATTTAGGGTTTTGAGGAACCACCTGTTTTCAGTAGCGGCTGCACCATTTACATTCCCACCAGCAAAGTAAGAGGGTTCCAATTTCTCTACGTCTTCACCAATCTTGCTAGTACTTATCAACAATGTTTTGGGGGTTATTATGATTATTGATTATTATTTATTATTATTATTAATTATTATTGCTATTCTCCTAGGTATGAAGTGTGATACTTCATTGTAGCTTTGATTTGCATTTACTTAGTAACTAATGATGTTGATTGAGCATCTTTTTATGTGCTTATTGGACATTTGTATATCTTTGGAGGGTTATACACATCCGTTGTCCATTTCTTAACTGGAGTATTGTATTTTAATTTGTGAGAGTTCTCTATTTAGAAGCTCAAAAGTCTAATTATATATATATTTGTCACTTATGCTTTTGATGTCATATCTAAGAAACTTGCCTAATCCAAGGTCACAAGGACTTACACTTACGTTTTCTACTAAATTTTAGCTCTTATATTTAGGTCTTTGATCCATTTTCAGTTAATTTTGTATATTATGGAAAGTTAAGGTCCAACTTCATTCTTTTACATGTGGATATCCAGCTGTCCTATCACCATTTGTTGGAGACTTTCTTTGTTGAATAGTCTTGATACTCTTGCAGAAAATCAGTTAATTACAAAATGGATTTATTTCTGGATTTTGAGTTCTCTTCTATTGATATGTACATGTATTTTTATGCCAGTACCATGTACTCTTGATTACCATAACTTTATAATAAGTTTTGAAACCAGAAAGTATAAATCTTCTAACTTTCAAAGTTTTTTTGTGGGGAGGGGCTATTTGGGGTTCTTTGCTTTCTATATGAATTTGAATATGAATCATCAGCTTGTTAATTTCTGCACATACTAAAAAGGCAGCTGGGATTTTGCTCAGAGTTGAGTTGAATCTCTAGGTAATTTGGGGGAGTATTGCCATCTTATCAATATTATGACTTTCAATCCATAAATATAGAATGTCTTTCTGTTTGTTTACATCTTTCATTTTGTTCAATAATGTTTTATAATTTTTAGTGTACAAGTCTTACACTTCTTTTGTTTAATTTATTCCTGAGTATCTTATTTAAATGCTGTTATAAATGGAATTTTTTTTTAATTTTATTTATGGATTTTTCCATTGCTTGTGTATGACAATATAATGGATTTTTAGGTATTAATCTATCTTTCAACCATACTGAACTCATTTATTAGCTCTAATAGTTTTTTTTGTGTGAATTCCTTTTATTTTTCAGCATAAGGTCATGTCCTCTGCAAATAGAGGTAGTTTTACTATTTCTTTTCCAGTCAAGTTGCCTTTTAGTTACTTTTCTTGCCTAATTGCCCTGGCTAGAACCTCCATTGCAATGTTTAATAAAAGTAGCAAGAGCAAACATTCTTGTTTTGTTTCTGATCCTTTGGGAAATGCTTTCAGTCTTTTACCATTAAGTATAACATATTATACTCAATTTTAACAATTAATTGATATGATTTCATTGGCATTAGTGTCGATTCTTCATGTATTCCTATTCTTTCCTTAAATAGTAAAAATGTTAAGGGAAGGGAAAATTAAAGACAGAAATTCTAGAGTTCTTGGTTCCAGTAATGAGATAGAAATGAAGTAATCTTTTTGAAATAATTCCCATCTGTTCATCTGTCTTTATTTTCTTTAAGACAGACTATAAACAATAATGGTTAGGAAAATGTATTCAACTTCACTTTGGTAGTTTTCTTGCATACTAAAAGCTTCATATGTAGCATAATTGGTAAATACAGTATTTTTAAATCAACCTAAATGGCTATTCATTATTTAGAAAATACTTTTAAGTAATTTCTTTTGGGGTTAATACTTTGTATGTAGTTGTGTTAATTTTGCATTAGGAAGAATATTTTCTTCCCAATACATTTTTATTTTTAGATTCTTGTGATGCTATAGACTTTGATGAGATTATGTATTAACATGAACCATGAGACATACGAATGTTAAAATCTTAAATGTCACTATATTACTGAATTGAACCTAAATAACAGGGCTTTAATAAATTAGGCTTTTAAAAAATCTTTCTTTGGTCAAGTTTTATGCCTACTATGTAATAGGATTTGTCTGCTCTGTTTGGTTATATTAGTGTAGCTGATTAGAAAATTAAAATCTTTGAACTAGTAAGGGACTGAAAATATTTGCATTATAAATTATCTTTTCAGCAGCACATATACTAAATTGTCCTCTGCTTCTTTATGGCATTTGTGTACCCATAGTTAAAGCAAATTGTATTAAAAAGAAAAATAATACAATTTAAAAGTTAAACAATAAATGCTATTACAGTATAACTAGCAACAAATTAGAAGTATAAGTACATTAACAATTAAAATATGAAACAGCAGTGAGCTTAACAAGAAATGTATAGAATTTGTAGTAAGAAAACTATAAAACTTTACTGGTGGCACAAAGCAATAATACATGAGAAAGAGAGCAAATCTCATTGCTGAGCAGGAACATAATGTAGAGATCATCATTTTCCTGAGATTAATCTGTTTTTGGAATTTTTTCCTTTTACTAACACTAGTGTTATAATTTCTTTACCAGTTTACTTTTCTCCAGTTTCTCTTCCATTTCTATTCCAAACTGCCATAGTTCTTCTTTGCGGATATCTGTTAAACCTACATGATGCTCAAGAACTTTCAAGACTATTCTTCCTTTTGAAATATTCAAGATCTTTCACAATCAGGCCCCAATGTACTATCTAGTTTCTGATACAGCTTTCACCCAATACACAATCCCATTTTGTTGATAGGACTGAATTCAAAACCTAGAAAATGCTAGCAATGACATTTCTCCAGAATTATCCTTATGTTTGTTCTCTTATATTTTTACAGGAAAAAAACACAAATATTTTGTCAGTACTATATTCATTTTGTCTAAATATTGATCTAATTTTGTTCTCACCTTACCTCTTACTGTATTCTATTTATTGAGAGTAATAATTAGCCAAGCATTTCTTTCCTATTGGAAGCCACATTTTGTAAACATATCATAAAAAGAAAACTAAGCAAACAAACCACTTTATGGTTTTGCTGGAAACCATACTGTTTTTGAAAATAGTACACCACCATTGTTATTTTCACATTTGCTATTAAGTGGTACTTGTAATTTGTGTTTTGGATAAGGTACTCTTTGTATTTAGAAGCCCCGTTTGAAAGTGTCTAATGTTGTAATTGAATTGTCTCTATATTTAAAATTATTAGATAGCTTCAAGTTATTGAGGTTTTGGGAATAAGTCATTTGAAGTCTATATGACCTCAGTTCACCATTTTTAAATCACTCCACACTCTATGCTACCTAGAATCCTCACCAGATAATCAGTATATCGTTACGTGGCATTAAATAAGTACCAAGGATATTTACTAAGTACCTACCATTTGAGAAGGCTTAATGGTGAAAATCTCATTTCTTAAAGCAGAATTCATAAGGTCATAATACAAAACTTTACATTGTAACACCAAAAGGACCATATAAGTACTCTTACTTGGAAATGTTTCCAGAATAAATTTCAGACTATTGTATTTAGAAATGAGCAAATGAACAAAAATAGAGCCCAGTGTAGCAATTTTGGAATTTAGCCAAAGCCATAAGCTGAGGAAAATTTATTAATTTTAATGGATGTTTTTTAAAATACAAGAGAATAATAAGCATAAATGAATTGGGTATTCAATTCAGTTAGTTTTTTAAAAAGAAAGAATAAAGAACTGCTTAAAAACAAAATCTGAAAGTAATAGCATAGAATGTAATAGATTAATAAATAATATTAAAACTACTTTTTTTGATAAAGACTGACTTTTAACAAGTCTGAGCAAGAAAAAACAAGGATGAAACAAATAACCTTTAGAATAAGAAAAATGATATAGCTGCAGATATGGATTTTATTTTCACTCATAGAAAGGACTTCCAGTCAAATTGGCAGGGTATACATGCATGTATATAGAACCCTCCTGTACTCTAGATGTATGGAAATCATAGATTTAAATGTATATACATATATATGCATTTATAACATATTATCTTAAAGGAAAAAAACATATGTGAGAATAAGAAAGAAAGTAGCATTAGGTTTGAATCTATTACAACCATAGGAATTAAGAACCCCCAAAATTAGCAGAAGTGGGTTTCAAAACTCCTCAAGAAAAAAGCTTTTTGTCCCTGAATTAGACTTGAATTAAGGGTTGATTTCTTATAGGACAGTGAAGAAAGTAAAGTAACTTACATAATTTTATTATTTTGTCATATCATTATTCTGTTGCTGTGTAACAAGCTACCCTGAAACTAAGTGGCTTAAAAACAACAGTTCATTATTTCTCATGATTTTCTGGGTTCATTGGATGGTTCTGCTTCACATGGTATTGGCTGACGCATTGGAAAAGGCTGGAAGACCCAAAATAGCCTTAATCACATGGCCGGCAGTTGGTGCTGGTTGCTGATAGGAGTGCAGCTTGGGGCTTTTGGCCAAGAGCCTTGGTTCTCTTTAATTTGAATCTTCTCTTAGGCTGTATGAGCTTCCTCATATTATAGCTGTTGAGTTCTAAGGCAAGTATATTCTAAAACAAATACAAAAGCTACAGGGCTTCACATGACCTAGCTTCAGAAACCTAGCATTATTTATACCACATTCTTTTTTAACAAAACTCATCTAGGACCTGCCTAGATCCAAGGAGGGGGGACATTGACAACATCTCTTGATGGTAAGATGGTTTAGTCATATTACAAAAAAGCATGTAGGGTGAAAAATGGGAGAAATGCAATTTATCACAATCCTTATTTGACTTATTAGATTGAGTGTTTTGCCCAGCTTCATGTCTCTGGACTCGATAAAGCAATGATTTGAACCCAAGTTAATCTGATTCAGAGGATTACTACCCCTTCACCCTTGCCCTCACTGTGGGAATTACTTCTTCCAGGAGGGAACAGGGAAATAAATTGTAAGGAATAAAAGAAAGTTCTTACTCTGTAAGATGTGAGCAAGAACTTGAATGATGAATCAAATTTTAACACGAAATATGTAAATGAAATGTGTAACAGAGGAAGCACTAAAGTAACAGATGCAGAGTTGGGAACTTGCAGGATATATAAAAGAAAGCAAATCATTCAAATTTTATGGTGTGTAAGGCTGATGAAGAGGTAAAATATGTAAGGAATGAAGCTGAATGATAGATTGGGGTCAGTTTATACAGAGCCTTGTATGTATGAGAGTTTCTTAAATTATATTTGGAAAAAGTATGTTGCTAGACCTGAACTTCTAAAAGATGTATATGTGTGAAACATTAGAATAAAGTGGGCAGTGGAAAATACTAATCTAAGAGATTGGGTAGTTTACATTGGCAGTAGTCCACAGGAGATTAACAAAGCCTCGAACCAGAGAAATAGAAATGAGAATGAAGAAATGATGGTTTTCAGAAAAAAAATTGAAGTATTCAAATCAGTAAGAATTGACAGCTGATTTAAGATATGTGGATCAAAGCAGAGAAAAGGGTCAGAGTTCAATAATAATAAAAGCTGAGTGTACCCTTTCTGTATTTGAAAGTCGTAATACCATAAATGTTAACTCATTAATCACATTGTACTCTTCCACTCCTTGAAAATTTTCCCTAGATTATTGTAAAGGAAGCTATATTATTTGATTGCTATCACATTTAACAGGTTTTCATTAATAAATTATGCAAAAATTATGTCTTGCTATTTCAGATTTTACACTTTAAATTTCTATGCTTTTTCCGCCCATTAGGTTAATGGCACTGATGCAGATTATGAATATGAAGAAATCACACTTGAAAGGGTAAAAACTAATAATTATCTTGTTTTTTAATGCATCAATCTGTTGCTTTAAAGAACTCCTTAAATATACAGTACTGTTCTTTCATATAGAATCCAAGGGAATAATAGATCATTCAAAAAAATAACCTTGTAATATTCATTTCTTTTATAAGTTCACGTATCATAAAATTAGCCATGGTATTTTCAGAACATGATGCTTTTCTTTAATAACCATTTTTAATTTTTTTAATTAAGTTTATTGGGGGTAACATTGGTTAATATAACTATATAATTTTTAGGTGTACATTATAATTTGACAACTGTATATTCTGTTATGTTTACCACCCAAAGTCCAATTTTCTTCAGCTACTATATATTTGATCCCCTTTACTCCACCCTCACCCTATTGCCCCTATATTTAACCCCCTAATAACCTTTTTTTAAAAAAATAAACTTTTTATTTAAAATAGTTTTAGATTTATAGAAAAATTATACAGAATTACCATTTACCCTGGACTCAGTTTCACCTATTATTAACATCTTAATGTTACTACAATACATTCATTTCAACTAACAAATCAATATTAATACATTATTATTAACTAAAGTCCACACTGTATTTGGATTTTCTTAGTTTTAATGTTTTTTTCTTCCAGGATCCCATCCAGGATACCCTATTACATTTAGTTATCATGTCTCCTTAGGCTCCTCTAGACTGACAGTTTCTCAGATTTTTCTCAGTTTTTAATTTAATTTTTATTGTTTAATTCATTTTTCATGTAATAAGATGTTACTTATTTTAAACCAGTATTTAGTATCCTAGTAACCTATCATTGTATCAGTGTTTTTTCCTAGGAAAATAATAGCCACATTTCTAATTGACAAGACCCTATCAAAAAACTTATTCATTCCTCCAGTCAAAAAAATAATTTAAAGGTACATTTCAGATGTGTAAATTTTCTTGTTATATTTTCCTATTTTCCCCTTAAGAATATCTGCTTTTAGTTGATACTGTTTTTGTAAAACCATCTTATCTGACCAGCATTTGTTGGAAATGAAGTGTTCCTCACAAGTAAATTTCTTGAGTAACTGAATATCCATATATTTAAGACTAAAATCTTAGATACTTAGATTTACTTATGTTTGAAGCCAGTATAGATTGAGCAAAAATAGACTTTAGAGAGTCTTTTACATGTATAATAGAAATTTACTGCCTACTTACCTGAATTTGGATCACCTGTTCACATGAGGTAGAAACTGATTAACTTTCTAGTATTAACATATTTTACATATTTCAGTATGGTATTTTGTTGTTTGAAATTCTTCAGCCTTATTGAGATAATTGACATATAATTCTCACTTGTTATTTTTTATCTTCACTTTTCGTCTTTTCCCAGTGCCTTTTAAATTTCTTTATTTAGTCAGGACTGTATATTGTGTTTTCACTGATTAAACTTAACTATACCGGAAATTGGGGAAATGTTGTTAAAGGGTATAAATTTCCAACTGGAAGACTAAGTTCCCAGGATCTAATGCACAAAGAATGATTATAGTCAGCAGACAGTTCCATATTATATACTTAAAAATTGCTAAGAGACTAGATAATAAATGTTAATCACCACACACACAAAAAAGAAATGAGTTAGAGGTGTTAGCTAAAGCAATAAATGGTACACCTTAAACTGATACATTGTTATATGCAAATTATATCTTAAATTTTTAAGCAAGTACAAAGAAAGCTTGAGTACCTGAATAACTTGGTAACTTTACACAACCTATTATTGATACTATTATTGAGACTCTAGTAACTCTTGAAGAGTTTAGACTAAAAAAAATTTTTTTGTTAAAATAGAATCTTTGGACATATCATAGTAGAGTGAATATATAAGCTCTTTAATACTAGCGGTTATGTAGTAGGTCAAGATAGATTCAATTATTTGAGTTGCTTGAAAGCTAGAGTTAGAATAGTACAAAATAAAAATCTTTAAGAACATTGTTTAGAATAATTGTCCTTAATGACTTTTTATAGCAGTAGAACCTTTCTTCAAAGAAAATACTCAGAAATTCTGTATGGAAAAAAAGCCAAAAGTAGCACTGCTTTGGCAAATTGACTTTGCTATCCAGAAGCTCACCAATGTTAAGTTCTCAGATTGGGCTTTCCATATTAAAAATGTCTTTTGCTAGTTAGGTGTGTCTTGGTTAAATAAGTTAAAGACGATGGCAATTGTTACTTTAGATAAAATTCAGTCATTTTCATATAAGCCTATGGCAAAGTTAGCAGAAGAAAAGCGCTACTCCCTTCCTACCCTTTTTTTAAAAGACTAAAATAATATTGATTTTATCTGCTCAAAAATAATAGCAGCAGAAAAGTCACTTCATTGTTTTTGTCTCAGGAGATATGTGCCTTACCAAACAAATGAGATCTAGTGTAAAAGAAAGAGATCTAGTGACAATTGTACAGAAGTCCGACTATAATCCAAGGAGAGATTGCACATACTTCTAAAGAAAAAGCATAGACTAGACTCAAGAAATATTCTCCTTGTTTATCAACCGCACCTACTCTTGAATTCTTCACAAAGGAAAAAGAGCTTTCTTTATGTTTCTTAATTTAGAATATTATATTCCCTACACGTATAAACCTTCATGTGTTTGTTCTTGTGTTAGTATAGTTTCTAGGTCTTATAATGACAGGAACCTATCAATAAAGATAATTCTTATTCAGTCTTCCAATTTTTTCCCTCTCTATGTCTAGGGAAACTCAGGGCTTGGTTTCAGCATTGCAGGAGGTACGGACAACCCACACATTGGAGATGACTCAAGTATTTTCATTACCAAAATTATTGCAGGGGGAGCAGCTGCCCAAGATGGAAGATTACGGTATGTTTGGCACTTTGTTATGATACCGAATCCACTTTATATATTTTTCTTGAGGCAAATTGAACAAGGCATAAATACAAATAAGAACCACTATCATAATAACTAACATAAGGTAGATGCTCAAATAATGAAAGAAAATTGCACTCTAAGCATTAGTTCTATCTTTCATTTAGGAATTTAATTTTATATTTGTATTTTCAAATACATTCACAAAATGTTTTACCTTTAATTCCTGGGTGGGAAACATACATACATACATACATACATACATGCATATATATGTAAACTTAAGATACAAGGGATCAGTTATATCTGAGTTTGTATTATATGCAACAAAGTAAAGATTATGCAGACTTTAAATATATTTTCTTAATTGAAAATAACATTGCTATCTTGTTTAAATTTAGTATTCCACTTCAAAAGACATCTTTAGCATTTTACTTTTTCTTAGGCCATAGATTATGCCACTTCTATTATTCCCTAGTTTGTTGTTTTTTAATATATATATAATTTAATGTATTCCCTAGTCTTAAGTTTTGGGACTAAGGATTTTATATGGTCTGTTAAAAACATCTTATTTTAAGGCCCCATGCAGCTCTTTACTTTCTAAACTTCTCACTGGATATCACAGGTGGTATATTAATAAAATTAGATATTAATATTTTGACCATTCATGTAAATGTAGACATTTATTTCCTGATTCTATGCTACTTTTTGTGCTTATGTGAAAATTAATATGTTTCATTTGTTTCACTGAGGAACGTGTCTTTGGAATTTTCTCTGAAGAAAGTTAATTGGATATAGAAGCTTACTAGGATCGATTTTGATATTTTAATTGTTTTATTCCCTTTCCCTGCCCAATTTGAGATGACCATCTACCCCCTCCAAAAAAAAAACCACTGAGACCAAAGCTAGGGGGAAAACTTAGGACTAGGAACAAATCAGTCTTTGAAAATATATTACTATGTCAAATTAAGATAAATTATTTACATGAGAAAATTTTTAATTAAATGATGTAATCTTTAACTTCATATAAATTTTAAGAAATAACTTTATTTTTTAAAAATCTAGTATATCTATGTTGGAAAAATCAATCAAAAATTTATTTTTGGATAAATCAATTACTCTCATTTCTGTCACTTAAAATCTCTGTGACCTTACGCTAGTCATTCAGTCTGAAACTGTTTTCTTACCTTGAAATCACAACTGTGTCAGTCATTAGGTAGGTGGCTTTGGGAAAGTTATTTAAATTCTTTATGCCCATATCTCCATTGTAATAAAGGGATATAAATATCTTTCTCCCTTACAGATTGTGAGGGTTAAGCACTAAAAGAAGTACTAGGCATGTGGTTAGTGCTGAATAAATATTTTCTATTTTTGTAAAGTATCTTAAGGCCTACACATGATAAGCATACAAATTGCAGCTGTCATTATTATTTAAAATTTTTGTATAATCTATTATTTGTACGTTTTCTTTTACTAGCCATTGGGAAATATTTATATAAGTATTTAATACATTGGAATTTAACATGCAGTTTCTTTATATTTTCTCTAGTAATAATTCTCTTTACCTTAAAAATGAAAAGGACAAGAAAAATTGGAAGTGAAAAGTTGAATTTTTAATTTTTAATTTTTTTCCTTTAGGGTCAATGACTGTATATTGCGAGTAAATGAAGTAGATGTTCGTGATGTAACACATAGCAAAGCAGTTGAAGCATTGAAAGAAGCAGGGTCTATTGTACGCTTGTACGTAAAAAGACGGAAACCTGTATCAGAAAAAATAATGGAAATAAAGCTCATTAAAGGTCCTAAAGGTATAAAATAAGTCAAACTAAGACAAATTAAGAAATCTTGTTAAATATAACTTTGAAGTTATTAATGACACATTCTAGATTAATAATATTGGTAATCTACACAATTTGCATGAATTTTTAGAATTTCTGCTATTCCTACTGATTATTGACTTAAGTAGATTTCTATTTAAATACTTTGAAGTTATATGTAATTTTGATATTAATTTGTAATCATTAATCCATAAAGTATGTTAAATGCAGGTACATAGACTAAGTTAAAAGAAGAAAATGTGAGTGTGTCATTAGCAGATACATTTACAATGAGGACTTTTAAGGTCTGGTTTCTGAATTTTGAAACCATTGATGGGACTGAGGATAATTAGAAATATAGATTCTAATTTGTAGCTTCATGGAAGAGATGGCACTCCAACAAACAAACAAAAAAAACAGCTACAAATTTGGTACTGAAGCTATGAGATTTGTGAATTGACAGAAATGCCTTATTTAAATAAATTTATAGAATATTGGAAAAATAAGCTATTCACATTTCTAAAACCTATTCTACCCACTACCAGCAATTTTATTATTTTTTCTCAATTGTTTCAATCTTGTGAAGGTATTAAAATTGTTAGTAAGAAGCACAGTTTTGATAGAAACAAAAATGAAACAATTTTATAATATCTCTTTGAACTAACAAATGCATTTACAAAGAGATTTTAAGATGTAACCTGGGAGGAAAAAAAGGAAACTTACTTATAACTGTAAGAGACACCTATATTTATAATTGTCCCCTGATTGCAGAACAAATGCTTACAAATTTAAAAGTAGGTAGATAGTCTTTTCTATTTTAAAAACGTTAGTGTGATAAAATTATCACCTTCAAGTTTTCATCCATTTCTTTCTGCTCATAAGTTCACATTTATTGATGAGATTCTAAAACTCGTGTTTTCCAAACAGGTCTTGGGTTCAGCATTGCTGGAGGTGTTGGAAATCAACATATTCCTGGAGATAATAGCATCTATGTAACCAAAATAATTGAAGGAGGTGCAGCACATAAAGATGGTAAACTTCAGATTGGAGATAAACTTTTAGCAGTAAGTATAAGAAATCAGTTGTTTTAAAAATCATTTTAATGACCTTTTTTCTTTTTCTGACAGACTCTGGAATTTCTGCGTGCCAAAAATGTTTAAATATTTAAATGAGTGAATACTAGCCTTGCTTTAGCCAAAACCTGAAAAATGATCCTTGGAATTATCTTTATTATCCATTTTTATTTCCTCTTTCCTCCTTTTCATCTTTTTTTTTTTTCCCCTTCTATTTTTTGGTAAAGTTTAAAGGGTTAGGGGTTAGGATGCACAGAATTGTTTAATCGTAATTCTTAAGTTCAGAACACAGTGTCATCCTTTGTTCCTTTTTGACCTTTTCATTTTTACACTTAAAATATCTATTAACATAATGAACATCATTATCCAACCCAAGACCTAGAATATCAACCATTTGTTTAATTACATATATATGACTAAATATTTTATTTCGTATCATTTGTTTAAAAATTTTTTAAAGGCTTTTGTATTATATGTAGTCTTTTAATACTTTTTTCACTAAATATTGTTTTACTGAGACTTATCCATATTGTTGTCTAGTCCTGAAGTTTAGTCATTCCACCTTTATATAATATTCTAGATCAATACCACAGTTTATCCAATCTTCATCAACCGCTGTGTCTTAGCCCATGTTCCTTAGAAAAACAAAATCTGAAAAATAGCTACTGTGCTAAGTAGGTATAAATGAAAGGTGAAATCTCAATGAAGCTAGAGTAAGTGAAAATGAAAAGTGAGGCAGAGAGAAAGCCAATACCAGGTATTATGTTTCTTAGCTGGCTATAATTTCATAAGAAATGTAGCTAACTGTTGTGTAAGACAGCCCTCTAGGCAGGTAATGTGGAGCCACACTAAACCTTAGATCCAGCCATCCAGGGAAAAGAAAGAATTTATCTGCTGGTCCTTTTAGTTCTCTGACTCTTGTTAGTTAGAATCTACCCCATGGGGTTAACTGTCCCAAGTTTTTGGACTGTGTTGCCCTGCTCCCTCCTTCCATGGCACAGCACTTCCCCTGAACTAAGAAGTGGTGAGAAGAACTGGAGCCTTAGTAATCTAGACAGGCCAGACAGAGGCTTCTGTTATGTGATAGCTGTCACTAAGTGGAACACATCAGTTATGCCCAGCCCAGCTCTTACTCCAGAAAAGGTTGAAAGGGCTGTATTTTCAAAATGCAGGCCATCCTCACTATATACAGTAGTTTGAGAGCATGAAAATGACCATGCAGCTGAAACCCTGCAAAGCAATATTAATAATCAACAGGGAAATGTAAAGTTGTTCTGTGGTCTTTAGAAATTTTTGCAAAAACATTAAAAACTCTCCCATTGATTATAAAGGTAAAAATTAAGGCAATGGAAAATATACAATGAAATATTGTATATTTCAATAAATATACAATGTATATACAATGAAAAATTGATGTTTAATACATTGTCATATAAAACAGTAGAAACACTTGTAGTGTTTTATGTAATTGCCAAAAAAATTTTACCAAAAAAGAAGTGTAATCTAAACCTAAACCTAGCAGAAGGAAATAATAAAAATTAGAGCAGAAATTATGAAATAGAGAATAGGAAAACCATAGAGAAGATTAACAAAGCCAAAATTTGGTTCTTTGAAAGGTCAACAAAATTGACAAACCTATAGTTAGACTGACCAAGAAAAAAAGAAGGTTCAAATTTTTAAAAGCAGAAATGAAAGAGGGGATATAAGGGAATACTTTTATTTATGAACAACTGCATCAGAACTTAAATGAAATGGATAAATTCCTAGAAAGACACAAACTACCACTTCTATTCAACATTAAACTGATAGGGCAGTAAGAAAAGAAAAAGATATTCAGACTGAGAAGAAAAAAGTAAAGCTTTATTTGTAGATTGCACAACATTGCATATAGAAAATGCAAAGGAACCTATTAATAGAACTAATAAACAAGGTTAGCAAGGTTGTAGGACATGCCATCATACCTAAAAATCAATTCTATTTTATACGGAAGATAGATGAATGACCAAAACAATTGGAAAAAATACCAACCTGACTGTTAACAATGGAAATATCAATTTAAATATAATGTACAAATTAAAATATGGATCATTTTGCAGGCTTTTTTATAAACATAATCAGTGTTTGTAAAGGTCTGAGTTGATGAGAACTCACATTCTGTGGTAGTGGGTATAAATTTACTAAAGCTTTTATTTCGAAGAACAGTTTAAATATCTAATAAGATTGGAATGGTTTTATAAGCTGTGATACAACTAAACAATGGGGCACTGTGCAACAGTTTTTTAAATTAGATGATTCTATATGCCCCAACATTGAATGATTTCTAAGATAGCTTATATTAAAAATTGAGTTGCAGAACAAAAACTTTAATATGGTCTCATTTTCTTTTTTAGAAAAAAAAAAAAAGCTATAGTATACCCATATATTCCCAAATGCCTATGAGTGGAAAGAGGCTCAGGCTTGGGGATTGGGAGGAATAGGCGCTGGAGTCAAAATTGGCTATTTCATTAACATACAGAAACAACTTCACTTATCACCATAAACAACTTCCTAATGTTATAGATAATAAAAGTGGGTATATTCTTCCCACACACCTTTAAATTCCTTAAATCACTCCTGCATTTCCATTATCTTTAGTGTTACTGTTTATAAACAAAAACAGAAAGTAAATGAAAATGTCTTAAAATAAATGTTGTGGCTATTTTCTTTTAGGTGAATAGTGTGTGTTTAGAAGAAGTTACTCATGAAGAAGCAGTAACTGCCTTAAAGAACACATCTGACTTTGTTTATTTGAAAGTGGCAAAACCCACAAGTATGTATATGAATGATGGCTACACACCACCTGATATCACAAACTGTAAGTCTGTTTACTTTAATCTATGTTGTTAAATCTTTAGATGTTATGTATTTTAATAAAAAATTCACAGTATAATGTCTAAATATTATACAAATACTTTTAAAGGAACTATCAAGCATTTTAACCTAAAAATTTTTTTAATTCAATTTTAGTTCAGAATTTTCATAATAAAGGAGGATTTTTTCACTTTTATGATTTTATAGTAGCACTTATTTTAGGCATTGATTCTCAAACTTTTATGTAAATAACAGTCACGAAAGGCATTTTCAAATAATGCAGATTCTTGTTTTGTTTTAATAGTTTCTGGGTAGAATACAGAAATTTAATAAGCAATTCTTTTAAGCAAGGTAATTCTTTCTAGTGCTTCTGCTGCTGCTGGTTCATGGACCACACTTTTAGAAACATTAATTTCAAATACAATATTTCTAAAACTTGGGTTTTTCTGTACTCTCAAGTATGTGCACACAGATACTATCTTTATACTTCAAGCTCCTAGTGTATAAATTGCCTGACTATATTTGCATGCAATACAATTGCCTAGAATTGAATTGTTAATAAAAGTACATATATAATTTTGTTTCCTATTTGATTTTCAGTTTTTTTAACATACAAGCTGAGATGAGGTTTAAATATGTTTTTAATGTGTTTGTGTTGGTTGAAAATGAAAGTTTTATTTGGTATATTGAGTTGATACTAGAATACTCATGTGTAATAAAGATCTCAAATATACTCTTTGTCATCTACTTTTCCAAGTTTTCCTTTTTTAAATTGTTAGAATTTTAGAGATACTTATGATTTTGTGTCAGTGTTTCTAATTTTAAACTTGTCAAAGTTCATTACCATCACTAATCAAGTTAAATACAAATTGTTTTTTGAAATAAATATAGTGTCCAGTGAGTGATGCATCTTCATTATCTACTTATAGAGTCCTTAGGTACTCATGTATAACTAAATTATTTTACTAACAGTATTCAGTTTCTCTAATGGACAGGAGTGATACCTCATATTTCATTTGTGTCAAAAGAGAACTTTGCAACTTGTTTAAAATTCCTACATACAGTCAATCTTGCATACAAACTTTATAAAGGGCTTTATGTATTTTTATTTGTGCTTAGAGAAGCAAATTCAATAATAAGCTACTTTTTATTCACTAATTTAAGTATCAGTCTTAATTATTATGCTGCTTTTCCTGTTCAAGACAACTATGTGCATTTCTCAGTAATAAAAAAAAAAAATGAGTGAAATCTTAGCATTTACAACAACATGGGTGAGCCTAAGGGGTATTATGCTATGTGAAATAAGTCAGACAGAGAAAGACAAATACCATATGATTTCACTTATATGTGGAATATTAAAAATATTTTGGAAACTGATGACTATAGTCAGAAAAAAAATGTGTTCTAAGGCAACAACTATATTTAATCACTGACTCTGTCCCTAAGCAAAACATAAATCAACAAAGAGAACAAATGAAGGAAAAAGAAATGTGAAGAAAATGTTAGCAAATAGACAAGTAAATTCTGTCTTGGCTCCATTATATTGTCTTTGTTCCTTTGTCAAAGATGAGTTGACTGTATTTATATGGGTCTGTTTCTGGATTCTCTCTTTTGTTCCATTGATCGGGTTTTTCTATTCCTTTGCCAGTCCCCCGCTACCTTGATTACTGTAGCTTTCTAGGAAGTCTTAAATACAATGTAAGTCCTTCAATTTTGTTCTTCTTTAGTCTTGTGGCTGCTGTTCTGGGTCTTTTGCCTCTCCATACAAACTTTAGAATCATTTTCACAGTATCCACAAAATAACTTGCTGATATTTTGATTGGGTTCTCATTGAATCTGTAGATCAAATCAGGAATAACTAATATCTTGACAATATTGAGTCTGCCTATCTGTAAATACGGAATATCTCCATTTATTGAGTCCTTTGATATCTTTCATCAGCTTTTTTACATTTTCTCACACAGATCTTATATATATTTTGTTAGATTTTCACCTAACTGTATCATTTTGGGGGGTGCTAATGTAAATGATATTGTTTTTAATTTCAGATTCTACTCGTTCATTGCTGGTATGTAGGAAAGCTATTGACTTTTATATATTAACCTGTCTCTTGCAACCTTGCCATGGTTGCTTATTAGTTCCAGTTTTTTGGTCAGTTCTTTCAGATTTTCTGTGTAGATGATCATGACATCTTCAAACAAAAAGTTTTATTTCTTCTTAATCTATATAGCTTTTACTTTTCTTGCCTTATTGTATTAGCTAGGACATCCTTTACTTGTTACTAATCTTAATGGTAAAGATTTGAGCTTCTTACTTTTAAGTAATGATATTAGCTGTAGGAGTTTTGTGGATTTTTTTAAATCAAGTTTACAGCACTCCTCTCTATTTCTAGTCAAAGTTTTATCATAAATTGATAATTGGGGTTTTTTTAATGTTATTTCTGTATCTGTTGATAAGATCTTGATGTGATTGATCATATTAATTGATTTTAAAAGACTTAACCAGTCTTTCATACCTGGGATAAATCCCAGATGCTTGTAGTGTTGAATTTGATTTACTAATATTTTGTTGAATTTGATTTACTAATATTTTGTTGAAGATATTTTCATCTATGTTCATGAGGGATATTCTATAGGATTTATTTTTCCTTGAAATTCCTTTGTCTGGTTTTGTAGATACGGTAATGTTGATCTTACAAAATGATTTAGGAAATATTTCCTTTACTTCTGTCTGCTGGAAGAAACTATAGAGAATTGGTATAATTTCTTTCTTAAAATGCTTTTTAAAACTCAACAGTGAAACTTCCTGGACCTGGTGCTGTTTTGGAAGGTTGTCAGTTGTTGATTCAATATCTTTTAATAAATATAATCTTGTTCAGATTGTTATTTCTTTGAGTTTTGGCAGATTGTATCTTTCAGGGAACTGGTCCATTTCATCTAGGTTATAAAGTTTGTGGGCATAGTGTTATTATAGTATTTCTTTATTATTTTAATGTCCATAGGATCTGTAGTGATGTTCCTTTTTTTATTTCTAATATAAATAATCTCTGCCTTCTCACTTGGAAGACTGGCTGGAGGCTCGTTGATTTTTTTCAAAGAACCAGTTTTTGGTTTTGCTGCTTTTTCTCTGTTGATTTCCTGTTTTTAATTTCATTGATTTCAGCCCTATTATTTCTTTATTTTTTTGTTCTGCTTGCTTTCAATTTAATTTCCTCTTTATTTTCCAGTTTTATAAGGTGGAAACTAAGATGATTAATTTTAGATCTTTCTCCTTCTCAAATATATGCATTCGGCACTGTCAATTTCCCTCTAAGCATTGCTTTTGCTGCATCTCACAAATTTTGATAAGTTGTGTTTTCATTTTCATTTAGTTCAAAACATTTTTATATTTCTCTGGACATTTTTTTCTTTGATCCTTGTGCCATTGAGTGTTTTTTAATCTCTACAGAGTTGGGGGGGGGTTTAGCTTGCATTTTGTTATTGATTTCTAGTTTTCATTCCATTGTGGCCTGAGAACAGACATTGTGTGATTTATATTTTTTAAATTTGTTTTATGGCCCAGCATGTGGTCTGTCTTGGTGAATGTTTCATGAGAGCTTAAGAAGAATGTATATCCCACTTTTGTTTGATGAAGTAGTCTTTAGATATTCATTATATCATATTGGTTAATGATGTTTAGTTCAACTGTGTCTTTACGGATTTTCTGCCTACTCCATCAGCCCATTTGTGATAAAAGGGTATGGATTCATTTCTTTTTGCACTTCTGTCTGTTTTAGCCTCATGTAGTTTGACACTGTTGTTATGTGCATACATGTAAAGGATTTATATGTCTTCTTGAAAAATTGTCCCCTTCATCATTATGTAAAACTCTTCATTATCCCTGATTACTTACTTTAAAGGTTTCAATGTCCAAAATTAATATAGCTACTCCTGCTTTCTTTTGATTAGTTTTAGCATGTTGTATATTCATTTACTTTTAATCTATACGTGTTTTTATATTTAAAATAGCTTTCTTATAGACAATTGGGTCTTATATTTTGATCCACTCTGACAATCTCTATTTTCTAATTGTTGCATTTAGACTATTGATGTTCAAAGTGATTATTAATGTAGCAGGATTAATATCTCTTATATTTGTTAATTTTCAGTTTGCTGCCCTTATTTTTTGTTCCTATATTTTCTACCCTTTCTGCCTTTTCTGGTTTTAATTAAGCATTCCTTTTGATTTCATTTTCTTTACTTTCTTAGCATATCACATATTCTTTTTATTCTCTTTTAGTGGTTGCCCTAGAGTTTGTAATATACATGTACAAGTAATCGTAGTCTACTTTTAAATAACACTATACAGTTTCACAGGTAATGTGAGTACCTTATAAAAACAAAATAATCCTAAATTCTCTCTTCCATCACATATCATTTCACTTATACATAAGCATATACACAGATGCACACACATGCACACATGCAAACATACTCAAACACAGTGTTATTATTTTAAACGTTTATCTGTCGGATCAAGAATAAGAAAAATAAGTAGTTTTTTTTAATCTTCGCTTATTCTTTCTTCAATGACCTTTATGTAAAACTGAGTTTCTGACCTAATAACTTTACTTCTCTCTAAAGAATGTCTTCAAATACTTCAAAAGGGAGGTATGCTAGTACAGATTCCCTCAGTATTTGTACAAGAAAGTATTTCTTCTTTACTTCTGATGGATAATTTCACAAGGTACAGGGTGTGGTTTTTCTCTCTTCCTTTTAAGAGGTTTAAATACATGTTTTTTGTTTTTTTTTTTTTTTATGGTGACATTGGTTAACATAATCCAGTAAGTTTAAGGTTACAATTTAGCAGTAAGGTGCTTGCGTGCATGCGTGCGTGCGTGCGTGTGAGTGTTGCATTGTGTGTTCACTGCCCATAAATAGATTTCTTTGTGTCACAATGTATTTCATTTCTTTTACTCCTTCTACCTCCCCCATTACCCTCTATCCCCTGGTAACCACCAGATTGTTGTCCATGTCCATGAGTCTTTGTTTGTTTGTCTTGTTTGTTTGTTGCTTTTAGGTTTATACCCCACATATAAGTGATACCATGTGATTTTCAACTTTTTCTGTCTGGCTTATTTCCTTAGCATGATTATCTTGAGGTCCATCCATGTTGCCACAAATGGCATTATTTTATCTCTTCTCATGACTGAGTAATATTCCATTGTGCATATGTACAACAGCTTCTTTAGCCAGTCATCTGTCATAGGACACTTCGGTTGCTTCCATGTCCTGGCCACTGTGAATAATGCTGCTATGAACATCAGTGTGCAAATAACTTTTCATATATGGGTTTTCAAGTCTTTGGGGTTAATATCCAGTAGAGGGATTGCTGGATCATATGGTAGGTCGATTTTTAGTTTTTGAGGAACCACCATACTGTTTTCCATAGTTGCTGTACCAATTTGCAGTTCCACCAGCAATGTATGAGGGTTCTTGTTCCTCCACGTTTTCTCCAGCATTTTTATTATTTATCCTGTTGATGATAGCTATTCTAACAGGTGTGAGAATGGTATCTCATTGTGGTTTGTGGTTTTGGTTTGCATTTTCCTAAGAGCTAGCAATGCTTAGCATCTTTTCAAATATTTGTTGGCCATCTGTATGTACTCTAGGGAGAAGTGTCAGTTCACATCCTCTGCCCATTATTGATTGGATCATTTATTTTTTTGTTGTTAGCGAGTTGAATGAGTTCTTTGCATATTTTAGATATTAGGCCCTTATCGGAGGCATTGCTTGCAAATATATTTTACCATTCAGATGGTTGTCTCTTTACCTTGTCGACGGTTTCTTTTGCTGAGCAGAAGCTTTTTAGTTTGATGTATTCCCATTCATTTATTTTTGCTTTTACTTCCTTTGCCTTTGGTGGTCAAATTCATAAAATCCTCTTGAAGTCCAAGGTTCTTGAATTCAGTTCCTATGTTTTCTTCTATGCATTTTATTGTTTCAGGTCTTATATTCAGGTTCTTAATCCATTTTGAGTTAATTTTGGTGTGTGGTGATAGACAATAGCCTAGTTTCATTCTTTTGCACGTGGCTTTTCAGTTTTCCCAGCACCATTTACTAAAGAGGCTTTCCTTTGTCCACTGTATATTTTGGCTTTTTTTGTCGAAAACTATTTGCCTGTATAAATATGGGTTTCTGTATAAATATGGGTTTACTCCATTCTGGTCCGTGTGTCTGTTTTGCTGCCAATACCATGCCATTTTGATTACTGTCGCTTCATAGTGTAATTTGAAGTCAGACAGAGTGATGCCTCCAGCCTCGTTCTTTTTTCTCAGGATAGCATTGGCAGTTCGGGGTCTTTTGTGCTTCCATACAAATCTGATGATTTTTTGTTCTATTTCTTTTAAAAAATGGTGATGGGATTGTGATGGGGATTGCATTAAATCTGTATAAAGCTTTAGGTAATATGGTCATTTTAACCTTATTGATTCTTCCAATCCAAGGACACGGACTATCTTTCCATTTCTTTGCATTTTCTTCAATTTCTGTTAATAGGATCTTGTGGTTTTCACTACATCGGTCCTTCACATGTTTTGTTAAATTTATTCCTAGGTATTTTATTCTTTTTGTTGCAATTGCGAAAGGAATTGTTTATTCCACTTCTTTTTCTGACACTTCATTATTGTAGAAACGCTATGGATTTTTGAACATTGATTTTGTATTCAGAAACTTTACTGTATTTGCCTATTGTTTCTAGTAGTGTCCTTGTGGAGTCTTTAGGGTTTTCTATATAGAGAATCATGTCATCTGCAAATAATGACAGCTCAACTTCTTCGTTTCCTATTTGGATGCCTTTTATATCTTTCTCTTGCCTGATTGTACTCACTAGGACCTCCAATGTTATATTGAATAAGTGGCGCTAATAGACAGCCTTGCCTTGTTTCTGATCTTAGAGGGAAGGTTTTTAGTTTTTCACCATTAAGTATAATGTTGGCTTGAGTGCTTGTCATATATGGCCTTTATTATGTACTTTTCTTCTCTACATCGCGATTTTGTTAAGTGTTTTGATCATAAATGAGTGCTGTATCTTGTCAAAGGCTTTTTCTGCATCTATTGATATGACCATATGATTCTTATTTTTTAATTTGTGTGGTATATCACACTAATTGATTTGCATATGTTGAACGATCCCTGTGCATTTGGAATGAAGCCCACTTGATTGTGGTGTGTAATCTCTTTAATATGTTGCTGTATTTGGTTCGTTAGTATCTTATTTAGGATTTTTGCATCTGTGTTCATGAGAGATATTGGTCTGTAGTTTTCTTTTTTTGTGTTATCTTTACCAGGTTTTGGTATCAAAGTAAAAAATATTGGCCTCATAAAATGAGTTGGGAAGTATTGCCTCTTCAATGTTTTGGAAGAGTTTGAGGAGAACAGGTATTAAATCTTCTTTAGTAGAATTCACTAGTGAAGCCATCTGGTCCTGGACTTTTACTTTTTGGTAGGTTTTTGATGATTGTTTAAATTTTCATGCTGCTGATCAGTCTATTTAGATTTTCTAATTTTTCTTGATTCAGTCTAAGAAGGTTGTATTTTTCTAGTTCCCTTTTCACAGGTCAGGTAGACTCCACTAAATCCCTAGCAGGTCAGGCTCTGGTTAATAGTTTCTCCTGTGAGCAAACTCTGTTGAGAAGAATAAAAGGTACTTGTGTTTTCCAAAATGGTTCCTTTTCCTTTTCTCCTGCCAGAAGCACAAGGGGATCACGCCCCCTCCACCCTCAAGTATTCAATGTGAGACTCCATAAAGATCCAGGTTGTAAAACTTAAAAAACTTACAGGGTATCCTTGGAGTTTTTGACTCTGAGTTATCCACAGTGAGCCATCAGAAATTTGTCGATTATGATTCAGGTTTCTCTACCTCAGCAATAGTTCACGCAGAGGTTTCTGCTCTATTTAAGTTGTGATTCTCTGTATTTGCCTGTCAGTCTCTCCAATTTGGGGGGCAGAGGTTTGCACTGTTACCTCCCTTAAGAATCGAAGAAGAGTTGTTGTTTTTTCAGTTTGTTCAGCTTTTTAGATGTTGTTAGGACAGAGTGATGACTCCAGCCTTCTTATAAGCTGAATTGAAAACCTACTGTTAAACATTTGGTTTTATAAGTTCGTTCTTCTGATTTGAATATCTAAACTCATTTTTACCTAGGAACTTGAACTTGTCTAATTGTTTTTTACCTGATAAATATTCTCTCTATAACTCTGTTATAAAAATAGTGAATATGAATTATACATTAACCTTTAAATTGATAATTCACAAATGTGGTACTGAATGACTTGTTTCATTTTTCAAGTGTTTTTTACTTTCTTTACTTTGAAGCTGCTTCTCAGCCTATTGATAACCATGTTAGTCCGTCTTCTTACTTGGGCCAGACACCAGCATCGCCAGCCAGATACTCACCTGTTTCAAAAGTAATGATTGGAGATGATGAAATTACACGGTAAGGAGCTGAACATTCATCCTTCTTACATAAAGCCAACTATTAGATCCTGTTATAATTGGCCAAGTAAGATAGCCACAATTTCAGGACTAAAAAACTTTATTGATAGATGAATGTAAACCTTAATTTTTTTCATTCGCACATTCATGGAAGAGCTCTAAAGAGTAAAAATATCTTAAACTCCAAATAAATCACTGTTCATTTTTTTAATATTGCTATTTTTTAATAATTGGTAAATTATCCATACAGAGTAGTTTAGGTAAAAGTTAAGAATATACTTATGCATAATTAAAAGTTACTTTTCATATGTTTTTATTTGATATATGCCATATGATATTATGGTATTTATTTTCAGAATTCATGTTCAGAATTCAACAAGTGGTATTTTCTGTTTGTTATTTATCCTTGATATCCTGACACCTACAGCTTTTAGCTAACATTACTAACTGCTTAAAGTTTGTAGATTATCTGTCTTTTCATTCCCAAAAACTCTTAATTAGGTGTGAATAAATAAGTGAAAAAGTGTTTTAGGTATTTTTCATATTATTCAATATAGTGATAAGACATTATGTTTATACAGTTTGCTTTATAATTTGTATAAGTACTTTATATTATGGCATTTAACATGAAGCATGCTAATTAATGTCTTTTTTATGTTTTTAATACATTATTGTTAGAATTATTATTTTTGAACCTTCATAATTGTAATTATTCTTTACTTGTTCTTACTTCAGGCAGTAATTTTTTTAAGATCATATAAGAATGTTTGTTTTTGTTTTCTTCTTCAAGAGTTAGCCATGCTGAGAATTTAATCTAATAGGTGTACAGTAATTATGTTTGGAATGAAAATTAGCAGGAAGAATAGTGTTTATGATTGTGGTATGAATTTTCAAGGCTGTTAGTCTTTAGCTTGTGCTCCTGTAATGATCTCTTATGGCTGTTTTGTTGTTGTTTTCTAATAGTGTTTATTTATAGAATTAAAGAGAAAAAATAGTGGCTTATCTAGTCTTTAATTTCTAACTAAATTTTTTCTAACTAAAAATATATATTAGCATATTGATTGCTGTTCCCCCTTGTTTTTTTCATTATCTATCTCTTGCCAATGTAGTATTAGACTTTGTAGTATTACACAACAGATCTACTTGTTTTCTGTAGTTTTCTGTGAAAATCGGGTGATTGGTTACTAGAGATGGCTTCCTAAACTGATGTTTGTTTTATCATTCCTTTTTGATAATTACACTACCTTGCCCAGGTATTGAAGTCTAAAAACCTTCACCTTCCCATTAGAATTACTCTCCACAGTTCAATTCTAAGTAGTCTTTTAGAGTTTATCTCACATTACCAATTAAAAAAAAGAAAAGAAAGAAAAATCCCAACAAACAGTTGATGATTCTGAAGTTCATTTTTCTAACAGCTTTATTAAGATTTGATCCATATACCATATAGGGGGCACCCATTTAAAGTATACAACGTAGTGATGTTTTATATAGTATATTACTAATTTTTTTAATTATGATAAAATATATATAATGTGGAATTGGCTACTTTAGCCATTTTTAAATGTACTATTCAGTGACATTAATTACATTCATAATATTATGCACACATCCACCACCACTATTTCCAAAACGTTTTATTACCTCAAACTGTGAGCAATAACGCACCATTTCCCTATCCTTCCAGTTTCTAGTAACCTGTAGTCTGCTTTCTGTCTCTATGCATTTTCCTAGATTGTTCATATAAGTGGAATCTTAAAACACTTATCCTTTTGTGTCTGGCTTCTTTCAGTTAGCATATTTTTCGAGTTTCATCCATATTGTAGCATATATCAGAACTTCATTCCTTTTTATGGCTAAATAATTGTCCATCATGTATATATACCCCATTTTGTTTATCCATTTATCTGTTAATGGATACCTGGGTGTTTTCCACCTTTTGGGTATTATGAATAATGCTATGATAAACATTGGCATACAAGTATCTGCTTGAGTCCCTGCTTTCAATTCATTAGTATATAGGTATGAGTAGAATTGCTGGGTCACATGGTAGCTGTGTTTAAGTTTATAAGGAATCCCCTGATTTCTGTAATGGCCATACCATTTTACATTAGCACGATCAATATGTGAGGGTTCCAGTTTTTCTACATCCTCACCCCCACTTATTTTTGTTTTGTTTTGTTTTATAGCTATTGTAGTAGGTGAGTCATATCTTTGTGATTTAATACATTTCCCTAATAACTATGGATGTTGAGCATCTTTTCATGGGCATATGTTATTTGAAAAATCAGAACTTATTTCACTCTAGAAGTATTGTTGGATTTCACCTGGATATTTTTAAATTAAGTGTTATTTGCTAATGTAAAATTATGATTCATGCATATGTTTAAAGCATAATAGGAACCCTAAACGATGAGTCCACCATCTAACACCACCAGTATAGTGAAAACCATCCTGTACCTCTGATCCTATGCTACTTCTCTTACATTG
Source organism: Cynopterus sphinx (assembly GCA_030015415.1). Lineage (NCBI taxonomy): Eukaryota > Metazoa > Chordata > Mammalia > Chiroptera > Pteropodidae > Cynopterus > Cynopterus sphinx. The sequence continues at coordinate 49,850,644 of CM057380.1, forward strand.
CCTCACCAAGTTAACTGCTTTCCTGAATTTTGGATGTATTATTTCTTTTTTTTATTTTGTGTATATTTGTATATACAATATTTCCTAAACAATATATGATTTAGTTTTGCTGTTTTTGACAAGAAAATATAATTTTATTAACCCTGTAAGTAACCGGCAAAACTGATACCTATGTATGACTAGAAAACACCATTTTAAGTTTTGAGTAAACAAATATTTAAGATTAATTCCACATTATATGGAAGTACCCCTAAAATTCATTTGTAAAAGTTATTTCTATCAAACCTTTTGTTACCAATATCTGTCTCTGATATTTTAGAAAAATCAGATAAAAATTTTAAAATATTCTTTAAATATGATACATTCTAATCTCGAGTGATATTCTCTGTTTCATTAGCTAAAATCATCTGCTGATGGAATTTTTATGGTCTTACCAGAGGATGTGAATAGTTTTCACACAACTATGTATATCTGGTAGCAAATGTGAAACATTAGTGTTAAGATATATTCTGATTTCAGAGATTTTAAATTGAGAGGGAGGCATAAAAGATGCATCTTAGAATGGAAGAAAAGCAGAGGTAGGTAAGTAGATAGATAGATGTGACTTTTGAAATACAGATATTTCATTATTTCATATGAAAAGTCTGGAGATGGGTAATTCCAGTGTTTGTATAGCAACCCTAAGGCCATGGTGTCTCTGCTTGGTCTTACCTTCATGACTATAATATGTTCAAACCAGTATTGGAATTAATGGAATTTTATTGTTTATTCTTTTTTGTGGGAGTTAGTTTGGATAGGGAGAGGAACAAATGTACTTTGTCTTTGTTAGAGTCCTTTCTCGGGAAGTGGCAATAATATTTCCTTTCATTTCTCAGAGGCCAGAATAGGGTTATAGCTTCACCTTAGCAAAGGGAAAAGGGATTGCGATGACTGGCTTAGGTTAGTCATGATCCATCTCTTTGGGACTGGAAAAAGAAGCTACCTTCTCTAACACAAAGAAATCTATCTACCTTTTACACTACCTAAGAAGAAGGGGCAGTGACTATTTAATAGGCAATAAAATGTATAACATCGACTTTTCATAAGTATATTATATTTTCTGAATAGGCTCTTTAACATTATTTTTCTAATTTCCATATTTTCTTTTGTTTTAGTTTCATGTTTATTTGCTTTTTAACATGGTTTTTAACTTTTATATAAAGTTAGGATTTTTCCTTTTAATTTCTAAGCCTAATGTCTAGGCTTAGAAAGAATTTCTTTGCTTCACAGTTTTGAAAACCTTTTATGTTTCATCTAGCTGTCTTTATAATTTGATAGATAACATAAGAGTTATCAAAAGGGAATTCTCATTGATAGAATGTCAAGTTCTAGGCAAAATTTCTAAAGTATTCAATATATTTTTTTTACTTTTTAGGGAACCTAGAAAAGTTGTTCTTCATCGTGGCTCAACAGGCCTTGGTTTCAACATTGTAGGAGGTGAAGATGGAGAAGGAATATTTATTTCCTTTATTTTGGCTGGAGGACCTGCTGATCTTAGTGGAGAGCTCAGAAAAGGAGATCGTATTATATCGGTAGGATATGTTAACAAAATGTTTTTATTATTTTTTATTTTTATTTTAATATTACTTGGTTTTTACATCCCAAAGTTATGGGAAATGTTTTAGTTTTCATTTTATAGCTTAATTGTAGAATTATAGTGTTGTCAGAGTACATGTTCTGTATGATAGATCTCTTGATATTTGACATTTATAAGAGATCAGTTTTTATAAAAGTGCTTGAAGAAGGTATGTATTCTCTATTTGTTGACTGCAAAGTCCTGTAGGTGTTTATTAACTCAGTCTTGTTACTTGTTTAGTTCAGAACTTTATATTTTAATCGATTGTCTATTTAAGCTACTTTAATATAAGTTTTTTAAGCTGTGTCAATATGGTGGTGGGTTTAGCAGTTTGTCCTTGCTGCAGTTTTTTTTATCATTGTATGTTTGAAATCCTGTTATTAGATGTATCTAAGTTTAGAATCATTATTTCTTCCTGGTGAATTGAACTTTTTTTTCACACAGAAATATCAAGTTTAATTATAAAGTGAACACATATGGAACCACATTCATTGTCCTCTCTTAGAAGTCTATTAAGTGCCCTTCTCAACAAAACCATTCCTGCTCTTTGACAGGCAGCTTTTACCAGTCATTTCTATTTTTACTTTTCATTATTTTACAACTTAGGTAGGCATCCCTAAAGAATAATTTTTCCTATTTTTGAAATTTATATAAATGAAATTATACTATATTATTTTGGGGATGTGTCTGTCTTCATTAAATCAACATGTGTTTTAAATGCATCCTTGTTATGCTTTTGGCTGTAGAGGGTGCATTTCTAGTGCTATGTAGTAGTAAATTTTATATCTATACTACAATTCCTTTAACCACCTATTCTAATGTTGGTGGACATCTCTATATATATTCTACATAGCCACTATATTTTCCAACTTTTCTCTATATTTTCCAATTTTTCTACAATGAACATATCATTCCAGGTGGAGTGCCTGGAAAATAGTAGGTGTGCAATGAAAAATTTTGAACAACTGCATGAAAAGTGATGTCTTTTTCTATTAAAGTTTTAGTGATATTGGAAGGGTTGAGGCTATGAACAAAGGTAGATCAAAGGGAGAATTTTCCATATTTGCAGATTTTCCTTGGCGCTCAGAGGAGACACATCAGTTTATAGAAGATTGGTGGATATCATCTCCTTTACCTAGAAAAGCCTCAGGCATATTTGGGCATCTCATTTAAAAAAAAGACTAGAAACCTCAACAAGATAAAGAGACAACCATATGAAAAGGAAAATACATTTGCAAGCAATGCCTCCAATAAGGACCTTAATATCCAAAATATGCAAAGAACTCATACAACTCGCTAACAACAAAAAAATAAATGATCCAGTCAAAAAATGGGGAGAGGACCTGAACTGACACTTCTCCCTAGAGGACATACAGATGGCCAACAAATACATGAAAAGATGCTCAACACTGCTAGCTATTAGGAAAATGCAAACCAAAACCACAAACCACAATGAGATACCATCTCACACCTGTTAGAATAGCTATTATCAACAGGGCAAGTAATAACAAATGCTAGAGAGGATGTGGGGAAATAGAAATCCCCACACTTCTGGTTGGACTGTTAATTGGTACAGCAACTATGGAAAACAGTATGGTGGTTCCTCAAAAAATTAAGCATTGATCCACCATATGATCCAGCAGTCTCTCTCTCTACTGGATATTAACCCCAAAGACTTGAAAACCCATATATGAAAAGTTATTTGCACACCGATGTTCATAGCAGCATTATTCACAGTGGCCAGGACATGGAAGCAACCGAGGTGTCCTATGATAGATGATTGGCTAAAGAAGCTGTTGTACATATGCACAATGGAATATTAGTCATGAGAAGAGATAAAATAATGCCATTTGTGGCAACATGGATGGACCTCAAGATAATCATACTAAGGAAATAAGCCAGACAGAAAAAGTTGAAAATCACATGATATCACTTATATGTGGGGTATAAACCTAAAAGCAACAAAGGAACAGAATAAACAGAGACTCATGGACATGGACTACAGACTAGTAGTTACCAGAGGGAAGGGGATGGGTGATGAGAGGGGAGGTAGACAGGGTTAAGGGGAGTCAAATATAGGGGAGTAGGGGAAGGGTGAAGTGGGTAAAGAAGATCAAATACATGAGTTGAAGGAAACTGGGTGGTAAACACAATAGAATATACAGATGTCAAATTATAATGTATACCTGAAAATTATATAATTATATTAACCAATGTTACCCAAAGGAACTTAATTTAAAATAAAATAATATATGTATATTCTTTAAATATCCAAATACACCTTAGTGGGAGCCCATAAATTATTATTTAGCAATGCTTCTTTTTGATAATACATTTACAGTATTTATGAAAATATCTTAATTTTACCCTCACTTGTAAATACAATTCAATGTAGAATTCTAGGTTGATAGCTACTGTTTCAAATACTTTGAAGATACTGCTTATACTATCTGGCTTTTCTTGTTGCTATTTAACAAAAAGATCTATACTCTGTCTTGTTTGTAGGTAATTTTTTTTACTAATTACTTTTGAGTCTGCAATTTCACTGAAGTCTCTGTATAGCATTTTATTTCTTTTAAGGGTGGATTCATTGTGCTTTCTGAATCAGAGAAGTCCTGTCTTTCACCAAATCTGGAATCTTAGCTATTGTCTTTTCAAATTTTACCTTTGTACATATTCTTTCCTTGAACTCCTATGAAAGGACATTATCATTTTGTTCTCCACGTCTTTTAACTCCAATTTTATACTTATGAACTGTCTCCTTGAACTTGATTTCAGATCTGTTTTTCAGTTCATAAATTCTTTTCCTTTTTGTCTAATCTGGTCTTTAAATCAAAACTAACTTTTTATTTTTAAAGTACATATTCTTTCTATAAATTTTTTTGGATTCTTTTTCTGTCTGTGTTGGTGGGTTTTGTGGGGTTTAGTTTCTTCCATTCTTGGAGGTTTTTCTTTTAAACCTATTTATTTTATATTCGATAAATACTAGTTCTATTTTCCGCAGATTATAGGTATCTACTATGTGTTATTTTATTGTGTTTTATAGTAAATACTTTTCTGATGTTCTAAGTTGTGTATTGTGAGCTTTTTTTCATAGTACTTTATTTAGTTTATATGTGGAAATCCAGTGCTGCCTGAATTGGGGAATGGCATTCTTCCAAAAATAGTTTCCATCACTTGTTGTATATAGAGAAACGTCATTCTTATCATTTTCCAATGAGGAAATTGAAGTTTAGAGGTTATTTTGCTTGTAAAAGCTAATAATATCTAATAAATGCGATAGCCAGGATTCACCTTAATCACTATATTATGCTATGCTATTTTGTTTTTACTTTAAATATTTAGGTAATACTTTGAAATTTTAATATATGAGATATAGAAACTTACATGCTGGGTCAACAATGCTATTTAATATTGATAACTATTTTAAATCATTTCTTAAAATATAAATCAAATGATACCTTTTCAACCACAAAATATAAAGAAAATCAAAAAATATTCCTCAAACTCAAGATATGTTACTGGAACATGATAGGAAAAGCATTACATCTTATATGCAGTTTTCAGATCATTTCCTCTTGCCATTTAATTCTTCCCTGCACATACTTAGATGTATCAACATATTCTTGCAGCTTATCCTTTTGGGGATCCTTTAAAATTCAAGAATGAATCCAGGGCAGAAAGAAGATGACCAATTATTTACAAAAGAGAAGGAAGGAACTCTTTTTTGTTTTGATGGATTTCATAATGATAAAGCATAATTTTATCAAGAGGACTTGACATTCTTTAGTGTGCATGTACCTAGAATCCTTTCAAAATATATGAATCAAAAATTACCAGAACTAAGGATAAAAATAGATAGATCTACAGTCATAGTTGAGGATTTAAACTTCCTCCTCTGTAATTGATAAAATAAGTAGATAAAAGAAGGAGCAGAATTTTGGTTCTTACCACTTATTGTCTACAAAACTTAACTTGAAATGGATCATAGGATTAAACTTCTAGAAGACATTTAAGAAAGTCTTAATTAACTTGGATTAGGCAAAGATTTCTTAAGTAGACCAAGGGACCAAGTCATTTCCATGGTGAAAATAAAACATTTTTAATAAACAATGTTGAAACAATTGGATATCTATGTGGAAAAAACTTGGACTTCAACCCAGTCTTACTGCAGACATAAAAATTGATTCTAGATGGACTATATATCTAAATATATAACAGCCAAAACCATAATTCTCATAGAAGAAAACATGGGAGGATATCTTTGCAAAATTGGGGTAGACAACAGTTTCTTGGACAAGATAATTAAAACTCTAGCCATAAAAATGGTGTCATTAAGAAACCAAATAGGCAAGCTACATAGTGGGAAAAAATATTCTCAGCACATATATTTAACAAAATACTTTCCAAAATATATAAACATCTCCCCATAAATCACCATTAAAAAAATGAGTAGCTCAATTTAAAAATGAGTAAAAGACATGAATAGATATTTCACTAAACAAGATAAATGAATTGTTTATAAGTACATGAGAAGGTGCTTAACATTAGACATCAGAGTAATGCCTAAAACAGTGAATAAAGGGGTTTAGAGGAATTTGTACAGAAGTGATATAACTTTTCTGTCTCTTAATTGTGGCAAAAAATACATCATACAAAATTGTAAAACTTCTTAACTATAAATTAAAAATCAGTAGAAACTATTCCTAAGGAAGCCCAACAATGAGCTTACTAGACAAAAACTTTAAATCAGATATTTTAAATATGTTAAAAGAATTAAAGGAACACATATCTGAAGAATGAAAGGAAAGCATAGGAACAATATCTCACCAAGTAGAGAATATCAGTAAAGAGATTTCTGTTATGTAAAATAACTAAATAGAAATTCTGGAGGTGAAAAATATAATAACTGAAATGAAGGAATCTAGACAAGCTCAACAGCAGATTTGAACAGAAGAATCATCCAGGCTGAAGAACAGAAAGAAAAAAGAAGAAAAATTAATAAAGCCTTAAAGACCTATGGGATATCATCAGATATACCAACATATGCATAATGAAGTCTCAGAATGAGAAGAAAGGGGTAGAAAGAATATTTATATAAATAATGGCCACAAACTTTCCAAATTTGATTTTTTAAAAACATACATCAAAGAAGCTCAATGAATTACAAGTAGAATAAACTTGAAGAGCTCCACACCATAGACACATCCTAATCAAACTATTAAAAGACAAAAGCATATGCCTTAAAAGCAGAGAGAAATGACTCATGTATAGAGGATCTTCAGTAAGATTAACAGATGCTTTCTTATCAAAATTCATGGAGGCCAAAGGTCAGTGGGATAACACATTCAAAATTTTGAAAGGTAAAGGCTATTTACCATGAATTCTGTATCCAGCCAGACTGTCCTTAAGAAATGAAGGATAAAAGATCTCCTAAGGTAAAAGAAGTTAAGGAAGTTTATCTCTAATAAACCTTCCCTATAAGAAGTACTGAAGGGAATCCTTCAGACTAAAATAAAAGGATACAAGAGAGCAACCCAAATCCATATAAAGAAGTAAAGAGCATCTTTAAAGGTAACTACATAGGTAAATATAAGACAGCATAAATGTATTTTTTATTCGTGAGTCCTTTTCCCTTCTAACTTAAAAGATAACTGAATAAAACAATTTTAAATCTGTGTTGATGGGCACACATTGTATAAAAATGTGATTTATATGACAATAGTATCACAAGGGGGATAGAGGGCACAGAGTTATATAGGGGCAGAGTTTTTATATACTATTGAAATTAAGTTAGTATTAGTTCAAAATAGATTGTTATAAGATGTTAATTATAATCCAGAGAACTCACTAAGAAAATAAACCAAAATAAATTTTTTTAAAAAAACTATTCACAGAAATTTTAGCAAATCCAGCAACAACAAAACTTTTATTGCTGATAAACAACTTTAGCAAGTTTGCAGGACAGAGAATCCCAACAAGAAATAGTTGTATTTCTAAATACCAGCATTGAACAACCTAAAAGGGAAATTAAAACAATTTTATTTACAGTAGAATCAAAAAGAATGAAATACTTAGAAATAAATTTAAAGTAGATACAATGTGTAATATTCATACAATGGCATATTATTCAGCCATAAAAAGTAATGAAGTACTAATAAATGCTACAATAAGGATGAACCATGAAAACATGTTAAGTGAAAGAAGCCAAACACAAATGATCACATATTATAGTATCCCACATATTTAAAATATACAGAATAGAGAAATCCACTGAGTCAGAGAGTAGATTAGTGGTTTCCAGAGGCCAAAGGGAGAGAAAGGGGAGGAATGACTGGTAATGAGTAGTGAGTTTCTTTTTGAGTGATGAAAATGTTTTGGAATTATTTCGTGGTGATGGTTGTACATGTTTGTAAATGTACTAAAAACCACTCAGTTGTAAACTTTAAATGTGTGGATTTTATGTAAATTATATCTCCCTTTTTTAAGTGTCAGTGTAAAAAAAGAGCCCAATTTACACAAATATGTCTCAGTGCAAGCATTTCTTTGCAAATTCTTTTGATAATGTATTTTCCATTATACTATGCAATGATATTTAAGAAAGTTTTTAATTTGTAGTCTTGTTAACAAAATATTCTCTTTAGCTTTATGTAGCCTGTGTTCAAACCTTCCATGTAGCAAAAGTATTTGATGCTCAATTTCACTAAAAATTATAATCTTCTTTACAATAATCAGTGAAATTCTATCTTTATATTTCTTCCCCAATTTGTTCTCCTGGGAATTAGGAGGATTTTCTGTATGCTTGGAGTAGAACTATTAATATATTGTGTTGAGTCTGTTATAACCTTCAACTAGAGATATTTGCTAATAAAAGTACATTATGTTATATTTGTTTAACATAATGCTTTTGATTAAGCTTTTGAATCTTGGTTTTCATTTGAGAGGTGTTCATGTTCTAACTTAGTTGCATAATTATATCCTTCATAGATAATATAAAATACTAGGTCTTTACATGGTTAAAATGTTTTTTTTTGTGTGTAAATTTTATGATTTCAAGAATTTCTAAAATTGATATGTGATCTTTAATAGGTTTATATTAAATGCCAACAAAACAGGTTTTTATATAGAAATTGCATGACGGTTCTTTCTTTCCAAAAAATACTCAGTGAAGAACATTGCTATAGTCTTTTAATTGCTGGTTCTTTGAGGAAGTCTGCTTAAATATTTAAAGTTTATTACATTCAAATACAATGCTTCCTGAATGTTAATGTTGTTTTTCCTATAGTGGAAAAGGTGTAGTCTTTTTAGATAGTGTACCATGTAGTATATACTAGGTATTGCTGGCCTTTCAGAAGAATTTAGTTGCTTATTCTTCTGGAGTAGAATTTATCACCTCAATAATTCACCTGTGAAAGAGCTCTTTACCCAAAAAATGAAACCTTGAAATCTTAGTTAAGGCTTCTCGCAAGATGGCATAGAAGGTAGAGGCTGTGCATACCTCCTTAGCAATCACACCAAAATTATAACGAAACTACAGAACAGCCAGTACAGAGAGACACCTGAGGTCTGGCTGAACAGAAGCCTCACAACTAATAACAGGTCACTTCAAAAACGGTAGAAGGATTGGAGACACGAAACAGGCTGTCCAGAATCAGGAGGGCTATTTTAGCTGTAGAGCCACCTCCCCCACCTGAGGAACAAGGAGCCCTGGATGCAAGTAGCTCCCCATCCCAGAGTTACAGTGCCAGGAAGAGAAGTCTCCAGTGGAGGTTGTGGCTGAGTGAGACGGAGGACCACAAGAAGCGGAAACCAGCTTCTTACAGGGCCCACACCAAGCCTTACTTGCTGATGGACTCACTCACTCTGAACTCCAATGCTGGGACAGCTGCTCCAGGAGTACCACGAACATACAGGGAGACACTGTTGTTGAGCTTAGGGTGAGGGCTGGAGGGGTGGTTTGTTCCCAGACAGAGGTGCAGGCAGAAGCTATTGTTCCTTTATTGAGCCCTATCCCATCATCCCAGGCTGAAGATCAACCTGGATAACACTGGTTGCTCAGACCAGGAGATTCCTTGAGACTCCGCCTCTCGCAACTTGTGGACCCACTCAAGCCTCTTCCAGTGATTTATTCCATACAAATGGGCTGTCTTGGCTCCTTCTTGGAACTTTTCATAAAATTTCTCAAAGGCTCACAAAACCCAAAGAAGTGGTATTTGGCCTCAGTGTTCCTATACATCTCACCAAGCAGCCTCAATCCCTATACTAGTGGCAGCCAGCCTTGGTTTCTGACTTAGCCTCTCGAGGCACCTTTAAGCCCAGCACAGGCAGCAGCCATCTGTGGATTGTTTGATGACTATTACCAGGTGGCCTTGGAGGTACACATGCTGCTACTGAACTTGGCCTGAAGCTTAACCCCTCCCAGGATTGTGCCAATGGGCCCCATAGCACACCTACTATATAAAGCCACTCTACTAAGACTGGGAGACTTAGGAGCCCTACTTAATACATAGAAACAGACACATGGAAGCAGCCAAAATGAGAAAACAAAGAACCATGTCCCACATGAAAGAAAAGAAAAAAGCTACAGAAAAAGAATTCACCAAAATGGAGATAAGCAGTATACCGGATGCAGATTTCAAAACACTGGCTATAAGGATCCTGGAGGGACTTAGGGGAAGAATAGATGAACTCAGTGAGAGCTTTAACAACAGTGAGATAAACATAAAAATGGAGATGGGAAAATAATAGAGAACCAGTCAGAAATGAAGACTACAATATCTGAAATGAAGAGTACTTTAGAGATAATCAACAGAGTGGATGAAATGGAGGATCAAATCAGTGACATAGATTATGAGGTAGCAGAGGACACCCAATCAGAAGAGCAACAAGAAAAAAAAATCCAAAAAAAAAAAAGGTAGTTTAAGAAGTCTCTAGGACAACGTTAAGCATAACATCCACATCATAGGAGTACCAGAAGAAGAGAGAGCACAAGGAATTGAAAACCTATTTGAAGAAATAATAATGAAAAAATTTTTTTATCTGATGAAATAGACATACAACCTCAAGAAGTTCCGAGAGTCCCAAACAAGATGAACCCAAAGAGGCTCACACCATAACTCATCATAATTAAAATGCCAAAGGTTACATTCAAAGAGAGAATCTTAAAAGCAGCAAGAGAAAAGCAAGTAGTTACATAAAAGGGAACACCCATAAGACTGTCAGCCAATTTCTCAACAGAAACTTTAAAGACCAGAGGGCTTGGCACAAAATATTCTAAGTGATGGAAACCCAGGACCTACAACAAAGATTACTTTACCCAGAAAAGCTGTCATTTAGAATTGAAGGACAGGTAAAGCACTTCCCAGATGAGAAAAAGCTAGAGTTCATCACCACAAGCCAGTTTTACAGGAAACATTGGAGGGACTTCTTTAAGAAAAAGAAAAAAATATTTATCAAAAGGCTAAATAAAGTATGGCAACAACTACATATCTGTCAACAAGTACTTCAAATGAAAAACAAGTGCTTCAATCAAAAGGTGGTGTGGCTGAATGGATAAGAAAACAAGACCCTTACATATGCTGCCTATAGGAGACTCACTTCAGACGAAGAGACATATAGACTAAAAGTAAAAGGGTAGAAAAGGATATATCTTGATGGACTTAGAGGGTGGTATGCTGAGTAGAGTAAATCAAATAGAGGAAGACAGATGCCATACAATTGCACATGTATATAGAATCTGAAGAACAAAATAAACAAAAACAGAAACTCATAGATACAGAGAACATTTTGAGAATTACCAGATGAGGAGTTTGGTGAAAAGGGAGAAAGGATTAAGAAGTTACAAATTGGTAGTTACAAAATAGTCATAGAGATAGAAAGGGTAACATAAGGAATATAACCAGTAGCATTGTAATAACTATGTACAGTATCAGAGGGGCACTGACATATTGGGTTGATCACTGTGAATTATATATATAGATGTCTAATCAATATATATACACCTGAAGCTAATATAATATTGTATGCCAACTATAACTGAAAGATAAATTATTTTTTAAAATGAAACCTTGCTCACTTAATAACATTTACTCTATTTCAAATGTTAGTTTTTGAAATCTGAGCTATTTTAATACTTTAAAATAAGTGTTTTTTGTTAACTCTAAACAAGTGGAAGCTTTAATTTGGAAAAGGAAGGAAAAGAATTGGAACTGACGTGAGTAATAGGAGTGAAAATACAGCAGGAATTGAAGATGCTACAAAATGAATTTCCCTCCTGTTGCTGGAGTTACTGGTGAAATGAAAAAAAAAAATTCTTTCAAATTTAAGATTTGGTTTGATTTACAGGTAAACAGTGTTGACCTCAGAACTGCCAGCCATGAGCAAGCAGCAGCTGCTTTGAAAAATGCTGGCCAAGCTGTCACAATTGTTGCACAATATCGACCTGAAGGTAATGAAGTTCTTGCTGTCTATATTTATTGTTTATTAAGTTTTTAGACATTCCTCTTAATAATGTTCAGCTTTCTAAACTTAACTTTCTTTTTACTGTTTTATTCTGATATATTAATCCTAGTATAAGTTATCACTTTTGAACTAGATTATTAATACCAGGGTTTAAGATATGTTTCTAATAGCTTCTATTGCTATTTAAAATAAAGAAAAAGAATATAAATTGGGTTGCAATGTGTTTCTAGATAGCAAAGTATCATGGACATGACCTTACTAAGTTCCTAGGGATAAGAAGATGGTAATGGAAATTTTGAGTTCATGCCATTTAAACATATATAAGACTGTAGCATACATCAACATAACCACTTCAATAAAACCTCAGCGGAATTTAAAAAGCTTAAACACCCAAAGGAATACATAGCATCCTGGTTAATGTTCATAAACAGCAAATTGAAGAAGGAAAGAATGATGAGAGTAAAGGAGCCAAGAAAAATGATGTGAGTAAAGGAACCAAGTGAAACATTCTATAATTTAGCAGTTACATTTATTATTATTTTCTTAGCATGTAATTTATTTTTGTAACAGAACCTAATATGTGTTTTAGGTGATCAAAGTAGTGTGTTGGGCATTGCTTGCTATTTCATAATATGTACAGTCTTATAAACCTCAAACTTAAAAAAGCAGCAAGGAAAATAAAACATACACTACACATACTTCTACTACCCATACAGCTCCATCTCACATTAAGCAAACTAAGAAGGCAGACAATATCTGGACAACAAAATACAGGCAAAGGTTACTTAAGCAGCTTGAGATCTGACAGAAGCCACAAGGAAAGAGAGAAAGAATAAAAACACATGACACGAGAGGTTGAGAACATTCAGTGGTGGCAGAACTTAGAATATAACAGAAAATTGAACTTCTTAAAGGAAAGGGGCTTGTTTTTGAGGTATAAAAATATTATCCCTGATTATGGCAAGCCTCATGGGAGTTGGAGTGAGCAGGCTAGAGCACAACCCATTCTTGATGTGGTTTGGTATAAAGAAGTGGAGAATGCACATTCAGATAAAGCAATCTGTCTTCATAGCATCAGATAATGTGACAGTCTTTTGGTTTTAAAGACTGTAAAGAACCTGTGCTTCCATCACTCTGGATTCCAAAACTTTCTGGTCCAGCCTAAAATTTGTCCAGCAAAATCTAACTAATAAATAATAAGTCGTTTGAAAATAACTGGCATGGTATTCATACAAAGATATTAATAAGAAAATGTAGAAACAGACAGCAAAGCTTAGCAGCAGGTTAAGGTTAGTCACACACACATGCCCATACACATATACATACACACACAATTTGACACAAATTTGATGAAAATTTTATCTTAATGTTTTTAACAATTTGTACATTCACATCTTTGAAAGAAGACCACAAAGTAGAAATGTAAGAATAGATGTAGGCAAAGATGGTTTAACAACCAGAAGAGATTAATTTTGAATTAACAGAGCCCAGAAAAGAAGGTGGCAAACAAGTGTTTTAAATTGGACCACAAAGGCAAAGAAACACTGTAGACAAATCAATAGGAAACATAAAGGATACAATAGTAAAATTAAATAAGATGAAACAAATAAAGAGGATTTTAAAAGATAAAAGAGATAATGTTAGCAATGGAAGACACAATTATATATATGCAACATATACATAATTTTAGACTTTATGAAAAAAAATGTTTTTTAAGAAGAAAGTGTTTAAAATCATAATACATTCAAGAAAACACCCCTGAATTAAAAAGAAGTGAATCTTCATATTGAAAGGACACAACATGATAGAAAATTTACTTAGAATGGTCAAAATTCAGACATATTCTAGATAATGTTTATCAAGAAAGAATCTTCTGGGATCTGGGTAAAAACATTCATATTAATAAGGGGGTAAAAATTGATCGATGGAAGGAAGAACTGCTCTCTAATGCTTGGTTAACACAGACCAGAACAAGGATAGTTATTTAATTTTACCATTTTTATATTTAGTAGCTCCTAACTAACCGAAAGTACTATTTATGCACTAGATATACTTGCCACTGATTGTTGGCAGGAGTGGGCTGCCCTCTTCCCAGGATAGTTATTGAATGGGCCCAGGAATTTACCTTTCAGATTACCTTTCTCTGTGCTTGTACTCATTTTTTTTTCTTTCATTCATTCTTTTTTGTAATTTCTATACTTCTAATAAACTTTTCTGATTGATTGTTTTTCTCTAGTTTATACAAAACTTTCAACTATTCTAGACTTGATGAAGGCATTTTTATGTCAAGGAGAATTTGCATTGTGTTTCAAGCTTAAACCTTTATGTTGATTACTCTTATATCTTCTTTCTGAACATCCCCTGAACACCAGACTTAATTTTCTATTTGATTTCTCCAGCTGTATTTCTTCCTAGTGTTTGAAATTGAACATATCTGAAACAATTCTTTTACTGTCTCTGTAAAGGGTGCTAAAACCACAGCTTAGAAGTCATCCTTCACCTCTCACTCCTTTCTCAACCTCTGTGTTATGGCCACTACCTCACCAAAGCCACCATGTTCTCTTTCCTGAACTATTCTAATAGCCTCTAACAAGTTCTCCTCATTTCTTTCTTGATTTTCTCTAATCTGCTCTCTGTTCCTTACCCAAAATATTTTTTGAATACAAAGATTGGATTGTATAATTTTCTGTTTAAAATATTTCCCATCATACTGTGGATAAAGTCCAAACCCTATAAATAGAGCCTGCAAGGCCCTGTGTGATTAAGCACAGCACAATACCTGTACTTCACTTGGTTCTACTCCTTAAGCCTAACCATACAGGACTCCTTTCAGACCCTCTTGATTGCACCAGATACTTTCCTAATTCTCTGCTCATTCTTTTCTTTCTTTAAATTTCTTTTTCCCTATTCTTTATATGGTTGGCTTCCTCTCCATTTTTCGTAGTACTGTGATATTTTTTCTTTATAACACAAAACAGGATTAATAATTACATGTTTATTTCTGTGCCTATTTGTTTATTATTTATTTAAGCCTTGCTTTTGGGCCTTATCAAATAATGTAACTATATTTCTACATACAGATGATGAAGTAAACTCAGATAACAAACCTAGTAATAGATAGGATTCAGTCCTAAGTCTCTTGACTTCAAAATCTAGATTCTTCCACTGGGAATATTTTGTTGAGTGCTTAGTCTGGTAATGTTGTTGTATACTGTAATCTTTTTACAACAGCTGTGGTACCACTGCCTACCTAACACAAGGGTTTAAGTACTAATAGAGCACAAAGACAAACATTGCCTTAAGAATTCAAGAAGAGGTAAATTGTATTGCCTAGCTTGAGAAAAGATGCCATAGAGTAGGATTGAGGCTTAACTGACAACCTAAAGAATAAATAATATATAGATGGGCAGAGAGAAGAAATGACATTCTAGGTAAAGAATAATAGAAGAACAAAGGTAGGAGAGTTAAAATTTAAAAGCATGTTTTGTGTACTTTGAAAACTCACCTGTCCTCCTTGCTATGTTGCTGTTTATGTAATGTTTATTAGACAGCGACACTATAGTGTTATGTTATATTTTAATATTATGTGTTTTTAATTAACAAATATAATTTTGTCGTACATCACTTTTTTACAAAACATATTCCACATCATTTAGTATTAACTACTCTGAGGGCCAAGGATATAAATTGAAGATAAGACTCAGACTTTGTTTCTCAGTAAACTGGCCATTTTAAGAAATACAAAAGGAGTTGCTTGACACTCTGATAATGAATCATCTTCTTGCAGTTAGTATTCACTTTACTAATTCCCTTGGGATTCTCTGCTTCACTGATAAGCTGACATACAGACAGAAAAAGAGCAAAGAGGTAAGTTTTTGGTAGGAGTTTTTATCTTTTAGAGTCTTTAACGCCTATTAGTCTTAGGTAAAATACTGTTATGGGTTTTTCAGCTTGTATACTTTGAACTTTTATTACTTAGACTCTAAGTATGAAAAAATAATCTCTGCGAAGCATTTAAAGAGATTTTACCTTTTAACTTCCCTCAGTTTTGGTAACTCCAGCGACAAGAAACGATTTATTTTTTAGAGCTTACTGCTACTTATTATTTTGGGGGAAATTATATCCGTAATAAACGGGCACTGGAATTATAAGGCTACTTTTCTACTCCATATCCAGAAGTTACAAAATTTTAGCAAATAGTTCCTGGTCTAAAGTTCAAGAGTCTCTTATGAATTGGGTAATAGAATATAAATATAATAGGAAAAAATGTGTGCCAGGCATGATACTAACCATGTTAACATTTATTACCTCTTAATTCCCATAAAACCCTATAAGATAGGCAGTATTATCCCCCATTTTACATTACAGTTGAGTAAGGCATAAAAAGCTCACATAACTTGCTAATTAAACTGCCATTAAGTGATTAAGATTTCTTCTAGATCCTTACAGAGGGAAAACTTTACCCTTTTATTTAATGTCTGTGGCCTGTGAATTTAACTAAAGACAGATTAACAAGAGAAATGAGTTTATTTTGTATGTATGCAGGGAGCCAACAAAAGAAGTCACTAGCTCATTAAATGGTTAATGTTTAATGCTTATATACCTAATTTTGTATGGAAAAGGGAGTGGGGAGAAAAGCGTTCTGTGGGAAAAATGAATAGGTTTCTTTAGGTGAGACGAATGGATTTTTAGGAGGAAGTTTGTGATAATGTTTGTCTATATAAGTATGTATGGTCTCTTCATTCTACTTAAGGACTATAAAACTCCCCAAGAGAGGGATTTATGATTTATGATAGCCCTATTTCACAAAGGAAGCTGCTTTTAGTCAGATAAGGGAAGCTCTGAGGAGGCTTTTTCCCCTTGCATTTGTTGAATCTTCAGTGTCTTTAGCTTAAAATAATTTTTATGGCAACTCTGAGGTTCCAAGTGGTTCCCCACACCCTAAACTCACTCTCTCAACCATACACTAAAGCTGACTCCCTTTATAAAAAGCCCTAACCTCAGATATTTTCTTTCATTGTTCCTCAGGTATATCTGAACCTTAGATCTCTGTTTTTGGTTCAGGAAATTATATTGCAATGATATTATAAAAGAAAGATTAAAGAGAAAGAATTAAACATATATTAAACTTATTTTCTCTTTCCCATTGTTATATCTTATATCGGTGAGGTACTTTGTTTTCAAAGACAAAAGTCTTAGAGATTGGTATTGTTATCTCTAATTTTCAAGTAATTAAACTGTAGTTTACAGAAGTTGAGAGATCTAGCCAGAGCCACTTAACTTTTCTGAGTTTCAGTGCTTTAATTTAAATCTGATTTGCAAGAGGTAGAATTTTAATCCCAGTCTCCTCATTTTATTTCCATTGTTATTTCTGGTTAACAACCAAAAGAGATGAGAAGTGGAGACTGAATGGAGAGGTTGTGTTTGACTAGTGATATTTCTTTACATGCATTTGTCAACTCTTACAGTGATTTTTCTTTAGCAGCTTCCTAATTTAAAAAATTTTAGTCTCTTTTCTTCCCATAGCTTTCAACCTTTTTCTACTACTTAAAACAACCAGCCTGCCTTCTTACTCAAAATATTTTCCCTTTTATTCTCTAGACTAGTTTTATCATTCATCCTCCATGAGTTGTTGCTCTCACATGTTAACTTTGTGTTTAATTATATTTCATTATAGAGTATAAATTTGTTTTATTCTTTATAGTTGAGATTGGAAGTTTAGAAGAGATTGAGGGAGGTATAGTTTCTCCTCACTCTCCTCTCTAACTTTCTTCTATCTTTTCACTTCTAGTTTAGAAGAGAAAACAAAGAAGTTGAAAAGGGGAATATAATGCAGAAAATCAGCTATTAAACATTATTTTTCCTTATAAGCATGCACTTATTATTTATGCCCAGCAGTTCAGAGACTCCCAGTGTATTTCATGACAAGAAATATAATTTGGTTCAAGAAATTCCGAAATGCTGAATCAAGAAAATCTCCTATGTAACATTTAGATCTCTCCCAATGATAGCTTTCCTGAAATGGATTGTAATGTGATTTCTAGGAGAGAATTGCAAAAGACTTTCTGAAAAAAGAAATGAAACTCTTCCCCCACAGTAAAATATAAGAAAACATATACAGGATGGTCAAAAGGTAGAAATTGATAGAGCTAAAAAGTATGAATTGATTGAAACAAAAGGAAAAGATTGGAAACATAGCTAGGTAAATGAAATGGAAAGTTTAAAGGAAAAGTAATTTGAGGAAATTGTTGATTACATTCTGAACAGACAAAACAAATGGTTATGAGGACTTAATAGTAAAGAATATAAATACAAAATCTAATTAAAGTGAACAAAATTAGTAAAACATAAGTAATTATCAGGAATCGACCTAGCTCTCCAATATCTTAAATGTTGAATATCTGAGACTAAAACCAGAGGGCAACTGAGTACAGGGCTCGTGCTGCCTATGCCACTCAGCCAATAGACGAGCACAGGAGTTAGGTTGTTTAGAATAAGCATTTATTGTCAGAGCACTGGTGATCTGAGAAGGTATTAGGTTAACAGCTTCAAAAACTGCCTTGTCTTCTCAGTCAGGCTTATGGTATTTAAGGGAAAATACAGGCATTTTTCTAGGGGCTACCTGACAGTTCCAGGGGGTCTGTCATGCTTCTTGGAGCTGTTCCTCTGGCAGTGTGGTCCCTCCAGTGATGTAGCAACCCAGGAACAAAAATGAGAGTAATCTGGAAAGAATACTACACCAAAAGGACTGTGATCAGTAAGCATAAGGACATTAATCATAAGTTTCAGGACAACTTTCTGTGCCAAGGAATGTTCCAAGCTCTGGGTCAAGCAACTGAGGACAATCTATTGTTAAGCCATAGGACAAGGAAAAGCGAAGCCACGGACACTGTGAGGCTTCTACTGCAGGAGTCTCAACAGGGCCCTTCTTTAAGACTTTTTTAAATAGCTTTGTAATAACTTAGTTACTTCTTAGGAAAGAATATTTTTCTGCCTCACTATAAAAAGTCATGTCTTCTTTTACAGAAAGGTTTAAGTTTCTAAAATGTAGAATATTTTAAATCAGTAGGTTTTGTTATCAAAATAGCAAAATCACTGGAAACAGCTAATAATGCTTATAAAATATAATGAACATCCTCTTAAAAGCATCATAGGTTTGTGATACTAATGTCTCCACAGACAAGGAACATATGCCAGGAAAACCTGCCCACAAAACAAATGAAAAGTATAACCTTCTATTTCAAAACAAGTTCAAGAAAAACGATGGAACATATGAAAGAACATAAATGAGTTGATTATTATTCAAAATTATTAGAAGTGAAAATCTTAACATAAAAAATTAAATTTAACTAGAAGGAGCATGGTATTTCCATAAAGCAAGTTAAGTGAAAAAGAGGATATTTTTAAAAATCAAAAATAAAGAGCTCTTTTCCTTCCACGTCCTGATCAGTTCAGTCCTGAAGTCATTAGATAGAGCACAGCAAGGTAGCTATCTTGCATTGCAAGGCCAGGAAGGTTAGAGACAGCTATGTTGACACATTTGGATTTAATCATAAAAAAGGCTTTCACACAGGGCACTTTCCTGGTGTGAGGAGTCAAAGCCTGGGCTGAGTGAGGAGATTACAGGAGACTGGTCAGAATTCAATCAGGGAAGTAAATTGTACTAGAAACATACATACAAAGAGATTAATCAAATGAATATGTATGCTAAGAGCATTGTTATCCATAATTTTCACTGTTGGCAAAGACAGTTACAAATATGGAAAGGGAGAAAACTATATAAATTCTATAATACTAGAATTGGAGAAATTGATATGAATATATGATTTTCAGTTGATATAAACACAGTTATAAATGTGTCTTATATATATAATAAAATTTATGTATTACTAAATAAAATTTATTTACATATATATAAATAAAATTCCCTAGCGCTATCCACTTAGAGGGCCTGGGCTTAGTGCCACTCCATTAGCAATGAGGACACCTCTCACTCAGATCTTTGCTTCTAGTTATACTATTTTCCACCAAAATTACAAAGCTTGTTTGGATAAATGTCTGGTTCCAAGGATAAGGTAGAGAATATACCAAATTATTCTGTAATGTTTTGTGTCAGGAAGCAAGGAAGTAATGATGGAGACATGTCAGAGGACACAGAATCCTATTTAAAGGAGTTTTCACTGACCAAATTGGGAACATTTTGGGAACATTTGGGAACAAATTGGTATTATTAACTGATGATAATAATACCAATAGTAATTATTATAATAATTATAATCCATTGAATAAATTAGGATATCATGAGTCTTTGCTAACATAAATAAATGAATTAATTGAAAGTTTGATGAGAGTAGAGAAGTGTACATGGTTTCAGTAACTTATTATTTGCAAAGGGAAAAAGTGGAATTTTACTGTAGAGAAACCTGGCAGACATAAACTTCATCAAGTACCAAAAGTTAATATTAGCAATGGGAGATATCAAAATTATATAGCACCTGAAAGAGTACACTAGAAAGAACATAACATATCTTCTGTAATATTCCTGTCAAAGTTGCATAATCTTGATCTAATATGGTAACATCAGACAAATCTAAAGTGAGATACATTCTACAAAACAATTGACCTGTAATCTTCAGTAGTATTGAGATTACCAAGTCAAGGAAAGACTCAAGAACTGCCTTGACTAAAGGAGATAAATGCTCACATGCACGATTTCAAACTAAATCCTTTTGTTACAAAGGACATTATTGGAGAAATTTCAGTGGAATGTAAGCATTAGAATATAGTAATGAATTAATGTTACCTTCTTGATTTTGATGGTTTTGTGGTTATATAAGAAAATATTTGTGGGAAATATACATTGAAATATTGAAAGATGTGGAGACATCAAGGTAGCAAGTTACAAACAGTTTAGGAAAAAGGTTTGTGAATTCTTTCATCTTTTAGAAAAAGGAATTAAGAATAAAAAAGGACTTGAGAATGACAGATGTAGAAAGTAGGCAAAGAATATTCAAGATACATATAATAGGAGTTTCATACAAAAACAACCAAAACAATGCAACAGAATACTAAAATAAGAAAATTTATCTAAAATTTAAAAAATTATTATTTTCAAACTATGTATCAAAAGGATATTCCATGTGCCTAAGGTGATAACTAGAACTGAGAAATATTCTAATAAAATTACTGGAATTAAAAAGGAAAAAAACAGTGGAATTTCATGCCCCCCAAAAATTCCCTGTAAAGGGAAGAAAATGATGTGGTCATCGGAACTTCATCCGCAGTGGTTTAAAGGAGACAATGGAGTCAACATACTCAAAAAATCAAAGAAAGAAACTGAATCAGACTTTCACATATCAAAGCTGCAATCAAATATATCAGAAAGAATTAGGGTGATATTATTCATATAAACTCTCTTGGAGAGAGAGAACAAACTTCAGACACCCAAAATGATAGGATAGTAATTAAAAGAGTTACTAGGAAGAGAGTATATAATATGAAAAAACTGTATGCTCTGACAACTTGGATAAAATACTTTAAATTTTCTGTTATATTTTAAAGGACAAGTTTTCAGGAAATGGGAGAATATGAAGAGAATGTGAAAATAGAATAAGCTTTTCTATTGCTTTAAAGTTTTTAAAGAATAATATTTCAAATCAGATCTGGGGAGATTGTTCATAGTACAGGGGCCAAAACCGAAACAGAAGATTATTATCAGAACAAAAGAACAAACCTTAATTTTATATTTCTCTATTTATCTTTATAAATATAGAATCTTTATATATTATGTATAAATATATTTATAAAAATACAAATTTCATTTTTGTATAAGTATGTCCTATATATTATATATTTATATGATTTCTTATTTAGGAATTTTATGTACTTATGTATTTTATATATAAATTTAGAAATTCTTATCCTTTTGTGTGTGTATATATATATGTATATACATATATTTGTGTGTGTGTATCTATGAAGAAATAAAGTAGACTCCACAGTGAGACTGTTCCAGTTACTATTGCATCATAACTACCCCAGAGATTAGTAGATCAAAACAATACCCTTTTATGGATTCTGTAGGTTAGGGATTCAGGCAGGATTTTGGCTGGTGGTCCTTGTGACAAAGACTGAAGTCACTTAATAGGATTCAGCTGGTGGGTGAGTTGCTTTAGATGGTCCAACATAACTCTACCACCACCACCCCCCAGTTGTGCATTGGTGGTCTTAGTTGGAATTTTGGGCCCAGGGCACCATTATGTGACTTATGAAATGTGGTGTTTTGAGGCTGGTCGGTCTTCTTACATGATATCTGGCGTCCCCTAGAACAAGCATCCCAAAAGAACCAGGCAAAAGTTTCACATATATTCATTTCTACCACATTCACCTGCTTATAAGTAAATAAGACCAACCCAAATACAAGGAGAGAGGGATTAGACTTGCCTCTTGATGGGGAATTGGTAAGGTTACGCAGTACAAGAACAAATGGAGTGCAGGCATCTTTGGAAAATATAATGTGCCACAGACTATATAACAGTCTTGAATATATATAAACATAAAACTATGAGTAGAACTAAGATCAAACAACTTCAGTTGTATCAAAAGTTTACTCACGTACATAGTTAAAACAATTTTCAGATTTGCTAATAAAGCAAAGTCTAACCCTAAACAATATTTTGTTTTAAGAAAGAGATAAAGTTTAAAAATAAAAGAACTATATAGCTATTTAAAAAAAAAGAATGAAGAACATCTATATATGCAACTATGGAGTGTCCTATTACTACAGTAAGACTATTACTATACTTATTATTAAGTAAAATAACTTGGAAAAATATTTATGTTATTTAAGAGAAGCAATATATATGTGTGTGTGTATATGCACACAATTAATTGTATATACATAATTATATACATATATCAAAATAATATAGAATTCATAAAATATATTTACATGTACGTATGTATCTACTTATATTTTTAAAGTGGAAGAATAAATCTTTCTTTAAATGTTTATATGTAATGACCAGGACAGAGTAAGTAGGAAAAAGGAATAGAAACTAGACACCTTTTTTAGTATCCATGTCTTACAGATTTGACTTTGAAACTATTTAACTACCTATAAAAACAATGTATATTGTATATATCTGGTTGACCGCCTTAACACTTATGTACTACTCTAATTCTGTTATCACCAGTGTCTTGGGAACCAGGATTCTTTGTATGCAGGGAAGTACATACAGACATGATAAAAGAAATTAAAAACCTAATGATCCTAATTTTTAATTAGAAGAACCAGTATAAACTCATGATTCACTTTATATTTTTATATCTCCATCCATCAGTCTGTCTGTATCTAAGCTGTGTCTACACAGACTAAAGATTTGACATGAGTTGATAATTATTAAATTGTAGTGGATATGTTATACTAATCAGTGTACTAATGTTTATACTTTAAATTTTCTATTATATTTTAAAGGACAATAAAAGAATATTACATGTTAATGTGAACTTTGAAATGTTTGAGTTTTTTGATGAATCAAAATCAGTTAATTTCAGTATCTATAAAACAAACTAGGCTCCTGTAGTGAAAGGAACAGTCATGCTTACTTTTAATTCTGTCTTCTTCAATTATGGAAATTCTCAGACAGGTTATTTGCTCTTGCTTACAAGACTGGTTTTATGAGAAAATCTGATGGGATCTGACCTAATTGTAAAGTAATTTATTTATTATAAATAGAGATAATTGTGTGTGTATAACCATGTGATTGCAGTGTTTTTGAAAAAGTGCTTAAGGTTTTTGTTATTAATAGATTTAGTAGTTTTTAATATGGTATAGTTTAAAATAGTCCATCTTCAAAATCAAAATCTTAAATAAAATGTTACTTCAGACTGCTTTCATGTCTTATTTAGCATTTTGAAAATTTATAAATTATAAAATGTGTCAAAGTAAATTTAATTTCATTTATTAGTTTTTTAAAGCATATTTCCCCAGATGTTATTGACCCTGCACAAATTCTGATTTAAGAATATTAAGATTGACTGATATCCTCACAAGGAAAAAGTAAACAAAGCATCTATTTTAAATTATTATAGATTTATTTTTTTAAGTATAAAAATCACAATTCTGATTTTTAATTTTTTAAATGTACAGTTAAATTAGTAATATAAGACTAGATACTGATATTTGATACATGGAAATTGTCTTAATTGATTAAATGTGATATGAACTTTAAAATAGCATGTGAGAAAATTCTAATTCAGCCAATACTAATTTATGGTACATTTAGAGTATTATTTTTTTTTTTGAAATTTGCATATTGGGCAAAATCTAATACAAATTACTCTCTTAAGGTTCTAACCACATTTAATCAATTATATTTATAGAACAACTTATATATTTAATACTTAAAGTAACTTTTTAGAATATAAAATATAAATTCATTTATCTTCTTCTTCCATCAGAATACAGTCGTTTTGAAGCCAAAATACATGACCTACGGGAGCAGATGATGAATAGTAGCATTAGTTCAGGATCAGGTTCTCTTCGAACTAGCCAGAAACGATCCCTCTATGTCAGGTAAATATTTTTACTTTTAATTATGACAGTCCTTATTTATGCATTTAATTCTTTCAGGTTTTTCACTATGACTGACTCAGTTTTACTATAGAAAAACATATTACAAATCAAGGAAATGTTTATAATTGATTTTCTAAAATGTGTCTTTCAAGAGTTGGAAATTATTATAATTGGATTAATGAAAGTTATACAACCCCTTGAATAATAATGGTATGAAAAAGAAAGACTATTTGTGGACTAGAAATTTATCAAGTTTTATTTTACTCAATCACTGTTGCAGCTTGGTGTGTCATATCATTCAACACTTATATTTACCTGTATCTTTTTATAATAAAATCATTCTTCATTTGTGTAACATTTAATTGCCATGTCAATTTTCAAAATAGCAAAGAAAGCACATGTAAATAATAGTTTAAAATGTGAATTGCCTGAGCAATGAGTACAGATTCATGAAATTTTTACATACATTTTAAACACTTGGGAGAATACAAACGTATTATTTTTCTATAACATAAGATTAATGTAACAGCGTAAACATAATATTAGATACCATTAGTATATAAATTGTTCATTTTTGTTTTATTGGATAATAAGACAATACAGATATTCTATGTATTTGTATACTTATTCTGTATACTTTTTTTAGAAGAGCTTTTACTGAGTGCTTTACTATTATTTTAACTAGGTGTTTGCTACAAGTAATCTATATCATTCTTCATAAATATTCTCTCATTTCTTTTGATTCTTTTGGGAGGCCTATTGGTAACATGTTTTATTCTTCTGGTGAAAGGTGGTATATGTTACCTAAAATAGAAGTGTATCTCATATATGTTTGTATATGTATAAATACATCTGTACACATAAACATGTAGTCTGTAGTTTACATATGATATGGCTTACTGTCTCAAAGCATTTATTTTGTGAGACATAATAAAAGGAAACTTTTCTCACTTTTTTCTCATGTTCTATTTCTACCGCTTTCATTCCTTCTGCCCTACCTACAATCTGGTTATGTGTATCTATTTCCTCTCCATCCAGAAACTCACTTAAAGTGACAAAAAAAGAGAGACAAATACAAAAGAGAAATGACAAGGGGAGAATTGTTCCCAATTCCATAGAAGATGAGATTTAGTTTCTAGAAAAAAAGAAATACAGAGAAAGTAGAGAATTTAAGAAGCAGAAGAAAACATTAGAGAAACAGGAGATCCTGTGTCCACAAAAAATAAAGATGACCAAAAAAAAAATCTCAATCAAATAACAAGAAGGGGTCCTTGGAAAATAAAATATCATAACCTTCTACAATCACCAAGTTACTGGTGAAAGTTACTGATAAAAGCTTTGTATATAATCTTTCATTGGATAGTAGATTAATAGTGTTCATTATACTCTGATGATTAGTAACTCACATAAGTATTCCATGGGTTCCTTTTTTTATGAATCAAATATATTAAAAGACAAAGCCTAAATGCTAGCATAGGGAGTAGAGGTTGGAGTGATTCCTTTTCTCCATTGCTCATCAATTATATAGTTATATTACTTTTGTAATTCAAAAGATTAATTTATGATAAATAATGTTTCAATGTAGTATTTTCTCTTTTCTGAATTTTTTAGCATTTGTTATACTTAACATATTTTATATTCTGTTATGTTTATTTGTATCCTCATCATCTTTGTCATCTTTATCTTTGCCATATCTACTTTATTACCTTTTTAAATAAATAATAAATGGCTAACTATATCAGACCTTTGTATTATTAGAAGTTAGCTGTATTTTTCCAGTAGAAAACACTACCTTAGAGTTCAGAATATATTGGTTGAAGTAATGACTTGGTATTTATATTATTTGTAATCTTTATTTTTCTGCTGTACAATTCTTCCTTTGAATAAAACCCAGTATATTACATACATTTTAATATATGTTTAAGCCTTCCCATTTTTAGTCCCACCTGTTTCCCTGAAAAAACCTTGAAAGAACACATTTGAAAACAAATCTAGAAAACAGAAGTCACTAAATATTTAAAGGTATCCTCATAATAATTAGTTTATTCACGTGGCCATCAAATAATTCCACCCTTCTTTGGTTTTATTTCAAGAGAAAGATTCTTAAACATTGGGTAGCCTGAAAAAGAATATGATTTGTATCCTAATTTCCAGTTGCCAAATTAGAACAATTGTTGGACTCCTTTTCAAAAAGAGCTTCTTTGAATATAAGAATTATATTTGTTAAGTATTGTACGTTAATTGGTCAAATAGGAAACAATATTTTTATCTAATTTAAAAATATTTTTAACATTTGCAATTACTATATTAATACAGTATTTTTTCCAAAATGTTTGGCAGCTATTAAAGCCCTCTGCAGTTAGTTTTTATCATTGTTACCCTATTAACTCTGGTTTTGTGAACAAATAAAAGGAATAATTAACTGGCCAAGTAATCACTCTAGGGTTTTTCCAAGTGTGTCTAGTCAAAGTAAGGAGAAGAGAAGAGAATCTCTTAATATTTATTTTTGTTTATTAATTTAAAGCAACTCTCTAGATTTATCTTCATTTTGGAATTCAGTATAGGTTGCTACTGGATTGCACTAAAAGCATTTTTAAAATTTCTTATACAATACTGAGAAATATAAGGTAGTTGACCTAATAAACTGTTAACAAAGTTAATTTTCTATTTATTTTTTTGTCTCATTGTCTTCTTGTATATAGTACAAATTTGAGCTTGGCATTATTTTGCCCACTGTGGTATATTATTTAATTATCTACCCAAATTATAAACACTTTCAGAATCCTATGTTTGTCTAATATTGATGACATCATTAAAATAAATAATGGACTTTTTCTTTTATCTAGAGCTCTTTTTGATTATGACAAGACTAAAGACAGTGGCCTTCCCAGTCAGGGATTGAACTTCAAGTTTGGAGATATCCTCCATGTTATTAATGCTTCTGATGATGAATGGTGGCAAGCCAGGCAGGTTACACCAGATGGTGAGAGTGATGAAGTTGGGGTGATTCCCAGTAAACGCAGGTAAATATAAATCTGTTACAGCCTTACCACTTGAAAGTTGAGCTTTATAAACAAGAAATACTCTTCCTTTAAATTTTTTTTTATTGAAGTGATGATTTTACACTTGGTTTTTCATATCATGTTCCATAACCATTTAATTTTATTCAATTTATACTGTAACCTATAACATAACTAGGTTATACAGTGCTCCCAGACAGAAATTTCTCTAAAGCTTAACTACTACTTGCTAAAAACAAAATAAGTGTATTTTAAGTCACTGCCATATATCTCTTGTCAGTGGAGGGAGAGGGAAGGAAATAAATGCCTATGTAGTTTTCTCATGTAGGTGATAATAAAACCTAAATTTTCAGGGCTTTTGATTATATGAATTATCTCGTTTAGACCTAGAAAAAAAATAAAGGCACTGTAAATAAATGCAGAATATTTAGAAATATCTAGTAATATGCTTCACATTTCTCTTTTCCTGCTTAATTTAGAAGTATCAATACATTCGCTGCTTTTCCTCTGCTTTTAACCATTTATTGTAGTGATTCATTGGTGCATACTTACCATCTAGTGGCAAAAGTGTTTAAGTTCAGATTGTCTTTAAAAAGAATGATTCCAGCTTAGCAAACCCCCCTAAAATCTATGAAATGCAGTTAAATGTGTCTACTTTTGTGAAAAAGATATTAAAATATCATTATTCTCCCAAAGTAGTTTATTTATGAGATCTGATTTATTCAAATCTTTTTCTAAGTTTTAAGATAGCCAGCAAAAATTATTAATGAGACATTAATGTTTACTATTGCTGGTTTATTCACTTTAAGTCAAGCTTATGTTATAAACTTGTCTTTTTTTCTTATGAGTTGGATTTATACTTGTTTTGTAAAACCTCTAAAATTGATATTATGCCACATTATATACCTATTTTAGACTTCTACCAATATACACATATATGTGTTTGTAGAAGGTGAAGGGTAGAAATATTAAAGTATTACAAAGATTTGTAGTTGTGGTTTTGGGATTTATAAGTGTTGTTGTCTAGATTTATATTTAGCAAGATACAGCTATTTGATTAGATCTTATATTTGGTGGCAACTCCTCTTTTAGTAATGCAGGCTTAAGCATTACTTATTTCATGGAATGTAATATAGTCTTCAAATTCAGAAATGTTTTCTCTGTGTTCAGTCAGTAAAAACCTCGCATCTTAAATATCAAGATCAGAGTTTATAAAAATTTTCTTATCGCTTGGAGCCTCCTAATCTTGCAAAGGCTTTTTTATATATATATATGCCTGCAACAAATGAGAAATACAGCTGACTGAGGTGGAAAGAGATTTTTTTTTTCATTTTCTATAAAAAATTTTATAAGGTTGGTTTTTAAAGCCATAAGTGACATAAGAGCTATATCTTGAGATCACTCCAAATCCCCAAATTCATGAGTAACATTATAGAATATGATTTTTCTCCCATAAAATAGTGTGAAATCACAACTAAATATGCCATTTTATTCTTGAATGTATTTAAAACCTGTATTTTTTTAAATAGAACTCTTCTTAGACCTCTTCCAATAATAGCACAAGGAACTGTAGTTCCTACAATGCTTAGCTTTCTTTCAGGAACAGTATTTACAAATAAACACAATTTAAGTCACTCAGCTATCACGTGAATAGATAATGATTAGAAAACAAAGCCATTTTGAGTTGTAAATGTTCACTTACTAAATGTTTTGCTGTGTCATCAATGTCTAAGCAAAATTATAAATTATTATTCATGTTATGGATCTTCAAAATTGCTCTGGAATAATAAAAAACATAAATTCTTAATCCATGACTGTTAAAATTTTTTTTTTACTATCCCATAGTAAAACTAGATAGTTACATAATAAATTTTTAAAAATAAAGAAAATACATTAATTCATAGGCATCTTTGGTAGGCTTTCTGCTATGTACTAACATAATTGCTTTGCTGAAATAGAGTGTTTATACATGCTTAATTTACATGAACTTTTACAAGATATTGTCATTTCTACAAGATATTGTATATTGGTGTTACAATCTACATGAAACATTTGTTGTGATTTTGTTTGCTTGCTTATTTTGAATAGGTAACACTTTTACAAGGTTCAAAATTAAGAAGATCTGAAAGCTATACAAACTCTTAGCCTTGTTCCCCAGGCAACCATTTCACCTTCGTAGGGATAACTAAGGTTACCAGTTCTTGTATATTCTTCCAAAAATACTTTAAAACTATTTTGTACACTATAAATGGTAACTTTATATATTTACACAAATATATTATTGGAATTAAGCTTAATTTTTTTGGTCACCTTTTTATTTTTTTAATTTTTTAGAGATATAGAAAAATAAGTACAAGAGAAATGCAAGAATAATACAAGGAGCACCCACATATCCTTCACCTACTTTCACCACTTGCTGACATTTTGCCCCATTTGCTTTCTCAAAATATGTTGCTTTTTAGCATATGTGTTTCATGCCAAGCTAATAAACAACAAAAAAACAAAACCTGGAAAATTACTAAACTCAGAAGTGGTGCCTTATAATAATTTCAGAATAATTATGGAGTTGAGTGCAGATATTAGTACACATACATGTACTGTATTTTATGGGAAAAAAACTTCACAAATAGTTTTTTTTATAATAAAATGAGCCTTATATTTCATTTTTCAGAAGTTTTAATTAATTTTGGGATGCAAACGTAGATTACTTTCATAGGTTTTAGAATATAAAAATTCCCCCATATCAACATGTCAGTTCTAATGATTCGTAGTTAGACCCTTAGATGTTTTTGGTATACCTAAAATATAGTATTGTGTACTTTGACAGGGTTGAGAAGAAAGAACGAGCCCGATTAAAAACAGTGAAATTCAATTCTAAAACAAGAGGCGATAAAGGGGTGAGTGTATGAAATCTCTTATTTCTAGAAATTACTAATTGAAGATGATAATAGGCATTTTCATAATTCTTATTGAGCTACATTATTAAAATGAGAAAGATTTTGCCATAAGAATTTCTATGAACAGCTCTCACTATGGTGCTTTACAATAGAAAGTATTTAAGCAATTTATTGAAGTACCCATTTCACAGACCTTGCCAAATTATCAAAACTGTCATTTGATAGATTCTTAACAACATACTTTTTGGTCAATTGAAACAAAGTCAGCCTTCATGCAGATGTTCTATTAGAAACTTGTGTCACCAAATGTAGTCATGATAGCTAACTTAATGAATCTTCTGAGAAAATAGGCTCCCCCCAAATTATTAACTAAATCATAATGTCAGTTGATGGGTTTTTTCAAGTGAATTCATGGAAATTTCCTTGTTCGTTTCCCCCCCCTTTATCTCTAATTTAATCAGTAGAATCCATGTTTTAAATGTTTGAATTAATATGAATTTTTATTTTGAGGAAATAAAGGAAAGGACAGTCAGGAGAAAGTGGTGGTAGATGGTCAAGAAATAT
This sequence comes from Cynopterus sphinx, assembly GCA_030015415.1. NCBI lineage: Eukaryota > Metazoa > Chordata > Mammalia > Chiroptera > Pteropodidae > Cynopterus > Cynopterus sphinx. Next base: position 49,881,778 of record CM057380.1, read on the forward strand.
ATTGAAATTCTTTCATATATATTTTAGATGTGTTTTTGGTTTCATTTACTTTTAAGTCCTGCTTAACGTAGATGTCAGTAGATGAAAGAAATTTACAGGCTTTGTCCTGTACTATGTTTGTAATTCTTGCAATGGAATATTTTAGCAAAAAGCCTGAAGAAAGAGCTGAATGTGTTATGTTGAAATACTATTGCTAGCAATGTTTTGTGTTTTGCTGAGTTTTTTAATCTAAAGCAAAACTTTAACACATCTTTTGATCTTATTTCAAATGAATAGAGAATGTTAACTCAGCAAATAAATTAACCCTATTTTAGTACATCTCTTCTATCACTAAGCACTCAGACTTAAAGCTTTAAAATTTTAAAGATAGGAAATATGATCCTTGATCAAAGAAATTAAATCTGAGTAAATCATATAATGCATTTGATTATTTTAGAAATAATAAATTATAAAATTAACTTGTAGCTTTCAGAAAATGCAAAATTATGTAGTGTGTTCTGAAGCAGCATTTAAAATAAAAAATTGGGGGAGGGAAAAAATCCCAAGTAAATGCTCAGGATTTGAAATATGTACAATGCTTTTTATGCTTTTTTATATATGCTTTTTAAAATAATTTAGTAAAATACACTGTAAATATATTGAAAAAGAGATTGCATGTTATAACTTTCCTTTCATACTGTAAGAAGTTAACTGAATTAACGACATTTAAATCTTAGTCTTGTTAGTTGACTGTAACCAACTTTACAAACAGTCACTGTGTTCTAACACAGCACCAAAAGTATGCATGATCTTAAGTGGGGTAAAAATACGCTTGCCATTGATACAGAACTGCATTTCTTTCTGTAACACCATTTCCTATTCTAAGTTCTTCTTGTCCTTTCTTTACATGGTGGTTGGTGGTTTATGGACTTTAATTCCACTACAGATTTATAACATTTCAGTTTCTCATTAACATTTTTAACATTCATTTAACTATATTGAAATACTACATATGGAAATGATATATTCAGATGTTTACTATATCATGAATGTGTGATATTTTATCAGTTCTTATATTTATTACACTGTCTCTTGCAATATACATTAATAATAAGTAATTAAACAGCCTATTTTGTACTGGAAATATAGAGAAACTGGGGTAATTTGTTTCTCCAGTTTTGTGTTTTCCCTACACATTTTGTCTTGTTTGCTTGTGCTATTTTACTTTTAATTCTTCACCTGGATGGTGTTAAATATAATACAATTAATGCAGTGCTTAACTAACAAGCATTTCTTTCTGTCCCACATTATGATATCTTTATGATATCTCATCCTAGGTACTGCAAAGATATCAGAAATCAAACATTTTAAATTTCATGTTTCTTTCGGTTGTTTGCTGTGAAACTGACTCTGACCACTATATATGCAGTAGAAAGGGTAAAAATCTTTAATTTAAAATATTAATTTTATCAGATATGAAAATTATTACTAAATTCAAAAGCAGTGATTATCATGAACAAAAAATTTAGTCCTTCCCTAAATTAGATTACCATAAAATTTTCTCTATTGAAACTTAAGTTTTCCTCTCTGTCTTCTAAAATTTGGATTCAAGCAAAGATTTTTATTTAAATAATGCTACTTGACAGTTTATAAAATAATTATAAGCCCAAAGTTCTCTACTTTTTTTTTTTTTTTTTTTACTAACCAACTTAATTTTCAACTTCTACTTAGAGGTATTTGAACTTTCAAATTATAAGATTGAAATCAAGACAGTATGCTTGACTATGAACTTTAAGCTGGAATTGTTGACATGAAAAGTAAAAATGAAAGTTTAACCTTGTTTTTGTAAAAGTAATAGAATTTGGGCTAAGAGTCACTTTAATCTATTTGGCACCTTAATCACCTGGCCTTACATGCTTAAAAATACAGGCATGCTGCTTGGTGTCAGTATACTTCAGAATAATGATAGCATCTTATAACATGAAAACTCGGGAAAAATCAGAACAAAATTTCTATTCTTTGTATTGTTCCTGCTTCAAAAAATAAATAATAATAATATTAATTTTTAGTATCATTGGTAGATAAGACCTTCTAGACATGGGTGCCTATAACAAAAATTACAAAAGAAGCTATTCTTCTCCAATTGCCTTATCTTTGTTCTACGTGCTTTTAAATCTGTGAATGCACAAATGAGACATTCAGGAATGGAAAAATTTTGTTTCCAACATCTGTGCAATAAGGAACATCAAATTAGTTGTGAAGCTCCCTCGTAGCAATTACGTATAATCTATTCAACTCTTAATTGCCTTTGTGGTTCTTATGGGCACCAAACGTTTTATTCCCTATCCAATTATCCTAGAGCTTAAAGAAAAATACATCAGTTATGATAGCATTCAAGTTGTCCAGAAGAGTTCTAACTCTTCTTCCTTGGTTAAATAGCATTGATAATATTTTGCTGGAATCTAGTTTTCTTCCCATTTTTTGATGCATGCCATAAGCATTTAGTTATCTTTTTTTGCTTCAAAAATGGATGGATGGATGGATGGATGGATGGATGGATGGATTGATGGATGGACGGACGGACGGACGGACGATGGATGGATGATTGATAGGGAGGGAGGGAGGGAGGAAGGAAGGAAGGAAGGAAAGGTTTTTAAATATGCAGAACTGGTAACTTTCATAGTTGTTTTGGCTTTCTTTTTTAATAGTGGTTTTTGTTAGTTTTTTGGAGCCACGCCAAAAAAATAAAAAAATAAAGGGGTGGGGAATGGGCTCAAGCAAAAGGAAAAAATGAAGGTTATTACCTAATTTAAACAAATATTTGAAAAGCTAAAGTAAACATTTGAAACAATTTTTGCTATAGAGCAGCATCTACCTTCTGGAAATCTAGAAAAATATCAATTGAATGGATGTTAACATAGTTTGTACTATAGTAGTAGTTAATCTGATTTACTCTTCCATTTTATATCAAGTAGCACTTATTCTTTATTTTTAGATATTACTAAATTAACACTTTTTAAATTTTCAGTGTTTTCCATTGTAAAACAATTAGAGAAGTTAATACAAAATTAGAAATTCAATTTATATATGTATGATTAAGTAAAATTTATATACAAACTGCACACTGTGGTCACAAGAGTCAGCTTCCACAGAGCTACTAGGCTGGGCCTTTGTACACACAGACAGTAGACATCCCTTTGTTTTGCCCCTCCTTCTCTTCTTCAGCAGTCATTCAATGACAAGCGTAAAAAGAACCTCTTTTCCCGAAAATTCCCCTTCTACAAGAACAAGGACCAGAGTGAGCAGGAAACAAGTGATGCTGACCGTAAGTATGTGGATCCAGTGGTCAACTGTGAAAATAAATGTAGAGGGACCTACTGCCCTGCAGTTGGTTGTTACCATGGAGACAGTTTCAAGAGCTGCAACAGGTTACTAATTGTCTTAACCAGGGGCAACTTAATAGGCATAAATTAATTTGTATACCAATCTTAACTTTTCCTGGCACCTTAAGAATTCTTAATTTAAAGTAAACAGTATTTTTAAGCTATGTGTTTAAAATAAAATTATTTGGTGTAAGGGTTCTTACAGTAAATACTTAATATTATCTCAAAGAATATTTTAGAGGAAAAATACAGATACCTGGGAAGCTACTTAGTGATTTCTAGGTATAGTATTGCCAGTCTTTGATAAATAGAACACCTGGAATCATTCTATTTTATCCTTTTTCTTCCCTATCTGTACACAGTCTGAATTATACTTTTATAAGTAGTCTCAAATTTTACTGCTCTACCTTAATCAGCTTCTAAAATAAAGCTTTCATCCTTTTAGATTACATTTAGCTGTGAGCTTATTTCAAACTTTCAGAAATCTACAAAAATGCTCTAAAAGATATGTGTTACCTGTAATGGTCTTGGAACTGTCTCTTACTGTAGCACCAATTTTATGCATTACTGACAACTATTTTCTTTGATTATCTTTTTATTGCTTGCTCTCTGGGAACTACTCTCTACAGGAGATCCCTGACGACATGGGATCAAAAGGCCTGAGTAAGTGATCAAAATACTCCCAAGTTATTTTTTAACCTCCATCTACAGACCTACCTTTTTCATATACATTTTGAGAATCATGGTAGTGCCCTTCTGGCATGAGGAGGTGTATGATTTAGATTGCTTTTAGACTTTTCATGTTAATAATATGCTTGGGATTTTTATTTCTGTAATACACACCTTTTGTTTTTCTAATGCTCCATTTTTCACATCATTTGAAACACTCTTCTACTCATATTACATTTTTCTTTTTGTAATTATTATGGCAATTACTTTCGTCAGGGATTTTTTAAATAATGAAAACTTTTTAAAAATTTTTTAAAATAGTATTACCTGCCCTCATTATTAGAATGTACAAAATAATTCCTCTTTTTTTGTTAAAACAAGATTACTTTGATTCTGTATTAGAAAAGCATTGCTGTAATGTGAAACTATAAAACACAATAGGTCTTACATATTAGAGATTTGTTGACCTCAGGTTTAAGTAGCAATCTGTGTAGGGGAAAAAATATACATATATTATTTAAGGAGCTTGCAATTTATGAAAAGAATTATAATAAATATTATATCTTTTTTTACATTTAACCAAGATGTCTCTCTTTTTGGTTTTTGTTGTGTTAATTTTCTAGCTAATACTTAATCTTCATATAAAGTTTGATACAGAGTCTGAATAAAGGATGGTGGAATGAATGAAACAAGAAGTCATTTAAGCAAAGTTTTTAATTTGAGTATTTTCAAATTTATTAATTGTGAAATTTTACCAAATATTACTAAATTATTTCAGGTGACAGTGACTCATAAAATTAATTTTTTGAGCTAAAGTTTTTTTTAGGTAATTCTTTTCCTTTAGATTATTAAGCATTTTTGAAAACATTTCTGTATAATTCATTGATCATTAAGGATAGAACCAATATCTTAACTTTCTAAGGTCTATATCAATAAAAATTAAATTTCATAGTTTTTCCTGATTTGTCTTAATTCTGTGTTAGAATTTTAACCTAAGCTATAGGTACCTTTATTTCAGCCTCAATGATTAAAGCTTATATTAAAGAAGTATGCTTTATATATTTTTTTTATTAGACACACTTTATTATTTTTGCATGTACCTTTCTAGGATTTGGCAAGAGTCAGTTTTTACTACCACTGGTAGTACCCATTTTTAATCTCTTACCTTTGTGAAAAATCAGTAAAATCTTTACAACTAGAAAATATTTCCACAGATTCTTAATGCTGTAGAATTTACTTTGAGAATAACATTTTAGAGGTGATATGGATCAGCAAATGTACCCACAGATTTTTATTATCTGTTCAGTCATCAGAGATCCATGGAAAACTCATTGAAAAAAAAACTAAATGAGGAATTTAGTTCCTATTTTGTTATGATGGATGATAATATTTTCATCTGTCATTTTAATTGAGGAATGGGACTTGGTAAGAGAAACAAATGAAAAATGGTAGGCTGGATACCAAAGTCATTTAGAAAAGGATTTTAATTTTCTCAACTGTGACTTAAGATCCTTTGAATGATAGGTTTCTGTGCTTCACCTCCCAGGAACTTAAAGAATTTATTCCACTAGTAACTTGATTAGATCAAGAAGATTTTATTTGGAAAATATTGAGGGAGGGAGACAGAAAAATATCAGTGAAATTCTAAAACTGGGTATGATGAAGGTTATTTCATAAAACAGGATGACCAGCAATTGACAAGGTACCTATGCAGCTTTTGTGCTTTAAGAAGGCAATTTTGAACAAGTTCCTGAGGGGAAAAAATGAATAAGATTCCTTTAATGGTGACTAAAAGAAATATAGTTCAGAAGGGGCCATAAAAGATTCTCGGAAGTGAAATTATGGATACAGTTTCAGATAGGGTTTGTACCTATCTTTTGTATGCAGCTCAATTTTTATAGCTTTTTATTTTATAGAATACTTTAAAACTTCCTGTTAAGCACACAAGTTTCCTGTAACCTCTTTCCTTTCTTCTCATTTAAAAATTTATTTAAGCAGATTTGTTCAGAGCTCTGAGATACCAAAACTAGTCCTATTTTCATTTGTGTTAAGAATAAGCATAAGAGTAGTATTGTTTGAAAATGATGATGTGTAGAAATTAGAGATCTCGAAAAGACATGATGCATTCTCAGAAAGAAAGATTTGATTAGAAAGGTGAGACTTGTTTAAAACGATTTGAAATGATTGCAGTCATCAAACATCATAAAATAAAAATGAATATATTTATACCATATATGTCAAAGGGATAATATCCTTACACTATAAATTTCTGACAGATCAATAAGAAACACAAACTCTACATTAGAAAACTAGACAAAAGATATGTGTGAGTAGTGTTCAAAAAATAAGCAAATGAAATAAGCATATGCAAATGTTGAATGTCCCTAGTAATCAATAAACAAAATGTTTTACCCATCACCTTGTTAGACTTTTCTTATAAAGGATAACCCAATGATGGAAAGGGCTCTATGGAGTGACTATTTTTAACATAGTACTGTTGGGAGTATAAATTGGTACAGCCTTTCTGGAAAAGCATGTCTTTTGACTTTCTAATAATTCCTCTTCAGAGAATTTATCCTAAGGATATAATCAGAGATGAAGATAAAAAGTTTATATGTCAGAATGTTTATTTTAATATTATTTGAAAATTACAGCTCCCTCCCCCCCCAAAAAAAAAAATTGAAATCATCTTAAAATGTCTTACATTTCAGAAGTGGTTAAGGAAGTATGATTTATCCATACTTTGTAATTTATAATCATTGAAAACTATTAAAAATGACGGGAAAATGCTCACATGTGAAAAAAGTAAAATATGAAACTATATTGTCTCATATTTGTAAATCAACATATGCTTAGGGCTATTTTGAATATCATTGCTTTGAATATTCTTGTACATATCTTTTGTGAGCATATATATGTCTTTCTGTTCAGGAAAGGAATTTCTGGGTCATAGATACATATATATGTCCAGCTTTTAGGTACTGCCAAGTAGTTTTTCAAAGTGGTTCTACCAATTTACCTACCTCCAGTCACCCCCAGTAGTATGAGTTCCAGTTACTACATTTTCTTTTCTACACTTGGCAAATCTTTTTTTTTGTTTTTTTCATTTTAGTCATTCTAGGGGATTGTAAAGATACACGTTATGCCTTTAATTTTCATTGAAGTAAAACTTGAAAAGTAAAAACTTAAACATATCTATATGTTATTGGATATTTGAACATTTTTTATGATGTGTCTTGAAAAAGATTGTTTTGAATTATCAGGGAAAAAGCATTTTACCTTTCTAATAATCTCCCAAGCGATAATGATGATGATGCTTTTCAAAGGGCCATACTTTGAATAGCAAGATTTTATGATAGAGGAGTTATATACAAGAATACTTGAAAGAACTTGAAGAATTTGATTGTGTGAGAGCTTTTGGTAATCTTAGAATACTCAAGGTGAGTAAGAGAAATCCCCAGAAAGGGTAGAAAAGAGATTGTAGTATCTTTAACTTTTTTTATATAACATGTCAGACATATTCAATGGTAGAAGAGTAGTAAAATAAGCCCCACCAGGTATTCTTTTACCCAGCTTCTATTATTATCATCTCATGGTTAATTTTATTTCTTCTGTACTCCCACTTAACTCTCTTACTCCTTTCACTCCATTGCAATGACAGTTTTCTTTATTTCACATGTTAAAGATTGCCGAGTATAGTATCGATCCTAATGTAAAGTTAAGAACTTGGGGTGAGGGGCATTCCTACTTCTGGGAACGAATTTCAAGGAAAATAGGACAAAGGGTCAAAAGCATTCGTAATAATTTGTCGATGTTTGTGGAAAACAATTTAAAGCAAACTAAAATGTCTAAATAAGGTAAATCTTGACTTAGTCCAATAGAATATCATATAAGAATTTAGAACAATTGTTTTAAAGTTCTTGTGGTAACATAGGAAGAAATTTTTAAATATAAACTTAAAAACCACCGTTTTACATGTGCTTGTCATATATTATAATTTTTAATGTTTATGCTTTATTTAAAATATACATAATTATAATTAAGAAAGTTTTATCTTCTCTTGCAGGTTAGAATGCATACTTTTTACTATGATAACAATTCAAGAGCTATTATCTTTATTTGAAATTTTAAATTCTACCATTCTCTGAAGTTTTCAGTAGTGCAACTTGATTTTAGGAGATTCTGTGGGTGGTATGATACAGCAGATAATTTCTTCTCAGATTTTTTTCTTATTCTTTAAAAATATTTTTTTCATTTGCCTGACATAAGAAATTTAGATTTTCATCTCTGGGGAGATTTTGGTTTTTTTTAGTTTTAATAAAGTTATTTTTTTTTTTAATTTAAGGGAGACATTTATTGACAAAACACCTGAGATTACATTTACATAAGAAGAATCCTTGGTGTTTACTGAACAATCAAGTTATGAAATATGGTCACTTTTAAAGAGGAGCCAGGCAATTTGCAACTGGGTGTATTTGCTATATCTTTTTTATTTTACAAAGGAGCCATTGTTGATTTTATCAAAGCAGAGTTTCTCAGAAATATTAATCTATTTTAAAAGACCATCCCACCTTTTAGAATTTCCTTCCATTTGACTTTTATTGAGTCATCTCAATCTATATTTAAAATGCTTTATCTGTATGATCTTAAGAACATAGATTTTTATTTCTGTTTAGGAACAAGAAGCAGCATTAAAAGCAAGATCATTTATTTTTTAAGACATCCCATCATTAAAATGGACATTTCTTTGCTCAGATATAACTTGCCTCCTTTGTCAGTCATTGTTTCATAAACTAGATTAAATGATGCCAACTACATTTTTCTCTTTTTGATTTTTATGTCTACGGTTGGAATAATTTAGCCTTGCTTTGTCCTCTTTGTTATATTCTACTTGCTATTTGTAATAAAGATTTTTGTTATGAACTGTATTGTACAAAAATGAGGATTTGTTCTTAATTATGGCTATTTTTTTTTGCTAATTCACATAAACTTATCAAAGGAAATCAAAAATGCTTTTTAAAATTTCTTTGGGTGTGTGTGGTTTATATCTCAACATTTTGTAATGTCACCTTATGTTTATGTTAATAATTTGCTTTTTTAAACTCATGACACTGTGTTTTCTTTATTTTTTCCATTATTCTGCAATTTCAGAGCATGTAACTTCTAATGCCAGCGATAGTGAAAGTAGTTACCGTAAGTGTTTTAAGTTACTTGTTTTTTTGTAATCTTAAGTGTTATATATACTTTGGGGGTTTTTTTCCCTTAGTGATATGTTCTAAAACCTGAAAATTGGATACTTAATCTTTTAAAATCAGAGAGAGCCAAGTAAAATTCCAAACTTGAAAAGTAAAATCATACTATATGTACAGAAGTTAATTTTCAAAATTTTAATAAAATACTAAAATCCTTTTTACAGACAGTGCTATTTGTGAACATAATACATATCTGTACATTTGCTTCTTAAAATAAGTAAATATCTAGTTAAATGAGGGGTAAACTTATATTTGCCATTTCCTTAATAATTCTGGTTTTAACATGAGAATTAAAGTATTTTTAGTAATGCTAAAATATAATTGGCTTTATTTCCTTTTTTATTCTGTGTCACCAATACTGTTCTGGGTCAAATTATTATTTATCACCAGGCTTTGGTGAATATAAAATATGATGAAGGAAAATTTTTCTACACTTGCTCAAACTAGAATATTGATTTCTTTTTTGGTGTCTTGTATTACATTCTTGGTGTTACAGTTTACTCTTGAACAACACAGGTTTGAACTATGCAGGTTCACTTACATGCAGGTTTATTTTAATAAGTACTATAAATGTATTTTCACTTATGATTTTTTTTAACATTTTCTCTAGCTTTACTGTAAGAATATAGTATGTAATAGATATAATTTACAAAATATGTGTTCATTGTTTTATGTTATCAGTAAGGCTTTTGGTCAACAGTAGGCTATTAAGTATTGAGAGAGTCAAAAGTTATATGCAGATTTTCAACTGCACAGGAGATCAACACTCCTAACCTCCGAGTTGTTCAAGAGTCAGCTGTATATTATTAAGTGTACTATACTAGCATGTGAATTTTTAAACATATTTGGGCATGGGAGGAGGGAGAGTACATGAATATTATCAGTTCTAGCACCTCAAAAATTAAAATTGCTTTTCTAACTTTTTTTTTTTACTGCTGTCTAATATGAAAGTAATCTTGATTACAGATGAGTATGGCTGCTCAAAAGGTCCATTCTGTTAATATCAGTCTCTTCTATTTCTCATGTTGACAATATATACTTTTAACCCTCATTCGATTGGTTATTTTTTTCTCCATAGTAGTTACTTAATAATTTTTTTTTTATATGGGAATGTGGTTTTTTATATTGTGGCATTTTATTAACTTAGAACTCACCGTAGAGTAATTGAGTAGCTTTCTAGGCTAAAAAGAGGTAATGAAAGTATATACTGTCTGTCTCATCATTTGCATGAATTATTAGGTGTGGAATATTCAAGTTGCATGTTTTTGCTAGTATATAAATCATGTTTTACACACAGTACTTTAAAAATCAGCTTATAAATATACATTTCTATGTTATGATTAAAAACCTATAAACAATGAAATATATTTTTAAAGTAGAAAAAATATTTATGCCAATATATAAATTTAAAAGATTTACAGCTGCATACATATAATATAAACCAATGACAAATTTAATGAAAAGGTTGTTATAGAATCTTGCTAATCAAGGAAAAAAATCTTCAAATATATTATCCAATATTGATTGCTCTCATTAAACCACTTGAATTAACAGTTCTTCCTATTTGTATTCTGTGTGCATGTGTAGGTTAAGAACTTCTAAAATTAACTTTTTAGTTCTTTTCATTGAGTCAAGATATGATTTGTAAACTTTTTATTTGAGATAGGTTAAGCTTTAAACCTTTAGTCTTAGAGGATTTAATTTAGCTTCTAAAGTGCTTTTAAGATCAAAGCAAAATGTTTTGTCTATGTGATTCATTTTGTTGGAAGGGAAGGATTTAGTTTTATCTAAAGCTTTTCGTCACTTTAAATGTTTTTTTAATTGAATAAATGAAATATTAGAATCAGTTAATTTTTTCATCAGTGAAATTGTGACAGTTTTACCTTTGCATTAAAATTTTTTATTATAAAATAGTTGTAATTATAAAAATATATATGTATTCTGTTAAATGTTATAACTGGTGGAACCAAAAAAGTAGCATAGCCTTAATAGGATTAAATTACCTAATACACCCATATGTAAAACTACTCTTTAAGTATTAACCTTTAAAAGATTTAATAGAGCTTAGATTCTAAATAAAAATTTAATGGCACATACTTGACATCACAAATGAAGATTTTTTTAAATCTAATGATAATCTATAAAACAATAACAGAAAGGAAGCTTTAAATAAATAGTACATTTATATTTTGTTTTTACATTTATCCAATTTGTCTTATGACTTTGTAATTTGCCATCTTTTTTACTAAGTCTTGCCAGAAATAATTTATAAAGTATATTTTTTTACATCTTTGCTATTTTCTCAGGGAAGTCCTAGTAATTTGTATGTTGTGTATGAAGAATTGAATTAGCATTTGTTACGTTTATAAGTTTTCATATCTCTATTTTAACTTTCTGATAGGTGGGCAAGAAGAATATGTCTTATCTTATGAACCAGTGAATCAGCAAGAAGGTATGTGAAACCTATTGATGTTTTACAATCTTCTAGAAAAATACACTTCTTAATTTGGGAAAGAAGTCTAACTCATACTTTAGAAAAAAATGTTATAATCATACTTTTTTTTTTTACTATACGTATCAATGTAGACATTTACTATAAGTATTTTGTTAAACATGGTTTAGCCCACAGTATATTAGAGTCTAGTCATTTTGCATTGGCACTTTATTTAGGAGGCCACTTCTTTCCAGTGTTCATTATAGTATCACTGTACTTCCAATGACTCTTCTTCAGAATCTTAGAAGCATCTTCAGTCTTTCTGTTTTTTTTTATCTACCTTGTCCAATCAGTTTCTAGGCCCTATTTATTCTCCTATCATATCTTTCTTATTTATCACCTCCTTTTCATACCTTCTACCACAGTGTTAATTATAACACTCACTACCAGTTTCCCTTTCTAGATCTCTACTGTGATTATATTACTTCTTAATACCCAGGGGATTTTTTTGATCTGCATCTTTACAATTTGTACCTCAAAAATGATCAGTAAAACACAGCACTGTGTTTTCTTATCTTAATAAGATGATGTTCACATGTACAAAAATTTATCTGCTAAAATGCTGAATTTAAACTTGGTTGAATTTATCAAGTCTGTATAACTTCCAACAGGAGACTGACTTTGGTTTAATCTCGGTGAAGGTTTATAAACTAGCAAGTTAGGCATCATTGGTAGAGAAAGAAACAAATTCTTCATAACAGTTAAGGATATTTTGTTCTCTGGTGAAATAAATACATTGTTTGTTTAGTGTTTATTCCTTTTAACATGCAGTTTATCTTTATAGTTAATTATACTCGACCAGTGATTATATTGGGACCTATGAAAGATAGGATAAATGATGACTTGATCTCGGAATTTCCTGACAAATTTGGATCGTGTGTTCCTCGTGAGTAACCCATATAAAAATTCTTAATTATTGCTTTTAATATTTTGTCATTGTGGAAGATAAAACATTTTTTAGTGTTTATACTTAGTTATTTTATCAGTTATTTCTCCACTCCATATTATTGTCCCTTTTCAATTTTAAATTAATCTCTGTTGTGTTGAACTTTATATAACAATTATTTAAGTAGAAAATTTGTTGTATTTTTTAATATTAAACACTTCCTCAAATTCTTTTCTATTAAAGATACAACTAGACCAAAAAGAGATTATGAGGTAGACGGAAGAGATTATCATTTTGTGACTTCAAGAGAGCAGATGGAAAAAGATATTCAGGAACATAAATTCATTGAAGCTGGCCAATATAACAACCATCTTTATGGAACAAGTGTTCAGTCTGTGAGAGAAGTAGCAGAAAAGGTAAGCATTATAGTGAACTCAGAATATAATTTCTAAGTAGATATGCCTTTGACAGTATGAAAGAATGATGGGGTAGAAACTTTTAATTAATATTTCTTGAAAAAATATAGATGTTGGAGTATTGATTAATTAATTTATAAATTCAACTAAATATTCCATTTCAGGTGGCTTAGGAAAATATATTTAAGATAAAGAAGGTTGACAAAATGAGAATAGAAATGGTAACTTGAATCTCTCTACAAAGGGAAGTTATTTTAAGGTCCTATCCATTTGCTAAAGGTAGACCTTGTGTTTTCAACATTTCGCATAATTAAAGAGCTAGGATAAGCAATGTCCATCAATAAAAATGAACCAGATCTTCAAGATAAGTGTAATTGCTACTGGTACTGAGACTAGACAGAAATTTCTCCTGAATAGTCATTTAGTAAAAGATCGTGTAAAAAAATACACAACACTATAACATAAATAGATTATCTGAAAGTATCCTTTAGAGCACTTTTATGGCAAAGCCAAAACATTATGTCCCGGACATGCTGCCATGCTTAAATCACTCCTCGTGCCTAGCGAGTGAATATCAGCAAGTTGTTTTGTACCTTCAAAGCTATTAGCTTAAGACTCAGTCATAAAGCGGTAGCTTAGCACCTCAGTCTTCTATCCATAAATGCTACTTTTTCAATAAGAGAGTTGTTTAATTCTGATTAGTTTTAGAAATTGAAGAGAGATGTCAGTGATGGCAAGAGTTTGGGAAAATAGAAATCTTATATATTTTTAGTGGGGGTATGAATTAATAGAACTTCTGAGAACAGTTTGTCAATACCTAGTAAATGCACATATCCTATGACCTCAGAAATTTTATCTCTTGGGATCTAAGTAGAGATTAACACATGAGAATCCTGTATATAAGGATATCTATAGTACCACTTTATAATAGTGAAAAATTGGAGTCAATAAAAGGGAATGAATAATGAACAGTTATTTATTCATGCAGTGGTATTCAGCAGTTAGAATGAATAAACTAATATATCTACTAGTTATGTATATCTCCATTAATATCAAAATTATATTGAGCGAAATTATAAAGGGTAAATACATTAGGATACTATTTACATAAACTTTAAATAACATAAAACAGTCTATATAGTTTATGGATACATATTTAGTAAACATAAAAACATACATGGGAATGATACAGCTACTTCAGGAGTATATGTAGCCAATATCCAGTGGTTTTCCTTCAGGAAGAGAGGGAAGGATATTGTAGCTTTAGCTTTATTTATAATGTATTTCTTTTAAATTTATTAAAAATTTAAAAATCACACCCTCAGTCTAACTAAAAGACAAATAATATTCAAACTTTAAATTACTGGTAAATAGAGAAATAAACGACAAATCACAGCAAGCTACTTCTTGCGCAGACCTTGTGGAGAAGAAAATAACAGAAAGTTCCACAAAGTGGAACTATAATAAATAATACTCTGATCACAATGCAGTAGAGCTATAAAATTATCAGAAAGTCAAAAACAAAATGGCCTTAACTAGAATTTTGAAACTACCTGTTAACTCTTACATGAAAGAGAAAAATACGAAGTGAAATTACAGAATTTCTTTAAAATAATAATGAAAACAGTACATATGTGAATTCATGGATACATGGTATACATAAAACAGTGATCAAAGGAAAATTCACAGTCTTAAAAATTTTTCCAAAACAAAATGAGAATAAACTAAATCTCAAGTCACATAATATAAATAAAAGCAGAAATTGTGTGATAAGCAGAAAGAGGGAAATATTAAAGATCAGAGAGGAAACTAATGAAAAGAAAACAGAAAAATAATAGATAAAATTAATGAAACCAAAAACTAGTTCTTTGAGAAGATCAAAGTCATGGGTAAACCTTTTACCAGACTGATCAGAAAAAAGAGAAGACACAAGTTACCAATATCAGGAATAAGAGCAGAATCTATAAATATTGAAAGAAAAATCAGAGGATACTAGGAACAACTTTTTACTACTATCTAAACAATTTAGATGAAATTGATAAATTCCTTTGAAGAAATAAGCTACTTAAACTCACTCAAATAGATCATTTGAATAGCCCTATGTCTATTAAATAAATTAATTTGTATTTAAAAACCTTCCCACAAAAAAACTTCAGGCCCAGTAGGCTTTACTAATAAATTATACCAAACGTTTAAGGAAGAAATACTACCATTTTCTACTATAAAATTAAAAAGGAGGGAATACTTTTTCCAAATCATCCTGAGTCCAGCATTACTTATGTTACAAAACCTGACAACACATTACAAAAAATGACAAACTGATATCCTTCATGAACATAGATGCAAGAAATTCTAAACAAAACTTTAGCAACTTGAATCTAATAATATATTTTTAGAAAATTATATCTCATGACCATGTAGAGTTTATCCAGTGAATGCAAGGTAAATTTAAATATTACAAAATCAGTTAGTATAATTCACCATATTAAACTTTAAAAAAACATATGATCACTTTCATATTTCAGTAAAAGTACTTAACAAAATCAAAATCCATTCTTAATTAAAACTTTCCACAAACTAGGAATAGAAGAGAACTTCCTCAAAATGTTAACATTCCAAAAACCTATAGCTATTACCATACTTAATGACTTATAAAAAAGGTAAGGCTTTCCCCCTATGATCAATAATATGTACACGATATCCACTCTCACCACTTGTTTTCAGTCCTAGCCAGTGCAGTAAGTCCAGAGAAAGAAATAAAAGTCATCTAGATTGTGAAGGTAGAAGGAAAATTTTATCTTTGTTTGCAGATGACATAGAATCTATGTAAAAAATCTGATAGAATCTACAAAAAACAAAAACTACTAGAAGTAATAAGTTTAGCAAGATTGAAGGATACAGTATAGATCATTATACAAAAATCAGCTGTATTTCTATATACTAGACCAATTATAAATTGAAATTTTGAAAACATTTACAGTGGCATCAAAAAATATTAAATACTTAGAGATAAATCTGACAAAAGATTTGCAGACCAATACACTTAAGAATTACAAAGCATTGCTGAGAGAATTAAAGACCTAAATAAATAGAGCAATACGCCATGTTCATAGATCGAGGACACAATATTGTTTAGATGTCACTTCTCTCCAAATTGAGCTTTAGATTCAATACAGCCCCAAAATCCCAACAGACCTTTTTGTAGAAATTGACATGCTAAAGTTCATACAGAAATGCAAAAGATCTAGAATAGTAAAAACAACTTTGAAAAAGAACAAAGCTTGAATGACTCAAACTGCTTAATTTTAAAGCTTATAAAAACAGTAATCAAGACTATGTGGTATGGGCATGAAGACAGACAGTAAGTCATAATGACAAGCTAAAATTATAAATCTTCTAGAAGAAAACACAGAAAATCTTCATGACTTTGGGTTTGGCAAGGATTTCTATGATAATATAGCAAAACAATTCATAAAAGAAAAATAATAATAAATTGGACTTCATCAAAATTAAAACTTCCGCTTTGACAAAAGTTAAGAAAATAAGAAGACAAGTCATATACTAGGAGAAAATATTTTTAAATCGTGTATCTCATAAAGGATGTGTTTCCAGAATATGTAAAGAACTCTTACAACATAGTAATAAAGACAGCCCAATTTAAAAGTGGGCAAAGGATTTGAAAAGGCATTTCTCTTAAAGCCCATAGCACATGAAAAGATGCTCAACATAATAGTCATTAGGGAGATGCAAATTGAAACCATAACGAGGTCCTACTACCCATTAGAATGGCTAACTTTTTAAACTGACCATTACCAAGTTTTGACAGATATGGAATAATTGGAACTGTCATACTCTGCTAGGTGGGACTATAAAATGATACAACCACTTTGAAAAACAGTTTTAAAATATACCTAATATATGATCCACTTCTAGGTATTTACCCAGGAAAAAAAGCATATATTCATACAAAGACTGTACATGAATGTTCATAGCGGTAGTGGACAAAAACTGGAAACAATCCAAATGCTCCTCAATTGCCAAATGGATAAACAAAGTGTGGTATAGCCATGTTACGAAGTACTACTCAGCAGTAAAAAGAAATAAACTATTGATATACTCAATATGGATGAATCCCAAAATAGTTATATGCTGAGTGAAAGATGTGAAGTACATACTGAATAATTCTACTATAAAATTCAAAGAATTTCACACTAACCTGCAGTAACAGAAAGCAGCAGATTAGTTAGTAATTGCTTAAGGAGGGGTGGGAGAGAGGTTACAAAGAGGTATCAGGAAACTTTTGGTAGTAATCTGTATGTTGATTATCTTGATTGAGTTGATGATTTCAGGATGTTTACACGTGTCAAAACTTAACAAATTGTATATAGGCATACCTCAAAGATATTGCAGATTTCCGCCTCTTTAAAGTAAATAACACAATAAAGCAAGTCACATAAATTGTTTTTTCAATACATATAAGAATTGTGTTTATGTTATATTGTAGCCTATTAAGTGTGCAATAGCATTGTGTCTAAAAAAATAGAGTACATATATTAATTTAAAATTCTTTATTGATGAAAAGTGTTAATCATCTGAACCTACAGTAAGTTTAATTTTTTTGCTGGTGGAGGATTTTGCCTCAGTATTGATGAAAACGTTTACATTATCTGCAAAGCACAGTAAAACATAACACAATAAAATAAGATATGCCTGTACTTAAATACATGCAGTTTATTGTATGTTAGTTATGTCTTAATCAAGCTATTAAAAAAAATGACAGTCCTGCTGGTCCTTTGGGGGAAAAGAGAACTTATATCTTTAACTTTATATTCTTTCTGAACTACTATTTTTTGTCATTCGCATATATTCCTTTTGTAATAAAAATAGTTAATAACACTTTAATAAGGTAGAGAATATAAAAACAAAAGATCTTTAAAAAATTAAGAAACAAACCACTAGCTAACCTTTTTTTTTTTTAAAGGAAAAATCACAAATCATAGAAATAGGAAGTGTCAAGGAACGTAACCACTGAAATATTAGGAAATATTAGGAAAAATCATATCTTTATATAAATAAACCTTAAAACTTAGTTGATATGGATAATTTCCTAGAAGGATATAGTTTACCAAAATGACCTAGAAGAGATGGAAAGATTTTTTTAGAAGAAATAGAGTAAGTTATCAAGGAACTACCCCCAAAAAAGCACCAGGTCCTGATGGCTTCACAGGGGAATTCTTCCAAACCTTCAAAGATAATTGTCCTAAAGCTCCATAAACTCTTCAAGAGCATTTTTTTTACAAAGTATAATAATGATATCTAAATCTGTTGAAGACAGGAAAAATCATAGACCAATATCACTCATAAATATTAATGCAAAAGTGTTAAATATTTTCATGAACAAAATCTAATTATAAAATTAATTATAATTTTAATTATAAAAATAATATACTATGACCAAATAGGATTAAAGGAATTTAAAGTCAGCTCAATGTTTTGAAATTCATTAATGTATTGACCACATTAAGAGATTTAAAGAGTAAGATCATATATCCATAGATGCAAAAAAAGCATTTGGTGGGACTTAATACCTTCCCTGTGGGTGGAAGGGGGCACTCAGAAATTTAGAGATTGTTTTGGGTTTTTTTTCCAAAAAAATAAAGTAAAGTGAGATGGGTGGATGGGTGGATGGATATTCTTAGTTTTAAATCTTTAAAGAGAGAATCATGAATCAGTTCCATAAAGGTAAGGAACAAGGCAAGGATATCCATTATCTCCACTACTATTCAACATTGTACTTGACATAACCATTGTACTTAAGTATTAGTGCTTTAGATGAGAAAAACCAATTAGAAACACAAGAATTGGAAAAGAAGTAAAACTATATTTTTAGATAATATAGTATGCCTGGGAAACCGTACAAAATCAATTATAAGATTTATTTTCTAAAATAAATTATAAATTTCTTATAAATTAAAGGCTATTATAAAATGAAAGACAAAATAAACTTAAGTAGCAATATATAAAGTTAAAATGCAGAAATTAATAGTATTCATCTACATAAACAAAATAACCAGTTAGAAGGTAATGATAGGGAAAAAGCAAATGTATAATATAAGAAATAAAATATAAAATACTTAGTAAACTTAATAAGAGATATACAGACTTATATAAAGAAATCTAGAAAATACTCCTGAAAGATGGAATATTAGATTTGGACAACTGAAAAAACATTCCTGACCTTGGCCAAGATATCTTAATATTGTAAAGCTGTCAGTTCTTTCTAAGTTAATTTGTATATAAACACAATCCCAATAAAAATATCTACCAGCTTTTATATAGGGCTTGACAAATCAAATTTAAGTTTATAAGAGAAGCCAAAACAATACAACAAGAAACGCTACAAGGGATTTTAGGCTTACCAGATATTAAAGCATACTATAAAGTCTTCTTAATTAAAACAGTATGATACTGACACATGAAAAGACAGACAAGTAGAATAGAAAAGAAAATCCAGGAAAAACCCAAACACATATGAAAATATAGTATATACTATATCATATAGTATGATATAGATGTGATCTTAAATCACTGGGACTTTTAATAAAGGGCTTTTTAATAGTACTGGGACAAGTGGAAAGAAAATAAAATTAGAACCATAATTCACACCATATACTAAAATTGTCTCTAATACAATTGGTAGAAGAAAATATGACCTGGGCCTAGTGAAGGGTTTTTTTTAACTATGAATTAAAATTTAAATATAATAAAAGACTGATAAAGTTGACCATATATTTTTTAAAGACTTTTACTTGGACAAAAAACCTTTTCCAAAAGCTATTGGAAAACGCTATTACCAAAGTCAAAACACAACTGACAGAGAAAAACTTTGCAAGCAAAGGGCTGATATTCCCAATATATAAAAGAACTTTTTAAAATTGAAGGAATAGAGACCAAGAATCTAATAGAAAAAATAGACAAAAGATATGAATATGCAATTCACACAAAAATAAGATAAATCAGATAATAAGATAATAAGATAATGAGATTGGTTACCTACAGAGGGAGGGGTGGAAAGGATGGGAAATTGGGAATAAGGTAGACAGGATGAAAGTGTAACATTTCAAGTAAACTTTTTAATGTAATTTTGACTTTTAGAATTATGTTAACATTTTATATTCAGAAAATATCAACAAGTAAAGATGGAAGAAAAATGTGATATATAAACAAAAGCTAAATTAATCTAACTATATTTAAAATGACTACATTGAAGAGGAAGAAAGGGAAGGAGAGTCTTAATCCCAATTCTCCTGAACACAGGCTAAAGACAAAAAGATCTATAAATAAATATTAAACTCTAATTAGTAAATTTGTTTTTTAGAGTGGCATGGGTTAACATTTCTGACACTACTTTAATGTATATACTAGAGTTAAGCTAATTAACATTGACAAATAATGAGAGCCAGATTACTCACTGTCAGAAGAGTTTAGAAATATGGAAAGAGGAAAGGATAGAATGAACCCTGTAATAATTGAGTTGGGATTAGAAATTTATAGAAATAGAGATGTGTATATATATACATACCTATATGTTTTCTTGCTCTGTCCTCAAAAAGGCCTAAAAATAATTACACCTCAGTAATTCATTTAACTAGTGCCTAGATCTTGGCTTCTAAATGTCATTCTCCATTAGAAAGATGCAGAATTCCTTGAAGGAATGGCTGATTCCAGGGCTGGGACTGCAAAAGTAAAAGATGAGGCTAGAACATTTTGCTGTGCCAGAAAAATAAGCAAGTGCTTAAAGAATGTTGAGGGTATGTCAAAACAACACGGAATTCAACCTGTAGAGTCCCCCAGAGGCCACATCTAGATAATTGGAATATTAAAATAAATGATGATGATATCCAATTATAAACACAGAGAATAAAATAAGAATGTAAATGTTCATAATGGTATAAATATATGATTAAATAAATAAATGGATAGAAAAGAAAGCTTTGCTTTATACAAAGATAGAAGGAACGATGAATCATTGGTGTATGCTAAAATTAATGAGCAAATTAACATCATGAGAAATAGGATATTTCCATAGTTTCAAGATATCCTTCCCCAAAATCAGTTACGAAAGGAAAACCAGTAGTCTTACAGTGGAGAAATCTGACAGACAAATAAGTGATCAAAATTAACATCCCTAATATTGGGACAAATAGATACCATGTACCACCTGAAATGATGGACTGAAGACACAGTGTCATTTCTGTGGTATTCCTGTGAAAAATGTGTAACCTGCCATCTGATGGGAAACATCAGGCAAACCCAAGTTGAGGTATATTCTGTGAAAAAAATTCTGTAATTCTTCAAAAATAGCAAGATCACAAAAGACAAAGACTAAAACACTGCACCAAATTAACAGAAACTAAAGAGACATTACAGCTAAATGCAATATATGATCCTGGATTAGATTCTGGACTGAGGAAAAATTTTTTTTCTTTTACAGTAAAAGGCATTATTGAGCAACTGAAATTATACTGTGGTTATATAAGAGGTGTCATTGTTTTTAGGAACTAGGGGCTAAAGATGTATGTCTGCAATTTTTACTCAAACTTTATGTACCTATAGAGAGGGATAAAATAAAGCAAACACAATAGAATGTTAATGTGTTACTATATTTTTAAATTTCTGAGCAGTTGGGTAAAATATTAGTACATGATAAAAGTAGGTGGTGGGTACATGTGTATATTCTTTTTTATATGTTTGAAGTATTTAATGTTAAATTTTTTATTTTAAATATCCTACTTAAGTGAAATTATCATTCACTGAAGTAAATTCAAGCCCTTAGATTACAAGATGCATTATGGAGGAGTACCTGATTTAAAATACGATATTTTAAAATCTGTTTCATAAATTATAAGTACTACTTTACTTAACATGGAAATTTTTATTTTCATTAAACACTTAAATTCACCTTTGCCAGTGAATTTAAGCATGTCAGAAAAATGTCTTAAATCCAGAACTGGGGTTCCCAAATGACAGTTTGTGATAAAATTTCTGCTAGTCCCCAATAAAACAAGAACTAAGATACAGAATGGTAGTGAGGTTTTATAAATTTAAATTTATTCTGTTTAAAATAAAGAAAAGATTCTCTTTTATTCTAGGCTTTTTACCTTCTTGTTGATCATATATTCATTTATGAAATGATGGTTCTGGTAGGGTGGTAGCTTAGTATGATTTTTTTTTTAATGCCCTTCCTCAGAAACATAAAAGACAAGAAATCCATACTAGTTGCTTTTTGAAAGATTACTGGTCTGTAAAAGCTAGGAGTAAGGGAACTGCATTTTCACTCCTTTTTAAATGTATCTGTAGGAACTATACCTTTGATATAATTGAAAATACTTGGTTCACTTTTATTTTTTATTCCCTATATTTTAGGGCAAACACTGTATCCTTGATGTGTCTGGAAATGCCATAAAAAGATTACAGATTGCACAACTTTACCCAGTCTCCATTTTTATTAAACCCAAATCCATGGAAAATATCATGTAAGTATAAATGACTAAGTCATAACCTCTTAAGTACAGATCCAGTCTCTAATCACTTATTAGATTAGGTAATTTACTTAATTTCCCTACATCTCAGTTCCTTTATTTGTAAGATGGAGAAATTAATAATATACCCACCTTTTAGGGTTGTTGTGAGGGTTAGTCACTGTGATATTAATAATGAACATTAACATACTAAACTATATGGTAACATGTACTAGAATTTTAACTAGTCACATGTGGCTAGTACCTACTGAATTGGGCAGTACAGCTCTGAGTAATCATTAAGAGAATAAGGTAATGTGTAACTATTTACCTAATAAATAGAGGGCAAAAAAAATAGAATTTAAATAAAAACTAAAAAGGAAAGAATAAATAGAAACATAGAACAGGTGGGACAAAAAGCATACAGATAGTAGGATGATATAAATGAACCCAAATATTTCATTAACTAAATGGTAGACTAAATTGTCTAATTAAAAAACAAAGATTGCCAGAATGGATGAAGAAAAAATAAACAATTATATGTTGCTTTTGTAGAAGAGAAAAAAATTTTTTTCCTTCTACTCTTCCTGTTCTCAAGTGGGCCTCTGTAACAAAAGACAGATTACAAGAAGAAAGCATATAAATTTATTTAAGTTTTACACAGCTTGGAAACCTTCATAAGGAAATTAAGACCCAAAGAAATGATTAAACCTGAGCATTATTATACTAAGTTTGATGAAGAGTAGAAAATCTTGGGAAAATGGGATAGGATCATAGGATATGAGCTAAGAGTAGTAAATTAGGGGAAACTTAGCAAGCCCTATTTATTCAAATTCCTCTCAGCATTCCTCCATGTTCAGAGATAAGATGTTCCTTTCCCCTAGGTGTAGAGAGGTCAGTCATCTCACATGAAGATCTTAGGACTACTTCAGAGGGAGACCAGAGTTCTTCCTATACCTGCCAATTTTCAAATTTCTTCCACTCAAAATCAGTATGCTAAAGTGCCATATTTTGGGATTGTATCTTATGAAACCCCTCAACTATATGTTGTTTTCATAAGACACACCTTAAATATTAGGCTTTGGAAAAGCTGAAAGTAAAAAAAACATAGAAAAAAGATAAACCATGTAAACATTAATCAAAAGTACGCTGGTTTACATTTCTATCAAAGTAATACTTTAAGGCAAGAAGTATTAATAGAGATGTAAAAGAGGAACATTTCATAAAAATAAAAGTTTCACTGTATCAGGAAGATATATTTATAAATTTGTGTTGAATAGCAAAGTCTCAAAATATATAAAGGACAGATTTACAATTGTACAGGAAAAAAATAATTCCACAATCATAGTGAGAGTACTTAATACAACAGTCAGAAAGTAATAGAATAAGAAAACAAAAAAAATCAGTCAGGATATAGAACAACGTGAATTAAAACTTTACCTAACTGACATATGTAGGACACTATACTCAACATCTGTAAAATTTACACATTGATTTTAGGCGCACAGAAAACAATTACCAAAACTAATCATATTCTAAGCCACAAATTTTTATTAAAAACATATTCTCTGACTGACGAAGTTAAAATAGAAATCAATAATAAAAACGTCACTGGAAAATCCCCATATATTTGAAAATTAAGCATTATACTTCAGAATAAGTCAAAGAAGAAATCATTATAAATTAATAAATGTTTTGATCTAAAAAGTAATGAAATTCTCAAGTAAAATATTTGGAAGGTATAGTAGTAGCCTTCTAAAGAATTTTGGACATCAGATATTAGGAAATAAATGTTTGAAAATCTGAGATCTGGAGAAATTAGAAGACCAATCAGTAAACTCAAGGAAGGTAGAAATTAATGAAATAGGGCACAAACATATGGTAAAGACAATGAACAAAACCAAAACTGTTTTCTTTGAAAATACTATGAAACATTAGTAAGAAAGATTAAGAAAAAAAAATAAAGAAGGCTCAAATTTTTTAAATAATATTAGGAATATAGTGAAAATGAGATTATCACTACACATTCAGTAGACATTTTTTAATGTCTTAACTTTTTTAAGTTAGCTCAGGCAACTCAGTAGAAAAACAAGCAGAGGATTTGGATACTTTACGAAAGAAGATATACAAATAGTCAATAAACATGTGGTGGTGCTTAATCATGGAAATGCAAGTTTTAACCACAGTGTCATATACTATCTCCCACACACCAAAAGGCTAAAATGAAAAATATCAAATATGAGCAGGAATGTAGAGCAACTGAAACTCATAACACTTATAAGAGTGTAAGTTGGTACATCCACATTGGTAAACTGTTTACTGTATCTCCTAAAGCTAAACATACACATAAGTTAGGACCTAGAAGTCTCATTCCTAGACATATACTCAACAGAAATGTTTCTGTTTTTATTGAAAACATGTATTAGATTGTTAACAGAAGTACTATTCAGAATAACCAGAACCTTGAAACTATCCAAATGTCCATCAATGAGTACATAAATCAACATATTCACACAACAAAACATTCTACAGTAATGAAAATGAGGAATCTCTGACTACACACCAAAGTACAGCCATACTTCAGGGATATTGCAGGTTCAGTCCCAAGCACAGCAATAAAGCAAATCATACACATTTTTTGGTTTCCTAGTGCATACAAAAGTTGTGTTTACACTATATTATAATCTATTAAGTGTGCAGTAGCATTATGTATATTTAAAAAAATACATGCATGCCTTAATTAAAAATACTTCATTGCAAAAAAAAAATGCTAACCATCATATAAAACTTAAGCAAGTCATAGTCTTGACAGTGAAGGGTCTTGCCTTGATGTATTGGCTGCTGACTGATCAGGGTGCTGGTTGCGAAAGGTTGGGATGGCTGAGGCAATTCTTAAAATAAGAAACAACTCTTCCTTTCATAAATGATTTCTGTAGCATACGATGCTATTTAATAGCATTTTACCCACAGTATAACTTTTTTCAAAATTGCAATATAATTGCTGCTTAATCAACTAGGTTTATGTATATTCTAAATTCTTTGTTGTCATTTCAACAGTCTTCACATCTTCACAGCATCTTTACCAGAAGTAGATTCAATCTCAAGAAACCACTTTCTTTGCTTATCCATAAGAAGTAACTCCTCATCCAGTCAAGTTTTATCATGAGATTGCACAATTTAGTCATATCTTCAGAGTCTGTTTTTAATTCTAGTTCTCTTGCTATTTCCACATTTGCAGTTGCTTTCCTACACTGAAGTCTTGAACCCCCTCAGAGTCATCCATGAGGGTTGAAATCAACTTCCAAACTCTTGTTAACGTTGACATTTTGACCTCATCTTGTGAATCACAAATGTTCTTAATGGCATCTAGAATGGTAAATCCTTTCCAGAAGGTTACAATTTACATTGCCCAGATCCACCAGAGGAACCTCTGTGAATGTCAGCAGTAGCTTTACAAAATATGTCTTAAATAATAAGACTTAAAAGTCAAAATTCCTTTATCCGTGGGCTGCAGAATGAATCTATGTTAGCAGACATGAAAACAACATTGAGCTAATTGTGTATTTCCATTGATACTTTTGGTTGCCCAGGTGCATTGTCAATGAGCAGTGATATTTTAAAGGGAATCTTTTTTTTTTGATTAGTAGATATCAACTGTGGGCTTAAAATATTCATTGAATATGTTGAAAAAAATGCTGTCAACCAGACTTCTTTATTCCATTGATAGAGCATCTCAGTCGATGCAGGAAAACTCATTTGACAATATTCAACACCCTTCCTTGATTTAAAAATAAAAAAAAATAGAAAGAGAAGGAAACTACCTCAACATAAAAGCCATGTATGAAAAACCCACAACAAACATCATACTCAGTGGCAAAAGATTGAAAGCTTTTCCTTTGACATCAGGAACAAAGCATGAATGCCTGCTTTCACCATGTCTATTCAACATAGTACTGGAAGTTTTAGCCAGAGGACTTAGGCAAGAAAATAAATAAATAAAAGATATCCTGATTGAAAAGAAGTAAAATTATCTGTTTGCAGATGATATGATGTTATCTGTAGAAAATCCTAAAGATGTCACATAAAAGCATTAGAACTAATAAATAAATTCAACAAAGTAGCAGCACACAAAGTCAACACACAGAAATCAGCTTCTTTTCTAGACACAGACAATGAACAATCTGAAATGGAAATTACAAAAATAATTCTGATTACAGTAGCATCAAAGAGAATAAAATACTTAGGAATTAACCAAGGAAGTCAAAGATGTGTACCATGAAATCTACAAAATATTGCTAAAAGAAATTAAAGAATATATAAATAATGGAAATATCTATATGGATAGATTAGAAGACTTAATTATTGTTAAAATGCCAAAAGTATTGTAAAAATCGCCAAATTCAGTGCAATTCCTATCAAAATCCCAATGACTGCTGTAGCAAAATAGAAAAACCCATACTGAAATTCATATGGAATCTCAAGACCCCCAAACAGCCAGAACAATCTTTAAAAAGAACAGAAAAACTTGAAGACTCACTTTCTGATAACAAAGTTCACTACAAAGTTGCAGTTATTAATAGTGTGGTATTGGCCTAGAAACAGACTATATAGACCAGTAGAGTAGAATAGAACTCAGAAGTAAACCTGCAATTGATTTTTGACAAGGGTGCAAGACCAAAGGAGGAAAGGATGGTCTTTTCAGTAAATGGTGCTGGGAAAACTGTGAAGGTGGACCCTTACAAAAACTTAACAAAATAGATCAAGAACTTAAATGTAAGGCAATAAAACTCTCAAAACTCTCAAAGAAATAAAATAGGACAAAAGCTTGACAGCATTGGATTTGGCAGTGATTTATTGGTTATAACTCCAAAGCACAGGTAACAAAAGAATAAAGATTAGACTTCATGAATATTTTTAAATTTTTGTATATCAAAAATACTATCCACAGAGTAAAAAGGCAACTCATAGGATGGGTGAAAATATTTTCAAATTATATATATGATAAAGGATTAATATCCAGAATATGTAGAGAATTCCTAGAACTAACTAGGAAAACAACCTGATTCAAAAAGGCACAGAGTACATGAATAGACATTTCTCCAGAGAAAATATACACATGACCAATAGCAAATGAAAAGATACTTAACATCACTTTTCATTAAGGAAACACACAAATCAAAACTACAATGAGATACCACGTCACACCTATTAGGATGGCTACTATTAAAAAAAAAAAAAAACAGGAAACAAGTGCTGGTGGCAAGAATGTGAAAAAAATTAGAACTCCTGTGTACTGTTTGTAGACCATAAAATGATACAGCTGCTGTGGATAAATAGTATGGTAGTTCCTCAAAATATTAAAAATAGAATTACCATATGATCCTGCAATTCCACTTTTGGGTATATACCCACGAGAATTGAAAGAAGGTCTTTAAGAGAGATTTGTACACCCATGTTCAAATGGTAATAAAGCCCATGGTAGCTTTATTAACAATAGCTAAAACACAAGTTTTCATCAACAAAAGAATGAATAAGGAAATGTGGTATATACATACAAAAGAAGGAAATTTTGCAATATGGTATACAACATGGATGAACCTTGCAGACATTATGCTAAGTGAAATAAGCCAGTCTCAAAAAGACAAATACCATATGATTCCACCTATATGAGGTACTTAGAGTAGTCAGAATCATAAAGACAAAGTATAATGGTGGTTTGCCAGGGCCAGGGGGGAAGCAAGAATAGAGAATCACTTGTAATAGGTTTTGTGTTTGGGTTTTACAAGATGAAAAGGGTTATGGGCGGGGGAGGTGGATGCCGTAAAGGGGGTCAAATATGGGGGGAAAGGGGAGGCAAAGTGGGTAAAGAGGATCAAATATATAGTAGCTGAAGGAAACTGGACTTTGGGTGCTAAACACAATAGAATGTACAGATGTCAAATTATAATGTACAGCTGAAAATTATATGATTGCATTAGCCAATGTTGCCCCAATAAACTTAATTTTTAAAAAGTTAAAAAAAAAAAGGTTATAGGAATGGATGGTGGTGATGGTTTTACAATAGTGTGAAGGTACTAAAGCTGCTGAACTGTACATGTATAATGATTAAAATGATAACTTGTGTATATTTTATCACAATTTTTAAATTTTTATAAATCAGTGTAGTGTATTACAACAGATTTTAGGAATAAAAGCATATGATCATTTTAATAAATACAGAAAAAGTATTCAGTAAAATTTACATCTATTTTTTAAAAAAATATTTTGAAAATTGAATAGAATGGAATTTTCTTAATTTGATAAAGGTCATCTACAAAATATAAAAGTAAACATCATTTTTAATGGTGAAATATTGAAAGTTTTCCCTCTTAAGTTAGGAACAAACTTACATGTACCCATCATCTAAATGTAACAATTATTATCATTTTTCTTTCTTCTATTTCCCACCTCCTCACCCCTCCAGTCCCAATTATTTTGAAACAAATCCCAGACATTACATGATTTTATCCATATATTTCAGCGTATGTTTGAAAGATGAGAATTTCTTATTTAGAAAACTGGGCAAAATGTCATAGATGATAGAAGTTTCATTCATCCCCTCTTGCAACTACATCAAAATTGAGATGGAAACTCGGAGCAAACAGCAAGCAGGGGGTCTAGATTAACAGAAGCCCTACAATTAGGGAGAGAAATAAGAAATCACTTTGCAACAGTTGGAGGTAGGAAGGGGTGCCCAGTGGGACAGAGGCTTTGACGGCTGCACTCAGCAGCTGTAGATGTCTCTTAAAGGGGCCGTGTACACAACCAGACTTCCTAAGTGACAGATGTCCTCACTCTGAGCACCATCACCGGGTTGGCTGCTCAGGGGTCACCAGGGTCTTACAGCGGGACACTGAGTTGTCAGAGTGTGAGGGCTGGAGGCAAGGCTTTCTACCAAGCAGAAGTGCTGGCAGTATCAATTATTCCTGTGTTGAGTCCTCCCCCTTCTCAGCATGTGGATGCAGTGCTGCCATAGCTGAGACTTCATCTAACTAGATAAGAGGTTGATCCACCCAGAGGATTCCCTAAAACCCTGCCTCCCCCAACTTATGGCCCCACCCAAGCAACATCCAGGTATATCCTCAGAGTCAGATGTGCCTTGCTGAGCAGTGCCTAGACTCACACTGCAGGCAGCTGGCCTTGGTTTCTGGTGTGGCCTTTTGAGGCAGCTGTAAGCATTGCATCTGTGGATTGCTTGCTGGATCTTAACAGGTGGTCCGGAGGGGTAGAGGCTTGGGCTAAACTTGGCTTGCAGCTGAACCCCTTTCGGGACTGTGCCACTGGACATCTACTTCACAAACCTACACTAATAAGACCAGGAGACTTGGAGCTTTGCTTAATACATAGAAACATACACAGAAAGGCAGCCAAAATGGGAAGACAAAGAAGCAGAAACCATCTGAGAGAACAGAACAGAGATCCAGATATAATAGAGTCAAACAATCTAACATGCAGAGTTCAAAACACTGGTTATAAAGATCCTCAATGAACTTTGAGGAAGTGTAGATAAATTTAGTGAAAATTTCAATAAAGAGATAAAAAAAACAACAATGGAAATTATAAAAGAGAACCAGTCTGAAATGAAGAACACATTATCTGAGATGAGAAGTATATTAAGTGGAATAAACAAAATGAATAAAGAAAAGGATCATATTCCCTATCTAGAGGATGGGAAAGCCAAGGACACAATCAGAATGGCAAGAGATGAGATGCCAAGACTATAAAAATAAGGAGCCTATGGGACACTATTAAAAGTAAAAATATTTATGTCATAAGGGTAACTGAAGGAGAAGTTGAATATATATTTTAAAAAATAATGATGTAAAACTTTCCTAACCTAGTGAAGGAAACAGACATACAACCCCAGAAAGCTCAGAGTCACAAAGAAAATGAACCCAAAGAGGCCCACACCAAGACAAATTATAATTAAAATACTAAAAGTTAAATACAAAGAATCTTAAAAGCAGCAAGAGAAAAGCAATTAGTTAACCTACAAGGGAGTTTCCATAAGTCTGGCAACCAATTTCTCAGAAGAAACTTTGCGGGACAGAAGAGCTTGGCACAAAATATTAAAAGTGTTGAAAACCCAGGATCTGTAACCAAGAATACTTTATCCAGCACAGCTGTATCATTTAGAGTCAAAGGGCAGACAAAAATAACCTAAAGGAATTTACCAACACCAAGCCAGTATTACAGGAAATGTCGGAGGGACTTTTTTAAGAAGAAAAAACATCAAAAACAGGAATAAAGAATGGTAATAACTACATTCCTATCAACAAGTACCTCAAATGGAAAAGAATTAAATGCTCCAACCAAAAGATAGAGTGACTGAATGGATAAGGAAACAAGATCCCTACATATGCTGCCTATAAGAGACTCACTTCAGGTTAAAAGACACACAGGCTAAAAGGAAGGGGATGGAAAAAGATATTGCCCTGATGGACCTAGAGGGTGTTGCACTGAATATATGTCAGAGACAAATATCGCATGTCACATACATGTGAAATCTAAGAACAAAATAACAAAAATGGAAATAAACTCATAGATACTGGGAATATTTTGAGGACTAGTAGTTTGGAGAGAGGTTGCGGAGACAGGAAAAAGGGCAAAGGGATTAAGAAGTACAAATGGATAGTTACAAATTAGACATGGAGATATAAAGTGTAACGTAATAAATAGTTAATGTAATATGTAAGGGGCAAGATGGGTACTAGATTTAGTAGGGTGATCATCTTGTGAGTTATATAGATCTCTAATCACTATGCTGTACAATTAAAATAATACATTATTGTATGCCACCTGTAATTGAAAACTCAAATTGTAAAAAAGTTATTTAAAAACATTACTAGGATATCATGCTTAATAATTGTTTAATATCATTAGATAGTTCATATTTTCTTGATTGTTTCATAAATTTTATGTATGTTCTCCATTTGTTTGAATCAAGTTCCAAATTATCAAACAGAGCTTATTTGGAACTTGATTCAAACATATTTCTTTTTATTCCTATTTATTTAATGAAGAAACTAAGTAATTTCTTCAGTTTTCCCCAGACTATATTTTGCTGATTACCTTCTCATATGGTGTTGTTTACTATGTTAATGTATCCCCTTTGTTATCTATAAATTGGTAGATAGATCTGTAAGTCATTTTGATAAGAAATGTTTGTCAAAGTCAAAACTATCAAATTAATCTTAGTTTCTTTGGGTACTTTAGACCAGTGCAAAGATGTTTTGAAACCATTCTGTCATTTCAAGTAAAAAGCTACATATTCAGTGACTGAATTTTTATTTTAATGACATTCATAATCTCAACAGAGCTCAACTTTTCATGCTTATATGTTTTATGTCTTCTCTCTTTTGTCATCTTTCTTCAAAAAGTATTTATTAGTAATTAGCAATTTCTAAATTTATTTGCATAGGGAAATGAATAAGCGTCTAACAGAAGAACAAGCCAGAAAGACGTTTGAGAGAGCCATGAAACTGGAACAAGAATTTACTGAGCATTTCACAGGTTGGCATCATGTGTGGCAGTGTCCTTTATGATAGAATTTTGCTTTGGAGCCATGTGAACTGACCTATTGAAATGGGTTTTGAACTATGCCCATATCTACCAGAAGTAATTATTACTATCATTTTCAGAATAAGTTATCTAATCTAGGCACACTGGTAATGAGGAATCTTGAAAGTTTGTGTTTCTTGGGCTGTTGGTTAGGACAGCATGCACAAGAATAAGTCATACTTGACTGAAGAAGAATAGACTCAATTTTTTCTATAAAACTGACATTTCTCTTTTATTAATTTTGATCCATTTTAAAATATTAGTTGACAAAGGAAAGAGTGAGTAGCAATTTCCACATCTCTCATTCATTTTGTCCTAAATTATTCTGTAGGTATCTTTGAATAGGTTTTCATCATTATTATTTGTTTGAAATAATGATAAGCTTATACTTGGTGTTCACACGAAGTATCATGGCATTGTAACCCATGTGCTTTTTTATGTAGGTATGATAATTTCAGATGTACAGAAAAACCACAGTAGTACCAGCAATTCTTATATACTCTTAAACCCATATTCCCCAGATGTTAACATTTACATTTATAATTTTTTTCTGAAACACTTAAGAGTTGGTTGCAAAAAATAATAAAATAAAATAGAGTAGGTTGTGCACAGATGCTCTTTTGGCTCTAAATACTTCATTGTGTATTTCCCAAATACATAAAACAAAGTAAAAATCACCAAATCTTACTTTTTTTCAGTTTTTAAAATAAAAACTTTTATATTTTACAAATAGGAAAAATAATGAAATGAGCAGTTTTTACTGAGCTAACAGTACATAAATGGTGTCTCTTCCTAGATAAATAACTATTTCTAAGATTTAACTTCTGCTATTTCACCAGTAATTAAAATAATGAAGATACACAATTAATGGAGGTCTTTGATTTTGTTTCTATCATTACAGCTATTGTACAGGGAGATACGCTGGAAGACATTTACAACCAAGTAAAGCAGATCATAGAAGAACAGTCTGGTCCTTACATCTGGGTTCCAGCAAAAGAAAAGTTATGAGGACTAATGTTTCTCTGTTCTGTTTTCCACAGTCTCATTTTCTTTTACATTTCTTTGCTCTTTCCTTCTGGAGTCTGCCTTCAATACTCCTTCCATGTTTAATCGTATCCCCCGTATCATGGTCTGCAGTTGTACTTATTTTTGACATCTAGTATCTCCTTCAAGTTGTAGCATCTGTATTATTTTGTCACTATTGGTTTTGGCCATTTTTCAGAACTGAAATAGAATGGCCTGACCAGCTATTAAGGATTTGGGGAGATGGGGAAATTGTGGTAAAATTCCTTAATGTTTAAGGGAAAGTAAGAGATTTCAGAAAAGCTTTATATATATATATTCTTTTCAAATTTCAATATAAATGAAAGAAGTTGGTTTTAATCAGTGAATTAATAAACCTTGAACAACAATGCACGCTTTACTTTAATAGCATGGTTTGGCCAGTATATTAGCTCTCAAGTCCTATTCTCAATTGATTTCTGTTATGAAAGCAAATATTTCATTATAGACAAAGAAAATATGTTTTTTAAAATTCAAAATTAATGTCTGTGTTAACTTTCATAATGTCATAAGGGATATTCATTTTTCATAAGAGCTCTTCTTAAAGTCTTTTATTGTTTGAGGGGGTTTTTTTTCCAGTACATTTGCTAGAAATAACAATGCTCAAATGTTTTTAATGTACTTGTGCAGCACTATTTATAGTGTCTTACAGAAGTTATTAATGCATAATGATCATCACATTTTCTGAAATGAGTCCATGTTTAGGTGCTGGGGAGCTCACCTTTTACACATAAAGTTGAGAAAATTTCATAGACATAAATAAGGACAAAACAGACATTACAGTGGTGATGTAGTAATCATGGCAATGGAAAAAGGAGTCCAATTCATAGCCTAAAACTTTAAATGTATTCTTAGGAGTCAGATTTTAATGAATATTTTACCCACAATAACTGCCTATTTTGTTATAATAAAAATATATATAAATATATATAAAACTTTCTTTAAACTCTAACTATGGGAGTTATTTTCTTTACATAGTTGCACACACACACACACATACACACACATATATATTTAAAATATATTTTTTTCTTTTGCCACCTACTCTTTTTGTTTGGTTTTTAAATTAAATATTACTTGATTAGACTTTTCCTAAATTATGTGAACTGAAAATGGGGATATGATGGTTACGGAAAGAAACCTTTAGGGAAATTAGATTGCAAGTAAAAATATGGGCATGTTCTCCTCTTTTCTACAAAAGTTTTCAAATGGTTCCTGGTTGGTTTATTTTTGTTTCATTATTGTTACTGTTATTCTTGTCATTGGGTTTGAATTTGGTCCCCTGCATCGTCTTCCTGTTTTCCTCCTTTCATCATAGGCAAACAAGCAAAAGCCTCATGTGTGAGTGTTTTTCCCTCAGACTGCACTCCTTTCATCGTTCATGGCTGCTCCACACTAGAGTTGTGCAGATCTTCATGGAG
Organism: Cynopterus sphinx; assembly: GCA_030015415.1. NCBI lineage: Eukaryota > Metazoa > Chordata > Mammalia > Chiroptera > Pteropodidae > Cynopterus > Cynopterus sphinx. The sequence goes on from CM057380.1 coordinate 49,916,461, forward strand.
ATCAATTTTAAGAAATTTTAGTGAAGGGTAGATATGATTTCAGAAATCAGTTTCTCTGGTCTTTTATATTAATATTGTTTACCTTCCCATTGCTTTTTTTGGAGTTGTTTATTAAATATGTGTTTTGACAACCTCCTCATTACAGTGTCTTAAATGAGTACTGGTTTGTAAAGAATTACCGACATTATCCATTCCATTTATGAGAAAGAGGAGAACAGCTAATAAACTTTATTGTAAAATCCATGTGGTAATTGTGTCTTGAATTCTGAAAAAAAAAATTATAAGGTTTTTCTGGAATAGTTTTGGCATCACATAATTTGTAAACTGAATTCAAGAGCCATTAGGCAAGCCAATCAAAATTTCTTCTGTAGGTTTTGGAATTGAGTATGTTAACACATTAAAATATATACTGTAGCTGTTACACTAAATATAGTAGGTTGGTACCAAATAAAAACATACTAGAAGAAAATTATTGTAAAATGATTCAAGAGCCCCAGAAATCACCTTACAGCAGAACCCCAGCATAAGCTATTTTGACATATTTCTTGGGCACATATTGTAAAATATCAAGAGTTATAAAATGATGCCATTTATGTGTTAAATATATATTACATTATTTTGTGGATGTTCTTGTTAAGTGGTTTTTTTGTTTGTTTTTCGGTAAGAAAATATAGTTGACTTTTGAACAACAGGGGTTTGAACTGCACAGGTCCACTTATATGTGGATTTTTTTCAATAAATAGTACTTTTGTGGAGCCTTTGTCTCCACAAGTTCCCATCCTCAGATTCAACCAACCTTGGATCAGAAACAGTATTTTTAATCCACAGTTGGGAATCCACACAATCACAAATGCAGAGGGTCAACTGTGTGCAGTGTGCTATGCCATTTTATATTAGGGACTTGAGCATCCCTGGATTTTGGAACTTGGGGTTGGGGGGGTTCCTGGAACCAATGCCCCCACAGATATCAAGAGACAATTATAGTTAAGTTTTAGGGGAATTAAGTTAATGTGCAGACTTTCAATTACACAGGGATCAGCACCCTAATCTTCCATGTTCTCCAAAAGCAACTGTACTGTTTTGTGAAGCTTTCTAGATTGTACAGGATTATTAATAAAAGTACTAATTGCTCAGTACTGCTATGCAATAGCCACTTTCATATATTCTCATTTAATTAATAAAAAAATAAGAGTTCTAGCCACACTATAAGGCTTAAGTGAAATAACTTGCCCAAGATGATAGCTATAGCAGTGCTTCGTATTTGTATCCAAGTCTCTCTGCCTCAAATTCTTTCTAATGTGCTATGCTGCCTCATTTTTCAGCCGCTACAATGAATGCACTATGACATGTTATTTTAGATCCACTTAACAGATAAAGATGAAGGTCTTTGCCCAGAGTCACACAGTAGTAAGGACAGACCTATAGAATAAATCGTTCCCATCATAGCTGTAATCAATTCTGGGAAACAAAGTCAGCCTAGCACTGTCAGAGTGACATATAAAGAAAAATTCTTGAGAAAATGGAACAGTATTCATTTTTAAAAGTTCGCCTTTCTAATCACAAAGAGTAATACTATTCTGAATGTTTTATAAAACATTCCTTATTTCTAATACGCTTTTTAATATCCTTAAGTTGGTAAGAAATAAAAATGCATCTTAAACATGACTACATATTTCTGGTTGTTTTCCTATTCCATATCTGCCCAGGTCTCCAAAAAATGATGCAAGCAGAACTCATTCCAGCAGAATACACTCTGGTTAACAAATACCTGTTAAATCACTACATACTATTTAAACTCCAAAGATGGCAATTTGGGGACTTTACTAATGAGGAAATTTGTTCTCTAGAATATTAAACTGTTACCTTCCAAGAGTCTCTGCCGTGAATACTCTCAAAATATGTGGTGAAACAGAAGGCCAGAGATCCGAGTGTGTTAACCAAAGCTACACTGCAAATAAGGAACAAAGCCAGAATTAACCTCCTGACTCCTGGAACAGTGGTTTTTCTGCCATACCAGTTTCTTTCACTTCCATACTGTGAGCTGAATTTAGTGGGTTATTCAGTCCCTCAATGTTTGAATTACTGGTCAGAAGAAAGTAAATATCAGTAAATTTGAGATTTTATTGAGGTGTTTGAAAGGTAGCTAGGTCACTTTCCTGACTAGATTGCCTAGTGCTTTCGTTCATTGCTGAAGATTCTATTTATCTCCCTGCAGAATTGTACACAGTATAGCTCTCGCTGGCTTTGGCAGCAGAGTGCTGTAATGTGAAGAATATGAGCTATGGAGTCAGAGCCTGATGTAAATGCCAGTCCTGCCATTTACTGGTTATGTAACTAACCTTGCTCAAGTCATGTCATTCTTCTTTCTTTTTATCTCTGTAAAATGGAAATAGTTTGAGAATAAGATTATGAATAAAGAGGGCTAGCACATAGTACACTCTAAAAGTTAATTCCCTTTTCCTTTGAAATCAGAAGTCTGGAATTGTTCCAACTCGCCTTGTACAAATTAACCTGAGCCTTCATTTTGCCATATTTTAAATGGGCTTCGAATGACTGCCTTGCAGGATTGCTCTAAGAGTTAAATAAACCAGCGTGTACAAAACATCGATCACTGTACCCAATACTTGACTGTCAGTACTTCCTGTTCTTCCTCTTGCTCTAGTGTGTTTATGGCTGGTAGCAAAGGACTGAGAAAATATAGTCCACCATTCTTCTTCTATAGAGAAATCTTTGACAGACTCTTAGTTAAGAAATTATTGACATTTCAGTTCACTCATCTCTTCTATGGCATTGACCTACTCTGGCTCAACCTTAATCATGGAACTGGAAAATGGTGATTTCATAAGCCATACTCACCTCTCTGCCTTTGCTAAATACAACAGTCCTTAACAATTCTCCAGAACATAAATTATTGAGAGTCTAGGAACAGGCATGGAAAAGATCACTTAAATCGCCTACCAGCTCTTACCTCCATTCCCCCCCAAATACGATCTAAAAGCTGGCAGAATAAGTCCTGGTCTGCTAAACAGTATTGTGAACAGAACTGGTGATCAGATAACCCAGTATTATTGTTTGAGACTTTTAGGAACAAGTACCAAACCTGACCAGGGAGAGTTTCACACAATGATTTTTCTAGTGGTTTCTATTACCTATAATAGTAAACAAATATGGGAAGAATTAGGGGAAGGAGACCAGAGGAAAGTGGAGGTTGGAATTCTCTCCCACTTTTTTTTACTTTTTATTAGAAAATAATAATACAAGAGTACATATACTTCAATGAATAAACCATATAACAACCAACATGAAGCTCAAAAAATGTGACCAGCACTCGGGGTGCACCCCCACCCCAACTCCCTCCCAGTCAGTACTGCTACTCCACTATCCTAACTTTCTTAATACACTTTTTAAATTTATGTACTGTAAAATTCTCTGTGGTGTACAATTCTGTTTTGACACATGCATAGTCATGTGTAACCACTTAGTCAAGAATACAAAATGGTTGCATTATCCCAAAAAGTTCTCTCATGCTTGCCACTATGTAGTCAATACCTCCTCCCACCCCTAACTTCTAACAATCATTGATCTTTTCGTAGTGCCTATTGTTTTGCCTTTCCCAAAATGTCACATAAATGGAATAACATAGGCCGCATTTGGAGTAGGGCTTCTTTCACTTAGCAATATACCGGATTCATCCATGTTGCTGCGTGGATCCATTGTTTGTTACTTTTCATTGCTGAATAATATTCTAGTTATGAATGTACTACAATTTTTTTATTCTTTCACTAGTTGAAGTACTTTTGGATTGTTTCCAGTTTATCCCACTTTATTTTTGTACTTTTTTGCAACTCTCAGCCTGCAGGAACAAGAAGCAGAACCAGAAATGAGTTTCTGATCTGACAGCCATGACAGGCCCTCCCTCACTCCACCTCCATCTCTGCTACGAACATCCACACATTTTAGCATTTGCATAGGACCCTGTCATCCTAAAACAAACTTTAAATGCACAGTAATAGATCCCAAGAGCCTACTGATGGAACAAATTTGTTTCTAAAGTTGAGACTGTAAGAATAAGCAATTTAGGATTTGTAGAATTTTAAAATCCCTGGAATAATGCTCAGATGATCTGATAGCTGGATGTGCCAGTGATAGGTGCCAGATTCTCATTGCTGGTGTCCTACGGGAAAAAAAGTAATCAGTTTAGGACATTAGTAAATGAAAAGAAAATTGAGCAACAAATAAAAACAGCCCATGGATACAGTCTTAATTTTTTTAGAAAATCTAGTTTGTTGAACACCAAAGATCAGAGTTTGTTTCATTTTTCAATTATAGTTGACATTCAATATTATGTTAGTTTCAGGTATACAGCATAGTGGGTAGACATATAACTTATGAAGTGAGCCCCCCGATAGGTGTAGTACCCACCCGGCACCATACATACTTATGAGATTATTGACTATATTCTCTATGCTGTACTTTACATTCCTGTGACTTTATTAACTGTCAATTTGTACTAAATCCCTTCACTTTTTTCCATGCAGCCCGCAAACCTCTTCTATCTGGCAATCATCATGTAGTTTTTTAATTATTAACTATCAATTTTCTTTAGTTGGTAACCTCTCCATCTTAACTATGACTAAAATTATGTGATTAACAGAAATCTAATTCTAGTGCAGCACTCTTAGGGAATCCTTGAACCAGAGCTGCCCTGATTGGTTAGTTTGACACTCGACCCTTTTGCATGCAGCTAGCACTCTCTTGTCAGTCTTTTGCATTTTTAACACATTATAACTTGATTTCTCACTTGTGTGTTTTCAAAAAAATATTGGGTCACCACTTTAAACTGGCTCTAGATGACACCTTAGGATACTGGTGTTTACCCTAAGTAGGAATAAACTACTCAGGTTGAGCATATATTCACCCATATTTCTGCTAATCAAGTGTTAATGACCAATTTCATTTGGATGGTTTCTAACTACATAGACTGATTTTTTTAACTATATAGAAACCAGTGTACAAAACAATTAGCTGGTGAAACGCGATGCAGTGAATTTTCTAATGGAAGAAAAGATTAGAGCGAGTGATGTAATCTTTCTTTAGGATGTCCAAAATTAGGTTCATTTGCCTCACAGATGGGAGAGCTAAAGACAAGATGAAAGTCCCATATGTTCCACACTATAAATCTCTACAAAAAGGTTTTCTAAATCTTGTGAGCTATTCGATCAAAAATATCTACTTCCCTAGTGGTATTTAAGACTAGAAAAGGTATCTCTGGATGATAGATCCCTTTCTTTCTCTGAAAGTTCAGTGCTTGGTTCAGATCTAGTTTATCTGACATTTTTCACTTATCGTTACTAGGACAAAGCTTTACTCATCTTTTAACAATTTTTCTACCTGTGTCTAATACTACTGATTCTTCCCTAACATTTTTTCCTATCATTTGCACTGTCATCACTCAAATCCAGGACCCTAACCCACCTTCACGCCCAGGCCTGGATTATTGCAGTGATCTATTAAATCATTTCCCAGCCTCTATTTCATTCCCTTGCCCATCTACCAGGTGACTTTTCCTAAGATGCATTTTGGATTCTGCTCTCCTCAATGACCTTCATGGATCCTAAATCCAAAATAATTAACTTACCTATAAAGTATCGTTCCTGGAACATTGTGCATAGGTGGTCAATAAATGATCTACCACCACTTCCCTCCCCAGCTATGCCTCTCCTCATTCACACACCCTCTGCAGTGCTTATTTTGTGGCTGTTGGTCATGCAGGTTCCTACCTTGCTAATTTTTGTGCTCTCTCTACCGAAGTCCCCTTATCAAAGCCCGAAATTTTTTCAAGTCCTCCCCTGAATCCCACCTCCTACAGAAGCCTTCCCAGTTATAGCCCTTGATGCCTGAATTCCTGCAGTACTTACTAGGTGTCCACTTCACATTGAACATACGTTCTCTGTGCTGATTTACCTCTTTCGGTGTATGGTTTATTTCTGATTAGGCGGCCTACTCTTTGTATTCCTCAGCCCTGGTAAATGACCTATAACAGCTGGTCAGCGTGCACAACTCCTGTACTTCTCCAGACTACAGCATGGTAGTCTTCACTGCTGCAGCTTTTAATGGGCTAAAAACAGCCTTGCATAAGTGTTGGCAGTGATTTCATTTGTAAATTAGTAGAGTTGGGGGAATGAATAAAAGGTCTGACTATAAATCTCTAAATCAGCTAAATTTTAAAAATTTAATTAAAGTCCTTTCCTTTCTGCTTCCTGATGTAATGATCTCCTTTCCCAAACATGTTTTGTAATTTGTCTCTTTTGTACCAATTTTATCTTCCTTGTGCCAACGTTTTCATTATAAGTCATCTGAAACACTCCTTAGAAGTAGCTGGAGTATGAATAATTTCTCTGAAAGTCTTAGTGATAGAGTCAAATATAGTATTCTCTATTTTACTCCTTTATTCTTTACCTCCTTTTGTACTGGTTTTCGCTCAGGTTAAATCTTATATTCAATGAAATAGATGGAGATTTATTAATGACTTTAAAGCTGTATCTCCAGAGTTAATCTTGGAGCCTTTTAATCCTCTTTTACATTTTAAAGTCTGGACTGCAAAGAAATTTCTCAGAGAAAAAACTTTTTTTGTGGTTTGGTAACTAAAATAATTGAGCTCCAAGTTGAGGGGCTTACACTTGAATGCAGATTCGACTCAGATGGAGACTTTCCCATCCCTCTTCTTTCCCATCTCTGAGGAAGAAGCATTTTCTGTTTTTATTTCAAGACTTCTCTACGTGTCCTCCTGATTTTATCCATCATACCTTCTTCAGTTACCCTCTTTGCCTGTATCTTTAATCTTCTCCCTCCATGGGTTGCTTGTACTCTGTATGATCGAATCTCTCCTATCCTAGAAAAACTTTCCCTTGACCCTGAATCTTCTGAAAACAACCCCTCTCCTCTTCCTTTCTTAGACAAATATCTTGAAAGAGGTACTCTGTCCACTTTCCCATTCATTTATAATAAATAATAACATTTATTGAGTGCCTGCTGAATTCCACATGTGATGCCTCAGTTTTTGACCTGCCACAGAAACTGCTCAAAGCTGTCTGGGGCTCTCCTTGTCCCCAAATTCTGTGGCTCTTCTCAGTCCTTCCCCCTCAGCAGCATGAGACAGTAATGTCCTGAAACTCAACAGTTCACACTTAGAAATCATTCCTCGTGTTCAAGACCCTTTGATGAGTACAGAGAACAAGCGCAGGATCTGCCTTTGCAGGCTTATCCGTAAAATATCATATAGCCAAATGAACAGAGCTTTCCCTAAGTCCAGCTTCCTGGGGAAAATACTTTTAAAAAGGGAAAAGCTCAGAGCACTTAATATGCCTACCATTGATTTCAATATACAAAATCAGATGTATTAACCTGTCATCAAATACACAGTGAATGGAGTCAGGAGTACAGCAAGTCCTCAAATAACATCATTTCATTAAACATTGATAAGAAAAAATTTTTTGATTTCCTGCTGGTGCCATTGCCTGTATGGTATTTGCATGCTCTCCCCCAGCCTATGTGGGTTTTCTCCCATCCACCAGTTTCCTCCCACATTCCAAAGATGCGCAAGTGAGGTGAACTACCCCGTCTACACAGTGTCCCAGTCTGAGTGAGTGTGGGTGTGTGTGAGTGCACCCTCCAATAAGCAGCCTGTCCTGGTTTGGGAGCAAAGGCAGCCTAAGGTGCCAGGTTAGGCCCTGGCCACCTGTGACCCTGAATTGGAAAGAGGGTTGGAGAACAATTATGTTACTTGTTTTTATTCATCTTTCTTAAATGTCTGTATAGCTCACATTTACTTCAATGTTTAATATTAGAAGTGCTTTGGGTCTTTAAAAGTTTGAAGATATTTTTTGTGACCAGATATGCCGTAGGAACTCTTGTTTATATCAGTTAACCTATGGTAAGACTGATTTCATTATACGTCACTTCCCTTAAAGCTGCACTATCAAAGACATTGAGGACTCACTGTAAGAGTGTTATATTCTTTGATAACACATTGATTGCTGCAAATGTTCACCATTCCTGATTTTGTGCACACCAGCCCATCCAAGTGTCCCCCAGAATGAAAATTGTTTGGACATGTTCTCAGTCAAAGATATTACAGCCCATAGAAATAGAAAAATGTGAAGTATACTTCATTGAAATAAAAAAATATATTCATTCATTTTCCTAAGATTCTGGGTAAAAGAGTTGTTTATCTATATTTTGCTGGCTTATTAGTTTTCCTAACCCCCACCACTGAGACAGGCTCTCTGCCCTCTGTCAAAAGCCCCCTTTTTTTCTGAGTCTCCAGAGGCGGTCTTCAGTGTGTTCCATCCTATAGCATCTGATGAGCAAGTTCGATGCTGGTGAGCACCCCAAATCACTGGAGAGCCTCTCTGTCCTTGGCAGAGTGAAGAAGAGATCTTTGTATTTCATATCATAGAATATGTGAATGGTGTCCCAAAGCAGTGTTGCTTAGGCCTCAACACCGACAGAAGTGTCAGTGAAACCAGTTCTTGTATTTTTTTATATTCTCTCACCTCAGTATGAGTTCAGAGTGGGGGATCCAACAATCTTCAGTGCTACTGGTTCTCTACAAGGCTGTTCCTGGGTTAAATCACCAGCTCATTATACCCCCATTGCATCCCACCCATTCCTCCGATACACCCAGGTATGCCCAAAATGGTAGAATCCAGGCTAAAGCTGAGACAGAGTTCCCCATCACTCACAAGTATTGATACAAAGCAATGTGCAGCTTAAGACCAGGTAGGAGGGCCACATCTAGAAGTCCCTGTAACCCAGAGACAGCAAGTTCACTGATGAGTCAGTCATGAAAGGACCTTACTGTAAAAGAGCTCAGCTAAGTTCTTAGGTTGTAGCTGTCTGACACCTTACCCATGTAACCTGGAGCTTTGCTAGAAAAAAAAAAAAAAAGACTAAATGAACACAGATCCTGCCAATACCTTCCGGTTGCTTGTGGAGAGTGCAAAATGAGCGTTTTCATCCTTATAATAAGGAGGGTGAGGCTTGCTAAGGACACTTATCTATTTTATCCTCTTAGTGTAGGCCATATCCCCTCTTACCAGGGCCACATGCTAGGCCATTTGTGTGAACTGGTAAGAGGTACCTCCTTCTGGTGAATCTATCTGGGGATGGAAAAACAGCTTTTACCTCACATGCCCCGCTTAGATTCTCCAGAGCAGACAGTTATTAAGGGAAGAGGAATGGCACATCAGAGCCATCATGACCTACCTTTTACATGTGGGGAAACCGAAGCCCAGAGAGGAGAAGGAATGGGGCTGAGGTCACACAATGAGAAAGTGACAACAAAGAATAGAGCTCAGGTCTCCTGAAGCCCAGTTCTGGTAACTCCAGCTGATCAACTCTGCCCGTGAGAAGCTGCAGCTCATGACCCAGTGGGAGGAGCCAGGGAACAGCAGGCTTAAGGACTGACAAACTCACACCCAGGGATCCCTTTTCTCACACTCAGCGTTATTAAACATGTCCTCTACACAAGACAGGGGGGATCTCAGTCCTGGATACGCATGAGGGGGTGATGACAAAACATGAGAACATAAGTGGAGGCGGACGACAGTAACAATTCCTGCAGTCCATTCTCCACATCCCCAACACATATGGAGAGCTGCAATTCTGGCCTTCCTAGAACAGTGGTTCTCAAAGTCTGCTGTGCACCAGAACCAAAACCACAAATTGTTGGCCCCACCCCCAGAGTTTTTGATTCAGTGGGCTAGAGGTGGACCTGAGAATTTGCATATCTAACAAGTTCCCAGGTCCTACTGCTGCTGCTAGTCTGGAGGCCACATTTTGAGAACCACCAGCCTAGAAAAATAGACAGCTCATCCTTCCTCCCTCACTTTCTTCATTCTCTTCCTCCTCTCATCTGCTTTGTCCTTTTCTGCTTCCTCCTCCTCCTCCCCAGTCTCTGGTCTTCTCTCCACCTTCCAAAGCATGATGGAAAGAGCCAGGCTCTGCAGGGACCTGGGTTCTAGTTTCAGCTTTGTCACTGACTAAATGTGCAACCTGGAGCAAGTCGCTTCCTTCCCTTTAGTCCCTAGAAGAGGCCTACTACTGCCAGCTCTTCCCCAGCCAGGACTGTATCTACCAGGGTTCAGGTCCCTGGTGCAGTGTGCTTGAGGAGCCGCTGGAGAGTTGATTCGACGGCCTGCAAGCTTCCTTCCAGCTCAGATGCTAGGATTCTGACCTCTTTTTCCTTCCAAATCTGAGTTTTGCCACCTCTCCAGCTGGACGTGATATTTGAGGTCTTTCTAGGACAAGAGGAAGGGAGGGTGCTGACAGGTCAGACAGTCATTGCGGGGAAAGAGAGAGCCGATACCTGGCTCTCGGGGACAGCCGCGTGTGCGTGCCCCGGGCTAGGCTCTCGCCCGGGGAGCAGAGAGCCCGGGAGCTTCGACCCAGGCCCCGCCAGCCGAGGCCCCAGCAAGGGGCGCCAGAGAGAAGGGCGAGGCCCTGTGGCCGGCCCAGGTGTCGGGTCCGGGGGGACGGAGCGTCCGTGCTGGGGGCGGGGACGCCACCCAGGCCCGCCCCGACCGCCCTTAAGTAACTGGGACCTGCGCCGGGGCCAGGAGGGAGAAAGCCCCGCGGGCTGCGGACCCGGCTCGGACCCAGGCCTAGGCCCAACCCGCAGCCATCCCGGCCCGGCCATGCGGGGCGCGAGCGCGGCGCTGTGCTTCTGCCTGGCCCTGCGCACTGGTGAGGAGCCGGGGCGGGTTCTAGGCCTCCCCGGAGCCCCCCGGTCAGAGTCGAGGCTCGACGGCGGGGGCTAGCGCGGACCCGGGCCGACTGGGACGTCCGGAGGGCTTCTCGGAGGCGGCGGCGTTGAGTCGCGCCTTGGGAGCGCGGCGCCCCTGACGTGCGGGGAGAAGCGCGCGCGGAGGCGCGGGCGGGAGAGCCCCAGGGTGGACGCTCTCCGTGGCCGTGGCAGCCAGGGGGGGCTCCGGAGGCCGGGGCGGCTCTGCGCCCCTGGAGCCCCCGCGGGCAGGACGGCGGGGGCCGCTGGGGGGGACGCGAGTCCCCGGCCACCTCTCCGGCGGGGGGAGGAGGGGAGCGCGGACGCCGGGTCCTCGCGGCCGCACCGGCCCCTCCGGGCAAGTCAGGGCCGGGACGGTGGGAGGTGAGGAGACCCGGCGAGCGCAGGGCGCAGGGCGCAGGGGATGGCTGGAGGGACGGGCGGGGCACGTCGGCGCCCGCGCCGCATCGCTGGAGACGGGTGGCCCGGCCACCCCGCCCCGACCTGTTCTGTTGCCCGCGACCAGGGTGCAGCGTGGAGCACCGGAGAGGGGAGGGCAGTTCCACGTCCCGGGGTGCAAAGCCTCAGCCCTGGCCCTGGGGTGGGAGTGAGAAGCACGAGCTGCCAGGAGAGGGTGAGCCGGGGGTCCCTGGGGCGGAAACTGGACCCAGAGCCGCGCCTTTCCCACGAGCACAGGCCTCCCCAGCACCCTGGCTGGTCAGGGCGAGTGGCGGAGGATGTCCTCGAAGGCGTCGACCTCAGGGAGCTGGCACCACTCTGCTGGGTCACCAGGCGGGGAGTTCTCTGGGACTCTGACCTGGCCAGGTCATGGGACCCAACAGGGTCCCCACCAGGAGAGGGCTAAGTGGAAGTCCACTTAGGACCTGCGTGTCCTGGTTCCCAACATAGGTTTATTTGTAACAGAAAGTGGGTCTTCTCATCTGCTTTCTCAGATGATGAAATAGGCTCAGAGAGGTCCAAAAAGTTGCCTTAAGTCACCAGCTAGAGGAGCAGGAACTTGAAGCCAGCCTGCTGCGTCCTCAGCGTCTTCTTTTCAGGGGCCTGGCACTGTGTGCCCTGGGGGTGGGTTTGCAGCAGGCATAATCCCAGATGCTCCAAGAAGGGGCATCATTGTGCAGCCATATCCACTTCCTTGTCTCATGTCTTCGTTCATGAGGAGGACCCAGGGGACACTGCTTAGTGAGGAACCCAGTCCAGCACCCTCTTGGAGGACACAGAGGCCCAAAGAGGGGCAGGAACTTGCCTACTTACAGAGCCAGCAGGACTCCCCAGCCCATGCTCCTTCTACCCGCCCCTGCCCCTAGGCTGTGCTGGCAGGGAGGATAAGGGTAACCAAATTGCTGCCTGAGAGACTCTCCCTTGCCTCTGTTAAGCACCAGGCTCTGAGCCATCCATCAACCCTGAGCACAGGTCCATGCATGGCCTCACGCACAGCTCTGCCAGTGAGCCAGCCTTTCCCAGTCTGTGACACCTCTTTGTGCCTTGGTGCTTCCTAGCAAGAAGCCTATGCTGCTGCAGAGGACTGGGTCATAGGGTCATTGAAGCCACCCTCTGCAGGTGGGGCTGTCGGCTGAACACTCATAGGGAGCTGGGCCTCACTGTCCCCTATCCGCAGCGCTCAGCGGGATGGAGGTGCGGTGGTGCACCACCTCAGACCCTGAGCAGCAGAAATGCAGCGACATGAGCAAGTCCTTCCAGGAAGCCGGGATCCAGCCCTCCCTCCTGTGCGTTCAGGGCACCTCAGCCGACCACTGTGTCCAGCTCATCACCGTGAGTCCTCTCCCTTCCTCTCTGCCACCACAGCCTGCCAGACAAGAGGGCTCTGACTCAGAAGGGAGCACACAACAGCTTCATTCACTAGGAAAGTCACCTATGCCCACTCCCCTGCCCCCCACCCCGCCAGGATTGGGCGATAGAATCTCCTGAGTTTCCCAGGCAACAAGGGCCAACTTGTTTCCTGCCCAGGCCAGGCCTTCGGGTGTTGGGAGGCCTCAGAAAGGGCCCCTGCTCAGATGGGCGCCAGTGGGGAAAGGTGTCTGAGAGGCAGAGATTTTCTTCTACAAGGCCTCAGCCAGCATGGGGATACTACCCAGCCCACCAAGTGGAGCCCAGATAGCAGACTCCTAGTGGTCCGTGGTGGTTATTCACTCTGCCATGGAGTTTTCCAAAACCGGGCTTGTGTGATTTCTGGGGAAAGAGGAACAGGGGCCAGCAGCCCTGGCAGTGTGAGTAGGGGGTGGGAAACCAATTCTGAGTGGCAGAACATCTGATAACCCAGCACTGACAATATTCAGAGGCAGGAATTAGTGGCAGGACATAGTAAGGCTGGAAGCCTCAGGGGCAAACTCATTTCAGCTCAGCTTGTGATGTATCCCAAGACCTAATCCAGCCAGGGTCCCAGGTGGGCAAGGGCTTGGGTCAGACTCTACTGTGAGGGTGGAATTATAATTCTATTCGTGGACCCCACGACACACTGACAGTATGCTGTCATTTGTGTTTTAAAATTAAAAAATAAATGAAAAGAGCATTTATGGGATTTAGTCTGCATCTTAGAGAGAAAACCCAAGAAACAGGTTAACAGGAGTCAGGGGGCTGAGGAACATGAGAGTGAGGGAGACTCACTTTTTACTACATACCATTTTGTACTACCTGATTTTTTTACTATGTACATCTATTATAAGTCCCATAAATTAATAATATTTTTCAAATAACACAACTAGGAAAGCAAGGTGAGCCCTTGCCCTAGGAGAGCTGTCACCTTGAGCCTAGTAACATGGGAGAGCCCGAGGCCCTTGGTGGGGGAGGGACCTGCCAGCCTGAGCCAGGACAAGCCTCCTGGGCCGACTAAGAGGACCAGTGTGGACCTCTGGGGCTTTTCAATGGGCCCTAGGCAGACTGGTGGGTGTCCCTGAGCTTCTCTCTGAGTGGGCCAGGGGGCCGGGTGGGGCTGACTCACATGTTCCCAGCAGGCCCTGGAGGCTGACGCCATCACTCTGGATGGAGGAGCCATTTATGAGGCAGGAAAGGAGCACGGCCTGAAGCCCGTGGTGGGTGAAGTGTATGATCAAGGTCAGAGGGCCAAGTGGGAGGAGGGTGGAAGGAGAGAGGAAGTCCCTCAGCACTATGTCCATGTTGGTCCTGGCCTGAACCTGTAGCCCCGGAGCTGGTCAGTAGCCCTGCCTTCAGAGCGGCCCTGGATTCCCCACCACACAAACCTCAGAGGCCCCACTAAATCTCTCTTGACCACCACCTGCTTTGGGGGGTGCCAGAGACACAGAAAACTGACCGATGTCTGTTCTCCCTCATGAAGAGCCTAGCAGCCCCCCTAACTTTTACCCACACGCCCTTACTGAGGGGCTGCCCCATGTCTGGTATAATGTTGGACATGATTGGGGTGAACAAGGCATCAGTAATACCCAGTTACTTCGCACTTGAGTCACCCTCTGTCAGGAGCAACAGGAGTAGGAATGGGGCCAGGCAAGTGGTGGTCACCAGGAGTTGCTAAGCTGGGCAGAATTAAGAAGGAATCTCCTTAATTCCCTTCCTGTGACCTTCTGTGACCTTGAACAACCTCCGCTTCCTTGACTATAAAATAGAGATAGTGGTCCCTGTCCTGTCACACAGACGGAATGAGCCAGTATGTGCACAGCTGATACGTGTTATGTGGTCAAAAACGTGAGTTCCTTTGTCCCTGTCACTGCACCTCACACCAGATGTGCCTCAGGCTTAGCCTGCTCTTTGTACCCCACCACCTCCACTTGTCTAGTGCCTAGCCTCTGTCACAGCCCAGGTCAGCTGTCACCTCCAAGGAGCTCCCCTGAGCACTCCCACCCCTGCAAAGGACCTTACCTTCCTGCGTCCCAGAGTACTGACGCACTCAGCTGAGGTCCTGTCCCCTTCTGTCTGATTTTTTTTTTGTCCTCACCACAGTGAGGCCCTGGTCCTCATCTTTGGTACCCAGCACAGGGTCTTGCTTGGTTACTTGTTGACTTAATAACTGACAGATGACATAGGACACAGTCCAGCCCTGCAAACCAGCCAGCCTCTCTCCACTCAGTGGCCCGAAACGGCTCTGCTTCATGGGCCCCAAACACACTTCTTCCTTTTTAATTAAGTCAACACATTTATTGAGCACCTACTGCATTCCAGTCATGAGCCTAGAGTAGTAAGCAAAAAGACGATTCCTTCCTTCAAAGAGTGGGAGTTTGACAATAAACAAATAAACACAAAAAATGTTACAACTGTGCTGAGTGCTGTGAAGAAAATGGAGTTCATTAGGGAGAAAATAAGGAGCACGGGGGGACCTCTTAAAATAGAGCAGACAGGAGGGCTTCTCTGTGCAGGTGACATTCAAATTGGACCAGACAATGGTCCCAGGTAGAAAAGAGTTTGACGTGCTCAAGGAACTAAAAAGAAAGGCACAGTGGGCAGGTCAGAGGGTGGGACCAAATGAGGCCGCTTAGGTTGGCAGAGAACAAACTCAGGTGTGAACAAAATCACACTGGCTTCGTTGTCTAGAAGTCGACTTTATTCTGATCACGGGCACCCACTACCGCAGGTGGTGGTTGTGGTTGTTGTTGTTGTTGTTGTTGTTGTGTGTGTGTGTGTGTGTGTGTGTGTGTGTGTGTGAGAGTGTGATGAGATACCCTCTGGTTATCAGTCTTCATAGATGAGTCATCCCTGTCCTGTCTGAATGGCCCCTTCTGGGCCTCATTTGGCCCAGGGGAATCTTCTTCGAGGCTGTAGACTCCTGCCCACCCATATGCACCCCATTCAGGATCTTGAGTGGGACCACCCTGTTAACACCCTCTCTCTCCGCCCCCCTTCCCCTCAGCACTAGGTAATCACTTCTAATCTGGGGGAAGGTCCCGCCCTGGTCCCCCTGCCCTCCCAGAGCCAGAATACCATTCCCTCAACCCTACCAAGTTCTTCAAAGAGCCTTCCCTTATGGAAAACAAAACCCTCAGGCCACTTCTGCCTTTGGTCCGTCTACAGAGCTCCCGACATGCACAAATGTAGACCCAGCTAAATGCCAGCTGACTTGGGAAAGAAAAGGAGAAAATTAACTAATGAGGCTAGAGGAGGGTGAGGTCTGTGATAAGACATGTGGATTGCACTCACTTGCTCTCTAATACATCACACACACGCACACCTGTACATCCATGCACGTGTGCATCCACGTACAGGTTCGCATGAGGGTGTGCACACGCCCTTCTCCCACAACCTTCCCAGGTAGGGTCCCAGCCTCTTTCTTGGCTTCTCCTTGCTGCCCTCGCTCATCTCCTCTCCTCCTTCTAGAGGTTGGTACTTCCTATTATGCTGTAGCTGTGGTCAAGAGGAGCTCCAATGTGACCATCAACACCCTGAAAGGTGTGAGGTCCTGCCACACAGGCATCAACAGGACTGTGGGCTGGAACGTGCCTGTGGGCTACCTGGTGGAGAGCGGCCGCCTCTCAGTGATGGGCTGTGACGTGCTCAAAGGTGAGGGTTTCAGGTGTATGGGGGCTTCTCCTGCAGGGGCTCCAGGGTTTCCCTCTCCTTGCCGCTACTCTTACTCTCCCCACTCCCGCTCCCCAGATAGCCTCCCTCCATCTTGCACCTCATTTAAGGAACAGCACAGTCCCACCTCTCCCATGGCCCTCCCTGTCCTTGTCAGTGGTATCACCCCCTTCGTTCTTCCATGCTGGCCAGCCTGGTGTTGCCACCACTTTAGTTTCTGCTTGATGGTCTCTCCAGAGCATTCGACTCTCACTCACTCATCACGGTGTCCCACTGCACAGCCAAGCACTGGGACGTGGTGAATGGCGGAAGCGCAGGCCTCACCTGCTGCTGCAGACCTGGTATAGGTCACTATTTCCAGAAACGCATCCTCAACTTTGCAGGGTCAGAAACTCTATTTCTTTAGGACCCAAACTGGCTGCTGACTTGTACCCAGAAAGCTCACAAGTGGCTAATTTGAGACTCACATCTCCCCAGTTGATTTGATTCATTTGTAGTGAGAATAGGGCTGTCATGCACACAGGATGGGAGCTGAGAGTGATCCGAACAGAGCCGCAGACGACAAAGTTTGTGAGGCGGGTGAAGCAAAGCCCCGAGAGTCCTAGGCTCGACTTAGAGACCTCGTTCTGGCTGCCTGGGCAGAAGCCCTGTTTCTCATGCTTTGGGCTTCTTTTCTTGGTCTCCTGCTGGCCACCCAGCTGTGTCAGTCTTTCCAGAGTGGACATAATGCAGTGCTGGGGTGGTCCCTGACATATTCTCACACCGCTCTCCTAGGATCACACCACCCCCTGAGTAGAGTTTGGGGTGTCTCCAAATCCCCTGTCCACAAGAGTGCTGCCTCCTGGCTGCACCACAGGTGACCAGTGCTTCTGGGGGTGGGTGCAGGGTGCAGGAGCATGCAGGAGAAACAATGGTCCTTTAAAGCCCTGACTTTGCTGTCCAGTAGATGTGGGCTTAAACCTGGGCTCAGCATGATCCGCCCTCTGAGAGGTACTCTACCTCCAAGAACTTCAGTTTTCTCATCTTGTAAAATGGGAAAATTAACTACAGTGCTATGAGGTTGGGAGGAGTGAGATAATTCATACCACGTCTTCACACAACGCATGGATGGCACAGGGTATGTGTTTACCACAGGGAGCCGTAGTTATGAGCTCATCTTCCATACCTCCCAGTGGGCTCCTCACTGTTGTGCACACACACACATGTACGCACACATGTGCACAAACCCAGATGCACATATACACACGTGTGCATGCACACACATGCATACACATGTGTGCACTGCCCTGATACCGCCCCAAACACTATGGAAACCAGTGCAACCCGCAAGAGCCCAGAAGCCATGTCTTCTCAGATGGTGGCCAAGTTTGGGTGGTTTGTCAGTCATTTGGTGCATTTATTAAATATCTTCTCCCCCGGGAGGATGCAAAAAGAAGACCAAGAATGGGAACTTGGAAGAGCTTCGTTTAGCTGGATGATGAGCACGATGTGACTGGTTCATGAAGAGCCGGCATCCTGCTCATCCTGTGTGGCACTGGGGCTTCCTCAGCACAGGATAAATATTTACCAAGCGGGTGGCAAATATTTCCTTTTACTCCCTGTGCTTTGAGACTCCTCTCCTAGTTATACTTATCAAGTAATAATTTATTTCCCCACTTTTATTAATTACCCATACTGATTTTGAAATGAAACTCTCAATGAGAGCAGTGTCTAGTTGATAGTTGTCCTACGTGGCTGTTTTGGAGTAAACATTTTATTTCCCTGAGCCATTTTTGAATAACAGTCACTCCCTAATGTCCACACTTTTGTGGCCCCTGTTGGGGAACCACTGATGAGACCCAGTCCCCCAGTTTTGCTCGGACTGAAGCTTGAAGGGTCCAGCCACGTACCCAGAGAGCCCAGCCCTCCCCTCCAGCCTGAGTGGTCTGAGCCCTCCCCCGCCGACAGGGCAGGGAGCCAGGCTCTGTGTGGCTGACTGACCTCCCTCTGCCTCCTTCCCACAGCTGTCAGCGACTACTTTGGAGGCAGCTGCGTCCCTGGGGCAGGAGAGACCAGATACTCCGAGTCCCTCTGTCGTCTCTGCCGCGGCAACACCGCTGGGGAGGGCGTGTGTGACAAGAGCCCCCTGGAGAGATACTATGACTATAGCGGGGCCTTCCGGTGAGAGGAGGCCAGGCGGGGCTGGGTGGGACTCAGGCAGAGCTGAGTCAGGGGACAGAGGCCAGAAGAACTAGGGGAAAAACAACACCTTGGGCCCTGAGGGAGTGGCAACGTCCACTCCATCTCGTCAAAGCATCCTTTATATAGTTCATGTGCCCTGGTTGGTTTAAAAATATCGAACCAGAATTTGCCAGGCTGGACTTGCTCATAAGTCAACATGTTTGGTATATTTAGAGAAGGGCTTAGAGCAAAGAAAATGACAAAACAGCCTTTTGCCACTCCCAAGTCCCCACTCTGGTGTCTCAGAGCAGCAAGGAGAATGGTGGGGGTGACGGACTATGGCAGGGACCCCTTGGTTCAGTGACCCCTCGTCACTTTAGACGAGCCCACCATGGACCCAAAAGAGAATCTCTGACTGCTGTGGTACACTTCCATCTGTCCACAAATGAGGAAACAGGCTTCGTGGGGGATGGAATAGAAGCCTGCTGAGTCCCTCCAATCACCCTGGCTTCCACTTGGAAGGAGGAAGCCAGCTAATGCCCAAGCTCCAGGATGTGATCTGAGTAAATGCTCGTTTGGGGCACAGAAAGAGAAACAGTTCTCAGTCCTCCAAGCCAGAGACAGCTGCCCACCTCACCTTTCCTGGTATTGTCTGTCCAGCCAGTCCCTGCTTATACGCTGTCTGTGGCCACCTGGGAAGCCTGACCTGCCTCCCTCACTGGGCAGTGACATAGAAAATATAGTTAAGTCCTGGTCTCTTCCACTCAGGGTTTTTGTTATGGCCCAACCCCCTGCCTCAGGACAGAGTCATCTTCAAAAACCCCTGAGCATTAAGGCTGCCGATGATACCATCTGAGTTTCTGACCCTTTCAGGCCGAGGCCACACAGGCTCTGTACAGACTATCAAGGACCTCACCCTATAAGAGCCACTTTCTCATTCCCACTTCACAGGTGATAAGGCTAGGAAGGATCCACACATTGGAAAAACCAGAGAGTTGGGACCTGGGACTGCATGACTGTGAAACACATGCCCACCTGACCACTCCACGGTCCAAGCCAGACCTTAGAGGCAGAGGATGGGCGGTGGCCAAGGGGTTTGGGGAGCTCAGCCCCACCCAGGCTCATGGGTTTCTCCTCCTCCTCAGGTGCCTGGCAGAAGGGGCAGGGGATGTGGCCTTCGTGAAGCACAGCACGGTGCTGGAGAACACTGACGGTGAGTGGGAGGGGCTGGCCTCAGGAGCAGGGAAAGGAAGCTGGGTCTCAGCAGTGAAGTTCAAACTGCTCTGCAGGCAGGCGGGCCAGGTGAGCAGCTCTGACCTGCCTGGATTTGTACATGGTGCTGGGTTTTGTCTACACTTGAATATTGGGTTCTGCTTTTGAAAAAAATTGGCTAATCTCTGCCCTAGCTCTCATCTACCTCTTTCCCTGTCATTTATCTCCTCTTATCTGAAGAAGCCACCCCTTATCCCTGGATGAAGTCTTATTAAAGATGGGTTAGTGTTACGTGTTGATCTGTTATATCATTGTCATTTAATTTTTTGAAATTTTGAACTAATTGAGCTTTAGAAAATTTGCAAGGATAATTCAAAGAACTCCCATTTATTTTTTACCCAGATTCCAACCTTTAGCATTCATCCCATTGATTTATTGTTCTTTTTATACTTATATGTTCTTCCAAACCTTTTGAAAGAGTACATTTGTCTGCATCAATATCCTTTAATACTTCAGTATGCATCACCTGAGAACTAAGAGCTGTGGATCAAGCCACAATACAGTTATTAAATTTGGGAAATGTAATGTTAACACAATAGTATCATCTAATCTACAGTCCATATTCCAGATTCACTAATTGTCCCAATTCTGTCCTTTGCAGCAATGTTTTTCAGCCCAGGACCTAATAATGTAAGGTCATATGTGGTGTTTAGTTGTTAGGTCTCTTTAGTTTTCTTTAACTCTGAACAGTTTATCAATCTTTTTTTTTGTTTGTTTGTTTTTGTAACATCAACATTTTTGAAGAGTCAGCCTAGTTATTTTATAGACGGTTCCCTAATTTGGATTTGCCTAAGGATCATTTATTTTTTTAACTGAGATATAATTTATATACAGCAAAAGACATTCTTTTTGAAATACAGCCCTATGAGTTTTACCAAAAACATACAGCTGTAAAACCGCCACCACAAATAGTGATTATAACAGACTCTTCACCTCAAAGGTTTCTTCTAGTCAACCCTACCCATGCCTCACCCTGGCAATCGCCAATCAGACATTTGTCTCTATAGGTTTAGCTATTCCAGAATATCTGACCATTGTCTATTTTTTTTAATCACCTTCCTTTTATTGTTAATTTTTGCCTTTCAAATCAGAAGGTCCACCCTGTAGTCTGATATTCATGAAGGCAAACAACATGAGCCAGATTTGAGAGAGAAAAAAAGTGATCTAAAAAAGGAAGAAGAAAAAAAAGTTAGAAAACTATCATTGATCAAAAAAAATAAATAAAAAAGGAGGAAGAACAGAATTGTATCCAGGGCAGGATGATCCTGTGATAATGGGCAGCAGGGTCCTGGGCCCAAGATGAGTCGAATAAAGGAGCCTTAGGAAAGTGGAGAAAGAATAAGAATGTACAGAGCTAAAATGGGCTCTTTGGAAATTTTGATGGAAATCTAAGGAAGTAATTTTTTAAAGAGTATCTTCATGTAAAAAGATTGGTGCGAAGAAAAGAGTAGAATTGATATAAATGTCTAAAGCAGTGAAGCAACATGGCTTTAATTGTCCCTAGCCAGTAGAAAACAAGGGTGGCAAACCGAAACACCTACATGATGCATTTGTTTCATGGGAAGGCTACATGATCCCCCAGATTTCCATACAAGGGTTTTGCGGCAGTTTAAAAATAGAGAAAAGGGGAGTAGGAAGAGAATGACGCTCAGTAATTGTTCAGAGTGCTATAAATTACCATGCAGTCATTAAAAATGACCTTTATGGAGTTTTCCAAACTATTACTCCTTTGCTTTGGGAGTTTTGTTTTTAAATAGGTTTGGAGTGAACAGAGTTTTCATGATCCCAACAAATTATCTGTTCCCCTCCTATTTCCTAGCAGAGATTTATCTTCCTCATTTTAAAATTAGTCTTTTTAATTTTCCTCTTTGGTGTCCATATTCACTCTTTCAAATAAATCTTATTTTCTATCATAAATGACCTTTATGGAATGTTTCCAATAATGTGGGAAAATACTTTAAAACGACAAGTGAACAGAAAAGAAGATGCAACATTGCCTGTTAAGTATGTCCTTTACCATATTAAAAATGTTTAAAAACTAGAATGGAAATAAAAGGACTTAGAGAACATATACCAAAATATTAATAGTTAGATTAATATTATATTAATATGTAAGGAAAGCTTTGGGGAATTATACTTTTCTCTCTGGAACACAGTTCTGGGGGGATTCTATCAGAGTTTGTTTCCGTCATGGCCCCCTCCCCGCTGCCCGATGCTCTCTGCTCAGAGCCAAATTTAGTGCCTGACGGTAGAACTGAACTACTGTATTTCTCTCTCACCCCAAGCTTGTCTTGTTCTCTTATTCTTTTTATCTTTAATAAACAGTTCTGTTTACATATGTTGTATTATTGTCAGACACTTCAAATCCATTTTGTTAGTAGAAACTGGTGTGAAGTAGAAAATTTAAGAAAATAGAGTCTATTGAGACTCATGGTGTTGGAGGGTGTAGCCACCGAGCTCCTCTTCATTCTGAGTTCTGGGCTCTTACCTCCTGCTGTAATTCTGGGCCTCACCTCCTGGTGAAGATCTAGTTCTCACCTCCTGGAAGAGTTTTTTCACTGTGGGTCTGCGGCCCACGACATCCTAGCCTCTCCCCAGGTTCCCTCTCATGAGCCCTCCCTGAGGCCCTCCCAAGCACCTCCCTCCAACAGGATTTGGTTCACCACAGGCTTCCCACCTTCCCAGGAAAAACCCTGCCCTCCTGGGGCCAGGCGCTGCTGTCACAGGACTTCGAATTGCTGTGCCGGGATGGGAGCCGGGCGGACATCACCATGTGGAGGCAGTGCCACCTGGCCAGAGTGCCTGCTCACGCGGTGGTGGTCCGGGCTGACACAGACGGGGGCCTCATCTTCCGGCTGCTCAATGAAGGCCAGGTGAGTTCAGGGCACGTGCACAACTTCTGGAGAGGTGCTGGACCTTCTTGTCTGTCACCAGGGTGGGAGGTCTGAGCTGGAGCCATCTTGGGGCTGAGCCAGCCAGATCAGGGTGGACGGGAACCAGAGACTCTCCCCTGGGATGGACCCCAACTGGGGACCCAGGTCTCTGTGGTGTCCAACCTCAGCCCAGATCAGTGTAAGGGGGGACCGACTGCTAGTGGCAGTGAGGAGGGCAGGCCAGAGAGGGGAGACCAGGGGACTCAGACACCGCTCAGAGAAAGCCCCTGATCCTTGTGGATCTTAAAACCAAAATTAGAACATAGGAGCAAATAAACAAAATGACAAAACAAATAAATGTGAAAATACACTATTAATTAAATGTGGTAAATAACATTTTGTTGGAACCACTGCCTACGAGAGCAGCGAGTTTCTGGCTTCTGGGCACACCAGCTTCAGTTTGCCCCATTCCTGCCACCACTGCCCTGCCTCCCTGCTTGTCCTCAGCACCATCCCACACCTAGGCCACGAGTCATGTGTCCAGTCAGCTGAGTGGGACAAGACAGAATGCACTGGCGGAGCTCTGGGAAGGAGAGGGGTGGTCCTCACCTGGCCTTCAGAGTGGGCACTTGGCCTGAGGGCACGGGAAAGAGGTGGTGGCTGAAGGGGGACGAAGGGATAAGGGATGTGGCCTCAGCAGCACCTCAGCAGCCCCTGCCCCACCCCTCAACACAGCGCCTGTTCAGCCACGAGGACAGCAGCTTCCAGATGTTCAGCTCTGAGGCCTATGGCCAGAAGAACCTGCTATTCAAAGATGCCACCTCTGAGCTCGTGCCCATTGCCACACAGACCTACGAGGCATGGCTGGGCCCTGAGTACCTGCATGCCATGAAGGGACTCCTCTGTGATCCCAACCGTAAGTCCACCCATTGTCCCCAGCCCGTCTCTTCTCCCTCTGTCCTCAGACCATCCTAACCACAGGAATGGCAGGGCTTTCTGGAGAGGTGTTTGGGGGAGGACGCCCACCCTGGTATGTGTGCTCCTTGGTCTTGACCAGAACCTGTCACTTCCATCGCCTGCCTCTGGGGTTTGGGGAGGAAACATCTCTGGAGTCTAACAGCTGTTCGCTGGGAGCCCCACCTCTCCAGGGGGTGGCATCAGGGCCATTAGGGCCTGTCTTGGGAAGGTCTCACCCCTTCACACTGAAGTCATCAAGTCCTGTCATTTCCCCTCCACAATGCCTCACTCCTCCTCCCTGGCTTAGCCACTGCCTCTCACCTCGACCTCTGCAGCAGTCTACAAATGTGCTTCCTTTCTCCAGCCCCCTCCTCTATGTATTCTCCACCTACAAACAAGGACACAGTGTGCCACCGAGTTAGGTAGATGGCAGCCAGGCTGTGCCTCACACCTTCTCACAGCCCCAAGGAAGAGGTACGGTTATGCCCTTTCTATATGAGGCACAGGATTGGATGGTTAAGTAACTTTCCCCTTACAGCTAATGAGGAAAAGAGCCAGAATTCCCCTCAAATCTGACTCCAAGCTCTTTCTACTGAGGCACCAGCCCCCAAGGCTCCTTCTGCACAGGCCCTGCTCAGGGCAGCCCCTAAAGCAGGCAGCGTGCAGTGACCACATGCCCACACTCAACAGGGCTGCCTCACTACCTGCGCTGGTGTGTGCTGTCCACTCCCGAGATCCAGAAGTGTGGGGACATGGCTGTGGCCTTCAGCCGGCAGAGGCTCAAGCCAGAGATCCAGTGTGTGTCAGCCGAGTCCCCCCAGGACTGCATGGAACGGATCCAGGTGGGGTCTGCACCTGGAGGGGTAGAATGGGCAGGTGGGCGGGCAATGGCAGTTCCCTGGGATAGTCCTTACCCACCCTCTCCCTGCCTCACCTGGTCTGGAGGTTATAGGGCAGCCTGGAGAGGAGAAGGTCTCCTGTGACAACCCCACAGAGAAAGGGAAAGAGGAAGGGACTATGGGAACAGTCCAGCCCAGGGAATAGGGCAGAAGGGGGAGCCCAGGGACTCCTCATGTTCCTCCAGGAGCAGAAGAAACATGAGCTTGGCCCGGCTCGGCACTGGCTGACCCCAAGCCCTTTCCCCTTTTGCATCTGTCTCCCTTGTGAATAATGGGGGTGGACTTGGATCATTGTTTGTTAAAGATTTTAACATCATCCCTCAGTCAGAAATGCATTTTACATCAATCATAGTCTAGTACACAAAACCTTTTCTTTCAGGTATAAATATGTAAAAGGAAAGTTCTGTATAGAGAGCTATGAAACAAAACAGTACTTCCCCTTGCTAAGTGCGATGCTTGCTGATAGTTTCTGTTCTAGTTTAGCCTTTTTTTTAAGCATGTCATGGCCCATTAAATTGATTTGGCATCCTCTAATATGCCTGCCACCCACAGTTAAAAGCACTTGTCCTGGTCTCAGAGGCCCGTTCAGCTCTGTCCTGCTTTTCTAACGGGAGACTGAGGCAGCCCCAAGGCCCTGCAGTCAGAGATGTGGCCCTACCTTGGCCACAGGTGTCCCGGCAGCGCCTGGGTTCCTGGACTCCTACCTGCCTGTTTTTCAAGAGCAAGTAGAGGGGACCTGATGGTGGGTGAGGAGCTCTTTTCAGTGTGGTCCCCAAGCACAGGCCAGACCACAGCTTCTCAGGAGTGCCCATCCTGCCTCAGCTTTATCCCCTGGAGCCTCTTCCACAGACCCTAAGGCTGCTTCCTTTTAAGATCTGGCTCATTCTTCCATGTGCATACACATTCAACAAATGTCTTGCACCCATGCTATGTGCCAGGCCTTGGCCAGGTGCTGGAGATCCGGTACAGTGTCCCAGGCCTTTAAGAACTAGCAATCCATGGGGAGACCCCATACAAAGGAACAGGGCAGGGATTGTGTTAGGTTCTGATCAAGAGACCCTCAGAACCAGGAGACCCTCTCCTGATGACAGGCGACCCTCAGAAAACATTTTCTAAAACAATGAAACACACCATGAACAGGAGTGCTGGTGGGGGTTGGTTTTAGACCTCTGGCCCTCCAGGTACCCCTCTTCCCCATTCATCTTTACAAAGAGAGGAGAAGAAGGGGGCAATGGGCAAGATAGGGTCCCCAGGGGAAGTGAGCCTGAGGCCAGAGTCCCAGAGAGACCCAGCCTTATTCCTCCATCAGATCCCAACACCCATGGAGCCCATGCCAGGCTGGCCGTTCTTTCTGTCCTCCTGCAGGCTGGACAAATCGACGCTGTGACTCTGAGAGGTGAAGACATTTACACAGCGGGGAAGACATACAACCTGGTTCCTGCAGCAGGGGAGCACTATGCCCGTGAGTGCTGGAGCCAGTGGCCCCGGCGGGGAGGTGGTTGATGTTTACATATGTGTATATAATGCCCCTTGGACATTTTCTAAAGCTCTAGCTCTCCCTCAGAGCCTCTGTCCCTGGGCTGGCTGCTGTCTGTCACAGGCAAGCCCCTCCTGCCCAAACCTCAGTGTTCCCATCCAGTCCTTGGAAGTCTGGTGGGAGTCAGCAAACTTTCGGTAAAAGGTCAGAACGGAAGCCCTGGTGCTTTGCAGGCCACAGACAGACTCCGCTGCATAGTCTTCTTTTGTAATGACTCTTTAAAAATATAAAACCATTCTTATCTTGCAACCCAAACCATACAAAAACACACCACTGTGTAGTTTGCTGACGCTGGGCAGAGGCCTCCTAGGCCTCTTCCAGCCTGACCATGTGGCTCACGGAAGGTGGCCTTCCTTCCTGTCAGCTCATGCACGCCTTTGCAGGGACCTGGGTTAGGGCCTTGGTGCTCTATTTTCTTAAGTGATGACCTCAGGTCCTTTCCACTTGGATGTGAAAAATCTCTGCAGCCTCAGCTGTGCCTCCATCTTTTTCTGGGGAGGTGAGGAAAATACCACCTGGCTGTAAGGACAGAAAGAACTCCCTCTGGGTGAGGACTGCAGGCAGGTGAGGGGGGTGGGAGAAAGAACTCTGAAAGCAGAGCCTCTGTCTGCTTCTCAGCAATGGGGAGACAGGCAGGGGTCCCACAGATGTGCTTGCTGCACACCAGCCTGGCCCTCGGGCCTGGGCACACCTGAATTGGTGCAATAGAGGCCTAGACACTGGGAGAGGCAGGGGCAGGACCACACATCTGTTGTGGAGAGCACGAGGGAGGGAAGGGTTGAGGGAGGAAGGGCCTGGGATGTACCCTGCCCCAGCCCAGCTGAAGCTAGGAGAGCAC
This sequence comes from Cynopterus sphinx, assembly GCA_030015415.1. Lineage (NCBI taxonomy): Eukaryota > Metazoa > Chordata > Mammalia > Chiroptera > Pteropodidae > Cynopterus > Cynopterus sphinx. Next base: position 49,943,300 of record CM057380.1, read on the forward strand.
TGGTGTCCCCCACCCCCAGCGGAGGACAGGAGCAACTCGTACTTCGTGGTGGCTGTGGTGGCGCGGAACAGCTCCTACGCCTTCACCCTGGACGAGCTGCGGGGCAAGCGTTCCTGCCACTCGGCCTTCGGCAGCCCGGCCGGCTGGGATGTGCCCGTGGGAGCCCTGGTGCAGAGGGGCTTCATCCAGCCCAAGGACTGCGACGTCCTCACAGGTGCCACTCTCCTTTGGGGTTAGCTGGGGTCGGAGACCCTCTCCTAGCAGGACCACACAGGAGGCAGCCCTGGAGAGGTTTCCTCTTCCTTCTTAATCTAACCCTCACTCTTAGGAAGGCTGAGAACTGTCCTTGGCTACACCTTGACGGTCAGGGGTGTCTGTCTGGCGGTGCTGTGGGGACTGCCATGGTGCCCATACCGCTTACTCACCCAGAGTGGAACAGGCTCCAGTGGGCACGGGGAGTGGGGTGTGCATGGGCCCTGGGCCTGGCTGTATCACCGTTTAGTCACGGGGCTGTTCCCATCCCCTGGCAGACCTGGGCATCTGGGGACCAACTGGAGAGTGGCCAACCATCTGTATAAGTCCTGAAGAAGACACTTCTACCAGGCACCCACCATATGCCATCTGTGGGGCCCTCCCCACATGTTAAATCGTGCACATTCATGGTGAAAGGGAGGCAGGAGGAAGCTGGCAGGATCCTTGGGCTGACTGCGCACACACCTCTGCGCCAGCCGGCACCTGAGGGAAAAAACTCCCACACAGCACACGGAGGGTGCTCGGATCAGCTGCTCCCGCTCCCGCACAGCTGGGCGGGTGCTCTGACTGGAACAGAATAGCTTATTAGGTAGTGAGTTCCCCGTCCCTGAGGGTGTTCAAGGGAAGGTTAGGTGACCATTCGCCAGAGGTTGTCTGTGAAGTGCCTGTATCTACACAACCTCTGGGTCCCCCTTGTCCGTGATTCTCGCAGGAGGAGGGTGCCACTCTGGACGGGGTGGGCGGTGGAGCAGATGCGCGGTCTTGAGCCGGGGGGCCGGGCAGGGTGGGCAGATCTCAGGGCAGCAGCCCTGCCGTCCCCTCCCTGGCCGCCCTGTCCGCGCTGCCCCTTGACGCAGCCCTTGCCCCCCTCCCCAGCCGTGAGCGAGTTCTTCAGCGCCAGCTGCGTGCCCGCGAACGACCCCAAGCACTACCCGTCCTCGCTGTGCGCGCTCTGCGTGGGCGATGAGCAGGGCCGCAACAGGTGTGTGGGCAACAGCCAGGAGAGGTACTTCGGCGACAGCGGCGCCTTCAGGTACCGAGGCGGGCCTGGCGGGGGGGCCGGAGCCGGCTCAGATGCGGGGACCCTCCCGCCGACGACCGCCTTGGCCTCCTGTGTGGCAGGTGCCTGGTGGAGAACGCGGGGGACGTCGCCTTTGTCAAGCACACAACCGTCTTTGACAACACGAATGGTACACGAGGGGGGCTGGGGCCAGAGCAGAGCCAGATTCAGGTGGGGGGTGCTGTTCCCCAGCATGATCCAGGCACTGGATGTTGCCAGGACTGGGGTCAAAGAACAAAGGGAAAGACTGAGTCTTAGAAGGCTCTGCCCCTTGGGGACCCCGGGAGCCCCAAGGGCCTCTTGGTAGGAACAGACCTCTGGCCACACATCCAGGGGCACAGGACATACGACAGTCTTTCCTGCTCTGGAGTCCAAGTCCCCATTCCACCAAATGGTAGAACCCGTCTCCATCAATGTGGAGTGGCCCTTTTAGAGTATTTGTGCGGTACTAAGGGGTGTGGGTGGGGATGGCAGGGGCCTCTCTCCACAGAGTCATCAGTTCACATCAGCATCTGGTCTTCAGTCCTGAGTGGGTCAATGCCACATGCAGAGAAATCACTCTGCAGCCCCCTCGCCCCTTCTCACGCGGGTGGTTTTTTCTGGAGTCGTATTCCTGGACTCCACGTGGGAAAAAGAGCTCAGAGCTCTGTGCTCCAGGACCTCCTAAGCCCACACCTAGATTCCTCTTGGGGGGCAGGGCCTTTTATCAAGCATCACTTCGGTCCCCCTCCTGTTCTTCCTCTGTCAGTGACTCTATCGTTTCTGAAAACTGGAGGCTGTTTCCCTCTAACACTTGTTATTTGTACTTTCTGTATATTCTGCCTAAACCCAGGCTTTGAAACCCCAAATGCTGGAGACACAGTCTTCTCCACTCTGTCCTAAGACATCTCTGCCCAGAAACTCAGTGCAGAAAGGCATAATATGGCCCAAAGAGGAGGTGGAGATTGGTGAAAGAGAAGCAAACTGTGCAGAAAAAGAAATCACCAGTTAGTATTTCAAATCTCAGATCCCATTCAGCCCATGAAGGTCACCAAGGCTGCAGACCAGTTGCCCCGAGCCCTCTCCCCTGCCACCCTCCCATCAAGAACACTGGGGATCATCCCCAAGGAGGAGGAAGTTTACTGCTCCTACAGGAGCCCATGAGCCCTGCATGGCCCCAGCCCCGTGGCCTCTGTGGTCAGGGGGACTTTGCGAGAATCACTTGCAGTGAGATGCCTACCTTCTAGGGTTGCTCATTTCCCTTTATTTTGATCTTTACTCATGGGCCAACCTGGAGTTCCTTCTGGAAATGATAAGAGGGTGGATCCTAAGAAAATACATGAGACATAAAAATAATGCAACTCCCAAGAGCAGTGTTTCTCAGGAAGCTCTTGGACCAACCACCCACTTAGGAATCACTGAGATGCCGGTTTGAAACGCAGGGTCCTGGGCCTCGCCCTAGACCTACTGAACGAGATTCTTTATAAATAAGGGCCTTGGAACTGCATCTTCTGGGTCTACACATAATGTTATACCCCATTCAATTTGAGAACTTCAGCCATTAGGGGAAGAAGTCAACCACCACCTACAGGAACCCATCCCACTCTCAGGCCCGAGTCCTGTAACACACAGATGGTTTTCTTTGCCTGGGAGTGATTAAGAACCTCAGTTTCTTCATCTGTAAATTGGGGATGATCATACCTGCCTTGCGTTACTGTCATGAGGATGGAGCAGTGCTTATAAAATGCCTGTCACATAGTAGGTACTCCCTTATCCCCTACAAACAGTAGTTCCTGCCAAGACTACGAGCCTAGATGGTAATAGAGCAGAGCTACTGGAAAATGGAGAGTGCTGGGGAGCTGGCTGGACATTGCCACGTCTCCCAAGTCAAAGGCAAAAGACATTGCCTTTCCTCCCTAGATCCAGGAGGAAGGAAGCCTCTCTCTATTCCCCGCTCCCTCTCCCTCTGCTCCACCCCCTCAGGCCACAATTCTGAGCCTTGGGCTGCTGAGCTCAGGTCAGAGGACTATGAGCTGCTGTGTCCCAATGGGGCCCGGGCTGAGGTGTTCCAGTTCGCAGACTGCAACCTGGCGCAGATACCGTCCCACGCCGTCATGGTCCGGCCAGACACCAACATCTTCACTGTGTATGGACTACTGGACAAGGCCCAGGTGAGTTAGGGTGGGGGGGGCTACATCCTTGGGGGCACGGGGGAGGTGGGTGACAGAGGTGAGCGAAGCTCTTGGGATACCTTTGTCTACCTGGAGAAACTAAGGATGGCTGGGGAAATTCTGTGATTTTTCATTTAGCCAAGGACGTCCCTCCATTCACTCGCCCCTCTGTCTCTTGCATTATTAATTCCCCTTCTCAGCTGGACCATCCCCATGTTGTTATTTCTACCATCAAAACAAAACAAAACACTCTCTTGGTCTCACATCCTCTCATAGTCATAATCCCACTCTCCTTTACAGGAAAACTTTCACAAATCACCTCTGCTCTGGGGCCTCCTTCTGTTGTCTCAAGACCAGCCCCCATCAGAGCCCTGAAACTGCCCTGGTCAAGAGCACAGTGAGGCGTGTTGCTAAATCCAGTGGCTGTTTCTCAGTCCACAACCACCTGACCTCTCAGCAGTACTGGCTGCAGCTCCCTCTTTCAATTCTTCCGTTCTGAAAGCACTTTTCCCCTTGGCTCATGGCCCACACCTGCCTGGCTTTCTGCCCTCCCTCTCTGATACCCCTCCCAGTCTCCTGTGTTGGTTCCTCCTCATTTCCAGCCCTGTATCCGCTAGAATGCCCCAGTGTTCAATCCTAACCCTCCTCTACCATGCCTACCCCCCTGTGGGTCTCATCCAGTCCCATCCATGTCATTAACACCCATCTACATATACACTGACGGCTCCTAAATGGACATCTTCAGCCCTGCTGCCATCCACCCTTCAGCCTCAAACTCGCATCTTTAACAACTGCCTACTTAACATTTCAGCCATTTTCTAAGAGGCATCTCACACCAAACAAGTCCAAGGTTAGACGCTCCTCTTCCCTCAGTCTCCCACTTCAGCCTTTCCCTTTCCTCGGGAGTTATCTTGGACTCCAGTCTTCCTCCACGTCCTGCATCCAATCCCTCAGCAAATCCTGTTGGCTGCACTTTCAAAACGCATCTAGAATTGGAACCCAGGCCGACAAGGGGGTCTTCAGCTCCTAACCCACCCTCTCTTCTCTCCTCCCACCTTCTCCCTAAACCTTCTGATGTGACATGGGGAAAGGACCCTGTGTGGATGTGCATGTTTCTAGGGAGAAGGCTGATACTGTCATCAAATCCTCAAGAGTATCCTTGAATTCTCCCAAATGATGGGTCGCCTCTTCACTCCTTACCGTGGTAGCGTTATCAAACCTTACTCCAAGTCCCCTTTGATGACAGAGGTCAATGAGTTGTCAAGCTTGGCACCCTGAAATTCCTTGATCTTTGATTCCTCATATGTAAAGCAGTAAATAGCAGATGGCACCTGAGTGGCCATTTGTGAGCCCAGATGAAAAGCAGATCTGCTTGTGGTGCTTCCAGGACCTGTTTGGAGATGACCACAATACGAATGGTTTCAAAATGTTTGACTCCTCCAACTATCATGGCCAAGATCTGCTTTTCAAGGACGCCACGATCCAGGCGGTGCCCGTGAGAGAGAAAACCACGTACCGTGACTGGCTGGGCCTCGACTATGTGGCGGCTCTGGAAGGGATGCTGTCTCAGCAGTGCTCGGGTGCAGGTAGGGCTGTGGTGCCCCTGGACAGGCTCGTTCACACCCGTTCTCATATTCCCCTGCATCATGGTGGGCCTTTCATCCAAAATCCTTGGGTGAACTGAAGGGTGCTCTGAGTCATTACAAACAATCAAGGTGAAGTGTCTCAGGAGGGACTGAACGGGAAGGCCACAGTTACAGCAGAAACACTGGTTGTATAACCCAGACAGACCGGGATAATGAATATAAATTGCTAAAAATAATCTTCCAGAAGGAACGAGGCAACTACATAAATATACATGTAGTATAATTTTGAAAGGAATGAATATGTAAAAAACCAGGGGATGGAGAAATTGTGACAGGGTAGAAAGAGGGAGCCTGGGTGAGTTTAGTGCACAGAAATGCATGCACTCCGTCAAGCCCTGCTCACGAGCCTCGGTGCCTCCTGGCCTTAATGCTTGTATTTCATCCCTCAGCAGTCACGGCCCCCAGGGTCTCCCTGCTCCTGCTGCTGCTCCCACTGCCCCTCACAGTCGGCCTCCTCCAGCTCTCCCTCTGAAGAAGCTCTGGGCAAGCTTCACCCTCCCTCGGAATGGACACCTCCTTGGAAATCTCTATAAATAAGGCTGTTCTCCTCAGTAAATCCAGTTAACACTGCTCGGAGAGAAACATGTGATGGGAAAGGAAATGTGAGAAACCATGGAGCTCCTCGGAGCTGTGATTCCGACTCCGAAGTTTCTGCGATCGCTTCAAAGTGGAATAAAGATGAATCTTAAAGGAAAGACCCCCAACCTCAAGTTGGACATGAGCAGGTCTCATGCTGGAACCCAGCCTCCGCCTCCCAGGCACCACCTGTCGCTCAGCTACCTGAGGCGTGCTGGCCAGCCTCCCATTCACGGCCCACCCACAGGCTGCCACTGCTTCCCTGCAAATCTGCAGGCTCCCACCACAGGGCCCTCACCAGGCTTGGGTTTGGAACAGACCAGTTGCCAAGGAAACAGGCTGAGTCCAGGCTTCCCACACGGCCCTCTCTGTCCTGGAGCCACTCAGGGGGGCCTGGTAAGACGGCACGCCCTACCGTCACCTCCCCTGTCTGTTCCCACTCCCCCCTGTGGAGAATGGACACCGCACCTCCCATCAGCCTCTGCTGCATCTGTCCTCCAGGCTCTGCATTCCAGCCTCCCTCCTGAGGACATTGTGTCTGTCCATTGAGGCATCCACTAGATGAGACCACAGCCAGGCCCTCCAAGATGGAGAAGTTGCTGGGCACAGGCAGCCCCTTGTCCTTGTCTTCAGGGGCTTGGCTTAGCCCAGGCCATTGGACCCCTGACTGTACTGGGCTGGCGAGGGCAGGGAGTCTAGAGCTGGGCCATAGGAATGAAACCCTCAAGGGGCCGTTAAACAAAGGAAATGCGTCTTAGTGAGAATTTTTTTTACTAAGTGTGAGAGTTGATGCAGGGCTGGGGCTCCAAAATCCTGCCGACACGCCTGTCTGCTATAAGGAGGGCAAGCCTCAGAGCGGGACATGCAGTGTGCCCTGCCTCTCAGCTACACCAGCCTGTGTCCCAGAGTTAAGCCCCCTCCTGTTTCCTCCTCTTAGGCTCCAGCTCAAATCATTCCCTTCTGCTAGTGTGACACCCACCATTCCACAGCCACCCCTATACTTCCTGCAGCAGCGGTTGCCTCCAGATTGAGAGGCTCAGCCTGGGGATTGCCTGGGGAGCTCCAGGCCCTAAAGCAGGAGGCCTGTGGGACAGCATGAGGCCCTCTGAAGAGCTAGGAATGAGGAGATGCCAGTCTCTTTGTCAGAGGAGCCTCAGACCTGGGTTACATACTGATGGGAGATTTGTCTCCTCACGGTGTAAGCAGGGGGTCTCTTCACCCAGCCCTGCACCAAGTGGGCCTGAGGACCACTCACTCCAGAGGAAGAGTTCGTCCTTCCTGTCCCCTGTGAGAGTCCCTCCTTCCTGTCCCCTGTGAAAGTCCCTCCTTCCTGTCCCCTATGAGAGTCCCTCCTTCCTGTCCCCTGTGAGAGTCAGCAGAAAGTGCTTGAAGAGGATCCTCTCTACTCCATTATTGCCACAGTTGTCTGAGGAGCCAGGAAAAGTTTCCAGAACTGCCAGCTCTTACTCTGAATTTTGCTCCCAGAAAAAAAGAGAGAGAGAGAGAAGAAACAGAAGCAAGACACCCTCGTCAGCAGACCGGGAGCCGCGTGGGCCCAGAGCTATTTGCATCCCAGTCTGCGGGTGCCTCAGGGACACTGATGACAAGCTGGGTTCCCAGTGCTGCGCCCCCACCTGGGGGCGTTGGGATGGATCCCTTCCATCTCTCAGCAGCAAAGAAGGCCCCTGGCAGCATCCTGGCCATAGTCACACCATCCTGCAGGGTCCTGGTCACAATGCTGAGGCAAGCCCCCACCCACTACAAGGGGCCAGAAGGAGCCAGCTCCTACTACCAAGCTTTGTACTTTCTTCACTGGGGGGAGTGGGGGATTTTTCTCTGACCTGATGATTGTTTGATTTTTAAGGGAGGTTTGTATAGTGAAAAGTACATTTCTGTGTGGCTACCCTTGGCTAGTGTGCCACCCAGGCATGTGACACTAGAGCGTGAGCCACCGAAGGTGTGACCTGAGTGAATGCTGTGTGTCGTCTGATTGTCAGGTGACAGCCAGGGGCCACCGCTGTGTTAGTGCTAATAAAAGATGTTGGTTTGCTCTTTTCAATAAAGCTGAACAACCCTGAAGCTGCTGAGGCTTGGATTCTTAATAGAAACTCTGCGGCTGATTGGTTTTGTGTTCTTAGGAAGTCAGAGGCTGACCTGCCACTCCCCAGCCCACTCATAATGGCAGTTTCTACTCAGAGCCCTGTTCCCTGTCCCCTGAGAGTCAGAGTCAGGCACCAGTCTGGGCCTCCAGCCAGTGAGGCCACCAACTCTCCCCTCCAATCTGGACTGATCCCCAGCACATTCTAGCTGCCTCCACCCCCTCAGCCTCTCGGGTGTCTGCTAATCTGGGGACCGGATACAGAGGAGGATGCAAACTCCTCCAACACCCCCCTGCCCTATGTCTCCAAAATAAACCGTCCATATCTTTTCTTTAGCAAGTTAAATAGTCATAGGGGTAAGGGAGGTGGGGGGTGGGGTCAGATCTCTGACAGTCCTCACAGTGGATGCTCTCCAGCCTGTCCTAAAGTGACAGCAGGGCTGGTCTTAGCTCTGACTTTGCTCAGGGAGTAAAGGTTTTCTATTTTCCCCTCTCCCACAGCTCCCGCCCTTTACTCTGCCCCCAGACCATTCTCTCTCCCTCAATGCGGCCCTATCATAGAGCTGGGTCTCGCTCCCCACTGCACATAGGCCATTTCTAGGCAGTTGACCCAATTGTCATGAAGCTGGGCAGCCTGGGGACCTGGTGGCAGAAATTGATAACAGTGTCTCTACACCACATGGCAATTTCAGGACTTCGCTCTCTTGGTGCTGTCCCTGCCCACCCCTGTACCCCCTACGCCCCGCGCCCTTGAGGCTTTGGGAGAGTTATGTAATATCTGAAAAACTGAATTATAATCCCTACCTGGTGAGATTGTTGTGAATACAGGGTTACACTGCACATAAACACTCAGCACCATACTTGGCACATCACAGGTGCAAGAAAGACATTCACTATGACTATTGCCACTACTTCAAGAGCTTTTGGTGACGGGGCGGGGCGGGGGAGGCTTAAGTTTCAAATTCCTGAGAGAGATCATCTGATTGGCCTAATGTGGGTCAGGTGTCTCCTACTGGACCAGTCAGCTCAGGCTGGCAGCAGAATGCCTGGCTGAAACTTGGCCACTGCGGCCACCAAGAAAAAGGAAATTAAAGCATTGTCAGCCAGGCAGGCACCCCAACAGGTGGCTACCAGGCCTGATTTAGGTGATATTTGGCATTCCTTGAACAAATATTTATTGGTACCTATTCTTGGGACCCCTAGACAGGCAGGAAAGACCCTGGGCCTGGATTTCGTGCTTTAGAGCAGTGCTTTCTAAACCTTGATGCGCACAGGAATCTTTAGGACTTTGTCAACATGCCGATTCTGATTCAGTAAGTCTGGAGCATGGCTAAGAGTCTGCAACTCTAACCAGCTCCCAGGCGCTGCTCATGCTGCTGGTCCATCCAGGAGCCACATTTTGAGAAGGAGCCCTCCTCTAACCACTCAGCAGGGGGATCATAGGAGAAGGGATGTGTTCACCAAGAACCCACACCCCATCTTGAATACCATGCTCCTGAAATTCTTATCCCAAGTAGTCCTAAGCCAGCTTCCAGGGCTGGGATAGGCCTCTCCTCCAGGTCTGGTCTCCCAAAGGTAGTCAAAGGTGACTCTTTGCAGGAGGTATAGATGGAGCTTGATGAACAGGCCACAGGGTCCACTTGCACATGCACAAGCCCCTCAAAATATGAGATGGAGCCTGGATGGAAAGAGAAGGGTTAGACTGCGGGATAGGAGCCTGTTCTCTCCGCACTTCATATTCCAGTCTGCCAAGTCTTCATGAGGTTTATTTGTCAATGTAGGAAAACAGGATACATATTTAAGTTTGTGAGCTTGATTTGTAACTTCTAAATTTGTAGCCACACGGAGGTGGGCCTCCACTGGTACTCTTGCCCTGGGCCCCACAAATGGTCAGGGTGGGCTGGCCTGCTGTGTGCACAGCTATTCAGCTCTGACAATCTTGTTCTCAGGGCTCTGAATATACAAAGAAGTAAGTTTAAGACCCCCTGCCCCTGCACTTGTTGTCATTTGGAGAGGCCTCTGGGCTGGTGGGCTGGAGGAAGGGATAGTGAGATGAGTGACACGCTAGCAAGGACAAGCTGGTCTCCGTGGCCCACACAGCTCATCACAGACAAAGTGTCAACCCCACCTTTAGACTCCTCCCCAGGGCTTTCTTCGCATGAGGATGAACTCCCTAGAAGCACATTTTTGTAAAAGAATCACACAATAGGTATAAATGCTACCATTTTTTCGCAGATATTTCAATTTGGAAACATAATTAGGTCATTCGCCTAGGATTCTAGTTCCACTTTTACTCTTCAATTTGGGCCAATACTTTCTTCTGTCTCAATTTTAGTTCCCAAATCTATGAAATGGAAACTTGGATGGTCCCTAGCTCTAACAATTATTCTTAGATTCAAAATTCTCAGTCTTCACGGGATTATTGCCTGGTCTATGCTGAAGTGCAGAGGGGCCAGGTGGGCTCTTTTTTATTTCTGTCTTTCTTACTTGCCTTTGGATTGGCATTAACAGCCGAGAAGCTGTTTGTTTCACAGCCTGCGAGTCATCATATGTTGCTGGTCAGAATTACCCTGATGGCTCATTAAAACAGAGTACTGAGCCCCGCCCCCCGTCAGAGTCTCTGATTTCGTGGGGCTCAGGTGGGACCCGAGAATGTGTTTCTGGCAAATTCTCAGGTGAGGCTGATGCTGCTAATCAGGCCACCTCACTTTTGAATACCACTGTGAAGGACAGTGGGGGCTCATACCCTCTGAGAGCGTGACCCCATTAGGTGCCTGCCCTAGCAGGGTGGAGGGCTTGGGTGGGAAGAGAGCTACAAGATCCTCACGGAGGAAGCCAGGCCCAGCCTGGAAGAAGGGGCAGACCTGTGACCATGGCTTTGGTGCACTCCATGGGGAGAGGTGGGATGTGCAAAGCAATGCCAAAGCACCCTGCCCAGGTGTCCCCGCAGGGAGCTGAGGGTCTGATGTACCATTCTGGCATCATGCCCCTTGCCCCAGCACAGGGGCTCTCTCATCCTCCTGATCCCGTGCTCTTGTACTTACCACCTCGAATTTTTAAGTAGGGCTTTCAGGAAGAAGGGAGGACTCAAAGATTAGCATGAGGAGGATGTGTGGTCAGAATACCCCCTCTTTCTTTTCCTAGCCTCTGGTGTCCTCGGATACCTCCAACTTGGCAGAAAACCTACTTCACAGTCTCTACTGTGGCCAACCTTTGGGACATTGGCAGATGAAGACAAGGGCCTGATGACTTACTGAGCAGGGCATTCTTAACTAATTCTAAACCAGTCAACTTCATGGCAGACTCAAACTGTGACCATCCAATGTCCTTCTGTCTTTTTTTCTTTTTTAGCAGACTCCTATTGGGTTCAGGATGGCAATGAACCCAGTTAAAAATATTCACTATCACACACACACACACACACACACACACACACACACACACACATATACACACACACACACACACACACAAATATTCACTATGGGAAATCAGGCAGTCCAGTTCTGGTCAATGAATCTTAAGTGGAAGTTAGAAGGTATGGATTTCAGGTAGGCGTTTCAAAGGACAAGCTGAACTAGCATTGCCTTTCCCCCGTCTCCTGCCCAGAAAGCAGATACGATAGCTGGGAAATGGAGCAGCCACCTTGCTATGTGAAGCAACAGCACACAGAAAAGAACCTGGTGAGCAGAGCAAAAAATGGAAGCATGAAGGTCAAGTGGCAGGCCCCAGGCCTAGACTAGTCTGATCTTATTTCCTGACAGCTAACCTGGTTTTCTGTTGTATCAGGTGAATGTATTTCTAACTGATACAAGTGATAACAGAGGAAAGGGAACGAGATGGGCCCTTGGAACATGTCCTGGCTTTGTAACAGGCCATATGACTCAGGGAAAGCCATGGCTCCTGTCTAGGCTTCTGTTTCTTTAATTGTGGGGATGAACTATAAGTCTCCTTCTGTGGTTCAGAATCAAGAACCAGAGCTCCTTTCAGATGAAAGCTCCAGGGATCTAAGGGAGGATTTCAGCGATGGGGCAAGAAGTCACTTTGGGAATAGGTGATATCTGGGGTCAGTGTCTTATCAGTGTTTAGCCAAAGAAAGGTCCTAAAGCACAGAATTAGAGGTGCCAACAATCATTCAGTCCAATTGTCATAAGCCTTTGAACATCTCCAAAGGGCTTCACATTTGTCCCTGGAAGCTCTATAGACCCGTGCCCAGCCCCACAGCCCTCGTGGTCAGGGGAATGGCCAGTTGGAGCTCTCTCTGCTCCTGAGAAGGACAGAGCCTGGTGCCACCACAGAAGGGAAGGTTGAGACCCTTCTGATTGGTGTCAGCCAGGTCATGAGCTGACCTCTGAGATGTGTGGATTGGCTTAGGCCTGGGTCACATATTATAACCATGGTTCTGGGGACTGAGTACAAGGCCTAAGGTTGGGGAAGGGAATGGAAAAGAAGGTTATTGGGATTAAAGGGTAGGAAATGCACACAGGCTGCCCCAAACCATGCCGTCCTTCCCTTGGCCCAGCCATTCCCTGTTCTGAGATGAATTCATTACGGCACCTACCAATTCTATGAGCCCTCTGAGGGTGGGGCCCTACTAGCTCAGCAAAAGAAAAAAATGTAGCAAAAATACCTTTCAAAGTCCATCTCCTAGGCAGAGGCACTAATGGGTGGCTATGACAGCCGAGTTTGCAATCAGGCTGGTAGGAGTCAGCTCAGAATGCTCACCTTACAGAGATGACCTGGGAGCCTCAGTGCATGGGATCCCATCACCAAGACTTGGGGACTCTCTGATGCTCTTCCTCTTTCCCTACCAACCCCCTTTAAAAGGCCTCCTCTGGACCCTAAGCCTATCTCTTGATAGAATCACTATAGCCTAGTAAACTGACCTGTGACTTCGGGGCACACTGTAGAGGTGGAGAGGAAATCTTGCCTTTGAAAATGGTAAAATAGTCAGGTTCACCTATGTCTCTTCCCTTGGCAAAAAAGCTGTGTGTGTGGCATGGGGAATGCAGTTAACATTAATATAACGGCTAAATGAAGAGCCAGAGGAGAGAAAGAGCAATTAGAGGGGTAGTTTTATAAACTATATAAATGTCTAACCGATGTACTATACACTTGAAACTAATAATAAAATTAAATTTTTTTAAAAAAGCTCTGTGTGTGTGTGCGTGAGTGTATAGCAGGAGAGGTAGTTGTAATCATAAACATGAAAGTTATCTTCACTTTGCATTTTAAGAAAGGTCTTGCAGTCTACGGCCATGCCACCCTGAACGAGCCCAATCCTGTCTGATCTCAGAAGCTAAGCAGGTTGGAGCCTGGTTAGTACTTGGATGGGAGCCCACCTAGGAAGACCAGGTGCTGTAGGCGTAAAAAATAAAAAACATAAGGGATTGTCAGATGACAGGTCCTTGCAATCTGTGAGGTCAACTAAGGGTTGCCATGCCTAAAAACAAACAAACTTGCCTGGCTAAGATATAGACTAAAGTCTGGGAATGAAGGGACTACCCACCACAACCCTCACAATCCCCGACTTTCTCCCCACCAAGTGCATGAGAATTGTCTGTTGCCTTATATTCCCTGACTCTGGCCTCTCCCCTACCAACTGTCAGCCTTGTCTTCTTCAAAGCCACATACGTAGCCCCTACCACAAACCTGGCTTGCTGAATGAATGAATGAATGAATGAACGAATGAATGAATTCAAAGAATGAATAAAAGCATGAGTCAGTGGAGCACCAAGCCACCCTGGCAGGGTCTCCCGCTGGCCCACTGGCAGCCTTCAGCCCAAGGTGTTTTAGCCCCTGTTGGCTCACCGGCCTCCTGGAAGGCAAAGTCAAGCCCCTTGAGAGCTTCAGGCCATCCACAGCCCCACCAGACTCCGCAGGACTGATTTCTGTGGACTGGTCATGTCTTTGGACTTGGAAATTTCATAGCTTGTGAGCAAAGACTTGTTCCTGCCCCTTCCCCAAAACTGTCCACGGAAAAAACTGCATCCCTGAGTCTGTGTTTCTGCTGACCTGCTGTGAAAGCACCTGGGGCAGAGGCCACTGACCCCTCAGGGAGGAGCCCCTGGAAAACCAGAATCTGTGACTGGAATGAGGCAGTTTAGTAAGGTCATGGCTACGGGGATGTTTCTTTAAGATCAGCCTGCTAAAATGTGCCCTAAGACAGTAGGTGGACAAATAGCCAAAACAGAGATGTAATAAAGTTTACCCTAGAGATTTTGTGATAGTGAAATACTGGAAAAAATCTAAGTGCCCAGCAGTATTGGGTTTGATGGTGCATGCTGTCATTTGCCATGGAATATAATGAATAATAAGCAGCCGTTAAATGAAGGATAGAACTATATTTACCAAATGGAAAGATTCCCATGACATATTGAGTAAAAAGAGCAGGTTGTGAATATGATCCCATTATCATAAAATATCACTCACACACACACACACACACACACACACACAGAGCTGTCTGGAAATTTGCTCACCAAACCATCAATAGTATCTCCAGCTGGTGGAATTTAAGTGTAATTTTTACTTTATTCTTTCATCTCTATATTTTGAATTATAAAGCATTCTAAACTAATCATTTTCACTTAGGAATAAAAAAGTAAATAAGCAAACAAAAAATAAAACCTTCCACTGTCCTGGTCACAGCCTCAATGTCTCAGTTCCTCTTGTCTCTTGCCAAGAAACTCTGAGGGGGCCCCAGTGAGGAGGTAGAGCAGGTGCTACGGATGGAGCCAGACTTGGAGCTACTCAGTCCTGGAGTTGTGGGCCCTTCTAGAAGCCACTTAACCCTTCAGAACCTCCATTTCTTCCCTGAGCGTCTGCCACATGGGCTGACTGAGAGGTGGGTCAAGTGCCCACGTGGTCATCTGGAGGGGGAGGAGTGAGGCCCCTGCCTGTCCAGGCCGATTTAGGTGCTCCAGCTCAGGGCCCCAGACAAGAAGCCTGTGCCTATGATCTCTGACTTCTGCAACTGCCTGTGATCCTGAACCCACAACTTCCTGCCAGGCTGCGAGTAGACATGGAAGGAAGACAGGGAAATCTATGAGGCCAAGGCGGTTCCGAGGGAAGTGAACAAGCCAAGCTCAGCTGGGTCAGCTGCAGGTGCCCAATCGTTACCAAACAAGGGGTCACTGACCACCATGCATAGAAGCCAATACTATGGCATCAGCTTTTGAGAAAAGAAAGGAGCTTTATTTGTGGGTCTACTGGCGGAAAGACAGGAGGCAAGCCTCAAGTCCTTCTTTCTGATCCAGGGCTCAGGACAGATTTTAAGGGGTAGCAGTTTGATGTGGTTCACAAGTGTTACTCGTGAGTGGTGTATTCCAGGTTTAAACTTTGGTTTCAAGTCTTGTTAAACAGGATGAGACCAGTTTGAGCTGATCTATGGTTACACTAGCATCAGAACCCAGCAGCCAAGGCGCAGAGAGCTGGGGAGAGAAAGCTAAGAGCCCAAGCAAGCC
This sequence comes from Cynopterus sphinx, assembly GCA_030015415.1. Lineage (NCBI taxonomy): Eukaryota > Metazoa > Chordata > Mammalia > Chiroptera > Pteropodidae > Cynopterus > Cynopterus sphinx. The sequence continues at coordinate 49,958,548 of CM057380.1, forward strand.
AGGGGACCTGCGCCTGGCATCAAAGCCCCACTGCAGGCAAGTTGGAAACACAGAAAATCTCCTCCAAGCACCTCCTCCCCAGGGCACTCTCATCCACCCAAACTTTCATGATAGTTTATGGTCTCCTGTAAGATGCTAGAGCTAGAAGGGGCCTCAGTGAATCAGCTTGTTTAATCTGTTTGTCTGACCCCCTTGTCTTTCAAGAAACAAAGAACTTTCTGCTGATGGGGACTTAGCTCCAGGCTCAGACTAGCACAATGAGCACACAACACAGCATACAGCGAACCAGCACTGTGTAGGCTGGAGAATTACTGTTTAAAAGCTAACTACTTGCTGGAAATTACTGCTTGGCTACCGTAGTAGGAACATAGACTGTTAACTATAGGAACACAACATTCTGACAACAAGCTTTCTGCTTCTGCACCCCCGCTTGCACACCTGACCAGTGGGTTGACAGGTAGTGAATAGAAGAAAACTAGACCTTTGTGTTCAGACAGAATGAAGAATGGGATTTGGGGTTTAAAAACCCTGTACCTCTGCATTTCGGGGCTGCCCAATTTGGGGTCTGCGTACCCCTGGCAGACCCAGCTGGCTGAATAAAGAGTGTGATTCCTATAACTCACTGAGTTCTGGTGGTCCATGTGTCTTTCGGGGGCTGGCGGCCACAACAGCACAAACCAGTGCAATTCCTTCCGCCGGAAATAGTATTATACACATTTTACTGGTGAAGAGCCTGAGGCTTGGAGATGATAAGTAACTAGCCTGAGGCCACTCAACTAATAAGCCAGGATTTAAGCCAGGCAGTTTGACCCTAGAGTCATTACATGATAAGGCCACACTGACAAATTAGAACAGAGCAATTTTTAAAAAGTGGGTAACGTGCAATTTTTAAAATGTTTTTTGGAGTACTAAGAGAGCATGGTGACCCTTGACCTCTGTGAGCTACCCACTGGTATACAGGAGGTGCGGCCTGCCTGGGGACTATGCTGTCAAAAGGCTCCCTGCTCTAAGCCCTCACTCAGAGCCACCCCATACTCAGGGAGTGCGGCTGGCTGGGGAGGTCCCATCCTTCACCCATGCCCACAGCCAAGTCTGCATGGAGCAGCTGGTGCTGGCACCGAACAGGTGGCCTGGGGTTGGGCCCCACATTCCCTGCAGTGACCTGCTCCTTAGGACTCTGGGAGCCTGGGTTTATAGGGCTGTAAACAAGGGGTCATTCCTGTTATCACCAACATATCACTCCACAAGACCTCTTTGAGGGCTGCTGATGAAAATGCTTATAACACACATTGCAAAACCCAGGGGCTGGCTGTGTTCTGCAATGTCACCAGCCCCCACAGAAGCTGACCTTTGACAGCCAGCCATCCCACATTCCTCGGATGTAGTACATTTCCTCCCTTTGGGTGGAGTGGGCCCCCTCCACCTGTGACAGGCTGTCCCAGGTGGAGTTCCTGTGACAAGATTCTAAATCCTCTTGCCCCAACTCCCAGCAGCTGCATGGGAAGGCTGACATGACCAGAGGTCTCCTTGTCATGCTCTCACCGGGCTCATCTCTGTCCCACTTGATTAAGAGTCTCTGTTTGGGAAGGGTCTGCCTCCCTCATGAGCTCTCTAAGGTCAGAGACTGAGCTTGCCCTTTGCCCACTGCACTATGAGGGCCAAGCTTCACTTGGAGCACAGGTGGGACTGAATAAAATGTTTGCTGAATGAATGAATGAATGAATGAGATAAGATGTTATTTTTGCATTCTGGAAGTTGGACTGCTCCGGGCAAGTTCCAGGAGCACTGAGTGGCCTGGTCCTCCCTGGCAACTTTCAGACTGAGGAGCTGATAAAGAAAGGGTTACTGTTGGCATCGGAGCTGGCCACTGTCTATCCCCAGAGCCAGGCTAACCTTTTTCTCAGGGAATATGTGTTAGTTTCCTGGGGCAGCCATAACAAAGTACCACAATCTGGGCGGCATAAACAACAGAAAGTTACTGTCTCACGATGTTGGAGACTAAAAGTCCAGTATCTAGATGTCAGCAGAGTGGTTCTTGGGTTTCTATATCACCCCAATGTCTGCCCGCATTTTCACCTGGCATTCCCCATGTATGCATGTGTCTGTGTCCAAATCTCTCCCTTTCCTGAGGACACCAGTCATATTGGATTAAGGCCGACCCTAATAACTGCATCTTAACTAATTACAACTGCAACAACCCTATGTCCAAATAAGGGAATGGAGGTTAGGACTTCAGCATGTGAATTTTGGAGAACATAAGTTTGTGCTTGTTCTGCTGGTTAGGGCAGAGCACAGAACACCTCACAGTGTCTCTGCACCCCCCCCAACCCCCCGATACTAAACTATCAAGATAGATGATTTTTGGGTGACAGGCTGACCCAGAGAAAAGATCGGACCATCTGGGCAGCACTCCCCCAGCCCCAGTATGTGTTCTGACCCTCCACTTACATTCCCTCCGCCAACAGGCAAAGGAGCAAGTACAGACCGGTCTGACCTATACAAAGACGGGCTCAGAGGAGTTCTCTCTGGCTCCATAGCTTCAGCACATCTGAGAGAGAAGCAGCTGGGGCTCTGCACACCAGACTTAGTGCCACTGGGGTGTGCTCAAACCCCAGCCCCAGTTCCCTTACCCTTCCTTTTTCTCCTTCACCTCCTTTGCTCCCTCTCACCTGCAGCCACCCTAGGGTATCAGACATGGTGAGCTGGGAAGGAAGCAAATTGGCAGTGGCACTGTCCAGGTTGTTGTGTTTGTACTATCAGTTACCAACATTGATATCTCATTTCTCACTCTTAACACCTCCACAGGAGAGCTAATAGTATAACCGTCATTCAATGGGAAAGGCAAGTAAGGCTATGAGAATCAAGGGACTCATTGGGATGTGAACACATCCAGCCCAGAGCATGGTGGTGGCAAGCCTGCCCCAGGCCACACTTAGAATTGGATCTTGTCACATTGCTGGCTGGGTTGTCTGCCTGTAGCCTCCGGGAGGGACACCCAACCAAAGTCCAGGTGCAATTGCCCTTATCTCCCATGCTCCAAATCTCCACAATCATCTCAGGGCCCTGGCCAGGTGGGCCCCTGACCCAGGGCAAGGGTCCTGGGTCAGAGTTTGTTGAAGCCTGGGCTCCCCACTGATAACAGAAATGCTAGCCCTACCTATGTCAGGGACAGGCTGAGGAACCGAGCTTACCTCGGAAAGGCTGGAATTCCTCTGCAAAGCTTTTCAGCTCCCTAGCTGCTCAGCTGTGCCTGGGTCAGGGCATGAAGTCCCTTCCTCCTTTTACAGGGGCTACCAAGAGCTGAGAGAGGTTTCTGCCTGCAGATCTGCTCTGCCATCAGCCCTCCTTGCTGAGGGGTCTCTGGTGCCACAACAGAGAGTGGGTACAGCTAGGGAGGAAGGACATGCAGGCTATCAAAGGCCATGTGCCCCAGCTACTAGGGCCCAGGAAATGGTCTGAGTAACCTATTTTATTCAGTAGAAGAAACCATCCCTGGGAGAATGCATATGTGCACACTCATGTGTACATGACAGATGTGTGTACACAACTGTAAGCATGTGAAGCTGTTTCCAAACCTCTTCTCCTGTGAAAGGACAGAAGAGCTGTTTTCTGCTCAGCAGAGGCTGACAGGAGATGTCCTCACCCAAAGGCATCTTAGAACTCCAAACTTTTGAAGCCCTTGCTGTCTCCTTACCGTTTCCATTTCCATTTCCATCAGAAGCTAGAGAACTTTTCAAAAGCCAGGCTTCTTCCTTCCCAAGACAACCTTGGGTTTCTTGTGAGATTGAGACTGTCAAGGGGCAAAGTGGAGGTCACACTGAAATGCATCTGCTTTGCAGTCTCCTCTTAGGCAACTTTATTTTTTTTTTCTTGTAGTAAAATATACATAAGATAAAAACTTACCATTTTAACCATTTTTAAATGTACAGTTCTTTGGCAATAAGTACATTCAAATTGTTCTGCAACCATCACCGCCACCCATCTCCAGAACTTCCCCAACAGACACTCTGTACTCATTAAACACAAACTTCGCCTTCCCCATACCCCAGCCCCTGGCAACCAACCTTCTGCTTTCTAGGATTTTGACTATTGTAGGTATTTCATAAAAGTGGAATCATACAGCATTTGTCTTTTTGTGACTGGCTTATTTCACTCAGTGTATCTTCAAGTTTCATCCATCCTGTAGCACATTGCAGACTTTCCTTCCACTTTAAGGCTGAGTAGCACACCACACGTTGCCTACCCATTCATTAGTCAGTAGGTGCTTGAGTTGTTTCCACATTTTAGCATTATGGGATGGGTAATACCAGCATGAATATGGGTGTAGAAGTATCTCCTTGAGACCCTGCTTTCAATTCTTTTGTCTATACACCCAGAAATGAAATGCTGGATTGTGTGGTCATTCATTTAATTCTTTGAGGAACTGCCATATTGTTTGCCACCATTTTATATTCCCACCAGCAGGGCACAAGGGTTCCAATTTCTACACATCCTCACCAACACTTGGTGTTTTCTTCTTGTTTATAATAACCATCGTGATGGGTGTAAAGTGGCATCTCACTGTGGTTTTGATCTGCACTTCCCCAGTCATTAATGATGTTGAGAATCTTTTCGTATTTGTATATCTTCTTTGGAGAAATAGCTATTCAAGTCCTTAGGCTACTTTACATTTTTTAAAAAATCCTCTTCTTGATACTTTGATGGTTGTCACATGGAACCATTTCTCTCTGAGCTTTCTTGTGGCCCATCTCAGGGCTGGACCTGCTCCCAACCCAGACATTCTTGTGGGAACAGCAGGTGAGGAGGAAGGGGTGCGCAAAGAGAAGTCTCACCTACTTGGGAACCTGGCCCAGAGAATTTTGCTCTCAGGATTTCAACCCTATTGCTAGAGCAATCCTGGAGAATCAACCTGGAGCCAGTTTCTGGATGGCTCCAGCTCAGTACATGTGGCTCCCCCAAAACATGAGATGCCAGTTTTGAGGAGCTTTGCCTGGGCTAGGTGGAGCAGCTGGTCCAGCGCCCGGTGCAGGGAATGGGCAGTGCCACCTGAGAGCTGCCTTTGGGTCCCCAGTACCTTGGATTTTCCAGGAGAATTTGCTGTCCACAGGCCACATGACAGCTAGAATCATTTAACACACACAAACCTTTATGCTGATAGGAAAGACTGTAATCAGGTTTGTATCTAGAAGGTTCAGGGCTGAGTTTATCATCCACCTCAGTTCAAAGTGTATCATCATCAGTTCACAAGGCCCTTCTCTTGTTTCATTTATTTATCATCCCCCTTCATCCCTGGGCCCAATTCCTGTCCCCACCTCCCCTGCATACTCCACCATGGGCATCTGTTCTAATGCATTTAATGTGTATCCTTGAATTTTTGTAAAGCATGCGTGTTTTCATGTGTCTCTCTAACAAATATAGATTGTCTTGTGCTAATAAATCTCATTCTCCTTCTCACTTTATCTTTTACCTCAGACTTTGTTTTAAAAACCAAATCATATTCCATCTTGAGTTTCTAATTCAGAGGATTCCATCTGGTTTTCACCTCTGGGAAATGGGCAACCAGAGGTCTTCATTGCTTGATATTTTTTAATTCTTAAGATTATTAACTGCGTCAATTATTCTTCGTTTTATTTATTTATTATTTTTGGAAGTATCTCTTCCTGAGGAAGTGGCTTCATTAAAACCTCTAACTATAAATTGTTGAGCTGTTTCTTCCTGCAATTATGTCAGTTGCTGCTTAATATATTTTAAGACTATTGTCAGATGCATATGTTTGTGACCATTTTACTATATGTTCTATCCCTCTTGGACAATATGATGGTTCTTACCTTGAATTTTATTTTGTTAGATATTAATACTGCTACTCTGACTTTCTTTAGTTTGCACTTACCAGATATATTGTTTTTTTTCTGTTTCTTTTCCGTCTTTATCATTTTGTTTTAAGTGTATCCCTTTCAGTCTAGGTATTAACACCAAGGGTTTCTGTCTAGATGTCTACTGCCTTTATGATAATTAGTAATATTTTATTTATAATTATTATTTATACTGCTATACTAGAACTTATTTCTACCTTACTTTATATATTCTATTTACCATACATTTTATTGTTTTTTTTTTTCTTTTCCTGCCTTCAATTAAACAGTCCAGTTTTCTTTTGCTAGTTGGAAGGTATTTTTATGACCATGTAGAGTACACATTTGTGAATTATTGAATAAATAAATGGGAGGAAAGGACACATCTTCCTTACAGAAGAATTTCAAATCATAAATGTAGAAGGAGTAAAATAGAAAATAACCTTAAAATACTATTAGTATAATTCCAGCAGATTCATAAATAATGTTAAAATTAGTGAGCGAAACTCTAAGAAACAGGGTATTTACATAGATCCAAAGTATTTCCTCCGAAATGTTGTTAATTACTGCACTTGCTTTAACATATATTCACAAATTCTTTGCTACTCTTCTTTTTAGAGTGAGAAATTAACTCTTCTCCTTTTGAGGATAGGCTGGACTCAGACTGGCTTCTCATGAACAGAAAATGGAAAGGGAAAAATAGTAACTTTACAGTGTAGAAGCCTGACAGACACCACCTTAACCAAATGAACAACATTAATGTTGACAGGAATAAATCATGTTGGTATTACTGATATGATTAGGTGATACTATGGTGTGATGAGGAGGGTACTCCACCTCTGTGGTATTTTTCCCCCAAATCCATAACCCTAGTCGAATCATGAGAAGATCTCAGACAAACCCAAATCGAGAGCTATGCTATGAAATAACTGACCAGTATTCTTCAAAAGTCAGTCATGAAAAAACAAGGAAAGACTGAGAATTACAGGTTACAAGAACTTAACAAATCATGGTAAGTGAGTACATCACAGTACCCTGTTGAAATCCTGGAATAGAAAGTGGACATTAGTGGAAAAACTGGTAAAAGCTGAATAAAGTCTGTATTTTAGCTAATAGTGTTATACCAAATATAATTTCTTAGTTTTGGTAAATATACCACAGTTATATAAGATGTTAACATGAAAGAAAGCTGTGAGACTTGTACTATCTTTAAAATTCTTCTGCAAATCTAAACTTATTATCAAAAAAAGTTTAAAAAACACATCTACATATGAAGTTTAAAAAATAATAAAGGGCTCACAGAGATGAAATAAGAAAGCAATCAGAGATACATGAAAAGTTTAAAGAAATCATAAAGCAATCATAGAGAAATAATAAAAATAAAAGATTATCAAAAATGAAGAAATTTTTTAAAATTTTAAAATAAAAAATGTGATACTAAAAATAAAATACCAATTAGGCACAAAGAGAAAATTAGGAAATTGGGATTTAATAAACTACCAAAGGTGCAACACTGAGAGACAAGTGGAAGGAAGCATAAAGGAAGTACTAATTAAGAAATTAAGGTATGAAGGCAAAAATAAAGAGTTCTAACAGAAATATATCCGTAAATATATGCAGATCCTCAAAAATGAATATGCAATGAATTAAGGAAAAAATATTTAAAGAGAAAACACAGTATTAAAGGTCTAGGAATAAAAATGCATACTTAGAAGGAAAAATAAAAATAAATTCATACCTAGACACAGTTGATTAAAACTGGAAAAAAAAAGACAAAGATGAGGTCTTAAAGGCAGCCAAAGAGGAAAGACAGAGGTCGTTTACAAAAAATTCACAATTAGAAAGACAGTGGACTTCTCCACAACAACAGAAGTCAGAAGATAGTGATAGCAATCTTGCAAATGTTGATAGAAAAACCTGTCAACCTAGGATTATGAATCCTGTGACACTATCTTTCAAGACTAAGGGTGGTCAAATTGAGAATTTACCATCATGAAACCTGCACTATAGCAGGCATATGATCTCAGAAGAGCAGTCTAAGATATAAAAGAGGGAATGCTGAGTAAGTAAATGGAAATAATGTATATAAACCAAACAAACATTGTCTTTAAAATAACAGTAATAGTAATTTCTACTGTTAAAATAATAAAATAGTAATTTTATAGGTATTATCAGCTTGCCCCCCCTCAGAGGTTTTACCAGTTTAAATAGCCATCAGCAACATAAGAAAATACCTATTTCCTATTTCCCCATTTCCCTGATAATCTATTATCAGACTTTTGATTTTTACTAAATAGACAAAAATGGTATCTCAATGAGTTTTAATTCACATTTCTCTTAGTATAAAATCTGTTAATATGTTATAGTTATTCTTTCCTAATTTTTTTGACTTTGCCTCTGATTATGGTGTCTTCTGCCATTGTGAATTTATTTACTTTTATGTAGTACCATTCTCTCCTTTTCTTTTAAAGCTCCTTGGTGTTGTGCTATTGTTAGAAGTATTTTCTCCAAAATTAAATTTTACTTCTTCCATTGCTTCTTCAGTATTTTGTTGTTTTATTTTTTAACATTTACATAATTAGTCCATCTTATAATTATTTCAAAGTATGAGATATTGATACAACTTTTTTTTTCCCAGAGGACTACTCTGTTTGCCTAGCAATTTTATATTGAATAGTTTTCCTCCACTGACATGAAATTTCAACTTTATCATATTTTAAGTTCTCTTCTATTTGAACCTATTCCTGTAGTTTTCTACTGTCTCGTCGATCTGTCTATTCCTGTGCCAGTACTGCACTAGTTTAATTATTATAGCTCTATAAAATTAGACACTTTAATCTCTGATAAGTCTGGTTCCTTTTCATTTGTCCTGGATATTATTACTTGTTTTGTTGCAAAAAAAAAAAAAAAAAAAAAAAAGCCTGTGTTTTTTTTTTTTATTGGACTCTTGTTAAATTTATACAATGTAGAGTAAATGAACTTTCTAAAAATGTGGTATGTCTTTGCATTTGTTCAGATCATATTTGATATCCCTTAGTAGAATTTTAAAGTTTTACTCATAAATATATTACGTGAATTTATTATGTGGTTATTATTAGGGTTTTTGTTGTTGTTGTTGTTGTTGTTATTGTAAATAGATCATTTTCTTCCATTAGTTTTTCTAACTAGTTTTTGTTTGTAAATGTGAAATCCACAGTATCAGAATATTAATTTTAAATGAGACATTTTATTGAATTATTTTGCTGTTTGTAATATTTTGTTAATTAATAGATTTTTAGGGCAGTTTTTGGTTCACAACAAAATTAAATGGAAAGTATAAGAATACCCACATACCTTCTGCTCCTCCCCACTCTGCACCCACACACAGCCTCCCCCACTATCAGTCGTGGTACATTTGTTACAATCGAGGAACCAACATTGACAGGGTATCAATCAAGGTTCATAGTTTACATTAGGGTTCACACTTCGTGTTGCACATTCTCATAACAAATGTATAATGGCATCTATCATTATAGTATTATACAAATAATTTCCCTGCCTTAAAAATCCCGTACATCCCTCCTTCCCTGTGACCCCTTGGCAACCACTAATCTTTTTACTGTCTTTATAATTCTGCCTTTTCCAAAATGCTGTGCATTTGGAATCATACGGTATGTAGCCGTTTCAGATTGGCTTCTTTCACTGAACAATGTACATTTAAGGTCCCTGCACATCTTCTTATGGTTTGATAGCTTATTTCTTCTTAGCGCTCAACAATATTCCATTGTCTGGATGTACCACAATTTATTCATTCACCTACTGAAGGACATCTTGGTTGCTATCAAGTTTTGGCCATTATAAATAAAGCTGCCATAATCATTTTGGTAAATACCAAAGAGCACAATTGCTGTATTGTATGGTAAGAGTATGTTTAGTTTTGTAAGAAAGCCTCAAGCTTCCTTCCAAAGTGGCTGTACCATTTTGCATTCCCACCTACTATGAATGAAAGTTCCTGTTGCTTTACTTCATTGTCAGCATTTGGTGTTTAACACTCCAAATGAGTCAAATCTTTTGGATTTTCTGTGTGGAAAACTAATTCCTCTGGAAATAACAATTTTTCACCTTTCTGATTTCTATACCACTATGTTCTACTCTTGACAAATCACATTGACAATTACATGCAAAAAAGTGTTAATAGCCGTGAAAATGGACAAATCTCTCTTGTTTCTTACTTTGATCTGGGGAAAGCTTATCCCCATTATGCATGATGCTGCCTTTAATATTGAGATTAATGTATTTTATCATGTTAAGGAAGTTTATACCTATTCCTATTTTATTAAGAGTGTTGACCAAGATTAAATGGTTAAATTTTTCAGTCATTATAGAGGTGATCAAATAATTTTTCTCTTTTGATCTATTAATATGGTAAATTATATATATTGATGGATTTCTTAATATTAAAACATTTTTATATTACTGGAAGTTAGCCATTTTAAAAAATCCCCTTGAATCCTTCATTTGTACATGAAAAAACTTTCTTATCTGAACCCCTATCTCTAAAAAAAAGTTAAACACAGAAATATGAAAAAGCTACTCATAAGTGCTCCTGTTACTTCAACAGATCCAGGTTCATCTGTATATGAAAAACCCTGGGCCCCTTTGGATAGAGAGGCACAGACAGATGGCCCAAAGGAACACTCCTCTTCACACGCAGACTATCAGTTATGAATATGGAGCTTTGTTTAGCTATAATCAAACAAGGTGGGTTCTTTGCCTGAAGACCTGCCCTGGGCCCAGGGAGCTATGGCACCTGGAACCATCTCTAGCCTTTGGGTGAGTCACTCCTACCTCTTAGGGTCACCAGTTAATTCTGTTAATGATCTGAGATCTTTCTGTTTCTCAACTTCTTTCACAATCCTGGGGGCCTGAGGCCAATACCCCTGTGAGGGCATAAGGAACCGAGAAGCCAGGAACATAGGTCAGAGTCACCTGAGCATGATGTGTTCTTTGAGTTTCTTCAGAAATGGCTTCCTGGGCTCAACAAGAAAATTTGTACTCAGGGGAAACGGGAGAGCTCTGCTTCTACAAATCAGATTCCTGTGATCACCAATCTACTGCTTTGTTATGTTTCTGGATCTGTCCTTAACTTTGCTGCTGTCTTCCTAGTCCTCTTTTCCTGGCTTGGCTGGGCCCTTGACCCTAAGTCCCTGGCAGCACACCCTGCCTGGCTAGTGGGTGTACTCCAGCAGGCTCCAGCCATTCGTGTCACAGACACAGGCTTCTTAAGGACTCCAGCTGGTGAGTCCCTGGAATGGGTCAAGGTTTAGCTGAGACAAAGCCAAAGGAAACAGCACAGGACAGGTGGCATCAAAAAATTTTGGGTAGAATCATATAAAATAGCCAATAATCTATTGGTTTTGACGTACAAAAAACCAGCACTAATCTATGGTTCAAACACAAAAACTGCTTCTGAGACCAAAATATGTAGTCACAGAAGCAGATCTGTGGTGCCACCCAGTGGTCAGAGCAAGTAAACAGCTCGTTTCATTAATCTTGATGACAACAGTAACAATAACATTTCTGGTGCTCCCGACTGCATACTGGGTGGGGAGCTGTACACAAGTGATAATCTAATGCTATTGTGGTTTATGGTAATAATTACTTATTTGATGTACTACAAACCGCTCTTCTGAGGTATATTATCTTCATTTTAGAGAGGAGAAAAATGAGACTCAGGATTTAAGGGAGTGATGCAAGATCGCACAGCTCAAAGAAGCTGACCCTGGTTTGCTCTTCACATTCAACGGTTTCCTTTCCAGCTTTTGGGAGAAAATGAGCTCTCAGGATGGAGGCCCAAACCCTCAGAGGTCCCAGCCAAGGTCAATCCAGGCACACTCACCTGAATGTCTGAGCACTTCATTTCATACAGAAACATATGTTAGTAGAACCATTAAAGCAGGTCATTAAATGAACATTTTTAACTGCATTAGAGGAAGTTTATTAATATAAAAAAATTAAACCGTATACTAAAAAGATATTCATCAATTAATTGTCAGTTTAGTGAAGTTTATTCTGGAAAATTCTGACCAAAAATTAATCATCATTTGTGTAACTCAGATCAAATGTTTTAATTCAAATCTTCCTTGGGGGTAAATTGTCCTTTGAATCAAATGGCATATCCAAGTGGCAAGGTCCAAACACTCCTCCCAAAATGCCACAGCTGCTTCTTCTCATCCTGTGAGATATAGGGCCAAAAGAAGCTGCTGCCTTGTTAGGCAGGCTGAAGAAATGTCAAAGCAAGCAAGATGCTCCCTACATCCAAAGACTCCCAGGAGGGCATTGCAATGGCCAGTTCATGGGACACCATCGGAGCCTTCTTGGTCTGAGAGGGCTGGGCTACCTCAGGTGACTTACCTCCAGGACACTAGAGCTATGGGGCTTTTTAGAGCTCATAGTGTCATTTTACAGTTGGGGAAGCTGGAACATAGAGGAATCAGCCTGCTCAGGGTCACACATCTTGTTGGTGGCAGAGCCAGGTCATTCCCTGGGCTCTGACTCCCCATCCCAGCTTCTTCCAACTCCTCAGTAAGATGAGAAACTCTGTTGCTACAACTGACACATAACTTATGAGTTTGGAAAATCACAGGAGCATCTGAGCCAGCACTTCCACTGTTCCTGAACCTGTATGACCTGAGAACTTTGTCCTGTTCCCTGTGGGCCAAGAGCAAGGAAAGGAAGAAATGAAGATAGTTCCAGTAGATAAATCTGCGTCTGTCTCCCATTTTCCTACAGAGTCTGGTCCTGATTACGGACCATGACATTGAGGAGGAGGAAGATGGAAGAGGAGGGGGACTCAGGGACAGGAAGGAAGGAGGCTGGACTCTGACCCAGAGAAGGCCTCATGGTTACTTGATTACATCTCAGGCTTAGGAAAAGCTCTCATTCTAGGATGCCGTTTCTCATGTGAACTTCAGGTGTCTATCTGAACTTTTAAAATTGTGTACATATATTTCTTTGATTAAAATGTAAATTAAAGCAGGAAAGACTTCAATTAGACACAAAGAAACTGAAGGATGGCAAAGCACTGCCCTGGCAACTAGAGAGGTGAAGATCCCCAGAGGGCAGGTGGCCTGAGGGAGGGGCCAGAGTGTGGGAATGAGCCCCAGCCCCTCTCACACCCACAGTGTTCCCAGGTAGCCACCACTGTCTTCACAGTTGGTTCTTTGCCTTTCCAGGGTCATGGGCCCTTTTGAAATTAGAAACCCTGATTCACCCCTAGGAAAATTATATGCACATATGGATACATGCAGAATTATCCATATAATTTCCTGGGTCCACAGACCCCACATTAAGAACTCCTGTTCCATGTGCTGATGACGAACCAGACTGTTTTTCCAACCCAGCACTTTTTTTCTGAGCTGCAAACCCACACATTTAGCTCTCCTCTGCAAACCTTCTTTGAAATTTCCCAAGTGCCGGGTAACCAGAACCTAACTAAAATCTGTTCTATCTCCTGTATGCCTTCTCTAGGGACTGGAACCTTCATTCACTCAGTTGCCTACGTCTGAGACAGGACATCAGCCTGAACCAGTGGTTCTCAATGCTGGCAGCACATCAGAATTCACTGGGAAGTTTTCAAAACAGAGCCATGGACTTTACCTCTGATCTCCTGAATCAGGGCCTCTGGGAGTGAGGCCAAGCCTGGAGAGTCTGAAGGCTGCTTCTCTCATGCAGAGCATCCTTCTCCCAGCCTCACTCCAGTTATCTCATTCTGTGGCTTCTACTTACTGATTTCATTTATTTTGAATAAGTAATTCTTAAACATGATACAGAAGTCAAAGGTAAAAAAAAAAAAGGACAATCGGAGGAGAGTTCTCCCATTGTCAATGCTCAGTTACACCATTGCAACAGCCTCCATACTGGTCTGCCTGCCTTTATTTTGACCTCCTGTAATTCTTTATCTGCAGCCAGACTAAACATTCTTAAATGCAAATATGACTGCCTAAAGGAGATAAAGGGCACACTTTTTAGCAAGACACACAAGGTCCCACCCCACTCCTATCTGGTTCCTGCGTACTTCTAGACCTATGACCCTCACCCCTTCCCACACAACACCACACAATCCACAGCAATGCTGCAACTCACTAAGCTACTAACAGTCCCCCTGCCTGGGCTCTTTCATCATCCCTCTAGGAAAACTTCCTGGATCATACCTGGCTGGATTAGATGCTCTTTCTCTCAGTGCCCAGAACCTCTCCTGCTTATCTCTAGCACTGGACTAACTACAGCTGATTTTTGACAAGAGTCCCAAGGTAATTTAAAGTAGAAAGGATAGTCTTTTCAACAGATGGTACTGAAAAACTGGATATCCACATGGGAGAGAAAAAATGAACCTTGATCCTTACCTCACAGTGTTGTGAGCAAGAAACGTGGCTGCCAAAAAAATACTCTTGAATGCATTTGTGTCTTTCCACAATGCTAGCTTTATTGAGTGGAACCTTCTCAGATAAACCAATCAGTATCCACGCAGGTTAACACACAATATTGAGAGAGGGAAAGTATAGTCTTATGATACACAGTGAAGGGATGAAAGTCCTTAGCGTCTCCAAACCAAGCTCTGTTGACTGATGCCATGGAAAGTTGCATGTCAGTTCCAAGACAGTGGCTATGGCAGGTCAGAAGGTCACACAGTCTTTGGCTCTAGCACACCTATCTGAGATGCTATCTTGTCAGGCTTGAGCATCTTCTATCTAAGCCTAAAGTGTTCTGTTGATATTGACCTTACAGGATGGAATCCTCATTTTTATTGGGTCTTGCAGATGGGGGCTGAGGTTTCTGTGGTTTGGGCGATCAGGTTATACCCTAAGGGTGTTCCCTTCATGTGCAAATTAACATTACTGTCATGGCTCCCATGAAATCTATTTTGTAAAGTCCCAAAAGTCCTCATTTCTTTATTTTCTATACATAAAAAATTCATTTGAATGTATCACAACAAAAAGCAAAAAATATACAATTTAAGGATACAATCTTTGTGACCTCACCTTAAGATAAGCAAAGATTTCTTAGGACAAAGAGCATGAATCATTAAGAAATTTTTTTTTGATAAACTGAACAAGATCATAATTAGAAACTTTGTCTCTTTATCATTAAGAAAAAAAAAAAGACAAACCACAGACTGCAGTGACCTCTCATGCCTTGATGGTAGTAATGTAAAATAGTATAACCACTTTGAAAAACAATTTGATAGCTTCCTAGAAAGTTAAAAACACCATACAACCAAGCCATCCTATTCACTTGTAGATATTTTACCCAAGAGAAATGGAAACATATGTCCCACAAAATCTTTATAGAAATGTTCAAGGTAGTTTTATTCACATCTCAAAAAAAACCCAAATGTCATCCTTTGGGGTTCTGAGATTATATCTTCCAGTAGCCAAGCTAGGCCTTCCCCAAACCCCCAGTAATGTCCAAATGGATAAACAGCTTAGGATATATACATACAATGGAGCACTACTTGCCAATGAGAATGATACACACAACCACATGGATGACTCTCAAAAGCATTGTGCCTCAGCAATGGCACCTGAAAGAAGAAAATAGCCAGGCATAAAAAGACTATGTCCTGTGTGGCTCTGTTTATATGAAATTCTAGGAAATACAAAGAATAGTGATTGAGATCAGATGAGTGGTGTCTGAATCCAGGAAAGAGGGAAGATGAAGGGTTGTCTCCAAAGTGGCAGAAGGGAACTTTGCGGGAGGTGGAAATATTCTAAATTTTGAACTGGCACAGTAGTTACCCTGGTGTTTTCCTTTGTCAAAAGGCATAAAACTGTAGACAGTACTTAAAATTTAGTGCATATAAATAATATCTCAATACAGTCTTTTTTTTTTAATGTGATGGCTGATGTGAAGCACTCGGGACGACACAGATGAAGGGACTCTGCTCAAAACTTTCCAAAAAACATTTGGTTTGGAAGGGAGGGAGGATGCTCTCTGCAACATCAGCCTCAAAGGAGGCTTAGCAAAAATCCCCCGCCAGGGGGCAGTGTCGTAGCCGGCTGGCCACCGGGTTCTGACCATCAGCCCCCCGGAGCGTGGGGCAGGGACCCAGAGGGATCCGAGGGGCGACGAGCCTCACCCACATACACGTGCCGCGGCGCTTCGAACCCCGCCCTCTAGCCCGTGAGTGGGGGTCAATCCCCCGCGGAGGGACGAGAGGAATAATGGTTGCAGCGCCGCGTCCTGCACCCCTGGCCCAGCCCCGCCGCAGGCGAGGGCATGGCGTGGGGGAGGGGAGCCGCCCTCCTTCCACTGCATACAGCAGGTTGTCCGAGCTGCAGCGCATCCCCCCCATGCAGAACGGTAGAGTTTTATTTTGAATGACCGAAGAAGTATGGTCTGATGGTCTGGTTGTCCCTCGTGCTGAAAAGGCATTTTTCCAGCTGTGGCTCCCCAGGGAGGGGGCCGTTAGGGGAATGAGCTGGAACGCGGAGGGGGGGATCCGTCCCTCCCCAGAGTGCCACGGCCCCAGGGACGTCGGGACGCTCTGCAGCCGGCCCCGGCCGCCCTGCCCGCCCGCTGCCGCGCTGCTGTCCAGCCCCAGCCCCCCGCGCCACACCTCGCCTCCTCCGCGCCCGGCGCGCCGCGTGGTCTGGCCTGTTTCCCGGATCCCGCGGAGGCGGCGGGGTCGGGCTCGCCGCCGCCTCCTCCCGCCCTCTGGCCCGGGGGCCCCGGCCCAGCAGCCCCAGTGCAGGCTGCCGCCCGGCCGGACGCCGCCAGGGCCGCAGGTGCAGCCCGGAGGCAACGCGCGGGTGAGTCGGACCGAGGAGCCCCCGAAGGGCTGATGGAGGTCAAGGGGGGAGAGGGGAGGTAGAGGGGAGGCAAAGGGGACGGCGGTCGTTTCCGTGGAGGCAGGCAGGGGACCTGCGGATCCCCGCATTCTCCCGGGTAGCTCCCCACACACCGGGGCCGCGGGCTCTCAAACCTGACTTGACCCCAGGCTAGGGGAGGCAGGAGGCCTGCGTGACGTTTTCTCGAGAAAGGAGGCTGTGGGTGTGCTGCACGTTAGAGCGCTAGCTTGGGACTCAGACCGAGGCCCAGACTTAAACCCTCCCCTCCTACCACCAGCCGGCGTTCTTGGGTGATTTCGTAACGTTAGCAGAAGACTTCCCGGACCTCACTTTCCCCATCTGTAAAATGGGGATATAATGCTACCTCCCAGGGTCCCTGTGAGGATGAAACCAAAAGACGCTGCACAGTGCTGAGCAGGAGGCGGTGAGAGGCTAGATCCTCGTTATTTTGCCACAGAAGAATCTCCAGTTCCGGCCTTGCGGGGTGCGCTTTGCCCCTTGGCCTGCCGTCCCGCATTATGAAAGAAGTCGCATGAGGGATATGGCCAGGAGTCGCATGGGGAGCACGGATAAGGAAGGGCAAAAGCTTTGTCGCCAGGGACCCTCCAGGCGACCCTATGGGCGAGCACCTCGTCTGTTCTAATTGGTGCTTCTTTGGGCCTTTGAGTGGGACGCACAATATGGCAAGGACAGTTGCAGCTTTCCTTAAGGAGGACATCCCTCACACTTGCTTCTCATAGGTCATTCTTCACCCTAGACATCTTCACCTCGGGAAACTTGGAACCACTGTCAAAATTATTACCAACACAAACTCCTCCCCAGAGAGCAGAGCTCTCGTTTTGCAGTTGGGAACCACGAGGGCACGGATAGTTAATTGATGTAGTGGAGTGAACCAAGTACCTGCCTCTCTTCCACGCTCCCGTATGTGTGAATGCTGCGTTGCATTCTACGTTAAACAAAAGGTGAACGCGGGTCCGTTTCGGCAACCAGAAAAAGGAAGCAGCCAGGGGCAGACTTTCCAACGCTTCCCGGGTGGGGCTCCCTGCAGGGTTTACCGCGGCCCGCGGAGCAGAGGTGAGAAATAACGACGCCAGCCGGGAAAGGAGATTCGGAGAGCCACTCCCACCCTCTGCCCCAGGGCTGGCCCCCGGAGTCTGGTCCAGGACGTTGGCATTGAGGAACTTGGTCCTTGGGCGTTTCGAGCAGAAGACGCCTTCGGCGGTCTCGCTGGGATCCTCCTTCCTTCCCAA
Organism: Cynopterus sphinx; assembly: GCA_030015415.1. Lineage (NCBI taxonomy): Eukaryota > Metazoa > Chordata > Mammalia > Chiroptera > Pteropodidae > Cynopterus > Cynopterus sphinx. The sequence goes on from CM057380.1 coordinate 49,976,479, forward strand.
CACTCCGGCCCGTTCCCCCGCCCCAGTCTTTAAAACCTGCTCTAAACGCCGGAACCCGAGAAAGGGCGATCCTTGGGCCTACCGCCCTCCCGGCAAGCAGAGAACCAGCAGCTTTGTCATGAGGTTGGAAGATGGGGCTATTCCCTGGAACGAGCCACGCGACAGCTGCCATTCTGGACTACACTCTGTGTCCCCAGACTGTGTCGCCAGAGCCGACACGGCGCTGCGGGCGCGGGAGAAGGTGGCTCCCCTGCGTGTGCCGGGGCCCTCCGACTCAGAGAGGAAGACGGCTCTCTCGGCTCACCCGCGGCGGGGCGGGGCGGTCTCCCTTCCATCTTCTCGCCGCATTGCTGTGATCTCTTCCCCAGCCTCCCCCCGCGCCCAGAGCAGTGGTTTCCTCTTCGCTGTTCCCCTGCCACCGAGATGGTCTCTCCCCGCGGGCTGCCCTCACACATCCCGCGCACACGCGTGCGGCGTGCCCCCGTCGGTAGTTGCCGCTCCCCGACCCCACAGTCGGGCCTCCGCGGTCCTGAGCGCTTCCCCTTTATTCTAAGGCCCTCCGCTCCCCTGCCCTCCAGCGGCCGGAGCCCCACCAGGCCGCAGCGCTCGCAGGATTCGGACCCCGCCAAGAGCAGGCTCGCATCCTGATTGGGTTTAGGTAAGTAGTTGCCACGCCCAATGGTGCTGGCCCCGCCCCCCAGGACGCAGGGCGCGAGGTGTCCCCAAGGACAACTCCAGCCAGGCCTCCTCCTGGGGAGCTTAAGGATGAGTAGAGTCTGGGACTCTTTCCGAAGAACACCTGCACTTGTTAAATGCAATATCCCCTATGTTGTCACCTCCTCCAGAGACCTGGACTCTGTCTTTGACTCTTGCCTCACAGAAGTCCATCCAGGTGCACTCGAGGGGCAGAGATGGATCCGCATGGATCCCAGACCTGGAGGACATCAGCTAGACAGGGCAGAGAAGCAATCAGAGCGCCCCACGGGTCAGTGCTCGGTGAACCGCAAAGCCTAGCACAAGGTCTTGCGCAAAACAGGGTTAAGGAGGGCTTCTCTGGGTCCCAGCAGTTGCAGCAAAATTGATAATGAAAGAAACCACTTGTTAAGGTTTTTTATTATTATTGTTTAATGATTTCGTCTTCACAACAGCCCTGAGGTAGCTATTGTTGTTATCATCATTATACAGATGGAGATATAAAATTGGGATGCAGAGAGATTAAGTGCCCTTTCATCACGAGCAAGTGACAGAGCAAAGATTTGAAACCGGGTCTAGTAAAGCCAAAGCTGGTCTTAACCTCCATGTTAGAAGCAAAGCCGGCAAAGGAAGCAATGTGAGCAAAGACACTCAAGTGAGAAATAAAGCAGAAAAGAGGAGGGGCTACAGGAAAATGTTTCTGGAGGACCAAGCTCTGTTCACAAAGTGAGAGTGAAGGCTGGAGAGGGCCGGTGGAGAGCCTTGTACACACAATCAAGAATGGGGACTTGGTCTTGAGGTGGTGAGGGGCTGACCCCCACCCAGATTTTAAAAGGAGAGTAATGCACTCTCTCTGGCTGCAGTTAGGAGGGTGGGTGCAGGGAGGAGAGGTAAAGAAGCAAGGCGGGTGCAGTCTACTCTATATCTTGCTTATTGATTATTTTTTCATCATGCAGATGTATAAAATGATTCCTTGTATTGACACACGGGGGGTAATAAATAAGCAAGGGAGCTGTTTGCAGCTAGAAGCAACCAACTCAGGGGGTTCCAACCATCAGAAGTCCCTTCACAGCCACCCCTAGGGCTGAGGAATCTCAGGCAGCATGTACCCCAGTCACAGTGGACGCGGACTCAGATATTGACAGTGGACGATGAAGAACAAGAGCTGGATTTAAGGAATGATTAGGAAGCAATGTTAGTATCACATAGTAAAGGGGTGAAAAAGGAAGATGACCCCTCGGTTTCTGCACTGAGTAAGTGGGTAAATGGTAGTTCCCTTATTGCTGCAGGGAACATGAGAGCAGTGCTGGTTCAGGGAGAAATGATGAGTTCTGTTTGGCTGCCTGTGTTAGAGGCAGGTGCAGAAACCAGACAGGCAGTGGATTAGCACTCTGAAATCAAATAGACTGGGTTCAACTCCTCCTTTCATCAACTTGGTAGTTCTGTTACCTTGAGCAAAAAAACTTGATCTCTCTATACCTGTTCATTTGTCTATAAGATAGGGGTAATAATAGGATTATATATTTGTTATAAGAATAAAATGAGAGTGCATAATGCCAGGAATATAATTATTATCATGGCAATGCTATTATTGTTGATATTTATTATTATTATTATTATTATTATTATTATTATTATCAGTAAATCTGAAGCTCAGAAAAGAAGCAGCTTCAGAAGTCATCAAATGGAAATTAAAACCATGAGAATAAATGAAAAGACCCATGAAGTACGTAGATAGTGAGAAGGGAGGAAATTGAAGACTGCAAGGACTTACATTTCAGGAGTGGAAAAAGGAAGAGGAGCCTAAGAATAAATAGCCAGAGAAGAAGGAGGAAAGCCATGAGAGCATGACGTCATGGGAGCCACATGCAGCAGCCACACAGTTGATTCTCTGTCTCATTTTCTCCTTCCTAACAGAACCTAATGTTGTTAGGGTAAGCACTCACTTCTGGAGGGCTGTGTGCCTTAGAGGAGGCAGCTGCAGCCACAGCTCCAAAGGAAGAGGTGAGCCCTCACTGGTAATTCCATTTCCTTTGCCAGTGGTTGGTTTAGGAAGTTATCTTTAATACCATTTTGGCCAATAGGACTTGATGGAGAGTCTGTGGGGGGACTCCTGAAAAAGATTTCTTTGATCTTAAAAAGAGATGCACATGCATATCAAAATCACAATGAGATACCACTTTACATCCACTAGGATGGGTAAAATGAAAAAGCCAGATAACAACAAATATTGATCAAGATTTGGAGAATTCAGAACCCTCATACACTGCTGATAGAAATGTAAAAAAGGTACAGCCACTGGGAAAACAGTCTGATAGCTCCTCAAATCATTAAACATAGTGTTTCCATAGGACCCAGTAATTCCATTTTTAGGTATATACCAAGGGAAATAAAAACATTTGTCATATGTCCCTGCGAAAATGTACACCAATGTTTATAACATCATTATTCATAATAGCCAAAAAGTGGAAACAGCTCAAATTCATCAACAGATGAATGAATGCACAAAATACTGCCCCTCCATATAGTGCAGTAGTATGTGGCCATAAAAAGAAATAAAGTACTGATGCATACTAAGTGAGAGAAGCCAGCCACAAAATACCACATACTATGTGATTCTATTTATATGAAAGCTACAATAGGGAAATCTATAGAGCAAGAAAGCTTAGTGGTTGCCTAGGGCATGGGTGGCAGGGAAACGGTAACTAAAGGACAGGAGGTTTCTTCTTGAGGTAATGAAAATGTTCTAAAATTTACTCTTATGGTAATAGTTACACATATCTCTGAATATGCTGACAGCCATTGAATTGTATGCTTAAAATGAGTGAATTGTATGATATGTTAATTATATCTTAATAAAATTGTTTAAAAAGAAGCAACAAAAAAAGAGATGCACACACATAAAAAATACCAACTCTTCTTCTCAATGTTGTCACGTGTAGATGGGATGGCAGCATGAGGGTGATTCCATACACAGGGAAAGGCAAAACCATGAGGATCGCTGAGAAGCAGCATGGAGGCTTGGCAGCACCAAGGCCTGGTTGTCTTGTTATGTGACATGATAAATTGTTTAAGCCAGTCTGAGTCAAAGTTTCGTTCTTAATGTTGTTTGTGGACAATTTAAGTACTTTAATCGCAAAGGAGTTTAATGTAGGGAAGTAGCTGCTTATGAAAACTTAGGAATGACTCCTGTCTGAAGAGTGGGGACTCAGGAGACCACTATGAGAATTAATGAGTCCAAGAACACAGTGCTTTATTTGCAATCCAAGGACCAGAAAGCCATAACCAAACCACCACAGCTGCCTGTCAGTACTCACAAAGCTGATGAATTAACAAGGAACACTAGTTCAGAAAACTGACCCATCTCTTTGACCTTACTTGCCCGAAGAAAACAAAGCAGCAGAATAATAACCTTCACTTATTTCGTCTTTCCAAATAGCTCCCATCTAATGACCAGCTTTTTTGCTCTTTATTCCAACTTTCATCTCAGATTGTCTATCTAGAATCCTTTTTCCTTTAGAATTTTCTGAGGTCCTTGGGATTTTTCAGATTTGGTTTGCCTGAAAATATCTTTGTATTGTCCTCATTCTTGGAAAAAAAAATTTCTGAACTTAGTAGACTAGTAGTCATTTTATTTTTATTCTTTTCTTTCTATTTATTTATGCATTTATTTATTTTACTTCTTGTGGGAGGGAGTGGAAGCTAGTGGCTGGGCCCTTTGATGGGTTTAAAGAGTGACCAGATTGGGGGCTGGGCCCCAATACCACAAGATCCAGAGAAGGGTGGCAAGGAGCCCTCCAACAGGGAGTCAGCGGATGAAATCAGTGTGATGGAACGTGTGGTCAAGGTGGAAAAACAGTGAATGTGGGATGGGGTTTTGCTGGTGTAACAGAGCTGGTCATTGACTGACTAGGAAGCTCTGGAAGGTAGTGGGGACAAGAACAAGGAGAGGGTGTTCTTCTCAGAGTCTGCCCACGTGTTTCCTGCTTGGCCAACTGATAGTAATGTTCTTGCAGCACATGAATATTCTCATCCATGACAGCCTATATTGCCTACAGCCACTTCTGACACCAAAAGGCTAGAGTTCAGTACAGGAGACAGAAGTCAGCAAGAATATTCCAGACAAGAAAAAGTAAAAAGAGTTCATTACCATCAAGCCACTATTATAAGAAATGTTAAAGGGAGTTCTTTAAGAAGAAAAAAATATATGAATAGTAAAATAGCAATAACTACATACCTATTAGTAATTACTTTAAATGTAAATGGATTAAATGCTCTAATCAAAAGACTGAATGGAGAAGAAAAACAGAACTCATACATATATATACTGCCTACTAGAAAGTCACTTCAGATGAAAAGACACACAGACTGAAAGCAAAGAGATGAAAAAAGATATTTCATGCAAATGGAAATTTTAAAAAACCTAGCATTTCAGACCAAATAGACTTTAAGACAAAGCCTTTAACGAGAGACAAGGAAGGACATTTCATGTATAATAGCCAAGATATGGAAGCAACCTAAGTGTTCACTGATGTATGATTGGATATATATAATAGAATATTACTCAGCCATGAGAAAGAGTGAAATCTCACCATTTGTGACATCACAGATAGACCTGGGGGGTATTGTGTTGGGTGAAATGGGCCAGACAGAGAAAGACAAATGTCATGTGATTTTACTTATATGTTGAATCTAAAATAAAAAAGAATAAATGAATAATCAAAACAAAAATAGGCTCATGGCTACAAAGAACAAACTGATGGGTGCCAGATCGGAGGGGATTAGGGGGCTGGTTGAATAAAGTAAGGAATTAAGAAGTACAAATTATAAAATAGTCATGAGGATGTAAAGTACAGCCTAGGGAATATAGTCAATAATATTGTAATAAATATGTATGGTGCCAAGTGGGTACTAGAGTTGTCAGAGGATTACTTCATAAGTTACACAGATGTCCAACCCCTATACTACACACCTGAAACTAATATAATATTGAATGTCAGCTGTAATTGGAAAAATTTTTTAACTAAAAAAATGTCAGCAGAAGAAAAATTCCTTATACAGCGATTTAGGTACCAAGAATTATTAGGTGCACTGGAAGAACGGGCTATAGTTTGGGCCTCGAAGAAAGACTCTCTAAACACCCAGAAGTAACTCATTAGAGGAGATGCCATTTGTGTGAAAATTCGGCAACTGTAAAGGCCACATTGGAACTCAGTCAAATTTGGAACATTTCACTGTTGTTGAGAACCAGGACACCACGATAACCAGAGTTGTGTCTTGATACCCACAAAGATGGCACTGGACACTGGAAAGCTGCTGCAGGAAAACCCTCGGTCTTCATAATCTAGTTTGCTGGGGGGCTGGGAGGGGGGAACAATGAAAACTGCAAAAGTATGGCCTGCCTCATGTCTGCTTTCTAAATTTTTAAAACCTAATTTACATAAAGCAACTTCTAGAGAAACTACAAAATGGAGTTTAAAAGGCTTTTAAAAGGGCTGTGTCAGTGCAGTGGTGATAGGAAAAGCCAGATTGTATTGGGTAGAACAGCAAACAAGACATGAGAAGTGAATTCAGTAAATGTGGGTGGTTTGAGGTTTCCTGTGAATGGAAGAGGAGAGAGAGGTAGTAGATAGAGGGCACATCTAGTTTCAAGCAGAGTGTGGGTTGTTTTTTTCTAAGAATGATGGAGAGTCCAACATGTTTATTGATGGAAGGGAAGGTGCCAACAGAAGAGAACAGGGAGAGTAAGTGGATACATGATAGATGGAGAGTTTGCACTTGGTAGGAGGAGGAGGTCATGATGTAGGGAAAGATGCTCATGCTATTTTGCTAAGTGATAAAAGCATATCATAAAGCAAACATTGCATGATTCATTTCCTGTTTTAAAAACATAGTAGGTATACTGAAAATACAGACTTGTCAAACGGCCCTCATAGAGACAAAATTCAACTCCACTGTTGCGGGCTGCACCCCTGAGGTGGAGAAGCCCCAGCAAACGGCACAGGCTTGGGCAGTGTGCACTGTAACTAGAGGGGCAGGATAAGAGTAGGAGAGGGTGTGGTGGAAGACAGCAGACCTACACTCGTGCAGGCCATATGGCCACAGGCTAGCTTGCTGCATAAAACTCATGCTCAAGTCATGATCCCAATTCACCCACTCTCCCATATGCTGAGGGACAGACTGCCAGCAGTTCTTCCAGAAGCAGTTCCAGGGGTGTAGGCATAGCACCTCCATATCCAATCCGGCCACGCTGTGAAAAATCGATGTGATTGTGACACAGTCTCTTCAAATCATGTTTCCCCTCAAATCATGACCATGAGGATCCTCTGACAAAGGCAGAGTCTTAAGTACATGACTTCCTTGAAAATAAATTGACATGGCTAAAATTCATTTAGCTTTCTCAACCCCCATCTTATCTCAATATGGTTATTTCTTATGCCAACCATGTATATGAATATATATGAGTACACAAAACTATAAGCCTACATGTTACATGAAATGCCAGGAAAATCATATATTGAAATGTTAATGCTGTTTTTCTGAGTGATAGGAATTGAGTGTAATTTCTATTTTCTCCTTTATAGCTTATTGTACTTTATATTTTTTCTACAATAATCTTGTATTTTATAAATAGAAAAAAATGAGGTTGCTAAAAATCACACAAGTGGAAGGTTGTCATTGAACTATAAAATAAATACATTTCTAAAAATAACTAGTGTTGGATAAAATAATACATGAGCTAAACAAAAGGCAAGGAAAACTCAGGCATAAAAGCAGGGGCCTAGAGAAGTATGCGAAGCACTAAAATCAGATTTGGATTCAGGAATCAGATGCATCTGAGTGTCAGTTTTTGTAGTGTTTCAGAACTGACAAGACTGAAGATATAGCCTAGAACCAACCCTGAAGTCTAACAGGAGACCCCTCAAAGCGGAGGCTCGGTAGGACTACATTCTCAACATGTAGGTGACCTAGAAATAAACTCTTCCATCCCCAGAGGACTGCTAGGAAAGCTGCTTTTCTTCAATCTTGATGCTAATCAAATTGCTGTAGAGGTTATCCCTTGAGAATTTGCATTTACAACCTTGCCTCATATAGGTTTTCAGCCTGAATTCACATGATTAGACACCATTCTCCCCAAAGGAAAATAAAACAAAACGAAACAAAACCTGGACCCAATAATATGGCTAAAAATTTTCCCAGACTTTTAATATTAATACCCCCAGGTACCTGACAGAAGTAAATGCAAATCTTTTTCACTGAAACTCAAAATTTGACTTTATCTTTGTGCTCAAAGAATTCTCACAGTAAATTCCAAAGAAAACGAGCAGCCCTCAAGTAAAATACTTCATTAAATATACAAATAAGCAAAGCACTATGAGTAAGAACGGTCCAAAACATTAGATCCAGATTCAAAAAAACTTTAGATGTTGGAATTATCAGATCTCTATATCAAATAAGTATGCTTATTATAATATAAGGGAGCTTTACAAAAATGACAAAAGAGCAAGCAGATATGAAAAAAATCAACAAATTCTAGAAATAAAAAAATACATAAAATTGAAATTTAAATCTCTGTATCTGCGTCTTTTCGTTTCATTTGTTCACTTCTTTTGTTCCTTAGATTCCACATATAAGAGAAATCATATGGTATTTATCTTTCTCTGTCTGACATTTCACTCAGCATAGTACCCTCTAAGTCCATCCCTGTCATTGTAAATGGTAAGATTTCTCTTTTTTAATATCTGATTAATATTCTACTGTATATATGAACCACAACTTCTTTATCCAATAGTCTGTTGATGGGCATTTAAGTTGCTTTCATATCTTGGCTATTGTAAATAGTGCTGCCATGAACATAGGGGTGCATAGATTTTTACAAACTAGTGTTTTAATTTTCTTTGGATAAATACCCAGAAGTACAGTTGCTGAGTCAAAAGATAGTTCTATTTTTAACTTTTTAAGGAACCTCCAAACTGTTTTCCAGAGTGGCCATACCAATTTGCAATCCCACTGACAGTGTACGAGGGTTCCCTTTTCTCCACATCCTCGCCAACATTTGTTGTTTTTGATTTGTTGATTATACTCTTCCTGACAGGTGTGAGGTGATATCTCATTGTGGTTTTAATTTGCATTTCTCTGATCATTAGTGATCTTGAGCATTTTTCATGTCTATTGGCCATCTGTATGACCTTTTTGGAGAAATACCTATTCAGGTCTTCTGCCCATTTTTTAATTGGATTGTTTATTTTTCCATTGTCGAGTTGTATGACTTTATAAATTTTGGATATTAATCCCTCGTCATATGTATCATTGGCAAATATCTTCTCTCATTCAGTAAGCTGTATTTTTTTTCTGATGGTTTCTTTTGCTATGCAAAAACTTTTAGTTCGATGTAGCTCTATTTGTTAATTTTTTCTTTTGTGTTCCTGGTCCGAGGAGATATATCGGGAAAAAGATTACTAATAGCAATATCAGAGAGTTTACTGCCTATGTTTTTTTTCCAGAAGTTTTGTGGTTTCAGGTCTTACATTTAAATTGTTACTCCATTTTGAGTTTATTCTTATATATGATGTAAGAAGATGGTTCAGTTTCATGTTTTTGCATGTATCTGTCCCATTTTCCCAAAATCATTTTTTGAAGATTGTCTTTACTGCATTGTATATTCTTGTCTCCTTTGTCATAGTTTAATAACCGTATAGGTGTGGTTATATTTCTAGACTCTCTTTTCTGTTTCATTTATCTATCTGTCTGTTTTTATGCCAGTGCCATGCTGTTTTGATTACTACAGCCTTGTGGTATAGTTTGATATCAAGTATCATGATACCTCCAACTTTGTTCTTCTTTCTCAAGATTGTCATGACTATTTGGGATTACACATTTTTGGATTATTGTTCTAGTTCTCTAAAAAATTCCATTGGTATTTTGATAGGGATTGATTTGAATCTATAGATTGCTTTGGGCAGTATGGCCATTTTAATGATGTTGCTTGTATACGCTTCCATTTATTTGCATCTTCTTTAATTTCTTTTTTCAATGACATGATGTCCTGAGAACAAGTATTTTACCTCCTTGGTTAATTTGATTCCTATGTGCCTTATTGTTTCTGATGTAATCATCATTGGTGTGTAAAAATGCAACCAACTTCTGAGTATTAATTTTGTATCCTGAGATTTTCCTTGATCTTGTTAACCCATTCATTATTTAGTAGCATTATTCTGCCTCCATGTGTTTGTATATTTTCCAGTTTTTATTTTTCTTGTAGTTGATTTTTAGTTTCACACCATTGTGGTCAGAGAAGACACTTGATACCATTTCAATCTTCTAAAATTTATTGAGACTTGTTTTCTAGTCTAACACATGGTCTGTCTTGAAAAATGTTCCATGTGCACTTGAGAAGAATGTATATTCTGCTGCTTTGGGGTGAAAATATCTGAAAATATCAATTGAATCCATCTGGTCTAGTGTGTCATTTAAAGCTGCTGTTTCCTTATTGATTTTCTGTCCAGAAGATCTGTCCATTGGTGTCAATGGAGTGTTAAAGTCTCCTTCTGTGAGAGTATTACTGTCAATCTCTCCCTTTATGTCAGCCAATAATTGCTTTATATATATGTAGGTGCTCCTATGTTGAGTGCATATATGTTTACTAGGGTTATGTCCTCTTGTTATTAATCCCTTTATCATTATGTAACACCCTGTTTGTCCCTTATTATAGCCTTTGCTTTAAAGTCTATTTTGTCTGATATAAGTATTGCTACCCCAGCTTTTTTTTTTTTTTTTTTTGCGTGAAATGTCTTTTTCTATCCCTTTACTTTCAGTCTGTATGCATCATTCGATCTGAGGTGGGTCTCTTGTAGGTCTTGTCTTTTTATCCATTCAGCTACCCTATGTCTTTGGATTGGAGCATTTAATTTACTTACATTTAAAGTGATATAGGTACATAGTTACTGTCATTTTATTATTTGTATTTATAGTCCCCACCACCACTTATTTCTACAGAAGGCCCCTTAACATTTCTTGTAATTCTGTCTTGTGGTGATGAATTCCTTTAACTTCTTCCTGTCTAGGAAGCTCCTTATCTCACATTCAGTTTTAATTGATAGCCTTGCTGGGTAGAGCAGTCTTGGTTATAGGTTCTTTTTTTGTTCATCACTTTGAATATTTCTTGCCATCCCTTCATCCCTACAAAGTTTCTCTTGAAAAGTCAGCTGACATTCTTATGGGAGAATCCTTGTAAGTAACTAGCTGCATTTTTCTTGCTGTTTTTAGAATTCTTTCTTTGTCTCCAATTTTTACCATTTTAATAATGATGTGTCTTGGTGTGGTCTGTTTGGGTTCCTCTTTTTGGTGACTCTGCACTTCCTGAACTTGTATGTTTATTTTCTTTACCAAATTAGGGAAATTTTCTGTCATTATTTTCTCAAATCGGTTCTCAATCCCTTGAGCTCTCTCTTTTTCTTCCGGTACCCCTATGATGTAGGTGTTGGTTTGTTTGATGTTGTCCCAGAGGTCTCTTAAACTTTCCTCTTTTTAAAATTTTTTTAGATTTTTTTAAATTTTTGCTGTTTTGATTAGGTGTTTTCTGCCACCTTGTTTTCCAAATTGTTGATTCAGTCTTCTGCTTCATCTAATCTTTTGATTCCTTCTAGCATACTCTTCATTCTGGTTATTGTATTATTCATTTCTGACTGGTTTCTATGTCCTTTTTTAATACTTACTATCTCTCTGTTGAAGTTCTCACTAAGATCATCCATTTTTTCCCTAAGTCCATTGACCTTCTTTGTAACCAGTGTTTTGAATTCTGTATTAAGTAGGTTGCTTTTCTCCATTTCATTTAGTTTTATTTTCTGGAGTTTTCTTTTATTTCATCTGTGGCATGTTTCTTTGTTTTCTCACTGTAATTGCCTCTCTGTGTTTGTTTCTATATATTAGGAAGAATTTTTATGTCTGCCAGCCTTGGCCAGGTGTCCTGTGTGGCCCAGTGGTACAGTCTCCCCGGTCACCTGCACTGGGGGCTCTGGGCGTGTTCCTTGTGCAGTTGTGTGTGTTCTCTTATTGTAGTTAAGCCTCAATTGCTGTTAGCACATCAGTGGATAGGATTGACTCTCAGGCTGACAAGCTATGAGGATTGGCCATGCCCACAGGGTATGAGCTGCTGCGTGGGGGCTGATACCACGGAGTGGGATTTGCCCCAGCAATCTCATGTACCTACTGAGACCACCCTTTGAGAGTGCCGCTTATAGGGCTAGTCAGGTGGTGCTCTGTTGTGGTGTAATGCCAGCCTTTGGAAGTGTTGGTTCCACATCTCCTTGTAAGAGGCTCCCATGTAGGCCAAGTTCAGCCACTGCCTTTGATTGCTCAGGGCTACCTGTTAGGAGCTACAAAGCAATCCACAGATGGTTACTGCCTATGCTGGATCAGAAGCAAGTGGGAGAGATCACTCTGCGAGCCAAGGTAGGTTATCCCTAGTACCCAGCCTGGGGCAGTTTAGCAAAAGGATCAATGCACTTCAAGGCCTGGGGCTACCTTCCAGCTGCCCATATGACTCTGAAGCTGGAAGAGCCTTTGAGTGGTGTATGAATTGGGTGGCACAGGGATCTAGGGAGTCACTGGGATAAAGCGAACAAATTTCACCCTACCAAAGCAGCGTCAGGTTTCATTCCAGTGCTGAATCTGTGGCTTCCTATAAAAGCCTCAGATTGCAGCAAAGCCAGCCACTTCTCTCCTCAGGCCCTCAGACCCCCACGATCCACCCAAAAGATGTTGTAGCTCAGACTGGCATTAGTGGCTCACCACTAAAAGACTCCCCTGAAATGTGTCGCTGCACATGGGCCATGTGAGCTGAGGGCTGCTGCCTGCCAATAACTGCAGCCCAGGACAGCAATGGGGGGGGGGGGCTGTCTGCCCAGTAATGGGGCTGCCACAGGCAATTTGTGGAGTGGGGCAAGGCCCCAGGGAAACATGGGCCGCTCTCGCCGAGTCAATGCAGCATCAGAACTGGCCCTACAGGGGGAAGGTTCAACACAGGCAAGATACTGCCCATGTATAGATTGCCCTGAGGCCTAACAAAGGAGCCCTGGGGCCACACAACTCAGTCTTTCCCTGTATGTTTCCTGCACCTCCCAAGCCACTAACTCTCCACCAGAGCTCAGAGTGTGTGTCTACAAGTGAATGATTCTGTGCACAGACCCTTTAACAGGACATCTGGGTTTTCAGATATTTTCAGTCTCACCCAGACGGCCAGAGTCCCCACTGGCTTTTACATTCAGATTTTGTGGGGACTCCTCTTTCCAGAACGAGAACCCTGGGCTGGGGAGCCCTTGTGTCGGCCTGGGACCCCTCATTCCTTTAGGAAGGGAAAACTCTGTAGCCTCACTTCCCCTCCCAGTGCTTAACCACCATGTGCTACTGCAGACCAAGACTGCTCCACATCTTTGCCTCTGCTACCGAACCCAATGTGGCTTTTTCTTGTTGTGGCTGCCAGCCTCCAAAGATACACAGATCACCAGAACTCAGTGACTTATAGGAATCACACTGTTTATTCAGCCAGTTGGGTCTGCCCAAAATCCCATTCTTCATTCTGTCTGAACACAAAGGTCTATTCTTCTATTCATTACCACTGGTCAGGTGTGCAAGCGGGGGTACAGAAGCAGAAAGCTTGTTAGAATGTTATGTTTCCATAGTTAGTAGTCTATGTTCCTCTGGCGATAGCCAAACAGTAATTTCCAGCAAGTAATTAATTTTTAAACAGTAATTCTCCAGCCAACACATTCTTTATATTCTCAGGTGTATGTGTTATGATCAGTTAGACTTCAGGTGGTTCTCCAAATTGTTTGTTTTATAATTTGTTTGTAATTTTAATGTGGTCATGGAAGGAGGCAAACCTTGCTTTTACCTAGCCCACCATCTTGACCAGAAACTCCCTCCTGAAGATTCATTCTTAAGTGAGTTCAACACCAACTAGAACCTAATGTTCTAAGGGCTTAATGATTAAAAGAAGTGGACATACAGGAGGATCTGGGAGGGAAGAATGAAAGTGAGTCATAGTTCTATCAGGCTAAACAAAGCTAGCTTGGATTAAAGAAAAATCCACTACAGCCATGCCACCCTGAACATACCTGATCTCATCTGATCTCAGAAGCTAAACAGGGTCAGGCCTGGTTAGTATTTGGATGGGAGACTACCTAGGAAGACCAGGTCCTGTAGGAGAAAGAAAGAAAGAAAGAAAGAAAGAAAGAAAGAAAGAAAGAAAGAAAGAAAGAAAGAAAGAAAGAAAGAAAGCAAGCAAGCAAGCAAGCAAGCAAAATCCATGCTAAAGAAATGAAGTTCATGTGCAGTTACAAAGTCAACTAGGTATTTTGTTATCAAAAGAATTTATTTGAGGAAAAAAGAAAGAATTGCAATGTAGTACATGCAGACATAGCCAGCCAGGTGGGCAGGAAGCATATATACTGCTGTATAAATACCGCATACTAACCAGCCATGACACGTATACCACTGGAGAGCTTCTCCCACAGGCTCTTCTAATTTCTGTGCAGGTTAATGTCTCTGGCATAAATTAAACACTGAAGATTGGTGGTAGGAGGCAAGGGATGCAGTTCTTGGTGGGAATTCAATGCAATGTAGCTGTAGGAAACATCTAAACCTATAGAGAATTTTTATAAGAATCTATTTGAGCCAAACTAACAATATGTGCCGGGGAGCAAGATCTTATGTGCTCCAGAAAATAACAGTTTTAAAGATTTTTTTATGCATTTGAAATTAAGGAGAGAACATAAGGAAGATTACATGGAGGTGAGAAAAAGTAAGGCGAAGATTGGTTTACAGGATGGTTAACAAGACTATGTACTCTCAAGGGTGGTTAAGGATTATTTCAAAAGTGTGTTAACCTAGATGCACAGAAAAAAATGGAATTACTTAAGGCAAAGATAAATCTTTTGCTAAAGAAGTTATGTGCCTGGGATGTGACTACCTACCATGACCTGCTCTGTTAGGAATTTATGATTACATCACCCTGAGAGGTTACTTTCCACAGAACTCCTTTTTTTTATTTATTCACAGTACTGTTTCCCGGGAAGAGGAACAGATGGTGGGCACTAAAAATATGTCCCCTTGCTGAATTTCTTCTGTTGCTGCAGAGGGAAAACAGTGCAGACTCAGGACCCAGGTTTGAACTACTCACATCAGTGCAGAGCAGGCAGGGTTTCTTTGTTCCCAATCAGTGCAATGGATTTGGTATTTTATTCTAATCATGGAGTAAAAGTACTGTACTTAAGGAAAAGCTTGAAACACCCGCATAAATGTGTCTAGGCAATCAGACTAAACCAAATCCTTTTTTCATAGTCATTGGGAGTGCTGTTTGGGGGGCATTTCCTAGAGTATCTGAAGCAGCCTGGATTTGTGCCTCAACTAAAAGTAGTAGAAGCAATTGTCAGTGCTGAGCTGATCGAGAAGGGAAGGTTTCGGTGGTGAGACATCCAGCTGGAAGAATGCATGAGGGGCTGACATGAGAATGATATGGCAAGCACCAACTTTGTTGTGGGGAACACGCTTCTATTGCAGGGAGCGCACTTCTATTGCGGAGAACACTCTTCTGCTCTGGCTCCCCTAGGGGATCGCATGGGCTCCACATATATCAGAGTACAATAGTGGCATTCTGCCACTTATGCGTGATACAATAAGCTAAATTGTGTTTACATATGTTAGGCACAGGTGCCCTACTACACTAATGTAACTTTCTAAATCCAAGGTTCTATTCCAAGCCATGAACCTGGATCACAGCCAGACCTGGGACCTGCCAGGCCTCGGCCCCACAGCAACCTCACATTGATCGCTTGTATGCAAGCTCTGTGTACTAAGTGCCCTTCAAGAGCCAGCTCTTTGACTCTTCCTCAACCCCATGAGGTTGATATTGTCATCTGACTTTCCTGATGAGGGACCCGAGGTTTAGAGATATAAGCATCTGGCTCAAAGTAACATAGCTAACAATGGCAGAGTTGGTATTTAAACTAGGCCTGCAGAATCTCAAAGTGTGTGTCTCTATGATGGATACTATGCTTTCCCCTTTTCCCTAACCCCACCCATCCCTCCAGTCACATCCTGCAGTATCATACTGGCTGCCTATGAGGAAAAGTATTACAAATCAATCTTTGCATCCCACATGTAAGTTTGGCCTCATCTTGTATCTGAAAACTCTACTCTAAAAGTCAGGATATTCACTGACTCTGGAAAAATAGTCTGTACAATTCGGTTGGAAAGTTTGAGCAAAAGCTGTAAAACTTACCTTTCAAGTTCCATGAGGTTTTAGTGAGTATTATCAATGTAAAAAAATGTCCAAATCTGTAAAGAATTGTTATAAGATTTTATTTGAGCCAAACTGATAATTGCCAGAAAGCAAGACCTAAAATGCTCCAGAGAAATGACAGCATTTTCTTAACTCTAGTATTTGGGGTTAAGGAGGAAATTTAAAGAAGAGTACATGAAGGTGGGAGAAAGTAAGGCAGGGTGGTTACACCTTGAATGGGTATTCTGTCATTTCAAAAGTGTGTTAACCTAGATGCATAAGAACAATGGACAGGGCTTGCTTACAAACCTTTCACTAAAGAAGTTATAGGCCTGGATTTCCACCATGACCTGCCCAGTTAGGAATTTATGATTTATTACAGCACACCCCCCCTTTTTTTTGTCTACAGTATTAAGAGGCTCCTTATCAACATCTGCCAGGTTCCTGTTCTGTTGCTTCTGCCTTCTCTCTTTTGTTATGACATGATAGCACATCTGAGAACAATTGTTAAGGTCAGGCTTTAAAATATCAAATTCAAGAAGTCAGAAAACCTGGAAAATGATGAATCAATATAAATGGTTTGAGATAAATAACAATAATTTTTTAAAAAGAAGTCTGGAAACAGTCACCATATGTATTTTTGGAAGCATGACAAACTCATTGTCCAACTTGTTTTTCTCTTTACCAGAGATGATACATAGGTGCTGATATACAGTCCCATTATGCAATGGGCCCAGGTTCCCCCTGATCTTTGGAGGAAGTGCGGATCCCTATCAAGAGGAGTTGTGTAAGTATCTTAGTCTGTGTGGGCTAGGTGGCTTATAAAGAACAGAAATTTATTTCTCACAGTTCTGGAGGTTATGAAGTCCAAGATCAAGGTACCAGCATGGTGAGGGCTCTCTTCCTGGTTCATAGCCAGTGCCCTACTCGCTGTATCCTCACGTGGTGGAAGAGGTGAGGGAGCACTCTGGAGCCTCTTTTATAAAAACACTATTCTATTCAGGAGGGCTCCACCCTCATGACCTAAGCACCTCCCAAAAGGCCCCCACCACCTGTTACCATCACATCAGGCATTAGGATTTCAACACATGAATGTGTAGGGGGAGACACAAACATTCAGACCCTAGCAGTAAGTCCCCATCACCTTTCAAAAGGTAGGTTCCAGAGTATGTGAAAGGTAGAGGGAGTGACTGAAGACAAAGGGGTCGAATGTAGTTCATTTTTGCAGGGAAATGGAAGGAATCCATTAAGGTTCCCAAGTTTTCAGAAGTCCAAGATCAGGCTGCCGTGCTTGCCTATGGATAGATAGGAGTTGTGAACAGAACAGGCACTGTGAGACCCAGATTTGGAGGGTACCCTAATACCACTCGCAAATGTCATATTTACACATTTAGCAAAATGTCATGCTAGAAAATATCATATTTAGCAAATGTTATATTTAGACACTTAGCAAATGTGATTAGCAAGTAACCATGTTCCTCAATAGAGGCCTCAGCTTCCCCAACTGTAAAATGGAGGCAATGAGACCCATCGTCCTGGACTGTAGAAAGGATTAAATGAGATTTGCATGTAAACTTCCTGACACTTTAGCAGGCACTTAGTAAATAGCTGTTATTATCATTTTGATTGTACACAGACCCATTCTGAGTTTGTTTAGATGATTGAACATATTATAATTTACATTCTAATAACTAACAAATGTTATCCTCAGCAGATGCAGATCTGTGGATCCAGAATAGCAACTGTAGCAGTTGAGAAGTAATTCTAGGCTCTTGGCTCAGTGTTTTGGCAGCAATTTGATCTGAAGATGACATCCAGGGTGCTGTGGGGCAGCCTCAGCCTGCTCCGCCTGGTGTGGTGTCTCCTTCCACAGACCGGCTATGTCCACCCAGATGAGTTCTTTCAGTCGCCTGAGGTCATGGCAGGTAAAGTGCCCCATGTGTGGCTAAAAAAATGTTGCAGCAAAGTCTGGATTGGATCTGATTGGATATTTACTGAGGAGGGAGAAACACGTCTGTGCAGATGAACAATAAATCCATGAGCCTCTCTGGAATGAGAGCTTGGGTGTGGGGACTTCACATCTCCTCCCTCAGTGGTGACATTGACCTTCTGGATGATACTAATGAAATGCCAACCCCTTTGATGTTTTCCTGCTTGGATCAACAGTACAGATTATTCAGAACAAAAGCTGTTTTTTTACTTCTCAGTGGGAGGATTTTAGAGTTGGGCTTCACCAGGGGCTGGGAAAACTTACAAAGGGTTGTGATTTGAGATAATGAAACTTTTCTTCTGTAGATTCACATGGGGTTCTGAGGGAATCCAGACCCAGAATTTATTAGAAGTTGTCTTGTTAGAACTTATTGGCTAGGTGGTGTAGGACATGTTATGAAGATGGTTGCCAGGGATGTTGAGACTTTTCACATGCCATGGCACATGGCCTCTTCCTCATGGTTCAACATGGCTGCTTGAGCACCAGCCATCAAGTCTAAAACCAGACACCAAAGAAGAAATGGGCATGCTGCTCTCTTCAAGAGCATATCTTAAAAGTCATGCCTTTTGCCCATTTCTATCCCATTGGTCAGAATGTATCACATGACCACAACTACCTGTCAAGGAAGCTGAAAAATGTAGCTTTTATACCTGATCAAATGCTCAGCTAAAGAGAGCAGGGAAGAAAGAAGAAATGGTTACTAGGGAGACATCCAGCTATTTCTGGCTCAGGGCTCTACAGGTGCTATCTATTTTTTAAGTTGAAAGGTCCAGTCTTATTTTCCGTTCATTTCTTTAACCTGAGCCAGCAAAAAGCAACCAGATCTGCCTGAACCTAGATTTTGTTTCCCTTTCACCGTCTGACATAGAGAGAAAACAGCCAAAAGGCTGGAAGAATGAGTAGGAGAAGCAAACAGCCCTCAACAAACAGCAGTGTTATCAAGCACGAGATGCAGGCTTGGAGCTGAGATAGAAATGGATTTTGCTTCCCTCTCCCCAGTCCCTCAGAGCTCTGGGACATTGGAGCACAGGGTCACAGACCAGCCCCAGGCATCAGTATTTTTTGGTTACATAAGTACTGCTTGAATATATTCTTCTTATAAAAAAATAAGTATCTTAGGCAAAACTAAAGTCACTTTTGACCATAGTCACAGTTGTTTATTCCCTTCCCCTTCTCACACTGCCTATTCTGATAACAATCGTAATTTCAGGGATGGATTTTTGACTTTGACTTTGGAGACTTTAAGTTCCAAGGAGAAAAATGGAGCCTCCAGGGCACAATGTCACCTCACATCCCAGGCATGGCTCCTCTTGCCCCTTTCATAGGTGAGGTCTCAGGAGGGCTGAACTCCTCTATATTAGTTTCCATTGCTGCATAACAAAGTATCACAAACCTAGCTTTTAAAACTGCTAGTTCAGAAGTCCAGCATGGGCTCTCTGCTCAATGCACAAGGTTGAGATCAAGGTATTGTTGTGACCGGAATAACCAGACTCAACCTGCTTTATTAGAGGCAGTCTATTAGCCGGCTGTCCTTCCAAAGGAGCAGCCTCGACCCATTTCAGGTCCACAGTTTTATACCCAAAAATCCATTAATCACTGTATCCCAATCACAATGGATCTATACATCATCTATTCATTACCCGTCACCAAATGGTGGTCTGATATGATGCGTAAGCAGGGGGTACAGAAGCAGAAAGCGGAACGTTAAAGGGTCAGGTTCCCATACCATGTTTCCCATAAATTCCTCCTCCCCTTTCTTGTGGGAACAGAGTTAAACAATAGCCTACCGATGTAATTGCCAGGTACTCGATCAGGAAATGTGGCTGCTGTGGCGGTTGGCATAGAGGCTTCTAGTCTTAACCCCTTCTTGCCTCTTTCTAGGGGCACATCACTACAGTATGGGCAGGGCTGAGTTCTCGTCTGGGAGCTCTGGGGGAAAATCTGTTTGCAACCTCATTCTTGTTGTTGGATGGACTTGTTTTATTGCCACTATGGAACTAAAGTTCTGTTTCCTAGATGGCTGTCAGCCAGGGGATGCTCTCAGCAACTAGAGACCACTTGCCAACGGTCCCCTCTATCTTTAAGCCAGAAGTGGTGTATCAAATCCTTCTCATGGTTTGACTCTCTGGTGTTCTCTTCCACTACCAGCTAGAGAAAACTCTGTTTTTAATGGGCTCATGTGATTATGTCAGGCCCACCCTGGTTATCTCCCTATCTTATGGTCAGCTATCCCCTGAGACATAACCTAATCACAGGGGTAAAATCCATGATCACAGTCCCAGGGATTATGTGGGGCATGTACATTAGGGGGCTGGAAAATCTGGGGGCCATCCTAGGATTTTGTTGGCCATGTACTCTTACCTTGGAACTGGTTCATCTCTGCTTCTCTCTCCACAGAGGACATCCTGGGCATAGCGGCCGCACGGCCCTGGGAGTTTCACCCCAGCAGCTCCTGCCGCACAGTGGTTTTCCCACTGCTGACTTCTGGCTCTGCCTTCTGGCTGCTCAGGCTCTGGGAAGAGTGGGGACCACAGCCTGGCCCAGTGAGTGGCTATGTGCTGCTGGTGGGGCCCCGGCTCCTCCTCACTGCCCTTTCGTTTGGCCTGGACGTGGCCGTGTACTACCTGGCCCCTCTGTGGAGGGCAGAGCGCTGGAATGCCCTGGTCCTGCTGTCTGGTTCCTATGTCACCCTGGTCTTCTACACAAGGACCTTCTCCAATGCCATTGAGGGACTGCTCTTTGCATGGCTGCTGGCACTGATATCCCCCCGTGTGGCTTGGAGCCCTACGGCCAAGAAGCCTGCTCCGGGTCCATGGTGGCAAGGCTCGCTTCTTGGTGGCATCGTGGCTGCTGGCTTCTTCAACCGGCCCACCTTTTTGGCCTTTGCTCTTGTCCCTCTCTTCCTCTGGAGCATCTGTGGAGGCACAAACCCTGGCTTCAAGTCACTGACCAAAGATGCCCTGGGGCTGCTTCCAGGGGCGGCTCTAACAGCAGCAGTGTTTGTGGCTGTGGACAGCTGGTATTTCTCCAGTCCATCTAGATCCACTACTCTTGTCCTTACACCTGCCAACTTCTTGTACTACAACTTGGATCCTCAAAACCTGGCGAGTCATGGCACACATCTGCGGCTCACTCATCTGGCAGTGAATGGCTTCCTGCTCTTCGGGATGCTGCATGCCCGGGCTCTGCAGGCTGCATGGCAACAGCTGCAAGCCTGCCTACAGGCCTTTGCACAGATGGGCTTCCGAAAGGTGCTCAATGCCCGGAGCCTGCTATCCAGCCCCAGGCTGCACCTCTTGCTCCTCTACTTCACGCCTCTGGCCCTACTGTCTGCCTTTAGCCACCAGGAGGCTCGGTTCCTGATCCCCCTTCTGGTCCCCCTGGTCCTGCTTTGTAGTCCACAGACCCAACCTATACCCTACAAGAGCACCCTGGTCCTCTTCAATGCCTTGGGTGCCCTCTTCTTTGGCTGCCTGCACCAGGGGGGGCTGGTGCCTGGCCTAGAGCACCTGGAACGGGTGGTTCATGCACCTGTGCTCCCAAGCGTACCTACCCACTACACACTCCTCTTCACCCACACCTACATGCCCCCCAGGCACCTCCTACACCTCTCAGGCCTGGGGTCACCCGTGGAGGTGGTGGACATGGGTGGGACTGAGGACCAGGTCCTGTGCCAAGCCCTGAACAACTTCACCAAACAACCAGCTTGCCAGGTGGCTGGTGGGTCATGGCTCTGCCGCCTTTTTGTGGTGACCCCTGGCACCGCCAGGTCTGCTATGGAGAAGTGCAGCTTTACCCTCAAGACTGAGAAACTCCTGTTTCCCCACTTGACTCTGGAGGACCCACCAGCCCTGTCCTCCCTGTTGAGTGAAGCCTGGAGGGACCATCTCAGCCTTCACATCCTGGAGGTGGGGGTGAAACCTGACAATATGACAGAAAAGCCATCACCATAGGAGAAGTCGCTCTACATTATATGTTAGACTGGGGCAGAGCGCTGATTCTCTTCATTTCCCTTCCAGAATTCCCACCACTGCTTCTCCTGGGCACAGCCTTGCTCTACCCTCTGGATAATCTGGCACCCTTTTCCCCTCAAAGACCAAAGATCTGACCAGTCATGTACCTGATTCCAAGGTCCCCAAAGAACCTGGTGTAACCAATGGCACCTAATATCTGTTCCTGCGCTATACCTTCCAGCCACTGTGATGTTTTAAATACAGGATAGCACCTGGTTGTGAAAAGAGACGATTTACTGATGACATTCCTGAATGACCTCCTCCACATCTTCCAGATGCCTTACCTCTTGTTGTCAGGACAACCCTTTGGCTTCCTAGATACCTAGAAGGAGGCAGTGTGTGTGGTGATGCAGAGATATAGGTAGTTTCAGGGTACCTGGGTTCTAGTCCCTGGTCTGCCTCTCACTGGCTGTGTGATCTTAGGAAAGCCCTTTCCCTCCCCAGCCTGTTTCCCAACCTGTACGATGGATCAGAGGATCTCTGAGGTGTCTGCCAGCTAACACTGTCATTCCTGCACAGTGTCAGCACAGTCTGCAGCATGTGTCCCCTGGCTAGACAGGCATGTCCCTCTCAAATCTCAAAACACAGAAGTGAGTGTGGTCGTGAATTTAATTGCACTTCGATGCCTGCTGTCTTAGTATTTGGTTATTACTAAAACAAATAGTTCTGCCATTCTTCTCCCCACTCCTTTCTACTCCTGTCCCAGAGACAGGAGGTAAGACATTTCAGCATCTCACCCTTTAAGGATTATTCTTCCAGATTACAGGGCTTAAATGTTTTCCCTTTCAGCCTGCCCCCGTGGGAGTAAGGAACATACAATGTTCAGTCAGTATCTGGCAGCACGTGAGGACGAACTGGTGCTCCCACAGCCCTTTCTTCTTAAATGTGGTCCCTTTCCATTCTCAAAGCCCCTGCCTGAAACCTCTCTTCACAAGATGGAGGGAGAATCCCACTCCAGACCTGCTGCTTTGGTGGAAGCTATCACAGCCCCGAATGTGTTGCTCCCAACATAGTGAACCCTGACCCTGTCCACTGATAACATGAGGAACTGTGGAACTGCACCTGTGCTCGCCATCTCATGAGAACAAGAGGCACCCAGGCCACAGAGACCAGTGGGATAGAGGGCAGCACAGGGCAGGAGACCAAACCCACACAAATGACCAAACCTGAGTCCTTCTCTAGTCCTGCCTTCTGTTGACTAAAACCTTGGGTCATCTACAAGCTATGCCCTTTGGACATGGTTCCATAGTGTAGTGGTTAGCACGTCTGCTCTACCTGCAGAAGGTCCTGGGTTCATGCCCCAGTGGAACCACGGTCCATGGTTTATGGCCATGCCACTCTGAACAAGCCCGATGTCTGATCTGGGAAGCTAAACAGGGTCGGGCCTGGTTAGTACTTGGATGGGAGATGACCTAGGAAGACCAGGTGCTGTAGGCGTTAAAAAAAAAAAAGAAGTTTATTAAAAGCTATGCCCTTTACAGGCATGCTGCTCTGTGACTGCTGCTAGGGTCTTATGCCACACCTTCCTCAAGACTCCAACCCGAGGAAAAGTCGGTGGTAATGCTGGTAAATGTTTAGTAACTCGTTTTCTGGGATAAAAAAAAAAGCCCCAATTTGTAGCACTTGCTAATTTCCATGGTATAGATATTCCCACATGGTTGATTTCAAATCTACTAAGATGTTACTGAGCTCTGAGTTGGAAGATGCCAAGGACCTACTCATGAGACAGTATAAGCTGGCTCTAGCACACCGTCAGACATTCCCCTCACTTAAACTCTAGACCCGTTTGTGACAACTCATTGTTCTTGTGGTTTCTGTTTCTGCTATGGACCTTTGATTTGACTTCCTATCCCTAGTGCTTAGCATCATCTCTGGTGCTAAGCACTCATTTACTTTGCGGCCAAAGATGGCATTTTGCCCACAGATTAGAAACCAAGTGCCACCTTGGAGAACCCAAGACTCTAGGATCTCAAACTCCTTGGGGCTTCTTGGGACTTCTGCCTCTTGCCTTCCCTAGTTGGGTCCACGTCCTAGAATTCTCTGAAGAAACTATTGGTGTAGCAATCCTTGTAGATTGTGTTGGTCTGAGCTCTAATAAATTTATCTATAAAGCGTTGGTATTTGTGTGGCATCAAGAGATGAGTCGGAATTACCCTGCAGGAAGATAAAGCAGGTGAATTGCTTCCCTGCTTCACTTTCTGGCAGATCTTAGACCAGCTTGAACAGCATGCTGGGAAACTGTTGCCACAGGGGGTGGTGGGAAGAATTTCATGTTTCTTTAGTAATAGGGTAACTGGTGAGATAGCAAGCCACTTACTTAACACTGGAGGCTTTTCCAGTGAAATGGGGGGCAATCACCTGTGCTGGAGCAGAGAGGACCCAGTCTTCTCTCTGCTTGACTCCTTTTACAGAAACGGAGGGACTTATTGTGCACTCCTTCCACAAAAAATAAGCAATAGCCCCCTTCTCTTGCTATACTTTTCTTACTAAATGGACAGTTTGTCTGGAAATTTCATTGCTTCCTGTACTGCTCCCCTTTTTATCTTCTAGAAAAAGACCAAACATTGAGTGCACTTGTTTATGTTGAGGGTAGGGGGTTGAGCTAGGGACTGCAAATATTCTGCTGCTCTGATATCCAGAGACCAATGGGTGGGACTGAGACCAATAAGGCAGACAAGGCAGTAAGAATGGACAAACTCTTCAGGCTCCTCAGAGAATCCGGTAAGTTGCCTCTGGTTTGGAAGGATTTCAACTCTGATAGGAGGAAAGGAGGGTAGGATGCCAAACCAGGACTTTAGTCATTAAGAGAATGGGATTTATGGCCTCAGAGGATAAAATAACAGCAACTTTGATAGGAAAACTGGACACTGGGATGTCAAATTAGAAGTCTGACCATGAGGAAAGTGAAGAACAAGTTACTTTAGCTTCTCCATACCCAGGAAAAATCTCCGGCCTTATCCAGGTCCCTATGACAATCAGAAAAGCCAGAGAATAAATTGTTTGGTCACCAGCTAGCCTAAAAGCTTTTCCTGTAGCTTCAAGCTTTCTAGATTGCATGATTACATAAGTAGCCTAATTAGAGGTATTCAGAAATTCAGTCAGAAGCCTCAAATGACAGGACACTTCTGTATTCAACAGATTTCCTAATCGCAGGCCCATTAGCTGGACCAGTCTTTAGCTTGTATCCTAGACCCTATAAAATGGGGAAAAGGAATTCAGGTAGTTTGTTCCAGGGTGGGCAGTAGTCCTAACACCCAGTTGTGATGGTAGTGAGGGTGGGGAGGCAGGCATTGAAAGTCATGGGTAGATGATGCACTGATTATGGACTTAGGCCCTGGAGTTAAATGCCTGTATTTAATCCTGCTCTGTAAGGCCATGGCAACATGAGAGGTAGCCTACACTTCCTCATATGAAAATGGTTGTAAGCATAACCCACAGAGAGTAAGTACTCAGTATGTGATAACTAGTACTACCATGGGCTTACAGTCCCCAGGAATCCGCATCCATCTTGCCCGATAAGTACCACCACACTCATACCCATTACTCAGCTCACACATTTAATCAGACAATTTTGGCAGCTGTAAGGTTGTCCTTCCATCCACGATCTCCTCTGAAGCAGTGCCCTATTACATCAGTGCAGAGACATTACCTACGTCTCGAGTTTTAGTCTCATTCGCAGAAGGCAGGCTCTTGTTCGGACTGTGGGATGGTCCATGGCTCTCCGTACGCGGTGGATCAAGGCCTCCCCTGTCTTCGCTTCTGTAAGGTTTCGGGGGCTTTCTTCACACACGGTACCATGTCCGATCTCAAGGCTACGCCGGGAAGGTCGGTTTGACTCGGGCTTTCCGACGGCTGGAACCTCTGCTGGTTGACAGCCTGAGTCAGGATTAGAAGGCGCGCGCAGCGCCGGGGATGACTCCTTGGCGCCGAGTGCGGTGTCCAGCCCAGAAGGGAAACCGGCGGACTTGGGCTAGACCGAAACGTGGATTCAGGGGTTTGCACCTGGGCCCCTCTGGCCACCTGGTGGTGGCCCTGGGCGTTCTCGGAGGCCGCGGCGTAGCTCCTGAGTGAAGATGTCTTTGAAACGCGCAGCGCGGCGGCCCAGGGAGCCCGCGGGCCCAGCCGCGAGGCCTCGCAGGCGCCGGGCCGCGTCCTGGCCGCGCAGCTGGGCCTGCAGCAGTGCGAAGGCGGTGAGCTGCGCCGCGCGACGGATGGGCCGCGACTCGGACAGGCGCTCCACCAGCTGCGGGCTGTGGAGCAAGATCGCCAGCAGCCGCCGCAGAACCATTCTCAGCGTGACCCGGAACCCGGAGCTCGCAGCTTCGGATTCTGAACGGCGGCGCCTGACAACGGACCACAGCTGCGCCGGCGCCGGCCGGTGACGACACTGAAGCTCTGGGATTGGTCAGCAGCACTCCGACTTCCTGCTGTGGCCCCGCGCGTTTCCGGTCCCGCCACAGCGGAGACGGCTCGGTGTTCCCGGAGTGGCGGCGGCTTTGTCCACCTCTCTGCACTATGTCCGGTGGCCTCCTGAAGGCGCTGCGCAGCGACTCCTACGTGGAACTGAGCCAGTACCGGGACCAGCACTTCCGGGTAAGGGAAGGCGGACCGCGAGAAAGGGAGGCCCCGGGCCGGAACGCTGAGAATCGTCTCCCGTTCTCTGGTTTCCTCAAACCCGAAGTGAGGCCTGGTGCCTTCTGGGGAATGGATGCTGCAGGGGCGTGTGGATATCACCGAATCTCGTCTCTCATCGAAAGGGAATTTGAGGCTTGATTTCCTCTTATCGTGCAGTGGCCCCGTGCCAATGCAGAGGGCTTTGAGCGGCAGGAGAGGTGGCTCACGTTCTCACAGGCTGTGTTGAAGGGAAGGGGTGTCATTTTGACACCTGGAGTATGTGAAGGTGCCTTCCTGACTCAGATACCGGATTTTTTTTTTTTTAACTTTAAATTAGCCAAAGAGCCCTTTGGCGTTTCGAGTCCTCTCTTTGGTCTAGTAGAACCGTCCTATAAAGTTCTACGCGGTGGGTGATACAGAGTTGAGCCCTGTTTCCAACCTTAGGGAGCCCTCGGAGTGGGAAGGTGGACCAGACAAGCTAGGGACGTTGAGTTTGCATGTCAAGATCAGAGAATGGTTGGGTTTCAGACGAGGGAAATTTTAAGTTTGGCATACGTCATGGTAGTTTTTGTGGAGAAAGGAAAGGTGGACTATTCGGTATCAGCAAAGGCAGGGGTAGGGTGTCGCGGCGCTCAGTAATCACTGGTTATTTAGTGTGTTTACTGAGTGCTGTGCTAAGCCCTGGAGGGAGAGGGAAGACAGTTTCCGCACTCGGAGTTCACAGTTATCTAGTAGGGATTGTAAATGGAGGCAAGTAATCATAACCTAGAGCAGAGATGATGAGTGGAAAGGGAGGGGCTGTGAAAATTCAGAAAAAGGAGAACCCTTGCAATGGAGAAAGGAGGGGAGCACATATTATAGAAGAGGGTGGGAATGTGTACAAGTGTTAGTAGAGTAAGGAAAAGAAATTTCGTTTGAGGCCAAATTAGGAAGATCTTAAATTCATTCACTCAGCCGTTTTTAAATGTTCGCTATATGCCAGGCATGATTTTCACTTCTATCATTTACAGTTCTCATTATTTTATAATAAAGTTCCACATCATAACCATCTTGAATTTTAAGCATTCTGCAAGATTGAAACTGAAAAGATTCAACTTGCTATTATTCATCTCTGCAGTTTAAAGCCTGTGGCTTTACTTAGTAGTAAGTTACTGTAGTTAGGAATTTCTACTGCTCTCTGAATGGAATCCATGTTAATATCATACCTCAAGTAAGTACTTCTACCAAAGTTGTCTTAAGTCATAGGCTGCATGTTTAGACATTACTTACTTGTGTGAGAAAGTAGAAAGAAAAAGCAAAATGCCTCCTGGCCATATTTTACGAAAGAAAAAATAATTTATGTTAAAGCAGTAATACAAATAAAGTGAATCTACTTTTTCTAATGTCTCATCCTAAAGTTCTGAAAACCTGTTTTTAATGTAGAATGTCCTGTAGACTTTTTAAGGAAGTATGGGATTGGGGAATTAAGTGAGACCCTATATGTGGAGTCTCTGATTGGCAGTCCTTGATTCTTCATAGAGGCAGATGTACTTACCTTTTTCTTGTGTATAGTATCTATGTATAGTCATATTTTCCAAAAATATAATTTGGAGCATTCCCTTCTCATTGTTCTATACTTTCTTTTTGAACTTTGCTCACTATCTTGGAGATGTCCTATATCACTGCATGTGGA
Source organism: Cynopterus sphinx (assembly GCA_030015415.1). Lineage (NCBI taxonomy): Eukaryota > Metazoa > Chordata > Mammalia > Chiroptera > Pteropodidae > Cynopterus > Cynopterus sphinx. The sequence goes on from CM057380.1 coordinate 50,004,741, forward strand.
TTTACATTTTTCTTGGGGCTGCGTAGTTTTATATGTATTGATGTACCATTATTTATTTCCTTTTGATATAGTTTAGATGGTTTTTCTATTTCTCTATTCTATCATTGAAGGTGAGCACATGAGACCTATTACTCTGACCACTGTGCTACAGAGCATTCAGAGATGAATAATGCAGTCTTATCCTCAGAGAAAAGAAACTGGATCAGAATTATATATGTAGTAAATGAAGAAGGGAGGCCTCTTGGGAAAATGCCCTGGGGGCCTGAACATGGTTCTGCTCAGCTACTTTCCAAACTGGAATATCACTGTGTGACTGATGTTAGAGCCCTAACATGAGTCTGAAGGGCCTGAGAGCAATTCAGATGGCAGGTCTTCTATTTAATTACCATTTGTCTTCCCTAGTATGGAGGCTAAAAGGGAAGGTCAAATGGCCACATTGGTTTCTTTGAAGAAATCTACAAATATCGTGTCTGGCCCATGATGAGTCATCTTGTCCTCAGGGGTTGTCAGATGTGTTGGCTGAAGCCCAGTTACATGCCTGTCTCTGGCTTCATCCTGTCTGTCTTACAAATTAGGAAGCCTGTCAAGAAAATGAGATCTCTTGTTTTTAGTGATCACATTTTCTCCTAAACTCAAAATATATGAGCATAGAACAACCTAAGCAGTTGTTACTTTGAACATTCTCTCTGGGAATATTACAAGGGGTACTCTGTCTCTAGATCCATTTATTTTTCTACAAAGGATAAAAGAGCTCTTTCTAATATATTGGTTCAGGGTATGGAAATTAAACTTGGGGTATTAGAGGAGGATTCAGTGCTGAGGGTATGGAGTGTGCAGGGAAAAGGCATGGTACTACCTGTGTGGCAGTATGGTGCAGGAGAAGGAGGGCTATGTGCATAACTTTCAAGCCAGGGCGCTCTACTAAAAGCAGTCTGGACTTTGCATAAATGCTCCATAGATTGTGGATAACACCTTTGGGCAGGGGGAGGGCAGGGATTTGTCATGGATTGGGATGATGAAAGAAGCTGATTTCCAAATCAGAATTAATGAAAAATTTCCCTCATCCTTAGGAATATTATTTAAACAGGGCTTTTCTTAGGTTGTGCTGCTTAACTTTTTCTCTATTTTAAATTATAGGGTGATAATGAAGAACAGGAAAAATTACTGAAGAAAAGCTGTACGTTATATGTTGGAAATCTTTCCTTTTACACAACTGAAGAACAAATTTATGAACTCTTCAGCAAAAGTGGTGACATAAAGAAAATCATTATGGGCCTGGATAAAATGAAGAAAACAGCATGTGGTTTCTGCTTTGTGGAGTATCCTTCCTGTGTACCTGATATAGCTGTTGGATGAGGATGGGGCCTAGAGTGGTTAGTCACCTGTTTGAAAAAATGGATGAGAATATTTGCTAAAGCATTATCTCTACCTTTTCTTTCTTCATCAACTTCCTATCTCTGTCCAATGTGTCTATACTCTTACATTATCAAAGCTGGCAACATTAACATTCTATTCTGAAATCCATGCTTTGTTTGTATTTGTTCTTTAAGAAAAACAATCTTTCAAGAATATATGCTCATAGTTTAAAAAAGTGAAGGGTATTGTGAAAATAAAATCTCTGTACCATTCTAAGCCCAGGGACAATCAGTTATCATTCTAGTGGGTGTCTTTCCAGAAGTAATCCTATGGATGTGTGTAAATGTACTGCATGCACTACTTTTTATCACCTCTTAGAGATTGTTCCATATTGGTACATGTAGGTCTACCTCTTTTTAAAATGGCTGTATAGCATGTATTTCATAATATTAAATGTATATAGAGCTTGATTTTAGAGGTCAAAACCAAAACTGTATTTACTTGTGATCATTGTCTCCCTGGAAGCTGTAAATACTGGACCTCCTGGATTTATCCTTCAATTTTTTTCCCCTAGTATTTTTCTTTTTTGGTCATTTTGTTTTATATTGAGTAGTCTCTCAAATCAGCTCTAACGTGTTGATTTCTTTTTCTTTGCCCTGAATTATTTCTTTTGATTATATTTATGCTGTAAAATTTCCATAAATGTCTGGGTTTTAGTTATCATTAGGTTTCCAGGTTTCCAGTCATTAGGGAAAAGGCTGATTTTGTGGACCTTGGCAGAACTCACAAGTTGCTTTTCACTTTTGGGATATGTGTCTTCCAAATGCCATACTGAAGGGGATATTTTGGCCTGCTAATATCAAAGACACTGTCCTAGTTCGTCCTCTCATTTTATTTGTATTTGCCTGGGATTAGATACCTTCCTGTTAGCAAGTCGTCTTCCCAGAGACCATTAACAAAACCCCATTTGCAGCTACTTATTCATCTTTGAATTAAGAGCCTTCTGGGTTTGCTGTCTCCTTTAAGCCACTTCGGAATATTTCAGAGTTTTACCCATTTGCACTCTCCCACCAGTTTTTGTTGAATCGCTAGTCTGCTGATGGGCTCTGCTGTCCTCTAGGTTTCTTTTTTTGTCGTTTTAATTGGGGTCTTAAGAATGACCCCAATTAAAGGAGAAAAATGTGCTATCATCTTGAACCAGAAGCCACCCCACTTTTGATTTTGGTTTCATTTCTGCAAGCTTCTTCTTTCTTCATTTTCCTTTCAGATTCAAGGTACCAGAGTGCCCAGGTTTTGTTTTTGCCTCTGGTAGCAGCAGCATGCAGTGGTTCACAGGGGACAGGGAGAACAATGAAAACACAAAAGGCCAAAAAAAGAAAAAAAGAAAAAAAAATTCCACCTTGTAGATCATAATCAGTCTCTGAGAACTATAGTATTTTTGCGTTTGTCTTGTAGTTCAAAGATAACAGTCAGTAGCAAATATCTAAAAGAGAGGCTGCCATTACCAATGGTTTTGTTTCATTTCATTCATGCATCAAAAATTACTGAATGTGCACTCATGTACTAGGCAGTATTGTAGGTGCTCAAAAGTGGAATTTCAGCAGGTGTTTCCCATGTGTAAAGAAAAAAAGTCTGTATCAGCATATTCTAAACCTAGCTAATAATCATAATTGCTTGCAGAGATTTTTTTTTAAATATCAGCCCAAAGATTTAGTAGATCTGATTAAATAGGTTTGAGAACTACTCATCTGAGTGATTAACTTTTCTTTCCTTTTAATGCAATGCAATAGCAATTCCATATGCACTGTGACCTCTTTTATCAGTTATTTTTGAATATATAGCTCCAAATTTGAATGCTGTTGTTTTTTTGGATGAGAACTGTGCATTGAGGTCTATGGCCATTGTCACCCTGAACATGCCTGATCTCGTAAGCTAAGTAGGGTCAGGCCTGGTTAGTACTTGGATGGGAGACCACCTAGGAAGACCAGGTGCTGTAGGTCCTAAAAAATAATGAAATAAAATAAACCTACATTGAACATATTGTTTTGCAAATCAGAAATATGGGAACAATAGGACATATAATTAACAGGACTGTCCAGGAAATTATGACCAATGTAGCCATGGATAAATGTTGTATTTGATTCTCTTAAGTGCTCTTGGACCAACCTCAACAGGCCTATGCAGGCCAAACTATTGTCTTTACACTCCATGAGGTTGGATTTGTTTTTGTATTTAACAATTTGGTTTCATGTAGATATTACTTGTATTTCCAAAAACATGCCATATAGTGTTCCTTAATAATTGTAACAAGATACTATTCAAGAGCAGATGCAGAAAATGCCATGCGGTACATAAATGGAACTCGTTTGGATGACCGGCTCATTCGTACAGACTGGGATGCAGGCTTTAAGGAGGGCAGGCAGTATGGCCGTGGACGGTCGGGTGGCCAGGTATGCAAGAATGTTTTGTGGCTCGATCTTTGCCTAGGCTTCCAGTCCTAATGTCAAATGTTTGGTCAGTTTGTAGTTGCTCTTTTGAAAAAACTTTGTGCTTATAACCTTGCCTTGAAGTATATCTAAAATGACCTGTTGGGATTGGTAAGTTATTTTCTTAAACCGTGAATATGTGTGCAATACATTTCCACAAGCAACTCTTATTGGACTTTTGCTAGGGGCTAGTTTCCACCTACAAAAGTATCTAGAACAAAAGCAAAATACACTGAAATTAGTTTTAAGTTTTTATTTTAATAGCCTAATTTAAGTGCTCATTCTTTGGAATGTGCTATTTTTAAATGCTGGTGAATGAGTGTACACCTCATGTTTGGTAAGAAAAAAAAACTATTCAATAGTCTTAATTTTGCAAGGCAGTTAAGCTTTTTATATTAGTCGCTTAAAAATTTATGTTCTGCTTGAATGTACACTTTGACACCTGAAAAAGCTTAGCTGTATATTTGATGTACTTTGTGAGCAACATATATACACTAGCCTTCTCTACATTGTAACTTGTGTTCTTTTCAATTAAGGTACGAGATGAGTATCGGCAGGACTACGATGCTGGGAGAGGGGGTTATGGAAAACTGGCCCAAAACCAGTGAGTGGTGAGAAACCCATCATGAAAAACTCACTTCTTTGGCCTGCTATATCTGACATACATTACTAAAGGTCTGCAAACCCGCCTGATTTTACCAAGCTTTGATTAATGTCTCTGAGCCAGAAGCCTCTTCATGGTTTTCCTCTGAAAATTATTAAAGGACGGAATCCAAAAGAATGCCTTTAATGTCTTAGAATATTGGCCATGTGTCAAGTTACCAGAATGATTTTCTTACCAGGTCAAAAACTGTTCCTTGGCAACAGATTTGATTTATAATGTTGATCAGCTCAAAACACCATACTTCTTTTAGGAAGACTGGAAAAATTTGTTTACCATGTTTGCATCTAAGTAGGCTCATGGTTTACATTGGGGCCTGGAATTATTTTTTAAATTCTAAATTTTCATGAGATAAAGTTTAATGAACAGAGTTTTGCTATGTTGTATAGCTTTGCTCTACGTTTAGAACAGATATTTCACAACTGAATTTGTTTCTATGTTGAATTCTAATCTCTAAAGGCAAACTTAGGAGTCAAGAGAATGTCCTAAATAGTTGGTGCAAAGCAAGCCTTCATCCCAGGGTATACAGCCTACTTATGTGATATCAGGAAATTAGGTTTCAAAAGGTGTTTTTTCCTAAAGCTAAAAAAAAGCAAGGGTTTATATTGCAGAGAACCCCAAAGAATCTAAGGGAAATGGGATGAATATCAGGGGTCACAAGTTAAAACATTGTTGTGAAGGCCATCATATATATTTTCATTTTTAGTGATCTTGGGAATGGAGTGGGTTTAAGAGCTCAAAAATTGAGAGAATGCCTAACAAAAAATGATCAGAAATACTTCTCTCAGGAAATGTGTTTTGGCCAGTTCTCATGTGGAAGTCTGTCTTGTTTTTTCCCTAATTGTGCCGAGTTTCAGAGCCTTGATAGTGAGTTGATGGTCTCTACAGAGAGGCGAATCTAGAGTATTTTGCATTTGTAAGGAGAGAGATGATTCCTCTACTATTGTATATGAACAATTGCTCATTTAAAACTGCTAAACTATATAATTTTCCCTGATATAAGTGAATTTTTTTCATCTAGCAACAGAGTATCTCCAGACTTCCCATAGTTTATGAACCTTGGGGCTAAAGCATATCAAGTGTGAACATCTTTGACACTAAAGTAAGTTGTAGGTTTTCTCATTAAACTGAAACTGGGTATTTTAATTTTTTTAAAGAGCTACAACTACTTTTAAGTTCTTAGGAAAGAAACCATTTGCAAATATTTAATTTCATGACATATTCATTTTTTAAATTTCTTTTACACTATAGTTTGAATTAATGTATTTTATATTCTTTTGTAGTAAAACGTAACTCAGATTTCTACAGGCCTTAAAACCACAGACTGTGGTTCTGTTTGAATTTTGTCTTCTGTAACAAATTTCAATAAAGTTGGACCAACTTTACCATTGTCTGTGCCCATTTCCTCACCTATTAAAAGAGACACTGGAACCCTCTTACTCTGGAATATTTATGAATGTGTTTTGGGGGAATCTATAAATAACATGACGAATTTACATGTCCATTTTGATTTGACAGTTACCTAGTGTGGTAGTCAATAGTTACATGTAGCTAGCTAACTAAATTAAAACATTTAGTTCCTCATTCACACTAGCCACATTTCAAATGCTCAGTAGCCACATGTGATTGTTGTAGTGGAAGCAAATAAAGAACATTTCCATCACTGCAGAAAGTTCTATTGGACAGTGCTGTTTAAGGGTCGGCTGCTAGGAGCCTTCACTGGTCACTGTTCATAAATGAGCCTTGTCAGGACCGGAATGTCAGTGGGAAAAATTACTACTCGCCAAACAGTACACGAGAAGATACACATTTATAAAGGCATTTAGTTTATTTTTCAAAAAATATTTTTGCTAGAAGGTTTGCGTAATTTTACATGATCACAATCTTTAAGTTCTTTTTCTAACCAAAAGGTACCACTTAAGTGAACAGCTCGTAGAGGGCTGCTTTTGTAATATGCAAATACAATTAGCACTTCTCTGATGGTATTCCCTAGGTCTTCTTAATTGTCTACAGGCCAGAAGGCAGAGCCCAGCACAGAAAGTATGTGCTTTGTAACTGCTGATTAGTTCAATTTTAACCTAAGTAGAGCAGGTAGTCAATATACTTAATTTGCACTATTAATACATTTTCTTGCCTGAAAGGTCTGATCCACCCAGAGCTCCCAGTTATCTCTTTAAGCCCAGGAAAGCAGTGAACCACAACTGCAGAGGAAAGGGCAACTCAACAGGCTAATGCTGGCTGTGTCCCAGTTATGTGTTACTGTTTTATTCCAATTATGAATTCAAGATGAATAGTGTTATTTGTATTCAATGATAAATAGAAAATACAATGCAAAGCCAAAAGAGAGATCTGGAGATTATTGGTAGCAAGTGTTTCTTTTTCCTTAAGCAATTTCCTTTCTTAAGAGAAGGTTGGTTCTCGACGATTCTTGAGAGATCTTAACTAAAAGTTGAATTAAATCTACATTCACTGCTATAAATTTAACAAATGGGGGAAAAAATCACTGGAGAAGCAACTGCAGACTGGTAAGTTTGCTGATGGAGAGAGCTGAGCAACCTGAAGGCACAGCTTTCAGTTTGTACAAGGCCTGCGCTCAGCAGCAAAAGCCTAAGGTCTGTTCACCTTATGGGCAACAATTCAGTGTCAAGCTAGTGATGGGTACACAATGCCTGTCTCTTCCACAAAAGCCCAGACTATTTCAAAATGTTTCTGTTGCAAGGAAGCAATTATTACAAACACCAGGACAAACATCATTCTAATGTAAGACTTCATCTAAACAGAGGTTCATACCTAATCACAAGAGGGGGGAAAATGACTATGTGTACTCAACCAAGTTTCATGAATGTAGAGGCTTAAAATATTTGACATTTAGGCTAAAGCATGCTGAACAGTGCACCTCAAGGTGTCCCATAAAGCTAGAAGTGAAACTAGAATTGGACAGCTCACGTTCTCCATGCACATCCTGCATGCCTCAATGCTGAGACCAAAGCTGAGAGTCCGGCTTTGGGCATTAAGTCTTGCCAGAACAGAGTTCTTGTCTCCTCTGCATGCCTGATTCTGTCAGTAAGAAAGTGAAATATGGAGCTCTAAAGTATAAGACATTTTGAATTAACAACCTAGTTGCTACCTTGTGTAGCTACAAAAAGATGTTAGGCAAATGTCTTGTGCACAGAGTTGAAAAATCTTTTTCCATACTTATATCTGAAAACCGAGAAGACGTCCTCCCCACTTTAAATTGTCATCTTTCCTAATGCTGATACAACTCTACTTGTAGCAGTATAAAGTGCCTCTAATCTCAAGTCTTTTTAATGACTTGAAGCACAATAAGAAATACTGACCCGGTTTTCTATTAAGGAGTTTGAGTCTGGGGGACTTAGGAAAGTGCTGGGGCTGTTTGCAATGTAAACACTGGTGTTGGTGCTCGGAATGTCTGGGGACAGGAACCCTGCATGTAAACATGTCTGACTCCACCTTTAACTGCTGGCAGTTAGCCTTACCTTATGGCCAAGTTAAACTGCACATTTTAGCTTTATTTTTCAAAACCTAACGGCATAAATCCAAGTATCTTCTGCCATTTATTTGGTATTTTTTTGTACAGGCTTCTGAGTTTCTTAAATACAAATCTGTTGCTTTTCCTGCTTCAGTTCAGAAAAGATAATGGGGTACTTGACATGTTATCTTCTTTCCTTTTCAAAATCACAATAGGCTATATTAAAGATGTGAGATCCATTACTTTAATGCAGCTAAGTTTAATAGGGTGACTTCTGCCTTTCCCCTGAACATGAGGTCCAGAAAAATGGGGTGGGGGGAAGGGGACGGACTCTTCTTGTACTAGAGTCTCAGGGTTAGTCAAGCAGAAACCAAATGAGCCCTGCATGTTGCTGACATCATTAGAGAGATAAGAGGGAAAAAAACTAATAACATTTGCTATACTCCTGAGGAATCAAATCTTCTCTATTACCTTTTCTCTTCTCCCCACCCACCTGCAAAAGACCTAAAGCCAGTCTTTGGCTTTGAACATTTATATTATAAATACCTTTGAAATACAGAGGTATCTTGCAAACCTAAATTTCTTATGGGAAACAACACAAGGCAAGTGTCAACTTATAAATTACTCTTAGAAAGGCTGAATTCTAATTTGACTACTTGTTTGATAGTTTTTTAAATGGGTCAAAAACATAAAAATCCTGGGAATTTAATGTTCCAGCAAAAGCCTTTAAAAATTATTTAGGTGTTGTAATTCTTAAAAGCAAGATGGAAATCTTGTGTGCTAAGATACCTGGATCCCCAAGGTCATTGTCTTTTTCTCATATTTTAATCAATTCTTCCCAAAGCAGGCACTGTGCTTACAAATGTGCCTCCATAAATAGAATACTCAGTTTATGGCCACGTCCTTCTCCTTATTCAAAAGGAATGCAACTTAAGACTCAGGAGAGGGAAGTCAGTGAAAGGTGCTGATAAAAGTAAAACAGGACTGGCTTTGTCAAAACCACTCCTAGCTACCTTTTATGCCCAGGGAACATCTACAATTCTGTTATGCTGTTGTATCAAAAACATTCCACATTTTTAGGTTTTGGGATTAAATTTTAAACCTGTATTCAGTTCACATCTAACTAAGTTTCAAAAGCTGCACCAAATCTACTAGGCTTTTTTTTTTTTAATACTCCGCACTGCATGCTCTGTCTATATGCATGCATTGGATAATAAATATTAAATATGGGGGGGCACACAGAATCCATAAAATTAAAAATGAAACCAAACTGAACATTAAAAAACAGTACATGGTAGCTAGAGAAATTAATAAGGGCTAAAAATAAATTTGAGGTAACAATAGTGGCCCAACACCACTGATCTGAAATATCTGTAAAATTCAAATAAGTGTTTGAAGATTCAAGTAACAAACCATCTGCTCCAACTTGGTCAGATTTCCCAGCCTTGCTGAGTTTTCAGTCCATGAGCCGGCACTCACACAGCTCCTTGTAAATCCTCTTTCGTACTCGGGGCATGTCCTCCTGGGAAAACTGGAAAGGCTGCTCCAAGGCGAGGCACTTGCAGTACTGCAAAGGTCCCAGAAACACTTAAATGTCATGTGGAGTTACGTGCCGGCCCACTGTATTTAACCAGGCGCAGAACTAATAGAATAGGGTCTAAGGCATTTTAAAATGTGTTTTAACTTGTTATAGAACATTTACCTCCAAATTATAGTCAACTTTCCAGACAACTATATAGCCTGGGATTTCCCTTCCATCCCCACTTAATACTGTGAAAAGCAGAAACTGATAAAGAGGCTCCAATTCTTCTCAAGGTGCAACCTGATGAGAATGCAGCCAGAGCTAGTATGACCTTTAAGTGAGAACTTGAATTTGTTTACAAACCCAGATAGTCATGAGTCATATGAGTGAGTAGCCTATGTTCCAAGATCTTTGCAATTTTCTAAATTCATGGACAATATACTACAATTTCCTTCATAAATATGTGTAATGAATTTTTCAATAGTCTTTTAGACCACAAAGGGAACCTATAGCATGAGAAAGCAGAGTTTTAAATGTAGCCATAATTTAAAATCTAGTTTTTACTTCATGACAAAAGATCATTTGCCAACAGTTAAAAATATATAGTAAACTGCGAATGTCAAGGATCTGTGATACGAACAAATTCAGATCAGTATCCAATGTGGCTTACTAATAACCTCTGATAAGACATGGATGATATCAATTCATTCTTAGCCTATGAAGGTGGTTCTTCCCGAATGATAACATCTGAAAATGCAGAAACTACTGCTTCTCAACAATAAAGGGAAGGAGGGAGGAAAAGTACTCTAATAACTGTACCTAGTATCATGTACCCATCACAGGGACTCCCATCTCTCTCTAAACCCAACAAATTTAATTCACATTTTTCTAAATTAAATTCTGAAAAAACAATACTTCTTTACCTGGAGCACAAAGACTCCACAGTCACTGTCATTTTTCTGTTGTGGAATACACTGAAAGGGAAAACCAAATGACCATTAAAATAATACCAAGTAAGTACTCCTCTTCAGATTAAAAAAAGTTTTGATGGAAAATAAGGAAGAGACAGGAAACTTGTTTCTATTCAGTATAGATGATATACATCTCTGGTATTTAAAGAGTTTAATTTTATGGAGGCATCTGGCCACAAGAAAAGTGCTATCAATCAACCACAATTTATACAACATTTTGCCTAAACACGAGAAATGAGAAATCAAATAATATACTATTTTAAAACTTCTATTTGGATAAAAAGTTTTGCTGTAAATTCACTGACAATGAAATAAAAATGAAATTGTGAATCAGAACAAATGTTACTAAATATTCATATAGTAATAATCCCATTTAGTAGTATTTTCATCTCATATTACACAACTCTGTCCTATTTTTTGAAAGAAATCGTAAATAGTATGTTTTCAAAAGATCTGGTTACTGTATTCTGCCTAAAGTGGGACTATGATACATCCTGACAAAATTTAGGAAGAATACATGGATATTTTAGTTCGGTAAATCCAGAAAATTCACCAAGTTCGAATCTAGTTACTAGTTACTCAGACACATTCAAAAAAAACTTAAGCTTAAATTTAAAATTTAGCATTTGGTTCAAGGAAGAACAAATCAATCTTGTTCCTTAACATTTAGGTTGTTTGTTTTAAGGTCCTGCCTCTTTAATGTCAATACTCCAAACAGACCTGAGTTCAAGGATCTGACCCTACCAATAGCTTAACAGCCTTTGGGGAGGTTCACATCTGGGCTTTAGTTTTCTTATCTATAGAATAAAGATGATGCTTCTCCCTAAATGACTTGCCTACTTCACAGGCTGTAAGGATCAAATGAGATCATGCAAGCAAAAACACTGTGAAAACAAGAAAACAATGACCATAAAACATAAGATACTTGTATTTGTAATAGAATTGAGAGGCTATGTCTGGGGATTCTGCCCCACACACAGCTTTAAATGTCTATGGGCCAAACATAGTGCTGCTTCAAGATAGTGTTCATACTGAAGCACTCAGGACATCGCCTTCCCCAAAATGCCTAGAGAGTAGCCCAGTGCACTTGCTCCTTAGTAAATCTAAATAGTCATTTCAGTATTTCTCTGGGTCTATGTTGGTCATTGGAAATAAGAACAATGAGACAAGAGGCAGGTGCCACCCCCCAATATATCCATCCATCCATCATCTATACATCCCCCTCTCCAATCGAGCAACCATAACATGAGCAGCTGCCCTGGGGATGAAATGACTGAATTTACTTGTTCCCAGCAAGCACTGGGAAACTGAGATGATAAATGCTTTTAAAGATACCTACCCCTAAGATAATTCTATCCCCTTGACATTCCTAGGATTTCATTTTTATGACATACTTACCTTGGTAACAGCAGTCTGCCAACCCTGAAGAAATTCAGGTCTATTTTTTTCTCTGGCTTCAGTCAGCAAATACTTTCTTATATTCTGGTTAAAAAGAAACCACAACACAGATGCTGTGTTCCATCAGTTGGTGAAAAATGGAACCTGCCCACAGCAGATAGAAGCAAAAAAGGAAGCTGTTGCCCCACCACCATTCCTTCCTTTGTCTTTTGCATGAACAAGTTTAAAGCTGGCACTTTATTTCAGACCTTTCACTTCATAATGTTAAGAAGGACTCAGACACTCTGTACTCAGGTATGCACTTAAGACTGTGGACACTGATATATATTTTAATAAGAACTTTTCATGAGATGGTCAGTCGTTTGCAGCAGTTAAGTCAACTTGCTGAATTTCAAAATTAAAAATTACTGGCAATGCTCAATAAAGGGAAGAAATCCATGGCAGAAATCGTTAATAACAAACTAAACAAAAACAAATGTTCCAGCTTTAGATATATGCCATATTTTTAGGAGCTGCAGGTAAAGGTATCATTCAGCTTCTACTAGAGTTATACTGCTAAATCTCTACAGAGATGAAGCCTACTGGAGTTTCAAATTTTCCCTTATACCCTCAACTTCTTTATGTATATCTCTCCTGAGAAGTCAGAGGTTATATGAATAAAATAAACCCCCTGAAGGTGGAAAGTATGAGTAGAAATACATATGTATATACATACAAGTTTGTGTTTGTATCTACATACATATATACATGTGTGCATATATGTATTGTATTTCAATACACAAGTTACACAGTTCCATTCTGTGACTTGCTTTTTTAAACTCAGTATGTCTTGGAGATCTTTCCATGTTAGGACAGAAAGATCTAATATATTCTTTTTAACTGTTATGATCAGTTTAATAGTATGACTATACTATAGTGTATGTATGTATTTAGCTAATCTGTTGGTAAAGCTAAATTTAGGTTGTTTTGATTTTCAATATTATCAATAATGCTACAATGAATATACTGGTGCATGCCCCATCCTATGTGTATACATGCATTTTAATGGAGTAGATATCAAGAAATAGAACTAATATGCAGTAAGATCTTTTTTAATTTATAAGGTACTTAACACTGATTAGAATTGCAATTGTCCAGGTGGCTATATCAATTTATACATTACACCAGAAAATATGAGAATGCCTGTTTCCTAACATCCACATAAACACCTAAATAACATCAAACTTTTCCTAATAGGCAAAAAATGGAAAGATATTCGCATTTCTCAAATTTCTGGTAAGGCTGAGCATCTCTCCATGTGTTTAACGGTTATTTGCATTTTTCCTAAAAATTACTTATTTTATCCTTTTTTTCATTTCTATTAGACCCTTCTTTTTCTTAGTCATTTGTAGGAGTTCTTTATATTTTCTAGATAGTGATTATTGCACATGTCACAAATATTTTCTCCAAGTCTGTTCCTTGTCTTTTAACGTTACGGCACACAAAGTTTTTAAATTATAATATGGTCAGATTTGTCAGTCTGTTCCTTTATGTCTTTTGCTTTTTTGGTTTTGTGTAAGAATGGCTTCCCTACTCTAAGAACGTAACATCTTCTATATTTTATTCTAACTTTTACAGTTTCATGTTTTATATCTAGGTCATTATTCCTTCTGGAATTTGTTTTTATAAACAGTATAAAGTAAGAATCTATATTTTACTTTTTCAAATAGACAGCTACTTTTCTCAATGGCATATATTAAATAGCTTGTCCTTTCCCAACTTTATCATATACTAAATTCCCACATATACATGAGTTATTTCTAGATCATCTATGCTGTACCATCAATATTTGTCTATTCCTAAATAAATATATAGTTTTAATTACTAAAACTTTGTGATATGGTTTGACATCTAGTAAACCAAATATTCCTTCCTTCACTATCCTACTTTAAAACTGTTTTAGCTGTTCATGCACATGAATTCTGCAAAATGACTTCTAGAATGAGCTTATCAGGTTTCATTCAAACTCCTGCTGGGAAACTGATTAAGACAGAAACTGGTATATATTAATTTGGGAAGAACTGATCTCTTACCAATATTGAGTCTGCCTTCTTTCCATCTATTCAGATTTCCTTTAAATACTTTAGAGTTTTCCATCTTTAAAAACTTCCACATTTTTTGCTAGGGTATATTCCAGGGTAATTTATGTCTTTGTTGCTTTTGAAAACGAAATCTTCCTGTTTTCATTTAAATTTTCTAACAGGATTTTGTTGGTGCAGGACTAACGTAAGAAACCTACTGGGTTTTTCTTGCTTTGTATCCTACCATCTTGTTGAACTCTCCTATTTTGCCAGCTGATTCCCTAGGTTATAATTCATTCTACAAAAGTTATTTTGAAGATATAAACAAATTTCAGCTCTAAAAGAAACCAAGGAAAACTAATTCTATCCACATTAAAAATGAAGTTTTAAAAGAAAGGCAGAATAAAATCTGATGAAATCCCAAAAGGCATATATCTCCAAGAGGGATTCAGAGGATAGGTAGCCACCTCTCTGCACCTGGAGATTCCTCTTGTAGTCTTTTTTTCTGCCAACATTTCAGGGTGGTTTTATAACAGAAATTGGGCCTCTATGGTATTGGCTTTTGCTGTTATATCTAGAGCTAACATACTATTTGGTCAATCACAAGATAAATGCAAAAAATAGGCAGTATATTAACTTACCTCTACACAAAACTTAAAATGAATGCCCTGGGAATCATAAAATGAAATAATCCGATTAGAGAGTGTCACAGTAATGAGAGACCAGTGGACTTCCAGGTGAATAGGAATTAGCAGAAGACTCTTTTTAAACAAATCCACCTGATCAAAAAAGAGAAAAAAAAGAAAAAGAAATGCAGCCATCACCACAGGTTATCCAAATCAACAGCAGCAAACAGCAGCTTTCATTTCCTGACCTTTGACCCTCTCAAGGTGATAAAACCAGGAAGTAGTGAAGTCAGAATTTGAACCCAGGCCTTAAAAAGCTTATGGTTGTAACTACTAAGCTAATATACACAACTGTAAAAAAAACCTGAAGATACAGAAACTATTATTTTCCATTTAACCTGCTAAACCTGTGCTTATCAACTGCCTAATATGACTTGGCCCCTCATTTTTATGTTTATTTTCTTGTGTACATATCTGACCTAGACTCAATTCTTATTGGAAAACAACACAGGCTATAGGCTTCTATCTTTCTAGAGACTCTGTAGATCACAGGCTCTAAAGTAAGTCAGGTCAAGTTCAAATTGTACTGCTTCTCCTTATTGACCAGATGATTTTCATAAGTTCTTTGTGCTTTGACTTCCTCAATATAAAATACACATAACAATAGTACCCACCTTATGAAGCTGAGTGATAATGAATCTAAAAAGCTTAAAAGTGCTTAGCACATTATATGTAGTCAATAAATCTTAGCTATTATTATTATTACTACTACCTGGGGTCTCCCAGATGTAAATTTAAGAAAAATATCCCTGCTAAGTCTTTACATATTCTTTATATCCTAATTTGCCCTTTATAATCTAGAAATATTTGCTATTCCATTCAAGTTCCCAGTTGTGGATGACAAAGTAGTAGGTCCTCAAAAACATTTTGTAAAAAAGTGAATGAATGAATTTATTTTTTTCAGGTATTTTTAAAGAGTATTTTAGTGATTCTTAGGTGAAAATCATTACAAGGATATTTTAATCTACATCAGATTCTTAGAAATGTTCTCAAACCTCCCCTGCTCTCTGATATTCAGATAATGTCCTACTCTAGTTTAATCTTCTACTAGTCTACATGACCTTGGAGCGAAGCACTTTAGCACTTCTGCTCTTCAGTTCCTGCATCCATAAGTCTGGGAGGTAGACAGAAGGAAATATTAGACAGGATTGACAATTGGTCCTTTGCAGTTCAAAAATTCTGAGTAAATAAAACAAGGAATCATATTTAAAATAGAATATTATATAAAACAAAATTTATATTCTCAAAAAGGAAGTTTTTTCTTAATCATAAAATCAAATTTTAAAATAAAAATTAGAAAATACAGATAAAAGATACACATTAGTGTATCTTTGCAGAGCTTTTATTTTTAATATATTTTTTTCCACACTCACACTCAACTTTATATGTATGTGTGTGTGTGTGTGTGTGTGTGTGTGTGTGTGTGTGTGTGTATGAGAGATGTGAGACCCATATCTATGTTGCCTACAGGACACCCACTTCTGAACTAAAGACACATAGAGTAAAGGGATGGAAAAAGATATTGGACGTGACAGTCACAGTAGCAAGACTAATATCAGACAAAATGGACTTTAAAACAAAGACTGAAAGCAGAGACAAAGGAGGGCATTATATAATGATAAAGGGATCAATCCAACAAGACAATATAACACTTATAAGCCTCTATGTGCCCAACACAGAAGCACCTAAGTATGTAAGGCAAATATTAACTGACATAAAGGTAGAGACTGAGTATTACAACAACAGTAGGGGACTTTAACACCCCACATACAACAATGGATAAATTATCCAGACAGAAAATCAAGAAAACACTGGCCTTAAATGATACATTATACCAGACAGAATTAATAAAATCAAAACATTCTATCTAAAAACAGAATATACATTCTTTTCAAGTGTACACAGAACACTCTCCAGGACAGATCATATAGCAGGTCACAAAAGTCTCAATAAATTTAAGACTGAAATCATATCAAGTGGGGTGGCTCCACAGTGTAGTGGTTAGCATGTCTGCTTTACACGGAGAAGGTCCTGGGTTCACGCCCCAAGTGGAGCAACAGATCATACCCCGGGTGAGCAGGCTTCCCAAGTGCACCAGTGTACCAGGGGCAACAAGGCCCTGGGTGCGTCAGGCCCCGAGTACCCCAGGACTGGGGTGCATGCTGCAAGCATGTGGGAGGAGACGCCTTGCCTTCAGAGATCCAGTTCTTAAGGGGAAACAACAACATCCATAAGTCAGGGGTGGAACTGTGTGTGTGTGTGTGCGGGGGGGTGGGAATTAATGATGGGGGGAAATCATATTAAGCATAGTTTCTGACCATATAACATGAAACTAGAAATGAATTACGAGATGAAAACTGGAAAAAACACAAACACATGGAGGCTAAAAAGCATGCTACTAAAGAGACAATGGGTAAAAAAAGAAATATAAATATTTCTCAAATAATACATTGTCTCAAAAAATATCTTGATACAAATGAAATAGAAACATGTCATTGCAAAATCTAAAGGACAACACAAAGGCAATTCTAAGAGGGAAGTTTATAAGAGTCTACCTCAAGAAACAAGAAGTGATACAAATCTATTTCAAGAAATAAGAAAAATCTCAAATAAACAAAATTAAGTAAGCCTTCAGCCATACTCATCCAGAAAAAAAAAGACAGAGGGCCTGAATAAATAAAATCAGAAAAAAAGGAAAAGTGACAAACAGCACAGAAATATAAGGGATTATAAGAGAATAATATGAATAATTATATGTGAAAACTGGACAACCTAGAAGTAGATAAATTCCTGGAAACATACAATCTTCCAAGACTGAACCAGGAATAAAAAGAAAATCTCAACAGTCTGATTATCAGTAACAAAATTGAATCAGTAATCAAAAAATTCCCAATAAAAGTCTAACAGCATATGGCCTCACAGGTGAATTTTATGAAACATTCAAAGAAGAATTAACACCTATCCTTCTCAAACTATTTAAAAAAAAATTGAAAAGGAGGAAAAGCTTCCAAACTCATTCTATGAGGTTAGCATTACCCTGATACCAAAACCAAACACACTACAGGCAAATATCCCTAATGAACATAGATGCAAAAATTGTCAAAAAAATAGTGGCAAACCAAATTCAACAATATATTAAATATTCAACAATATTCAACAATATGTAAGGGTGGTAAAATATTTGCAAAATATTCAATGTGATAAACCACATAAACAAAATGAAGGATAAAAATCATATAATCATCTCTATAGATGCAGAAAAAGCATCTGACAAAATTCAACATCAATTTATGATAAAAATTCTCCACAAAGTAGGTACAGAGGGAACGTAACATAATAAAGGCCATCCGTGACAAACCTACAGCTAACAACATACTTGACAGTAAAAAGCTGAGTTTTTCTCTAAGATCAGGAAAAAAAAACAAGAATGCCAACTTTCACCACTTTTTTTCAACATAGTACTGGAAGTCCTAGCCATAGCAATCAGACAAGAAAATGAAAAGGTATTTATATTGGAAAGGAAGAAGTAAAAATGTCACTTTTTGCAGATGACATGATACTCTATGCAGAAAATCCTAATTCCACCAAGAAACTATCAGAACTAATAAATGAATTCAGTAAAGTTGCAGAATAACAAATATCCATAAATCTATTGTGTTTCTATACAAAAGCCAACTATCAGAGAAATTAAGAAAACCCATATACAATTACATCAAAAAGAATAAAATACCTAGGGATAAATTTAACCAAGGAGGTAAAAGACCTGTACTTAAAAAACTATAAGACACTGATGAAAAAAACTGAATAAGAGTCTAGAAATAAACGCACACCTGTATGGTCAATTAATGGCCAACAGTTGGCAACATCACCAATCATCAGGGAAATCCAAATTAAAACCACAAAATCTCACATCTGTGAGAATGGCTATTACTGAAAAGACAACAAAGAATAAGTGTTGGCAGGGACGTGGAGAAAAGGGAACACCAGTGTACTGTTGGTGAGACTATAAACTGTGCAGCCATTATGAAAAACAGTATGGAGATTGCTAAAAAATTTTTATATAGAACTACCATAAGACCCAGCAATTGTGGGTATTTATCCAAAGAAACTAAAAACATTGATTCAAAAAGATATATGCACTCCTTTGTTCACTACATTAATTACAATAGCCAATACATGGAAGCAGCCTAGGTGTCCACTGACAAATAAGGAAGATGTGAGAGAGATACTGATATATACACAGACACACACAATGGAATGTTACTCAGCCATGAAAAACAATGAAATCTTGCCATTTGCAACAAAATGGATGGACCTAGAAGGTATAATGCTAAGTGAAATAAGTTGAACAGAGAAAGACAAATACTGTATGATTTCACTTACATGTGGAATTTAAAAAACAAATGAACATGCAAAAACAAAACAAACTCAGAGAATAAATTGATGGTTGCCAGAGGGGACGGGGTGGGAGAATGGGCAAAAAAGGTGAAGAGGATTAACAAGTACAAACTGCAAAGTTATAAAGCAATTCACAAGTATATGATGTACAGCATAGGGAATATAGCCAGTAGTATCATATAATAACTAAGTACAGCAAAAGATAGTTACTAGACTTATGGCGATCACTTCATATGGTATATAAATGCTGAATCACTATTTTGTACATCTGAAACTAATATGTCAACTACAATTTTTTTTTAATTGATGTTTGTGGTATTATTGATCCTATTTGTTGACCTCCCTAGAAGAGGATTATACAGAACTGCCTATTGCCATGTGGCTTCACTGCCCCTCCAGGGGAAGAAATGTACTCTTGTCATGTGATTTGCTTTAACCAATGTGCTATAAACTGATGTGAAGTTATGTCATGACCAAGCTGAAGCTTTAAGAGCTATCATGTGTCCCTGAAACTGGCATGTCTCAAAATTAGGTATTGCTCCTGCAATTTGGGTCCCATTAAAGGAATAAAGATGAAAAACCAGAGGATCACCTCCTTAGATGCAGAAAAAGCATTTGATAAAACTCAACATCCATTTATAATTAAAACATCTCAGCAAACTAGGAATAGGATGGAACTTCCTTATCCTAATAGAGAGCACCTACAAAGAATCCTATAGCTGACATCAAAACTAGTAGTGAAAGACAATGCTTTCCTCCTAAAAGTAAGAACAAGGCAAAGATGTCCTCTCATTACTTTTACTCCACAGTATATCAGAAGTCCTAGGAATAAGGCAAGAAAAGAAATGGCATGCAGTTTGGAAAGGAAGAAATAAAAGTTACTACTTACAGACATGATTGTCTATGAAAATCTCACAGAACCTACAAAAAGCTCCTAGAACCAGTGAGTGAGTTTGGCAAAATTCTAAGATACAAGATCAATATACAGAAATCAACTGCATTTCTATATTCTAACAACAAACAACTGGACAATAACATTTTTAAAAAATCTGTTTATAGCAGTTTCGAAAATATGAAATGCTTAGAGATATAGTCTTAAAAATATGTACAAGACCCGCACACTAAGAATTATAAAATATTGCTAAGAAAAATGAAAGACCCAAATAAATAGAGAATATGCCATGTTCAGGGATTGAAAGGCTTAATATTGTTAAGATGCCTGTTCTCCCTAAATGAACACATAGACTAAACACAATCCCAAGCATAATCCATCAGGTTTTTTTAAAAAGAGACTGACAAGCTCTGATTCTAAAATTTATGTGAAAATGCAAAGGACCCAGAATTGCCAAAACATCTGGAAACCTCTGGAAAATGCAAAGGACCCAGAATTGCAGAAACATCTGGCCAACGACATACTGATCTTAGTCCATACTATACAAATACAGTGTCAAGACAGTATAGTATCAGTGTAAGAACAAAGAGGTCAGTGTAAGAGAACATAAAGTCCAGAAACAGGCCTACACTCAAATGGTCAATTGGAAAATGAAAGAGAAGTCTTTTCAGCAAATGACACTGGAACAACTAGATATACACATCAGAGAGAAAAAAAAACAACCTTGATCCCTTATACCTCATGTCTTACACAAAAACTTAGATGCATCAGATACATAAACACATAAACATAAAACCTAAAATTAAAGCCATTAGAAGAAAACAAACACTTGAGGCAAATAATTTATATACTGGATAAAGAAAGCAAAAACTATAAAACAAAAATGTATGGTAAATTAGATTTCATCAAAATTTAAAATCTCCATTCATCAAAAGATGTGGTTAAGAAAATAAGCAGAAAAGCCACAGACTGAGAGAAAACCACAAAACATAGATTTGACAGAAGACATATCCAGAAGAACCCAATAATAAGCTTTCTTTACTATAAATCTTTCATTCATATCCATTCATTTTTCTAGTGAGTTGGTGGGGTCTTTCTCTTATTGATTTGTATAAGCCTTTTATACATTAAGAAAATTAGTTTGTGATATGCGTTGCAAATTTTTTCCCAGTTTACTATTTGTCTTTTTACATGGCTCCAATTTTAAATGCAAAATTCTCTTATAGCTTCTCAGTACTTCTGTTTCATTTTTGTTGCATTCGAATCCTTATTCTATAGTGTTGGTGTTATAGTGGTGAGCACAGCTGCCTTCCAAATCCTTATTCTATAATTTATCTTAATGTAATCTAATTTAGTGAGTACTTAATTCTATTTTTCATTTTTTCTTTAATGAATAAAGGCATTTGTGGCCATTAACTCTCCTTAAAACAGTTTCGCTATGTTCTGCTGTGGTTGGTTAAAATGTATTCCCCTTTCCATACTTTTCTATACAGTTGGTGTATAATTTCCTTCTTTTTCTTTTACATGCAAGGGTTATATCCATTTACATGTGTATCTGTTAAATCTTGAAATTAAGATTTAGTCATCTTTATTAAATTAATAAAGAAATAATATATGTAATAATTTTCTTTGTGTCCAAGTATATGATCAAATTTTTACAAATGTTCCTCAGACAGGAATAAATGTATATTTTCTTTTTCAAGGGTATAAAGATCTACTATATATCTATTAAACCAAATATATTCGTTGTATTTTTAAATTTTTATTTATGATTTTTTTTCTACTAGATTTGTCCAACTATGATAGAGGTCTCTCCTATTACTATTTTATCAAGCTTCTTACACTTGACCTTAAATTCTACGTCATCTACTATTAATATTGCTATTCTGTTTTTTTTTTCCTACTCCTTTCCTCTGGTTTGCATTTGCCTAGTACCTCTTTAACTGTCACTTTATTTTTAACCCTTCTTTTTCATATTATTTTATTTCTTACCATACAGCATATAGATTAATTTTGTGACTTAATCCAATCTGAGAGGATCCAAAGGATTAATTTCATTCTATTTAATAAAGTAACTCACATACTTAATTTTAGTCCTTCTCTCTCATGATGTTTATTATTCAGATATTTTTCTATGACTGTACAGGCATACCTCATTTTACTGCACTTTACTTTCCTGTGCTTTGCAGACACTATGTTTTTTCAAATTGAAGGTTTCTGGCATCCCTGCATTGAGCAAGTCTATTAGTGCCATTTTTCCAACAGGCTCATATGATTAGCATTTTTTAGCAATAAAGTATTGTTTAATTAAGGTACATTTATTTTTAGAATACTATTGGCACACTATTCTACAGTACAGTGTAAACATAAATTTTATATGCACTGGGAAAGCAAAAAATTCATGTGACTAGTTTTATCATGATATTCACTTTATTGAAATGGTCCAGAACCAAACCAGCACTATCT
Source organism: Cynopterus sphinx (assembly GCA_030015415.1). Classification (NCBI taxonomy): domain Eukaryota; kingdom Metazoa; phylum Chordata; class Mammalia; order Chiroptera; family Pteropodidae; genus Cynopterus; species Cynopterus sphinx. The sequence goes on from CM057380.1 coordinate 50,027,127, forward strand.
CCAAGGGATGTCTGTATTTTTCCATGCTATATATAACCTTTCTCCACTCCACACTATATATGGTCATCACCCCTCATCTACATAACTTTTCCTGGTTAAGTAGCTTCCTATTAAATGGACATATATTTTTAATTCAACCAATCTCCTAATTAATTGTCCTCAATTTTTCTAACATAAACACCACCACAGTCCATCCTGTGGTACAAGCAACAAATTTGTAAGTCATCTTTCATACTTTCTTCTCCCTCATGCCCATAATTAACCCATCACCAAATCCTGTTAATTTTACTTCCTAGATCACACTCGTATTTGTTTGCACCTCCCATTTCTACAGCTACCATTCTAATCTAAAATAACATCAGTCCACAATGGCCTGCTGTTCTACCCATATCAACTATACCCCTGCCACTCACTCATCTTCTTCAGTGCTGCTAGAGCAAAGACTACAAATTAGATGATGTTACCTAAAATCCTTCAATAGATTCCTATACATTTAGAATAAAAGTTTTTTAAATTAAATTTTGGGGTGACATTGGTTAAAAAAATTATATAGGTTTCAAGTGAAAATTCAATAATACATCATCTACATATTGTACTATGTGTTCACCACCCAAAGTCAAATCTGCTTCCATTACCATATATTTGACCCCTTTACCCTTTTCTCCTTTTCCTCCTCCCCCTTTCCCTCTGGTAATCATTAAACTGTTGTCTGTGTCTATGAATTTTTGTGTGTTTGTTTGTGGCTTTCAGTTTTACACATTTAGGATAAAATTTAAAACACAGATCTTGAGGCCCTACACATCTCTGGATCAGGCCCACTTCATGCCAATCTCTTCTTTGTTATCTGCATTCCAGCTACACTAGCCTTCTCCCATGCTTCTACCACCATAATATTATAATGATTATCAGTTACTATGTGTTTATTATGTACTTAGTGGTTTACGTGCATTATTTAATCCTCACAACCAACCACATACTACTGATATTCCTACTTTATAGATGAAGAAACTGAAGCTTAGAAAAATTACATAATTTGCCCAAGGTCTTACAACTAGTTAAGTAGCTGAACTAAAATCTGAACCCAGGTCTGATTCCTGAGTTCATTATATTTGTTTCTCCAACTTGTACTCTTTAATCACATTTCATTTATCTTGGCACTATTGATGATGCCTTGCATATATAACCGACAGAGCAATGTGCAATCAGGTACTTTTGTACTTTGTAAAAAGTAATTTTCATCCACAACTACTTAAGACAAAACTTATATTTTTTTGTTTTATTCTCTAGTCTTCTATTCCTTCTCATATATTTCAGATATGGTATTCTTAAATTTCTCTAACCCATCCACTAAAAAAAAATAAAAAATTACATTTTCTCTAGACCTATGACTGTGGAATTTGAACTTGTTGGTAATTTTGTCAAAATATAAAAACTAGAAATGGGCTTTTAAATTTTTTTCTTTTTTAGGTGAGGCAACCCTTGGTTGACCTCACAGATTGCAAGGACCTTGTCAGTTTACAATCCCTTATTTTTTAATTTTTTATGCCTACATCACCTGGTCTTCCTAGGTAGTCTCTCATCCAAGTACTAACCAGACCCGACCCTGCTTAGCTTCCGCGATTAGATGAGATTAGGCTTATTCAGGATAGCATGGCCATAGGCTTAGAAATTGGCAAATTATGTTTTTGGCATAGTCGATGAATATAGAAAGAAATTAAGGCCAGAAGGGACTTTAGGGATTATTCTGATTTATAATTTTGTTTTATAAATAAACAATCTAAAAGCCCAAACAAATGAAGTATCCTGTCCAAGTTGTGCATTAAGCTAATGTGGGAATCGTTAACTTCCTGCCCAGTGCTTTGTTACAGCATATTCCAACCAAGTGAACAGACTCAATTTTACTAGTGTTTTGTCTTTCAAACAAGACTTAAAACAAACAATAAAAAACAACTGTCACGTAAGACTCTGTTTCTAATTAAAATTACAATGATGTTAAAGTTCTTATCCTTCCAAAGTGGTTATCATTTGCATTTCAAATTTAGGAGACAAAAAGCAATAAAAAGAATACCTTTTTAGTCCATCTTTTTACTCCATTATATCCTTTGGTTACCAGCTGTCTATGAAAAAAGCTGTTGAAAAAGTGAACCTGGAAGAAACATCAAATATAAGCACGCAGAGAATATTAGGCTTTACTCAGATTTAACTTCAAAAAAAAAAAAAAAAAAGGAAATGTAAAAATCCTTGAATACAGACAAAAAAGTTAGGGAAAATTTATTCTTTAAAATCATAACCAAAATATAGAAACTACATTAATTGGTTCATAAAATATTTTGTTCCAAATTTTCATTAGAATGACCTTACAGCTGTGGTCTATAATCAGAACTGGAATGGGCAATAGATTACCTGAATCCAATCAAGTAGAGGAGCAACCTGACAAATCTCTCCAAATGAGGTGATAAAGTTGAAAGAGGCTATGAAAGAATGAGGTAATGATTACCTTGAACTCAAGGGATATGGACTACAAAACTAACCCAATTTGAAGGATGTAAATTTGGAGACTCTTGTTGTCATAACAACTATGAAAAGACCTTAGCATGATCACTTCTAGCACTGAAAGAATTACTCTGGTCATATGGAGAATCATGTCCTGCATCCTTGACTTCAAATTTCTGGCTTATAAAGTAGTATTGGCTGAACTGAGATAGTAAATTATTGTGGTCTTAACTCCGTAACTTTTACTCAACTTGAGATAATAAAATTGTTCTCTTAGTGCTGAGGTTTTCAAGGATATGGTCACTAGATCACAGTATCAGCAGGAACATGCTAAAATGTAAATTCTGAGGCTCCACCCCAGACCTACTAAAACAGAAACTCTGAGGGCAGGACGTAACAGTGTGGTTTTATAAACCTTCCAGAGGATTCTGATGCACCTTTGAGAACCATGTAGCTTAAGATATCAATAAAAAAGGGCTTATAGTAGCTACATCTAGAGCTATAATTCTCAAACTTTGTATGCATCAGAATTTTGGAATGCTTTGTTAAAACACAGACTGCTGGGCCCCATCTCCAGTTTCTGGTTCAGTAGGTATGGGCTGGAGTCCAAAAATTGACATTTGTATTAAAATCCCAAGTGATGGCTGATGCTGTTGGTCTGGGAACTGCCTTAGTAAGTGCCACTTCAATCCAATGAAGGTTTAGAATTAAATAAAAAGGTAAAGACATTAAACTATACCCTTGAAAATACTTTTATATTAAAAATCATGTGTTTAGATTTAAACTTACTCATGATTAAGGAAACTTGACATAACAGAAAATCTGACAGATTAACCTCATGATTCCAATTTAAAATGCATAACAGATGTGTGATTTTTAAGTGCAAAGTTATGACATTTTGTCTATATTCATAGTGTTGGAATTTGAGATTCATTACATTTATCTGTTTAAATTATTAGATTTATGAAAGTTCATAAAGTACTTGGAAATGTTTTACTTGTTGAAATCAAAGGCTGCCCATCAGGCAATTTGAGTGCCCAAAGAAAAATTAATATATTAAACTTTTGAAAGAGTTTCAATATGTAACTACACTTTTAACCCATTTGCCATTTAGAAAAAAAATGTGCAGCTCACTGCTAGCACTAAATTTTATATAAACACATTCTTTGAGGCTGAAGCAAATCTGGTTTTCAATGTGAAAACAAAATATAAAAACTGTTCTTAAAGTTATTTCTAAACAGAACTTATCCCTAATTCTAAGGTAACAGAAATGTATGCATAAATCAGATTCGTCAAATGAATTTTTAGCTAACAACTGTTTTAGAACGATGTTAACATCAAACACAGGAAGGCTACTTTTTCTTGGATTCAACATTTCAGCGATTGAGAATTACCATACTTTGTAAATAGAAATACTACTAAAAACAGAATGCAATAAATAGATAGATGTCATTTGTTTCCAAAACTATCGATATACTAGAGTGATGCGAAAATAATAATAAAAAGTGAGATATTTCATAGCAAACTTTGGGAGTAAGGTTAGGATTGTAATATGTGAGTTATCTCAGGGTGAAAACTACAGCCACAAGTGGCAAATGTGTTAAGGGAATTTTATAGTTTGAGAGAAGTTAGTTTGTATTTGAACTGAGTATCAAAGATTAATCCATGATAAAGTGATAATAAATACCATTCTACCACCTTTTTAAAGAGAGTAAGACTTAAATTTAAAAGCTTAAAGCAAATAGTCCCTTTTGGTATCTCCCACTAAAACAAAAAAATTCCTCAAGATATCAACCAACATTCCCACTCTGAAAAAAATAAGCAGAAAACACTGGCATCATGACTTTTTTATGCAGAAGTGATATTATAGAACATATGCTCAATCTTAACACATTGAACAAGAAAAAAATCTACCCTTTTTAAAAAAATCTAAGGAATATCAAATAATTGCACAAAGTTAAAAACAAAAAACAAAAAACAACTTCCTTCAATACACAAGGACTCGCTCCTAAAGAAGAGTAAGTAAGTTTTTACTTACTTTGTCTGGGACTGCATCCATTATCAGCTCACCATACATATTAATGACCTATAAAAAGTCAACATGAAACCAGCTTACTAACCCTATACAATTCAGAACATCCCATTCTGAATGAATAACATGTTGATACTGCTAACAGCAATTAAACCTTTTGGATAGTAGAGTTAGTGAATGAGTCACTTGAGAAAGAAATAATCATGGATTCCAAAAGATACTGACTGAGAGGCCAACCAGAGGTTATTAATTATATTTTACTATCCAACATCCTCTGCAACTTTTCCATGATGAGAACGTACAATACACTAACCTGGTCATTCAGCCAATTCTGACCATCCAGTGTTGCCAGGTCATCCATATCTAGCATATGCTTATTGTAGAAGATACGAAAGTTGCATTTTTGATGTCTGGCCCGATAGTTTGTTATTTCTCTATTGATAAATGGCTTTCTGAAACAAAGATTTTGAAATAAAAGGTAAAACACATGAGTGCTACTCAATTTATAGCTAAGTATCTATTGAAAAAGGTCATATATGACAATTCTATTTCAAGGGCTTAACTTAAGCATTATTGACAAACCTATTAGAAAAGTCTTCATTAAAGACATCTTTTAATCTTCCAAGAACATCTTTTTCACTGAGTGGGACCAAACTGCCATACTTCTTCATAACCTCATCTAGAAATCCTTAAATAAAGGAAAAAAAAATTAAGATGGAAAAAACATTTTCAGCAAAGTCACTCTCTCGAAACTTAACCTATACATAATACCTCACACACATTTAACCTATATTATAAATTATACTATAAAGAAAACTTTTTAAATTTATGTAAAATGAATTGTAAAATAATAAATGAATCAGGCTCTCACCATTCCAATCTAGAGAGAAAAACTTGCTCTAAGGCATCATTTCACATTAGATTTCTAAGTTGCTGATGCATTGTTAGAGGAAGAACTGCTACCTAAAACTAAAGATTGACATCTTTCAGTAGCTTAACCTTGGAGAAGAATCCCATCTCCTAAAGAGTGAAACCTAAAGGGCTTAATCGCCTGATTAAATGTCTATCACATTTAATTTAGTACCTGAAGGAATTCTCTTTTTAAAAATCACAATTAGAGGGAATTGTAGCGATCACTGTCAAAGTATTATTTGATAAAAATGTATAATTTCACATCTTGCAACAAAGGACAAATTCTAAGGCATTTTTAATATACAACTTGATAGTTATTATATTCTGAATAATGCTGAAGTCAGTTTAACTGTATAACAGCTAGTGAGACATTTTAAAAGGGGAAACAGAATTAAAGGGTGACTTCTTGGCTGTAATACAGAATAGTCTTCAGGTCAATTTAGGTAACACATATATTCATTTTAATGGCTTCCAAGAGGATCCACTGAAGAAACATACATACAAAAGCCCTAGGGAATAAGACCAGGACATTATTTCTAAGTAAATACAAAGAAGCTCAGGGAACACTTAGAGGTTCGCAAAAGTGCAGGCATGACTTGCACTATTCAGTGATGCTGAATGAGAGCAACAGCCTGGCTAACCATCAATCGGACAGTTAAGTCCACTAGGTTTTAATGGGAAAATGAGGACTGTAGCATCTATTTTACCCAGCTCCCTTTCTAACTTCAAGAATTGCCTCTGCTACACATTATTATAAAATGGATAGGAAGGACCACAATAAAGTGACTATCCTGAAAATGGACAGTTTTGTACAGGTGAGAGGCAAATAAAGGTGTGAAAACTCTATTTGTCCTCCTGTTAGTCTCCTACCAGTGGCTCCCAATTGGAATGGCTTATTACAAGAGCAATGGTTAAGGTATAATAAACTGGAAAGAGTTGTTTGCTTACGCCTGGTTTTGGTCTAGGCTTTAGGTAGAAGAAAAATGAAGTCCCATGTTCCAGCTTAATCAGAATAGGAGATAAAAATTTAGGGTTTCAAAACTAGGATAGGACGTGGTTCCATACTGTAGCGGTTAGTACGTCTGCTTTACATGTAGAAGGTCCTGGGTTTACGCCTTATTGGAGCCATGGTCCATGGTCTATGGCCATGCCACCCTGAAAAAGCCTGATGTCTGATCTCTGAACTAAACAAGGTTGGGCCTGGTTAGTACTTAGATGGAAGACCACCTAGGAAGACCAGGTGCAGTAAATAATAACAAATAATAAATAGGCATAATAATAATAAATGATAATAGGCATAAATAATAAAAATAAAAAAAACTAAGAATAACGCATTTATTTGTCTATAGTGTTTACTATATCATATCTTATCTAAGCATAGCCTTGTATCCACATGAGAATGAACCCAAACAGAAGGAATCCCAACATTTAAGGAACAAATTTTATATACTGTTCCTAATAACAAAAGATTATACTTTACACCTAGCAACCTTGACACTTTTCAAATAAGAAAGCAGTCTCATCTACCGTGGGAATATGGACTCCAAACTCAAATGATTATCATGGGAAAGAGGTGTCCCTGTTAACAATGTTATTGCCCAATGCTAGTATCATTGGGATTTTAAGTTGTTATAGTTTTTCTCTCTTGTATTTTTTTTCATTTTCAGATGATAACCATGGATTCCTAATGCAGTAGAAAGGCCCTACCTGGATCTTCAAGGAGAACCTTAGATAACAACTAATACACACCATTACCTCACTGGAACCAGAAGGAAAATGACAGTTAAAGACCACAAGCCAAGCACTAGCACTTATCATTTCATCCTTGTAATTACCCTATGTGTTAGACAGTGACCCTATGTTACGGATGGAGACAGGAAGCACAGGGAGGTTAACTTCCACCAGGACCCTTAATTGGCATATGACAGAACTAAGACTCTGATTGTAGGTCATGTGACCACAGAAACTGAGCTAGTTACCTACAAAGCAAAAAATACCTATTATTTTTTCTCTATAAAACAACCTGATTGTTCATTTCACCTTTCCCTTTTAATACCTGTGAGCAAAGAATTACCCAGAAAACAGATTTAAAGAGTTAAATCCATTATTCTTTACCTACTTGCTTTCACCAAACTAATGAGCCAAAAAGGAAAAGTACATTTGGAATACAATTTCACTTCAAAAATACTAAAATTTCAATGTGACCAAGAAACAGGATAAGATGTTAGGGAAAAAAATAACAAAAAAACTATATAGAGTTCAAATCATTGTCCATCCTGCAAGTACAAAAGGTAATAATATAAAAAATAAAATCTGAGGTGTTATTTTAGAAGTAGAAGTCTCATGTTAAACTAACTGTGTTAAACAGTGTTTTCTTGAAACATTCCACCCTGACTGTGGAATGGGGTTCACTATGTTTGCACATAAGAAATGTAAATGCTTGGTTCTCCAACAACTTACAATACACGTGTCAGAAACCACAAATAAGAAAGACATGATATATCTAAGAACAAAATTAAGTAATGTGCAAGTCCTAAAAGCACTATAAAATTCTAGTAAGGAGCATAAATGGAGTAATTATTTATTTTTAGACAAGAAAATACAAATATAATAAATGCAATATTCCCTAAATTAAGCTATAAATATACTGCAACACCAATCAAAAGCCATAGTTGTTTGCTTTTTTAATTGAAAAAACAAATTCAAAATTCATCTTGGGACAAAAATGTGAGAAATACCTAGAAATTTTTGAAAAGGATTAAAGAGAAGAGGTAAACAAGGGGCAAGAGAGGAAAAGGAGGGCCTAATTCTACCAATCTATAAAACTAACTACAGTAATTAAAGTAGAATTCTGCTAGCACAGAAACAGAGAAACCAAGTCTAGAAAAAGACCCATTGGCAGGCAGGTGGCATCTCATAACCATGGGGAAAAGATGAATCCATCAATAAATAGCTTTAGAACTAATAACTAAATCTTTTATTCACAATTGGAATTCATAATGGTATAAAAATGAGGTAGGGATCCATCTCTACTTTTTCTCAAATGGCTAAATGTAAAAATAACACATTAATAGTATCGAAGAAAATTGGGTTGAACATTTTTATATAAATGAAATGAGAACAATCTTTAATTTTAAGTTTTCCAATACATGACCATAAACATTTTCAAATAAAAAGGCAGTCATCCCGTAATTCCTTTAGAACTTTTATGCCTTTATAAAAATGTATTTCTTAAAGATATAAGTAGCAGACCACACTTATTCTTGAAACTGCTTTTACCATTCAATACACCATGCTGTATTTTTTCCCCTAAGTCGGTTCAAAACAATCTAGTAGTCCATTAAATGGATATGTCATATTTTAACCAATTCCCCATTGATGACCATTTGGGAATTTTAGCTCCATAAATAATGTCCCAACTAAAACCTTTGATATAGCATGGTTCTATTGCTTTATCAAAATAATTGCTAATTTCTGGGTCAAAGTAAATTTTTACTTTAATTTTTGTTATACATGTATATCAAATTTAATAATTATGAAAACAAATTGGTATATCCTGAGTTTCTTATTAAACATTAAGATGTCTTATCAATGAGATCATAAAAATGGTCTCCTGTATTTGTTTTACAATTTTAATGAACTTATTCACAGATCACAAAATTCAACTTCTTAAAGTATACAAGTCAGTGATTTTGTATATTCAGAGATGTGCAAATATTACTACTACCTAATTCCATAAGTTTGCATTGTTCCCCAAAGAAACTTTGTACCTGTTAGCAGTCACTCCTCATTCCCCTCTCCCCCAACCCCCAGCAACCATTCACCTACTTTCCATCTCTATGTATTTACCTACTCTGGATATTTCAAATCAATAGAATCATAAGGTATATGGCCTTTTTTAAAATCTAGCTTCCTTCACTTAGCAAGTTTCAAGATTCCTCCACAATGAAACATGTAATAGTAGTCTACCTTTTTACGGAATAAAATTCCATTGTATAGATATACCAGATGCTATTTATCCATTCATCAGTTCCTGGACATTTAGGTTGTTTCCACTTTTTGGCTATTATGAATAATGATGCTATGAACAAATTGTGTACAAGTTTGTGTGTCTCTATTTGTTTCTAAATTTTTAATCCATCTAGAATATACTGTGGCATAGGAATCTTTCCTTCCAAAACAGACAGCTAATCTAAGTACAGAATCCTAGACTTTCATATCCTCCCTCAAGTTTTTCAGCAACTCTGTCAATGCAAAACATCCAACGGGGTTTTGAAGGGAGTGACTTTCTTTTTAAGGTCATATTTCATAATGAAATTATTAAAGAAGTAAACTAGAATAAGTACAACCAGCTCTTGAAAAATATAGAAATCTGCTGTAATGAGCATTATGTGCAGTTATATTAGAGAAAGCCAGCATTCAGCATTACCATGAAATTTAATACTAATGCTATAAAAGTCAATAAAGGAAGCATCTACTACACTGTCCTATATTGATTCTTATTCTGATTGCTTTATTAATCCTGATTACTCAGGTTCAGTTCCTTTGTTAAAATTGTCTTTCTTTGTGTTGGCTTTCTTTGGATCTTCGGTGACAGATTCTGAGTTCATCTCTATTTGGGTAACTTGATGGGCTAGAGAAGGGCTAGACCATGAGCAGTAACTGTTGCTATGTCCTGAACTATTTTCAGTGGGATTAGGGATGCTAAGAACCCCAAAAAAGGTTCTTCTGGAAATGGATGTTCCTCATTCTTGCCAGGTGTTACAAGTAATAAAGCAGGGGGAGGGAGAAATTCTTGTCCCTTCCCACCAATCTTCTGTTCTTAGAATTTCAGTCCTGTATGTCAATTATATCTCAATAAAACTCAGCAGGGGAAGGGGATTTCAGATATATTTATTGCTGATACATGGCACAGGCAGTGAGAGGTGCTTTTGTTGAGATTCCCCAACTATTCAGTCTTTTACCATGGGTTTTCCCTTTTGTCCCCGTCTCCACCATCGCCAGAAATAGGATTTTCTCAGTGTTGCACCATTTTCCTGCACCAATCTTTTCATTTGCAGCTGGGGATACCCTCAGGATTCTTCTACTTTCTGCCTTAGGGGAGTCTTTCAGTTTCTGGGTCACCAAAACACTGTTACTTGTTTTTGAGTATGGAGACATATGTGTTTACTTTATCCTCTTAAACCTGGAACTGCTATTGGTTTCTGACAGCTATTTTTTACTAAGTGAGATTTATAGACAAGGAAAGCTGAGTTTTATAAACAGATTTTTCAGTAATTGCTGAGATGCCATGATTTTTTTCTTTAGTCTATTTTTAAAAAATGAATTACATGGCAGATCACAAATGTCAATTCTGTAAAACTTTCATCTTCCTCACATCACGCTTCAGTTTTACTGTATGCCAAATTCAACTGATCATTTTCGGAAGTATTACATCTATATGTTAATTGGTATTTGTGGGTAAATGCTTTTTCAGGTTTATGTATAAGGTTCTGTTAACCTCATAGTAGGGAAATGTTTTTCTTTATTCTAGGACAGTATAAACAAAAATAGTTGTTTTTTAAAATATTTGCCAGGACTCTCTACTTTGTGACTTTTTGTGAGGAAAAAATTTTTTATACATACTTAATGGTTAGGAACACAAAACATTCAGAATTGTTTAAACCACCAAGAAGTAACTCTCGTAACTACGCAGAAAAAAAGCCATTTGTAACATTTTGATATATCCTATACAAATGTCCTATACAAATATATGTGCACACATACATACATATACTCATTCTACATATATACATGTATCTTTTAATAAAATGGCATCATTCTGTTTTACAACTTGCTTTTTTCACTTTATAGCTTTCAGTATCAAAATATAGATCAAATTTATTCCTTAACAGTTTCATAGTATATTATTGCCTGGATGTGCAATAATTTATACTTCCATAAATCATTTGTTTTGTTGTCTTTACTTTTTATTTCATTTTTCTTAATGCCTACAGCATCTGGTCTTCCTAGGTGGTCTCTCCCATTCAAGTACTAACCAGACCTGACCTTGTTTAGCTTCTGAGATCAGACAATGAGCTTGTTCAGGGTGGCATGGCTGTAGACCATGGACAGTGGCTCCACTGGGGCATGAACCCAGGACTTTCTGTGTGTAAAGCAAATGTTTAACCTCTCCACTAAGGAACCACGTCTGTCTTTAGTTTTTATGACTAGGCAGTAAGTAATGTCCCTGTACAATACACTTGTACTCTTTTATGTCTTGGACAAATTGTAAGAAGGGAAATGGGTCAAAGACTAATACTGCCATACTGTTTTCCAAAAACATTTATGCCAACCTACTTCATTGGGTAGATTTTGACAATTAGATTTTTCAAAGCATGATGTAAAAACTTGAAGCCATAAAGACAGATAAATTTTACTATGTAAGAATTGAAAATTTCTGTAAAGCAAAAAACAAAAACAAAAACAAAAACCCATAAAGTCAGGGTACTGAGGCTTACCTTTTGGGGGAGAAAAACTTAAATTCTTTTAACATTTATAATGAAAATTTAACATCTTTAAAACTAGAATAATGCTAAGGTGAATGAAGGTAGAAATCAGTGTATCCTGTTTGATGCTACATTCATAGACTAAGACAGTCACATATTAAATAAAATATAAATAATCCAGTAGAAAAATAGGTAAAAGAAAATTATATAAACAAAAAATGGCCAACAAACAGAAAAATAATGTTCAAATTAAAACAATTCATAATTTGTAAGACTGGCAAAATTTAACAAGTGTGAACTGGTTCAACCTTTTAGAGGGTAATTTAACAATTCTCTTAAAATTTTAAGTGAGTATTCTTCTACCATTAAATTACTAAGAATTTAACTTACAGAATCAATTGTATAAGTAAAAAGAAGTAATTTCATTGCACCAATGTTTATAGAAGGAAACAGCTGGAAGCAACACAAGCGTCCATCAATCAAGAATTAAATACATTATGGGACAGCTATATAATGCAGCAACATAAAAGGCTTTAAGAAGAATGTCTAATTGCTTGGAGAAATCCATGTGTGGCAGGAAAAATCAGGACTCTCCTAGAAAATAAGAGACAACAAGTGTGGGCTGGAGGTTGGGGGAGAATAAAGGAAGAGTGCATACCAGAAAGGCAGATTGACAGCTGTTCATCATCCACTGGAGATGCTTTTTGACTGTTCTTCCCACCTCCCACTTGATTTTCTAGTTTGAGTCCAGTGTACGTCAGAGGAGCCTCCAGTGGACTTTTACAGTAAGGGTGGTCCAGCAACTTAGAACTAAGAATGTTCTGCTTCAGAGATCCATCCTCATCCATCTGGCATAGGCTCTCTTTCTGAATAGTCTCTTCGGACACAGGCCCATCTACACTACTTACAGATTGATCTGCCCCAGATACAGACAGTTTTACCCTGTCATCATTGACAGTACTTGTACAATTTTCCTGACCCAGAGTCATAGCTTCTCTTTCGGTCTCCAAGATAAACATGTTACTCGAATGTTGTTCTGGTAAGGGGATGTCATGAATCATTTCTGTACACTCCCACTTAGGAGAGGAACAGGGTGACTGGTCCCAGGTGTATGTGCCATTCTGTTTGTCAGGAAATGCTTCATCTAAACTAAGCTCCTTGGCCAAGAAAGGACTTCCTTTAGTACAGCCATCAGGCACACGAGAGTTCTTTCCCTTCACTACAGCACTGCTGTCCATATCTGGGAAGTACGCTTGATGCCGACAAGAAAGGTCTTTAAGTTCTGGGGAAGGGAATGGACTGCAACTGCCACCCTCACCGTTCTCCCTAAGGGTCTCTTGATGGTCCCCAGTGATTTGCATCCAGCTTTGCTGGGCTTTTTTTAGCTTGCAAACTTTGCTTTTTGTTCTGAAGTGCTGGGATCTGAGAATCCTGTACCGAAATCTAATCATAGATAATTTCTCATACATCATAAAAGGAGATACTTTTATTCTTCTATGTTGGTTAAGTTGGAACTTTTTTGGAGTCAGGGGTCCCCCATTCCTGTGGTGCTCCAGCCCTTGGTAGCAGCCATAACAAAAGCGCTTTCTCTTATGGTTGCTCAAGGTGACCACAATCGTGCCACTCTCACCTGGACTCTGGCTCTCCCCATTGAACGTCATGGAAAAGTCAGAAGCTTGCAGCTCCGTCCTAGGTCTGTGACCAATGGCCTGGCCTAAAACACCATTTGTTGGTAAGTCAGCAATTGCTTTTGAGAGACTTTTCCCTCTGCAATATTCATGGTCAGAGTTCTTTGCTGGTGACAGCAACTTCTCTGCTTCGAGTTTCAGGAGGGTCCTTGAAGAGGAAAGTAAATGTTTACTGTCTTTTCTTTTCACTTTAGAGGATAAAGTACTAACATTTTCAACAGCCAAACTGGACTTCGTTTTAGCAAAAAAGGGTTCATCTTGGATCCACGTTTTCTGGATTTGAAAGGTGTTCTTTCTGAACTGGAAATGCCTCAACTGCCTGCTCCAGGTAATTGGCCTTCCCAACTTGGCTTTCAGAACGCACAAGTGCTGGTGAAAGTAGAACTTCTTAAAGCCTCCAAATCCAGTGTTCCATTTCTCAGAAAAGGCTAAATGAATTCCTTTCTTCCAGAGAATTTTCCTCTGTTTTTTCATTTTTCTGATGCATAATGAGATCTGGATGTAGCTATAAAGAAAAAGAAAAGTTACATTTCTACCCTAAAAATAATCATAAAGATATATTAACAGAAATGTTAGAAAATTTTAAAAAAGAAAGCTTATGAAGTTCAATTTACACTATCAGACATAATGTAATCCTACCTTTTCCTCACAATGAGAAAATGATCAAGCTTTTCCTCACAATGAGACCCTAAAAACCTCCTCAACTCCACATAGCAGATTAATTTCCCTACCTTATCCAAGATTGGAAGTTTATCATTCAGAAAGGTTGAAGTAGGAGCTATGCTGATGCGGATCCCAAGCACAGTTGGAAGATGGAATTATGTATTGAATAGACTCCCAGAACTTTCCCACTCATTTCTGAGCCCTGCGCAGTTTGTCTTATCCAGGCCAGAGATTGGAAGATTATTTATTCTCTAAAGAATATGATTAGTCCACAGAAAATGCATATAAACAGAAATTCTCCCCAAAATGGCCTAGGATAGTCCACAGTACATCCCTGAAGTTGACAAGTCCCATCCCATGCCCAGAACTTCTCAGTAACTTCTTAGTGCTCATTCTTTAAAATGACAGGATAACCAAGAATCACCAGTCTTCTAGGGATGAAAAGTAGATCAAAACAAACAGATAAAAGAAAAAACTTTATATAGCTTTATTTAGCTTTAAAAAAACTAAGGTAGAAGTACGGGAGTTATTATAGTTTAATGGGCAGAGTTTCAGATTAGGAATATGAAAAAGGTTCTAAAGATCAATTGTGATAATCGTTGCACAACAATGTGAATGTATATAATGCTGTACTGTATACTTAAAAATGATTAAAGTGGTAAATTTTGTTATGTATTTTACCATAATGAAAAAGAAAAAGTAAAGAAAACAACACAATCCTCGAAGAAGAAAATCCACTAGGAAAAAAAATAAAATGTGATTTTTTTAAAAACAGGAATAACCAAAAATAAAGGGGCCTTGGGAATTAAAAATAATAGCAGTGGGGGTGGCTCCATAGTGTAGTGGTTAGCACATCTGCTTTACATGCAGAAGAAGGCCCTGGGTCTGTGCCCCAGGTGGAGCCAGACCATACCCAGGGTGCCCCAGGTCCTGGGTGTACGCCACGAGCGTGTGGGAGAGAATGCCCCGCCTTCAGAGATCCAGTTCCTAAGGGGGAAATGATAACACCCATAGGTCAGGGGTGAAAGGGGGAAAAAATAGCAGAAATGAAAAACTCAAGAGAAAGTATAGGGCTACTATGGCCATGTCTCCCTGAACAAGCCTGATCCCGTCTGATCTCAGAAGCTATGCAGGGTCAGGCTTGGTTAGTACTTAGATGGGAGACCACCTAGGAAGACCAGGTGTTACAGGGAAGAAAGCAAAGGGCTAATATCCCTAATATAAAGGACTCTGAAATTGAGGAATGAAGAACAAAAAAGCATGATGGAAAATGGAAAAAAGACAGGAGACATAAAGATGTTTTAGTTTCTGTTTGTTTTTTGGGGGTGACTGCTTTATTTCTTAAATAACTTTTTAATTTTTAAATTCCAATTGGCATATACTATTAGTTTCGGGTGTACATCATGATGATTAGACATTTATATAACTTACAAAGTGGTCACCCTGATAAATATAGCACCTGTGTGACACCATACCATTATTACAATATTACTGACTATAATCCTTATGCTATTTTTTTAACTTTTATTAGTTTCAAGTATACAGTACATTGGTTAGACATTTATATAGTTTATAAAACGATCCCAATTGCTCACTCTCCTCTGGCTCTCTACCTAGCCAAAACATTAATGCTAACTGCATTCCCTATGCTGTGATCCCATCCCTGTGACCATCTATCAATTACTAATTTGTTCTTCTTTAATCCTTCACCAGACTGTCTTCTATATTTGTGAATCTGTTTTTGATTAGTTTGTTCTTTTTGTTCCTTAGATTCCGCATATAAATGAAATCATATGGTATTTATCTTTCTCTGACTTATTTCACTCAGAATAAAGACCTCCAGGTCCATCCATGTCATTGCAAATGGCAGGATTTCACATTTTTAATGGCCGAGTAGTATTCCATTATATATATGAACTATAACTTCTTTATCCAGTCATCTGTTGATGGGCATTTAGGCTGCTTCCATACACTGGCTATTGTAAATTGTGCTGCCATGAATATTGGGATGCATATATCTTTACAAATTATTGTTTTAATTTTCTTTGGATAAATACCCAGAAGTACAATTGCTGAGCCAAAAGGTATATCTATTTTTAATTTTTGAGAAACCTTCAAACTATTTCCATAGTGGCTATACCAATTTGACATCCCACCAATAATGTATGAGGGCCCTTTTCTCCACATCCTCGCCAATACTTGTTCTTTGATTTATTGATAGTCATTCGACAAGCATCAGGTAATATCTCACTGTGGTTTTAATTTGGATTTCTCTGAAAATTAGTGACCTTAAGCATCTTTTCATATGTCTGTTGGCCATCTGTATTTCCTCTTTGGAGTCCTGATACTATTCTTTACATCTCCATGACTATTTTATAGCTATTAATTTCTAACTCTTAATCCTTTCCCCCTTGTCACCCACTCCTCAGCCCCCTTCCCATCTGGCAACCATCACAATGTTATCTGTATCTTTGAACTTCTGTTTTGTTTATTTTGTTCTCTAGATTCCACATGTAAGTGAAATTATATGGTATTTGTCTTTCTCTGTCTGACTTACTCCACTTAGCACAATACCCTCTAGGTCCATTAATGTTGTTGCAGATGGCAAGATTTCGTTTTTATGGCTGAGCAATATTCCATTGTATATATGTACCACTTCTTCTTTATCCATCCATCCACTGACGGACACTTATGAAGATTCTGAAATGGTCCTTAACATTAAGAATAACAAAAGCCTAATGAAAAAAGTGAGAAAAAAGACATAAGGAGACAATTCACAAGTAAAGATTTTCTAAAAATGTTCCACTTTACTCATTAAAAAAAGGGGTTGGGGAGTAGGTGAAATAGGTGAAGGAGGTCAAAAGGCATAAACCTCCAATTATAAAATAAGTAGTCATGGAAATGTAATGTAAAGCATGGTCACTATAGTTAAACACTATACTACATATTTGCAAGTTGCTTAGAGTAAATCTTAATTCCTTATCACACACATAAAAAATTTGTAACTATGTATGGTGATGAATGTTAACTAGACTTATACTGAATTATTATGTTTTATACCCGGAACTAATATGTCAATTTTGCCTAACTAAATAAATAAAGTTGGTAAAAATTATGACAACACATTCTATTGGTGGGAGTAAAGAAACTTTCATACTTCGCTGGTGGGAATATAAATTGATAAAATCCTTTTGGAGAAAAGTTTGGTAATATTTAACAGAAGTTATTTACCTTTTAATCCAGCAACTCCACTTTTAGGAATTTACACTAAAGATATACCACCTATAATAATGAAAATACATAGTATGAGGTTATTCATGGCAACATTGCCTGCAACCACAAAATACTGGAAACAACCTAATGTCCATACATAAAAGAAAAAACAAGGAAATATGCATGTATCTGTCCTTTTGTGTGCACCCCCCAAAACAAACAAAATGAAATAAAAACCATAGGAAGGATAATCAGAAACTAATGAGAACAGTTACCTACAAGGGTATAGTAGATGGGAATGGGGTGAAAAGAATGAAGAACAAGAAAATAGAAGAAGGGACAAAGGAGAGTGGCATTTCTCTGAATATCTCTTTTTGAAAAGTTCTGACTTTTAGAACTATGTTAATGCATCGTATACTTTAAAAATACACAAAATCAGCCAAAAATTTCCAATAAAGATGGCTGAATAGGTAAAAACTGTTCTTGCCTCCTACCACAACTAAATCAAAATTAGAAATACAGAACCATCATTGAGAATTGCCTAAAGTCTAGGTGAACATAAGTCTTATATCTAAGGATATACAGAACCTACTTCAAGACAAATAAGAGGCTACTCCCACACTCACATGTGGAAGTTAAAAATTGGGAGGGATATCTCAGCTGCAAAGGCCCCATGAGGAGCAAGGGGTCCTGGACCTAAACCAAGCTCCCTAGCCCCAGGGAGAGATGTCCCCACAACTTCTAGCTATGAATACCAGCAAATACTGTGGCTGAGCAAGATGGAGAACTGCTAGAATCCCAGGCATTCATGTTAAAAGGGCCCACTCATGGACTTACTTGCTTTAAGCTCGTGCGGGGGCAGCAGCTTGAAAGGCACCAGGGACATACTGGGAGGAACTAAATTGTGTTGCTTCAGGGCAAGGACTGATGGGACAGCTTTCATCCAGACAGAAGGGCTGGCAAAAGCCATTATTGCTTTGTTGAGCCCTTCCCTAACCCAGCCTGCACAATCAGGTGGGCGCCACTGTTGAGTCTCTATTAACCAAGCTAACACTATTCACCCTACCCTGGTGATTCTGAGATACAGCCCCATCCAACCTGCAGGCCCACAGCTTCCAGTGACTTTTCCATACGGACAGCCTATTGTGGCTAATACTGCAGACTTTCCTAAAATCTCTCAAAGGTTCACAAACCCCAAACAAGCAGCATCTTGCCTTCGTGCCTCTTACTAAGCAGCCCCAAGCCAGGCACTAGTAGCAACCAGCCTCAGTTCACAGTTTAGCCTTTTCTAGGCACCTCCAAGACCCACACGGGTGGCAAATATTTGAAGATAACTTTGTAGCCACTTTGTAACCAAGTGGCTCCAGGCATGACAAAAGGGGCAGCTAACTTTGGCCTGCACCAGAGCCCCACCCAAGAGGCCCCAGAACCAACACATCCAGTGGCCAGCTTCAGACCGCACCAGAGCACCACCCAACCAACTCCACAAACAAAATACCCTAAACGGAGACTCAACTAGCACCAGAGTCCTGCTAAAGCTAATCCTGCTCCACAGGGTCAGCCTCTGCATAAAGGCTCCTCCATGGTAGTCATGGCCACTTCTCACAATCAATCAAACTGAAGGTCAATCCTTGATTGATGTGCAAACAGCAAACAAGGCTCAACTACAACAGGAGGGCAAACAATCCACACAAGGGACACACCTGGAGCACCCAGCTCAGGTGACTAGGGAGACTACTCCACTGGGTCCCACAAGACACCTACTACATAAGGCCTTCTATCAAGACCAGGAGACATGGCAGCTCTACCTAATACACAGAAATAAACAGCGAGGCTGCCAAAATTATGAGGCAAAGAAACATGTTCCAACTAAAAAATGGCACAAAACTCCAGAAAAAGAGCTAAACGAAATGGAGACAAGCAATCTACCAGACGCGAAGTTCAAAACATTGGTTATAAGCATGCTCAATGATCTCAGTGAGAACTTCAACAAAGACATAGGGAAACATAAAAATTGAGGTAGAAAATATAAAAAAGAACCAGTTGGGAATGAAAAATACAATAACTGAAGACTACATTAGAAGAACTACAAGCCTAGGAAGCATAGAAGAGTCCCAAACACAATGAACTCAAAGAGGCTCACCTCAAAACACATCATAATTAAAATGCCAAAGGTTAAAGGCAAAGAGAATCTTAAAAACAGCAAGAGAAGAGCAGTTAGTTACCTACAAAAGATCTCCCATAAAACTGTCAGCTGATTTCTCAACAGAAACTTTGCAGGCCAAAGGGTACTGTCACAAAATATTCAAAGTAGTAAAAAGCAAGAACCTATAACCAAGATTACTCTATCAGTCAAGGGTATCATTTAGAATTGAAGGACAGATAAAGAGCTTCCCAGATAAGAAAAAGCTAAAGGAGTTCATCTCCACCAAACCAGTATGACAAGAAATGTTAAAGGGGGTGGTGGGGGTGGGAATAAACAAATGCTTAAAAAAAAGTTTAATTAAAAAAAAATTTTTTAATTAAACTTCAAGATCAAAAATATGATTAATAAAATGGCAATAACCACATACTTATCAATAATTACTTTGAATGTAAATGAAGTAAATGCTCCAATCAAAAGACATGGTGGCCAAATGGATAAGAAAAAACAACATATATATACCACCTATAAGAGACTCATTTCAGATCAAAAGATACATACAGGCTGAAAGTAAAGGAATGGAAAAAGATATTTCATGAAAATGGAAATAATAATAAAAAAAGCTTGGGTAGCTATAGTTATACCAGACAAAATTAGACACTAAAACAAAGGCTATAACAAGAGACAAAGAGGGATCCAGTAACTCCATTCCTGGGTATTTATCTGAGGAAATCCAAACACTAATTCAAAAAGACATAAGCATCTGTATGTTCAATGTATCATTATTTACAACAGCCAAGATATAGAAGCAACCAAGTGTCTATAAATATATGAATGGATAAAAAAGTGGTACATATATACAATGGAATATTACTCAGCCACACAAAAAAATGAAATCTTGCCATCCACAACAATATGGATGGACCTGGAGGGTATTATGCTTAGTGAAATAAATCAAAGACTAATACTGTATGATTTCACTTACATGTGGATGAACAAACAAAACAGAAACAAACTCATAGATAGAGAACATTTTGATGGTTACCAAATGGAATGGGGGTTAGAGGGATGGGTGAAGGTGGGAAAGAGATTAAGAGCTACAAATTGGTAATTACAAAATAGTCATAGAGATGTAAAGAACATAAGGAGTATAGTCAATAATACTGTAATAACTATATCGTGTCAGATGGGTACAAAATTTATTGGGGTGAATACCTCATAAGTTATATAAATGTCTAATCATTATGTTGTACACCTGAAACTAATATTGTATGTCAACTAAAAATGAAAAACATTATTTAAAAAAAAAGAATGCAGGAGGAATCCAAAATGAAATATAAATAATAACAAACCTAACTGTATTATAAGTATGTAACAACCACATTGAAAGAAGTAAAGCAGAAAGGAATTAGCCAAAGTAACTTTGGAAAATATTATTTTGACTGTATAAAATGAGAAACAGAAAGACTGTATACAAATACTGTACTATAGTTAGCTAATTTGTTTTTCACAGAGGAATGAGTTAATTCCAAAACCATTTTGTAAGTATTCTAAAATTGAGCAAATAAAATGTTATGGATAATTAGAACCAGGTTTCTCACTCTTAGTGAAAGATGGTACAAATAATGAAATAAACAAAGTGAGATAGCTTTGAATCTACAGTGATAGTTTGAAACCAGAGGTATTTGTATGAACTTGTGGTGCTTAATATATAGATACAAATCTAGAAGTGTGCATACACATATATTTATTTTCTAGCTCTGTCCATTTCAAAGGCCTAGAAGCAATAACATTCCAGTAGCAATGGGCAGCCCTATCACCCAGATCTCAGTTTCTAATATTATTCTCCACTTAAAGAAACACCTGATTTCAGAGCTGGGGCAGAGGAAGCAGAAGATGAGCCTGGAATATTACTGTGTCAGAAACTAAACAAATGCTCAAAAAATGACGTGTCAAAAAGACACAGTAGCCAACTTGTAGGGGCTCACAGTGGCCAAAAAAACTGAGCAAATAAATATAAAATGATGATAATGGATTATAGCTTAAAAATAAATATCCTGAGTCTAAGGTGATATAACAGTAAATAAATAAAAAAGGAGAAGGGACAGCTCTTCCTTACATATAATTTCAAATTAATATAGAAAAATTGATAGAAATAGAAGTTATAATTTGCAACTCCTCAGAAATAACTGACTCATGCAAGAATCATCAATGGATGCTAAAATTAGAGGGCGAAAAGTACAAGGAGAAACAAGATAGTTGCACTGTCTCAAAGCATCTCCCACAAGATAGGAAAAACTGTGCCTTTCAATGGAAAAACCTGGCACACACCTTAATCAGTGATCAGTAATGAGACATGTGGATGTCATGTGCCTCTTGATGTGGTACAACATCACTTGTGTGGTATTCTTGTGGAAAATTTATAACGCGAATTTAATCATATAGGAAAAAAAAGACAAACCCACACTGAAGGACACTCAATAGGATAACTGGCCAATACAATTCAAATGTGTCAATCAATGTCAATAAAGAAAAAGAAAAACACTGAGGAACTGTCCCAAATTAAAGGACTAAGACTAAAGAGACAGGACAACTAATATAACATATATTCCTGGATCGAGCAAAAGTCAATGTGGAACAGAAAATGTGTAGTAATAATGTGCAGTGTGTAATAATTCCAAGGTTTGAGAAGTTTTATGGTGCCCAACATGTGCATATAGTAATTGTGGTTATTTAAGAATGAAATAAAAATACTATTTTGTCTTTCAACTTATGCATATTTTTGAAAAACTATCAAGTTGCTAGAACATAATACTAAGTTGTTTGACCTAATTATTTGAACTGTCAGGCCTAAGAGCCCTATGAGAAAGATAATATGGGGGCTACGAGAAGAGAAAGTTGAGGAACCTCTGGATGATAGTATTTTACTTTTTTATCAATAGAAAAAGCACTTTAAAATAAAATTCTAAATATGAAATTCAAATATGCTCTCACTGTGTACTACTAATATAAAAGATTTGGAATTTATTCTTCACAATACTCAAAGGCAATATAATTTCTGAGAAATCTTAAGATGTTTATGCTGTTAAGAATATCACACAAAGCTGCAAAATTATAAGTCCATAACAAATTTCGACTAAAGAACAAGGAAAAAGCATGTAATTAATTTCTTGAAAATTCTCCCCAAATTAGAGAAAATTATCTGGACTGTGCCTTAAAAAGTTAAACTAATATAACATATTAGATTATATTAGATTAGATTATATATCACCAACAATGCTGAAATTATAAAACTATACAAACATCTATTAAATTTCCATTCAATAAATATTAGTTTCTACAAATATGACGGCACTGAACTTTCAAAAAATGTATAGTCTAGTAGGAGGGTTATTTGAAAAAAGTATTAACGAGTGTGATGCACAGAAGAAAGGTAAAATTCAGAGTATTATGGGAATATCTGGAAAGAGGGTCAGGGAAGACCTCTGTGAAGAAATTATTTTTAACTGATAGAAAGGATGAGAAAGAGTTACCAGGCAAAGAGAACAGATAAACAAAAGCTCAGCAGAGGAAATGTAGTATTCCAAGGAACTAAAAAAACTTCAGTTAAAGGAAGAGCTGGAGAGGTAGGCAAGAACAGAAAAGCTAAATCAGTGATGCTGGTACTTCACATAAAGGTAGTTATGAAGCCACTGAAAGACAAAAAGGGGTACAAGACCTGATTTGTACACTTAAAAAGATCATTCTACCTGCAGTGTGCAGAATGGCTGGGAGGTGACAGCAAATGAAACTTGTTAGGAGGCTATTGCAGGTAAATGTAGGCAAGATGCAATAACCACTCAGATTAAGGGGAAAACTGGGAGAAGTAGCAAAGTAAATTGACCTTGAGACTTTTAAGGACAGAAATAACAGAACTGGGCTGAAAGCCTGTCTATATGTGGGTGGTGTTTTGGTATGAGCTACTGGATAGTAGTATAATTTATATAAAACAAATGGAGAAAGAGTGGAGGAAGGTTATACTGACTAATTTTAGACATGCTAGATTTGAGATAACTATAAAAAATACAAGTGGATATATACTGTTGGATGCACAGGTCAAGAACTCTGAAAGAAGGATACCACGGGAATTCCACTTTAAGCCATCAGCTTATACTAAAAAAGCTACAGGAAGTGATAAGCTCACCTAAAGAAAATTTTTAAAAGGAATTAGAGAATGTACCTATGGCAGTGTCCTGCAAACTCTAAGATGTAATGGTGAGATAAAAGAAGACTACCAAGCAAAAGAAAGAAGGAATGATTAGGAAAATAAGGTGGAAAATCAGGTGGTAAGAGTGGTGTCAGGAAAGCTAGCAAAGGGTTTCTAGGAGGGAAATGGTCTGTCAAAGGCTGTTGAGAGGTCAAGCAAGATAAGGATTTAAAAGTGTCCATGTAGAAGAATGGAGAAGATAAAAACCAAGGAGGAGTAAAGAATACAATATTATATAAAACTGCTCAAGAAGCCTGAGTAAAAGTGAAAGAGACAGGGCAGACTTTTTAAGGAAGAGACCTGTACATATTTAAATGCTAATGGAGTACTTATGGATGAAGATGGCAGACTGAACAGACACATCTTACTTTTACTTCCTCCTAAAACTTCAGTTAAGATGAGAATAAAGAATTTCTTAAACTACTTTTTAAAGATATTATTTACATACAGTAAAACGCACAGAACTTAAGGGTTTGTTTTTTAAAACATATGCACACAAACAGAAGAGCAGACAATAATAGAAACTTGGAATCTGGAATGCATACTGACCTAAAGACCTAAGAAAGTTAAATCTCAAGCTTGCAACGAGGAAAGCAACCCAATTTATACGACAGTGTCTGAAAACAGGCAAGGAATTAGCAGCAGCAGGTTCAGGGGTAAATACTGTGCTAAAAACAAGATGACTGCTAACATCATTTAGACATCCCCATGCTCTCCACAAAATCAACTAACTGTCCCCCTCCCCCACCTTTAAGGAATTCTGGAGCATTATTCACGAGACCAGAGCAACACTGTCCAATAAAACTATTTAGTGATAGAAATATTCTACATCTGCCCTGTTCAATATGGTAGCTGCTAAACATGTGTGGTTACTGACTCCTTGAACTGTATCTAGTGCAAATGAAGAACTAAATCTTTAATTTTATTTAATTTCAATTATTTAAATTTAAGTTGCTAGTGGTTACTATATTGGATAGTGCAGCAATGAGGGTAAAACAAAGGATTCCTGAACTGGAAAACATCTGGTACAGCTGAAAAGGAGGGTTATCATACTAAAAATAGTTGAATTAAATGAACATAAGTGAATGTTTACATAATGAATGCTAAGATTTCTATGCCTTCTTCTAATTTAGCTACCATATCACTGGCAACCTAGCTTATGAGCTCCAAGCAGATCTAAAGATTCTTCAAATCTAACTAGTTCAAAGAGAAAAGACAAAAATACAGCAGGTTCTCCAATAAAAGTCTGTCCAATGCACCCTAAAACTGACAAATTCCAAGCATGCACTCAGAGCACATATAATTAAAATTAAAAGCAACCTCCCCATGAGGTCACTCTACATTTCTGCACCTGTATTCTTGGCCATGCTGTTGCAAGCTCTGTTCACCAAATACCAACATTCCTTCAAAGATAAAACGCACACAAAAGGGAAGCAGAAGTGAGCTTTCAACTCTTATTAGGTACTCACTGACCCTAGGACAACCCAAGTTTTGAACAGTGCAGCCACTAGACAGGTTAACTCAAACATCACTGAAAAAGTTCTTTCTCCTAGAGGTGAAAAGACAGTGATGAGACTAGCTGTTGTATAGTAATAAACAGAAAAATGAGACAGAATGGTTTACAGTTGAAAATAAGATAAAAAAAAAAATCCCCCATTGGCATGGATGACTATAAAAAAGATCAAGATTGTGAACTGGAGACAACTTGTACATTTACTTACTTGTACCTACTGACGACACTTTCATCACATTCAGCAATGAGAGGTAAAGTAGATTTAAGTACCCAATTTTGGTATCAAGTCCTTACAGAAAGATCAGACTGCCTCAAGAACCAACAAGTGACTTCTAAACTCCACTTTTCACTGGGTCTTCAAATTGTTACATCACCACTCCTGCCTTTGTTTCTATGTTAAATCTGTATTATCAATTTAGTTTAAAATTGTGACTTTGGGTTCATATTTATTCTTTCTAAATACATCTACTTGAAAATACCTCTACTTTGCTTTGTAAGAATCTGAAATTCAATAATTGTTAAAACTTCAGAATTAAGGAATTTTAAACACAAAAATAAATTTAGAATTTTGTACACCTACAACTAACTATATTGTGTGTCAACTATAATTGAAAAAATAAAAATATAAAAATGTAAATAGAAAAAAAATTTAGAGACTCGGTGACTTGATTTTTCATCTGAGACATATATGTCTCTCTGGATGCTGAATTCATAGACCACCTATCTGTTAACATGATTTTTAATCAGTGATTTTAGAATACCCTTGTCATCTGGTGGTAGGAAGTTAACAAGCTATAAACTGGGTCATTTTTAGGAAGAAAATAATTCAGCAACTTCCTTTAGAGGATTTATGATGTCGAGTCCATTTCTGACTCTACACAGAATAGGAATTACTAGAGCAATGAGAAGCCTATATCAAAGGATAACTTTCAGGGTCAATATATCTCCCTAAAAGAGAATGTTGGACTCTGCCTAATGGCTTATTACCTTAATAATTCTGAATACTACACCTCCCCACAAAGTCATCAGTCTTCACTATAACAGGTAGGAAAAAATACACACAAGGCACTGTTACACCTCATCAGTTCACCCTTTCTAGGCTTCTACCAAATTCTTTACATCAGTGGCACAGTACAATTTAACCAAGACAAAGGGACTAAAATTTCAAGGAGAAGCTTAAAGCAAATACTGAAAGCCTTTAGTTAAATCTGGTGTTTATAAAGCAATCTACAGCCCAGTTCTCAAACATAGGAGGCTGGATAGTGATACAAAGTTAAGTGGTCATGCATACCAAGACTGAGGAGGGGGAGAAAGCACTGGGTTTATGATAAGCCAGTACAAAAGCAAAATACTAAGTTGGAATTTTCCATGGTATGGCACAAAAGCCTACTAAAAAACTAATTTATAAAGTGATAATAATCTTTATATTATTCTGCCAACAAACAGAGCTAACCAACATTTAGTATAAAATTTTACTTTAAAATCTACTTTCATGAAAGAGCATTGAGGAGTCAAATTACATAGGAAACTATAAAAACAGAATTACAGAGCTACTGATTTAAAGGACTTTTTTCTAACTTCTGGGCTCAAACACCACAAAACCTTGAAATAGTACTATTAATTCAATTATGGTTATTTGTCAAGGAAAGGACAAGAAAGAAAAAAATTAAGAAGGCATGGAAGACAACAAACTAGTTGGGCATGACACTCATCTCTCTGAGCCTGTTTATAAACTAGAATGTGAACCTGATCCATATCTGTTTTTAAATCATGAGTATCAACAGAGAAGCCTTTAAAAAACCAAACACCCAGGTCTCACTTTAGAGCCACTGAGGCAGTGTCCAGGCATCTAAGATTTGGTTTTAATTCCCCAAATGCTTCTAATGACCAGTCAGGTTTTGGAATTACAAGATGAAATGACTGCAAGGTCCCTTCTCTATCCATGACTTAAAGTTCCAAATTGAAAATTCCATGGCAAAGGAACTGAAGATTGTACTTAGCTACAGCAGCCATCATCATGCTCCACTGAGGAAAGGAAAGCATCCTTAATTTGTGTGACCCGGCAATTATAAGAACAGGGGCTACTCACCCACGTCACAGACTGCATCTCCCATCCCTCCTCCCCAAATACTTCTCTAACTTAGGGTCTATTAAACTTCAGTGGTGAATGTTTTCTGTCCTACATAGAGAAAAGCATCTTTCATTCTTAGAACTGTAATGTCCAACCACTCAAAGGATTCAAGTTCTTGTATTTATTCCCTGCACATTTTCAATTAACATGAGATATTTTAGAGGCAGAGTGAGGGATCCTCAGAAATACTTGCAAAGAATTCCTTGTAAAGTGGCCAAGGTATAAATGAAGTTCCTCCCAGCTTTTCTCATAGAAAGGACCCACCGGACAAAGTTATCTTGAGTAAGGAGCAAAACTGATCTGAGTCATCATCCTTCATATACCAATAATGTTTTATCAATAAGCATGAG
Organism: Cynopterus sphinx; assembly: GCA_030015415.1. Lineage (NCBI taxonomy): Eukaryota > Metazoa > Chordata > Mammalia > Chiroptera > Pteropodidae > Cynopterus > Cynopterus sphinx. The sequence continues at coordinate 50,054,999 of CM057380.1, forward strand.
ACATCTGGGTGATCAGAAGATTCTGATTTCTTCCTAATGCTGTCCAACCTGAAGTACACACTGCAGTTAGGTTCTAACCATACAAGATCCTAGTATCTCTCCCGGCACCCTTCTCTCCATACCAAGCTTAGCTATTGTAGATAAATAAACATAACTAGGAACCTACCATTAAGTATCCTGGATATCCTTAAACCAAGGGTAACTAGATTCCCAAACTATTTCAAGATAAGCGGTTCTACTGCCTTCATTTCATTTAAATTCTCCCTACTAGTTTATATAGGTATAAGAAAGCTCCACTTTACACGCGGTCAAAAATGTCTAAGTGTCAGCACGAGATTAAAACCACTACCAAATGGCAAGCTAGGATTTCAACTCAGTTTTTCAGATTATTAAGTCCAAAACGCTTCCCACATCCCTCCGTATCCCTCCTCCCCCAACAGAGCGGCCCTACAGTCGAACTGGGGTTGATACTACCCTGGCATAGAGAGAACAGAAATATCAGGCTTCGCACCACCCTAATGTCCAATTGTGCCATAAGCGTTCACTAAAACAGGGTCCCAGGAGTGTGGGCTAAGAAATCGAAGGCAGGCAGGCAGGAGAACTGGCGGAATAAAAACCCTGGACTCCACGACGGCAGGTGCTGGAGGGGGAGGCCCTGTAACAGCAGCTCCCTCTCTCTCTAAGCTTTCCCGGGCTTCAAGAGGAGCGGCCGGGGCCGCTACTTTGCTCCTCTTCTGCGTCGTCCATCTCGAACTGGAGAGAAAGAGGTGAGGACAGCGGTCCCTAGGGACGAGCTCCCTCCTTTCCCCTCCCCCGCCCCCAAGGAGGTACAGTGGCGACCAGGGAGACATCTGCTGCGGCGGGTTCGAGCGTGGGAGGAGGGCAGCGCGTGAGGCCTGCCGCAGGTCGGAGTGCTGAGCTGGCGCGCAGCGGCACGGGACCGGCCGGACAGCCGGCTCCGTAAGCCATGCGGCCGACGTGACAGCCCGGCTCCCGCTTACCTTCGTCCCCCGCTGCCCTCACCTTGCCCCGTCGCGGGCCCAGACACTGCGGCAGCTCGGACTGCGGCCCTGCCTTCCGCAGCTCGCGAGGAAGCCCCGTCAGCGCCCGAGTGACCGGCCCGCTCACCGCGACCACGGCAGCGAGCTTCCCCGGGAGCTGCTGCCGGCGCTCGCTTATAGCGTCACCGCCTTCCGGGCCCTTCCGCCTCCGCCTCCGCCTCGCCCCGCCCGCGGGCGCCGGCCAGGCGCGGGGGCGGGGGCGGGGGAGGGGGCGTGGGCCCGCCTTCCCGCCGCTTCCGGCGGCGCGCGCTCTTCCGCTTCCGCCCGGACGCGTGCGGCTGCGGCGCGGTTCCTCGCGGTCTGGGCTCGCGCGCGAGGTCTCCCGCCCGGCGCCTCCTTCCCCCGCCCGGCGCCTCCTTCCAAACGCGTGAGGTCTTGTAGGAACCGATTTAAACATTACAGAGGCTCTGCAAAGCGAGCTTCAGACATCTGTTCAGCCCCTCAGAAATCTTCCCCCCAAAAAGGGTCGGGCAGACCGCGGCTACTCTACGGCCCCTGCCTTCAGGAAGCCCTTGTCCCTTGTGCGAAAAGCGAAAGACGTTGCTGCCCCGGATGCTCCGGCCCAGGTATTTCTTCTCTGGTCCTCTCGTGACGACCTTACCCAACGGCGTTGTAATGTGCCCTCCTCTCGCCTGAAAACACTTCCACTGGAGGGCAGAGCCCCGATTTTAGTCACCATAGCAGCTCGACACCAAATAGTGACTGGCCTACCAGTGCTCAGGACGTCGGTATGGTGAATTCGTTAGTCTCTTTATAATGAGAGGAAAGCGACTTCAGTCTAAAACGTTAAAGCACAATTCACTGAACAAACATTTTTTTCTGAATGTGAACATGAAGTCTCTCTTGCAAGCCCTGAGTCTAATTGTGGGGAAAGAGACATAAATATAAGAGAGTATCCTGACAGGTAGAAAATATATAATAGCAGATTTATGGTGGAAGATAAATTCAATTTTGGACCTACTTGATTCTGAATAGAGTGGAGACGGATGCAATGGAATGCCAGGAGCTGGGTGCTAGACGCCTTGTTCCTCAGGTGCAAGCGATAAGGGTGTGCCTTGACTGTAGAGAAGATAAAAACAATAGTAAAACAGACTGTAATGTTGTTTGCTTTTAATTATGTGTGTCAGCAAATTCTCAACAGGATCAGAAATTAAGTTTTCCTTCCCAAACAAAAGCTTTTCTCAGTCTGTCTTCTAAGTAGTTGTTATACTGACTGAGTTTTACGACAGTCATGCACCACTTAGCAGGGATACATGCTGCGATTTCAGCATTGTGCGAGCATCAGTGTACTTACATAAACCTACATGGTATGGCCTACTACACACCTAGGCTAGATGGTATAATTTATTGTTATACAAAGGAGAAAAAATAATATTCACTACTGTTAGGTCGGCGGTTAATTCAGAAGGTCAGCTTGATACCCGGAATCCAGACCTTCTGAATTGGGCCCACCCTAAAGCCCTAGGCGCCACCACCCTAATCCAGAGGCTCAATTAGCATTTGATTACGTTCCCCACCCCATACCCCTACTCCCACATAATCCCACAAAAATTGCGCCCTCCCACTCCAGGGCGCGACCTCTCTGGCCCCTCTCCTCTCTGGACCTGAGAACCTCACCCGGGAGCACTCACCCAATAAATGCTTGCATTTAAAACTTCTCTAGGCATGTCACGTGTTTACCTTACATCTACCTTTTGGGTTCTTGACTGAGACATCCCTGTGGTAAAATACAGCAAAACAGGAGAAAATCAAAAAGTTTAACAATATGTCTACCTGGTGTTAAAAAACAATTCTACTGAATAAGATCTAATTGGCTTTAATTAAGGGATTCATGAATGAGGCAGCATCCCATCTAGCAGCTAGAAGGGTACTCGGATGAGACGTACAAAATGGAAGGTTTTTATAGGCAAAAAGGGTGGATTAAGAAGTTAAAAGTGTATTAGGGTGGAACTAGGAAATTAAAAGAATGGATTATTTCAGGCAAGGACAGATTACCTCACTAGTGTTTATCAGGAAATTACATATTGATTAAATCTAAGTATGGTATCAGGTTTTCAGCTTAGGTGAGGCCATTCTAGGCCTGTGGTTTGTTTTTTTCTTTGATTTTTCAACACTGGGGAGGACTCAGGAAAACTAAATAACTTGCCAAAATGGCTGAAGCCACCACCTAAAATACCATCTTCAACTGAAGACAAAAGAAGAAGTTGTGGCTAGGAGGAGTCCTTATGGGAGGTTACCAGGAAAAGCACCGTAAACAAGGGTAAGCTTGTTATGCAGATTTAAGTCGATTTCTCCCTTCATATGAGTTTCTGGAAAGTCATCTCCCTTTTCCTGGTACAGCTAGGGAGGCACATGTACATCTGGAGATTTCCTTTACAAATAAATGTATTTTACGAAGGATAACTCTTACCTGGTTTCCAGAACTTCTTCCATGTCTACTGTTTCTTAAAATTAACCAGCCTAAAATAATCCTAATGCCAAAGACACATATTTTGGGGTGACAAATTCTGTTCCTCTACAGCTCATAGACTACAAACCTGTACAGCATTTTGTTGTAGGCAATTGTAACACAATGGTATTTATGTAATGTGTTGCTCTCAGATGCCTTAATATATGTGGTCTGTCCTTGACTGAAAGGTCGCTCTGTTGTGCCTGACTGTATTTAAACTTCAGATTGACCTGGTTCCTCAGTTCAAATGTGAATTGTTCAAGATTTCCACTTCCAGCAAAGATGGAATAACAGAGATCAGATTTACCTTTCCAAATGAAACAACCAAAAAGCCAGACAAAAAATATGAAACATCACTTTTCAAGACATTTGATATAAGGCAAAGAATGGTGATCCTGAGAGATGGGGTAAGCCCCCAAACCCCTGCAGTGTACTGCCTGGTGAGTCTCTAGGATAAGTACAGCTATAGGAAACAGGAAAAGCCTGGTGGTTTTCCTTAGTTGAGAGGAAGATGCAGGGAGATTGGGGAGGCCAAAGCAACTAGAGTTCACAAGGAAGACTCATAGTAAAGAGAGAAAACGAGAGTCGTTTAAAGAGAAAGCTCCTGCTGCTTATTAGTTTCTTGTTGATTTTCAGCCATTTGACCATTTTGTGTCCTAATGTGGTTTGCTTTAATTTATCTGGCTTGGGTTTCACTGAGCTGGTCTAATTTGTGGGTTGGTGTTTCTCATCAGTTTTGGGAACTTTTTAGCCAGTGTCTTTGCAACTATTGTTTTTGCTCCATTCTCTATCTCTGCTACTCTTGGATTCCAGTTACATATATAAGATTATTTGACTTTATTCACCATGTGTTTTACACTTTGTGCCATCTTTTTTATTTTGATGCTTCAGTTTAAATATGTTCTATTGACCTGTTTTTGATTCTACAAATTTCTCTTATATGGCCTCCAGTCTGATATAAAATCTATGCATGGAGTTCTTAAATTTTAATATTGTATTTTCAGTTTTATAATTTAATTTGATTTTGTTTTTTTATAGATTCATTATCCATTTGAAGTCTCCATCTTGTAATCCATTTTTTCATCTTTTTCTTCATTTTCTTTATCTTATTTATCAGTCCTTGTCTATCTTTAACATTTTGATCATTTGTTAGCCTAGTTCAATGGTGCATTTTTCTCTTTTGATTATCCTATTGTTTTGCCTTTTCACATGCTTGGTAATGTTTCCTTGTGTGCCTCACAATGTATATAAAAGAATTGTAGAGCCCCCACACAATATCTCCCAGTGAGAATTCCCCTTCTCTCTATTAGGTTGATAGAGTGAAGGGCTGATCATCATAATATAATCAAGAATTTACCTGGATTTTGGCAAGGTTGCCCTTTAATTTAGATTCAATCCACTGCTGGGTCATTCCTATTTTTCAGAGGTAGCCCAAACTTTGATAGAAAACCTCTGTTTCCTCAGCCCTGAAAGACTACAGGACATTCAGTTTATTCCTTTAGAGATGTTGAGCTTAGTTCTTTTGCCTCAAGCCTATATATATCTTAAGGGAGAGATTAGCCATGTGTTAAAAAGGCCATGTGGCTCCAATGGGGCACAGTTTCCTAAGTACCATGACTTTTCAAAAGTGTTGGCCCAGTCCCACAGCCTTCCAAACAGGTCTTGAATCCAGCAAATGCCCATACAGAAAACCAGGCAAGCACTGGGACTCTTCTAATTTCCAATCTGTCCCAGTAGTTTCACGTGACCACCATAAATTCCTCTAGGTTTTCTCTTCCTAGGTTAAGACTGATTCTCAGCCTACACCTAGAATCCAGCAAATGTCTCCAGAAAAGAAAACATCTAGTGATTATCAAGTCACCTTAGAATGGCTCTCCCCTCTCTGGAATTTTAGTTTACCTGAAACTAGGTATCATGTCCTTTTTTGACAGTTCTCCAATGTATTTTAGAATATGGTATTTTTAACTTATTCTGTACTTTCAAAAGCTGTTACAGCAGGAACATTGTCCTGCTGCAACCTACTACATCCTACTTGGAAACAAAAGTCACTTGTAAAACTCAGTTATATCATGTCTACAATGCCTAAGGGTATAAATGATACCTTGTTTATAACCATAATTATAACATTTCCTTAGATAGACTTAGACATTTATATAGCCTATGTAGAAATTTATATAGGTTTATTGCTCACTAAAAAATGTTTTTTTCCCATTTTTCTAGCTATTATTTGCTTGCCCTAATTTGTCCTATAGAAGATTCTTTTAAAATAATAGTTTAGCTCTTACTGCTCACTCAGTATTTTATAGGCGTCATAATATTTATTTAAATTTCACAACAAACCCCTGAGGTAAGAATTTTCTTATTTTTATAAGCGAGAAGAAAAACTAGATATAGTCAAATGCCTGAAGTCAGTTAAATCTATCTGATTTTAAAACCTCTAAAAGATACACTATTTGACTTCCTTTCAGTATTCTAAAACTGTGTTATGAAAACTAATAGCCACTAGCCACATATAGCTATTTTAATAAAATGAAAAATGCAGTTCCCAGTTGCCCTAGACACATTTCATATGCCCAATAGCTACATGTGGTTGAAGGCTGCCATAATAGAGGTAGCTTTTATGATCTATGTATAGATCATTTCTGTCATTGTAGAAAGTTCTATTGGAAGGCATTGCTATTAGAAGATTTTTAAAGAAAGATCCATGAGAACAATATATTCTGAGTTCTTGAATATTTTTTCAATGTTTGTGGCCTGCCTGCCTTTGGATTTGAATGATTTTCCTGAGTTTAGAATTCTAGGGTGTTATTTTCTTTCATTGAGGACTTCAAAGCATTCACAAAAACTTCTAGTGTGACAGCCTGCTGGAATGTGATAGGAGTAAAAGTTAATTAAAAGCCCTGAAACTAGACAAGGGAAGTTTACCTTAGCAATTTGCAACTAGGACAAGAGTGTCTCATTCCCGGGACCCTTAACAGCAATTTGTAACTAGGACAAGAGTGGCTAGTTCTTGGGACCCTTAACAGCATCCTTAACAGCATCCTGTAGTGAAACTTGTGACAATGAGCTTATATGCTAAGAGGACAACATTCCAGGATACAGATAACAAGACCATTTGCAAGGACATTTATCTTTGTAATGATTAACTCCTGTTGACTTTGTGAAGGACTAACTTCTGTGTTTTTTCTTAACTTATTTTGTTCAGGAATGCAGTGGTGTGTGGGGGGGGAGGGGAGGCTTTATAAACTGCCTCCCCCAAGAACCCTGGACTGGTCCCTTCTAACCCTGCATGGTAGAGGGTCAGTCGCCGGCTGGCTAATAAAAGCTCACAATTAATCTCAGTTAGTTTCATGGGTTTCAGTTGTGCCCCAACAGTAGTGTTGAATATTGCTAGGAAGAGGTCTGAAATAAATTCAATTTAAAAAAAAATAAATGCAACTTTATTGAAATATATATTCTGGATATAAATACCTTATCAGATTCAAAATTAGTTAAATTTATCTATTTTTTTATTTTGCCCCTTTTGCTGTCATATCTAAGAAACCTTTGCCTCACTGAATGGCATAGAGGTTTCTTCCTATAATTTTTTCTAAGAGTTTCGTAGTTTTACATGTACATCTATGACCCACTTGGAATTAATATTTGTATATGGTGTAAGCAAGAGAGTTGCAGTTCATTCTTTTGCATATGAATATTCAGTTGTACCAGCACCATATGTTGAAAAGACAGTTTTTCCCCTATTGAATTTGTTGACACCCTTGCAAAAATCAATTGACCATAAATGTGAAGGTTTTTTTTTTCTGGCCTTGAATTTTATCCCATTTATCTATATGTCTATTTTTAAGCCATTACCACGCTCTACTACTATTTTTTTCATATATTGATCTTGTATCCTGGAAACATGCCGAACTCATTCTAATATTTTTTATGTGTATGGATTCTTTAGAATTTTTTTTACAAAAAAAAATTTGAATAGACAGTTTTACTTCTTCCTCTTCAAAATGGGTGCTTTAAATTTTTTTCTTGCATAATAACCTTTGCTAGAACATCTAGTACTATGTTGAACAGAAGTGGCAAGAATAGGCATCCTTGCCTTGTTCCTGATCTTGGAGAGAAAACAGTCTTTCATCATTAAATGTTATAGTAGTTTGAGGTTTTGTAAATGATATTTTTCCCCTTAACGAAGTTCTGTTCTATTCCTAGTTTGTTGAGTGTTTTTGTCATGAAGGGATGTTGAATTTTGTCAGAGGCTTTTTCTGCCTATATTGCAATGATCATGTGGTTGTGTTGCTTTATTAATATTTATTTTATAGGTCATATTGATTGCTTTGTATATGTTAGACCAACTCTGCCTTTCGAGGAATTCGTCCACTTCATTGTTGGGAGCCGTTTGCTTGATGGCTGCCCTTTGGGTAGACAAGGCATTGTTTGCTCAGCAGGGTGTTTGCAATTACTTTGCTACTTTTGTAGCGGCTGAGAAGCACCTGTTGCTCCAGAGAGTTTGCTGAGTGTTCTATGACCTCGATAGGGAGGAGGATGAGAGCCTTGAGAGAGCAACAGGCTCCCTGTGCAGGTGCAAGCAGTTGTTTATGCATACTTGTCGGTTTCCCACGCAATCATGGTGTATAAATAGGGTGTGCTGAATATACTCGGGGCTGCAGTATTCACTGTCAGTCCTCCGGAATCTATCTCTTGTCTTTGTCTTTTCTTTAATCCTCACTCCCCCTCTCAGGTACTGCTCGATCTTGGCTGGTGGGTTCCGGCAAGTGGTGCCCAAACAGGGACTTGAGAACTGGGAATACAGTGAAGGACACCGTGGAATAGAGAGCACTCAGTAAGGTAAGTGTTGCGGTGAGTACTTTTCGGGAGTAATTATGGGAAATGGAAATAGTCATTTGCTTTTTGTACATATGCTTAAGAATATGCTCCGCGCCCGTGGAGCAAAAGTAGGACATCAACAGTTGTGTAACTTTTTAGATCTTGTAGAGAAAGTATGTCCTTGGTTTCCAGAGGAGGGAACGGTGAGTTTAGAAACATGGAAGAAGGTTGGAAAAGGGCTTCAGGATTATTATGATGTCCATGAACCGGGTAAGGTGCCTGTGGACACATTTGGGTTGTGGACCTTAATAAGGGATAGTTTAGATCCCAGGCATGAGAGAGACAAGATAGAGAATGAAATCGCGGGACAAGGCTGTTTGGGGGACGCCTCGGCAGGCTTGGAAGAGAGCGAAAATAAGCCTTCCGTGCTGCACGTGCCACCTGTCTATGCTGAGCCTGCCCTTGCGTGGGTGCCCGGAGATAGAAGTTGGGAGCCTTTAGATCCAGGAGATGCAGAACATCTAGATGAGGCTGCCAGGTACCATGAGGAGCAGGATGACCCCCCTCCTCCCTCTGTGGCCTTAGCAGGAGCCGAAGCACCTCTGGGGGCACGATCCACTTGTGGCAGAGGTACAGCACTTGCAAAACACTTTCACTTCGTTAGCTGTCCAGATGCAACAATTACAGTCGCAGCAAGCTCAGGGAAAGCTTCAGGGCCCGTCAGAATGGGTGCTGAGATTGGGTATTCACAAGACACCAAGTATTATAGCAGGTTTGGACCCTCCCCTGGTGGAAGAGCAGCCACCTGTCATAGCAGTGGTGCGAAGGCCCCCCGAGGAACCGCAGCCTCTATTGGTACAGCAATCACCCTCACAGAATGTGCTAAGAGAAGCTGCCAAAAGAGGGGAAGATACCAATGGGTTTCATCTAGCATTTCCAGTGGTAGAACAGACTGATGCCCAGGGTAACAGGGTTCGGCCTCAAGACCCCTTGCCTTTCAAGCAGTTAAAGGAATTAAAGGCAGCTTGTGCTCAGTATGGACCAACAGCTCCATTTATTCGAGCGATGCTTCAGTCATTGTCCATTGAGGCTCTTCCCCCTAATAATTGGAAGCAGTTAGACAGAGCATGTTTATCCAGGGGAGACTTTCTGTTATGGAAGTCAGAATATGCTAAGCAATGTCAGAAGACAGACATTAATCGGACACAGAAGATACCAATTACATTTGATATGCTAGCAGTTGAGGGGCAATATCAAGAAACCACGCAACAGTTGGATTTTGACCTGGCTGCATATGCACAGATCAATGCCACAGCTAAAAGAGCATGGTATAAATTACCCTCTACAGGAAGACAGACTGAGGACCTGTCTAAGATCAGACAAGGACCTGATGAGCCATTCCAAGATTTTGTTGCCAGGCTAATGCAAACAGCAAGCAGGTTGCTGGGAGATTCAAATGCCGGTCTATTGTTGGTTATGCAGCTAGACTATGAAAATGCTAACACTGTATATCAAGCGGCCTTAAGGCCCTTTAGAAAGAAAGGCAATTTGGCCAATTATATTAGGCTATGCTCTGACATAGGACCAACTTATACACAGGGCCTTGCAATGGCAGCTGCCTTGCAGGGAAAGACGGTTAGAGAAGTGCTGTTTCAGCAGAGGGGGCCCCAGAAAGGCAGAGCTTCTGGACCCTCAGGAAGTTGTTACGGATGTGGTCAGAAGGGGCATCAAGTGAGACAGTGTCCAAATGAGCATAGAGTTACACCTCAAAATCTCTCTAAGGAAAGGTGTCAGCCAGGCTTGTGCCCAAGATGCAAGAGGGGAAAGCATTGGGCTAATGAGTGCAAGTCTAAGATATCATGGGAAATCCTCTCCCTCAGGGAAAGGGGAAGAGGGGCCAGCCCCAGGCCCCACAACAATGTTATGGGACACTCCAGAGTTTCATTCCCCAGCAAGGAAATTCGTTTGAGATTTCTTTAGAGCAACCCCAGGCAGTGCAGGACTGGACCTCAGTTCCTCCACCTACACAGTATTAACTCCAGAAATGGGATGCAAGCTCTGCCTACAGGAGTTTATGGCCCATTACCGCAAGGTACGATGGGGCTACTCCTTGGCAAAAGCAGTGCCACCATGAAGGGGATTTTAGTAGAACCAGGGGTAATTGATGGAGACTATACTGGGGAAATTAAGATAATGACCCATTCCCCTGCAGGGATCTCTGTAATTCCATGGGGAGATGCATAGCACAATTGTTGTTGCTCCCTCAGGTGCAAACTAAGAATACAGCCAAAAAGGAAAGGAGAGGAAATGCAGGGTTTGGATTATCAGATGCATATTGGGTGCAAGCTATAGGAGCCCAACGGTCAGAACTTACCTTGAAGATCAACAGGAAAGAGTTCCAAGGGCTCCTGGAAACAGGGGCTGATGTCTCAGTCCTTGCAGCTGATCAGTGGCCTCAAGCTTGGCCTAAACAAGCCACAGTAACACAATTGCAAGGAATAGGCCAAAACCGAAGTCCTGAATAGAGCAGTAATATCTTGTTTTGGAAGGATGCAGAAGGGCATGAAGGTACATTCCAGTCATACATAATTCCAGGTCTACCAGTTAGTTAATCTTTGAGGACGGGCTGTTGAGTAGAATAGGAGTATACCTCTATAGTCCAAATGAGCCTGTTGCACAGCAATTGTTTGATCAGGGGTTTCTACCTAATCAGGGTTTGGGAGTCAATGGACAGGGAATACAAGAACCTTTGATGCCTGTTCAGTGACCACTCAGAGCAGGTCTAGGGTATTTTTAGAGGGCGTCACTGTACTCCACGCAGACCCCATTACTTGGAAAAGTGAGGAACCTGTGTGGATGGATCAGTGGCCTCTCATTGAAGAGAAAATAAAAGCCGCAGAGCAGTTGATACAGGAACAGCTTGATAGTGTACATATAGCCTCTTCTAATTCTCCTTGGAACTCACCAATTTTTGTGATAAAAAAGAAGTCAAGAAAATGGAGGTTGTTGTAGGACCTCAGAAAGGTTAACGAAACTATGGAGTTAATGGGAGCACTTCAGCCAGGACTACCTACACCTTCGGCTTATACCTAAAGATACCTTTAAGATTATTCTAGATTTAAAAGACAGTTTTTACACTATCCCTCTAGCTCCAGAAGAGTGTAAAAGATTTGCCTTTAGTGTGCCATTGGTGAACTTTAAAGAACCTATGAAAAGATATCATTGGAAAGTGTTACCTCAGGATATGGCCAACAGTCCTACCCTCTGTCAAAAATTTGTGGCCCAAGCAGCTACTAAAGCCCAGCAGGCCTACTCTGAGATGTATATAATTCATTATACGGATGACATTCTCTTAGCCTATAGGCCAGGAAGGAGTTCTTTTAGCAGCCTATGCTAATTTACACCAAGCCCTTAAAGATCAGGGGCTAATAATTGCTCCTAAAAAGGTACAAACTGAACCATCTTATTCTTATTTGGGTCACAAACTGTATGCTAAGACAACTATGCCTCAGAAGGTGCAACTCAGGAAGGATGAGTTGAAAACTTTAAATGATTTTCGAAAACTGATGGGAGATATTAATTGGCTCAGACCTCATTTAAAGATTTCTACAGGAGAGTGAAAGCCTCTTTTTGACATTTTGAAAGGAAATCCAGCTCCTACATCTGCTAGAGAGTTGAATGAAGAGGGAAGACAAGCTTTCTTTACAGAAGGTAGAACAGGCTATGGAGTTACAGCATGTGCAATATATAGGTTACTCACAGAAATGAGCCGCTTATGTCCTGGCCACCGCCCATACATCCATGGCAGTTTTATGACAAGGTGGTCCCTTACTCTGGTTGCATCTACCTATGTCACCAGCAAAGGTGTTAACACCCTATTATGAGGCTGTAGCCTGCCTAGTTCAGATGACTCAGAAAGAATCTAGAAAGTACTTTGGGACAGAGCCTTCCCTGATTGGAGTGCCTTTTACCAAACAGCAACTAGACTGGTTATTTCAGAATGTGGATGCATGGGACATTGCTTTTGCCCATTATTCAGGAACCATAGAAAACCATTATCCAAAGGATAAGCTGTTGCAATTTGTTAATAGTCACGAATTAGTGTTTCCTAAAGTCATGAGACAGTCTCCTATAAAAAGTGCTCGAGTAGTTTTCACAGATGGATCATCTAATGGCACAGCTGCATATGTGATTCAGGGCCAATCACATATTCTTCATACACCACCAGCTTTGGCTCAGGTTCTGGAACTTAAAGCTGTTGCCACTGTGTTTCAAGCTATGGCCTCCTGTCTCTTTAACTTATACACTGACAGTCATTTTACAGCAAAGGCTTTACAGGTCTTAGAAACAGTAGCTTATATCCATACTGCCAACAATGAAGTTCAGGAACTGTTTTTGCAGATACAGTGGTCCCTGTGAGTGGTCCTTGTTTTGTAGGGCATATCAGAGCGCATTCAGGACTCCCAGCGCCCTTGGCGGAGGGTAATACTCTTGCAGATGCAGCTACTCAATTAGTTGGCCTGTCTGAATTAGAATGTGCACAGTGATCGCATGCATTGCATCATCAGAATAGTCAAAGTCTCAGGAAGCAATTTAATATTACTAGGGAGGCTGCCCGACAAATTGTTCATCAATGTAGTGCTTGTCCTGAACATCACTCTGTGTCCCATTACGGAGTTAATCCAAGGGGCCTGTTACCTAACCAGCTCTGAAAGATGGATGTCATACACATTCTGGAGTTTGGAAAGCTAAGGTATGTACACATCACCATTGATACATTTTCAGGTCTTCTTATGGCTACTACCCAGTCTGGTGAAGCTACTAAACATGTTATTTCCCATTGCTTGAAAAGTGGGCCTACCATCCATCATAAACACTGACAATGGGTCTGGGTATACTAGTCAAGCTTTTCAACGCTTTTGTTCTCAGCTCTCCATTGTGCACAAAATGGGAATTCCATATAACCCTCAGAGTCAGGGAATGGTGGAACGCGCCCATGGTGCTTTGAAGCAGCAATTACATAAAATAAAAAAGGGGAGCTATACCCCATCTCCCCTCAATAATAGTTTAAATCATGCTCTTTTTATTTTAAATTTTTTGACTTTGGATGCTCAGATGAGGTGGAAGGATCCCCTCACAGGTCAATGAAATGGCCCCGACCCAGAGTTAATTAATATGGGGACGAGGGCATGTTTGTGTTTTCCCATAGGATGCTGAAAATGCCAGATGGTTGCCAGAGAGGTTGGTCCGGTTTGCAGGCAACGCACCTCTTCAGAGGCCCATCGCTGATGCCAATGCTCATGAGTAAACCCCTGATGATTAGAAGAGAGCTGTATTGGGCCTACATTCCTGATCTTCCAATTTTACACCCATCGGTATGGGAAGGACCAGAGGTTATAGTTCGAGTGGATAACATGCGCCTGCTGGGTCAGCAACCTGTGGGATGGGAACAGATACAGAGCACATCAGGATTTAACTACACTGGTTCCGGAGCAGGATTGCCAATCTGCCTCTCCAAAAATGAGCCAACTCCGGGTTGTCTAAAAGTCTCTAAAAAGACTGTCGGGAAAGAGACAATCAGTGGACATTTACTGGCTAGGGAAAAGTGTTAATATCACCTGGAATTGGACTGAATTTAATATCACCTGTTATGAATGTAACTTAACCAACTGTGTTATCAGAAGGGACTATGGTGGTAGTGTTATACCAACCATCATTGGTTATGATCCCAGTCAATGTTACTGGTCCCTAGTATGTTGAATGAGGATTGCAGGTGCTGGAAGAAATGAAAAAGGCCTTGAGCAGGCCTAGGCGTGCTGCGGAATTGATTGTTGCAGATTCATGCAGACATGCACGGTGTGAAGCTCCAGGCCCTGACTTGAAAGGTCAGAGACCCCATCTTCCTATTTGCCGAGGCTGGTAATCAAAAACGGATGATTCCCTCAGGGTTGAACCAACCTAAGACAGGGCATGCATGCCAGAGATGTGTGTACCGATGTTGGGTAAGGTTTCAACCTGAAGAGGGATTGCCTAAGACAGGCACAGTCTGTTGGCGCCACAGCTGGGAAGGCTGTGGTTTGTATAAAATAATATTCTTTATTTGTGTTCTAACCTTTATTATTTGTCACCTGTTGCTTTACATTTAGTTGGCTCTTCTTTTTCTAGTTTAAGGTGGAAGGTTTGATTATTTATTTGAGGTTTTCTTAAAAAAAAAAAATTCACTTACTGCTGTGTCCAACAAGTGGCAAATTATGCCACATCCAGTGTGGTTCTGGAGAATGTACCTCAGTGGGAATGGTGAGAGATTAAGAAAAGAAAGAAGACAGAAAGCTGGGATCAGGAGGTCCACTGTCCACTGATGGTGGGGCAATGGCATAGTTTTATTTTTGCAAGCTGCTTTTATACAAGAGTGTACAGTTGCTGGCTAAGATAAGATCATCTTCTACACAATCACCCAATCCACACCCTGCTATGATCTTTTGTAGTTCCATCTGTGGCTATAAGTGTACTTCCCCGTCTTGGAGCAACACTGCATTGTCCCCCCCCCCACCTCCACCCCGCATTCTTGGGAGGGTTCCTTGAGGTGAGGCAACCCTTGGTTGATCTCACAGATTGCAAGGACCTTGTCATTTTACAGTCTGCTCTCTACAACTTACAGCTATCTTTTTCTAAACATGGTGTTAGCTGTATCTTGTGAGTTTTGATGTATTGTTTTTGTTTTCATTCATTTCAAAATATTTTTTTCTTTGACCCATTGGTTATTTAGGAGTGTGTTTAATTTTCACATATTTGTTAGTTTTCAAAATTTCATCGTTACTGATTTCCAATTGTATTCCACTGTGCTCTGAGAACATGTTTTATATGATTTGTTTTTAAAACTATTAAGATTGGATTTATGGTCCTAGAGAATGTTTTATATGTAGTTGAGAATAATATGTATTCCGTTGTTATTCAATATAAAGTGTTGTGTAGATGTCTTTTAGGCATAGTTGGTTTAAAGTGTTGTTCAAGTTTTCTATATCTTTGATCTTCTGCCTTATTGTTCTATCCACTACTGAAAGTGAGATTTTGAAGTCTCCAATTGTTACTGAGTTGTCATTTCTCCCTTCAGTTCTGTCAGTTTGTGCTTCATGCATTTTGGGTTTCCTGAGATATGGACTATTTAGAGTTAGCCACTGACCTGGAATTTCAGACAGTGGAAAAGACACCTGATTTGACTTCTGAGACTAAAATGGAGACATAGTCTGCCACAGAAAAAAGTATATAGCATAGTAAATCTGACAACCCGATCCCATCATAAATTCCTAAACAGTGTTATGCAGCATAGGGTCACTAAAAAAAGGTAATAAAGTACAACTAAAAAACATGTATTTATTATTATTATTTATGCCTATAGCACCTGATACTTCCTAGGTGGTCTCCCATCCAAGTACTAACCAGGCCCAAACGTGCTTAGCTTCTGAGATCAGATATTGGGCTTGTTCAGGGTGGCATGGCCATAGGCTATGGACCTTGGCTCCACTGGGGCATGAACCCAGGACCTTTTGCATGTAAAGCAGATGTGCTAACCACTATACTATGGAACCACAGAACTAAAAATTTAAATGGCCCATTTAGCTATTAGTGAGAGTTAGTGCTTACATGCCAAGAATAAAATTTGAATAAAAAAATGACCAGTTTAAATTCATTTACTAGCCAAGTGACCCTCTATCCTATACATTAGTCTTCTAGGTCAGTTTATCTTAGTAAAATGATAAGCAGCTACAGGTTATTGTTAACAGCAGTTAAAACCACAAATATTAAACTGTAAATGTCAAGGACTATCTTCATCTGTATTATGTTTGTAATTTAAAATGTTTTCGCAAGGACAGTATGTGTTATTCTAATAGAAAATTCACACACTAGGAGTGGTCAGTTCCTACTCAGAAAGGTCATACTCTAGGCATCTACTATAAGCACTTTTGTTATCCATATCTCCATCAACACCTCAGATTCTGCTAACAAGCAAAGTGAGGATCAGAAATGTATATGAAATCAGTCACTTGTTAGCAATAGGCTCTTATCAGTGAAATTAAAGGTGGTCAAGGCATTTGGACTGACTAAAAATTTGAGACACTGCAGCCTTGCACGAACCCTCACCACTTCAAACTTCTTGGGTAGCTAGCTTTACTGAAAGAACCTAAAATATATAACAAATTGGTTTAGGTCACTTGAAACAATCTGCAAATCAAGATTTTCTTTATTCTTTTCTACCTCTTCTCCCACCAAAAGCCCAGAGCCTACTCAATCACAAAAGATCCTCATTATGAAAGTCCACAGTATTCTGCAGCTCTGAACAGAGCCAGTCTTCAAATTTGTGCTCTTTAACTAACTCATTAATCCAGACTAATCCAATATTCACTAGAGGATTGTAACTGTCCCTTAATCCATTTAAGAGTTGTAGATGAAAAGGGGGCTATAATAAATCTAACCAAAATAATCTTTCAGGGTGATCTTATTATAAAGTCCTAACTGGACAGGTCATGGTAGGTAGTCACACCCCAGGCCTATAAAAAATTTATCTTCCCCTTAAACAAGTTCTATTCTTGTATATTGTTAACACACTTCTGAAATGTTAGAAGTAATAATTTTTTCAGACTCCTGGGAGGCATAACCAGCCTCAAGGGAGCATGTAATCTTTATCCTGTAATCCAATCATAGATTTCGCAGTCTTACTTTCTCTCATCTTCCTATAATCTTACCTTCCCTTAATTCCAAATGCAAAAAAGGGATCTGCAAACTGTCATTCTCAGGATCATTTGCGATCTTGTTCCCCCATGTCATCAGCTTGACTCAAATAAACATTTTTATTTTTTCAAATAAACTCATAAAAATTATCTACAGAATCAGATGTTTCTTACTTCAACACACCTCAAGAATTGCTTGGTCTACATAACTGTCAACATGCATAGAAAAAGGTCTAAAAAGACAGAAACTAAGTTTTCCTTTGGGATTGAGGAGCCTTTAAAAATCCAATGTTTCTAAACATTATTTCATTTAAATTCTTCCAGAATAGTGGTGTAAACCTGAGTATAGTGGGGCAGTGATAAGAATTAGGTTTTTCACCTTTCATCTTCCACAGGATCTTTGAAACTCGGTGGCAGCAGTGTCCCTGAGGGAACTAAAGGGCAAGAAAAAGCCCTAAAAGACCATTTGCTCTGGGCAAGTGGGTCACCTCTGCTCTTGCTATGGGTAGCTGACTTGTCTCAGTTAAGCTAAATCAATCCCTCCATCAAGTATTTATAGCAGATAATTGTTTTTTTTTTCCCCACTGATGGGTCATGCAACACTGCAACTATATGTAAATTGCATGTTTTCATAAACTACATAAATAATTCCATTCCTTCAAAATCAGCTATATAGCTGAGATGAGGCCTAGAGGTGCAAGTTGTTTCCAGTTAACTCAGAAATGTTGATGAGTATTAGAAAGGCTGAAAGTCTAGTTGGGTAATATTGAGCACATTATTTAACCTGACCCTTTTCTTCCCATCTAAAAATGAGCATATTAACCCCTATCAGCTATGCAGGATCAAAGGAAACTACAGATATGAAAGTGACTTGTAGAAATATTAGGGGGTGCCATAGATGTTTTTTGTGTCCCTGACATTCCTATATTGAGACCTAACCCCCATTGTGATGGTATGAAGAGGTGGGCCTTTGGGAGATGATTAGGTCATGAGGATGCCCTTATAAAAGAGATGCCAGAGAGCTCCTTTGCCCCTTCCACCATGTGAAGACAGTGAGAAGACAGCTATCTATGAGCCAGGAAGTAGGCCCTCACCAGACACCAAATTTTGCCAGTTCCCTGATGTTGGCCTTCCTAGCCTCAACACTGAACAATTTGTTGTTTACAAGCCACCCATTGTATGGCATTGATATAGCAGCCTGAATGGGCTAAGACAGGAGAGCTATAAAAAAACTGAAATTACAGTTTTCACATGCAAGCAAGCTATGCTGGTCACTGCTGCATACTATACCCATTTCCCCTTCTTTACTAACAAGTCTGATTTTTTATCTGGGAAGGCAATATGCCCAGTTTAGTCCTCCAGAATCTCTTGCAGCTTTGAGGTGCCAAATGACAGTTCTAGCCGATGAAGCTGAGGGTTTCTTGGAAAACTTGTTCTTTCTTGATGTAGGTACTACTTTCCTTCTTTCCTTTGCCTTTTTTGATCATTCTCTGTTCTTCCTGCCTGACACCTGAACATGAAGCTGGAGATGAAGCAGCCATCTTGCATCTGTGTAGCAATAAGCATATAGGCCTACATGCTAAGAATGGAGTGAAAATATGGATAGAGCCCATGACAACCCTAGATTGACCACCACTGGACTTCTTTTTGTATGACTTTTAAATAAAAGTCTTATTTGATTACAGTCATTCTTCGGTACCTACTACTTATAATAAAACTTACTCTTAATAGAGATATAAACCAATACCCCAAAGTATATTTCTTTTTAAATCCCCTTCAGGAAAATGACTATCCAAATTATAATGTACAGTCTCATATTTTGAGTTACGTATGACATGTAATATTATAAAATCAATTTCATAGTATGTTACCAAACAAGAATGTATTGGAGCCTTCTTGGTATTGTATTTGTAACATAAATTCTTAAGATATGTTATGCATACGTTTTTAAAGATGTGATGTGGGGGAAAGGGCAAATAGCTCTGTGCAGCTTTCTCAATTCATTAGTCCTTCTGCTACTGCATTACCATAAAGGACTGTCTAATGGATACAGTAAAAAAAAATGTAATGATAGATCATTTATCAAATGCTTACTATGTGTGCGGCATCATTCTAACATTTTATGTGAAATTAATGCATTTAACCCTCAAAAAAACAAAAAACAAACAAACCCTATGATATATGCTCTTTTATCATCCAAAACAAAACCCACCAATTCACGGTAACAATTTTCAGTGCACAGTACTGTTACTAAAAGCATAACTGGTCCTCCCACTGGCAGCAGAATTTTCAATTATACACCCTATTTTTATTTAGAAAAAATTTCCAAGTTCAATCATGACTATAAGATGAAGCAAAAACAAGCTTTAATGAAGCTTTGTCTTACAGTACTTAGTGATGGATGAAGAAATGTGCAGCAAGATGTAATCAAGTACTCAGAATTCTTGAGGTAATACTTGGGTTAGCTTTGCTTTGTCATTAAAAAAAAATATACTGAAACTGGACAGAGCAGGCACACAATGGAGTATAGCAGTAGTAAAATAGGCAAAGGTAAAAGGAAGTAGAAAAGTATTTGCTTGGCTGACAATGCAAGTAATTTGAAAGTGGCTGATCCATATATCCAACAGTCTATGGCCTAAATTATTTTTCGATGATGCCTTAGTTTTGGATCATTCATTAAATAAGATCTATGAATGAATGAGAAAAATGATAAACATTTAAACACTTCTCATATCACCAAGAAAAAGAGTGTGATCAAAATAGTAACATTGTCTGTAGTAAAAACTCATAGGATTTAAGGTGTTGTTTTTTTTATTGAAAACCAAAGCTCTTCAACAAAATTATTAGCAGCAAAGCTTAGTTTTCTAAAGTGTAAGAAATATTTAATGTAATTAAGATGTTTTCTAGTTTCAACTACAAAACTCCTTAAAAATTTTAATGACAATAAAGCAATGTGAATGAGATTGTACTGTTATACATTCCTTAATCTTATTGTCCAGATCAAACAGCTTTTGAAAATGGTGCATTTCTGTTTTTAAATACAGAGTCAAAGTGAAGTTATTCATGAAGAAATAGAAAACATTCTGGCAATGCATTCATGGTGCTGGAGCACATACCTACAGATCTAAGAATGCAAGACAGGAACATACGTGGTACTGTCACTCCATTTTGACTGTTAAAGAAAAAAAAGGGCAGCACAACTAGGGAGATGTTTTAACCTGCTACAGAACACAAACTGGGATCGGTCGATAAAAGGTAATGTGATAGGTATCTTTTAACAGGTATAACAAATTACATATCCATATGACTGTTGTTCCTTACAAAATCAACATCTGGGTTACAAATTTATATAAAGGCTATCGCTATTTACTGAACATATTTTGTTTGGAATGTAATACTTTTCATCTTTTTTTCTAACAAAAAGATATATAGGTGAAAGTTATAATCAGGATTACTGAAGCTATAAAAACCTCTTTGTAAAGACAAAGATACTCATCGACTCTTAATTTCTCACCAAGAAATCTACAACTGCTTTTTAAGGCTGAGCTGGCTTTCTTCCACCACTAGCACATTCTAGATAATGCTTTTCTCCTTTGGGAGCTCACATTAACAAACTCAAGGAACTAAACACTTTTAAGATTAAACAAAATTATCAGGAAGGCAAATCTGTTATTCAATGCATACTACAAATTAAGTTGTAAAGAAACTTTTAGGAAATTTCTTCATTTTATCACTACCACTCTTTCCCTCCAATTTAAGTTAACCAAGAGCTACCTGCATACTGTATATTCAATATACAGAATCCTACTAAAAGCTTTCCAAAGTCATTATATCCTATTCTGGACCCTAGCCCAAAAAAATGCCTGTACATAACATTTCTTAAAAGCTAGGAATTAATGTCCTCTATTTCACACCAAGGAAGTCTGGTAAGTAGAATCTTAGGAATTCACAGAAACACCAGTATGCACACTGGCTAAGAATTAAGGGAGTCATCTTTTTGATGTTTTAAGAATCTCATGGAAATTTGGTGGACACTGGTGATGTTGGTAAGGGCAATTTCAGTGACATGCTGAGGGCAGATGTAACATGCTATTGAAGAGAAAAGTAGTAAGTCTAGTCTCAGCTTTCTAGAAGTTTAGTTGAGAAGTCAAAAGAAGTTTGTTTTAAAAGGAACATATATGAACATGCTTGTTTTGCTGATGGTTAGAGAGAGAAAAGAGCCAGGTGAGGCAGGGTAAGTTAGAGTGGCCTGAGGCTCCATGAGGTGGTGGAAGATAGAGAACAGATCCTTCGTAGGGTTAGCCGCTGGGATGAACATCTCCCACCGAGACTGAAAGAAAGAAGGCAAAGACAGAAACCCAGAATATTTTGGTAGTCGGGTAAAAAAATGTTGAGATGGTGGGATAAAGGGGTTGGGAATCATGAGATAGTTTGGACTCAGGAAAAGGGAGAGAAAAAAACTAGGAGCAAAGTGAAATATTGGTGGATAGCACCAAAAGCCCAACTGAGAATTGAGAAAAATCATTGTGTAAATGAGTATTTGTTTCGTGCTGTGCCAGATGGTGATATACTAGTGTTGTTACAGAAAAAGCATTAAATCTGCAATTATTTACCAGACATCTTTAATAAATCTTTCTGTGACACAGTTAAAAATAAAAGAGCTGTTATGGCTTGAATGTTTGTCTCCCTAAATTTATATGTTGAAGCCCTAAACCCCTTGTATTAGGATTTGAAGATGGCCCCTTTGGGAGATAGAGTTGGATGAGGTTGTAAGGCTGGGGCCTCACAATGGGTTAGTGTCCTTATGAGAGAGAGTGTTCTCTCCTTATGTGCACATTCTTAGAGTAGGTCCTATAAACACACAGCAAGATGGTGGCAGCCTATAAGCCAAGAGGCTTCAGGATGAAACCTACTTTGAAAGCATCTTGATCTTGGACTTTGGAGCCTCCGGAACTATAAGAAGTAACTTTCTGTTGTTTAAAAACACTTAGTCTGGTATTTTGTTATAGTAGCCTGAACTGACCAAGAAAAAACTCTTATAATACTTGTGAAAAGATAATGAATTTATGAAATAAGAATAAAAGGCTATGTAAAGGTGAAAATTTCCCAGTAAATCAGTCACAGGGAGGTGATAGCTCCAGGAGCCACAGCCCCCAGGAAGAGCACAACATTCCAGGATACAGATAACGAAACTATCTGCTAAGGCCCTGTTTAATCTAAGAGTCTCTGGGATACATTTATCTTTGTACAAAATGTTAATGGCCAACTTCTGCTTTTGTAATCTGCTTGCTTGCTTTTTCAAGGACGTAGTTAGAAACGTTATAAACTGCCTTCTCTAGAAACTGGGTACTGATTTCTTCTAACCCTGTGTGGTAGAGTCAGTGGTTGGCCGGCTAATAAAGACTCATAATTAATCTCAATTGGCTCCATGGGTCTTAGATTCAGTCACACCACAACAGCTATAAAGCAGATCAGAAAACAAAAACAGCTTTTGGAAATTAATGATGTGATATTTGACATATATTCAAAAAGAGTCAGAAGTCAAATCAAAGAAATTCTCCCAGAAAGTTAAAAACAAAAGGCAAAGAGATGGAAAGCAGGAGAGAAAGATAAGAAAAACAGACTAATGCTGTAATTCCGGAAAGAAAGAACAGGTGAAAATGTGGCATTTATTAAATAATACAAAAATTTCAAAGAAATTAAGGAAATGAGTCTGTGAACTAGACAGCCCGACAAATGCCCAAATCAAAACATATATACCCTCACCAAGGCACTTCATGGTAAAAATTCAGAACAAAAGATCCAGAGAAGCAGTAAATGGGTTATATACAAAGATGTTACAGAAATAGGTTATGAGACGATGAAGCAGTGACTTGAAAATTCTCAAGGAAGATGATTTTCAATTCATAATCCTATAGTGTCAATTAAACATGAGCTATTTTCAGACATGCTAGCTAGTTCTTAAAAATCTTGCCTCTGTGTACACTTTCTCGGGAAGCTAGCCAAAACTGCACTTCTCCAAAATGAGGGAATAAATCAAGCAAGAAAATCATGGTGTTCAGGAAACAAAGGATCTAAATTAGGAGAAAAGTGCAGCTGAGTTTCAGATGCCAGAGGGGCAGAAGGCCTGGACAGTATCAGTCCAAACTTCAGCCAAGTTCCAGGAAAGAAAAAGGAACTGTCATTATAGTTTTCAGAGGGATTTTGTAATTTGTGGTAAGTTAGGGAAACTTAGTGATAGGAACATAGAAACTTGCAAAGGAAATGAAAAGACAAGAAACTTAACAGGAAAAGAGTTTTACAAGAAATGACATGTAATGATAACTTACTTGGCTCCAGTGAACAACACTTCTACATAGTCATAAGGTAAAAAGTTACTACTAATTGAATAAAAAATTGCCATCTCTTAATTAGGACACCAGAGAGTATAGTAATGGGAGAATGAAATGGTAGATGGTATGACATTACCCAAGTTCTCAACCATCATAACAGGAAGTTACTAAACTATAGAAACGTGAAGAAATACCTGTATTAAGGATATAATTTAGAAAGGTGAAGATTAATGCCCGCTAAAAACAGCTCAGAATTAAAAGCAGATGCCCTTGTGGAGTGGGACTTGGCAGTAAGTTTAAAGCTAGGCACTAGCACAGTTTAGTACAACTCCTTTAATATCAGCATTTGAACTTTTAATCTATGTACGTAACTGTTAAAAACCTAAAATAGGTAGGTCTGAAAAAAACCCTAAAATAGGTAAGGCTCGTCATTGCTCTACTCCTCCTCCTCTTTAAAAGATAAAACTTGTTAAAATAATTTAGCATAAAAAATTATTTCCTAATTTGAAAAATGGCAGAAATATCAAAGTAGTAAAGCATGCATTAAACTCATACAAAGTGTGCTTTTAAAATCAATCATATAGGCATTTAAACACTTCTCTTAGGCAAATGTTATAAGCATTTACTAAAAATAATTTAAAGAAATATGAATGTTAGAATACCACTAAACAGATTTACAGTGTAACATATATTTTAAGCACTCATTGCCTTCACATACCTCCATAGTCCCATTTCACTCCACGCTAAAAAAATATATAATTTTGTTTTTTGATAGTAACTCTATATTACAGCTGTTCTCCATGTCGGGTATCCAACATTCCAAATTAAATGCATATAATGAAGTGATACCTTAAAGTATTGCACTTTTAAAGTTCTCTTGGTGCATTTAGCACAGAAATGCCAGTAATAGTCTTATCACTTCACCCATGTAAGGATTAGAATTTCAGGCCAAGTTGTTGGAGGTATCAAACCGATCATCAGTGTTTGTCTGGGCCTGATAGTCAGAACATTTCTAAGAAGTTTATTTTGGACCTGGTTTAAAAGAGGGAAAGCTCAATACTTACTACACATAAATTTCTGGAAACCTTTCTAATTTGAACTTTTTAGTACAAATGGTGCCATGACATGTTTAAAAAACATTTAGTTTTAAAAATATTAGAATGTTCTTTGAAAGCCTATTGCACTTATGCTTTTAAGGTACTCTGATTTAAAGAACTGAAGTTTAGGAAAGGGAAAAATGAACATAAAAAAGTTTATTTCTAGCCCTGAAAGAACAAAATTATTGAACAGTCATCAAATACAGCAGTTAATGTAACAATTAAATAACTGAATGGGATTAAATTTTAAAAAGTCAATATAAAATTTTAAGACAAAACAGAAGACAAGCTGCTTTCACTTAATTCCATTTCTATCTATCAAGAAAAAAAAAGCAACACATTCCTACCAAAGATATTCAATTCCAAGTATAATTCTCTGCTTTTCTTAATACACAATGAAAATTTGTTTGACAGAATTATCATACATTTCTTTCTCCCTCTTGTTTGGCAACATTCTAGAACGGTGAATGAAAAAGACTTCAGTTCTCTCAAGGCCAGGCCAGTGCTTGATTCTCCTTTGTAATTCCCACAATATCTGCCACAGTGTCTTTGCCAAAGTGGTCAATAAATGTGTTGAGGAGAAAAAATGTAAGTGTGTCTGCATTTTTTCCTTTCTTATACACATATACACGCACTGTGGAAAAACTGATATTGTTTAAATATCTATTGTAGGAGCAATGGAGAGCAGGAAGAAAACGTGCTGTTTTATATTACTATGAAATTTCACTACAAAAAATGAGTATTAATCTGGATTTTAGCTATATTCTATGATAATTTTTTGACACTTCATTGGATATGGATCTCAGTATATTTTAAAACTTTTAGACTAAAAAACTGATGCAAATTCTTTAAGCACCCATTTTTTTCTAACCATAGTTATTGCCTGATCAGATTTAGAATTATTCTGTCTAGAATACAGATTTAAATAAACATGTATTTATGTGACCTCTAAAAGAAATACTCATAGGTAGTTTTAAATTGCTTATTAAAGGCACAGGTTTGTTTAAGACTGGTGATAACTAGATACATTTTAAGCAGCTTAACATTTATAGGAAGAAAGGAAGAGAATTTATATTATGTGCCAGGCACTCAACACATGAAGAGAGTTGTGTTAGCCTTGGTTTCTGTTGCTATCACAATCACTTTACTTGTTTACTATGCTAGGTAGGATAAAATATTCAATTTTTTCATGGTTTCCCAGTTTTAACTGTCCCTAAAAGCAGCAAAAGGAACAAGAGGAGAAGGAAACTTTAAGACCACCAGAGTCTGAAATATAATAAATAAGTACTATAGTAATATTGTCCTAACAACACAAGAAGACTACTAAAGTAACTTTTAGATTTAAATGGGAATTTTCATTCTAAAGCGATGACAAAAAGGGTGACTACAAAGGGTAGTTATTAAAAAAACATGAAATCTGGATTCGGATATAATTTTTCTTTCAACAAGACCTAAACATTTTAATTTAAAATTAATAAATCACAATTCCGTATTGCTTTTAAGATTATTTTGTTTAAAAATGACACATTTCAGAATTAACCAAAGTATATTTCTATTACAAGTTAGTTTATCCAAGTAAGTAAAGAATAAACTACAGTGTAGCTCCCTTAACCTAGGAGTCAGATTTCAATGACAAAGTCCGTTGCCAGCAATGGACATGCAGGTAACCATCAAAAGTTGTAAATACAAATCTCAAACTGCTTTATAAACTGAAAAGACCTTTGCTGAGTCACAGGAATTAAAAATGGGGTATTGGCACTGTATTCAATGAATATAGTCTTTATGACTTATGTATGGAAGTGCCTTCTAGAGTGGTCATGATGATCACAGTCTTATCTAGTTGGTTTTCTATTTCATTGGAAGCATCTTCTTTATCATAATCCATCCAGACAACTATTTACAAAGAATGTTCAAATCTGGAACTCAAGAGGCAATAATATAGTTTTCCACCAGAAATAAACCAGTTTCTGTAGTTAAGTAATAGCTATAGGAGGTCAAATAGTCCAGAGAAATATGAAATCAAGAATCAAATTGAAAACAGATCATCAAGTGCTCTAGAGAAAAGTTTCATTATTTTACTCATTTCTGTGAAAACCTTCCTGCGTTATCAATAAAAACAGCCATTTCTATCCTTATACCTATATATTAACACAGATGATGGGAATGATAGGACATAAAACTATATTAGTTCCCACCTAATGTACTCCAAAACATCAAAATTGTTTGTATTCATGATTTGTACTACTGCAGGATGGCAAGTAGGTATGACATTAACTAGGAGAGAATGGTGGGAACATTCTCATGTTCCAACACCAAATGCCAGAACCAAACCACAGATTTTTCTCTTTTATGTGCTCTTGGCAATGCCAGAAGGGGTGATACTGCATCCAAATGCAAAACAATTTAAAAATACGGAAAAAGAGGAGAGGAAGAAGAGAAGGAAAGGGGAGGGAAGAAAAGAGGACACTCTATTAATTAATGCTATAGGTCGCAGACCTTTTAAAATCTTTAAAAAAAGTATTGCTATCAACTAGTACATTTTTCTTCCTTTCTCCAGTTTTTTTTTACATGATTATTTACTTATTTGAAAAAAAAAATCATAAGTAACTCAACATCTCAAATGATCCATAAATTTATCAAGTATTTTGTTACTTAAGTTCTCAGACAATAAAATGTTGATAATGGGTTGGGAATAATGTTTCTAACAAATCTCTACAGTTTACTAGTCAGCACCTGCATCTCTATAACTGACATTTCTCTTTCATGAATATAATCTCACCTAATTATTTTAGAGCTCACCAAGGTTCAAGTCTCTCACTTTGTCTCTACCAGCTCCAAATATTTTTCTCCTTTAAATGGAAAAAGTTAACTTTTAAATTCTAAAATTCAACGATTGTTATATTATTTACCACAGGGTGGGAAGTATAGTGAGAGAGGGTTAATTAGAAAACAAACTAAAATTACAACATATACAGAAACTTATTTCCAAAATGAAGGGAAAGGGGGTGAGGGGAAAGTAGCGGCACCAACCAAAGTCATAAAGCCCAAGTTGGAACAAGACAAATCACTTTGGTTCCAGAAGCCAAATCTGAAGAGTAAACAGTCAAAAGGGAAAAGAAAATTGTACGGATGTTTAGTCAATGGGCTTCTTTTACTGTTTCAATGATTTAGTTATAAATATAGATTAGTCTTTTCTCTATACATGTAACAAATGCCAAACACCTCACTATCATGAAATTTCTAAAACTGACGTTCACATTTGTTAAAAAAGGTAAAAATCACATACTTTTCTTCCCTTCCCCCAGTTCAAATTCTGAACTGAAATATTACATGTAACAATAGCTGGTCCTAACTTCTATAAAGTTAAACCATATGCTCCTTTGCCAATATAAGGAGCTACATAATTTCTATCATACTTGCCTCTAATTTAGGCGTAATAAAAACAACTCAAAAGGAGCAAGTCAAGGAAAAAGAAAGCTACAAAGGAGAGAGAAAAGAAGACTAGCAGATGAAACAAATACTCTGAAAAACTCGAATCTGCCATTCAAGTATTGAAAATTCCTCAAAAGGGGCAATGAATGGTATCTATTATAATGAAGTCAGCAAAATAAAATGCAAATCTCAAGCATAATAAATGGCCCTGATGGGCTGTCTGCTGAAAGAAGTAAGGCTAGTGATTCAGTCCACAATTCCTTTTGGACCCTAAAGAAGGGATTCGATAGAAAGTTGTCAATCTGTTTTGTAATTTTCCGTTGGTTGTCTTCAGGAAGTAGTAGTTTGCATTTTTCTTCCATGTTATGCAGACCATTTCCTTAAACCCCGAACTAGTAATAATTTTCATATATTAAAAGGCTTCTTTTAGAAAATGGAAAAAAAAATATGAGGCCACGGCAAAGATGTTAACGGTTACTCTTCATTGCTTCTTTAGCTGCCATAATCAGTGGTGTCAAGCTAGATAACGGTTTGGCCAGTTTTAGGAAGGGATGCTGCCAGAAAGAGGGGAGAAAAATGTGTGAATGTCACCAGCTTAGAAGCTAAATATTTCCACTCAATTAAAACCTTAAATATTTTTATCGATCACAATTTACCTAATAAACACATATTTCAATACCTGCATAAAAATCAACATAACCAATACATCACTTTTATAGTTGAAAGCATAGTCTTTTTAAGCTTTCTAATATAAAATCTCAGTTAAATGAGCCAGATATCCATGCTAGCAAGAAACTGGTCTGAGAATTGAGAATGCATAAAAATTCATATACTTATTATAGTATGACAGGTATTTTATTTCCAGATGAAATTTTAAACTTTGGCAGCTGCCATATTGCTGGTGATGAATGAGCAATGAAATTAATAACCCTATGTAAACTTTCTGTTGGTTATTCAAAAAGGTTAACTTTTCAAAAAATATCATCATCTCCAAATTCACCTGTAGCAATTCTTTGGCTGAACCCCTTTTCTCAACATCCATCTCCAAACATCGATTTAAGAAATCCCGGAATATTGGGGAAAGTTTCTCTGGGTTCTGAAGTTCTGGAGTTCCATTAGTTGCTATCAGGTACAAGGCCTAAAAATAGAAGAACATCACTGATATACTTAAAGTAGCTCAACAAATTGAGAAAGCACTTTATAAAGTTTACAGTTCTTTTATGTCTTTAAAGACAATTGCCATAAACACTAAAGTGAGGTATTATTTCTGTCCATTTGGATTAGACATTCCTTTATTCCTTTATTTTTTAATGCCTACAGCACCCAGTCTTCCTAGATGGTCTCCCATCCAAGTACTAACCAGGCCCAACCCTGCTTAGCTTCCAAGATCAGAGGAGATTGGGCGTGTTCAGGGTGGTACTGCCATAGACATTTCTTTGTTGTAATGTTACATTTCCCTAATTTCTTTTTCAAAAAATAGCTTCATCTTTTTTGCAGGGGGTGGCGGAGGGGTATAAATACAATACATATTGATAAAAGAACTATAATACGTAGGGTATAAAGAAAAACGACCACAAACCACCATTAACATACAGTATCCATTTACCTTTCCCAAGTCACACATTTCAAAACAATGGCGTTTACTGACCCCCACAACTTTTATAAACTAGCCATATCTATACAGCTATAGATGAAGGAGCACACAGGATTTTTAGTACAATAAAAATACTCTGTACACTACAATGATGTATACATGTTATTTATTATACATTTGTCCAAACTCGGAATGTACACCACCAAGCATGAGCCTTAAGTAAATTATGGACAGTGGGTGATAGTAATGTGTCAATGTAGTTTCACTGATTATAAGAAATGTACCCTCTGGTGAGGGATAATGATAATGAATGGGGCAGGCTATGTATATATGGAGAAGTGGATATATAGGAAATCCCTATAACTTCCTCAACTTTGCTGTGAACATTAAACTGCTCTAAAAAAATAAAGTCTTAAAACCTGAAAAACAAAACTAGCTATATCCCAGTCTCATTATTACTAACAACAGATTAGAGCTATAAAATTATTTTAATGGCTGGATTGACCAGCATAATTAATTATAAGGATGTTCCATAATTGAGCCAATCCTCTTTGGAAAATCTTGTATTCCTTATGTACTTTTTTGATTATTTTCTTTAAATTCCTAGAAATTAAAAGAAAAATAAGACTTAGAACTCCAATATACCCACCGCCCCAGTTTCCCCTATTATCAGTATCTTACATTAGTTGTGTACAATTGTTAAAAGTGATGGACCAATACTGATACTTACATTAAACAAAAGTCTACAGTTTACATTAGGGGTCATTCTTTGTATTGTACACATTTATAGATTTTGATAAATGCATACATACCTTTATGTACCTACCATTATAGTATCATACAGAATAATTTTACTGCCCGAAAAAATCTCCTGTGCTCCACCAATTCATCATCCCCACACTCCTGAGCCCCTGGCAATCACGGATCTTTTTTACTCCCCTATAGCTGGAATCATACAGTATATAGTCTTCTGAGATTGGATTCTTTCACAAGAGTCTTCCAGGTCTTTTTGTGGTTTGATAGCTCATTTCTTTTTTTATCTCTTTAATGTTATGGAATAACATCCATAATGTTATGGAATAACATTCCATGTATATTTATATCCACTTTTAAAAATACAGTATTATTTATATATTTCACATTTTGGCTGTTTCCAATTTGGGACAACTACGGAGATATTATAAACATTTCTGTGTAGGTCTTATATGGACATAAGTTTTCACTCACTGCTAAATAATGAGCACAATTTAAAAAATTTTTAATGTCTTATTTAATCTAAAATAGTATCATTTCAACATGTAATTAACATTAAAGTCATTAATATCTTATGTTCTTTCTTTAGGCAGTCTTTGGAATCTGTAGATTTTATACTTATAGCCACATTTTAAAAAAATTATTATTTTTATTATGGTGACATTGATTAATGAAATCCAGTAAGTTTCAAGTGTACACTTTAACAGTAAGACATGTATATATTGCATTATGTGTTCATCTCCCATAGATTCCTGTCACCATATATTTGAACCCTTTTAACCCATCTACTTCCTCCCTCCCCTCTAGTCTATTGTCCACTAGTCTATTGTCCATGTCCATGAGCCTGTTTGTCTGGTTTGTTGCTTTTAGGTTTATATTCCACATATAAGTGATATCATGTGGTTTTCAACTTTTTCTGTCTGGCTTATTTTGCTTAGCATGATTATCTTGAGGTCCATTCATGTTGTCGCAAATAGCAGTATTTTATCTCTTCTTATGGCTGAGTAATATTCCATTGTATATATGTACCACAACTTCTTTAGCCCATCATCTATTGTAGGATACTTTGGTTGCTTCCATGTCCTGGCCTCTGTGAATAATGCTATGAACACTGGTGTGCAAGTATCTTTCCAGGTATATGTTTTCAAGTTTTGGGGTAAATACCCAGTTAAGGTGATTGCTGGATCACACGGTAGATCAATTCTTAGTGTTTTGAGGACCTTCCATACTGTTTTCCATAGTGGATGTACCAGTCCGCAGTCCCATAAGCAGTATATGAGGATTCCTTTTTCTCTACATCTTCTCCAACACTTGTTATTACTTGTCCTATTGGTAACAACTATCCTAACAGGTGCGAGATGTTATCTCATTGTGGTTTTTATTTGCATTTCCCTAATAGCTACCGATGTTGAGCATCTTTTCATGTTTGCTGGCCATTTGTGTGTCTTCTTGGGAG
The DNA here is from genome assembly GCA_030015415.1 of Cynopterus sphinx. Taxonomy (NCBI): domain Eukaryota; kingdom Metazoa; phylum Chordata; class Mammalia; order Chiroptera; family Pteropodidae; genus Cynopterus; species Cynopterus sphinx. The sequence goes on from CM057380.1 coordinate 50,086,717, forward strand.
AAGTGTCTACCCAGATCCTCTACCCATTTTTAATTAGACCGTGTTTTTTTATTGTTATTGAGTTGTATGAGTTCTTTGTATATTTGGCCCTTAATGAATGGTTGTCTCTTTACCTTGTTGACAGTTTCTCTTGCTGTGCTTTTCCTTAAAACAAAAACAAAAACAAAAAACTTTATAGTTTGATGTAGTCCCATTCATTTATTTTTGCTTTTACTTCCCTTGCCTTTGAGGTCAAATTCATAAAATCTTCTTTAAGACCAAGGTCCATGGATTTAGTTCCTATATTTTCTTCTATGCAATTTATTGTTCCAGATCTAATTTTGAGGTCCTTAATCCATTTTGAGTTAATTTTGATGTGTGGTGATAGACAACAGTCCAGTTTCATTTTTCTTGCAGGTGGCTTTCTAGTTTTCCCAGTACCATTTACTGAAGAGGGTTTCCTTTCTTCACTGTTATGTTTTTGTTTTTGTCAAAAATTATTTGCCTACATAAACATGAGTTTACTTCTGGACTCTTGATTCTGTTCCACGTGTGTCTGTTTTGCTGCCAAATACTGTGCTGTTTTGATTATTGTCACTTTGTAGTATAATTTGAAGTCAGGCAGAGTGACGCCTCCCAACTTGTTCTTTTTTCTCAAGATGGCTTTGGCAACTAAGGGTCTTTTGTGTTTCCATTAAAATCTGATGACTTTTTGTTCTATTTCTTTTTAAAAAATGCTGATGGGATTTTGATGGGGAATGCATTACATCTGTATAATGCTTTAGGTAATAAGGTAATTTAAACTATGTTGATTCTTCCAATCCAAGAACACAGAATAACTTTCCACTTCTTTGTGTCTTTTTCGATTTCTTTTAATAGGTCTTACAGTTTTCATTATATAGGTCTTTCATATTTTTTGTTAGATTTATTCCCAGGCATGTTATTTTGTTACAATTGCAAAAGGAATTATTTTTTCCACTTCTTTCGCCACTTCATTATTAGAGTAAAAGAATGCTATGGATATTTGAACATTGATATTGTATCCAGAAACTTTACTATATTTGCTTCTCGTTTTTAGTAGTGTTCTTGTGGAGTCTTTAGGGTTTTATGATTTTCTATACAGAGAATCATATCCACAAATAGTGACAATTTGACTTCATTTCTTTTTGGATGCCTTTTATATTTTTCTCTTGCTAGGACCTCCATATTATACTGAATAACAGTGGTGATAGTGGACAGCCTTGTCTTGTTCCTGATCTTGGAAGGTTTTTAGTTTTTCACCATTAAATATATAATGTGGGCTGAGGGTTTGACATATATGGCATTTACTATGTTGAGGTACTTCCCTTCTCTACCAATTTTGTTAAGTGTTTTGATAAAAAATGGATGCTGTATCTTATCAAAGGCTAATGAGCACAATTCTGAATCATATGTTAAGAGTATGTTTAGTTTTGTTAAGAAACTGCCAAATTGTCTTCCAAACGGACTCTACCATTTTGCATTCTCACCAGCAATGAATGAGTTCCTACTGTTCCAAATCCTCACTGGCATTTGTCATTGTCAGGTTTTTGGATTTAAGACCATTTGAATAGGTATGTAGTGGTATCTCCCTAATGATCTATGTTGGACATCCTTTCATCATGCTTATTTGGCATCTGTGTATCTTTGGTGAGCTGGGTACAGATCTTTTGCCTATTTTAAAATTGGGTTGTTTGTTTCCTATTGTTGAGTTTTTAAGAGTTCCTTGTATATTTTGGATAACATTCTTTTATCAGATAGGTTGTTTTACAAATATTTTCTTTTAGTCTGTGACTTTTCTTTCTCTTAATGGTGTCTTTCTCAGATATGATTCCAGTTTTAACGAAGACAGATTTATTCTTTCATGGGTCATGCTTTTGATGTGGCATCTGAAAACATCACCAAATGCCAGGTCACCTAGAATTTCTACTGAATTAAAGTTTTGGCTACCTTGCCAAAATACCATAAAAAAAATTGGATACCAATCAACATTCAAACCATCAGTATACGAGCATGCCCATTTTCTTATCATTTAAGTTTGCTTCTTTTTATATAACATTTACTCTCAAATTTTCATTTAAAAATTTTATTCTTTTCTAAAAAAAAATCATTCTAAGAAATTATCTGATAGCAATTAATTTCAAGTTAAGATGAGAATATTGTTTTAAGCCTCAAATACTTCTACTAGAAGGGATTAATAGAGAATTCCATAAAAACAAGTACTCCTCCTCTGCAAACATTTAATCTTCTGTTTCGGAATAAATCTAAGTACACTCCATCTCTATTTACATTAGTGATTATAAGCATCCCATGTTTCCCATAAGTCTCTCTGCTCCACCATTCTAATGCCCATGTAATTCTGCACATTCCCCTTTCTAGCTTTAATTTTTTATACACTGCTTCCCCCTTCCCTTTCTCAAATATTCTCCATGCTTTATTTACTTAGGCCTGGCTCTCCCATGAGAATTCTGCCTGATCCACAGCTCTCTCTGTTGGTAGCTTTTTCTCTCCCACACCTCTGTGTGGTCTTGGAGGCAAGAGTGTCCTTTTGGCTTTTCATTGCCACCTTGAGGTCTCTATCTCCCTCCTTCTCTTTAACTCTGAGGCTTTCAAACTTATCTACCTTTCCTTGTTTCAAACATCTACCAAAAACAGATATCTTCGCCAACATTACTCATAATTCATGGTGCTTTCAACAGCTATAAAGATGCTGTTATGGCTCCTTGACTACCTCTTTTGCAATATTATTGACCTTTAGTCTACCTCAGCCACACACATCCACTGTTATATCTTATACCTACCAGTATCAATAACTGCAACTCTCAAATCTCAGTTGCATTCCTCCTAATTAGTACCCTAATGGCATTAGTACCCTAATGCCAGCAATCCTTTGACTCCATTGGATCTAAATAAATCCCATCGATTTTCCAGTGTCCATCATTCCTTTCACATGATCACTTCTTTGACTCTTTTATGTTTTGCAACATTCAAGTAGCAAAACATAGTTAAAATTATGCCTACTCTTTGCCTGTACCTATGCAACTAAGTATGGTGAAAGAAAAAAATATATGCTGACTGTCATCATTAACCTCATTAAGGACCCTTAGTGCATCCACCCTAGATCCCCCAATTTCCCACCCTCCTGTTTCAGTTCCAGGATACTATACATTACATTTATTTGTTATGTTTCCTTAGGCTCCTCTTGGCTATGACAATTTTCTCTGATCTTCCTTTCCTTTTGATGACCCTGACAGTTTGAAGGAGTACTGGTCAGGTATTATATTGTAGGATGCCCTTCTATTGAAATTCAATATTTTTCTCACAGCTAGACAGTTAAAGGTTTGGGGGAGGAAGATCACAGAGTTACAGTGCCATTTTCATTGCATTATATGAAAGGTACATACTATCAATGATTTAGAATTATGTTCAACATATCACCTGGCTGAGGTAGTGTCTGTCAGGTTTCTCTACTGTAAGTTGATTTTTTCTCTACTTTTTTCTCCCCTTTTCACACTGCTCTCTAGAAGAAAGTCACTATGTGCAGCTTACATTTAAGGAGTCAGGAGTTATGGGTGCAACGCCTACATAAACTATTTGGAATTCTTCTGAATACGAAATGTCCCTTCTGTCCCATTTATTTATTCACTTATATGGACTTCATACTATTTTATTTTGTTGTTCAAACTGCTGCACCTTGGCCACTGGAGCTCTTTCAGTTTGGCCCCTGTGTCCCTTTGACATACCACACCCTCCATGAGTGTGAGCTTATTTTTTTTAATTTGGTCTCATTTATGATTCCATTTATCTCGTTAGTTGAGTTTTATTAGCTGTAACTTTCACTATTTTAGTGGTTGCTTATGTGTTTATACAGCATACACCTTTCAGCTGTTATGACTATCACAATAACATGCCACTTCACAGAGTATAAGGATCTTAAGACTATCCCCTTCAGCCTTATGCTTTTGTTGTCATTTTACTTATATACACATGTTCTTTTTCTCCTTCCACTGATATTAAATAGTTTTATCTTTTAAAGATACTTATACAATAAAAACAATCTTATATATTTACACTTAGTTACTATTTCTAGTGCTCTTCATTTCTTCATGTGAAGCCACACTGCCATATTTTCTGCTCAAAAATTTTTCTTTATTATTTCTTATGGTGTAGAACTGCTGGTGGTAAATCTTTTCTATTTTTATATGTTTGAAAATATCTTTATTTTATCTTAGTTTTTAAAAAATATTTCTTGGCCATAGGATTCTTAGTTGACCAATATTTCTGTCAAAACTTCATTACACATGTATTTGGAACACTTGGAAGCTCTCTCTCAGCTCACTGATGCTATCTCATTTTTTTAAAATTTCATTTTTCTGTGTTTCATTTTGGGTAGATTCTATTACTACATCTGATTATTAAATCATTTTTTTCTACAATGTATAATCTGGCATTAATCCAATTTCAAACAATGTAGTTTATATCTAAGGTTTTTTTTTTAATATACCGTTCAAATGTCTCCACTTAACTCTTTTAACATCAATTAACTTTTGTGCTAATTTTTGTGTCAGTTCTGATTCAGTTTCAATGGATAGATTTTTCTCCTCATGGGTTTTAATTTTCTTGCTCTTTTGCTTGCTTGATAAACTCTGGATATTTGGGTGCTGGATATCTCTGTGTTCCTATAAATATTCTTGAGCTCTGTTCTGGGACATGGTTATTTTGGAGGCCAATCCCTTTGTGTCTTGTTTTTAAGATTTGTTAGGTGGGACCACAGTAGTATGTAGTCTAGGGGTAATTATTTCCTATCACCTCTATTCAATATCCTATGATTTACAATGTTTTCCACTGTGGCTGACAGAAGTAGGCACTACTCCCAGCTGTGTGAGCACCAGACACTGTTCTCTTCAATCTTAGCACAGGGTTATATCCCTGACCCTGGATAGATTCTTCACACCGGAGCGCCAATCTCTGTTCAATGATCAATGGGGATTTTCCTAAAGTCTCTAGAGTCTTATTTCTGCAAGGTTTTCTCCTCTCCTTTTTCTCTGTGTCTTGTTAACTCCAACTGCCTTGGTTTCCCTATACTCTTAACTCCACCTCCTCAACTCAAGGAATCCATTGTGTCCCACCCAGGATTCTGCTTCCCTTGCATAAACTGGAAACTCTCGTAAGATATTAAGCTGGAGCAATCACAGGGCTCGCCTCATACCTTTCCCACTTTTGGAGATCACTGTTCTTCATTGTCTGATGTCCAGTGTCTTGAAAACCACTGTTTCATATATTCTAGTAGGGGGTTAATCTGGTCCCTGTTACACTATCTTGACTGGAAGCAGAACAGAAATTCCCATTTGTCAAGATTTGACCAATTATATCCACACTGCCAACTCCAAATATCAAGCCTCAGTCCTCATAGTACTTGACATAACTGTCTCTGACAAGCTGGTTTCTCCCTTACTTTTTGCATGAAGATTTCGGGGCATGTGTTTATTTGGTTTTATCTACTCCTCTGGCCATTCCTTCTCAGTCTCTTTGCTGGTCTGCTGTGTCAACTCTTAGCCATGGAATGCCTCATGGTGCAAGCTGAATCTCTTCTATTGTCTGTCTATGCCTACCTGACAGTGATCCTACCTAGTCTCATAACTTTAAATAATTTTTATAGATAACAAATCTCAACTTTTATTTTTATAGCCTAGCCTTGCATACCGAACAACCTATTCAACATATCCACTTAGATGTCTTAATAGACATCTCAAACTTATTATGTCTAAACATGTTAAAATGCTATCTCTGATCTCCTAGCTGCCACTCCCACCCTCTATATACCACCTGCAGCTTTCCGCATTTCAGTTAAGAGGAACTGTAACTTTGTCATTGCAGTGGCTTAGGTCAAACTCTTGTGGTAATTTCTCCCTCTCTCTTTCAAAATATATCCAGAATCCAAGAACTTTTTCCTACTTCCACTGATACCATTCTACTCTAAGCCACCATTGCTTCTTGCCTTTATTGCAAGAGCCTCCTAACTGGTTTTCTTGCTTCTGCCTTTGTCTCCTTTCAGAGTCTCTTCACAACAAAGCAGACAGTGATCCTGATAAAATATACATAAGACCATTTCACATTTCTGCTCAAAACTGTCCAATGGTTTCCCCATCTTACCTGTATAAACTAGAATTCTTACAAAAGCTTAATAAGACATGACACAGTCTGGCCTCGCTTCTTCACTGATAATACCTTTTTTTTCCCTGCTGTGTGCTCACTGAATGGTAACAATTCTGCAATCTTTAATGACCTTAAAATACATCAGGAATGCTCCTGCTTTAGGGCCTCTGGATGTGCTGTTCCTTCTGACTGGAATGTTCTTCCCTTAGGTAAGTATCATTCTCTCATCTCTTGTGTTCAAATATCAACTCACTAAAGCTTTCCCCAAGCACTCTTTTGAAACTGAACATTCTTGACTCCCTGCTTACCAGTCCCTGTACTTAGAGTTCATCATTTAATATATTACATATTATTCTTTTCTTTTCTTTCCTCTTTAATTCCCGCCCCCTTTTACCCCTGACCTACAGATGTTGCCGTCTCCCCTTAAGAACTGGATTTCTGAAGGCGTGGTGTCTCCTCCCATGCAATCAGGGTGCACACCCAGGGTCTGGCACTCTAGGCACAACTGGGGGGCCTGGCACACCAGCGGTATGGTCCGTGGCTCCACCTGGGGCACAATCCCAGAACCTTCTACATTTAAAGCAGACGTGCTAACCACTACACTACGGAGCCACCCCTAATACATATTATTCTTATTCATTTGATTGTTTCTCTCCTTCTATGAGGGCAGAAATTTTACTGGTTTTTGATTTTTATTTATGGTTGTTGGTTTTTTTTAGACAGCTCTTTGAACAGTGCCTGATACAAAGCAGATACTTGGATTGATGTTTACTGAACTGAATAAAATTAGAAGGTTTAAAAAATTCTTCTGAAAAGTGTTCTAAAATTAATATCCTTTATAAAAGTATATTTAACTGCTCATTTGAACTGGGATTTTTGCAAGAAGATGAAAAACATTCAGGAAAAATAGAATTAAAACCTATGCTATCGACGTAGGGTACATCTTATACATACTCATTACTTTGGTCTCTAGCTCATTTTATAGCATTTCTGATTTATTTTGAAAAAAATTTTTTTAAACACTTCTGGCAATCAGTCTGCAGTCTTATATGGTACTTTAAAAACTCTTTTGAAAATAATTGCTGTATTGAGATATTATGCACATACTATAAAAATAAACCTTTTCAAGTGTGCAATTCAGTGTTTAGCATAACTACAAAGTTGTACAACCATCACCACTATCTAACTTCAGAATATTGTTATCCTTCCAAAAGAACATCCATGTGCATCATTAGTCACTTCTCATTCCCACCTCTTCTCAGTCCCTGGAAATCACTAATCTCTTGTCTGTTTTATAGATTTATACGCAGTCCTCATTTAGATCATTACTTGGATTCCATATATGGGAATTTGCCTACTCACTAAAAATTTATTTATAACTCCAAAACTGAAGCTCTCAGTGCTTTTCTGGTTATCTGTGGATATGTGCACAGGTGAAAAGCACTGTTCTGAAATGCAAAATGGTTGTGATGAGCCTTGTGGAGAATATACAAGTGTTTGATAAGCTTCATTCAGGTATGAGTTATGATACAGTTGGCCATGAGTTCAAGTAATGATACAGTTGGCCATGAGTTCAATGTTACTGAATCAACAAATGTGTGTTAAATAAAGTATCTTTAAACAGAAACACACATAAAGCAAGGTTGTATATTGATTAGTTGACAAAAATGTGATCAGAGGCTTGCAGAAACCTAATGCTGGATTTCCCCTAGAAAGTGGTTCAGCATTAACGCAGTGTTTTTGAGTTTATAGAACCTAATTCTTATGAACAAGAATTGAATGTAAATTAAATCATATAATACGCCACTTTTCGTGTTTGACTTCTTTCACTTAACATAATGCTTTCAAGGTTCAATGTTGTCTGTACCTATACTTCATTTCTTTTATGGCTAAAAACATTCCATTGTATAAATATACCACTTTTGTTTATTCATTAATCAAGTGATAGACGTCTGCATTGTTTCTACTTTTGAGTATTATGAATAATACTATCAATATTTGTGTAAAAGCTTTTGTGTGGATATATGCTTTTAATTCTCTTGGGTATAAACCAGCAGTGGAATTACTAGATTATATGGTAACTCTATGTTAACTATTACAGGAACTCTCAAATTGTTTTTCAAACACTGCATGTACCATTTTACCTTTCCACCAAGCAATGCATGAGGGTTCCAATTTCTCCATATTCGCACCAACTTATTGTTCATTTTTTATGATTAATTATTGGAGGTGTGAAATTTATCCATATATGGTTAAATGTAGAAGTAAAAGAAAAAATATAAACAAATAAAAGGAAGGAAGGGAGGGAGGGAAGGAAAGAGAAAAGAAGGTAAAAAGGGAGGAAGGCAGGGAGGGATCCCCAAACTCTCCGCCCTCAGCTGCTGAATATTCAATTGTTTAAAGTCTACTGACCTCATCTGTATCTCAGGACCCTCACTCTTTTGTTTGAATACGAGCTTTAACACTGCCATTTACACAGCTTTCTCACAGATGTGATCTTGCTTTCCTCTTCTCTGTACCTGGAGGGTACCAGAGGCCAAGGTTCAAAGTTGATAACCTGAAGGGCATATCTAGGGACCCTTAGCTCTGTAGAAAAGTGAGGAAATTCTTACTTATGTGCAAAATTTAAAACCATTCAGCTTGTTAAAAATCTGAAAACTCTTTACCTATCACATTCAACTCAACCCGGAAGCAAATGATTTTTAGATGGAGAGTAAGAGCAGAAACCAGGTTTTATCAACTTTGCATCCTAACTTCTTGGCCCATGCCTGGCACAAGCAGGTTCTAAATAAATGTTTTAAAGGAAAGTATTTTTCTTAAAGTAAAGTGGGTGTTTAATTGGTCTTACCCTCAAAGGATTTTCATTGAGGTATGGAGGCTCTCCTTCTACCATCTCAATAGCCATGATACCCAGAGACCAAATGTCCACTTTAGGGCCATAAGCTTTCCGTGTAACCACCTCTGGTGCCATCCAGTATGGTGTGCCAACCATGGTACTTCGCTTGCTCTGCTCAGGGGTGATCTGGGCACAGAAACCAAAGTCAGCTATAAAACAAAACAAAACATCTAGAGTTAACAGTGACCATGTGGGTTTTATGTAAGCTTTCACTTTAGACGACTGAATTAATTCCATTTAACTATTCAGCCTCTTGTTTTTTTTTTTTTTTTTAAACAATATTAATAAAGTCAACCACAACGGGTTTACAAATATTTTGATGATGAATTATATACTCTTACTTGTTTGCTTTTACTTTCCAAGAGGAAAAAATTATCAGGTCTTTTATTCTAAATAATTAATTCTATCCTAAAAATTTCAATAAAGTTGAAAAGGTCTGGGAAAAACGTCACCAAAGATAGACACCAAAATTAAATGCTTGAATCAAAGGACAGGAAATGGTTAACTACTTTTGAAGAAAATAAAAAGAAGCTAGGACTATTAAGCATCTGACTTACCAGAGTCTGAGGAAAAAAACACATTTAACTGCAACAGTGCCTACCAGCATTACTCTACTCTAACCACCTAGTTTAGTACTGTTAATTTAGTGGGAAAGTCAGAATAAGAATCCAGAGTTTTTTCTCCACCTCTACTGTTAAACCCATTGTGTTCTACATGTAACTTCTGTTAATATTTGGTTTGTAAAGCTTTAGGTTTTTGCCATATATTTACATACAAATAATATTTACAAACCACATGGTTTACTTTACCTAATTAGGATGTTTTGTAAACTGTTTTTTAAAACAATCTATTTTTAGAGGCTTTTCCATATTAGTAATTGATCTATCTTATTATTACTACATAATATGACAGAATATAAAAATATCATAACTTATTTAATCATTCCCATATTACTAGTCATTTAAGGTATTTTTGTTTTTTCTTTACAATGATGGAGAAAACATCCATGTACTTGTTGTGCATATGTTCAGTAATTCTATAGGAAAGACTCCAAAAGAGCAATTGTTATGTCAAATCATATTTATAGCTAAAACGAGTACTTATAAAAAACTAGATACTGTTGCAAGTACTTAATAAGAATTAACTTAGTTAATCCTCATAACTCTATGAGAGATATATTTAGATATGTTTTTATCATTATTCTTGTTTTTAAAATGAAAAACTGAGGCATACACATATTTTTCTTTTTTAGATAACTTACCCATGATCAGTCATCTAGTTAAGTGAAAGAACCAGGATTGTATATTATCCAAAAAATGTTTAATTCAGTTTATATGTACCCACTGAAAATATATGAGAATGTCCATTGCCCACTAAGACTAAGATTAGTAATTTTATATTTTGACCATCTGAAGAGCCTAGCTAAGACCCTTTTTTCTGTGGTTGAATAACTTTTGGAGACAATATCTTAAAAAACAGATGTTGAAAAAGGAGCCAAACTCTAGCAGAGTTCTTGATCCAGAGATGCTTTGGGTTTTGCATAGTTGGAGAAATCTCAGTAGTTCTTAAATCCTACAAGATGGCATGGTTGGAACTGAGACACAGCGAGCAGAGGGAAAGGAATCTAGGATTCTTTTTCATAATTCTACCATGTCTGATACAAAAGATAATTAGAAAAAGAGGTTTACATGGGTTTTCTTCCTTGTCCTCTCCGAGGTCAGGGTTATATAGCCTTCCCCTGATTAGGCAATGCTCTGCCAAATCCAAAGAAAGCTGAACAGTATGAGAAAAATCTACTCTAATAGATAGCAGAGACAAATTAAAGTTTATCATTGGAAGATAGTACAAACATTATGACAGTCCCAGGCACTGTTCCTCAGCATTTTCCATTTTTAATCCTCAGAAGAATTCTTTGAGATAGGTACTATTATTTTCCTTATCATACAAATTAGAAAACGAACACAGAGATTAATTAATTCACCTAAAATATTCAGCAAGTATAGCAATGTGCTATTTAAACACAAGCTGTCTATTTGTGTTTCTTCATATATTGTCATAGAAATATTAATAGTCGCGGTTTTTTTTAAAAAGGCAGAAAATTATAATAAATAACAAATAAATGTTATCTGTTCGTTTGTGACTCACTAAGTTTAACTGATCCTTCCATCCCCAAAAGCACATTGTCACTTTTGATGTCTCTGTGGATCACTTGATTAGCATGTAAAAACTCCAAAGCCTGTAAACACTGAACAGAAGAAAAATACCGATAAATAAAACAGTCTCTAAACAGTCTAAGGGAGGTTCACATACTGTATATATGACCTGAACACTGCTTCTAATATCCAAGACATGCCAACACCTACATTTATAAAGAAAAAACATACTCTCATGCATAAATTTATAAATATAAGACACTTTAATTACTTAGATCCCCTATGTCCCACCCTCTGGCCTTTCCCAGAGATATCATTAAATTATACCTTATCTAGTCCTACTTCTGCCATGGATTATTTAAAACATTAAGAATATCTTCAGTCTTCAATGTTCTTACTTATAAAATGGGTAGGTCTATAAAATTTCTAGGCCTTTTCAGGTTGAAATGCCTAAAGGTATACAGCACTTTGTAAACATGCACAAGGATCTTAAGAAATCATTTCAAAAGTAAAGGATAAACTTGTGATTATTTCCATATTAAAATACTCAAGTGCAATCGATGTGCCACTGAAAAACAGGTAAAATCCTGTGTGGTCAGGTTTCCAGCTGTTCATCAATGTGATACAAGATGTTTTCTTCACTTCTATGGTAGATTTTACATAAAGCTATATCCACAACACAAATACCAATGATAAAGGAATAACTTTATTTTCTCTTATGCATGTTTTAGAAAGCACTGAGTCCAAAGTGAAGAAAAACTCCTTCCTTAAATTCAAAAATAAGATTAAATTTTTAAAATCTCCTTGCTCCTATGTTTTTAAACATAAACTGAGTATAAATTGTAAACCTGAAAAAATTTATTTACTTCTTACTTCCATCAGAGTAGAATAAAGAGAAAAGTCTGTACATTACTATAATAAACAAGTAAAAATCTCATTCAAAATATTCTACTATTCATTCAATGGGGAAAAAAACAGATAAACTACATATCACACTACATTTACCAAGCATTTAAACAGATTCCTAAAAAAAAAAACAAATACCCAAAAAAATACTTGTACAAATAAACTGAAACTTGTCACAATTAGAACTCCTAAAATAATTTTTATAACAATTATAAAAAAATTATTAGAAAAACAAATGAAATGAAATAGATAAATTCTTTGTTAAGTTTTATCAGCTTTTAAGTAACCAACATTTTTTGTTAAGGAATATTATATTATTAAACTATCACATCCATGACTATTAACAAAAGTTCAAAGGTGAAACTAATTAATTCAGAATTAAAATTTTCAAAGAATACTTTTTTAATACTTGAAAAAAGCTAAAAAAGAAAATGTCATGTGTTCTTACACAAACGAAGTTTATAATTCACCTAGGTATCACTGTAAAAATGTTGAAAGCCAAATCATAGAAAACACAACAGTCTTAAGAACTTTTATAATTTTGTCCTTTGTGACAATAATTCCTAGGATATTCAAAAGCAGTGTCAGTTTCAATGACAATGAGCAAATCATTAACCTAAGTCTCACCTATAGAAAAAGATTAGGAGGAAGAAGGAAGACTCATTTTTGGCTTAGACATAGGCAACTTGGCCAAATTTACTGGCTTAAGCAAACAGTATGTCTAGCAATTCATTAATGACTATCAAGAAACAACCAGTTTCTTCACATTCAATGACATGAATCAAGTCAGAAGCAGATCTATTAACACTTAAGGTGAGCATGTGTCCAGCTTAGCCTAAGACAGTCCTGTTTCAACTGCTGAGTGGTGAATTATGATGACCACCCCCACTGAAATTCACTTGTGAACTAGGCTCTTCAAAGGTCCATAGTTTATCCTAGAATTATCTTACACATGAAGGAAAGTGCTGAAAACTCTCATGTAGGATGAAATGGTATGAAGAAAATTTGCAGAGAATATGTACAGAAAAAGTTTTTATTTATTATCACACAATAAAAATTAACCTGTGCAAAAAAACTTTCCCTTTTTTCATCTTCTGCTATAACTTATCAAAAAGGGAGTAATAAACTCACCTCTCTGCAGACAGCAGCAATCTGTGCTTCATCCATACAGGTTTCTGTGACAACATCAGTAAGTGATCCTCCCGCAAGGTACTCCATTACTACAAACAATTCATCTCCTACCAAGTAACTAAGAAAATAACATACAAAATACACTCACATTTTTACCTTTTCTAAACACATGGAATTCTATGATGAAAAATTCAAATGCTGGGCACCCTAATAATAAAACTAGAAAGCTGGCAGCTTTGAGAGCTAGAAAGAAAACTTGAAACCTGCTATGTTAACAGTACAGAAAAATAACTGAGGGTCACTATGATTTTCCAGAATCACTTTATAGTTTTCCCATAATTGTAACTTGAGTGTATACACAGATTATTCCAATTAAAATAACCCTGTAGGGAAGGAATTATTTGTCCTGCTTTATAGATGAAGAGACAAGCTTAGAAAAGTTACTAATCTAAGGTCAAATAGAATTTAAAACAAATATAACTGATTCCAATTTTATGGTTAATCTTAACCACCATGCTATACTGACTTAAAATATTATTTTTAAAAGCAGGGAAATGTACCTGGAAACTTTATTTCTGTGAACATCGTCCCAGAACTAGGGCTATAGTCTAAAATGGGCTATCGTTTCCCCATTCAAAACAAATTTAAATATGGAAATAAAATCACCTATAATCCTCTATCTCCAATATAATCACTATTATAATTCTCATTTATTTTCTATTATTCTTTCATTCACATGTAATTGCTTCACAAAATATACACACTTATAATATTCATAACTTTCTATTCTGCTCTTTAACATAAACTCCTAAACTGAGTTTTGATACACATATTATTTGTCCATGAAAGCATCTGAAATAAAAATTAATCTAAAAGCTTAAAAACTGTGTGGCCAATCACCTCTCAATCAAGATATAAACTGCAGCCAACCTTCTCTTAATGTTTTTGCTTCTGATCATTTGTAGTTAATATGAGCACAGAAGCAATAGCCTTCATTTAACTGCCTTCTCTCACTTGCCAAGTGATATCTATGTAGAAAAAGAACCTGTTAAACTGTAATGCGCTATTTTTACCTATCCTCCTCCTCAAGTTTACTTTTCAAAACTCAATCCTACTTTGGTCTAAGTAAAGTGGTTATCCTCCAAAACCATGAAACAAAATTTCCACATTTTTGTCCCAATGCTTTAGCAATATTCATACTTACCTGTCTAAGAAGTTAACTATGTTGGGATTCTTTAATTCTTTCATCACCAGAATCTCATTAATGATCAATTCTTTCTTTGGCTGTTTTTGTAAGTTAATCTGTTTGATAGCAACCTATTATGGAAACAGAAAAACAAAATCAGAACAAGTAACTCATTCTCTTAGAAAATTACCAAAACTGATCACTTAATAATTTAATTTATATACATGTTACATAATGAAGTAATTTACTCATAGGTAGCACTTTTATTTCCACACTGCCTAGGCACAACACTTAGTAATACACAGAGCCCAAATATTTCTAGATTTCTCTTAAAGCTGATTAAAGAAACCCAAAGTTACCCCAGTGCCAGGAATTAATTCTTTCATCCCCAGCATGGGAAAATAATTTTTAAAATATTTGCTTATTTATGAAACAAAGCATAACTCTTTTTTTCCCCTTAATAAGGGCTAAAAAATTAGAGTGATTTTTTCAATATATTCTACTGAAAAATATTACTATTAATTATTCACAGGTTTATCTAGTTTCTTCTTATACTAAAAGCTAATAGTTGACACCCAGAAGTATGAAAAAGTAGCTACCTCTTGTCCCAATGCCACATCAGTAGCAGTGAAAACTGTTCCAGAAGCCCTAGAGGGGGAAAGATAAAACCAGATTTAAAGTTTCTAAATCACTGTGATTCATAACAGCCAAAGACTTTATACTTAGAACTGTAAAAGGATTGAACATTTCAGATTTACTATCTTTAACAGGAGTAAAAAGCAAAAATAAAAGGGAGAAAAAAAGAAAAAGAGGCAATCCTTGTGGCCAAAACTTGTTAGGTTCTTGTGTGCCCTTTCCAAAGCTATCCTCTTTCCTCCCAAAAGTAAACTGTATTTGGTGTTTATTCTATATTTGATGTGCATCAGTTTCATGCATTTCTCTATACTTTAACTACAAAGGACATAGGTGTATATCTCTTCAGGATACAGTTAATATAATTTTTAAAAGTCATACAAATGGTTTCATTTTATGTAATTTTCTGTAATTTGCTTTTTTAATTCAACATTGGATTTGGGATCCCTATGGATAGATGTTATTTTTGTTCGTTCGTTTGATCGATCATTCATTCATTCATTATTATTATTAAATATATAACTATTATCATGCCCAAGAATATTAAGATGATTCTTAATTTTTTGTTATTAAAATCAATGTTGCAACTGTATTTAGTTTTCAAAAGAAACTCATAAGGAAGTTTTCAAAAAAGACTTAAATTTCCTTTCTAAATTCACAGAATATTTTCCAGATATTAAGAACGTAAAAAATTCCAGATGTTCATTTGCTCCCAAGAGACAGAAAAAAAGTTTAGTCAGTATAGTTTAAAAATACAAATTATTGAACAAAATCAGAACATCAGTAGACTCAAAAATCAAGACTCATGATGTAATTAAAATGCATGTTCTTTATTGTCTCTAATCTTGTAGTAAATGTTCTATCTTTTAAATATATTTGATGGGGACTTTTCCCACCCATCTAATCTCTTACCACCAATGGAAAATAACATTTAAGAAGAAACAATGTAAAATCACTGCTAAGTAGTACAGTCTTTTAATAGCATTTAGAAATAAATGCATTAGTTATTTACACAAATCCAAGGATACCATAGAATACTATAAGTGCTCAATGTCAGCAGGCAAAAAAGATATTTTGCTGTACACCTAGGAAGTACTGAATATTGTGGTATACAATCACCAATACTTACCCTTGCCCAATTTTTTCATATCTTGTGTATTTTTTTTTAGGGTCACCTATGCTCACAATGGTTCCTATTTTAAACAAAAAACAACAAAAGTTATAAGCTCAGTTAAGCATTTTTAAATTGTAACTATTCTGATATCATTATTCCTTTTAATAAAGTAAACTGATTTTTGGACAGTGGTTTTCAAATATAACATTAAGTTTCAAAAATAATGTATGTTTCAAACACAAAACACTGAAGAATCTTAATAAAAAAAAGTATCTAGGTTAGATCTTCTAACTAATGCCTTAATTATCCTACCACTTTCTCAAAAATGATCACATTTGAAAATGTCCAACTGTACTAGTGTGCCTAGACTGAGGAGTTTCTCAGGATGTGAAATGTTCAATCTTAAAACTAAGAAAAGGATGAGTTGGTCACCCTACTTTTCACACTCCAATGAAATGTATTAAACTAATGATAGTTATAAACCTATTATCAGAATATATAAATGATATCCAAATGAATAACCTTAAATGGCTTTTCTGACTCTTCCCATGTATCTTCAACCTGACAATATATTTAAGAAACTACTTATGAATATAAAAACTACTCTAATATGAACTAATTATATATCTGTTTTAGGAAAGTTCACAAAGTTACAACCAAGAAACAGGTTTTAAAATTCCTATGTTGGACATAAAACTATAACTTATATTTATCAGCACTGTAACTATACCTGCTGTAGACTAGTGTATCTGACTTTATTGCTACCCTCTCCCTGGCACTAAGTACATTATTTTCAATGCCTGATCCAGGCCAATGATAGTTGACAGATGAAAAGGAAAAGGGGAAGAAAATACATTTTATGCCTACACATAAAATTATTCAGGAAGACTATTCTGTTTAGTTATTTAGGGTCATTTTGTATTCTCATACTGAGAAGCTATAGGTATGCATAAATATACATAACTTTCTTTGATAAAATTTCCAACAAGGACCCTAAGATTTGGCCCTTCGGGAAAAAGTATTGCTCCCAAAGGCACTGACTACTGCAAAGACATTGCTTACTAGTCAACACATAATAATACATAAGCAAAGAGTATTTTTGTCTTCACTAGACTTAAATTCAAACTACTGTTCCTAAAATAACACACTTTATGTCTTAAGCCAAAATACAGGGTATAAATTAAAATTCATCTGAGCCAAATGGTACAAGAGGCATTAGCCAATTTAAGAATAAAATGTAGGAAACATACTTAATTTTTCCATAATCTCTTCATCTGTCATTTTGGTCTTCTTTTTCTGTTTATCAGAAGACTTGGCACCACCATCAATATTAGAATCACCAACTGGTGCAGGAATAGGGTCAATTACAGACCTTGTATAAATCTGCAGAAAGACAGTTAATTACTGACGTTTAAGGAAAAATATTTTTAGGTATTCTTACTGGCATATTATTTGGTTCTTTTGATTTCTGACCAAAAACTAAGTTGTCTCCAGTGTTCTAAAGAATGAGAATAATATTTTTAGATCTGTGTTATTTGTAACTAAAAAAGAATAAACGTGAAACATTCTTCTTTGGCACATCATGTCTAAATTTTAAGCCTTTCTAGCAAATAGCAGATCCATGAATGCAATTTAAGTGTAACCAGAACTAAAGAGATGTGCTGGCAATTAAACAAAAAGAAATTTAAAAACCATGTTTTTACTACAAAAGAAAAATAAAAAGCAAAATAACAGAAACAATGTTAAAATAACTATTAATATCCACAAAAATTTTACACAAATATGATTTCCATCATTTCATTTCAAACAGTCAGTTACAGGAGATACAGAAAACAGTGCCCTCTTATCATTAGGTCAGAATCCAATGGCTGTCCTCAGAGCTTTACCTGTCAACTGTATCAGCACTCCATCACACTCCACTGCATAGCACATACTCTATACTTTACTTATATTAGTATGGAGAGAAGGACAAACTCTTTCTGTCTCTATCTAAGGTCATAATTGTTAAAATTCTCCCATATCTGGTTAGGAATTTCTCCACGGCCTCCTAAACACCACCAATGTTTTGAGAGAAATAGGAGATAAAATACATTAAGATCTAAGTTTTAGATATAGTAATTATTTGCACTGAGATAAACAGAGAAAGCCAGAGGAATAAATGAATTCTCTGGAAGAGAAAGTATAATATAGAAAGAAAAAGTAAGATAAATATTTTAACTTTTAAAAAAGTCATTCAATTTTAATTTTCAAAAATCTATTTTTTTTTTCTGAATTTCATTGGTGAATTTTATTGGTTTTAAGAAGCTAGTTGTTTGATGAGTGGTCTTTAGGTAAAAACCTCCTATTCAAATTTCCCCACAGCATGAGGGGTATTTTAAAATTAATCATTTTAAGTCAAATACAGATTGTTGGTTTTTAAAACACACATGCACAGACACACAAAGCCGAATTTACTAATCAGACATTCACCGATTTTGTATGATCCGGCCGTGGGGCAATAACAGGAGGAGCGGCCTCTTCGTCATCATCATCTTCCTCTGTTACTACTGTAGATGTTTCAGATCCCTTAGTATTCAGCTGCATTTATCACATAAGCAAAGTGAGGAAGTCAAACATAACAATACATTAAAATATGACTATTTCTTTTAACATACTTGAAAAGCTTATTTTTTTAACAGTTCATTTCAGAACAATGAAAAAACCTCACTGTCTCTAATCTAACCACTTAAAAAAAGTAAAGGTAATTCTGTAAGTAAAGTAAGTTTATGAAATAAAAGTATATGATAAATATCAAGTATTATTGAGAGAATTTATGTCTTTCATATAGGGTTTCAACAAACTCTAAAAGTAAAACAAACACTTTATTTGTTAAGACCAAATCCAAAGATCTTCTAAGCTTTGTATGAGTCAGAGTCATATTCACTTAATTAAAACAGCCAGAATCACCAGAAAAAAATGGTGACTAATGAAACAAAAGAGGAAGACATTAACTTTAATAAAGATATGGTTATTATATGCCAGTTGTGTGCTAGGTAGGTACTTTACATGTTATACCATTTAATCTTCATCTAACACCAGGAGTGCTTCCTCCTAAATGAGGAATTGAACATTACCAAAAGTAGCTAAACTGCTCTAAAGATCCTAAGTTTTAGTCACTCTAAGTGTCATACTGAGGAAATCTGATTGCTTAATATGGCTT
Organism: Cynopterus sphinx; assembly: GCA_030015415.1. Lineage (NCBI taxonomy): Eukaryota > Metazoa > Chordata > Mammalia > Chiroptera > Pteropodidae > Cynopterus > Cynopterus sphinx. The sequence continues at coordinate 50,106,088 of CM057380.1, forward strand.
CCTCAACTAATTAAGTGGCTAAAACATGTATTAGGTAGTTATTTCTGATGGCTGTAATGTATTTAGAAAGCAGAATAAAAACTAAGCTGTTTTAGGTATCTTAAATTAGAAAAAAAACTACAAGTAGTAGTAAAATATTAACTTACCGCTGGTGTTCCAGAAGGGAAGCCAACTTTCTCTGAATATAAAACAGAAAATGATGCTAAATTAATAATTCAAAAACTAAAATGGCTATATAATAAAATGAAGAAAATCGAAAGCAAATAAAATGTTCTTAGACTGATTTCATTTTGAGTTGAATTGTCTTGAGAAAAATGACAACATCGGTATTCAAACAAGAATTGAACTTAAAAATCTCTAATCTTAACTGAACTCAGTAAGTTTATGAAAAATCATTGAATTATACTCTAAATGGGTGAATTTTATAGCATTTAAATTATACCTTAATAAAGTTATTAAAAGTTTTTGAAACTATACCTGACAATGTATTATTAAAAAAATCTATTCATAATGATACCTTCTCCAGAAAAATGCAGATCAAAGAACTTAAAGCAACCATTCAGACAGTGGCCATTGTGCAAAAGACAATTCTTTGACATAAATTTTGATCAACATGAAAGCAAATTACTGAAGGTAAAACACAGTTCATGAAGACTAAATGTTAAAATATTTGAGTTCAGAACAAGAGTTGTCTTGTTTTACTTTTAAAATACACCCCCAACACACAGCAAAAAGACTACACTATTTTCTAGTCAAACATTGACTTAAAAAAAGATTACTAATTTACACAGACTTACTAGTTGACATAAAAGTTCTAGGGACAAGTTTGACCTTTTGCTAAGTACTAGAAATACTTAAATACTACGTGTACTAGACTAAGAAAAAAGGTCAAAATCATTTGCCAAGGGGTCTCTATTTCATTCTTCTTTGAACACATCATTATTTCTGCAGCGATGCGACCAAACTAAGTACAATTAAAACTACAGGTATGATTTTAGCTCGATCGTATTGTTTTTAAAAACTACATGTATCACTTAAGGGGACAGAGAAATATTAAGTGATACCTTGGGTGTAATTAGTAAAATCCATACTGAAAGAAACAGGACAAATAGTTTCATTTATTTAAGAAATAAATTGCAAGGAAAAAAGACCATGAGAACCAGTGTGAGGAAGGAGAAACCTAAAAATTAAAAAAGATTCAAGAAATATTGCAATCAACTGTAATGTAAGAACTTTATTCAGATCCTGATTTAAAAAAACTTTTTTAAAATCCACCATTTTCTAGTTCTTACCTGATATTCCAATTCGGAGGTATAAATTCTTTGAGTCTAATGTTTATCTAATGTTTACATATTTGATAAGTTTTGAGTGGACTTAAACATTTTTTACTTCGAAGTCTGCGTGTTTATATAGTTAAACAACCCTCCTCCTGTCCCACTAACAATGAATAATATATTTCTAGCATGAACATGCCTATAAATCAGCACCTTTCCCCCTTCTATTGATGGAAGTCATTCCAAAGCAGTGAAAAGAAAACAAACAAAACGCCAAAACATCCACTTTTGGCAAAACTAAGAGATTAGTAAAATTCCCAGACTCTAAATTATGAAAAAGAGCTGTTCCAATCAGTTTACAAAAGGCAGATCCATACAAGGAGAAAAGCAGAGACAAAAAACATAGCTTAGCCTTGTTTTGTTTTCCTAGAGGCAGTCTTTTAATGTGAAAGAACTTGCTTCACAGCTCTGCAATTTCATTTGAATCAGCCTTTTACCGTTGACTAATGGCTTACCTGAAGGAGTAAAGCTCAGATATTTCTGTTTCACTGTGTTGGAGTCATAGAACTTTAAGACATCCAGCACAGCCTGAGGATTCTTCTTTTGCTCTAGTTTGGTGATATTGGAGGTCTGTAATAATCGAGCCCACTGTTCCGGCATTCCCTTACAAAAAGATGTTCAGAAATTAGTTATTTGGAGTTGCTCTAATAAAATTAATTTCTAGAGATGAACGACAAAATACGTAAAACAAATCAATCTACATAACTATAGGTTTGACTAAATTCTAAAAGGCCTAGTTTTCTATTATATCCATTTATTTAAATCTATTTTGCATAATTATAATTAATAGGCTCAGCTCCCTAGGAAAAAGATACATCCAACCACAGACACTTTTAGAAAAGCACTACGAATTCGTATTTAATATATGGATAGAAAAGTAAACTTTAAACAATAATAAAAGGAAAAGCTTGAGCGATGATATATAAATGATTCCCAACTAGTGAACTTACAGTGAATTCTCCAGTAACAGCATCAAAGCCAACATGGATGGTGTGCTCAAAATCAGATGGAGGAGAAATTTCTGGTCGTTCCTTTTCTTTCTTCTTACTTCCTAGAAGGTATTAAAAAAAAGAATCAGCCTATTTAAACAAGATTAATAAAGGTACTCACTCAAATGTTTATATTTTTCCTAAAACAGATTAGGAACAAAGTTATTCTGGAAAGATTTCCCCCAAAAGACGTTGACTGATACGAAAATTAAAATTGAAGTACAGCAACCAAGCAGGGTTGGGAACAACCAGCCAGTGTCCAGATTAAAAAGGCACATGGATTGACCCAGCACCAGGCCTGAATAAAAGGGCATGGGGCAGAAGAGACAGGCCCTTAGAACACTATTCACTCTTCCACAAATAAAAGTCTACACCTTAGAACCACTGAGCAATTTGGATAACAGCTCTATCAAATCATATTTCCAGTTGGCTATATTCATCTAGGAAGAAAAATTTTCTATGACTATGTAAATAATATACACTGTATATGCAAGTAGTTTACAAAGACCACATTGCCTTTCTTGCACAACTCTAATCCTTTTTTATTGAAATTAATAACTGCTACATTTTAAAGTTTCCCCATTTTTCTGTGGCTCCACCAACAATTTTTACATTTCTGCCACACACCTATCATTCTCTGTATATTCTAATGCATTGGTTCCTTTTTTAACTAGCTAGCTTGCTCTCTATATCACCATGCACTAATCAGTAATAGTTCACACCTAGGCTTCTGGCACACCTGTTGTTTTAGGAGATTCCTTCACTTTTAACCTGTGCTAGAATCTACTTTCTGGAACCTATGTTTGCCTCTTCTTAGTATAACCCTTGATAGTTATTGACTATATATATTTTTAGATTGAAAATGTTGTTCCATCTCAGAATTTCTTCCAATTTCCAGTGTTGCCATTTAGGTTAAATGCCATTTTGAACCACTGTTGAAAATCAATTTTCCATATATGCATAGGTCTATTTCTGGAGTTCAACTTTGCTGCAATGCTCTCTTTATCTTTATGCCAATACTGGAATTGCTTGATTATTGTAGCTTTAAATAAAGTGTTGAAACTACATAGTATAAATCTTGTAACTTTGGGGTTTTTTTTCAAAGCTGTTTGTGTAGGTCCTTTGCATGTCTATGTGAATTTGAGAATGAGCTTGGCAGTTTTACAAAAAAAATGTGCTGGGGTTTTGAATGGGATTGCATTGAATCTACAGGCCAATTTAGAAATAACTGATTTCTTAACAATAGTCTTTAAACCATGAAAACAGTAAATCTTTCCATTTATTTAGTTCTTCTTAAACTATCAGCAATGTTTTGTAGTTGTCAGTGTACAGATATGTCCTGGCCTTTGTCAGATTTCTGCTTTAGTATATCAAATTTCTCCAACTGCAAATGATACAACTTTTAAAGTTTTGATTTTCAATTGTTTATTGATGGCACAAGGAAACACAATTGATTTTTGAATATTGATCTTATATCTTGAAACCTTATTAGATGTACTTTTTAGCTCCAGTAACATTTTTATAGCTATCACAGTATTTCTTTTAAAAATTCAATCATGTTGTTAGTGAATAAAGACAGATTTATGTATTTTTTCTCACTCTGAATTCCTTTTATTTTTCTTGCCTTATTACACTGGCTAGAACCTCTGGTACACTGTTGAACAAAAGTGAGAAGAGAAATTCCTGCATCCTTCCTAACCTTAGAGGAAAAGTCATTGTTGTCTTTTCTCCATTAAATCTTATGCCAGTAGCAGGTTTTACAAAGATGTTTTTTAACAGGTTACTTTATTCTATTTCATTCTATTCCAATTTTGCTTTTATCAGAAATAGATACTAGATTTTTGTCAAATACTTTTTCTACATCTACTGAGGTGAAGATATAGTTAATCTTTTTTTTTTTAATATAGTGAAACACTGATTGATTTCCAAATGTTCCACCAACCCTGCCTTCCTGAAATGAAATCCACTTGGATTCTAATTGCTAAAATCTTGCACCTATGTCAACGAAAGATTCTGGTATTATTTTCTTATTTTTGGTTGGGGCATCACAGTAACACTATCATAAAATAAGCTGGGGAGTATTCCTTTCTATTCAATTTTCTGAATGTTTGTGTAGAATTGGTACTATTTCTTGCTTAAATGTTAGGTAGAAGTCACCAATGGAGCCGTCTGGGTGTGAGATTTCTTTGTGGGAAGGCTACAATTTCCTAAGAAATATAGGGTATTCAGGTTACCTATTTCTTCTTGAGAGAGCTCTGAAAGAACTTTTACCACTTTATCTGATGTGTTAAATTCATTTGTACATATTCATAGTATTACCATATCCTTTTAATCTCTGTAAAATCTATAGGGTCGCCACCTCTCTCATTTTTAACATGGGAAATTTGTGCCTTTTTTCTTTTTTCCCCCATGAGTCTGACTACAGATTTATCCATTCTACTGATATTTTCAACAAATTCATTTTTGGTTTCATTCATTTTCTGTATTGTTTTTTTTTTTCTATTTCACTAATCTCCACTTTGATTATTATTATTTTTTCTATTTACTTGAATCTCACCTGCTCTTCCCTTTTAATTTAAGTCATTGATTTAAAATCTTTCTTTTCTAATACAGGAATTTAATACTATAAAAAATTTCCTCTAAGTACACCATTGGGAACATCAAACAGATATTGTTTTAAATTTTCATTTTCATTCAGTTTAATATACTTTCTAAATATTCTTTTGCTTTCATTTACTTAGAAGTGTTTTATTTATTTTCCAAATATTTCTACATTTTTCTGTTATTGATTTCTACTCTAATTACATTGTGGTCACAGAATATACTTTGTGTGATCTGAATTCGTCTAAATTTATTAAGACTTTAAAAAATGACACTAGAATATGTTCCATCTTGATAAATGTTCCAAGTTCAGTTAGAAAGAATGTATATTTTGTTGGGTGCAGTGTTCTGTAAGTGTTGACCGGTGAAGCTGGTTGATAGTTTTAGCAGCAATTTTCTGTCTAGTTGTTCTCCTAATTATTGAGAGAAGTATATTATATTCTCCAACTATAATAGGATTTACCTACTTGAAATTCTATCCATTTTTGCTTCATTTTTTTTGAAACTCTTTTATTAAGCACATGAATGTTTAGTTCTGTAGTATCATCACAATGAACTGACCCCCCTAACATCATTACAGAATATCTAGTCCTTATCCTCACTCCTTATTCCTTAAATAGCTAGGGCAGTATTTTTTTTTTTCCCTCTAAAATCTATTTTGTCTGATAATATAGCCAGTCCAGGTTAGCATCATCCCTAAAAAAACCTTATACCTTAGCAATAACTCCCCATTGTTCCTTCTCCCCTTCTCCAAGCTCTAGGCAACCACTAATCTACCTCTGTCTCCATATATTTACCTATTCTGGCCATTTCATCACATAAATTAGATCATATAATATGTGATCTTTCCTAAGTGGCTTTTTTCACTTAGTTTTTAAGGTTCATTCATGTGATAGCATGTTTAAGTGCTGTTTCTTAAAAACTTAATGGATTATCTTTTTAAAAAATTTAGATAAAACATTTGCCATTTCTAGTGATTTTCATTCTTTTATGCATACCCACATTTCCATCTGACGAAATTTTTCTTCTGCCTAAAAGATTTGGTTTAATATTTCTTGTGGTGCAGGTCTGCTGGTAGTAAATTCTTTCAGCTTTTATACATTTAAAAAAGTCTTTGTTTCCCCTTCATTTTTGAGAGATATTTTCATAGGATATAAAATTCTAATTTGACATAATTTTTCTTTAAGTACTTTAAAGATGCTATTTCTTGTCTTCTGGTTTGTACTGTTACTTACATAAACTTTACTGTCATTTTTTGTTCCTCTACATGTGATGTATCTTTTTTTTTTCTGGCAGGTTTTTATTTTTTGGCTTATAACGGTAAGCATTTTTAAAAATAGTTTAGTTTTTAGAGCAGCTGAGTCACAGAAAATTGGGCCAAAGGTTTGGAAGATTGTAAGATTTCTCTTTATCATAGCTTTAAACAACTTGATTATATGCCTTGGTATGGTCTTCATTATATTTCCTGTGCTTGAAATATACTGAACTTCTTTAACCTATGGATTTATAGTTTCCATTAAATTGGAAAATTTCCAGCCACTTTTAAAAAGTATTTTTTTAATATCTCCCCTTCCCCTTCTTTGGAGATCCCAATTCCACTTAAATTAGTCTGCCTGAAATTGTCCCATAGCTGTTCATTTTTGTTTTAGTTCTTTTTAAGTTTCATTTCGGATGGTTTCTTTTGCCATGGTCTTCAAATTCACTAATCTTTTCTTTTGCAATGTTTAACATACTGTTAATTCTGTCCATTATATTTTTCAATTCTAAGATTCTGATTTGTTCTTTTTATATCCTCTATTGCTGCTGCTTCTTAATATGCTAAATCTTTCCTTTGGGTTCTTCAATATATGGGATACAGTTAACTATTTTAATGTCTTTGCCTACTAATTCTATCATTTGTGTAACTTCTAGATTGATTCCAATTGGTGGATTTTGCTCTTTATGGGTCTATGCACGGCTGGAAAATACTGATTGAATGCCATTGAAATTTTTTTCCTTGTTAGGTTAGGTGTGCGATATTTTTGTATTCCTATAAATACTGGTGAGCTTTGTTCTGGGACACAGAAAGGTGATCCTTAGCTGTTTACTCATATAGAAGATAAACCAATTTAGAAATAGTTGATTCTTCTAGGTATTATTTTTAAGGGTTTAAGCAGGACTGGAGCAGCATTTAATCTAGAGCTAATTGTGCCCCATTACTGAGGCAAGACCTTTATTCAATGTTTTGTATTCTAAATGGTGATGGGAACAAAAAATATTTTTGGCCCTGTGTGAGCTTCAAGGATTGTTCTAGTGATTTCCAGTGGTCTTTTCTCCAGCTTTGGGTAGCGTCCCCAGATGCATGTGCTACTTAACACTCAAGGGGAACTCTCTGCAGATCTTTCTCTTTCTACAGCTCTTTACTCTCCAGTATTTGTACTACAAACTAGCTGCTTTGGTATACCCCAATTCACAGCTGTTTCTCAACTCTGAGACTAATTGCCTCTCCCTGTGCTGCAGCCTGGAAATTCTTACCAAACAGTATGCTGGTTCAGTATAGGACTCACTTCACTTGTTTCCCATCTCTTAAGAATCACTTTCCTTTATTATCTGATATACGAGGTCTTGAAAACCATTCTTTTGTATATTTTCCCCAGTGTTTTAGTTCTTTGAGGTGGAGGGGTAATCTATCTGGTCCCTGTTACTTATCTTGACTGGAAGTATAATAGGTATTACTATCTTATCTGTGGTATTATAAAATTTCAGGATGTGATTTGATGTGGTAGTCATTCATTCACTGTGCTGAGTACTCATTACGCCCCTTTCACCTGGAAATCATATTATTCAGATTTGTGTTTTTTTTCTATTTCCTATTTTTTTTTATTAGTTATATTGGTCCATCCTGATCTGATTTTACAACTGTTATCTTTTCTCTCATATTTTCCATCTTTGTAGTGTTGTTTAATGATCTGGGAGAATTTCCTTAACCATCTTTCAATCTTCACCTATTGACATCTTTTGTTTCAGTAATCTTAAATGTTGATTTGCCAAGAATAATTTCTTATTGTTCCCTGATCATACTTTCTCTAAGAATACTTTTCTTGTTTCATGGATGCAATTCTTCCTATTATATGGTCTGTGTGTGTATGTACTTTGGTTTTCTTCTCCCTATGTTGCAGGTCTCTTCTACATTCCTTTTTTATCTCCTGTTGTTTTGGCCTCTCTTATGTAAGCATTTTTCTCAAATATTTGGCAATCCATTGCTGTCTACTCATACAGAAAAGTAATAAAAGTTAACTGGATACAAGTAAGCCTTTTCATTAAAGATAGGGGTGGGGAGTAAAGTACCTAAAGTATTTTTTCCAGGGCATTCTGTTTATCTAGAGAAAGATCGAATCTCTTATCTGAGGGCTTTGAGTCAAGCTATAAGTGTTCTGAAAGCAGGGGAGGAACGAAATTTAGTATGTTAACTTTCATTGTATTTGCTTTTTTTTTATTCTGGTGCTACTCCTTTTTCTGATGCTCCTGACCAAAAAAGAAAAAAAAAAAAAAAAAAAAGGCCTCTCAGATTTAATTTCTCTTCCAATAAATGTAAACATCAGTTTGTTCTTTTTTCTCCTAGAGAATATGGGAGTTATACTTTCATGGGTGTATGAGGTAGAGGAGAGTGAGATCTTAAAGTCCCTCTGACATTTCCTATATAGATTTTCAATTAATTCCTCTTCTTTTCAGCCTGTTTATTATGCCCTGCTCACCCCCCCACCCTGACACACAACTGTGTGCCTCTAAATCCGGAGCCATTGAGACCGAGTTTAAGGAAAACTGGTTCACTTCTCACAAACATTCCCCTCTGTAAATGCTTAGGATATGTCTTCCTCCACTCTGCTTAGTTGCTGCTTCTCTACCACTTCAATCTTCCAAATACATACTGAAATCTCTTGTATACTACTGTCTCCTCTCCCATTCTTTCTGACCTTGTGACATAATTTTCTTTTTTTTTTACTGTCATTTTAGTAGGGTCTGGAGAGGGACAGTAAATAAGAGGCATATGGTCAATCCACAATGTTTAACCAGAAGATTCTTGTAATATAAAAGAGCTAAAAGTCATGTTGTTTGATAGGTCTGCACATATAAAGTTACAACATTACTGTACACTATTCTTTGAATACAAAGATGCTACTGACCTAGCATTAGTAGGAAGCATTATTTTTTTTTGACTAGTGATGACAGATTTCTGCTCAAATGTCCACCTCCTCTTTAGGTCTCTTAGGCACATGTAATATCTATTTACAAGAGACCTAGTATAGTTAAGAGGTCATAAAAAGGAGCAGAGGAAAATGCAACTATTAAGTCTAAATTTTGCTATCTTTACCGAAATGTACCATTACACCTATCATAAACTACCTCTCATTTTCCACTAGACTATGAGTAATCTGAGGTTATATCCTCTACTTATCTTTATGTCTCCTGACTTCTAACTTCATAGCCTACATAAGAGGAAATATTAACCATAAGCTAATAGTTTACTTTTTACATAGCTCTGAACTGCTGACAGAAAAACTATACAATTTTATATACTATAAAAGTGCATGTTTCTTCTTTAAAAAAATTCTGCTCAGCATCTCAATTCTGATATGCACACGGATGGGAAAGAAGTTTTTTCTTATATAACCCTGATGACCTGTGCAAGGTAGGCATCTAATTCAAGCTAGGTCAGCTATAGTACCCCACACACTCTTAGCCAGTTAGATTAGCTCAGGGGTGAATATCTAAACTTAGTCATATTTTCCAACTTGGGAATGTTAAGTTGAGAGACACATATTAAAGAAAGTTTCACATGTTAGGAGTACAGAAAAAAAAGTTTATAAAGTGAAAACGATTAAGCAGAATTTGAGACATATTTACATACATTAGTCCATTTAAAAGAAAATGACACAATATCCTAAAAATCTGTTTAATTCCATGTATTTTTATATAATCCACCGACATATTACATATGAATAATCTTGGTATTTTAGTAGTCCTGTTAGGATTAGAAAAAGATACTTTTAAAAGTAAAGTAAAAAGATACTGAAGCATATATCATATTAAACAATGTGCCAGAAGGATACTGCTATATAAACAGAATCACAGCTTTATAACTCTGGAAGCCAAGAACTATAAAGACCACCACCAACAAAAAATCCATAATCATCTATTTAAAGGATGTCCACCGGGCAACTGAATCACTTGATGGGATGTAATGACCAGGGAAAGAAACTTCTAATAAAATGCACAACATTTAGTAAACTAGGGGGAAGAAAAGAGTTTCAGAATCATTTCCTAACTTCACTAGACAACTAAACAAGTGGGCTGGCAGCAACCTTTAGCCAAGGGGAAGGGCCCCTGAGTCATGTGTTGCACAAAAGGTACTTGAAAGAATCACAAATAGGCCACTACCACATCCTTTACGGCCATCACCTTTTTGGCTACACTGGAGCTAGAGCCTAAGCAGAAAAAAATAAAAACAAAAACAAAAAACCATTTCTCTAAAAGACTCTTCTGTTTCTACCTAAAAATATACTGCTTACCCTTTTTTTTCTTTTGACCCGTAACAGCTTTAAATTGGTAAAACTAAACTTGTTCCATCACACAGAAGGGTATTTTCTAGGAAATAGGCAGAAGAGTATGGGCTGCTATTACTATTCTTAGAATTAGATTTTTAGACCAGAAGGGATATTTACAGTTCTAAATCTACCATCTTCATAACCAACCAACCAAACAACCAGAAGTAAAGGTACACAAAGGTTGAATAAGTAGGTGTGAAAGTTGCTTTAGTTAATAAATAATATTCCACTCAACACTCGCTAACTAAATAGCACTTTTAAAAATAAGCCAAGATAATGGTCATCACCATTTTCACTATCAAAACCAGACTTGATAAGCCATTTCTCACCTGGACTACTCCAAAATCCTCCTACCTAGTTTCCAACTTCAGTCCAACAAAACCTATTTTCTATACAGCTACCAGTCTCTCCTACTTAAGACAGAAATGTGACCAAGTTATCCCTGTTTAAAATTCTGTAATGGTTCCCCAGGAAACAGAAAATCTGAGCTCTGAAGCATGGAATACAAGGCCCTTTATGACCTGCTCCCTGTCTACCTCTTCAGCCTTTTCTACTGTCTGTAGTTTTCTTCATAAATCATGCTATAATTCTCTCTCCCTGTTTTCAAATCACACTAGACTATGCTGAGGTCCATGACTGTGCTATGAGGCGTCTTGTGGCTGGGCCACTGAAACTCTTTTCTAGGCATGGAACACACTTTGTAACTATCAAAGTCCTCCTATTTTCAGTTACTCATCTTTTTTAGTCTTCAATTCTAATGTCACTTCTTTAGGAAGCCTTCCCAGATAGGACAGACATTTTAACACTAACCCTATTGTCACTTTTCAGTTTGTAATACTGGCTGTAGTTTTTGATTAGTGCCATGAAGTGCGAAGACACCATCTGCTTTGCTTATCACTGTATCTCTGATGATTCCCAGAGTACATATGACACATATTAGCAGGGATGTAAAAATAATTTGTTAAATTGTCATAAAAGGCATAATTTCTAACTTTCTTTGTTTTCTAGTGAAACAGATTAAAACCAGAAATAAATAACTGAAGATACTCTAAAGTAATTCTATTTTTTTAATGAAAATATTAGCTGCTAATAACAGATGTAAATTTGTGTAGAATAAAATCATTATAATGGGTCATTATGTTTTTTAAAAAATAAAAATATAGTTTTTTTCCCCTTATGGACTTCTGTTTCAAGATGACAGACTAAACACACACAATAGCCCTCCCATTCGATGGCAACTCTCTTTTATCATGGAACAAAATCTATGAGGAATGCCCATAATTGAAAAGCAATTAGAATAAAACTAGAGAGAAACAGCAGGTCAGGATGTAGGCAAGAGGCTGCTCCTGCACAAGTGTTGGGAATGATTCAGCAGGTAGATTTGTGTTCTTATAAGCATAAATGTGAATATACACACACAGGGTTCTCTTTCATTCCTAACCCTCAAAGCTTCAGGCCATAGTTGTCTCAGCTTCTGGAAAGGATCAGTTAAGTGTGGGAGGCCAGGTTAGAAAGGGAGGGAAGAACCCCAGGAAATAGAAGGAATCAAGGAGCACCCTATACTCCAAACATTCCAACTCTCTAACTAAAAACTATTGCATGCCTAAATCTCCCTCCAAATAGGCTATACAAAGAGACCCTGCAGATGTTCTATTATCAACTACAAAGCTGAATGCAATTCTCCCCAAACCAGACCCACAAATTCGAAGCAATTCTAATCAAAATATCAACAGGTTTTTAAAAGAATACATGATACAAGCAAATTCTAAAATTTATTAAAAAAAAAAAAAAAAGCAAAAGGCCAAAAGATCCTGAAGAACCGTGTATCAGATAGCAGATTTCCTCTATCAGGTATTAAGAATTATAAGCTATAGTAATTAAGGCAGGACAGCATTAGCTCAGATACAAATAAGCCAATGCAATAAAATAGATTCCACAGAAGCAGGTCTGGGCATACATGGAAACCTGACAGATAATGGCTAGTGTTGTGGGTTAGTGGGGAAATGATAAAAGTTTCAATAAATGGTCTAGAACAATAGTTAAAAAAATAAAGTGAAAATGGAACTCTCCTTACAGATCCATAAAAATCAAATCCAGATAGTTCAAAGGTTTAGATTGTAAAAAAAAAACTGTAGAAGTTGTAGAAAAATATAATAAAATATCTTTGACTCCTGGTTTGGCAAAGATTTCTTAAAACACAAAGAACTCAAACTATAAAGAAAAGGGACTGATCAATTCAACTACCAAAATTAATAACTCCTAGTCACAAAAAGATATCACTGAAAGGTTAGAAAAGCAAACCATAACCAGGAAAACTATACTTAATAGCATTTAACTGACAAAGGATTAGTATCCAGACTACTAGAAATGTTTATCAATAATAAAAATAAAAAAATAAAAAACAGAAAAATGGGTTAAAGAATACATCAGAGAAAATGCAAATAATATGTTAACATGCAAATGAAAGTTAAAACCACAATGAGATACCATTTCACAACTCCCAAGTTGGCAAAAACTAAAGTCTTGTAATACAAAGATTTGCAAGGATGTTTAGCAAAGGGAACATTTGGGTTCTATGGGAGAGAATAAAGAAAAACAACTTTAGAAAGCAATCTGAAAAAAAAAAAAAACCAGTCAAATCAAACATGGGAATACCCTGTAATCCAGCAATTTTACTCCTAAATATACACCTCATGACAAACCTTAAATCTTTGTCCAGAACCTACACCAATGCATTTACATCATGGCTCAATATAGGCTGACCTCAGAGATACTGCAGGACTGGTTCCAGACCATCATAATAGAGTATCACAATAAAGCAAATCACAAATTTTCTGGTTTCCAGTGCTTATAAAAGTTATGTTTACACTATTCTATAATCTATTAAGTGTGCAATAGCATTATGTCTAAAAAAAAAACAATGTACATATCTTATTTAAAAAAAATACTTTACTATTTAAAATATGCTAACCATCACCTGAGCCTTCACTGAGTTGTAATCTGTTTGCTGATGGAGGGTGTTATCTGCTGACGGGCTGCTTGCTGATCAGGGTGGTGGTTGCTGAAGGTTGGGGTGGCTAAGGCAATTTCTTAAAATAAGACAATGAAGTCCACTGCATCAATTGACTATTCCTTTCACAAATGATTTCTCTGGAGCATATGATGCTGTTTGATAGCATTTTACCCACAGTAGAACCTCTTTCAAAATTGGAATCAATCCTCTCAAAAAAAGGATTGATAAAGCTGCTGCTTTATCAATCAAGTTTATGTAATATTCTAAATCCTTTGTTGTTATTTCAACAGTCGTCACAGTATCTTCACCAGAAGTAGATTCCATTTCAAGAAACCAACTTCTTTACTCATCCATAAGAAGCAACACCTCCTCCATTAGTTTTATCATGACATTGCAGTGATACAGTCACATCTTTAGGCTCCACTTCTAATTCTAATTCTCTTGCAATTTTCCACCACATCTGCCATTACCTCCTCTACTGAAGTCTTGAAGCCCTCAAAGTCATCCATGAAAGTTAGAATCAACTTCTTCCAAATTCCTGTTAATGTTGATGTTTTGACCTCTTTCCATGAGTCACAAATGTTCTCAACGGCCTCTAGATGGTGAATCCTTTTCAGGTTTTCAACTTACTTTGCCCAGATCCCAAAGAAGAATCACTATCAATGGCAGCTAGAGCCCCATGAAATGTATTCCTCAAATAATAGGACATGAAAGTCAAAATAACTCCTAGATCCATGGGCTGCAGAATGGATGCTGTTGACAGGCATGAAAACAATATTAACCTTGTTGTACAAGTCCATCAGAGCTCTTGTGTTATGTGTTATCAAGGTGCACTGTCAATGAGCAGTGGTACTTTGAAAGGAATCTTCTTGTCTGAGCAATAACTCTCAAGACTGGGCTTAAAATATTTAGTAAACCGTGTTGTCAACAGATGTGCTTCAGTCAGGCTTTGTTGTTACCATTTATAGAGCACAGGGTAGAGAAGATTTAGTGTAATTCTTAAGGATCCTAGGATTTTCAGAATGGTAAATGAGCCCTGGCTTCAACTAAAAGTCCCCAGATGCATTAGCCCCTAAGCAAGAAAGTCAGCCTGTCCTTTGAAGCTTTGAAAGCGGACTGACTTCCATCTAGCTATGAAAGTCCTTGATGGCATCTTCTTCCAATAAATCTGTTGTTTAGTGTAGCCACCTCATTAATTATCTAGATCTTCTGGAAACCTGCTGCAGCTTCTACATCAGCTGCTTCACCTTACATTTATATGTTATGGAGATGACTTCTTTCCTTAAGCCTCATAAACCAACCTCTGCAAGGTTCTGACTTTTTTTCTGCACTTTCTTCACCTCTCTCAGCCTTCGAAGAACTGAAAAGAGTGAGGGTCTTATTCTGGGTTAGACTCTGGCTTAAGGGAATGCTGTGGCTATCTGATCTATCCAGACTACTAAAACTTTCTCCATATCAGCAATAAGGTTGTTTTGCTTTCTTACCATTTACTTGTTCACTGGAGTAGCACTTTTAATTTCCTTCAAGAACTTTTCCTTTGCATTCACCACTTGGCTAACTGTTTGACGTAAAAGGCTAAGTTTTGGGCTTTTGACATGCCTTCTTCATTAAGCTTTATCATTTTTTTTTCAGGCTAGGCAACCCTTGGTTGATCTCACAGATTGCAAGGACCCTGTCATCTTACAATCCCTTTTTTTACTTTTTACATCTACAGCATCTGGTCTTCCTATGTGGTCTCCCATCCAAGTACTAACCAGCCCCGACACTGCTTAGCTTCTGAGATAGGATGGGACTGGGCTTGTTCAGGGTGGCATGGCCATTGACGTAATCATTTATACCTTTTGATTTAAAGTAAGAGATAAGCACTCTTCCTCTCAATTGAACACTTAGAGGCCACTGTACATTAACTGGCCATATTTCAATACTGTTGTGTCTCAGGAAATAGGAAGGCCTGAGGAGAGGGTGAGAGATGGAGGAATGGCTGTCAGTGGAGCAGTCAGACACATATAATGTTTATCAATTATGTTTGCCATCTTAGATGGATGTGGTTCATTACGCCCCCAAACAATTACATTAGTAACATCAAAGATGACCAATCACTGATTACGATAATATATAATGTAATGTTATAGAAAAGAATACAATGTAATATAGTATTTGCTGAAATAAAATAACAAAAAAGTTTAAAATAGTGGGAGAATGACCAAAATGTGACCCACAGACAGACATGAAATAATCAAATGCTGTTAGAAAAATGGCACCAATAAGAGCTGCTTGATGTACGGTTGCCACAAACCTTCAATATTTTAAAAAATGCAGAAACTGGAAGGCAATAAAATGAGGTATGCCTGCACACATATAACTGAAACTAAAGTTTCATTAAACAACTCTATGTGAAATCATACTGAGTTTGAGAAAATCCAGCCTAGATTCATGTTCGTGGAAGATACATTAACATGTTGATTGCTGAGTGCTGCCTCAGATGCTTGTGAAAACATTACTGAATCCATGATAAAAAGACTACTACTCAGAAATTAGAAAAACTCTTAACTCCACCACACAGTTGGCTCTAGAGATTTCAGATAAGAGACTGTAGACTCTACATAACCATGCCTATAAAAATAGGTCTTTCTCAAAGATAACGAATCTCATCAATGTTAGGAAGCCAGTATGGTCCAAACTCTGAAAACTGAAGTTTTCACTTGACATAACAAGTAGGCTGCACAACAACCTTAGTTTTACTCTTTTCCATCACAGTTTAAAATACATTAGACTTTCTAATAGTGCCTATATACCACCATTGTTTTCTTGGATCAGTTTATTGTTCTCACCACATAAAAAAATCTACTTATTATACTTTAATTGAAAAGATATCAAAACAGGTAAAAAAACAAGTTAAATGAGACTCTTGAAATCACCACAGCTATTTACCTTTCTCTGTGCCTGAGAATATAGAGATGATTTTATTCCTGGGCTTTTTCTCCTCTGGAACAGAAGGCAAAGGTTTCAAACTGTGATTAGCTGACAAAGGGTCTTTGCCTCCAGTGCTAAAAATGGTACTGCTCACTCTCACAGGAGGCGCTGGAGGCCTGTCTTCGAGTTCTCCATTATCAGACATGATTCAGAATTATGATATGGCCTGAAATAGGCAAAAACATACAGTTAATAAGAAGGTAAAAAACAGTATGGACAAACACAAAACAATAATAACCTCCCCAACTTTGACTTAGAAAATGTTATCCCTTTAGAGTGAAATTTGCAAAATTCATAAAACTCAACAAGAGGTGAAATTGGTTACCAATATAGGCAATCTCCCCTAACAAAGTTAGTAAATGGTTAGCTGAGGGAATGTCTGAAAAGCTATGTCTGGTTTTAAGAGGATTATGGTAGTTTTGGGAAAGCATGATGATACTAACATATCAAAAAATATGCACCTAGTCTATGGCCATGTCACTCTGAACATGCCCAATCTCATCTGATCTCCTAAACTAAGCAGGGTCGGGCCTGGTTAGTACTTGGATGGCAGACTACCTAGGAATACCTGGTGCTGTAGGCTTAAAAAAAATGCACCTAATTAATTTATTCTAAGAATAAATGTTCCACTGAAAACACAGACAACATTGACTCTTAACAAAGAAGAATTCCTAAGAGGTAGACTATGTCCTAACCAGCCAATCAAAGAATATGTCTGATATATCTCCATTTCTATAGCAGAGGTAGGACATTTGCTATTAAATATATCAACCAGCCCCCACTCTCAATCTGATTTCATGCTCACCAGCCTTGTGATTACAACTTAGCCTTCGTATAAACTTTCCAGAAGGATGAAATGTGCCACTGAAGCAATATCTGGTCTCTCTGACATACAGACAACCTAACTACACACATTGGTCCTTCACGAGTTTTGCAGACAGTGCTACAGAACTTGATCCATTTGGGAACACTGACAGAAATAAATCCAGAGCTTGACTAAAACCCAGAGTATGGCCACATCCCAAGGTTATCACCCTGTGATGCCCTTTCCAGGCAGCCAACTAAACCCTCTTACTCACATGGCTAACTCAGTGGAAATTTAATCTTGTTAACATATACATATTTTATGTCTTTAAAAAAGTGGATCATACACATTTAAAATCAGCCTTAGGCGAGGTGATTCCTAATTTACAATTGAGTTCTAACAGACTACAAATTTTAGAAAACAACACATTTCCCTATTAAACTGGGTTTTGATTGGTAATTAGATCCTAATTTATTATAGTTATTTAAAGCACGTAAGCAAACAAAACTTTTCATATGTAATAAAAAGAATGCCAACTATATTTACATAAAATTAAAAATAAAACTTTTTTATTTGGTTTGAATGCTAGTATGTGAAGAAAAGTAGGTATAATTTGAGAAGAATCGAGGTATAAAGAGATAATTACTCCTAACTCTACTCCAATTCTTACAGCTTGTTTTCCTTGATAGGAGCATGTCACTAGCACTACTATGCATTTTATCTGCCATAATGACAGTTATTTTTCAGCCTACAAAAGATGGAGAATGAGAGACAATAAAGGGGAATATAAATTTCTGAAAATAACCAGCTAGAGAAGGGCTGGGAGAAGGGAGTGAGAAAAGATTTATATCTGTGTGAGAAAGACTGCCTTAAGTAAAATTAACTACTGGTGGTCAAAGGAAGAAACGGGGGTGAGATCTAGGAAGGTACTACAGGTGACATATCATCAGATGATTCTTCCAAACCAGCTGGTCACAAAATATGTTTTGGGATGGGATGCAAACAAGATATAAGTGACTATTTAAGTGTGGACTGCCAGGTGTACATTACATGGGGAGACTTATATATCAGTGCACATGGAAGACAAGGCTTAGTAACAATACTCTGAGGATTATTTGAAGAATTGATAAATCAAGTCTAATGTCATAACATTAAGGAAAAACAGATTAACCCTAGAGCAGCAGCTCACTTTCATTTTAATCACCAGTGACAACATAATCAGCAAGATCAGATTTTGCTTACACAGTAAATGCTCCATATTTATGCATATTAAATTAAAAAATCAGAAAATTTCAAAATACATTTGTATGCACAGATAAAAGGAAATGCACCAAAATATTAACAGTTGTTATCCCTGGCTAGTAATTAATTTTAACTTAATTATGATCATCACAGTTGTAGTTTAAAAAAATCAATATAGAACAGTAAGGGTACAGTAATTATTTGGTGTAAACTTGACTACAAATTCTGCCCTTAAGGCTGGTTCACAGATGGTACGACCAGAAACTGCCAGTGCACCTTCAGCTGCATGTTGTCCAGTACTGTGGTAAAAAGGATGAGTTGTGAAATCAGATTGCTTTGTTTGGAATCCTGGTTCCAGCATTTATTTAAGTGTGTGCTTCAGGGCTCCTTGGAGTAGTGAATGATTCTGGGTCTGGGACAGGAAAGTAAAAGATGAGCCTAGAGCATCTTAAGTACTGAAAAAAGATTAGTGCATGTCAAGGGACTTAGGAAAGAGTTCCAAAAAGCCAAGGCTGAAATGATTTGAGCAAGAAAATTAATAAAGCAGTATTAAATTATAACCCAAAGTATAAAATACATGTTTTATACATATATATATTTATATTGATACAATAAATAAAATGGGGGAGGGAAAAATCTTCCTTACAAAAAAAACTCCAAATAATACAGATACAACCCTCTCTAGAAGTTAAAGCTTAACTTCCCTCCATACTTGAGCGTAGGCTGGACTTAATGACGCATTTCAAAGAATAAGGAAAGGGTAAAATGACTTCGCAGTAGAAAAATCTAGTAAACACTGTGTCAATGTGAGAAACATCCAAACCTGTAGAGAATTTTTATAAAAATTTATTTGAGCCAAAAGGAGTATATACCCGGAAGCAAGAGCTCAACAGACTGAAGTAAATGCTTCAGAGACTAAGTTTGCAGTTTATTTTATGCATTTGAGATTAAGGAGAGAACACAAGGAACATTATATGAAGTTGGGAAGAAGAAACTGGGGATGGGATTACAGGATAGTTAAGATTATGTACTCTCTTAGGGGTGGTTACTCCTTTATTTCAAAGGTGTGTTAACCTAGATGCAAAGGAACAATGTACAGGGCTTGCTTAAGGCAAAGATAAACTGTTTACTAAAAAGTTATATGCCTGGGGTGTGACTACCCACTATGACCTGACCAGTTAGAAATTTATGATCAGGTCATGCTGTGAGATGACTTTCCATAGAAACCCTTATTTCATTACAACAGCATTAATTAGTGATAAGTCATGCTGATATCACTCACCCCTTGATCTAATGGGATGAGTAGTATATTTCACCTCTGTGGTATTCTTCCCCAAAACCCATAACCTAATCCAATCATGGGAAAAACATCAGACAAACCCAAACTGAGTTCTACAAAGTTCCTGACTAGTATTCCTCAAAACTGTCAAGGATGTGAAAAACAAAAACTGAGAAACTGTCACAGAGCAGAGGAGTCTAAGAAGATATAACAATGTGGTATCCTGGAACAGAACAAGGACATTAGTGGAAAAACTAGTGAAATCCAAATAAAATCTAGAGTTTAGTTATTAGTAATGTACCAATGTAGGCTTCTTTGCTTTGACATACATTTTATGGTTTATGTTATGTTAACATTAGAGAAAGACGGGTGACAGCCATATAGAAAATCTATTCTTTGCAACTTCTCTGTAAATCTAATACAATCATTCCAAAATAAAAAGTCTATCTAAAAAATAATAAGTTCCTCCAAAAGTTAAATAGTTACTTACCATATTACCTAGCAATCCCACTCCCAGTACACACCTAAGAGAACTGAAAACATATGTCCACAAAAAAACTTGTATACAAATATTCATAGCAGCATTATTCTTCAGTCAAAAGATAGAAACAACCAAAATGCCCATCAATAATAGGTGGACAGACAAATCATGGTATATCCACATAATGAAATATTATTCAGCCATAAAAAAAAGAATTAAGTGCTGACATATGCTACGACATGGTTGAATCTTGAAAACGTAAGTGAAAAAAGCCAAACACAGGAAAGACCACATATTGTATGATTCTGTTTATATGATATATCCAGAACATATAAATCCATAGAGAAATTAGATTAGTAGTTGCTAGAGGGTGAAAGGAATGGGATGTGACTGCTAATGGGTGTGGAGTTACTTCTGGTAGAATAAAAATGTTCTGGAATTAGACATTGATAATGGTTGCACAACCTTGTGAATATATTAAAACCAGTCACTGAATCGTACACTTGAAAATAGTAAATTTGTTATGTGAATTATATCTATTTAAAAAAAATATTTACTGCAGAAAATAAAAAAATTAAATGAATTAATATTCAGTGTTGCAGCTACTACTATTTTATGATAGAAGTTAGAGGACCTAGTTCTTTTCTAAGAGTTCATAATCAAGAGTGGAAAAGACCAACACATACTCATTTACGTAAGGTCATGCATGCCTTTTATCAATATCTGATCTCAACACATGCAAATTAAAAACCACTCAGTTTCTTCAAAGTAGCAGTTTTCAAAACATTTTGGCCTCAAGACCCCCTTACACTTTAAAAAATATTTGAGGTGCCCAATTAATTTTTGTTTATGTGGGTTACATCTGTCTATATTTACTATAAAACATTAAAACAAGTTATTTAAATATTTATTTAATTGAAAAATAAACCCATTACATGTTATATAAATAACCCTTGAGAAAAATAATAAAAATAAGCTCGAAAAAGGTGGCATTATTTTACATTTCTGCAAATCTTTTAAATCTCAGGCTTAGTAGAAGGCAGTTGGATTCTCATATCTGTTTCTGCATTCAATCTACTGTGTTATGTTTTAAAATATATGAAGAAAATCTGGTCTACATAAATATGTAGCTGAAAAAGAAAGTATTTTAGTAGCTTTAATATCTTTGATATTACCCCAAACAGAACCTTCCTAAAAATTAGTTATAAAATTTGAAACCACAGTAATAAATTTTTTGTACTCAATTACATTAAACTCATTGACTTTTCTTGCACTTTGAATAGATCTTTTACCCATGCGTGGACTTTATATGTGAGAAACTGATTATTTGGAAAATACTGGTTTACCGAATTATGAAGACATTCTATACATTTACACATTTCTCTAAGGACTGAGAAACTGTCATACTCAAGTAGATACAACTTCTCTAAAATTCAAATTTTCACTTGAAAGCTTAAAATTTTATCAACTGCCAACATCTAAGAGAAAATGTCTGCCAAATACTTAAGTCTGAACAACCAGAATTTGTGGGTCAGTTATTCTTTCAAGTAAAAATGATATTCCATGAAAAAAGGGGTAGTTTTTAGTTCAGCCACGTAAGTGGTTTTCTACAAGACAACCAGTGATACTTCATAAGCACCTTATACTTCCCATTTTGCTATATACATTAAAAGTGAACTCAAAGTAAAAATATAAAAAGATTAATAATTTCATTGTTTCATCAAGTACATACTTAAGTGAATCTGGCTTTAAAAAAAAAAATTACAACCCTATGGCCAATACCCTCATTTATGTTAAAATACAGGCAGTTTACCCACCACTGCTCCATCGGTGCAAATGTCAACACAGTGTAAAAGGCAAAGAACAACTGTCATATTATTATGAAAATAGGTTCTGACCTCATGGACCCTAAAAGGTACCACAGACTACACACTTTGAGAATTACTGCTTTAAAGTGTACCCCAACTCTATATCTCACTCTCATACCTCCGATTTTTTCTGATGTTTTACTGCAATGGCAGAAGATCCATATTTATTTCATCCCATATTCAACAGAACATATTTTTAACATGGGAAAAGGTAATCAAAGGCTAGATATCTAAGCTAGGGCACAAAAACTTAATCAAACCTTGACACGGATAAATATCGATACACATGTAATGGTATTTACTATGTTCTTCTTAACAAAAATCAGAAAGATCAATAGGCTTTCGTGGGTTAGCCAAAGAAACTAATTGATATTTATATGAAAAACACTATTGAATTCTAAGCAAATGACAGTAAGCAGCAACTTTCAGAACACAGTATTTCTTTATATATTTTGATTATCAAAATGAAACTCTTTGCAGCTCCATTTTAATAACTGTGAAGTAACATTTCTTTTTCTGCAGAAATTCAGTCCAACACAACTAAAGAAGAACCAATACATTGTGTTTCAGAACTTTCTTCTTGGTGATCACATATTGTAAATGAAGTTAGATTACCTGTCTCAAGGCAGAACCCAATTAACATGACATACCTTGTAGGAAATACAAGCTGAAACAATACCCAAATTTAATACTCAACATGAGTCACAGATGTCTCTAATAAAATGGCTCAATAACAAATATGACAGTAACAAGAATTCTAAGTAATATGCCACACAAGTGATTAGATCTTAGTAAATATAAGCACTACATCTGATACAACATCGATGACTACTCTGCCACCAGCTTAGCTGCAGACTTTATCACTTCACTGCAGGGTTTCTCTAACTAGTTTCTGTGTCTTCTTCACCTACTGTTCACAGAAAGAGGTTAGAAAAAGCTCTGACTGGCTTCCTGAGGTTTCTATGCAGTCATTCTTGTGTACCTATCTCTGCTTAAAATGACCCCTTACATCTTCTGAATGTGAGTTATACAGGAAAATAAATCCAGAGAGTATTAAAGTTAGAAGGAATTAGAATTTATCTGGTCCATTTTCCTTATTTTACATATAAAGAAAAAGACACACCAAAAAGTGGTCTGCCTAAAGTCACACAAACCTAATTACTAATGAAACTAAGTTTCGAATTCAAGTTTACAAACAACCAATCTTTGCAATGAATTATAATTGTGAATCATAATTATAATTTTGGGTGTTTTTCCTACCCAAGGCTTCGAGCAATTTAAAGACAGGAATTATAATACTACTACCACCACCACCACTACTACTATTTTACTATCTCCTACAATGTTTAACATAGAACATTTCAAATACTTTCATGAGTCTTACATTTCCCAATACTTTTCTGGTGAGATCCTTGCATGCATTAGACAATAATCTTTACTGATTTATGGAATATACTGTGCCTAGATGAAATATTATTCTTCCTGAATTTATTAGTCCTCTTATCAAAGAGCATTTCACTAGAAAACCAACTATCTTGTATTAACAAAAATATCTTTGGAAAGTTTTATAGTTTTCTCCTACCAATCAATTCACAGCCTTAGTCTCTGACCCTTTTCCATAAAGCAATGTATTTTTTTGTGTGTATTGCTTCTAATGACGTTGTTGACTCCCTAAAAAGTGCTAAAAGAGGATACAACAAGGTTCTTTACATCTTATAGCCAGAAATAATAATATAAAATCAATTCATGGTAAAATACCGATTTACCTGTCTTGCTCCATTATTATTCAAAAGTGTTTTCTAAAAAAAGAGCAAATGATAAGTAATGTCTCTCTCTAAATCTGTTCACAGTTTTTACTTTTTCTACTTTTCAGTGAAAAACAAGTAGACGAAACAAAAAGCATGCCCAAAACACACTGTACTCTTCTAACAGGCCTATTGTTTAATTGTGACACAACTCAAACACAAACAATTCCTCAATTGTCTACTGAAGGAGACTAGGGGAAGCTAAATACACAACAGCAAAAAAAAAAAAAAAGAGTAGTGTATGGAACCAGTCAGTTCAACTAGTAGAAATTACTAAATTTATTATAATCTACTCAGATCATCTATGGTACTCCAAGGACAAACAACATACTATTAAAAAACATGATTTAAAAGCACAATTTTGCTTTGTATTTTTACTTATATTTTATATAAATAACAAATGGACCCTGATTTTCAATACTTATTAATGTAATAACGCAACACTATTTGATAAGACATCTTAACAATCTCTCAGTAAGCTACAAGAGCCCAACACTACTAGCCTTTTTATCCCTTTCCCACTCCAAAAGCCCTTTGAGTAAAAGCATCAAAAATAAACCAAATCACCTTAAGCAGACAACACACACTGTGAATAGGAAGTTCACAAATTAGAATGAAAGGAGTGTTTTCATTTGGTGTCAATGCCCACATCAGGCCTATTAGTAGCAAAGCCAAAAAGGGAAAGGAAAAAAAGTGAAAGAGATGCAGAAAACACAATTAAGACACTGGTAAAGAACAAAAAAGAAAAATGAAAAGAAACTCTAATTCACACTCAAATAAATAAAGAACTGGATAACATAGCCAATCTTTAAAAATGCATGCATAAGCTAGTTAAGATGAAAGGAATGTTTCCATAGAGCCCCCAAAGCAAAGTGAAACCAGGAACAAGAGAGTAAGCAATTTACTAATCCAGTTATTCTTAAGGGATTTTTGACTAAGCTCTGGAGACCATAAACTTCCACTTTGATGGCTATCACAGGGGACAGGTGATAAAACCCAGAGTCTGCCTAAATTGAAAAATCTAATAAGAATCCCTCCCACATAAGAATAGGACCTTAAAAGGCTATAATTTATAAAATAAACCAGAAAAAAAAAATCCATCTGGGCAGAAGAAAACAAAACCTTAAGTATTTTAAGCCCAGTGATATGGCAGAGCAGGAAAAAAACCTCTCAAATTCTAACACAATGCACTATATGGTCTGAATTCATTCTACCTATGAGGTCCCTAAAAATTCCAAATATGTTTAATTGAATGTGTTCCCTGGTGAATGGCAGAACCACATATAAATATAAAGCCTGAAAGGAAACAACTTCAACACAGGTCTTAAATAATTACCCAAAGATAAAATTCTAAAGAAAAGAAACAACTTATAGTGAAAATTCAGAAAATAAGGTAATATGAGAACTAGCCAGACTGGTAAAATAGATGTGCAATGATCTGACACAGAATATGTCTAAGAAGCACAAGAAAAAAAAGGCAGAAGAAAAGCAAATATGAAAAACAATCATAAAGAACTTTCTATAAGCAAAAAATACCTGAAAATTAAAACCCAACATTTGAAGTAAAAAGCAGCACAGACTCAGCAGAAAACAGAATTAGTGAAGGGGGAGATCTATCTGAAGAAAATACCTAGAATGCAGCAGAGAATCAAAGAGATAGAAAATATGAAAGAGAAGTAAATAGGTTGGAAAGTCTAAGATACATCTATTTGGAGTTCCAGAATAAGATGATAGGATAAATGAGAGAACGGTTCACTGGGTAAATTAAAGCTGAAAAATTTCTAGAACTGATAAAGGACACTTATATGGGGTATCTAGAGTGGTCAAATTCATAGACACAAAAAGTAGAGCAGAGGTCATCATGGCCTGGGAGTAGGGGTGAAATAGGGAGTTGCTTTTTAATGTGTACAGAATTTCTGTTTGGGATGATGAGAAAGTTTTAGAAATGGATAGTGGTAATGGTGCTCAACACCGTGAATATACTTAATGCCAATGAACTGTACACCTAAAAATAGATAAAAGGGTAAATTTTAAATTATGCATAATTTACCACACAAAACTTGCAAGATGTGATTAAAGCACTTAAGGACACTTACAGTTCTAAAGTTTTACTTTAAAAAAGAACTAAAAATGACTGAAGCATCCAACCTAAGAAGTGAAACAAAACAGCAAAATAAACCCAAAGAGTAGGAAGAAAATAGAAAATAATGATGATACAAGGAGAAACTGCTCGACAGAAAACTATTATACAATAGGGAAGATCAATAAAGCTAAAAGTTGGGTCTTAGACAAAACTAGTAAAATTCCTCTAATAAAACTAATCAAGAAACAAAGACAGAAAGTACAAGTAACCACTAATAGGAATGAAAAGGGATTCTACCAGTATTTAGTGAACAGAGGTCACAGTTACCAATGCTGTGCAATGTACCAGCAAGTCCTCACAACTCTTGCTCATCCCATCATGCACTGACTTATATATATATAATTATCTGAATCTAGAGCATGGTTATATTTTGTATACATGATATTTTTTACACTGTTTTAACACACTGAACTTTCCAGGTATGCAACCAGTATGAAGCCAAGAGAAGCTTGTACTCATTTTGTTCAGTTGTACTAAGAAGTTTATTTGCCATTTGGAATGACATGTCACTGAAAGCAGTGTGCTCATGCTGGCTGAGTTATCAACAGCAGCATGCTACTGCACTGTGGCCAAGTCTGTTATAAATATAGGCCAATGATCACTTCGTTCTGTTAGAGTAGTTGTGATCAAGTATTTACAAATAGAAATAATTATTTTATTGTAGTTTTCCTTTTTTCTTATATTTTCCATCGTCTTAATTTCGCTCCTAGAAACTGATTGAGGGAACTCAGGGCAGTACATTTATTTTTTCCCCAGACAGGAGGACAAGTTAAATAATCTACGATTTTTATTTCAAAGGAAAGCAATATAGCAGTATTAAAGAATACAGACCCAGATATCCCATTTCTAGAAATCTATCCCAAAGAAACACTAGTAAAAATACAAATACATACCCTAGGCTGTTACTGTAGTATCATCTGAAACAGCAAAAGACTGGATGTATCTCAAATGGCCATGAATAGGGAAATGGTTGGATTAGCTATGGCATATTACACACTAAAGTATCACGAAGCTATAAAAATATTGGAAATCATTCTACACATATGTACTGCCATGGAGTGATCTCATGATATACTACTAATGAAAACGAGGGGAAATACATGTATGGTGTGCTACCACTTACCTAAGGGAGGGGGCAGGGAGTATATCAGTATGCACTTTTTTTTTTAATGGAAGGATAAATCGTAATTTTTGAAATTGTTACTTGGTGGGGGGGTATAAAATGGAGGAAACAGAGTTAAAAGTTAGACTTCTCTTCCTTTGCATATTTTATTTTAGAACTTTATAAATTACATAAAATCACCAGCAAAAGGAGAATGAATAATTCTGCTGGTGATAAAAAAGATGTCGTAGAGACCTAATTAACAATCATTGTCCATAAAAATATCCTTGTATATTTAATTTTGCAGACAAAACATGAACCTTATCTATCTAGCTTTACAATTAAACTAAACAAATATCAAAATAGTAACCATTACTACAAGTAAATTGGCAGTAGCTGAAAATTAACATTTTCTTCTTACATCTTTAGGAATTACGTCTACAATAGGAACTTTCTACATTATTCTGTGTATAACACATTTAGCAAATACTCATGAACCAGATTATGACACTACCTCTATTGTTATCCATTATGATGTATCTTATATCATCTACTGAACTCTACTCTGTGAGATGTTACTAATTTTATATCTCTTTTTATTCTCCGACAGCATCTAGCAAAGTGTTATGTACATTCTAACATTATACATGAAGAAGCAAAGGCCTAGGAATAGCAAAGACACTCCTGGAGAATAATAATGTGAAGAGACTTGCCCTAAAATGAAAATTAAAAAAAAAATTTTGAATCCTGTACCAGATACCAAGCCTCTTGCTTCTGAGCCTCTTAGCCTTACCTCTCTCTTGTTCAAGCTGCTACTCCAGCAACAGCTCTATATTTCATGTGGCCAACTTTCTCATGCAGGCACACCTCACTTCATGCCTGGGCTGTACATTGCCATGGAATATTGTGGCACCCATGTATGCAACTTGGTAGTTTAGGGGAGTTAATTCTGACCAATGTTGATGGGAACACATAGACCCCATCTCATCAGATAGATCCTTCTTCTCATCCTGTGTTGGATGATCCTGAAGACTGATTTTATATAACTTACTGAGGGAGAATACAGTGGGTCTGAGAAAGCAGTTGCACTTGCATACTGGCTACCATTCATTCTGTGCTTCACTCCCTTTCTCACACTTCCACTCTCTGAAACTGTACTTCCTAATAATGTAAAGACACATAAGCCTTCTGCGTCAAGCTCTACCTTCTGGGGAACCCAGGAGAAGAAAGAAAGAGAAGAAAGATTCTTTCTTTTATATCATACCAAAAAAGTTTCAGATGAATTAAAGATTTACTGTGAAAGGCAAAATTCTAACTTTTAGAAGATTACACAGGAGAATACCTTACATAGGAGAATATCTTTTATGATATAGCACTCTAAAGGAAAAGACTAATAAATATGGCTACATTCTATATCATAGAACAGACAAGCTACAAACCAGGAGATATCTGCAATAAAAAGTAACTAAAAATTTTGTATCCAGAATATATAAAAATTCCTATAAAAGACAAACAACCCAATAAATAATAACCAAATAATAGAAACAAGCTTATCAGAAAAGACTACTAATAGTGAATAAATACTAGAGAACATGCCCAACCTCAAAAGAAAATGTGGATACTAAGTTAATGTCATTAACAGATACCATTTATACCTTCTATACTGGCAATAGTTAAGAAGGCTGACCAAAATCAAGTGTTAAGCAAGAATGTAGAGTAGAGAATTCTCACACACTGTTACTAGCAGGAGAGTAAATTGCTAAATCTATTTCAGAAAACAATTTGGTATTAGCTTATAAAGTTGATCATCCGTCAGTATATTCTGCAACTCAGCAATTTTACGCCTGGATATATATCCAAAAAACTCTTTACACGTGTGCAAATTACAAGAATATTCATAGCAGCATTTTTTTTAATAGCAAATGACTGAAAACAACCCCAGGCTATGTATGCTTTGGCAACAAACATATCCTGAAACCTCAATGGTTTAACACAACAACGGTTTATTTATAGTGGACACTAAGCTTGAGGAAATCAGTTCTTCTTAAGATTTACGAATCTGGGGTGCTGCCATCTTAAAATTCCACCATCTTAACAAGTTATCCCCCAAACGGAAGAAACCGAGGGCGAATGTGAGCTCTCAACTGTCTCAGTCCACAAGTGATGCGCCTTACTTCCCCTCAGAGTTCAAAAGAGCCTGGCACATGGAAGACAATCAAGAAATATCTGTTCAATGAACGCATGAGTACAGAGGAGTAAGAGATCACTTCTACCACTTCAAAATGACTTGTGAAAGAGCATGACTATGACTTGATAAATGACATAAAGAATAGTTTCCATGGATAAAATGTGGGGGAAGGATATGTCAGATACTATAGGGCACAAACAGCAAGCAGGCTTCACCTCACAGAACTACTCTGAATGATCCAGAGTGGCTGACTGCCACATCATCCTGTATGCTGTTATGGGAAGAATTCTAAGGCTGCATTCTACTTATGGGAGGGTATGAAATAAAATAATCCAACAAAGACAGAGGTGGTGAGCTTCTTCTGACTTAAGAAAAGTGTTTTTTAAAAAGTGAGAAGTTTTTAAAGAGTATTTCTAAATAGTATCAAACTGCATATAGGTTTCAAAAAATGTGAACATTTACGTTTCCCTTTATCGCCACCTTCCCTCTCCCTTAATCCCAACTAGATTAAATGGCTAATAACAGCAATTATGCTTTATTAATCTTTGTACTCCCAGCACATTGTAGAGTCTGCCATTTAATATGTGCTCAAGAAATGCTTACTAAAATGAACTGTAGTTATAGATGTCAATGTCTATAGTTACAGAAACAGACATCAAAGGGGGATATGCATCTTTTAAAAGATACCTTAAAAGAATAGATCTCAATAAAATTTTAGTAATTACATCAGTGATATGGGGGCTGGAGCAGTATCAAATTAAGATATATTGAGAAAATGGAGTGCTATATCATGTAGACAAGACAACCCAGAATGGGAATTTGCTCTGAATATCTACAAACTGTCTTCTTTACAACAGTTTTCTTATGAACACACCATTTTATAAACTGTGCTATCCAATGTGAATGGCTATGCTAGTGACACGTGGCTACTTAAATTTAAATTAATTAAAATTAAATGAAAATAAAATTGTTTCTTAGTCACACTAGTATTTCAAGTGCCCAGTAATTACATGTACTAGTGGCTACCATATTGGACAGCACCGTTATAAACCTTTCTATCTCACAGAGTCAGAGGAAGAGTGGTAATTTCTAAGTCAAAGATTATATCTAAAAGGTTTAAAAACTAAACATACTGAAGTTTTATTTTTTTCCTTAAATTTGTCAAAAATAGGAAAGCAAACAATTCACTTCTGTACCAACTTGGTTAAAAGGCTGACAAGTTAACCGGTAATAGTAGTCTGAATTTAGTAGCAGTGTATTTCTCTGAAAAGAGGCCTAACATTTTGTAACCTAACCATTTATGTGAAACCAGTTGTGGGTTAATACCAAAGGATTTTGTTTTCATCCTTTAGAATTACTGCCCAATTTTTAAACTGTAAACTATAATAAACAGTGATATAGTATTTTAATTTTTCTCTTTCATAAGAATTCTGTAGTTTTTGATATCTGGGGGAGATCAGTCCTATACTTCAACAATGGCAAAATTCAGTTTTCAATTTGTTTTCCTAAGTGGAGTATAGCTATAACCCTATTCCTAAGAGGAGCATTCATGTGAAAATCTTAGAGCAAAGGACAGAAAAGCATGATGGACTCCTAAGATACATTTCACCAGTGTGATTAAAACAGAAAACTCTTTCCTAATAGTCACTTAAGGAACCCCAAAATGTCTAGTGATTGTCTGACAAGCTTCCTTAAAAAGTTATGTAAATAAATTTCATATAAATGTCAAAGACAGAAAGTTCCTCAAAATGCTAGTTTATAGCATTTAGCATTATTACATCTCAAAGCCAATTTTTTTTTGGTAAATAAATATTCAAAAGCAGCATTTAGCACCATCATAACAAGTTTTCCCTCCCTATTATATCCACTACTGGGCAGTATTTTATCAAGCAATTAACATGGGTTCTCTTCATGGGTAATAAAGCTGAGTGCTTTTTCCTTCTTTCTAGAATATAAACAATAGACAAAAATACTTATCTATATTCTAATTTTAATAAAATTAACATGTACTGTTTTTGTAATGAGAAAAAACAGTAAGTAATCTTCAATTAAAAGAAATCTACCCTTTTTACAAGAGCTTTTTCAAATACCACTTCTTTCTTAACTATCATAACCTGATATAATCTCTTCTCCTTTGAGCTACTACAGCATTAATACCATTCCCATGCCATATACTGATTTAGTGTCTCTCAATTCCAAATTCATCCCTTTTGCCTACTCTGTAAAAGGATTCGAGATCTTTAAGCATTTGTCCTTTGCTAGCTGGCACGATGTTAAACTGTACCAGTAGAGGGCGCAGGAGAGACACTGCAGGAGAAAAGTTTTGCTCCCTGATCTGGAGGTTGCTTGCCAGGCCGCCGCTCCAGAACAGGCTTCTACCAGGTAAGGAGGCCAACAGCATACCAGGCAAACAGGGGCTCCCCTCCGCTCTCTTCTTGAGATTTTGTAGCAGACTTAACTGCCCTTTGAACAGCTTTCCCTGGCACCCTAGAGGGTAGCTGTCCAGCACACTCCACCAACATGGCACAACTTCTCTTCCCATTTAGTGATCCACAGCCATGCTCTTGACCACTAGGTCTGGATTTCAGCTCTGGGGGAAAGGAGAGCTCTTCCGTGAGTGCTCTAATTCAACTCTAGGGATAGCAGCTGCTCCTTATTTCTGCTATTCCTATGTTCTTTAAGTTCTATTTACTTCCAGTTTACTAACTGATCCCTCAATATTCTTCTCTTATATTACAGACAATATTCTTTCCATGTTCAAATTACTGTGTGGTTTCTCACCTGGTTACAGTCTCATCCATTAATATGACACATAATTCCTTGAGCTTCAGTCACCTAGATTCTAACTTTACATCTCTTTCTACAAGATTATAAACACCTGGCTGGCACAGGCTACCTTTCACACCTCTATGTATCTATCTGGCACTAACATAATTCTTTTAACACAGAGATACCAACAAATGTTAATTCACACTTCAAATGATTCATATTCTATACATCTTCACTAGTTTAAGGCTACTACTATAAATAACACATTTTTCTAATAACCCACTTTATTTGAGAATTTTCACCAAAAGCATAAATATTAGGATAACATAAGAAAGCATTCTTCAGTGTCCACAGACTCCATTTCAAAGTCAGGACTGGCCTGCAAACCTAGACTTCCTAGACCTGGTAAGACAGAAGATAATGAACTGCTCATATTCACAGACATGGCTAAGGGTCATAATGGAGCTGAGCAGTAGTGATGTTTATTTTTGCATAAATGTGAACAATGAAATAAGAAACTATGCTCAGAACAAGATGTTACAGCCAAGTGACAAATTATTTTATGAGCAAATAAGATAATTATGTTGGAATTTCAGGGTGACATGGTTGGAAGTATAGGAGGCTTTATACTAAGCCTCTTCTCTGTGCTTCTGAAAACTGAGCAAGCACAATATTATCAATACTGAGGGTATCTATTATGAGGAAAACTGGGAGAGGTTCAGAAAGCTACCTTCACTGGCCCCAAGTCCAACTGCCTTGTCAACCTTTTGCTGAAACTGTACCCTCTAGATTATCTCAATATTATGTAACTAGCTTGTGTAAAATCTGTACAAAGTAGTGTTTGTCTTCATCAAGACTCAAAACCAGCCCTCTGTGGATTAACTCAATGGCAAATTAGAATTGAGAACCATAGCTGGAAGCGCAGAAAATACAAACATCAAGAAACTGCCATGAGCTCAAACATAAAAAAAGTTACACTACTTTTCAAATGCCTTTTAGTAATCTACAGCAGTAACACACTCAGTGTTATGTGAACTGGCTATTTATTACCAGTATTTGATGAAATACAAAAATTGAGAAAAAGCTTTTAGAAACTTTTAGAGCAATCTAACAATAATTTGCTGTTGACTCTAACAATAACAAATGGGGCTTGTATTTTACATGTCTGGTTTTTCTTTTATTTCTACTTTATGGTATTTTACAAAAGTTATTAGTCCATTCCAGCAAGTTTCTAAGAAGCACTGATCTAAAAGCACTGAATTTTAAACATACAATGCTTTCTCAAAGGATATAAATATACATTTCTTCAAAGACATACAAATGCCCAACAAGCAAAGAAAAGATACATCAACAGTTACCAGGGAAATGCAAAGTAAAACTACAATGAGATGATATCATTTCATACCCTCTAGGGTAGCTTTAATTAAACAAAACAAAACAAACAAACAAACAAACAAAAAACCCAGAAAATAAGTGTCAGTGAATCCTCAGTCACTTGCTGGAATTGCAAAATGGTACAGTAACTTTAGAAAAGTCTGGTAGCTCCTCCTCAAAAGATTAAACATAGACTGAGCAGTTCTACTCCTAGGTAAATACCCAAAAGAAATAAAAAGAAATCCACATAAAAATCTACATACAAATATTCACAGAAGCACTATTCAGAACAGTCAAAAAGTGAAAGCAACCCAAATTTCCATTTACCAATGAATGGACAAATAAAATCTGGTGTATCTATACGATGGAATATTATTTGGCCATAAAAAGGAATGAAGTACTCATACATGCTACAATATAGATAAACTTTGAAAATATTGTGCTAAGTGAAAGAAACCAGTCACAAAAGACTGCATATTATATGAATACACTTATAGAATCCACTTTTATGTCTAGAATTAGACTAATTTATAGAGACAGAAAATAGATTAGTGGTTGCCTGGGGGAAAGGGGTGCAATGTGGTATATAATGAATGACTGTTGTTGGGAGCAAGATTTCTCTTTGGGGTAATGCAAGTATCTGGAATTAGTGGTGATGGTTGCACAATCTCGTGAATCTTAGGAAAACACTTAAACCCTTTTAGGAGTAAATTTCATCAAGTATTAATTGTCTCTCTCTCTTTTTTTTTTAAGAGAAAAACGAAACCACAACAGAGTAGATGTAAATGTGGAGAGCAAGAAGGACTGATGGCAATAGGCAGAAACAGGATGAAGCGTTTGCCTTTGGTGAAGAAGATACTGCAAATCGCCTAGAATAATTCAAAGAGAAGAGTTCTAAAAAATTATCTGAAGAATGGAAGCACCACTGTAATGATCACATAGCCTTTCAACAGGATTACTTGGAAGGTGACAAAACTATTTACAGTTTTTGCTTTGTTCAGAAAAAGAAACACTTGTGACTTCAGACATGCCTTAATATTCTATGCTGCTGTTCATATATGGAAAAGGTTGTCATCACTTAAAAACAAACAAACCAACCAACTTGCTGTCTGGATTTATTCTGCTAGTGAAATTTCTATCTGGTAACAGAAAACATGGGAGTAAAAATGTTTGCTTTTCTCATTTTAAAGAAATTAACATTCTTGTAGGAAAATGAATTTTTAAAAAATCATTCATTTCTGGCTTTCTCACGTCTATCATATTACCCCAATTCCCAAAATTATCCATGCCTCCCAAAACAGCTTTCTCTAAACTTCTAAGTCACCACAGCCTGTGACTTATTGTTATTAATTATCCCCAATCCACTTAGTCCCTCCCTAGTCTATTCTTCACAGTGCAAAAATATGAAACTTTATCACTTCAGTCTCCTACTTAAATCCTTTAGTAGGATGCATGAACCTTAAGATAAAGCCCAATAGTACTTCCATGACCAGGCCCCTAACATTTCAGACTCATCTTTTTGAAGTCTTTCCTTCCACATGCTTTAACTACTATCCATTCTTTCATTTTCTGTAACAGCCATCTCAGGTCTCATGCATGACCTTCCTGGAAGGGTTTCTGTTCAGTGACCAATGATCCCATTTGCCTGAGACTTAGGGAGGTTTCCTGGAAACAGGGATTGAGTTAGTCACTCTACTTTCTGTCCACCACCTCCATGTATCAAACACCTAGTATTGATCTAAATGTCACTTTCTCAGGAAACCTTCTCTGACACCTCCTCACTCCTAGCATACACACATTAATTTATTCACTTCTGTCTTAACATTGAACTTGCTTTTTAAATGTCTGTCTTTCCTTTCTATAAACTCCACAGTATGGATCCAGTATTTTGTTGACCATTACATCGCTAACACCAAGAACTATGTATAGTTTATGTGTCTAGGAAACGAAAAATTATTTGTTGAATGAATAAATCAATCAGTTAAAAAGGTTCATCTTTGTGATGGCATCAGAGTCAAGTAGTTTCTTCTTTAGGCTAAGGGAAAATTTGATGACACATTCACTATTCAATCTTCTTTAAGGTCTCTAATTCTAGAAGCTAAGACAAGTAAATGCTCCATTTGTCCACCATATATTCAGGATAAGACTGGGAAGACATTAAACAGTCTAAATTCTAGTCAATTCCTATTACAAATATTCCTCTAGATAATATTCCTACCCAGAAGAGGGGATTCTAGGTAACAGGAACAATAAGTATGATCTAGTTTATGAGAAGCAAGGAGACAGGAGGGAATATATTAACAAGCAATGGGGGAAAAGCCTGTTGAGTGGGGCCAGAAAGACCCAGATGCTGGGCAATATGGAGCACTTGGAAAGTTTAAGAGTTTTCATTTTAATGGGTTTTTTAATTCTCATAATAAAAGTAGTATGATCATTACAAAAAAAAAAACAACAACAACAACAAAAACCATCAACCAAAATCCTCAAACCAGAGTAAAATCTAAACTAAAAAAAAAAATTCATAATTCCACTTCCCAGAAGAACCTTTTATATTTTCACATTATACAGAGGAAATGACATAGTTGAAGGGAAAAAATTCTTAATAAGTTTCCAATTCAAATACTTATTTAGTGTCTACAATGTGTCAGATGCTAGAAATCAAGGGTACTATAAGGTTTAGTCTCCACATCCATGAATGGGAAAATAGAGATGAGTGGAATGTAATGGAAAAAAGGACCCAGAGCTCCTATTTACATGACAGTAATAAGGCACAGAAATCAGAATTGGCTTTTAAAGGATGAGAAGAAATTTGCCAGGGAAAGAAAGAGAGGAAGATCTCTGTATACTAGAAGAACCAGTGTGTGTAGAGAAACTTTGTAATTTGAATGTGATCCTTCTTTTCTTCTTCTTCTCCCTTGGCCTCCACCCAATCACTACACTAAAAAAGTGAAAGGATGACCAAACACAAGACCCAGAAAATGTTTTAAAACGAACTGTAAAGTAGAGAATGTGGAAGCAAGGAACAAGAAAAAGAAAGACCAAAAATTACTATTAAAAAAAAGTAGTAAGAAGAAATGAGTTCAACAATATGAAATCTAACTTTCCAAGTTTGGTCACAAACCCCAAATGGCAATTCAAAATGAAACAGTGTGGGTAGGAGTAATAAATACATTAAAAGTGTTCAACTTTAATGGACATCAAAGAGAGCAAACTGGAATAACATTTTCCTACTATTAAAGTGACAATCTATCAATCTAAGACCTTTTACTGAAAGATGAAGATCAGCAGCAGACTGATTACTTGCTAACTTTAAGTGGTTATCTAAATTTTAAAGTCAGAACCAGTTTATGGTTAAAAAAAAAAAAAGTATCAAATCAGAAGTCACCCATGTAGTTTCCCCAAAATTGCTATTAAGAAAATTTCTATCCGATCTTTGAAGGATTTCCAGTAGCTAGCTATAAGGCTACTTTAAGAAAAGATTCATGACCCAGCCATGTTCTACTTCATAAAAGAGAGTTCAACCAACTGCCAAAAAGAAGATACCTTGTCCCTCTCTTTTTATTTAGAAACCCAGAGTCTGCCTCGAAGAAACTAGTCAGTCACCCTTACTAAGCCATTTCTATGCAGTGGTGGGTTTTGTGGCAGCTGGTCCTTACCCTGATCTTCTTACAAAACATTAAGAGACCACCATGTAAGTTCCACAAAAGCAAGAAAGCATCTATCCACATTCTGTGTGTGTATGTAAGGTTCAGGTGGAGCTGGATACAAGCAGAAAAACCTGGATTGGCACATGGCTTTCTGTTAAGTATAATCATACAAGCAAAGTGTTGTGTTATGGGTACAAGGCTAGAATCAGGAAGTGCCCTAACAGTTGCACATGCTAGAAACCTGGCTAGGATATGATCCCACCACCCTAGCCCAGAATCATCTTATTAGATTAATGTCTATTAGCCACTGGAACTCAGGAGCTCTGTATTTATCCACCTGCAATACACCTAAGAAGAGGTTTCGCTCAGAATTTCAGTCACCTATAGAGAGGCAAGGACAACACACACAAATTTC
Source organism: Cynopterus sphinx (assembly GCA_030015415.1). Taxonomy (NCBI): domain Eukaryota; kingdom Metazoa; phylum Chordata; class Mammalia; order Chiroptera; family Pteropodidae; genus Cynopterus; species Cynopterus sphinx. The sequence continues at coordinate 50,143,701 of CM057380.1, forward strand.
TGACAAATGCTTATCAGTTAATATATATCAGTTATCATTCAAAGGTAATAAGCAGAAATAATGCAGTACAAGGAAGAGTGAAAATTACCCTTCACATAGAAGCAAGTCTGACTTAGAAAGTATATTACACTTCAGGACAGGGAACTGACTTCCAAACACTGTCTGACAAACTCTATGAAAGAGGCATATATAGAGAGAAAAGACCAAGATCAAATAAGAGTAATTAAAAAAAAAAAGGAGCAGGATTAAGTTTTTAAAAGATGCAAAAAACTAAAATTTCAACAGTAGACATAAATCCTAATTGGAGATGATAAAGGAAAATCATTTAAATGAGTTATGATAAGGACAAACATTTGACCAGCTCAACAAAAGGACAAAAATGATAAGCCAGCCTAATTATTATATGTGTTTTCAAGAAAGAAAATTAACTAAAGCAAAATAACCAAATAGTTCTGGAAATGAAAGAAAGAACCAAGTTTGAAGACAGTAAGAAGCTAATGTATCAGGGAACATCAAAAAACATGTACAAAAGATGATCTGCCAAAAATATTTCAATAAAATAAAAAAGAGAATTTCTACTACTATGGGAATAGGAAGCTATGAAACAAACTGATTAATGCAAGATGACACCGAATGATATCTACAGAATTTCTAAGGACATTAATGATCTGGTAATTATTAAATGTCTTCCAGTTACTTGTACTAAAAAATATTAGCTGAAAATGTATGCTAGCTTCCAACATGAAATAATTTAAAAGACTGAGAAAAATGTCAATGAGCATCAAATTATCTCAATAAAGTTTTTAATATTCGTGTTAACAGTGAATGCAATTACTAAGATAAGTTTTGAAAGAAAATGAAGATAAAAATGAAGTTAAACACATGACATATACTAACAATATTCTGAGGTCTCAAAACTCACCAAGAAGGAGAAAAGAGAATAAAGTGAGGGTGGGTTAAGAGAAAATCATAATCTTCAGATATTGGGTGAGTCAAAGTATAATTTTCTTTTTCGGGCAGACAAATCAGAAAATTTTACTTTTAAAATCTAGATTTACACTTGAATTCATTTAAACTATAATTAATGGACTTGGAAAACAAAATGCATACATTCAAAATATCTGAGATAAAAGCAAACCAAGTATAAATTGCATTAAAAGAAAACACTAACAGACAACTGAAAAAAGAAAATGTGATATATACATACCATTAATGGAATATCATTCAGTCTTAAAACGAAAAGCTGTAACATGGAAGAACACTGAAAACGTGCTACACGAAACAAGCCAAACACAAAAGGCAAATATTGTATGATTCCACATACATGGATCACTTAGAACAGGCAAAATCACGAGACAGAAAGTAGATTAGACATAGGTTACTAGAGGCTGGGGTAGGGAGGAACAGGGAGTTAGTGCTTGATGAGTATGGAGGCTCACTTGGGGAAGATGAAAAAGTCCTAGAGATTGGTAATGGTGATAGTTGTACTACATGTAGCTGCATTTAATGCCAAGGAAATGCATACTTAAAAATGGTTAAGATGGTAATTTTATGTTATGTGCATTTTATAATTAAAGAAGTCATTTAGAATCATTAAAAATCAGTAAGCATTAAATGAAACATACCCAATAGAATTAAGTCAATAAACATAAATGTTTTAAACATTCATTTTGGATTAACAAAAATAAACTACATGTAATTTAAAAGAGACACAACTAAAACAAAATGGCATGGAATGACAAGGCTGGATAATAATTTATTAAGCAAAGAAATATAGTATAGATAGGAATTTAAAATAATAAAAGTACTAGGTTAAAAATGATTAAATATGACAATAATTTTTATTGATGAGGTGTAATCTATAATGAAAATTTTTAGCAGTATAGAATTTACACATGCACCAAATAATGTATTGAAACACATGATAAAATTCACTAGTCAAGAGAATGAGACACCAGCCACACAGATGGGGAAAAAAAATAACTGCAAAAGAAATATCTGATAGAAAGGACTGCTACCCAAAATATACAAAGAACTCTTAAAACTCAACAACAGGAAAATGAACCACCAAATTAAAAAAACATGCAAAAAATTTGAAAGGATACCTCACCAAAGATGACATATGTACAACAGATGGCAAAGAAACATCTTAAAAGAGGCTTAACATCATACATCATTAAGAAATCACAAATTAAACAATAAGGTACTCTTACACACCTATTAGAATGGCTAAAATTCAAAACACTGACAAAATCAAATGCTAGTAGGATGAACAACAGAAACTCTCATTCACTTCTGGTGAGAAAGCAAAATGGTACAGCCACCTTTGAAGGTAATTTAGCAGTTTCTTATTAAAATAAATATACTCTTACCATTCAATGCAACAAGCGGTCCTTGGTATTTTCCCAAATCAGCTGAAAACTTATGCCCGCACAAAACCTAAACACAAATGATAATAGCAGCTTTATTTCATAATTGCCAAATGTAGAAGCAACCACGATATACTTTTGTAGGTGAATGGATAGACAAACTGTGGTACACTTGGATACTGTAATATTATTCAGTGCTATCAAGCCATTACACCATATGGAGGAAACAAATGCATACTGATTGCTAAGTGAAAGAAGTGAAGTTGAGAAGGTTACATACTGTGTGATTCCAAACATATGACATTTTGGAAAAGGCAAAACTTTTCATTTTATTCATTTTGGAAAAGAATAAAACCATCAGTGGCTGTCAGAAGTTTGAGTTAGGGGGGAAGACATAAATAGGGAGCACAGGATATTTTTTGAGTTGAAAAATTATTCCGTATGAATAATTTGGACACATGTCCACATTTGTCCACAGTTGTAGAATATAAAACACCAAGAGTGAACCCAATGTAAACAGGACTTTGGTTGACAATAATGTATCAATGTTGGTTCATGGATTTTAAGAAATTGAAGTTGCCACCCACTGCAGGATGTTGATGATAGGAGAGGCTGGGGTCAGGGAGGAGGGAGCTCAGGATGTAAAGGAACTCTCTACTTTGTGGCCAAGTTTGCTATGAACCTAAAACTGCTGTATAAAATCAAGTCTATTAAGAATTTTTAAATAACTAGAAATGAAAGAAACTGACACTTTTACTCAATCAGCACATATTTACTGTATACCGTCCCATCCCAAGCTATGAAGAGAACAGCAAAGAAATAAACAAGTAAATGAAAAAAATAACTTCTGATGGAAGTGCTGTAAAAAAAAAAAAAAAAAAAACCAACAACAACAACAACAACAAAAAACCAGAAGGGCAAGAAGTTAAATATTGAGCAGGGTGCGGTGGGGGAGGGTGGTAGGTGGAGGCTATTTTAGATGGCTGATCAGAAAAGGCCTCTTCAAAGGTTATATATGAAGAAGATAATATTCAGGCAGAAGAAACAAAAATGTAAATTCCTGATGTGAGAACAAGCTTCTCAGAAACAATGTGATTGCAGTCTCTGACAGACTGAGATTAAAAAATTAATAAGGATTAAGTCATATAATTAATAAGATCAATAGGGAATAATAAATCAAACAAGTTAACTTGAATAAAGTTTAACATATATATATGTAACTGTTCCCTGCAAACAGAAAATATTCTTTTTAAGTTTCTAGAGAACATTTACCAAATTGGATTATGTCCGGTCACAAAGAAACCCTCAATAAATTTAAAAAATATTTTAAACGACCATAGTCACTAAAAACAAGTGAAGTTAATAGAATGACCTTAAATACCTCTTAACAAGGAAATCAACCTAGAACTACCAACTACTTGTAAAGTAATAAATAAAATATCATTCATGCAAATTATAGTGCAGACAAAGCTGTACTCAGAGGTAAATTAAGAGCACTAAATGTTTTCATCATTTAAAAAAAAAGAACCAAGAATTTACTGAGTTAGAAAAAGTATAAAAAAAGAAAGAAAAGTAGGAAGAATAAAATAAAGAGAATAGGAGAAATCAGGGAATCCAAAAACAGAATAAATCTCAAATCTGGTGATAAAAAACTGCTAAGCAAACATTAGACAAATCAAGAAAAATGACAAAATCACTCTTAAAGACAGAAATGAATACTAGCTTTTAATTATAAAAAAATATTACATACACCTATATAATAAATTTGAAAATCTTAATATATAATCTATGGAAATACAAACTATCAGAACTGACTCATGAATAAGATTCCTCAATAGACTCTAGAATTCACTACAGAGGTTATCAGATGACCTGTATACTCTTATTAAACTAAATTTCTATGAAATTCTCTATATTCAATAAATTTTCTATATTTGACTTAACATGAGTAGGGTTTTGGTTCCTCACAATATATGCCTTAGGGTACCTTTGGATATCAGCAAATTTATTATGTAATCTTATCAGTGGTTAAAAGACAAAACAACCTTATCATCTTCTAAAAAAGTGTGACAAAAACATTTGACAAAATTCAGAAGCCATTCCTATTTTTTGTAAAGTAGGTACAGAAGAAAATCATAAAGAATCATTCTCTAAAACCAACAGCTGCCCTCAACCTTAACTGTAAAAATACCAGAGATATTCCAACACAATTATCGCCTCTTCTATTTAACCATGTCTTGGAGATTCTGCCCAATGTAATAATAAAAAACTAAAAGAGAAATACTGTGACTATTAGAAAATAGGCAAAAGTTATTATTTTTGGAGACAACCTAGAAAACATAAGTAAATAAAATTTTACTGAAGTGCAGGAAGTTAATAAAAATAACAGTGAACACAAAGATCTGGTTACTTCTATGTGCTTATCAGAAATAATGGAAATAAATCAAATTAACAAAATTGAAATTAGTAATATGTTAAACAAGAAATGCAAATTAACGTGTATTTTTTATTTGTCTAGCTATATGAAAATTCTATTAATTTCATTAAGAATGATGATTGTTTCAATGAGGATAGCAATAAAATGAGATTTTCACTGCCAGTAATGGTACATATCAAACATTTCTGAAGAGTAATTTAAGACTTATAAATGCTATTTCTTTATTTTCAATAATTCCACTTCTAGGAAAATATTCTAAAGAATCAACAGAAAGATATTCACCATAGGATTATTTATATAAAATATTGGAAATAAGTTGCACATTCAGCAATAGGAAAACAGTGAAACTAAGGCACAACTCTATAATGATAATAGGCAAATATTAAAATATCATTCAAAAAATTTTGAGAAAACTTTCAAGTAAAAAAAAGCAATATAGCAAATTATACAGAATATTATTTCAATTTTATAAAACTATGTACAGAGAGATCCATAAAGAACAAGTACTATAAGAAAACATACCAAAATATCAACAGTGGCTCCCCATAGGTAACAGAATAAGGAGTATTAAAACACACACACACACACACACACACACACACACACACACACACACACACACACACACACTTTATTCTTTTCAAATATTTAGTCAGAAAGGTAAAAAAAGTTTAGGAAAAATTTACAACTGAGATACTTTATCAAACATCTGGCTATATTTCCACTATTGTATCTGCCAATGTAACTTCTTATTCTTTAATAATTTGCTCTTTAGAACATCTAAAATTTTATCTAAATGCTTTATCCCATCTCTTGATGCTCATGTGCTTATTATATAACAATTGCACTCTATTCACAAGCCTATAAATTACTAATCTCAAAATTAAACAAAATAAGAATTTTAAAAGCTAAGATTATATCTTAAAATATACCTTATTCTTATGAAATAAATTCTAAATGAAGCCTTCTATCTTTTTGAACCTATTAACATTTATATAAAAAAAAAAATCAATGTAACACTCTGATCAGAAAGGTGTAATGAAAACTTCAGTAACGTTCGTTAAAAGAACCCCGTACAGATGGATCACTTTCAACCCACATAACTGAGTTCTTCTTGCACCTCCTCCCTCGATTAGTTTCAACTGGCAAAAACTGAGAAATAATTATTTCCAGATGAATAATTCACATTTACAGCACACTGCAAATAAAGGTTATTGATTAACACATTAAGAAAATATATAGGAACAGTAAGAATATCTAAATCATAATGAAGCTCAGGAAAGACTCAAAGAAAGCTACGCTCAAAGGCTGAGATTGAAGGATGAGGATCAATTAAGCAGACAGGGGTCAAAGAGGGGCATTTTTTTACTTTTCAGAAGTGATGCTTAAAATAAAACCATTACAGTATTACTCTCTGAATTCCTATAATGTAACTAATGTTCACACCAGACTCAAGCTCCTAAAAACATGTTTATATCTGTATATTATATCAGCAGCCAAAATATTTTATTTTTAAAACTCTTTACTTGCCTTTACCACAAAGTTCAGAAGAATTAAGATTAAAAATACAATTATTAAAAGTACAAGACAATATAGAATATTTTTTGAAAATGGTGAAATGGGGAAGATCTTAAACAGAAAGCAAAGGATTAATATCTATTAATGTACAGGAGCTTCTACAATTCAATAAGGAATTATAGGTAAATATAGATTGGTACTGCTTTTTAGAAGGCAATTTGGCATCTACTGAAATTTAAAATGAACAGAAGAATCCTTTTTATAGAAATACATACATATACATGTGCACAAAGATGGAGAGTTCATTAAGGCTTAAGGTTTAATTGCTCAAAATTGAAAATAACAACAAATGATCACGAACAATTAGAGCACAACCATAAAATGGAATACCTGATGACTGTTGAAAAGATGAGCTACAACTATACGTACTAGTATGGAAAAGAATATATAATGATCAATCTTTTATTTTAAAAAATTAAGGTAAAAACTACACACATGGTACTTATTTCTAATTGCATAAGTTAAAAAAAAAAAAAGAGTAGGTACCTCAAAGAATGGGACTAGAAAGTGAGGAAGAGTAATCTTTACTTTTTACTCTAAATAACTGACTTGCCTGAACCTTTCATAACAAGCATGTTCCTCTTTCAAAATGTAATTTTAAAATAAGGAAAAGAAATCTATTCTGGTCTTTATGGTGCTTATCTCTGAGGGCTGAAACTAAAATGATTTTTGTTCTGTTCCTTAGTCATTTTCACTGCTTTCCAAATTTTCAATGAGAAATATGCATACTTATTTTTTTTTTATTTTTTAGGCGAGGCAACCTTTGGTTGACCTCACAGATTACGAGGACCCTGTCAGCTTACAATTCCTTATTTTTTAATTTTTAATTTTTATTTTTTACACCTATAGCATCTAGTCTTCCTAGGTGGTCTCTCATCACAGTACTAATCAGGCCCGACCCTGCATAGCTTCTGAGATCAGATGGGATTGGGCTTGTTCAAGGAGGCATGGTTGTAGACAAGAAATATGCACACTTTTTAAATCTGAAAAGCCTATATTCAAAAAATCTGTATTTAATTTCAGTGGTGAAAGTATTTTTTTCCTGAAAAATAATTTTTAATTTAACAGTTATGGTCTCAGAAACTTGGTTCTGATATTACAACCTCTTTCACAAAATAGTTTTAAATTTGTTTAAAATAGAACATTTGCTGTAGAAGTAATTAAAAGTAAAATCTATTTTAAAATGGAATATTAACTGTTTATTAAGCACTGCATTTACTAAGTACTTTATCGGCATTATCTCATTTGCTCTAAATAGCTCTATGAAATTTGTATTATATTATTCCCATTTTACAAATGAAAAATCAAGCCTTGAAAAGAATGCATATCTTGTCCATGATCAAGTAAAAGAGTCAGGATTCAAATCCAGATCTCCACCTCCTAACCACCTGGGATATATGGCTAAGTACTAATGTATCTCAGAGATAACAAGCTAGAATGCAAATTCTGCATGAGTGTTCAGAATGACTTTTAATCAGGTTAGTGACCCTGAAATGAAGCAGTGAAACTCAATTTTGATCACAGAAGAAAACAATTGATATTTTTTTCAAGGCAGTAGAAGCTATTTTTCCTTCTTTCTGCTTCTTTCAAGGTACAAGAAGGATACAAGGGCTAACTCAGATTTATGAGTAATTTAACACCTTCCCTCTCATTAGTCTGAAATTAGCCCTCTAACTGGGAACAAACTGATAAGAACCCTGAAGCCTTAAACAATGCCGAGATTCAAGTTTTCATCAAAAGTATAAAATTTAGAAAGCCAAAAGAAATGTTATACTTGAATATTAAAATAATCAATATTGACAGATAGGAATGATTTAACAGTACCTACTTATTTTATATTTAGCTATTTGAACAAGTTCTCTCTTTAAAAACTATAATGAAAGTTTATCCTTAGCTACCTGAATAAGCTCTAAGTTTTCTCTTTTAAAAAGTATAATTGAGAAGAAATATATACTACTGTTAACATGTCTTGGAAACAGGCCTATCCTAAACATCAGAGAAACACAAGAATCCCTTTCCATCTGTTTAGTGGATATACTCCAACTACAAACTTACTGTAGCTTTATGAATTTGGGTTCACAAGATTAGAATTCAATGTCACAAGGTCTAGAAGAATAACTCTTCCTTTTAATAACTGGTAAACCAGGAATCAAGGTCCTAAGGGAAACAGTATACCCAGGAGCTCTTCCTTAGTAAAAGTATCTGCTTACAGAAAGAAATGGCAGAGAGGCTGACATCATCCAGCAAGTTTCACAGGCCAACATTTCTATACCTTAACCCCTTAGGCCAACAACACCTCCCATTAAGTTAAGGACAACTGAAAAGACAAAATGATGCCAGTATTGAAGCTCAGTATTATATCATTTAGGTAACAATTGACTACTTAGTGAAAACACAAATTCAGGTTAATTTAGGTTAACCTCTTTCACCAAAACCTGAAAACTGGGTTTAAGACCCACATTTTGACGTTCACTTTTCACAACGTAATTCAGTGTTCTTGCCTAATAGCTAGAAAGGTTTAAAAGCCGAGGATGAAAGAACTGCCTTAAATCAATATCCTTAAGAGAACATGAAAGATGATTTTCACTTTTGTAATTTTTTGTACAAATACATACATACATACATACATACATACATACATATATATATATATGTGAATATGAGTTTCACACATGCCACAGAGCTTCTGGAAAAGCTGGCAAGTTCTAACCTGCTTTAAAAATTACTATTCACTGCCTTCATCCCAATCTAACTTCATTTAATGTTATCCTTTTGGATAACCCTACGAAAACAAAAACCCCAGAGAAAATTCTTGTACATTTCAATATCCTGCCTACTTATAAGAGCGGAAGAGTCAAACAGAGCGGGGGAGGGGGGTAGGACGGGGCGGAGGAGGGGACGTGACATGCACCACCTTGATCCAAAACACAACTCGTCGTAGTCTAATTTTAGGCCTAACCATTTTCATTATCTTTTTACAGAGGTTGAAAAAGAAAACTAGAGATCACTTGTAAAGTTTAACTGAGATAATTCTATCAATGGGGGTTGATATTCTTTATGAAGGAAGAAACAAATCACGCTCACACTGCCCAGAATATTCCCATTAAAATTAAGATACAAGAATGTGTACAACCTCACATCAAGTGACAATGCAATTACTTTTCAAACTTCAGTCGAATAACTTCATCTTTAAAGAATCAGTCAAAATGTTGAGCCCAGAGGAATCTGTGAGAACGTGGGGGGGGGAGGTAGGTGTAGGGGTGTGTGTGTGTGTGTTCTAAAGAAAGCCATACATGGTTAAAAGCCAATCTTCACCTAAATTACCAAAGAAGCAACTATTCACCTCTTGGCTGAAGATCAAACAGGAATCGCGAGAAGATCCGAAAGTTCTTAAGTGGAAGCCCTCAAACCCCGGAAAACTATACGTTTTTACTAGTGAGGAATATGGAAGGGATTACAGATTATAGTTTAGAAAGAGTAAAGGTGGCCGAGACAATACGCCCGAGCGATGAAAGCGGGATGAACAGAGAGAGGGTAGTGAGGAGGGGCTGGGACTCAGCGAGAGTAAAAACCGAGGAATAAAAGCTCGAGACTTGTCCGGTTGAACACTGGAGCAAACGGAGGAGAGAAGGCTGAACCGCGAGGCTCGACCCAGGTCGGGGCAAGGCCGGGTCCAGGAAGAGCTGGCCCCACCTGCCCGGCCAGCTTCCCACTTCGGGCTGAGGCCGGAGAAGAACACAGCCCTAGGGAGCAGACAATGAGCCACCGCCCCAGGAGCCGCGGCTGCAGGCTCGCAGGTGGCGGCGGCGCCGGGCCGCTGGCGCCCGCCAGGCCGCGGAGACGGGAGGAGGAAGGGCAGCGACGGCCCGCGCCCGGGCCCGCCGCACACTTACCCCAGGCGAGGAAAGGTCCCCGCCCCGGCGAGGCGCCTCCGACCGAGCTCCCGGCGGGGTCCGGAGCCGCCCCGGGCGGGCGCGCGGCTCAGGGCGGGGAGGGGCCGGGGGAGGCGCGGGACGCGCGGGGGAGCCGCGCGGCGGTGCGGTCGCTGCTGCCGCTAGGCCGGGCAGCACCGAGCCCCGCGGGCGCCGGGAGGGGCGGGCAGGGAACCTTCGGCAATGGCGACGGCCCGGGCCGGAGGGGAAGCGGAACAGCCGCCGTCGCCGCGCGTGGCCACAACCCTGGGGGCGGGCGGCGACGCGGGGAGGGGCGGAGCCAGGACACCTCCCCTCCCGGCCCCGAGCCCGGAGCTCCACGGGGCGGAGGCCGGCACGGCTCCCCAGGGGGCGGGCTCGCGTGGGGGGTGCTGGGAGTTGTAGTTTAGAGAGGTGTACTGCGTCCCTCTCCCTTTCCCTCGGTATTCTTTATATTGAGACAGCAGTCAGTCCTTCATTTAACTCAGCACTGTCTCCAGTCAGGTCTGTGTCAAAGGTGCTGACAGACAATTGCTGTTATATGAATCTGCTCTTGGATATTTCTTTCTTGGAATTTATGATCTATTTTGCTTTTTACCTACAAACACTATATTTTGCTACTAAATTAAGTCCCACTTCTTTGCAAATTAAGGCGTGTTTTATACTTGGAGGAGTTATCAACATACTCACTCATCCGACAAATATTTGAGTTAGTCACATATGTACCAGAGACTGTTACAGTATCATAGAAACAAAGGTGAACACGAGTCACTCAGCCTTTGTGGAGCTTACAGATATTGAAACACAATAATTAGAATAATGATATCTAGTCTGAGGGAAAAACTGGGGAGGTTACTTTGGAGAGGGTGACCAGAGAGGCATCTTTAAGGAGGTAACATTTAAGCTGAGAACAGAAAGAGCCACAAGAAGCACCCAGGAGAAAGCATTACAAACAGAAAGAGGACAGAGAGGGCTTGCTAAAGCCAGTTAAGGAAGCCTAAAAAAAGAAAAGGGAAAAAGGATGTCTGTGTGGCTGGAATTTAGGGCAAGAAGGAAAGTGTAGTATAAAAACATTAAACAAGATTCAGGTCAGGAGGATCTTGAATGCCATGGTAAGGAGTTTGGACTTTATTCCAAGAGGCTATTAAAGAGTTTTAAGCAGGTAAGTGATGTTATCTGGTTTACACTTTAAAATCACTAGACTGCTATGTGGAGAATGGAGTATAGAGATACAAGAATAAAACTAGGGAGGCAGTAATTATGACGGTCTCTAGGGAGATAGCAGTGGAAATGGAAGAAGGTAGTCAGATTGTGCTTATCTATAGAAGTAAAGCAAAAACTTAATTGATATGGAGTATAAGAGAAAGGAATCAAGAAGCAATATGACACTATTAGATAACCTGAAAAAGTCTTCATGATTAAACATACAGAAATTCTGGATAAAAAGAGGACATCTTTTCAAAGGCATAACTAAGCTTTCAAGAAAGAGGGAGGAATGCCTCTGATGTCTTCCAAAATCCACACTCTACCCAAAGGGGAAGTAAGAAACAAGAGTGTTAAGCAGGACAGTGAAACCATGGTGGGGTTGAGGATATCTACTTATCTCAGAACTATCGTTTTACTGGCTGCACAGGAGAGAGGAGACCAAAGACAAAGCCTTAGCCTATATATGGAGTTAGGACTGAGATCCTGCATAAGACTGGGAAACTTGAAGAGCTACACCATCCAAGAAGAGAATGGAGAAAAAAAAAAAAAAAACACCTCCCTATACCAACCCAAGGAGGCAAGCAGACATTTCTGTTTTAGCCTAGACTTGGCATGGAGGGGAAAAAAATTTCCCTTTAGAATTCATAACCACACTTTCCTTCACATGGGTTTTAAAGTTCAAATTTATAGTTCCTACAATGTCCAAGAAACCCCTGAAAAAGAACCAAATAGAACTTCAAGAAATAAAAAATATAATAAATAAAACCAAAGTCAATGTTGGCGTTAAATAGCAGATTACATACAGTTGAAGAGAGAATTAGTAAACTGGAATACAGAATTAAAGAAATTACTGAGAGCGGCCCAAAGACAGAGGATATATGGAAGATTAAGAGACATGGGGATAGATTGTGAAGGCCTGCGATAGGCTTAATGAGAACTCCAGGAGAGAGGAGAAAGAAAAAAAAAAAGGCACTATAAGAAAATGCTAAGAATTTTCCAGAATTGATTAAAGACAAGAACATTCAGATTCAGGAAACAAAGCAAGTCCCAATCAGGATTAGTAAAAGAAATCTTCTCAAAGTAAAACTACAGAATACCAAAAATAAAACAACCAGAAAGAAAACATAAAAACATAAAGAAACAACTATTAAGTGTACTACAGATTTCTCAATTTCAACAATGGGTTCCTGTTGACAATGGAAAAATATGTTCAAAGTACCAAGAGAAAATAACCAAACTTAAAAATGTAAACCTAGCTAAATTATAAGTCATATAAGTGAGGGTGAAATAAATATATCACCAAACAAAAACAAAGATGTTACCAACAACAGAGACCTACTAAAAAAACTACTTAAAAAGATATACTTCTGGAGGAAAGTAGTTCCATTAGTAAAGTGAGATGCAAGAAATCAAGTAGATAGCTAAATCTACCATCCTATCACTGTTTAGGACAATCCTGAAGAGCATACTTAGTCCATATTATTTCATTCTCTCACATTCATTCATTCATTCACCAAATCTTACAGCCAACTTCCTGCCAATAGCATACTTTATAAGTTTGAAGGATGATGATACAGATAGGTATTATTCACTTCACTCTAATTTATCTCCATATCATATCAATCAGCATCAATTACCAAAATATAGATGAGTAATTTGAAATGAACAGAATACATCTGACTAGGATAATCTTTAAACTCATTATATTCTGAAATAATTAAAGCTGCAATAGGTTTTTCCAGTTCCCAAACATGTATGTACCACCCTCTGTGAAATCTAGCTAAAATACCTAAGTTCCTAGTAGAGTGAAACTCTCTCTCTCTCTCTCTCTCTCTCTCTCCACACACACACACAAACACCTCTGTCCCCCACAACCCTTAGCTGAGGTAACTTGCATCTCTGTTATTTTCATCCAAAAGAATATAACACAATACTTTAAGAAAAAGAAATCACAGAACAAATACTGGAACACAATAACCAAGAGAACCAAGACCATGCACAGAATTACAAAACTGATTTTAGAAAAATAAAGTGCTCAGTCTTGTTTGAAGTTCAAAGAAGATAATTTAAAGAGTTCAAAATCAGAATTGTTCTATCAAAAGTGATGTCATCTGTAACCATTTATCAGGCAAGAATGATCATTATAAAAATATTCTTCACTCACATTCACATTTGTTTTACCCAACTGAATACCTGTATAAATGAGTAAATGGCTAAATCATGTTCTGAGCCACAATCTCAAATATTGCCTTGAAAACTTGTTTAAACATTGATGAAATTGGTTCTAATGTGCAAAATACACACACACACACACACCCTCTCTCTCTTAATAATACCATGTTAACCCCACCTGTCTAACCAAGTTCTAAAATGTTGTCTGTTGATATTACTGAATCTTAACTGACACATAATTCTATTTCGATGCCATTATATTATTCTATTGTGAAAGAAAGGCTTGTAAAATATGGAATTCTTTCTTGTAAGAAATCACTAAAGATATAAAACTAGATTGGGTTGAAATTTTAGTTATTTTAAAGATGTCTAATACTTCTGCTTGATGGCATTGGTAGCCTCTTTTTTTATTTAAGTTCTCAAACACATCTTCAAAAAGAACTGTTATGACTAATCAAGCCATATATGTCAAATTATAAAAGGTTTATTCCCATAAAAACACCAGAATGTTTTAGGAAATTAATCAGTGATAACATATATAAACATATATCATATCCCATTACTTTATTTAAAACAAACAATTGCAACATACCCTGGATTTTTAGTTTCTGTTTTGGAACATGCCTGCCCCAAATAAATTGGCCTGAACAAATAAAAGGGTAAAATTGCCCTTTTATTTTTAATTAGCTTATGGCACTTATTTTATTTTCTACTTTTTTCCAAAGAACAACAGTAAATCAAGACCTTTTGTTTACAAAGTTTTTTTGTAAATGTCCAACTTAATGTACTCTTTAAAATGACAATCTGAATTGTCTGCCTGACAAATTTAGTATGAACTAAATATTAGTATTAGTGTTTCATCAAGCTCTTTGTTAATTCGTATATTCAAAAGCAGTATAAAATACAGGAGAATGGAAATGTTTTAAGAAATAATCAATTTTGATATTAATAATTTCTTACTGTTCTATTTTAATGACTTTCTTTGATACTCTGGAGAAATAACTTCAATATTCTCATAAAATTAACATTTAAGTAAACTCTGATTCATTGAAATTACTTTATTTTTATTTATAATGATTTTCTCAATGTTTAGCTTAAATATAAATGTTTCTTTCACCAAATGAGAGTAATTTGTTTCTAATACATACTCATTTTTTTAACCAAATGGAGATATCACAAAATAAATAGTAATTTAACAGAATTAAGTTTCTTCTTATCACTTGATGCTTGAGGATTATCAAAGGTCTACACAACAGAGCACTAAATTTTGGAATTAACTGAGGATGGCCCAAAATTTCCTCTAGGAAACATAATTTTAGCTAAAAATGAAGACAAAAGACAAAAGTAGTGATATAATTCTAGAAGAACACTTCTAGTCGCAAATGAATAGGTCTTATTTAGGTTTATAGGAACCATTTAACTGCATAAAACTTATAAGGAGAAATGGCCATATTTGAAAACAGCGACAAGGATCAAAGTAGAACACAGGATGGTAATAAGCAAAGTCACAGAACATACTAAAGAGGTATGTATAGTCAGTCCCACTGGAACCTGTAGAGTCACGTTCTTATATACCTATGGAGAGAGATCAATAGAGAAGTTAGAAACATTTGAAACGAATGTCCTAAGTGATACCACTATTTATTTTTAATTTTTTTCTTTTAAATATCTTTCAGCCAATGCTACACTACATGTAACAGAACTGTTTGAATGATTCTTTTGGATGCAACATTTAATGTAAACAAATTAAAATCAAGTTGTATAATAATTCTTAAATTCTAATTACTTTTGAATTTTTTTATCTCTTACACTGAGTTGAGCATATTCTTTTAAAAAAATGTTGGCTATATGCCAATAAACATTTACTTCCTCTATGTTTCATAGTAGAATACAGAATTCTAAGTTGAAACCATAAAAACATTAGAACAGCACTAAAACTAAAATATTCATTTGCTTTGCTGTTTCTCTCCCCCAAACAGCTGTTTAAAGTTTGTCTGTTCACAAATTACACAACTGAAGGTATCCTTTATTGTTAACATCAACTTACTTGTGATACTGATTAACAATAATAAAATTCTCCTACATTCAACTTAGTTTTTATTTTCTATCTGGTTTTGAAGATAAAGAGTTCAATTAGAAACTCTGGGAAATTTCATGGTTTAAAAATAGGTTTTAAAAACATAAAAATTAGGTAACTTGGAAACTTTTTTCATTTTTTTGTCTTTATTGATATATAATAGACAATTCATTGCTTGTATTTACAGTGTACAATTCGATGAGTTTATTTCCACTTACAGAGACATACAATAATATACCACTGTCAGTTGTATAGCACAGTGATCAGGAATCCATATAACTTGCAGAGTAATCACCCCACTAAATCTAGTACCCTTCTTCCCCGACATATTTATTACAACATTGTTAACCATCTTCCCCATGCTACACTCTACATTTTCATGTCTATTTTGCAACTGTCCACTTGTACATCTTAATCCCTGTGCCTTTTTTTTTTTGCCGTCCACCAATGCCCCCCTATCTAGTAGCCCTCTAAATATTCTCTGTATCTATGAGTTTATTTCCACTTTTGCTATTGTTATTTTGCACTTTAGATTCTACATGTACCTGAAAACATGTGATATTTGTCTTTATCTGACAGATTTCATTCAGTAGAGTACCTTCTAGGTCCATTAAAGTAATATCTTTTTCCAAACCCTTCCTTTTAGTCTGTATCTTTTAATCTTAAGTGAGTCTTTTGTAGGCAGGATATGTAAGGGGTCTTCTTTTCTTATCCATTCAGCCACCCTGTCTCTTTGTTGAAGCACTTAATTCTTTTCCTTTTGAGGTACTTGTTAATAAGAATGTAGTTATTACCATTCTTTATTCCTGTTTTTGATACATGCTTTTCCTTCTTTAAAAAAGTCCCTCCAACATTTCCTGTAATACTGGCTTAGTGTTGATAAATTCCTTTAGCTCTTTTTTGTCTGGGAAGCTCTTTATCTGTCCTCTGACTCTGAATAATAGCTTTGCTGGATAAAGTATTCTTGGTTTTGGATCCTGGGCCTTTATCACATCGAATATTTTTTGCCAAGCCCATCTGTCCTACATAGTAGTATCTTTTGAGAAATCATTTGCCAGTCTTACAAGTGCTCCCTTGTAAGTAATTGATTTTTTCTTGCTACTTTTAAGATTCTTTGTATTTAACCTTTGGAATTTTAATAATGATGAGTTTTGGTGGGGCCTCATTGAATTTCTGGTTTCAGGGATTCTCTGAGCTTCCTGGCGTTGAATGTCTATTTCCTTCACCAGGTTAGGGAACTTTTCCATCATTATTTCTTCACCTATGTATTCAACATCTTCTTCTCCTTCTTCAGTTACTCCTATGACACAGATATTATTACCTTTATTTAATAGGGTCCCATAGGCTTCTTAAATTATTTTTATAAATGCTTTGGCATCCCATCCCTTGCCATTCTGATTGTGTGTCCTTGGCTTCCCATACTCTAGATAGGGCATTTGATCCTTTTCTTTATCCACTTTGTTTATTCTTTTGTTTATTCCATTTAATATACTTCTCATCTCAGATAATGTGTTCTTCATTTCAGACAGGTTCCCTTTCGTAATTTACATTTTTATGTTTTTTATCTCTTTGTTGAAGTTCTCACTGAATTTATCTACACTTCCCCAGAATTCATTGAGCATCTTTATAACCAGTGTTTTGAACTCTGCATCCATTAGATTGCTTGACTCTATTATATCTGGATCTCTGTTCTCTTCTCTCATATGGTTTCTGCTTCTTTGTCTTCCCATTTTGGCTGTCTTTCTGTGTCTGTTTCTGTGTACTAAGCAAAGCTCCTAAGTCTCCCGGTCTTATTAGTGTGGCTTTGTGAAGTAGATGTCCAGTGGCACAGTCCTGAGAGGGGTTCAGCTGCAAGCCAAGGTTAGCCCAAGGCTGTGCCCCTCTGGGGCCACCTATTAAGATTCGGCAAGCAATCCACAGAGGTTGTGCTTACAGTTGCCTCAAAAAGTCACACCGGAAACCAAGGCCAGCTGCCTGCAGTGTGAGTCCAGGCGCTGCTCAGCAACGAACACCTGGATGTGGCTTCGGTGGGACTGCAAGTTGGGGGAGGTGAGATTTCAGGGGAATCCTCTGGGCAGAGCGACCTCTGTTATCCTGTTTGATGATGTCTGGGCTATGGCGGCACTGAGTCTGCAAACAGGGAGGAGGTTGAGCTCAACAGAAGAATATGGATACCGCTGGCACTTCTGTACAAAGCAAGGCTCACCTCAGCCCTCACTCCAACAACTCAGTGTCTCCCGGTAGGTCCCTGGTGCTTCTGGCGTGCAGCACTACTGCTGAAAGTGAGAAAGTCTGCAAATGTGTGCTTATGAGCACGGCCCCTTTAAGGTGTCTGCCACTGTCACAGCCTCCATCCCACTCAGCCACTCGGGACCTGGCAGTCTCACATCCTTGCCCTGTCCTTACTTCTACCATTGCAGGGTGATTTCTTATTTCTCTCCCTAGTTGTATGCCTTGTCCATCTAGATCCCAGGCGATGTTTCCTTGTTGTTTGCTCCATGTTTCCGTCACAACTTTGATTTGGTCACCAGAGGGATGAACAGAGCCTCTATCATCTATGCCATATTTTTCCCCCTTCAACTTGAGAATTTTTATTTTTGGTGTCTTTTTATAAATATCTAGATTATAATTTCACACCTCCTCCCAAAAAATACTACCAACACAATCTGTAATAAAGGGCTATTTGAAAATTATCTTTCAAAAACTGGCATCTTAAACAATCTTTGGTATAGATCACCACCTTAGCAATGGTCATCTCTTTTTCTGATATATATAAACAAGATATTTAACACAAAGAAAAAATATAAAACTGCTTATGATTTCCCTTTTCAAGTTACTGAATTCAAAATGAGAACTGAATTCAAAATGCATTAAAATCCATTTTTTGTAGCAATGCACACTATCAATTTTTAAAATCAATAAATCATCAACACTAACCATAGTCTTCATTTATATAAGAAAATGAAATGCAATTCTCTACATGTATTTTAGAGTTTGAAAAAGAATTCAGATACCATATGTGTGAGATTGTGATTTATAATAATACATATTTGGTTTTCATTCACCTTTCTGGCTCTTGGCTTCCTAAAATTCTTTGAATTTCCTAAGTGTTGACTGGAGCCAAGTGCATTTTCTTATCTTGATGAAATGATTTTGGAAAGCACCTCAGGATGAGGGCTAGTTGCAAATGGATCCAACCATGTAATTAGAGGGTCAGAACTTTCATTCCCACCTCCTGACCTTCAGAGAGAGAAGAGGGGCTTAGAGGCATTGTAGAGAGACCACTCTAAAGAGAGGAAAGAAGTAGACTGTGTTAACTAAAAGCGGTAAGAAGAAAACAGTAGACTCCTTAGACAAAGCCAGTGTTAATGAAGTATTAATTGTTACCTAATTACAAAACAAATTGGGAGGTCAAAAGTATAAAAATGGCCTGAAACAGCCAAGATTTAGATATATAATAGCAATAAAACTGTCTAAAAACTAGCACAGCTAAATTTTATTTTGCTTTTTTCAACTGTTTGGTAAATATAATTATTTTGTTCAAAAATTTAAAATTTTTAAATAAAACAAAGTTTTAACTGATGGACATAAAAAAGCATATCAGAGGGGAAAAACATGGCATAGATAACCAAGGCTCTGTTCATCCCTCTGGCAACCAAATCAAAGTTGTGATGGAAACAAAGAACAGCAGCAAGGAAAAGTTGCCTGAAATCTAGAGAACAAGCCATACAACTAGGGAGAAATCTAAGAAAGCACCATGCAACACCAGAAGATAGGATGCGGCGCTGCCGGGTCTTGAGAAGCTGAGTGAGATGGTGGCTGCAGCAGTGGCAGATACCTATTAAAGGAGCCACATCAGAGAGCAATTTTCGTGGTGACGAACCTGCTCACTCTAAGCACCAGTGCCAATTTGGCTTCTGAACAGGGGGCACCAGGGACTTACAGGGAGACGTTGTCAGCGTGAGGGCCAAAGCGAGATTCGCTCTGTAGAGAACTGCCAGCGGTATCCATTGTTCCCTGTCGAGCCCTCTCCATTACCAGTGAGCAGGCTGAGCGCCACCATAGCTGAGACTTCATCAAACTGGATAAGAGGTCGCTCCATCCAGAAGATTCCCTAAAACTCTGCCTCCCACAACTTGCGGCCCCACCCAAGCCACATCCAAGTACATCCTCAGTGAGTCAGGTGCTCCTTACCAAGCAGCACCTGGACTCACACTGGAGGCAGCTGGCCTTGGTTTCCGGTGTGACTTTTTGAGGCAACTGTAAGCACAACCTCTGTGGATTGCTTGCCGAATCTTAATAGGTGGCCCCAGAGGGGCACAGCCTTGGGCTAACCTTGGCTTGCAGCTGAACCCCTCTCAGGACTGTGCCACTGGACATCTACTTCACAAAGCCACACTAATAAGACCGGGAGACTTAGGAGCTTTGCTTAGTACACAGAAACAGACACAGAAAGACAGCCAAAATGGGAAGACAAAGAAGCAGAAACCATATGAGAGAAGAGAACAGAGATCCAGATATAATAGAGTCAAGCAATCTGACAGATGCAGAGTTCAAAACACTGGTTATAAAGATGCTCAATGAATTCTGGGGAAGTGTAGATAAATTCAGTGAGAACTTCAACAAAGAGATAAAAAACATAAAAATGTAAATTACGAAAGGGAACCTGTCTGAAATGAAGAACACATTATCTGAGATGAGAAGTATATTAAATGGAATAAACAAAGTGGATAAAGAAAAGGATCAAATGCCCTATCTAGAGGATGGGAAGCCAAGGACACACAATCAGAATGGCAAGAGATGAGATGCCAAGGCATTTATAAAAATAATTGAAGGAGCATATCGGACAATATTAGGGGTCCAAATATCCATCTGATGGGTGTAACTGAAGTAAATCAAGATGTTGAATAGCTGTTTGAAGACACAGTGACGGAAAAGTTCCCTAATCTGGTGAAGGAAATGGACAGAAAACTCCAGGAAGCTCAGAGAATTCCAAAAATCAGGAATCTAAAGTGGCCCACACCAAGACACATCACAATTAAAATGCCAAAGGTTAAATACAAAGAAAAAATATTAAAAGCAGCAAGAGAAAAAGAAATAATTACTTATAAAGGGAGCACTTGTAAGATTGGAAGCTGATTTCTCAAAAGAAACTATGCAGGACAGAAGGGCCTGGCAAAAAATATTTGACAGGATGAAGACCCAGGATATACAATCAAGGATAATATATCCAGCAAAGCTATCATTTAGAGTTGAAGAACAGACAAAGAGCTTCCCAGACAAAAATAAGCTAAAGGAATTATCACCACCAAGCCAGTATTACAGGAAATGTTGGAGAGACTTCTTTAAGAAGAAAAATCATGTATCAAAAACAAGAATAAAGAATGGTAAGAACTACAATCCTATCAATGAGTACTTCAAATGCAAAAAAATTAAGAGCTCCAACTAAAAGAGTGGATGAATGGAAAGGAAAACAAGATCCCTACTTATTGCCTATAAGAGATTCACTTCAGATTAAAGGACACACAGAGACTTAAAGGAAGGGGATGGAAAAAGATATTGCTCTGATGGACCTACAAGTTATTTAAGTCAGACAAAGATAAACACTATATGATTTCACTTATATGCGGAATCTAAGGAATAAAAAGAACAAAGTAATCAAAGACTCACAAATATAGTGGACAATTTGGTGATGGACAGAGGGGAGGGAGGTTGAGGGGGCTGGGAGAATGGGGTAAAGGGTTAAAGAACTACAAATTAGTAGCTGATGAATGGTCATGGGGATTGGGAGCACGGCAAAGGGAATATAATTAGCATTAATATCTTAGCTAGGTGGAGGATCAGGGGAGGCAGGAAGCAAGTGGAGGATCACTTTACGAACTATATAGATGTCTAACAAATGTAGTGCATACTTGAAACTAATTAAAATAAATAAATTTAAGAATAAAAAAAGCATATGAGCTATACTTAAGCTCTGGACCAATGAGGCGTGGTACTAACATGAATCTCCAGCCCCTAGATTAAATAAATGATTCTATGACTCTGTATAAATGAGGAACCACTGTTAACATCAGTAGCGAAGAAACATTAAAAAAAATATATTAGAAAAAAAAGCTATCTATAATATAATATAAAATTCTAGTCCCTTAAATGTCGTAGAAACACATTTAAATGAGGGCATGATCTAAAAACATAAAATATTAACTTACTGATTTATATTTCATATTGTTCCATTGGCAAATATCCTTAGTCTTCAAAGCACAAGGAGCTGCCACTTCTGACTGAGCCCAGCATTTCAGAATTGGAAACTCTGAAAAAAGTGTTAGAAGATCATATCAGAAAACCTGTACTGGACTATGGGCTAGGTCAGTCTTTCATGCTGTGATATGAATATGCAAACATTTTAATCCACAATATATAATTATAAAATTAAAAAGACTGTGCAGAAGTGGAGCATGAGTTCTTAACAAATCCCAAAAACTAGGCGCCACTTCAAAAATTCTTTAAACTTTTTTTGAAGTATAACACATATTCAGAACAGTGAACAGATCCTAAGCACACAATAAATTGCCATTGAGTAAAAACACCCACATAAAGAGCACATGTACCAAAATTTTATATTCTATTATAGATTTTTCTTTTCAGGATTTCTTTGCTTCTGATGGCAACATGGACCAAAAAAAAAAAAAAAGCAACAATACCAGATCAATCTCTCAGGAGGTGGCACTTTTTCAAACCTTATTTATGCTAAGTTAAAGGTACCACTAATAGAAATAAATTAGGTTGGGTGAACAATGCCAACATAGTTGAACTCTTTTTTCATTTTCTCATCATGAAATATATGATGGCAGCAAATGTACAGACTAAAAACTTCGTATCTGCCAGTTTTCAGTAACAGTGTTACTGACTTTTGCAACAAGTACAAATTTGCAGGCATAAAGAATCTAAATCTGAAAGGGTTTCTTCAAGTCTTGATTCTAGAAAGACTGAAAATGGTAAAGGATCATTTAAAAAAAATGTATGCAAATTCCCACATAAAAAGAGAAAGAACAATTACACTCAAAACCAAAATCTTGAGGACAACATTCAAACAAAACTAGGTGATAAAGTATTTCTTCAAACACCAAAATATATGCAAGTGGGGACAAAAGACCAACAGTCCCAATTCCTGCAATATTGGCATGAATAAACAGAAAGCAGCAAAGGGGCACTGAGGATCAATGGCTGAAAAAGGAAACACAACAGACATTATATATCTACTCATAAAAGAGCATAGCACCACCTATAGTCTTGTCAAAAAGAAACCTTAATCTGATCACACCTCTGGAGCCAGCTGCCAATTTCCAGGAAATAAAGAGGTCGTATGAACTGTATGAGTACAATCACCAAATACCCAACTCTGAGAAACTCTACAAGTCGAATGACCCAAATTCTTCAACAGTTAAATTTTAAGAAAACTGATAGAAGAGAGACAGAGGGGAGATAAATTAATAAATTAATGGAAATAACAAAATGTTTTCAAATGCACAAGACTAAGATTTAGTGTCTAAGAATGCCCCTTGGGTGATAAAAGTACAAATAAAGATAAGGTAGTGATTAAAAGTCATATAGTCTGAGAGGAAAAGAGGAGGCTATAATTGGGACAGGATACGTAGAGCTGCTGCTAGGGTGGGTGGCAGAGTTTCTTGACTTGGAAGTTAGTTATGAGAATATCTGCCTTATAACAATTCACTAAACTCTGTCTTTGTGAAGTTTTTCTATATTTGTGCTTTATTTTTATAACAAAAAGTCAAAAAGGGAAAAAACATGCTTTTGTTATCCCTTGACTTCAGACTTGACACTATACTTTTAATTTTATTTTCAACTCTCAGAAAAGACTTGCAGCCCTCACCTTGGTCACAATACATCAACAAATCAGGGTTATTGACCACAATAAAAGTTTCTCCATCTTTACTATGTGGCCGATGATAGCGGTAGTGCACAGGCAAAAAAGCTTGGAAACAATCGATACACTGTGAATCTTGTCTGGCATAAATGAGAACTTCAGATTCTTTGGACAAATAGTTGGGAGCTTCTATATTAAAATTTTCTGAAACCATCACTGCCTGTCAAAAAGAAAACAAATATTAATCCAGAAGAAATAAATGAGGAAAATTCTAAAAAGAAAAATAAAACCAGAAGATTGCTATTAGAGGAAAAATAATGTCAAATTCATCACCCTTATAATTTCCATTCTCCTTCCATCCTCAATTAAAACAAAACAAAACAAAACACAAGATGTGATCTATGTTTAGTAAAAACTTATTTACTAAAAGTAAACTGAGGAAATTATACTCCAAAGTGTGAAATTTTCCCATAATAAAAATTATTTCTATGTAATTTCCTTAACTTTTGTTCAAGTGATAAAACAGGTACCAAAAGAAATTTTGTAACTAAATATAGCATTATTCAATAAGTATGAAAACTATGACAAAAGATAGTTAACCCAGTATTGGTATCATTCTGGTAATATCTTGTTCTTCAGAGAAGTGTCCAGCCACTGCTTAAATATTTTTAATGACTGGAAAAGTCATCTCATTTTACCTACTGTTAAAAGGTTATTCCTTTTCTATGAGTTGAAACTTGATGCTCTGGCCCATAATAATATTCACCCATTGTTCTTGCTTACAATATCTGCAATAAATCTGTTCCTTTATTCACTAAGGATCCTCAAATATAAGAAGGAAAATCATGCTGCCTCCACTAAGTTTTCTCCTCTTCAAAGAAATATGTACTGTTTTCTCAGTTTATGACATGATTTCCAAACTATTCATCATATTAGTTGCCTTTGGAAATACTTGGGGACTATAGTAGCAGTATTATCTTATTTAGCTACAAATTATATTAGCTTTTTAGCAGCCTTATTTCAGTATATCTATCTACCTACCTATTTATCTTATTCTTTTTTTTAAAGTAATACTTTATTTTTTAGAGCAGTTTTAGGTTTACAGAAAAAATGAGCAGAAAATACAATCCCCATATACCCCTCTAACCACCCTCACAACACTCAGTTTTCTCTATTATTAATATTACTGTGGCACATTTCTTAAAATTGATAAGCCAATATTGATACACTATTATTAACTAAAGTCCACAGTTTAAGTTAGGGTTCCCTTCTTATTTTGTAGATTGTATGCATTTTGACATATGTAAAATGTCATGAATCTACCATTACAGTATCATATAGAATAATTTCACTAACCCTGTGCACTACCTATTCATCCCTATATTTTTCATTTGAACTTTTTGAAGAAAACTTTAACTCTAATCCTATTTTTTTCTAGTTGAGTTTTTACTAATTAAATGCAGGAATTGAGATTTGTCTCTATAAAATTTTCTTTCTGACCATAGGCCATGTATTTCTAGGCGAGATCTGATTGAAACCTTAATCTGTCAACCAACATCTATGTAACATTTATGAATTTGATAACTATGTCTTCTGTATTTTTATCTAAGGAAAAAAAATGTTGACTAGGAGGGTCAAAGAGCAAAGTTCTAAGAAATTACTAGACACTTCCCAATAGAATTTATTAAAGAACTCTTTTTGGGTACAACTAGGTGCAAATCAAAATAACATATAGTCCAAATTTTTCTATCTTGTTTAGGATAATAATAAAGGTATTTTTCTTTGAGTACTTACTATGTTGCTAGGTATTTCAAAGTTTATATACATTACCTGCTTTAATTTTCACAAGAATCTTATAAGGCATGAACTATTAGCTCCATTATTGGTGTGATATGTGCCAATGAGTTGACTCTTGGTGACCCTGTGAATAAGTGACAACCAAAATGTCCTGTCCTCAACTGCTCTGTGTAGTTCCTGTAGAGTCATGCCAATGGATTCTTTTGTGGATTCTTTTCTTTTTCTTCTGCCTTATATTTTTCCCAGCATTACTGTCTTTTCCAAAGAACCCTGACTTCTCATAATGTGCCCAAAGTATGACAGGTTCAGTTTTGTCATTTTTGCCCTAGTGATGTTTCAGACTTAATTTGCTCTAGGACCCATTTGTTCACCTTTATGGCAGTCCAAATTATATGCGGAGCTCTCCTCCAATACCTTATATCTAATGAATAAAATTTTTTCCTATCAGCCTTTTTCATTGTCCAACTTTTGCATCCACAATGACCCTCAACGGAGACCCAGATCCTTTCTAAACCAAGATCAGTTAAGAACCAGCAGAAGCTAATCCACAAACAACAACTTGAGGTCTTGGAGCTAGCTGATTTAGGTGTTTCGGCTTGGAGTTTCTTTGAAACCTAGTTACAATAGAAACAAAATTGTACAAGTTGGTACATCAATTGACAGGTGATCAAAAATTCAGACATCTGGAGGTGTGTATATCACTTTAGATTCAAAACAACAGTAAAACATTTTTGGAGCTGAGTTGAGACTGTGGCTCAAAGAGAAATCAAAAGTAATCTAGATAATGACCTAATACTGGTAAATCTCCCAAACATGGCCAAAACCATAAATGCAACCCAAAAAAGTACAATGACTATGTGCTGATCTGCAAAAATCAGAATTCATTATTCCGTTTTTGCCACAGATAAAACAATAGCATGTTATCAAGAAATTTAAATTATGCATAAAAATTAATCTTAAAGCATCATGCATTGATTAACTGACATGTACCTATACTTTTTCATGAGGACCCTCAACCACATGTGTCACAAACCACCACAGCAAAGCTAAATGAATTAAGCTATGAAATAATGCCATATTTATAATATTAGTCACAGCTTTCTCTCATGGACTAGAACTCCAAAAAAATTTTTTTCCCCAATTAAGACATAGTAATGGGTGCCTCTGAACAACTTATATAATCTAAAATGTAAAACTTTATAAAAATGAAATGTATTATACTTTTCTGACACTGGGATATTGTCTCAAGGGGGAGAGTACATCTGGTCCCTGCTTTCCAAGTTGGTCATGGCAGAAGTCCTAACACTACATATTTTGAGTAAATAAAACTTACAATTTAAAAAGCATAGCATTTCCATTTTGATCTACAAAACAGCAGTTTCACATGTTTTGATCTAATATAACATCATTTTCAAAAAATGTTAGAGATTTTGGTTAAATATATATAACAGCCCTATCTAAAAATGAAATGAGTTTTATTTGATGTGCCTTATCCATGGTGAATCTATTTAAGGCTTTATTTTCAAATTGCTCACAAATCATCATAAGCTTTTTATAAAACATTTTGTAGCCACATCACCCAATGACTTAGACCCACTGTTCGATATGCTGAAGCCAAAAATTTTATGTCATGGAACAGGGTCAAGATTACAATCTAAACATGTATGCATCAATCATTCTCTACATATAAATTCCCTTCTATCCAGTTAAATTTATCACATAATACCACCTCTCATGACAAAGTTCCTCTTTGGGCCACAGTCTCAACTCAGCTAGGCGAAAGGAAATAGCATCTAATCAAGAAATCAACTTTCAATTATCTGTATGTCACATGTGAGGCATCTATTTTTCTAAAAATTTCCAAAATGAAAAAGTAAATTTATTTAAAAGGCTTATAAGTAGGAATTAGAAGGTTAGGAAGCAAAAAATCAAGCAAAAGAGAAACTTGTCAAATAATCTATAACCAGTACCCTTTACCCATCCCATTTTCTTATTATAGTTGAACTGCACACTCCCCAATCTCATCCCAACCAAAGTGTAGGCATGTTATCTCTTTCTGGGCAAAAAAATTTCACCGAAGCAAAAAACTTTCATTTTCCTAAAACATGGTAGGCAATTTTATTAAATAGATTTGAATATGATTCCAATCCATGTCATTACAAGCCAAAACCTGCATTTAAATTTAAAACCTATTATTTGAAATTTTAAAGTCTCGTTCAGAATTCATGACTCAATGAAGAAAAGAAACAAATGAGAAAAGCAATGAAATCTTTCCACATGTGTATATGTATCTAAACTGCCATATATGTGAACATGTGTATCAAAACTGCCATATACACACAAAAAACAGAACATAGAAAGAAATTTGGTGACTGGGGGTTGAAATAGGTGGGAGCTTATCATTGTGTACCTTTTCTCATCTCTTGAATATTTTTGAACCATGAAAATGTAATTACCCATTCAAAAAGAAATTTAAATAATAAAAAAGGTGAGGAAATTGGCCTAAACCACAATTAGAAATAAACTGCCATCATGAATGACTCCAAGTATATCTATTTTGCCTTTTTAAAATTCATATGTAAATTATAATCTTACAAACAGAGAATTTCCCAAAATTTCTTAATCACCTGAGTCATTAAAGGCAGATTTCTGGGTCCAATCCACATTTAATAAATTAAGAGTTCCCAGGAAGCCATAATCTACAGTGTAAGTACCCCTAGGTGACTCTTATTAAAGTTAACTGAAGAGTAAGATTCATCTCTGGAAAGAGCAACAACTTTGCAATTAGACAACCCTGGACTGATTTCTTGGCTCTTTCTTTTAACTATGTGATCTTGGATAAGTAACATGGCCTCAGTATCCTTATCTATAAAATGAAGATAATACTTGCAGGGTTATTATAAAGATTAATCTATGTAAAGGTTATGGGACATAATCTTCCTTTAATGCTAAATTATTTACCTTGCCTTTTTTCATAAATAAATAAAGACATAAATAAATAAATAAATAAATAAATAAATAAATAAATCTGGTATACAGAGAGCCAATAAATATTAATTTCCTTTCCTCCCATACCTAAATTATACAAATGTTGGGGTATATCCAATTTGACAAAATTGCTGTTGAAACTGTATTTATTATTATTATTCTCACATATAATTTCCTAGTCATTAAACTAGTCACCATCCTGCCAAAAGGCATTTAACTATATTGGTTTAATGGCTTATTACTGACAAGTATGACAAGAATCACTCACTTGTTTAAGATACTCCTATACTACCTAAAAAATGCTACTTTATACACTTTAACAAAATAAAAAACACTACAATGTTTTCTCCCTACTATTTTGCCTTAATCCAAATTATAGCATCACAAAATAATTTCTCTCAAAAAACACTGTGTAAGAGTTGTACCTCTGGAAAAAAAAAAGAGTTGCACTGTACCTCTGTTATGTTTTTCTCTCGTAATGAAGCCAACTCATACGGATCCACAAAAAGTCCTGTCGGGATGTGCTGTTTAATTAAGAGTCGGCAGGTCTGCAAGTCCTCAATGCTTTCTCCAAATTTTACTTTTATTAAAAGGTCTCTGTAAAACAAATATATTTAAAGTAAATCTCTTTGTTAATGCAATAGCATTACATTACATTCAAATTAGTGGAAGCATTATATTTCAAACTAGTTTTTCAAAAGATTATAAAGTCAAATGAAATTTACATCATGCCTGAAACACCCATTAGATTTTCCATAAATTCATCCTGTAAGCCACAGTATTACATTACTATGGAAACAGACAAAGATCAATGGAAAGGGATAGAGTCCAAAAACACACACACATTTTCTGTAGAGGTGACAACAGAATTAGATGGAGAAAGAATAGTCTTTTCAACAAATGGGATTAAAACAACTAGATATCTATATAGAAAAAAATGAACCTTGACCTCTATCTCATACCATACACAAAAATTAATTTGAAATAGACTATAAATCTATATTTATAATTGTCCCAGTTTTCTGTCTGAAGGCACATTTTGGACCAAGTTCAGGGAAAGAGATCCAAAGCTCAGCACGGTAGTTCTGCTTAGGTGAAAAAATAGAGATAGAAATTGAGAAAGACTGAAGAGTCTGGAAGACATAGCACTAAGTTCCAGAGAGGAGGAAACTATGTAGAAAGAGCTTTAGAAATCTGAACTGGATTCACCCTGAGTTTTTGTAGAATGTTAAGATAAGCATGAGTAAGGTGTAACTCCACAGGATTGTGCAGAGAATGACCAGTGAACTAAAAATAAGATATTCTAAAATTTCACATTTAGGGAGATATTTGCATTCCAACTAATCAACAAATAGAGACCAAAACTTTCAGTGGAGATCGCAATGGGGTAAAGCTTTAGTAGCTAAACTAGCCTTGTAGTAATGACCACTTTAACTTCAGACCTATACAAAAAAAGATTAAAAAGATCACGTTGATAAATAACTTAACTGTTAACAGAATAAAACAAGCCAAAAACTCTTTAAAAGATAAAATCCACACACTCAAAAATGTTCATACCTACACCATTCACAATCTTCACCATCCAATCAAAAGTTATTAAACATGCAAAGAAGCACAGATATGTGACCAATAACCAAGAAAAATATCATTCAATGAAACAAACATGGAAATAATATAAGTGACAAAATTGGTAAAGGACATTAAAACTAATTATAAATATGGCTAACATGTTCAAAGATTTAAAGAAAAACATGAACATTATGAGAGAAAGTTCTATATGTATATAGAACTGAAAGCAGGTTGGAGATGAAAAACACAATTTCTGAAATAAAAACTATCCAGATATGATTAAAAACAATTAGGCAATACAAAAGAAAAAAATCAATGACTTAGAGAAAAAGCAACAGAAACTAACCAAACTAAAGCATATTGAGGAAAAAAGACAGGGGGAGGAACAGATTTGGTGATCATTAAACAATGTTAAGAGGATATATATATATTTTTATACATTACTTTACAGTCATATCCCCTCTTTGACTAAAACTGTATGGCCCAGCTTAATCATCTATCTCATTAATAATTATAGCTAACATTTCCTGGGTATATACTATGTGACAGGCACTGCATTAAGGGGCCTTTCATATGTTTTCTGATTTAATTCTCACAACCCTATTGAGAAAATATTAGGATTACCCAATTTTACTGATAAGGTAATAAAGACTTAAGTAACTCAATTAAGGCCAGACAGATACCGAATACTAGAGCTACATTTTAGCCCAAACCTGTCTGAATTTAAAAATGTATATATATATTTTTTCTACCATACCTCCTAGCCATTCACATGTAGGCTACCTTTGAAGAGGAGGAGGAGATATTTTAGCTTAAGGTGACTCTAAAAATAAATGTATCAGGAGGAGGAAAAAAACTGGCGTAGATGATAGAGGCTCTGTTCATCCCTCTGACAACCAAATCAAAGTTGTGACAGAAACAAGGAGCAGCAGCAAGGAAAAGTTGCCTGGGATATAGAAGAACAAGCCGTACAACTAGGGAGAAATCTAAGACCGCACCCTGCAACACCAGAAGGTAAGACTGGGTGAGGAGATAGGGCCGCTTGGTCTTGAGCTTAGTGAGACAAAGGCTGCAGCAGTGGCAAATGCCTCTTAAAGGGTCTGTGTCCCAGAGTGGATTTTCGTGGTGATGGACCAGCTCACTCTCGGTGACGATTTGGCTGCACACAGGGGGCACCATGGACTTGCAGGAAGACACTGTCGGAGCGAGGGCCAAGGCGAGACTTGCACTGTATAGAAGTGCCTGTGGTATCCACTGTTCCCTGTCGAGACCTCCCTGTTCCAAGTGAGCGAACTCAGCACCACTATAGCTGAGACTGGATAAGAAGTCGCTCCCCCCAGAAGATTCCCTAAAACCCTGCCTCCCCCAACTCGCGGTCCCATCCAAGCCACATTCAGGTATATCCTCAGGAAGTCAGACGTGCATTTCTGAGCAGCGCGTAGACACAGTGCTGGCAGCTGGCCTTGATTTCTGGTGTGGCTTTTTGAGGCAACTGTAAAAACAGTATTTGTGGATTGCTTGTCGAAAATTAAAAGGTGACTCGGAACGGTATAGAGGCTTGGGCTAAACTTGGCCTATAGGTAAACCCCTCTAAAGACTGTGCCATTGGACACTTACTTAACAAAGCCACTCTAATAAGACCGAGAGACTTAGGGGCTTTGCTTAATACATAGAAACAGACACAGAAAGACAGCCAAAATGGGAAGACAAAGAAGCAGAAACCATATGAGAGAAGAGAACAGAGATCCAGATATAATAGAGTCAAGCAATCTAATGGATGCAGAGTTCAAAACATTGGTTATAAAGATGCTCAATGAATTCTGGGGAAGTGTAGATAAATTCAGTGAGAATTTCAACAAAGAGATAAAAAACATAAAAATGCAAATTACGAAAGGGAACCTGTCTGAAATGAAGAACACATTATCTGAGATGAGAAGTATATTAAATGGAATAAACAAAGTGGATAAAGAAAAGGATCAAATGCCCTATCTAGAGTATGGGAAGCCAAGGACACACAATCAGAATGGCAAGAGATGAGATGCCAAGGCATTTATAAAAATAATTGAAGGAGCATATCGGACAATATTAGGGGTCCAAATATCCATCTGATGGGTGTAACTGAAGAAAATCAAGATGTTGAATAGCTGTTTGAAGACACAGTGACGGAAAAGTTCCCTAATCTGGTGAAGGAAATGGACAGAAAACTCCAGGAAGCTCAGAGAATTCCAAAAATCAGGAATCTAAAGTGGCCCACACCAAGACACATCACAATTAAAATGCCAAAGGTTAAATACAAAGAAAAAATATTAAAAGCAGCAAGAGAAAAAGAAATAATTACTTATAAAGGGAGCACTTGTAAGACTGGAAGCTGATTTCTCAAAAGAAACTATGCAGGACAGAAGGGCCTGGCAAAAAATATTTGACAGGATGAAGACCCAGGATATACAATCAAGGATAATATATCCAGCAAAGCTATCATTTAGAGTTGAAGAACAGACAAAGAGCTTCCCAGACAAAAATAAGCTAAAGGAATTATCACCACCAAGCCAGTATTACAGGAAATGTTGGAGGGACTTCTTTAAGAAGAAAAATCATGTATCAAAAACAAGAATAAAGAATGGTACATTCTTATCAATAAGTATCTCAAATGGAAAAGAAGAGATCCAACCAAAAGATAGAGTGGATGAATGGAAAGGAAAACAAGACCCCTACATGTTGCCTATAAGAGACTCGCTTCAGATTAAAAGACACACAGACACTAAAAGGAAGGGGATGAAAAAAGATATTGCTCTGATGGACCTACAAGTTACTTAAGTCAGACAGGAAAAGATAAACACTATATGATTTCACTTATATGCAGAAGCTAAGGAATAAAAAGAACAAAGTAATTAAAAAATACTCATACAAAGAGGTACGGGGTAGGGGCCTGGGAGAATGGGGTGATGAGTTAAAGAATTACAAATTCGTAGTTGATGGATGGTCATGGGGACAGCATAGAAAATGCAGTTAGCATTAATATGTTGACTATGTGGAGGGTTCAGAGAGGTAGGGAACAACTGGGGAGATCGATTGTTTTACAAAATATATAGATGTCTAACCAGAGTACTGTATACTTGAAATTAATTAAAATAAAATTTAAAAAAAGTATCAGAATTTATAAATAAAATATCTGAGAATAATTTCCAATTAATCACTTGAGAAGCTTTAAAGTTTGGGAAGTTTTCTTATGAAACAGTTTCCACAACTTTTTACCAGTTTTTTAAATATTTTCAGTACTGGCAAATATTCATCATTGAGAATAATTCCTGTTTAGAAACAGCTTGCTCATTTGGAACCAAGTTTTATAAATCGGAAATAGTGATTTATGGTGGTATAATATCTTAGCACTTGAGAACATGGCTTTGGAGTATGAGAGTCATAAATTTACATCAGAGCTCTATCACCCTAACCTCTACCAAATTTAAATTCTTCTAGATATGGAATCAACCGAAGTGTCCTACAACAGATGATTGAATCAAGATGTGATACATAAATACAATGGAATATTACTCAGCTAAAAGAGATGAAATACTGCCATTTGCAACAACATAGATGGATCTTGAGATAATCATGCTAAGCGAAATAAGCCAGACAGATTTTAAATATCACTTATATATGAGATATAAATCTGAAAACAACAAACATGACAAATAGAGACTCATGTATATGGACAACAGAGGGTAAGCAGTAGGGGCAATTATTAGGGGTAAAAGGTCAAATATGTTGTGATTTACTGCTGAATTGTACACTTGAAACTTATTGGATTAAGTTAACCAATGGCACCAAATTTATAAACAAACAAATAAATAAATAAATAATATGAGCCCTAGTACACTCATCTGTAAAACAAGAAAGGTATCATCTGTCTCACAACCATTGTGAAGGCTAAGTGAAATACTGTTTATGTAACTTCTAGATATATATATATATATATATATATATATATATATATATATATATACACACACACACACACACACACACACACACATATATATATGCACACACACATATAATATATGCATGGTAAATAATAAACATTTTCTTTTCTCTTATTTTAATGATTTTTTCAAACAGTAACCATATATACTATATCTGTCATTTATAACTTGAAGAAAGCAAGAAAAATTTTCAGTTTATTCATTCTTCAATTATTAATTTTTTGCTCTAAGTTATATGAAATAGTATTTTGATATAAGTATGTCACTGGGCAACTCACCTGTGAAAACCATCTTTTAAAACTTCTTGCCTCAAAATAATTTCAGAACAAGTAGCCCTTATGCCTATAAAAACAAAAGATTTTTTTTTAAAGTAAAATAAGCACACAAAGAAAGAATACTTAAATAATTAGAATATAATTGTTTAAATAGGCTTTTCTTGCCTGGAAAATCTAGCTAACCTAAAAATAAAACAAAAGCTTTGAAAACTTAAGTAAATTGAATTTCATATGAATCTACTTCTAGTATAGCATAAGGGTTAAGAACATTGAAGTTATATTGCCTCATTTCAAATCCCAGTTTGTCACTAGTTATGTGACTTTGATAAAAATAGTTTATCTCTCTACTACTTATCATTAGAACTTAATATACATAGAAGCACTTAGAACAGGGCCTACCACACAATAAGTGCTCTATATAAGTGTTTGTTGTTAATATTACTTTATTCAAGGGATCCCAGGACATCAAAAAAAAAAAAAAAAAAGAAAAAGAAAAAATAGAATGGCTAAAGAGCCAGGAAATCTCAGTTTTAATGCCAGCTCACTGAAACTGTGTATGAGATACATAGTTGCAATTCTGTATTCTACCATCCACACCTCTAAAACTGAGAAAATGGTACATTTAGGCCTTGTGGAGATGTTGAGAGGGTTTAAAGAAAAGACCTGGAGGCTTTTAAAAGGTTCAAAGGGTTCCTTAAAAACTTAGAATAACCAGAAATCTCACTATTCTGATTCTATGCATAATTCAAACAGGAAAATTATTACTCTTTATCAGTATCATAAAATTAGAAATTCAGTTACTAATGATCACCAATTCTGCCAGGCACCTTGTCACGTAACTTTATTTCATTTCAAAAGCTAAAAGTGTGTAAGAAGAACATTAAAACAAACACAGAACAAATTATATACTATTGTATTTTGCTATATCCATTAGGTCTATTTCTGAAAAGATGCATGGGGAAAAAAATGACGTGGAGATGAAATATACAAGGAAGAAAAAAATAGCATTTATTAAATAACATCTATATGATAGATCATCTACTTGGGCTTTTTCATGTTTTAACTTTCATGTGTTTAAACAGGCAGGCAAAATTGCCTGTACAAAGGAGGAAACTGACATAGCTACTAACTGGCTCTGGGTCTTATAACTGACTGATTAGAAGCAAGATTTGCCTGACACTTAAAGCCTAAGATATATACACTCTCCTAACTATTTAAAGAAATCCTTATTTGCTTTGGAGAAGCATATCTAATCTTTTCCCAAATAACTTAGAGTATCTCTTGTACAAATCCAGATGTTTCCTCATTATGTTTAATTTTAATGGAGGGGGGGTGGGCGGGGAGTAAAGATTTATATCAACATATTAAAGTAGAAAAATGTCAGATTATTACATTTTTAAAATCTTTTGGGATACACACCAGAGAGTAGCAAATCACGTTCATCTTGTGATGGTAAAGTCTAATTTATAAACAGTATAGCAAATATTATTTATGATTTTGAAAAAAGTACAAAAGTACATTCAAAATAAATGTGTTATATCTGAATTCACCTTCAAGATCGTTTCCTCTCAAACACTGCTTTATTTGATTATTGTGGTCTGCCCTGGCTCTGGAACTGACCCCTTTTTAATCAGAAAATGCCAGTGCTGGAAGAGTCTTTAGGGATCACCAAGTCCAGTTTTTAAAAAATTCTTTTGGCCTCATCATTTCTTCAAATAACCTTGAAAACCTAATATGTAAATACACAAAAGCATAACTGCATTGACAGATACTAGTCTAATATTCTCATTTTACAGGTGGAGAAACTCACCTAGTTTATATTGACTGACTTTATCAAACATTATCGTTTACTCTACTCCCTCTGCACGAATCTGCCTCCCCCACTACACTGAAAGCATCATGAGGGTTGGGGCCATGTGGAGTTGAGGGCTGGATCCACAGCACCTGGCACTGCTTTCCAGAAAAAGGACTGGGACCCAAAGAAATGAATCGACCCGCTTGCCAAGCCCGGAACCATAAAGAAACCCCAGACCAAACCACTGTATTATCAAAAAATTTTTGTAAGAAAAAAATTTAGTCCTCCTCTTCCCACACTCCCCCGACCCCAGAGTCCCTATATTCTGGATTTGGATTCTCACTCCACTTGGGGCATTGAGGCCATGTTGGCCCTTCGGTAGTTAGGAGGTTCACGCTTCATTCTCATTTTAGCAGCGTGGCCAGTCCCGCCTCAGAACGACAAAGCCCCACTCTGCAGAGACCCAGGAGCGGTCAGAGCTATGCAGGGAACGTGGAGTTGAGGGTCGAAGGGACACAGAGAAAGGGGGGGGGAGGGAGGGGGAGGGAGACAGAGAGAGAGAGAGAGAGAGAGAGAGAGAGAGAGAGAGAGAGAGAGAGAGAGAGAGAGAGAGAGAGAGAGAGGAGAGAGAGGAAAAGAGAGGGAGAGAGGAGGGAGAGAGAGGGAGAGAGAGTGTGTGTTGTGTGTGTGTGTGTGTATCCACGTGGCCTTTGTTTTTAGCCTCCTCTTGCTCACCAGACAGTTCGAGGGTCGCGAGTCAGAGGACAATGAAGTACCTTTGCAAACGCGCAAGGCAGAGGACGGGTGAGCCCCGCCAGGTTCCCACCTACTCGCCCCTCGAGCCCCGCCCTCACTCCCGCAGCCCCGCCCCTCCCTTTACCGGCGTCCGCAGGGGAGGCGGTGAGGGCCGCGACGGCTGTGCAGGTGAGCCCAGCCGCCTCGCAGAGAAGCAGCCAGGCCACCACTCGGACGGCCACGGCCTGGACAGCCAGGACGCCGGAGAACGAGCGCCGGAGAGGAGCGCGCCGGGATGAAAGGCGCTCCCAGGGCGCGCTGCCACGGAGTTAGTGACCGGGACGGAAGCCCGGCTGCGCGCACGCTTTCGGTCCGCCGCACCCCGGCTCCCCGGCTCCCCGGCGCCCCCGCCCAAGAAGGTTCCGACGTCGCGGGAGGGCGCGGTCCCGGGCGGGGCGGGGCGGGGAGCGGCGCCAGCTCCCTGAGAGCACCGGGGCGTTGCTGTGGGGACGGCTGGGCGGGCCCCTGCCCTGCCCCCCGCCCCGCGCGCTGCGACGGGGCCCGCTGGCCCTGCTCCCGGTCTCCACCTCCGCTGCCAGGTATGTGTGGATGGGGGACTCCTCTGCCGGGAGTTCATCCCCAGCCACGTCTGCAGGCCTGTGGCGGTCGCCGCTTCCTGCAGCTCCGGGCTGCGCCCGGCCTCACAGTGCTGCGCTGTGCGTTGCAGCTGGTGGAAATAGCCCCCTCATGGAGGTTTTAGGCGTATCTGCCGGGGAAGATGTACTTTCTCAGTCCTTCGCTAAGGGTAAAAGAGTCGTGCGCTAATGGGGATGTGAGTAGGGAAGTGATCGTCTGCCCGTTGGCCAAATCCGTACACTTTTAGGAGCTGTGGAGGATGCTTGGCTAGAGTATGGCAGTCACTGATCTCGGGGGTGTGGGGGTGGGCTGTGGGGAGTCCTAATGTCTAGGAAGAAGAGTTGGGTAGATGTCGTCAGTCTTCGCGAATTGAATCTGTAACTAGGCCTAGATAATGCTCATTGCAAATTGGAGCAAAACGGAGGACTCTAGAATAAATGTCTCAAAGAGGAAAGATGTCGGAAGATACGAACTAAAACAGAAAGTAGCAGCTTGCTATTTAGAAATGTGGAGATAAATTTTAGAAGAAATGCTTGAAAGCATTGAAACTGGTTGCTTATAGAGCGGAGAGGGCAGAGGACAATAGTTATTTATTATAAGCCTCGTAGAATTATTTTACCCTTTAAACAGAATACAAACAGTGAAAATAAAAGTTCAGTTTAAAAAATAAAAATGTCTTGTCAAACAACTGTATTATTGAGCATCAATTGCACACACCCTTCTTAAGTACAGCCATTTGAATTTATATTGTGGAATTTATATTGTGATCAGTAGGATCTCCTAGAAAGTTTGCTAATAAACCAAATTTTATTGAGGCATACTGGGAGTAGTAATTGTTGTCTTGTTTTGTTTTACTGTTTTTGTTTTGCAAGTCTAAATTTTTATTTTTTTTTTATTTTAATTTTTCAATTACGGTCGACAATCAGTATTATGTTTCAGGTGTACAGCATAGTGGTTAGACATCTATATACTTTATGAAGTGATCGCCTCCATAATTCTAGTACCCACCTAACACCATACATATTTATTACAATATTATTGATTATATTTCCTATGTTGTACTTTACATCTCATGACTGTTTTGTAATTACCAACTAGTACTTAAGCCCTTCACCTTTTTCATCCGGCCCCAGTATTTGTTAAAAGAAGAAGCTGACAAAGGGAGAGAAGCAGAAGAAGAAAGGGGGTGGGGACAGATTATTGCATCAGTTCAGAGGCAGAACACAGAAATTTGGAAAAGCAGTTCTTTATAAGTGATTAATTTCCAAAGAGTAAAAATGTTTACATCTAATAATAAGGGGTGAATAATATAGAATATGGTATATCCATAGTACAACATTTGGCAGTCATATAAAATTTGCATTTTAGAAGAACATTTTATGACAAAATCACATAGGTTGTTTAAAAGGCGGAAACTGTATAATATAAAAAACATAACTATAGTTTTAAAAAATAAAACTATATGCCTAGAAAAAAGACTGGAAGGTATCAAGGGTGATTATTTTATGTTCCCTCTTACCCTTGTTCCACCTCCGCTCCCAGTTTTCTATAGTGAACATGTATTAAATAACATGTTCCTATAGGGATTTGCTAACAGAACTGAATTTATGAAGATATCATTACCCTATGCTGCTTTACTTCTAGGTTCCTTAATATTTGCAAATCTTCCAGATAATAATATATAATCACATCTAAAGCAGTCCCTATAATTCAGTTACTTTGGCACTGGGAGCAAGGGAGGGAAGAGGGAATATAAAGTATTAACCTACAAAATAGCTGTGTTTCTTGTAACTGAAAAAAAAAACATAATGAGATAAGTTAAACTAAAAATCATGTAAACTTTATTGCCTTGGATAGGTAGAGGGTGATTCTGTTTTGATCTACCTTTTTGATCAGACTTATAGACTCTAAAAACTTAGAGAATGTACAGAGGCTAATATTCTGAATTAAACGAGTATGTATGGAATACCTACTACATTCCAGATATTGTGCTGGGATGTTCCCTGCCCTCATAAAGCATATAGAAGAGAAGATAAATGATTAAATGACTAATTACAAAAAACTTGATGGGTAAATGATTGGGAAAGTACAAAGGAGACCAAACTGGTCTGGTGAACCTCTCAGGACATAATGTTTAAAGTTGAAAAACTCCATATCCTGACACAGAGGGTGCTTGTACATACTTGTCAAATTGATAAATAAAAGTGATCCTGGAAGTTGATTCTTGAGTTGACTCACAGGTTCATAAACCTTTCATAAACAGATTGATCTTTGGTTAAGAGTACAGTATACTAAGAGATCTGATCTGAACTTTATTTCCAGGCTCATGTAAACAAATGAATCAGGACTTGAACAATATAAGGAGAACCTAGGGCTGAACTGAATTTTTAGGATAGCTCTGGAAATAGATGTATGCACTGATAGACTGAGCATACATCTCTAGAACTGGACTAGAGCCAGATCTGCTGGGGAGGAGTGTGATATATCCCAACACTTAATTCCCTCTCCGCTTTTGCAGGAAGTCATTATGTGTTAGTCACATAATGTGTGTACATATTTCCTCTGATTTGCACTGAAGTGTATGTGAAAATGATGTGTACTGCCAAGAAATGTGGAATTAGGTTCCAGCCTCCAGCTATTATCCTAATCTATGAGAATGAAGTGAAGGGGAAAAGTCGCCAGCGCATCATGCCAGTTCGAAACTTTTCGAAGTTTTCAGGTACCTCATGTTTTATCTTGCCTCCTTTCTTAAATATTCTCTAAGTCACTTAATAAGAACTATTGAGTCTTATGTAATAGCATGACATGGCCTTCAGAGTTATAAAACCTAGATTCAAGGTAGATGTGTGACCGTGGCTAAATTACTGACAGTGAGCCTCAGTTTCCTAATCTAAAAGGAAATTGATAATCCCACTCTTTCAGAATTGCAGTGTGGGTTAAATGAGATAGCATTATTCAATAACATTAATTCCCTCTTTTCCTTCAAATGTTTTTTTATTTGTAGTCTTAATATTTTCTTAATACAAATACTAATATCTAAAGCTGTAATATTACATTTTCTACAGTTGAAAGTATTTAATATTTTCTCAAAATGATTTTAAGTTAAGGAACTCAAAAATACATCCCTCTTCTCACCACAATCAAAGCTCTATATAAAGGAATAGTTCTCCAGAATAACTCATTACAAAAAGCCATTTAGCTACTTAGCTATAATGGCAGGTAATGCTTTCAGTAGTTTGTGGCACACCAAAACATTGTGGTGTGTATGTTATATGTGATATATAGTTTTGTTTTTCCCTCCTAGATTGCAACAGAGCTGCTGAACAATTAAAGAATAATCCACGACACAAGAGTTACCTCGAACAAGTGTCCCTGAGGCAGCTAGAGAAGTTGTTCAGTTTTTTACGAGGTTACTTGTCGGGGCAGAGTTTGGCAGAAACAATGGAACAAATTCGACGGGAAACAACCATTGATCCTGAGGAAGACTTAAACAAACTAGATGACAAGGAACTTGCCAAAAAGAAGAGCATCATGGATGAGCTTTTTAAGAAAAATCAGAAGAAGAAGGATGATCCAAATTTTGTTTATGACATTGAAGTTGAGTTCCCACAGGATGAACAACTTCAGTCATGTAGCTGGGACACAGAGTCAGCTGATGAGTTCTGATACCAAAAACAAAAAATTTATTGGGCTAGCAGAAAATCCATGTTTATACAGAGAACATAGATTGGTTTAGAAAAATCTGTAAAGAACACTAAATGTACATGTTGGGTCATATTTGGATTGACCGTGTTACTTTTCAAAACTAGGACGTGTAGGGTATCTACTATGTAGGTGCACAAGGAATATAAGAAAAACAATATAGGAATCTGCCTTTAAGGAGCTTACAGCCTAATTGGCAGATAAGTCAATAACTTGTGGAAAGCTAATTAACAGTATTAATTAACAGTAAGAAGGCAGAGCCTAGATTACTGTAGAGTAGAATAATCAGAGCATACTTTGTCCTTTGGTGAGGTGAGATTTTGCCTGGCCCTTCAAACGGTTGTGTTTAGATAGAAGCTTATATAGCATTCCAGATGAGAGAAACTGGGGGAAAATTTTTTAAAAAGGGAAAAGAGATAGGAATTAGAACATTTTAATTGAGGAACAGTAAGCAAATTATAGTTTGGTAAGATTGGAAGGCATGTATGGTTACCAGGGGATTATCCTGTGTGCTTTATGTCTTTATATGTATTTAACTCTGGAATAGAAGAATACCCTCACAGAGTGTCCCAGAGCTGCAAGTGCATGTCATTTGATGGACAACTAGGGAATTCTGGCCCTCTGGTATCAGGAAATATAAACCAAAGACATTCTAAACTCCTAAACCTCTTCCCATAAGTGAGAGATTTGTTTGTAAAATGCGAAATCTATCCATAGTAAACAGTAGGTACTGCCAGTTTAGGCCTATTCATGAGTTTGGATCTACAAAGAGAAGACCTTTATTGAACAAGGTTATGTATGTACAGATACATCTTTCTTCTTATTAGATTATTATTTAATTGGTAGAAATCCTGTGTTTTCTGCAAGGAAATTAATACTCATTAAATAAAACTATGTTATTTTTCCTGTCTATCCCTACTCTCTTTACCACAAAAAGCCCCATTAAAGGGATCATTTTTATAGTGATATCACCAGAGACTTAAGATAGTCATGTCTCAAATGTATATTTGCCAAAGGTAGCAAAAGAATTTTCAGCATTGGAAATCCTTTCATATCTACATAGTATTCCCTTGTATAGATGTCGATGATATATTTTAAAAATTGACCTCAGTTTGTTTTTCCCTTTCACTATTACAATGCCACAGCAAATAACCTATATATGCATAAAATATATGCTGGGGATGCAGCAGCATATACAAAGTCCTTTCCTTTACAAGGTTTAATGTCTTGTTGGAGAAGAGAAACAAACGTAAATGCATAGAGTAATGTCATATGGTAAGTGCTTAGAATTAAAAATTAGGTAAAAAGAACTATGGAGGGGTTGGGAGCCACTGATTTTG
Organism: Cynopterus sphinx; assembly: GCA_030015415.1. Lineage (NCBI taxonomy): Eukaryota > Metazoa > Chordata > Mammalia > Chiroptera > Pteropodidae > Cynopterus > Cynopterus sphinx. The sequence goes on from CM057380.1 coordinate 50,186,153, forward strand.
ATAGGGTTATCAGAGAAGGCCTCATTTAAAGAGGTGACATTTGAACAAAGGCCTGAAGGAGGTAAGGAAAAATTGATGTGCACTTCAGAGGTAGTAGAGAAAGGTAAGTGCATAGGCCCTGAAGCTGGAGTGTGCTTGGCATATTTGAAGGAGAGTGAGGGGGCCAATGTGGCCAATATTGATTGAGCAGGAGAAAAATGGTAGGGAATGGTTGGAGTATATTTTACCAAGGCATAGTACTTACCATAATGGTTGTACCAACTTAAACTGTCAGCAATACATGAGACGACCTGTTTTCCCCACATACTTATCAATAGAGAATATCATCAAACTTGTAGATTTTTGCCAATTTTATAACTTAAAAGTGGCATCTCATTTCTTTTATTATGAGTGAGACTGAATATTAGAGGTATTTTTAATAAAATAATGTCCTTTGCTCACTTTTCTATCAGGTTATTGGTCTTTTTCTTACAAATTTGTAAAAAGTTCTTTATTAAGGAAAATAGTCCTTGGTCTATGATATGAGTGCAGATATTTCTACCTTGTTATTTCTTTTTTTAACTTGTTCATGGTATTCTTTACAGGCCGATTTTTTTCAAGGCAAGTTGATCAGTATTTTTTCTATGGTTCTGCATTTGTGTCATATATAGAGGCATTTCTCACTCCAATATTTTTTTTAATCCTATGATTTTTTTTTCTATGCAGGAATTTATTTTGATATAAAATGTGAGGTATAATTCCAACTTTACTTTTTTCCAGATGCCCATGCAACACCACTATCTATTGAATTAACTATCTTTTCCCCTTTGATTTGAAATGCATCCTTTATCACATGCTAAATTCCCATGTGTCAAAATTAGTTATCTTTTAATTATGTTAATGTCATCTGCAGCACACTTCCCAATCCATGTTTTTTTTAATGTTTATTGTGCACATCTCATGTGTTAATTAAATTAAAGATACAAAATGGCCCACAACTTTTGCCTTTAAGATGTTAACAGTTTAGCCACCAAAGCAACTACACTGGCATATATGAGATAGAAGTACTGACTACATATAACTAGAGCAGAAGGGGGAGATCATGTGAATTGAGCAGTTGGGGGCGGGGGTTCTCCATGTATCTTATCCAAAGTTAATTCTGCTGAGCTCTTTCAAATTTTTTTTCCATTATAAAATTAAAATGTATTCAATATTCATTATTTTTAAAATTTAGACAAATACTAGAGGATAAAAATGAAGTGAGAAAATTCTCATCTTCTTCCCTCAATTCTTACTCTACAGGGAAATTGGTTTCCCTAGAGGACTCTGGATTCCATCATTTTTTCTGGACTTGCTTCATCAATTCTCTTCCTCTACCCCTGTCTCGTTTCAGCTTCATTCTCTACAGGCCCATTCTCTGCAATCTATAAATACACGTAGGACCTTGCCATATTAAAAAAGAAAAAGAAAACACTTGATGTCACCCTGTCTTTTTTTTAGCTAATTATTTAATCAAATTTTATCTCATGTAGCTATGAAATAAGTCTACCCCACTCCTCTGCTGCCACTCACCCAAGCAGAGCAGATCTGGCTCTCGTCCAGTTCTAGATAGAAATGGATGCTCAGCCTATAAGCTCAGCACTTTAAGAGCTGCCTTGAAAATTCATTTTGGCCATGGGTTATCCTGAGTGTGTTGGATTCTTAAGAACCTCTGGTTCACTGAGCAATGTAGATTTGTTCGCATGTGAACCTGAGAATGAAATTCATTTTAGCCCTCTTAGTGTACTGTACTCTAAACCAAAGATTGTATATAAATCCCTGGGTCAGCCCAAGAATCGACCTAAGGGGCTTTTCTATCTACCAATTAAGCAAGATTGTATCAAGTACCCTCTATGTCAAGGTACTGTGAGTGGTCACCTTAAATATGTCCTGAGAGGTTCACCATATCTGTCTCTCTTATACTTTTGTAGTTATTTTACTCAAAGTATTTTGTAAGTATTTAATCATCTATCTAATATTTTGACAAGAGTAGTGGGTGAAAGAAAAGGCCATTGGATTCGGCAACTAGGTCTCTGTTAATATTCAAGAATGAAGGTTGAAGGGAGCAATTAGGATAGGAATTATTAGATATTTAAAAAATTAAACAGAGTCCTAAATGAAAAAGCTAAAATTACACAACTTTTAGAAGAAAATAAAGGAGAAAATTTTTATGACCTTGCTGCCTAGCTCAGGCTGCTACAAAAAAAATACCATAAACTAAGCAGCTTATAAATAACAGAAATTTATTTCTTACAGTTTTGGAGACTGAAAGTTCAAGATCAGGGTGCCAGCCAGCCTGGTCAGTTTCTAGTGAGAGCCCTCTTCTAGGTTATAGACTTTCAACTTTGGTAGTATCCTCACATTATGGAAAACAGAACAGAGCAGGCACGCTCTCCCATGATTTTAAATGAATGAGAGGTCCACCCTTATGATTTACCTAAACCTAATTACTTCCCAAAGGTCTTACCTCCTAATATCATGGTGGTTCAGAGTTTCAACATATGAATTCTGGGAGGACATTCAGTCCATAACACTTGCATTAGGCAAAGAGGCCTTAGAATTGAAATTAAAATCATGATATATATAAAAAAAAAACTGATATGTTGGACTTCACCAATATATTTAAATTTAGTACTCCAAAGGCAACATTGAGAACATAAAAAGATAATCCATAGTGAGAAAATATCTGCAGATATATATTCGAAAAAGAATTTGTATCCAGTATATACAAAGAACTATTACAAATCAATAATATGAAGAGGAAGAACCCAATTTAAAAATGAGCAAAAGATTTGCAGACATTTCACCAAAGACATGCAAATGATTAATAAGCCCGTGAAAAGATGCTCAACATTATCAGCTATTAGGGAAATGCAAATTAGAACTACAATGAGATACTACTACATACCTACTAGAACGTCTATAATTAAAAAAAAAAAATAACAAGTGTTAAGATGTGGAGAAATTGGAATGCTCATATATTGCTGGTAGGAATGTAAAAATGGTACAACCACTTTGGAAAACTTTGGGGAAAAAGTTTGGCAGATTCTTAAAAAGTTATACATAAACTTACTATACTACCCATCAATTCTACCCCAGGAATCTACACAAGAGAAGTGAAAACATTTGTCTATCCTAAGACATGTATTTGAATGTTCATAACAGTATTATTCATAGTAGCCTAAAAGTGGAAACACTCCAAATATCCATCAGTTGGTGAGTGGGGAAACAAAATGAGTAACATTCATACAATTGAACACTGTTCAGCAATAAAACATTTTACTATGTAGAAGAAGCCAGACACAAAAGACTACATATTGTATGATGCACTTATATAAAATAGCCCAAGAAAGCAACTCTCTAGAGACAGAAAGCAAATTAGTGGTAGCTTGGGGCTGGGACTGAGGAAGGGGGATTGACTGCAAATGGGCATGAGAGATATTTTTGAGGTGATGGAAGCACTCTAAAAGTAGATTGTGTGATGTTAGCACAATTCTGTAAATTCACTGAAAATCATTGATATGTGCACTTAAAAACAGGTGAGTTTTATGAATATATATATATATATATTGAAGTATATGTTATACTTCAATAAAGATATTTTTAAAGTAGGAAACAAAAAACAAAATCAATGTCTACAGATCATTTGTTCTAAGAATCAACAAGAAGATCAAAGGTATGTGTAAAACCTTTTTGAACCCAAATAGAGATAGAGACTAAAAAAAAGGTGGGAGGATGGATGGAATAAATACATTCATTCAGTAAACACTTCTTGAGTATTTATTCTATGGAAGCTCCCCAGGACATCTCAAAAGGGACAGCTTTAACGGAAATGGAAGAACAGGAGAGAAGACATATAAATCACTTACGCCAAGGGCAGGTTGAGGTTTATGATTTTAGTCTTCTCCTCAATGAATCAGGCAGAGCCATCTCATTACAGTGAGACTGAAGAAGAGCTAGGGGAGAGACTGAAGAAGAGCTAGGGGAGAGACTGAAGAAGAGCTAGGGGAGATATTCTCTGTATCTATGCTTTTATTGTTCAGACAGAATGGTGAGGTTGGATGTGTTCAACATAGATGAAGAAAGTAGACTGGGGGTCAAATAAAAATTTACAATCTAGGAGTTACACACTAAAAAAGATCTCCCTCCATCCTCACCTCCTCTTTCTAAAAACAAATTAACCAAATAACTTCTCGTGGTCAAACTTACAAGCTCAAAAACTTTAGCTTTAATGGCTTAAAGTCCTCACCATTTTACACGAATGGCTCACCATTTTACACGATAGCAGATACTGTTGACTACGTAACCCACATCCTCTTTCCCTTCACTGCCTGCAGAGGCCCAATATTGTCTGTTTGGGTATAAATCCTCCCACATAAGTCTCAGATCCTGAGGCAAATCTTGATTGGTCTCAATAAATCCCAGTGGTCCCATTTCATTGTCTATGATTAGTTTAGAGATGGGTATGTACCCATTTCTAGCCAATGAGATGTGAAGGGGGATGTACAAGGACTTGTGAAAAAAAAATGTTCTCTATTTGTTGGAGAAAAGAAAAGTCTCCTCTACTTCTCTTGACATAGTTGTATCTATATGTGACACCTGGAAATACTGCAGTCATTTTGTGGCCAGCCTGAGGATGTGCTAATCATTAATGAGGTCGGAACAAAGAAACAGAAAGATGGAGCCAGAGCCCTGGCATACTGTACCTGGAATATGCCCCACCTCTGAACATTTTGTTATATAAAATAACAAATTTCCCCATTTTAAAAGCCAATTTAAATTGATGTTTTTCTGTTTTTGCAGCCCCAAAAAACTCCTGTTAAAGGAACAAACCTCTTCCATTGGTCTCTTCCATTTCTGGACCTAATATGGCCCATCTGTGTTTCAAGGATAAGCCCAGAGACCTCTGGGAAGAAACTGATACCAAGGACAGAGCAAAGTATAAGGAATTTGGGAAGGCCAGACAACTGTCAAGGGCAGCACAAAGCAATGGACCTTGAAAACTAAAGCTGAATGGAGTCCTATGGAGCCAGGAGGAAGCTGAGTCAAATGGGAGGAACTGAGCAATGAAAGGTACTGGAAAGGGTGGCACCAGAAGGCAGGTCTGGCAAGTTGTGACCAGTGAGCTTGGGAGAAAGCAATAAAGCAACTTGATCAGAGAAGGAAAATGCTGAGTTAAGAGATCTCAGAAGTTTAGCAAGTCCTGGCACTGCTGACATCTAGCATCAGAACTTTCCAGACCAAGGCTGATAGAGAAAGAGAAGTTCATAAAACAAAACAAAACAAAAAAGTAGTGTAGTCTTGAGATTAAGTAGTCTGGATGAGCAATAGCTCAAATATAAATATCGAAAGACCTGGAAGTCTAAGGATGGGGGAAGGGGAGAAAAGACTCAGCCAGATTCTAAAGTCTTTTGGGTAGGTGTAAAATGCTTACTATGATTTGGGGCAATTGCATCAATAATTTGAAGAAGAAAATATAGAAGAATGGAATTAACAGGAGATGTTTAGAAAGAGGGAGAGGAAAAGTACAGAGGAGAAAAGTGAGAAAAGGTTAGAGGGTTGTTTTCTTTAAAGTAGAAAAATTTCTATATGTGCTCCACACAAGCAAACACACACACACACACACACACACACACACACACACACACACACACGAGAGAGAGAGAGAGAGAGAGAGAGAGAGAGAGAGAGAGAACCCCCAAACTGATAGAACATTTTCAAGACAGACAGGATATTCTTTAAATTGAATGAATGTGCATTGTCCCTAACCTAAATAGCCTAATGAATGATTATAGATACAGGAACCTTTCAGTTTCTGGTAGGAATTCAGGGCTCCTTCTTGACCTTGACTTTGTTAATAATAGTAGCCTCATATAGTCAGGACAGCAAAATTAACATAAGCCTCAATACTTAAAAGGAAATTTTAACCAGAGCCAAGCATCTGTCATCACTACTATTAGATATTTGCTTATTTTATTGACACTTTTTCCTGTTATTAAATAAGGCTTCTACCTAACTTCCACATATTTGGTTCAATGCATTCTCTACCAACAAGAAACTTAGAGGTATTTGTTATTTCTGGTAATGAATCACAGAAATGAAATGGATCAATTAAAATCCTAATTGTAATCCTCAAAGTTCATTGTATCCAAAACTTTTAATCTCTTCCCTCACTGTATCCTTTTCCCTCCACTCTACACAAACATTCATTCTGAAATTAGTTCTCAACTAGTAACAAAAGTTTTCAGAGACCTGTGTTTTCTCTTTCTCATGTCCACTGTTTACTATTTGAGGAGTACTAACACACTACATAGCCGGTAAAGAACTAACAGAAGAAATAGATATAAACTTTGTATAATGCAGACATAATTTATATAAAATATGTAATATATGTACAAGTATATAAACTTAAAATTGTTTTCCTTTATTGAAATATAATAGACAATTAGTTGCTTGTATTTACATTGTACAGTTCAATGAGTTATTTTTTTCAATTATAGTTGGCCTACAATAGTATACCATTTTCAGTTGTACAACCTAGTAGTCAGAGATCCACATAACTTGCAAAGCGGTCACCCCACTAAATCTTGTGCCTCTCTTTCTCCTTACATATTTATTAATTATTAACCATCTTCCCCAAGCTACATCTTCCCCATACTACTCTACATCTTCATGTCTATTCTGCAACTATCCGTTTGTATCTCTTAATCTCTTTGCCTTTTTTTTCCCCCATTCGCCAAACCCCCTCCCATCTAGTAGCCCTCAAAATATTCTCTGTATCTATGCTTTTATTGTCATTGTTTATTTGTTCTTTAGATTCCACATGTATGTGAACTCACGTGGTAGTTGTCTTTCTTTATCTGACTTCATTTAGATAGAGTCCATCAAGGCAATATCTTTTTCCATTCCCTTCCTTTTAGTCTGTGTGTGTTTTAGTCTGAAGTGAGTCTCTTATAGGCAGCATATGTAGGGGTCATGTTTTCTTATCCATTCAGCCACTCTATCTTTTGGTTGGAGCACTTAATTCTTTTCCATTTGAGGTACTTGCTGATAGGAATGTAGTTATTACCATCCTTCATTCCTGTTTTTGAATACATGCTTTTCCTTCTTAAAGAAGTCCCTCCAACATTTCCTGTAATACTGGCTTAGTGCTGATAAATTCCTTTAGCTTGTTTTTGTCTTTTGGCTTCTTTTTTCTTGCTATTCTTTAACTCTAAGTGACAGCTTTGCCAGATAAAGTATTCTTGATTGTAGATCTTGGGTCTTCATGTCAAACATTTTGTGCTAAGCCCTTATGTCCTGCATAGTTTCTTTTGAGAAATCAATTGCCAGTCTTATGGGTGCTCCTTTGTAGTTAACTAACTGCTTTTTTCTTACTGCTTTTGAGATTTTCTCTTTGCATTTAACCTTGGGCATTTTAATTAAGATGTGTCTTGGTGTGGGCCTCTTTGGGTTCCTCCTGGGACTCTCTCACCTCCTGGGGTCATATGTCTGTTTCCTTCACCAAGTGAAGGAAGTTTCCCATCATTATTTCTTCAATAGCTCTTTGATGTCTTGTTTCCCTTCAGGTACCCCTATGACACAAATATTTTTGCATTTAATTAAGTATTAATTACATCAAGTGTCTCATAGGCTCCTTAAATTATTATTATAGTCTTGGCTTCTTTTTTCTTGCCATTCTGATTGAGTGTCCTTGGCTTCCCCATCTTCTATATAAGTGGTTCAATCCTCTTCTTCATCCACTCTGTCTTCCCATCTAATATACTCTTTATCTCAGATAATGTGTTCTTCATTTTTGACTGGTTCCCTTTTATAATTTTCATTTCCATTTTTATGTTTTGTATCTCTTTGTTAAAGTTCTCACTGAGTTCATCTACTCTTCCCCTAAGTCCATTGAGCATCTTTATAACTAGTGATTTGAACTCTGCATCTATTAGATTGCTTGACTCCATTATTTCTAGATCTCTTTTTTGTTCTCTCATATGGTTTCTGCTTCTTTGTCTTCCCATTTTAGCTGCCTTTCTGTGTGTTTCTATGTACTAAGCAAAGCTCCTAAGTCTCCTGGTCTTATTAGTCTGGCTTTGTTAAGTAAGTGTCCAGTGGCACAGTCTTTAGAGGGGTTTACCTATTGGCCAAGTTTAGCCCCAGTCTGTGACCCTCTGGGGCTACATGTTAAAATTCAGCAAGCAATACACAGATGCTGTGATTATAGTGCCTCAAAAGGCCACATCAGAAACTGAGGCCAGCTGCCTCCAGTGTGAGTCCAGATGCTGCTCGGTAAGGAGCACCTGATTCACTGAGGATGTACTTGGATGTGGGTTGGGTGGGGCCACAAGTTGGGGGAGGTGGAGTTTTAGGGAATCCTCTGGACAGAGCAAGCTCTGTTATCAGTTTGATGACATCTCAGCTATGGAGGCGCTGCATCAGCACACTGGGAGGGGGAAGGACTCAACTGAGTAACAATGGATCTACCAGCACTTCCATCCAGAGAGAGATCCTAGCCTCTGGCCCTCACTTTGACAACTCAGTGTCCCCTTGTAAGTCCCTGGTGCTCCCTCTGCAGCCAAACCAGTGCTGGTGCTCAGAGAGAGGAGGTCCAACACTGCAAAAGTCTGCTCGCAACATGGCCTCTTAAATTGGCACCTGCAGCTGCCACTTGCCACTGCTGCAGCCTCTGTCCCACTCTGACACTTTGGACTTGGCAGCCTCACATTCTCACCCCGTCCTACCTTCTGCTGTTGCAAGGTGATTTCTTATTTCTCTCCCTAGTTGTAGGCCTTGTTCACCTAGATCCCAGGAGATTTTTCCTTGCTGTTTGCTCCTTGTTTCTGTCACAACTTTGATTTGGTCACCAGAGGGATAAACAGAGCCTCTATCATTTATGCCATTTTTTTCTCCTTTTAAGAAAAATTATCCAAAACTTACAATTAAGGCAAAAGATGAGGACTATATGTTTTTAATTTTATACCGCAACATTGTTTAAAATTTTTCCCAAGGATTACTTAATTTTCTGGCACAATATATTTGTGTTTTACTTTGTTGTTCACTATTTGATTAGAGCCCAGGTACTGTGAAGTTACATCGTAACTTGAAATTTTCTATCCGGTGGAAAAGTTAACCTATAGGTTTATTTATCTATAAGATACTAACCACATTTTTTTTCATTCAATTCTTTTTTTTTTAATTAAAAATTATTGGGGTAACATTGATCAACAAAATCCACTAAGTGTCACGTGTTCAGTTCAACAGTATGTTGTATAGATATTGCATTGTTTGTTCACCACTCCCAGTTAGATTTCTTTCTGTCATTACATATTTGACCCCTTTTACCTCATCTAAATTGCACCTTTCTTCCCTCTGGTAAACACTAGTCCACTGCCCACGTTCATGAGTCTCTGTTTGTTTGTCATGTTTGTTTGTTGCTTTTAGATTTATATCCCACATATAAGTATCATCACATGGTTTTCTGTCTGGCTTATTTCACTCAGCATGATTATCTCAAGATTCATCCATGTTGTTGCGAATGACAGTATTTCATCTTTTCTTATAGCTGAGTAATATTCCTTTGTATATATGCACCATATCTTCTTTAGTCAATCATCTATTGTGGGACACTTTTGTTGCTTCCATGTCCTGGCCACCATGAATACCACTGCTATGAATATCAGTGTGTATATATCTTTTCAGATAAGTGTTTTCAAGTCTATAGGATAAACAACCAGTAGAGGGATTGCTGGATCATATGCTAGATCAATTCTTCATTTTTTGAGAAAACTTCATACTATTTTTTATAGTGGTTGTACCAATTTTTAGAGACACTAACCACTTTTGTATCTAACCTAGCAATTTTATTCTAACAGTCCTTTGTGAAAGCCTACATAGTTCTTCAAAACACTTTTTGAACCAGCATTATCATTTTATTGGATCCCTTCATCAATGAGTTAATACATCTTAGACATGTGTTCATTTTATATCATATGAGTTATGTTTCTTAATTTTTGAAATTATACTTCAACACCTGATAGCCCATATGATGAAAGGATTAACATCTTTTTAGTCTTTGGTATGTTTTTGATATAATAAGCATACATATTTCAAACTTTCAACTTTTGACATTTTCTCCTCTGAAAGGAGCTGAGAACAGGAAACAGGAGAGAGCAGAAAGCTTGAGGCAAAAGAGAAAGAGGCCAAATTGAAAATTAGATAAATAAAGGACAATTGCCACAAACCAAAGAGCACGACTCTTTGGTTTCTAGCTGGTTGAAGCAAGTAAGCTGTGTCACTATCTTTCTGATGCCCACTCTGAGCAGGCTCACCCTAGCACTGCTAAGTTAATAGTGGGACTCCAGAATAAGAGGGCTGGGAACTGCCCTATGGTAGGGAAGTTTGGGAGTAAGGGTAATAGGTAGGGAAATTGTCTTGAATATATATAGCAAACACATTGTGCATCTTAAAGTTCCTACCAGGCTGCCATTACCCATAGCCATAGTTCTATCTTAATAAAATGAGGACAGTCCAACTACTGCTACTAAAATTTAAAAGAAAAAAAAAATCCCATTGCCATAAGAGGGCAGTATTTGTTTTTTAATTTATCAAAAGGAAGCTCTGGCTTGGTACTAAAAGGATATTAGTAATACTTTCTTAAAATTTAAACAATGTGCCTATATCCACATCCAATGTGAGTGCTTAGCCTTTACATTGTTTTTAAATAACCTTTTTAAAATGCTAGGTCTTCTGTGTCATGCTTAGATTCATTCATTTTAAGCACTTTATATGTGCCAAGCACTATTCTAGGTAATCGGAATATAGAGGAGAACAAGACAAGACCCTGCCTTCAAAGAGCTCACTTTTCAGTGGGGATAAATAAGTAAATAAGGAAAATATCATATAATCATACATATTGTGCCAATCAATCAAAGTAGAGTAATATGGGGTGAATTCTTCACTTAATCATCATTCCCTCCTATAGAATCTGACAATGAAAAACATTCTATCGGGCTGATAAAGCCACAAATGCAAACTCCAAGATCATGCAACTAAATCACCTGTATGACCAAATCACATTTTATAGCATTATATGCCCAATTAGTTTTATTCTTAAATTTTAACTTTATCTTTTTCTAGCTGTTTTCAACTTTTGTCCATTTCTATACTTCATTTTCTTCAAAAGCCTAATGAGATGTCACCCTAAGGAAAAGGAGCCAGGACTTACTTGTTCTGCTCTCCTTCCTTTTTGGTCCAAGTCTTTCAGCCACAGCTGAGAAAGAACCTTCCTTTCCTACCTTTGAGTGAGGCTTACACAGTTCATGTGCCTAGGAGCATCTGCATACTCAGTCGTTATTGAGACTGGTGGTTGAGAAAGATCTCTCAGAGAACAGGATACCTTCATCTTTGTCCCTTCCCCTCACTGTCCTCATTCAGAAAATGAGATATTCATATCTGTTTTCACTGGACCAGTGTAAAGATTAAATAAGATAGCGTATGCAAAGTACAGTATCTGGCAAGGAGTAGATAGTCTATAAGTGGAAGTATAAAAAATATGTCTCTTGCCTTCACCTCTCTCCTAAGCTTCAGATATACGTTATTGGCCATCCAGATGTACAGAAGTAACAGTAATGCTCAAGGCAACAAGGCTGGGAAGTTATAGCCCCTTGAAGAACAGAATCAAGGTTTTGTAACAGTTTGAGTGACTGAACGAAAACCAACAGGATGAAATATTATGCAGATTACTGTGAAACAGTAGGGGTTAAATGGACAGCAGATTCCGTGTGAACACACTGTAGAGTGGCTGCCAAGGAAGTTAATGTAATCCTACGCTGCACTAATTGAGGTTTAATGTCCAGATCAAGAGAAGGTATGGCCAATTATATGCTGCTCTGGCCGAATTTTGTCTAGAGCCATGTTCTCTTTCAGGAGCTTCATTTAAAAAGGGACGCTGACAAACTGGAGTATGTCCTGCAGAGAGTGATCATGTCACATGAGACTCTATTGGAAGACATGATGAGGTTTTGGGCTGGAAAAGAGACTATTGCTCTTAATAGATATTTATTTAAAGACTTTTCATGTAGAAGAAAGTAGCAATACTTCCAGAGGGAAAATCTAGGCACAGTCGTCACCTCAATGAAAGAAAGAGCTTTCTGAGGATCAAAACTTCCTGCAATAGGAAACACGGCTTTGCGAAGTAGAGATCTGGCTGTCCCAGAAAGCAATCTAGCAAGATACTGTACTAGAGCTTAACCAGATCAGTGTTTTTCAAACTCCTTTTTATGGAGAGGCATCCCAGGGAACTAGGGTAGGTGAAGGTGGGGAGTGGTAATTGTTCCACAATATAGAATAGAGGAAGACTAAGAAGGTGGGAACTGGACCCTTAATTTAACCATAGCAGCTCAGTTCTTACTTTTTGAGGGTTTTTTTTTTTTTCCATCTTAGTGTTCCACTTGAGATGTTTTGTTCAGGGCTCTGCCACTAAAAGCAAACATTTAAAGCCATCGGAGATGATGGCTTTCTCACCAACTCAGGTGGTGACACAATACCTCCTCACTCTAGAGCACAGATTAGATAAATCTTACCTTTGTCTGAACTCAATCATTTCTGGAGCTTTCTGAATTGTCCCCTCCCTTCCTTAAAAAAAAAAAAAAAAAAAAAAAAAAAGGCTGTCTCAGTCTTTTGGTTAGCAGCCTATGAGTCTATAAGGGCTGACAATTTGCTGGATACCTAGCAATAACCTTTAAGCCTTTCTTCACATGCCTCCCCCTTCCTCCTTTGGGTTGCCTCCTTATGTAGGCCTTCCTCCCATCCGGCCTCCTCCATCAGTGTCTACCTCTGGCAGAAAAGGCTTGCTCCTCTATCCAAAGGGGAGAGAAATACTGGGGTCAAGTTTCAGTCAAATCTCTAGTCTTGGACATCTGTGCCTCTTCTGTCCTGGCAAGGCCTTCCAGGAGACACTTGACTACTGCAAACCCTTGGAGGGGAGCTCACCAGATCAGAGGATCCCTTGCTGCTAGCTGGGGTTTCCCAGCCACCCCAGGCTTGAGTTCTCGCCTCCCTATTCAGAACCTGATTACTACTATTTACATGAGGGCTTCTCAAAACAGGTTTCTCTTTATAGTTGTCATAAAAAGTTGAGAAGCTTTTTAGAAGTATAGACTCAGTTACTCGGTCACTTTTTAAAAGTACAGAATCAGATCTCCTGAATCAGAATCTCCCAGGGTGTGATCTAGGAATCTGTATTTGTCATAAGCTTCCCAAAGAGACCCCACTTGGGAGCTGCTGGTCTCTACTACTCACTTTGGCACTGAGCCCACCTTACCTTGCACAATTATTGCCTTAATGAGGCATCCCATCTTTCCTTAAAGTGAAGGACTGTGTGTCACTTGGGTTTGTTCTTCCATCTCCTACCACCAGTTCCAGGTGGCAGCAGCTGACACTGGAGTGAAGCATGAGTAAAATCCAGAGTCCTCTCCACTCCCTTTATATATCCTGAGACTTGGTTGCAAAAATTTCTCCTTTGCTACCAGTGATTCTCAAACTTCCAAGTGCATCAGACTTACCTGGGGGGATTTGTTAAGCTTGCTTGGCCCCAGCCTTGGAGTTTCTGATTTTTAGGTCTGGAATGGGACCCAAGGATTTGCATTTCTAACAAATCCCCAGACTCTTTGAGAAACACTGCCCTAGACTCTTGCTGTTCTTCTTTTTTGTTGTGGGTGTTCCTGTTTCTAATCTACAATACCCTTTTATTCATATTAACTCCAAAATTAATAGTGTCCCTCTGCTTAGAGGCCTCTCCTCTTATAACGATATGATATCTATGAGATTCAGGTATACTGTGGCCTTCTATCCTAAACCTTCCCACTGTTGTCATTTGTCTGTGGCCCAGGGGTTTGCCCTCTCAAGATGTATGCACTTAGCAGGCATTCTTGCTGAAGAAATTCAGAGAAGGGAAGGATTAGTGTAGGCGGGAGCAACTCGGAAAGCTTCAAAAAGGGGTCAGATTTGAGTTTATCCTGAAAAGGAGATTTGTCTATTTAGAAGGGAAAGAAAAGAGCAATTCTGACAAGAGAACCATATCACCAGTGATCCCTAAAAACAAGAGCATATATTGGATGACACTGGGGAAACAAACTCTCCATGAACACACATCTCTTCATGTCTCTTCACGTCTCTTCAGTGACGTGGTGAAGTAGTCAAGGGAAGACATCCCATCTGTAGCCGAAACTATTGTAACTTATCAAGTGCAATCAACTGCACTGGAGGCAAAATGATGTTGCTTTTCTAGCATCAGACGAGTCAGCTATTCTGGAGCTCTAAGGGCAGCAGGGATGTGTGGATCCTGCAGTGTGGGCATCAACTCCTGAAGTCTGGGATAGATAATTCCACTTCTTCTTTCTGAGGAAAAAGCCCTCAGGGTGTGGCAAGAGCTGACCTGAGGAAGAAGCTTTGCTCAATCGGAAATGAGCTATGATGGTGAAATGAGGAAGCCCTCCTTGCCGGGCTTCAGTGTGATGGTTTTGAATTACCAATGAATGTGTAAAAATTGAACACAATATTGGAAAAGTGGAAACAACCCAAATATCTATTAATAAAATATTGATTTAAAAAATTGTGGAGTGCCCATACTGTGACACATTGTAAAGCCCACAGGAAAAAAGGTAGACATAATGACCTAGAAATACCTCCTACTTACATGGTTAAGTAGGAAAACAAGTTGCCAAATAGAGAGTACATTATAATCCATGATTTTAAAGGTAGTAAAAACTCTTGAAGGATGACAAGGCAACGGTTAACAGTTGCCTGTGGAGAGGGAGTGAAGGCAGAGGGGAGAAGCTTAAGTAAGATTCTTTAATTTTTAAAAAGAAATTTTTGAATGATTTGAATTTTTTACTTGTAATTGTAATAAATACTAGCTTAGTCCTTACTAAGTGCCACACACTGTTAAAGTGTTTTAGACATATTCACCTATTTAATCTTCCCAATAAACCTATGGAGGTAGCTATTATTATTCCCCTCATTTTATAGATAAGGAAACTGAGGCATAGAGCAGATAAATAGGACACACAGATAATAAATGGAAGAGCTTGGATTTGAACCGAGGTCATCTGGCTCCAGTATTTATGAACTAAATCCCTCAGTATTGTGCCTCTCTATGGTCCATGTTGGTCCTTTGGATATTAACTGTAAATGAAATATGATCCAAATTAAAAAACAAAATATACGTGGAAAAAACGGAATTCAGGTCTCTAAAACTATCTCTTTTAAAACACTGATCCAAAGATTCACTCTGAATTCCAACTCACATGGGATAATTCAGGAATGAAAACAAGTTATTTCAGAGCACAAACAAAGCTTCCCTCCCCTATGTTGGTAAACATTTCTTGAACAAGGGCTAAATGTTTTTGCCACTTAGAGGTAAGGTTTAATAAGCAAATATCTCTGGACAAGGTATAACTATCTTGGATTTAATTGTATAAATCTCTGATTAAACACTACTATGGTATAAACAGCAAACATACACAAAGAACAGGTTGAGAAAAGGAAAGGGGAAAGACAGGCAGAAAGCAGACAGCCTGAGAGCACCATAGAGTTGTTGGTGACAGTGATACTGTGACAGCCTGCTGAAATGTGGTAAGGGTAAGAGTTAATTAAAATCTAAAACTAGACAAAGGCCTAGCTCCTGGGACCCTTAGTCACATTCTGTTAATCATGAAACTTGTAACAATGAGCTCAAACACTGACTACCTGAGTGATTCTGCTTGCCTGCATAGCATGAGAAACAATCAATTGTATATAAGCTGGAAATTATTACTTGGCTACCGTCATGGGAACTAACAGTAAACATTCTGCTTCTGTACCCCGCTTCACACCTGGCCAATGGGTTGGCAGGTAATGAATAGAAGAAAAATAGACCTTTGTGTTTAAACAGAATAAAGAATGGGATTTTGGGCTTAAAAACGCTGTACGTCTACATTTCAGGGCTGCTTAATTTGGGGTCTGCGTACCCCTGGCCGATCCAGCTGGCTGAATAAAGAGTGTGATTCCTATAACTCACTGAGTTCTGATGGTCTGTGTGTCTTTCGGGGGCTGGTGGCCACAACAATACAAGCCTTACCTTCATAACCACTTGTCCATGTATTTTACACACTTAATCTTTCCCATGAGCTAGGGAAGACAGAAATACCCATTTTATAGATAAGAAAACCAAGGCTCTAGGAGACTATGGCGTGCTTAATTGCCAAGTTGGAGCTGGAACCCAAAACTCCTAATTCTCCTTCCAGGACCTTTGAATCACACCCAGAGACCTCAGCCACATCACAACCTTACCCATGGCTAGGCCTCAGTCAACATCAGTAGAAGGAAGTGGAGCAGATAAAAAGATCCAAGTGTTGAGGACTAGTCTTAAGTGATCAAGTCCTGGCCAAGACCCACTGAGAGATATCCCAGGGGGACAACTGAGTGCAAGTGTTGGTCAACCAAGAGACAACACAAGGGTGTCACAGACACAGAATGGGGAAAAGGCCCTGGGGCTGGGCACTATATCAAGCAAAAGAGCAGGGCAAGAGTTGATTTTGGCATCTATAGACCAGGACTTTGCCCCCCCCCCCCATTTGTAGGATCTTCCCCCTACTCCTTTCCTTTCTCTTTGCTTTCTTCTGCCACCACCAGTTCCAAATTTGCATCTGATGCTATGGAAAGCAGAAAAATACATAATACTGTTTTAAAAAGAAATTTGCCCTACCAATAAGGTTTAATTCATAATCCTATTTCCTTGAGTCCAATTAAGGGCTCTTCTAATTCTTTGAACTTCTTTCTAGTTATCACCTAATTAGGATGAGTGAAGTTCTATGATTAAATTGCTTTACTCCTTAATTAAATCCAATTAATCTATTTACTGCTTCATTCAATCTTGAATTCTTTTCTTATATTAAATGACCTCCAGCTAGATTTTGTATATCTCTCATAGCCTTGTTTCACTCTCTGCTCACATTTAGAAAGGCTATACTAATGATACAAAGACGTGAATATGTTCCACCAATTCATGCAATCTGGAAAAATGCAAATGAAAATAAATATACTGCAATTCCTCTGGGGGTAATGGATGACTCCTGAAATGTCCTGCAATTTGTGTTTAGACTACTGATAGTAGGAGGAGGAAGAAAGTACTGGGGAGGAAGAAAAATTAACAGTTGAAAAGCTTGTGTGCATTATAAAGGAGGCATCTCGTGATTTTTGTTGT
Source organism: Cynopterus sphinx (assembly GCA_030015415.1). Classification (NCBI taxonomy): domain Eukaryota; kingdom Metazoa; phylum Chordata; class Mammalia; order Chiroptera; family Pteropodidae; genus Cynopterus; species Cynopterus sphinx. The sequence continues at coordinate 50,203,401 of CM057380.1, forward strand.
CCACATTTTATTTTTGCCCTTACCACAGCCCACATAGTTCTAAAAATTACCACCAGGGGGCACGGGTGTGCCAATGTCAAATGTTTGGATGGTTGTTTGGATTTCCTTTCCCAGAATTTCCTCACAGAGCAATTACTGCTCCTATTATACAGATTAAGAAACTAAGACAGAGTGAAGCAAATAGTACGGGGCTTAGCATCACGTGAGTGGCTGAGGTAGGATATGAACACCAGTTTCAGTAATTCATCCAATTGGCCATTTTAGAGCTCACCTGAGGCTTCTTTTTTTTAATTAATTAATTTAACTTAGTTTCAAGTATACAGTACGTTGTTAGACATCTATATAATTCATAAAATGCTCCTTTCCTCCCCTGGCCCTCCACCTAGCCATCATTTGAAAGCTAACTGCATTCTCTATGCCGTTCTCCCCATCTCCATGACCAACTATCAGCTTTGCTTCTTTAACCCTTCATCCCAGTCTCCCAGCCCCCTACCCCCTTCCCTCTTTCCATCACCAAATTGTCCACTTTTTTTGTGAGTCTTTTTTTGATTAGTTTGTTCTTTTTATTCCTTATGTAGTGCATATAAGTGAGACCATATGGTATTTATCTTTCTCCATCTGACCTATTTCACTCAACATAATAACTTCTAGGTCCATCCATGTTTTTGCAAACAGCAGGATTTCATTTTTTTAATGGCTGAGTAATATTCCATTGCATATATGAACCACAACTTCTTTATCCAGTAGTCTGAGGGCATTTAGTTTGCTTCCATGTTTTGGCTATTGTAAATTGTGTTCCCATGAATATTGGGGGTGCATAAATCTTTATAAATTATTGTTTGGGTTTTCTTTGGCTATTTCACTTTTTTCAATGTTTGCATCCCCCCCTTTTAGTAAAGACAATAAATTAAGAAAACTTCAAACCATATTACTGTAACTGCTTCTTTTTCCTATTTTCTGTCACTTACTCCTAATTTTTGTCATTCATAATCTTTCTTTCATTCCTGTGCTCAATATCAAAGAGATCCTTGTTCCCTTCTACTTTTGCTAAGAAATCATTTCTGTGACAGCTTCTGTTCTATTGCCTATAATTTCCTTTAAAGACTTGGCTAGATGTCCTAAGCAGGAATGCACACTGTATGAGTGGCAACAAAAGCCTGTCACCACATGCTTCCGATATTTCTGTATCCAGTTCACACCTGAGGTTTTGTTAGCACAATGGATGTTACAAATGTTTCACTAGGGAAATTAGTAGTGTCTCAAGATGTGTGGATTGTCTGGAAATATTGAAAGTGTCCCTGTTATTGACCCCATCCATCTGTTATCTACCGAATAGACCTAATAAACAGCCCAGTTGCCTTGGATTGGTTCACAGTATTTTGTTTACACCCTGCTTTGAAGAAAATCCCTTTAGCAGTTATATCTGCATCTCCTTCTTTCTCTCATGAGGGAAAAGTACAAAGAGGAGAGGAATACCCACCTACAGCGTTACTTTAACTACTGGCTGGAGAAAGCATCTTCCCTCCTTTCTGTTATTCAGATACTCATTTCCCCACAGAGCCTTTTTTTTTTCCCCCTTTCTTTCTAGGAGTACCATGCATTTAGGTAATAAGCCCCTTAGCGAGTTTTCCTAAGCTAGGTGGTAACACTTTGGCGATTCCCTTTTAGAAAAACAAAACAAAACAAGTTATATCAAATGTTTAAATCAACAGTCTCCCTTAAAATACAAGATAAAATTGAAAAGAAAGTATTTGTATTTTTCATCAAGGTGTGGCTATCTTTATACTTTTCTGTCTTTCTAAGGAGATTTCTGATGAGTCTACTATATTTTGAAGTCAACTCAGAAATTACGATGTCCCCGGCCTCCTCCACGCTACATCTAGCCCCATATTCACTGCTCTGGTCCAGACTTTCATCTGTTGTCCACATTGTTATTATTCCGTAGATGTTACTGTTGTTTCACAGTCTTTTTACTTTAAGAAAGTGCATCAATTTTAAATGTACAATTCAACAAATATTTACATATGTATATGCCCATGCAATACCCGCAGGATGGAGGTGTCGCACATCACCAGCACCCCAGAAGGCTCTCTTATTCCCTTTCCTTGTCAAACCCAGCCCTCCAAAGTTTACAGCTACTCTGACTTCTACCTCCATAGGCTGTTTCCACCTTTTCTTGAACATAGTTGAACCAAACAGTACATACTCTTGGGCATCTAGTTTCTTTGCTCAACATAGGGGTGGTGAGATTAATCCACTGCAGCATTTTAACAGTAATTCTCTCTTATATTGCTGTGTGGTATTCTATTATATGAATATATCACAACTTGGTTATCCAGCCCACTGTGGTTGGACTTTTAGGTGTTGCCAGCATTTGGCTATTATGACTAAAACTGCTGGAAATGTTCTTGCACATATCTTTGGTGAATTAATATTCTTTGGATGTATACTAGAAATGGAATTGCTGGGTGGTAAGGTAAGCATGCAATTAACTTTAGTACATACTATACTACAATTTCCCAAGTTGTATAAATTTATATTCCCTCCAGCAATGTATAAAGTTCAGTTGTTCCATAAACAACTGCTGATACATTTATCAATAGTTGGTATGAATGGGTACTGGTAAATTATTGTATTGTAGATTTAATTATATTTTCCTTATTTGAGCATCTTTTTAAATGCTTGTCTATTTGAATATACTCTTTTATAAAATCTTATTTGTGTCCTGTTTTTTTTTAATCAGGTTAAAAAAATAAAAAATAAAAATAAAATCAGGTTGCTTGTCTTTTTTTTATTAATTTGTAGAAGTTCCATATATATCCTGTTGAGTCCTTTGTTGACCATACATATTGGTCAACAGTACAAAGCTTAATTTTCAGTCTCTTAATAGTGTCTTGTATAAACAATCTTAATTTTAAGCTATCTACAGCATTGATTTTTCTGTGTGTGTTTATTACCTGTGCATCCTGCCTAAAAGAAATCTTTGCCTACCCCAAAATCATGATGATACGTTTTTATTTTCTTATAGAAATTTTATTGTTTTAGTTTTAACGTTCAGGTGTTTGATCCATTTCAAATGAATTGTTGTACAAAATATGAGATAGGGGATCAAAATCCTTTTTCTTCCCTTCTGTGAGACTATCCAGTTGCTTAGTACCGTTTATTGACAAGACCGTCCTTTTCCCCATTGAATTTGTCTTTGTCATATATGAGCTTGACTTTGTCATATATTAAGAGACTACATGTGTTGAGTTTATTTCTAAGCTCAATATTCTCTTTTATGAATGTGTGTGTTTGTCTTTATCCCGTACAATGATATCTTGATTAGTTGTCACTTATACTAAGTCTTGATATTTGGTAATGTAACCCCTCCAACTTGGTTCTTCTTGAATATGTCTTGACACTTCAAAGTCCTTTGCATTTCCACATAAATTTTAGAATCTTCTGACAAATTTCTATAAAAAAATTTTTTTCTGGCATTTTAATAGGGATTGCATTGAATCTATAAATCACTATGTGGGCAGTAGTGAGAGTTGACATCTTAACAATACCAAGTCTTCCAATGCATGAACATTATATATTTCTCCATTTATATGTTTTTATTTATTTCCCTTAGAAATGCTTTTTAGTTTTTAGTGTAGGGCTCTTGCACATCCTTCATTATATTTATTCCTAGATATTTAGTTTTTTATGTTATTATAAGTAATTTGTAAGATTTTCATTTTCCAATTGATTGTAGAAGTGTATAGAGATACAACTGGTTTTTGTGTAATGATTTTCTACCTAGCAACCTTAATTCATTTATGAGTTCTAATAGTTTATTTGCAGATTCTTTCAGATCTTCTATGTATACCATCATGTTGTCTATAGTTTATTTATTTATTTATTTATTTATTTATCTCCAAATTTTATGCCTTTCTCCCCCTTTATAGTTTTTGCTAAAATCTCTGGTATGATAGTGATTCTTGATGGTGACAGCATGTCAGCCAGGGAGAAAGTGTTCAACATTTAAGCATTATTTGTGATGATACGTATAAGCTTTTTAAAGATGGATGTCATTTATTAGTTTAAAAACATTTCTCTCAGTTATTGGTTTGACAAGTGTTTTTATCATTAACAGGTATCAAGTTCTGCCAAATGCTGTTTTGCATATTGAGATAATTACATGATTATTCTCCTTTACCTTGTTACTATAAAATTTACATTGATTGATTTTCAAATGTTTTACTAATCTTGCATTACTGAAATAAACCTGGCATTGTTAATTAAGATTTGATTTTTTGTTTTTGTATGTTGCTGGATTTGATTTGGTAATTTTTTGGTTAGGATGTTTATATTTAGATTCATGAAAGATATTGCCTAATAATTTTCTTTTTCAGTAATGTATTTCTCAAGTTTTTATATCAGGATTATCTTAGCATCATAAAACAAGTTGAAAAGTATCTCTTTTCCCCTGTTCCTTGAAAGTATTTGAACGACAATGATATTGTTTCTTTCTTAAATATTTTGAATAACTCACTAGTGAAGACATCTAGATATAGAGTTTTCTTTGTGGGAAGATTTTAATTACAGAGTCAATTTATAGGACTTCAGACTTTTTTCTTTCTTATTGTACCAGTTTTATTGACTTGTGTAGTTCACAGAATTTGCCAGTTTAATCTAAATTGTTAAATCTATTGCACAAAGATATGATTTATATGATATGTAGGGTCTGCAAAGATGTTGTTTTCATTCTTGATATTGATAATTGCTATTTTTACCTCTTGACCAGTCTTGCTAGGAAGGTTTTAAAATAAACTTTTTATTTTAGAAAAATTTAAATTTACAGAAAAGTCATGAAGATTATACAGAAGGTTCTCATACCCCTCTCACCCAATTTGTTTCCCCTAATACATTTGTCAAAATTAAGGAACCAAAATTGCTACATCACTATTAACTAAACTCTAGACTTCACTCATATTTCATCATGATTTTTCATTAATGACCTTTGTTCCGGGATCCAACCCAAGGTACTACATTGTGTTTAATTATTAGTTTCTTTGTCTTTCCTTGTTTTTCAGGATCTTGACAATTTTGAGAAGTACTGTTCATATATTTGTAGAATGTCCATCACATTGGGTTTGTCTTAAGTTTTTCTCATAATTAGACTGAGGTTATGGGTTTTTGGAAAGAATCCCACAGAAGTGATGTGCCCATCTCATCACATCATGTCAAGGGGGCATAACATCCTTGGTGGCGTTAGCCTTAATCTCTGGGTTAAAGTAATTCTGCCAGATCTCTTCATTGTAAAGTTGTTATTTTTCTCTCTCCATACTCTATCCTTTTAAAGGAGTTATTAAGTTCGGCCCATACTCAAAAGAGAGGGGGATAGGAGGAGGCTAAGTTTCACTCCTTAGAATGAAAAGTATCTATATGCATTATTTGAAATTCTTATCTAAGGAATATTTGTCTCTTCTTCCCCATCTACCTATTTATTCAACCTTTTTTAATATCAATATGGATATATACAGAGCAAAGCAGGGAAGTGTGAAGAATGGATATGAAAGTAAACAAGCAGTTGACTGGCACAAGAGCTCCAGATAATACTACTTGTTTTCCAGCTTCTTTGAGATTTTGAGGCTCAGAACCAGGACTAATATGTCCTTGAATGACTGGATCTGTGAAGAATTGATGTTCTGTGTCACCCAGCTTTGGAACCAAGAAAAGGAGCCATTGTGTAGAATCGTATTATGTGGCAAATGCATGGTTGACACAGGAATAAATACTGATTTTTCTCTTGGAAGCACATTAAATTAAGAAAACTGAAGACATGGAAAAGAGCTTATAATACACATGTGCCATACTCTCTTTCTGTAACTGCCCAAATATAGCAAGAAGTAGCTCAATTCTATACTAATCAGACTAGTGCAATACCCAGCTCTCAAGGAAACTAAACATCAATAACGGTAGAGAACCTGGGAGACAGAGTGAAAACAGTAACTTATAAGTGACTATTAGTGAGGAAAAAAAATAAAAAACTTTGTATGTATCCCTAGAGTAGTGTCTGGCACATAGCAGGGGCTCAAAAAATATTTGCTAAATGAATGATTATCTGAGGAATCTGTGCCCATTCCCTCGTTGTAGAACACTGAAGGGCATGGAACAAGGAGTAACACATTTCTGTGCATTTGGACTTGAAATAAGCCCCAATCAAATAAATGGTCTTAAAAATTAACAAACCTGAAAAGTCCATGATGTTGAAATCATACGGAAGACACTGAGCTGTAATTCCCTGATTAGGACATTGATTTGAGGATGTGGAGATGGGATGATGAAGCTGTTTCTTTTTTTTTAAGCTCCAGTTGACTGATACCAAGAAACCCGTGGGCAGTTCTCCAGCAGAGCACCCCTTGTCATGCTCCGTAACTTCTAACTTTCCTCTTGCCGTGTGTTCCTCTGCTGCTGTCATTTGGGTTGTGGCAGAGGGGAATTCCGGCTCGTTTTAGGGTCATTTATAGGAGGTTTTTGGTCAGTAGCCTTTGGGTGGATCCCAGAACCCTGATGAGAAGGGTAGAGCAGAGATGCGTTGGTCTCAGAGGGATGGATATGAATTGACTAAAACCCTCATAGGCAGCAAACAGAACATCCATATAAATGTTCTCACAAATCTGGAATCTCATAATTGTATACAATCAGATAAAAGTAGGTAACAGAGGGTAAGGCTGCTTTACCATAACCTCTGGGCCTTCAGCAAGCGAGGCATCTCTGTATTGCTCCATTTCTTAACTCAGCTGACCTCCCACTCTTTCTAATTTTATTTTTAATTAATATTTTATTTATAAATATTTTTAATATTTGTCTGCTCTCACAGATAGCTGAATAGAAAACTCCTTTGAATCATGGAATGTGAGATTTGCAAGGCACTGAATCTGAAATTATCTAGTTCAGCCTCCTCATTTTGTAGGTGGGAAAGGTAGAGTCCAGGAGGGAATGGCCTGGCTTAAGGGTACACATTGAGGTAGAAGCCAGGTCAGGACTATAATCTCAGCTATAACTCCCAGTCTAAGGCTCCCTCTGTGACTCTAGTGCTATTACTCTACCTTGAATAAACTCAGAGTAGATTCAACAGCCAGAGCCAAGACTGTCCTACCTTCCTGCCTATCAAAGCTCAGAAACTGACGATGGTGGAAAAGCTTATTAAATGATTAGGTTTTTAAAAAATCTCGCATATATAGAAAAGAACAACTTGGAATTGAGAGAAAGAATATGCACCATGAAAGATAGAAATTGTTACCACTGAGGACTCAAAGGAGCAGAAACCCTCCCTCATTTGAAACAAGCCCCCAAAAGAGGCTACACTCAATCATTTTAAAGGAGCACTGTCTCCCGCCACCAGAAATTAAGTTGGAGCTAAAATTTAATATTGAACTCAGTAATATGAGAATCTAGTAGTTCTGACTAGCAAATTTAAATTGTCTTCTGAAAATGAACAAATCTCAGGATATGAAAGTCCAGACACTAGTTCACTCTAAACGAACAAGTCGTGGCAATCACCACCTTGGTTACCATGCAGCAGGAACACAGCTTGCTAACTTATCCAGTCCTGATAACTATTAACAAAATGCAAAAATAAATAGTAAGTCCAACATCTTGCAAGTGTACAGAGACTTAGAGATCAACAGCAGAAAAGTAAGCTCCCCAAAAGAAGTAAAATTTGGTCACAAACTCATAAAAAATACATCCAAGAAAAGCACCTAAAAATGAAAGAAAAAGGGGAGGAAGGATGGAGTGGGTGCAGACTAGGGGAAAAAAAGATTAAACAAATTAGGGAGGAAAAAGATGATAAATTCAGTGACAACCAAAAAGAATTAAATGCCCACCACCGGAGGCTGAGTTTCTCAAATATTAAGGAAATATCACCAATGTTCTTTCTTTGAAGACTGAGAAACGAATTGTACTTGTTTACAGGGTCTTAAATGCTAAAAAGGGGAGCGTGCTCAAGTTAACAGTTATCAAAAAGAAAAAAAATCCAGTCTTTAAAAGATTTCACCATTGGTCTGAATAAACTTAAGTATAAATAAAGATATTCTGCCTTCTGGGAGTGGGAGGGAGAGGGAAGTGGGAGACCTATAAAACCACAGAAAGCTGAATAGTTGCAGGAACCCCTCCCCATCTTGAAAACCTCAGTAAAAGTACCAGCAGCTAAAGGTAAATAAAGCACACTTTTAAAAGACCTTAGTTTCACACACAGGATTATAGTCCAGGGACTGTCTTCATATAAATCAATTTTGGGTTCATGAACACATTTTTTATGCAAACACTTCTTTTGTTTTGAACTGCAACTGTCTTTACAAATTTAAATATTTTACTTACTTCCCCTTTTAAATTGTTTTTCCATAATTAATTTGCCCTATTGATGATCTCTCTACTGAACTAGTCCATACTTTTGTACATTTTAAATTTCTCCTGTTCTACTAAGCTGTTATTCCTTTAAAATTTACAAAATGATGCTATCATTCTTTTTCCATTTTTGGACCTTTTTTTCATGGGTAATTTCTTCACTCGTCTATCCTCATATCAAATCCAAATGACATTTAAAGTTTGTCTTAGGTAAAGGACAATGTCTCTTTGTCTTATCTTGTGCAGTTAGTTACTCTAGAGCCATGAAGCAGATGCTCTAGATCCATCAAATGGGTCAGTTTTGCTCATCAATTTGTCATGTCTTATATGTTACATTGTATTTGTATTTCCACTCAATTCACATAATAGTAAATCTCTTTTTTACATCATGATCACTTAAGCTTTCATTTCCCTGGTTATATTTACACAGTCTTCCCATCTTAATAAAACCTTGCATTGTATTTGCTCTGATTAATGCTTTGGAACTGTAGCCATTTTTTGCAATTAATGACAGTTTTCTTTCAACAATGAAAAAGAAAAGAAAACTTAATTTAATCCATGTCACAATGCTTCCCCCTTGCAAGGACAGCCAGCTGACAAAGCTGAGCACCCCCCTCTTCAGACCTTCAGATTTTTACCTAACACATACATAAGGTCTTTTCTCTGGGATATGATACATATTGCGGAATATTTGACAATCATTTATAAGAGTCAGTCCAGAAGATAATTTAAATACCATTGGAACTTCCAATAGAGAGTGAAGTAGGAAAACATCTTTAGAAACAAAGCTGGTATAACAAAAAAAGAATAAAATGATTCTAGCAATAAAGATGTCTGTACCTCTTTGCCTTCATCTCTAATTATCAGGTAGTCGATATTTACCTGTTAGGAAAACTGCAGAATGTGGAGTTGGGGGGTGCAAAACTTACTTGTATTTTAATAAGAAAGCACAGCATTTTTTAAAAGTTAGAACACTGGAGGATGTTTCCTTTCCTAATCAACTGTTACGATCAAAGTGGAATTTTTGTTGTTGTTATCTCTCTTTCTGAGGAAGGATGTTCTACCATGTGAAACACAGGCAACGGAGAGAGATAATATTGTTAAAGAAATGTAGTTCAAGACAGTCAGGACTGGCTTGACAACTATGTGAGAGGAGTTTGTTGCAGAATCTCAAAATCTTCGGAGAGATGGCATTAGCACATTGCAGTTTGAAAACAGTCTTTCCCTCAGATCTTCAAGAAACGTTATCTAAGAGGAGGGCATGGGGAAGGTACATGATGCGTATTCCACCCTGGGGGCTAGGATGTTATTTCAGCTATATCTCATGAAGTATCTCGCAGATTGCTAACATGCTCATAGCAACAAAAGAAAACATAATCTGATATAAAAATGATTCTTTCCAACACTGCAAAATATTGGGGTAGCACACCTCACAAATAGAAGGATTTTAAGGGCATTAATCAGGGCTAAGTATGATTCTTTGGCAGTATGCTCTATACATATTTCCTTATTCTTCCTTTTAAGATCTTCAACCTTGTTGTCTATTCTGCTGTCTTAAAAATTTCCTTTTTTGAGATTATTTTCCAGATCCTGATTGATTTGAAAAGCAGCCGACATCTGGCATGTGCCTTTCCTACTACATCTCCAGGAAAAAGGAGCTGCTGTCATTTTGGAGGCTGCCATCCCTGATCTGGACCGAGGAGTTTTGCTTTTCTCCCTCTTTTCCTCTTTTTTTTTTTTTTCTCTTTATTTCTAACTTTGCAGTACTGGTAAGACAACAGGAAGCTCTGGGCTTCCTCTGCAGGGCATTTAGCTGAAGGGATGTACTCACCACATTGATAACAGTAGCCGGAAAAGAAAGAAACACACCCACCCTTCAGAAAACATGACCCTCCTCCTCACCCTCCCTGCCCTCCTCATGCAGGACCCACTTCCTGCTGGAAGCCTCGGAGGCCCTATTGAGGTAGCACCATTCAGGCCACTCCAATGTTCAAGCCAATTTTATTCCCATTAAAACTTGGTTTCACCATGTGCCTTCCCTGTACCCACCTCTTAGATGGTGTATTTCGGAGATATGTGGGGAAAAGTGTTTTCAAACCGCGATCTGCTAATTCCACCTCTCCTGAGATTTCGGGATTCTACAGGAAACTTCTCTCAGTCTCAGCAATGTGTGAGATACTGTTGACTGAAGTTACTACGGGTTATCATTGTGACACAGACTCAATTGGCATCAGTATCGCTATGCATGTTCTTATATGGAAAATACTTTGTTGTGTTTCCTTTTATAAGTTAACCACCCTTGAAATAAGCAAAGTGTGTGGGGGGACTATTGGTTACTAACACAATGTGTGCAGGAATAAGAGTTTTAAATATAACAGAAGTTTGAAATCCAGTTTTTCAAAGTTTTCATATTAAAGATCTAGAGGTGGTGGGAGTTGGGCCTGCATGCCTGAGGAATGACCACAGGATCAAGAATAGCCAAAAAGCTTCTGAGGACAGTCATTGCACTGGCATTGTGACGGGTCCATTAAAACAAAAGCCGTGTCAAAGATATGAGTGAAAGACACAAGCCACTCTTGGGAACCGTCATTAAAGTCGGTTTTTAAAGGGTCCTGAGAAGTATAATTTGAAAGAAACCCCATCTGGGTTGCCAAAGAAGTCTGTATGTTGCGATCCTCTCTTAAAGTGTTTCCTGGGGTTTAGCTGGCCCTCATCTACCATTCCCAGTAACACAAAGACCAAGAACTGCCTGAGCTCCCAGAGATCCTAGAGTGAATGGGTCAGTGCTTTAACAACTTGTGAGTCTATGAGTAAGTACCATGTCTATTGATGTTTAATCTAATGTAATCGTTCTTCTTTTAAAGATATTGAATCTATAAAAGTTGGTTTCTGCATTTGAAAAACTTGGATCAGGTGGTTATTCCAGAAACAGTCTTCTCTCTGTGCAAAACAGTTTTCCTGATCAGTCCCCTCACCCACACTGAACCTTTAAACTCCTGGTGAAAACCATAGTCCTCTTGCATTAGCTTGTTGTCTTGATTTTGAGCAGGAAGATGCTGCCTGGCTGAAGTAGGAAGGAACCAAGTGACATTCTTCTGTTGTAAATTACCTCCAAGCTATCACTAAACCATGCCATTGCCTTCAAAACAGCCTCAAAAAGATGGATAATCTGCAGTTACTGTAGGTCCTCACTTAAGGTCATCTATAGGTTCTTGGAACTGCAGTGAAAAGATGTATGATGAAACCAATTTTACCACCAGCTAATTGATATATACGAGAGTTAAGTTCATATGGTATCTCACTGATGTTAGAGCAAAATGACATTATTCAAGGATGTGCTACACCCTGGTCTTCCTCACCTATGCCCTATATGAACCTCTCCATGTTTGCCATTTAATCAGCAAATGTCTACTCTTCAGTAACCACCAGCCACCTATAGGTCAACAGTTTGATAGACTTGATAAAGGTGATCAAGTTGCTGCAGCTGCCTTTCTCTTCCTTCGCTTAATCTTAAAGTCTTTACCACAGCTCTGTATGACCTTGGGCAAATCTGAACTGCTTTCAGCCTAGGGTTTTCCCGAACTAAGTGAAATTATCTTTGTGAGGCACTTAACACACAATAGGTACTTAATTTTTTTAATTAAAAAATTTAAAAATTATAGTTGACACACAATATTATGTTAGCTTTAGGTATATGTCATAGTGAGACACCTTATATACCTTACAAAGTAATCACCACAATGAGTTTAATATCCATTGGGCACCATACATTATTATTATAATATGATTATTATTGACCTTATTCCCTATGCTGTACATTAGATTCCCATGACTAATTTTATAACTGGCAGTTTGTACTTCTTAATCCCCTTGACTTTTTTGCCCATTCCCCCAGTCTTCTTCCATCTGGGAACCATTAGTTTGTTTTCTGTATCTATGAGTTTGTTTCTGTTTTGTTTTGTTTGTTCATTTATTTGTTTTTTAGATCGCACATATACGTGAAATCATACAGTATTTGTCTTTCTCTGTTTGACTTATTTCACTAAACATACTACACTCTGTTCATCCATGTTGTAGCAAATGGCAAGATTTCGTTCTTTATTATGGCTGAATAGTATCACGTCTTCTTTACCCATTTATCTATCAATGGATACCTAGGTTGCCTCCATATCTTGGCTCTTGTAAATAATGATACAATGAGCATAAGGGTGCATGTATCTTTTTGAATTAGTGTTTTCAATTTCTCAGATAAATAACAGAAGTGGATTGCTGGGTCATATGCTTGGTAATTGTTAATGAGGATGAAATAGAAAATGACTAGTTAGTGAGGAATATTTTTCTTTATAACACTTTTTTCCTAGGCCCATTTTTGTTTTCTTTAGCTTGATGCCATCACAATACCCACATTTGTCTTCTCAACATCAATCTTCCCTTCTTGTTTTGAGAACTCTACCTCTTATGAATATTTCTAGAAAGCAGAGCCCATTTCTAGCAAAGAAGCCTCACCAGAAGATATAGCATTTGCTGTCACAGCAGAAATTGGGAGATTATTTATTTTGGCAGTGGGCAGAAAGTGGTCCTGTCCAGAGCTGTCATGCAAACTGTGGTGTCCAGTAGTAAGGGGTGGCTGCAGTCACATTCTCACAATTACTGTTTATGGCATGATATGCACTGTGGTCCCAGCAGCTGTGTAACATCCCCCCCTCCATTCCCCTGCATTTACCAAATTTGCTCCTCAGCCTTCCCAGAGAACCTAGAGCTCTCTAATATCCTTTTACTAAAACACACTGTTTAAATCAAACCCAGTCATCCTCAGTTGCAAGAAACTAAGAACACCGACTGATACAGGGGTGACCCATGAACACAAGAGAAGCCATAAATGTATCATCCATGGATAGATTCATTTGTCAGATTAGCTAGTTGTCATCTTGGGAGAAAACAAGACACCAAGAAAGAGTTTTTGTTGATGGGAGGAGGAAATCAAGAGTGTCTAGTCTTATGGGTATTGGCTAATGGGACTTTCCTAGAAGAACACTAGACAGAGGCTTCAAAGTAACCTGAAGGACATCCAAGGCACTGGGCTGGGGGTATGAAAAGAGATACATTGACCAGAAAGATGGAAGTGCAATAAGGCAAAGCTAACACAGCTGACACCAATGCCAGTAAGTATAGAGCCTAAATGAATGACTTTGTTTACACCCTGTAGAACATCTAAAGGAAATTTCTGCTTTGTCAAAATAAGACTACTGATTTAATTTCTTTGATTTGCCTAAACATTTCTGCTTACATTAACATTCATGGTACTAGCAATCAGTTTGTGGGATGTCTGTCCTCCCCTCTTTTTCCTCCCAACCTCATCACTGCATTTGGCCTCTTTATGATTTAATTAGCAGGGGTAAAGAGTGCAAGGATAGTGTAAATTCTAAACTGATGAAAGGACAAGGGTTATGTCTCTACTATCTTCTCCCTAAAGAAGAGCACAGCAATTGTTCGTTATTCACTGAGGAAAGGAAGGGAGAAAGGAAACTAGGGATGCAGCGAGTACAGATATTGAACGCATGCTAAGATGTTGTTTGCGGTTTTTGTGAAGAGTAGGGGTAGTCCACAAGTCAGCAGAATTCACTCCATTCTGCATTCCTCTTTACATCTTTCAGTACAAGGACTGTGCCTTGTGTTCAGTTTATTGCATGAATAAACTCAGGGCATGGTCATTGTTCTGTTAGCTTTTCCATGAAAGGGTCATGTTTGCCTGCCAGCAACTCCAAAAATGAACCCAGGGCACTCATAGAAAACTCTTTCAGGCCCACTTTGGCTGCAATGGCAATGCAAGCCAAGACTGGAGGTGACAGTTTTCATCTCAGATCACCCCCAGCTCAGCTCTGAAATTCTGGTCTTCGGTGAATCCCCAGGACAGTGACTCTCACCATCCACAGGACATGTCTTGGAGTCATTTTTGCTGTTTTTGCCGTAGGGTAGCACTGAATCACCACCCTTTCTCACCAGGTCCATGGATGCCACCAAGGGAAGGGCACTGAAAAATAACCTAAATGGAACTACCAAAAACATTAAAGAAAAAACACAAGCTATGTTTGATTTTAAAAATATTTATGAGATATGTTTTTTTATTTTTGTAGAATATTACTAAATAAATATTTTAGCAGTATGATAAGGATGAATCATAATGACGGAGGAAAAACTTGGGGTGCCTAAGGGATGGAAACATTTTACACTTTAATTTAAACCTCAATTTATCAGATTTGTCCTCTGCATCAGATCTTGAAATCTGGCAGAGAACGTGTTTTCCATGCACGGAACAAATTTCTAACCTTGGCTTGTAGCCAGGTCAGTATATGGAGGACCAGTGGCAGCGACTCTTGATTACCTGAAGCAGCGGCTTCTTAAAAGTGAGGAAGATGACAGTGCAGGCCACCAGTAAGGTGAGGCAGCTGGGGAGAATAAGCACAAGGTACAGTAGGCCCATGTCCACCCTCTCCCACTTACAGTCCTGAGGCATGCCTCTGGGTAGGTCTACCAGGCGAATGACCTTGGAAGAGAGGTTGCAAGTGACCATGGCCAAGTCAGCAATGGTGTGCAGATGCTGAAGGGCCCCCCAGCCCTCTACCCAACAGCAGTCATATGGATTCTGACTGAGGTAGATGGTCTGCAGACTTCTCATGAGCTGCTCAGACACGGCCCTCTGGGGAAGGGCTGTGAGTGAGTTCCTGCGGAGATCCAGAGTCCGCAGGGCCAGGCTGCCCCTGAAACTTGGGAAACTAGTCAAGGAATTTCCCGATAGATCCAAGTTCCTCAAATTCTTAAACCCAGAGAAGTCCAACTCCATGAAGCTAGAACTGAGGCCCACATTTCTGAGAGACAGGACCTGTAATGTGGGGGCAATCTTATCAAGAGGGGCAATGCTCCCATTCAGAACCCCCCAATTGCCAGACAGGTCTAAGTGGGTGAGGGCGGTCCCCTGGAACGAGCAAGCTTGTAATGCTCCCAGCCCACAGCCCTCCAGAAACAGCCTTCTCAAAGATGCCACGTTCCTGAAATCCACACAGCTAGGGGGGCCCATGAGGTCTAAGCCAGTTGGCTGGGGACAAAGTGAGATCTGATTATGGCTCAAGTCAACTGTAGTGATGTTACCGGCATCAGCGAAAAGGCTATTCGGGACACCCAGGAGCTGGTTGGAGCTCAGGTTGAACGACCGGAGGCTCCTCAGGCAGCCGGGGAGCCCTGGAGTCAAATGCAGCTCCGACAGCTGGTTCTGGCTCAGGTCCAGCTCTGTGAGCGCTCCTGGGGGCTCATGCTCCCGGATGTGGAGTGTCATCAGGCAATTCTGGTTGAGGTTCAGATGGGAGAGGGAAGGCATTTTCTTTAAGAAGCCATCAGGCAGGTATCGAAACTCGTTCTGGCTCATATCCAGGAAGCGTAGATCTGCAAGGTCACTGGAAGCAAACTCTTCCCAGAGGTTGACTGTGGTGATGTTGGTTACGTTGCCGTCCACAAGGAGGAACTGGGCCACCATCTCCTGCGGTGATGAGGTGTTGTACAAGTCCTTATAGAAGCCCATGTTGTTATCCCGCAGTAGGAGGGTGTGCAACTTGCTAGACTGGGGCAGGAGGGGGAAAAACAGCAGCCCATTGTGAGAAAGGTCCAGTGTCTCTAGCTCAAAAGCAGCCTCTTCCCCCGATGCCAGGAACCATTCCAGCATATTGTAGCTGACATTGAGGAACTGGAGCTGCGTGAGGCTGAAGTCCACAATGCAAGGAAGGTTGTTATAAGCCAGGTTGAGGTGTCTCAGCTCAGTCAAGCCATCAAAGGCACCACCCTCAATCTCAAAGATGTAGTTTCTCTGCAAATCCAGTTCTCTGAGGTGCCCCAGACCCTCAAAGGTAGAGTCATCAAGCCTCATGATAGTGTTCCTCACCAGGGACACAGACTCCAGTGAAGAGAGGTTCTGGAGCATGAGAGCCACCATGTCTTCCGTCAGGGAGTTCCCTGACAAG
This sequence comes from Cynopterus sphinx, assembly GCA_030015415.1. Taxonomy (NCBI): domain Eukaryota; kingdom Metazoa; phylum Chordata; class Mammalia; order Chiroptera; family Pteropodidae; genus Cynopterus; species Cynopterus sphinx. The sequence goes on from CM057380.1 coordinate 50,219,789, forward strand.
TCCAACCTCCGCAAACCCTGTAGGCTGTGGAAGGCAGCTGCTGTCTCCCTGTAGCTCTCTGACAGGGAGTTGTCAGGCAGAGCTAGGCTGTGTAGGTGGGCCTGCTCCTGGAAGGCGTCACGACCAATGCGCTCCAGGCGGCAGCTGTGCAGACTGAGGCTCTCCAAGAAAGGGTAATGCTGGAGGGAATGATTCCACAGGATCTTCAGAGGGTTGGCATCCAGGATGAGCGTCTGGAAGTAGGTTGGGAGACTTCTGGGCACTGAAGCAAGGTTCTGCCCTCGACAGTCAGCAACTCCATTCACCTAGGTCCAAAAACACACTAGTCAGCAGGGAGAAGATCTCTGAGTTAGAGGTTAATGTGCAGAAACTTAGTTCGTTCATTAGACTGTTTCTGCAACTTCTGGGAATGGCTCTAGAGATCATAATTTTAAAAAATAATAAAAAGGATGGGAAACTATAGAACAAAAGGGAACTTTTCTTTACCCTTAACCTTCACACTAAAAGAGGCAGCTAGGAGCTGAGTTCCAGGCCTCACTTAAAACACACAGCCTGTTAGAGAAGATCTGAGAACCTGCTGATTGGATGCTGAGTGGTGACAACTGTACCTGCAGTTTGGTTTTAACTGAGAGAAGGGTTGAGGACCAGGTCTCTGTCTGGGTTTGAATCTGCCATTTATTTCCTGTGTGACCTTGGGCAAATAATTTAGCCCAAGTCTATTATTTCCTCTGGAAAATGGAGAGAAAGATAGTACCTACTTCAGAGGATTGCAGTGAGATTAGACGAGAGGCTGCACAATGCCTGACACACAGTGAGCATTATTAATATAATTGGTCGCTACTGCATTGTAATCATTATTGGCAATAATACCTGTGTGTCTAACAGGGACACTGCCCAACAACCAGCAGTGTTGTGGCATCTTCAATTCGCCCAAAGAAATTTTGCTTGGGATGCTCCTCTACATTCTGGATTGATAAAAATCACAACTTAAAAGGACTTCACAGCTCAATCACCCTGAATTGTACAGAGTAAAGTGGGGTCTGGAGAGAAGCGAAAAGTCAAAGGCAAAGCTGTGAACAGAGGCCAGAGCTCTTAATATCCAATTCAGTGCTTTCCCTTGATGCTGTTCTACCACGATTGTGCTGTATAAGGAAACAGGAGGAATGGGATAACCCTAGTTTCATTGCAGAAGTCACTCAAGCCTCAGGATATACTTAGCCCAATGTTTTACAAGATTCGAAAACAATCAGCCACAAGATATCAGTTAGGTGCCCAATAAAAAAGTTTTAAATGGTAAGATAGAAGAGCAATGTCATTCCTTTGCATGTATTGATCAGTAGGACAGATGAATACCTAAAATTGTGGGCCCAATCCCAAGGGGCAAGTAGAGTACTGGAATACGGGAGAAATAACCTGATAGGAAGAAATACTGGTTTGGAAAGATGACAAACTCCAGTCTGAATCTTGGCTCTGCCGCTTATTAGCTTTGGGCCTTGGACAAGGAATCAACCTCTCGGAACCCCAATCTCTTAATCTGATTATTAAAACAAAATCTTATAATAATTAAATACATACAGTATAAAAACATAGAAAATTAAACTCTTCTGCAACCTCCATCTCTCCCGCAAAGAAACACTACCAACCTTTTGTCAAATCTCTTTATGGACTCTTTCCTCAAAAATTATCTACCTTTTTAAAAAAAAATAAAAAATTTTAAATAAAACTGAATTCTATAAATTATTCAGTAAACTACTCCCCCCATAATATATGATAGACATATTGCTTTGACAATAAAAATAAAAAAATATGATTACATTCTTTTTAGCAACTGTTAGTTCATTGCATCAATACACTAGCAACTAAGAGCAAGGGTTCTAGGGTCAATTTTGGTTCTGCTTTTTTATCAAATGGCTGACTTGAGCTGGTTACCTAACAAGCTGGGACCTTCATTACTCCACCTATAAAATGATAATCATACTTGTAATTTTCTCATAGGTTTTTTTTTTTTTTGGAAGATTCAGGGTGATTAAGTAAAGCACTAACACAGAACTTGGCACATAACTACTTAATAACTGTTAGCTAAAATGATTAGCATGATCTCATTAATTCATTTCCTACTTTTGAGCATTTCAGTTGTTTCTCATTTGTGAAATTCCTTCCATACCTCCCTTCTCCCCAAAAGTCTTTGGAATTGTGATTGGGATTGCATTACAATCATAGACTAATTGGGAAGAGAACTGACATCTTTACAAAATTGAGCCTCCCCAAGTAGAAACAAGGAGTATTTCTTTATTTGAGTAAGTGTTGGTGTCCCCCACACAGGAACTCTTTGAAGAATGTTGTGGTTAGGGGCTTTCCAAAAGCTGTGAGACCCTGTTTCACCCCAGCTGCTGAGGTCATGGGGAGTCACACCTCTGCAATTCCCCGTGGCCCCACTGAAGTGCTGCAGAGACCAAGAAAATCTTACCACGTCCACTTTCTGATAATGTCACATGGTTAATGCAAAAAGATACAATCAAGGGCACCTGGACTCTTACACTCTCAGCCCTCAATTCAAAAGAGCCACAGAAAATCCACTCTGAGCTCACTGGCAGCTGAGTCCCCACTCCTGCCCACCAGGCTGAAGAGGGTCAGGCAGAGAGTCAAGCCTGAATCCCAAAAGTCTGTCAAAGAATTGCTTTATTCCTTCCTCTTACTATGCCAAGTAACTTCTCAATTTGCTACCTTGAAGTTAATCTTTCATTGCCTCTGTAAGGGAGTAATGGAAGTCTGTGTAGCAGAAACTAACAAGAACAAAAATAAAAATAGACGAAACACATAGCACTGACTACATACAAGGCACTATTCTGAGTGCATCACGTATATTCACTCATTTAAGCATTGTAACAACCCAGTGTTACGGGATTATTGGTTGGTACTATTATTATTACTTCCATATTTTACAGATGTGGAAACTGAGACACAGAATGGCCCTGTGTCACCAGTTAAGTGGTGCGGCTGGAGTTTAAATCTGGTCTTGCTCATAACTTCTACCCATACTGGAGTACACTAAAGCTTAGTGGTTAGAGGTTACTAAAAGTGGTTAAGAACTATCACCAGCTGGGTTTTAAAGCTTCATCAACCTTAAGAACGCATTTTTGAATATAAGTATTAACCTTGATATCCAATTTGTTTTCCCAGTGCCCCAAATATAACAGCGCTCAAGAAATGTTTATTAGATGTATGTTTCTCAAGCAGATTTTTTATATCACTGAGGTATAGGTAAAGGAAAAAATTTCTAGAAATGTGCTCAGTTGTTATGAGCTAAGTCTATTTCTATATATAGGTTGAAAGTCCTGGAAGGGTAAGCCACAAAAGCTCTGATATCTTACTCCCTGGACCATCTTAAGCCCAAGTACAGCCGAGGCTGTTGCTCTGCAGTGCAGCTTGAGCAGGTGCTCTTCAGTACAGCTGTTTAAGCATTTACTATTGGCTCATTCACAAATTCTGACTCAGGGCTTCTCCAACTTCAATATGTCCCACCATTATCAGATTCTGATACCATTAGTGGTGCTCAATCATCCAGATTTCTAACAAGTTGCTCTTGTGCCAGATGGCTGAACTACACCTGTCTCCAAGGTCTCCTGTCTCCAGCAGCTATGAAAAAAGTGGGCAGAGCATAACTCAGTCATTATCTTAACCTTTGTCTAAAAAGCAGCTTTGTCTAAAGAACATGGCATCATGCTAGGTAGGTACTGAATGATTCAGATTCATTCATTCCCTACCCTCCTTGACTGACAATCTATCAACTTTCCAAATGGACCCAAACTTATCAGAACAGAAGCAACAGACAACTCAGAATTCCCGGGGAAACTCACCAATTTGCAGTCCCCTTGGGAAGCTGCTATGACTGTTCCACTTCTGTTACTCCATTCCACAGTCAAGCAGTAAAAACCCAGGCAGAGCCAGAAGGGCAGTAACTCCATCTCAAGTGCAGCACTGTGGACAGAGGGCAAGGAAGAAGTAAGAGAAGAACATCCCAGAGGGCTGCTTTGCACTCTCAGTAGAAGGACCACAACTACAGCGCTCAAGAAATGTTCCCAGTTATGTCTGGACCAGTTCCCAGTTATGTCTGGTCTTGGACCAGTTCCCAGTTATGTCTGGTCTTGGAAGTGCACAACTACAAAAAAGTGGAAACCCACAGATTCTTTAAATACCTCGTTAGCCAACACTTTCAGCCTTTCACTGCAACTGTCAACAAGAACTCATTTTTGTTTTGCCTCTACCATTTGATGGACTGATGGCTGAACACTGAAACTCCTAAGAATCCAGCAACAGAAGTAAGAAGCAAAGGATTTGAGGAGCCAGGACCCAGGTGACCTAGAGTTCGATATGTTTTGTAGTTCTGTTAAAATTTTCCTCCCAAAGCTCAAATTTGCCTGATGCTCAATAAATATTTGCTGAATGAATGAATCAATGAATGGTCAACAGAAATTGAAATAGTATTGCCTCTGATAGCATAGTTACTGATTGTGTTGACATAAAGCTTTTAGTAAAGAGTAGATTTCATTGTTTAACTCATTTGAACATAGACCTTTAAAATAGGATTTTGATGTTTTGCCTGGATAAGGGGAAAATTAAGGGGAAAATGAAAACGCAATCTTCAGATATAATAAGGATTATTGATGAAGTGTGGTTACCAGCCCTCTTACCTGGCCAATGAGCACAGAACAGAAGTCATGAGAAGACTTAAAATTATATATATACCAATAGAATTTTAGTACCAAGAGGAACCATAATGGAAATGTAATATATCATCCACCATCACCTTTTTATTGGTGAACACACAAAAACCCAGAGATAATAATGACTTATTCGAGGTTCCAGATTGACTTAGTGGCAGGGTTGGGAACAGTCTGCCGATCCGCCTCTCTGAGCTCCAGGATGAGAAACCAGGATACTATGTCTCCTTGTAGGTGCTGGTGAATTGACTATCTTCCTCTGGGAGAGTTTATAGCCCCGTGACATTCCCTCTCAGCTCTTCATTCCTCTGAATCTGAGGCAAGTACCTGCCTCTCCTTGACATTCTACCTGGGAAAGATCACAGCGTCTGCTCTCCAGTCTTTTCTGGACCAGCAGCACCAGCGCTAACATGAACCTCCTCACCTATCCTGTGGACCTTTCTGCCTGACACCTCTCAGCTCTCTAGGGCCCCTTCCTCTTTCTCTTTCTTTAAATAAGTACACACAATCTCTAAAGCTATTTTTAACTTCCTGGTCAGATTTGAATATTCATCAGTGAAAACCGACAAACAGAAAAGCTAAGTGAAACCAGGTAAATCTACTTTAACCTTTACTGCGGGTTAGGCCATCTCTCCTTCCCACAGAGGGAACCTCCAATTCAGAATTCATCTGTACTTGCCCAACACTGGAAATCCCCTTCCTAGAGCCCCCTTCCACTTCTGCACTTGTGTAGCAGGAATTATCTATCACCTCATGCCATGTACAGGGCACAGATGGCAAAAACAGAGCCATATGGGCTCCTTTCTCAGTATCCTCTCAACACACACACACACACACACACACACACACACACACACACACACACCCCTCTGAAACCTTGGGATCACTGCCCACCTTGAGATAAGGTTGCCAGATTTAGTACAAGGTGCCTTTGAATGTCAGATAAACAACAAATAACTTTTTAGTGTAAATATGTCCCATGGAATATTTGAGACATACTTATACTAAAAAAATGCATTGTTATCTGACATCCAGATTTCACTGGGTGTCCTATGTTTTATTGAGGAGAGACAGGGAGGTGGGAACCGTGGACCAGATCCCTCCTCTCCTCCTTCACTCTCTCTGTCAGTCTTGGGATGGTACATGCTGCTATGACACTGACCCTTCTAGGACAGCCAGCCCAGTAAGTTGAAATACTGAATCTAGGTATGTGCAGGGGGCAAGAGTGCAGTTCTTCAGGGAGGTTGTAATGCTTCAGACTGGAATGCTCAAAGCCCTGATGTTACTTATACCCAGAGTATAATTTTAATTTCTGGGTCAACCAGAAAACTTTTGTAAAGTTAAAATATATTCCCTTCCTTCCTTCTAAACTCAGTCAACCGGTCCAGTGAAACTCTTGCTGTACCCTCTGGGCAACTCCATCTCTCATGAGACAGTGTGGGAAGATTATGGAATTTAGAACCAGACAAAGATTTGAATCCTGGCTCCACTGTTTGTTATTTGTCCTTGAGAAATTCATATAAAGTCTCTGAGACTCAGTTAATCCTTCTATAAAATGGATATAAGAACAACTATTCAAAGTTTTAACGAGAATCAAATAGTATATGTGAAAGTGCTTCATTAATTATGAAGGTATTTAATAACATAATTATTATTTATGAGCTCAAAATGCCAATGAGCAGCTTGAGTGGTTTTTATTTCTGTGCAATCTCCAAGGTAATTCAGTAGCCACAGAGGGAAAGAAAGAAAGATGAACAATTTGACTGAAAGAATAAATATATCACATCAACTAAATGTGTAAAAAATATAAGGGAAATTTGGATTGAAAATTCTACATTATTAATTCCATAACAGGCTAAAATCAGGACCAGAGGACTATGCTGGTTTAGAGCTTTTTGTCCTCGGAGCCATTGTTCACCTTCTTCCCCTCTGCTCTGGCTTGCAGGGGTCTGACTTCTGAAGGCTCTGTTTCTAAGCTCTAGGTGTCAGCTGGCCTCTAGCTGGTTTGGTCAATGGGAGACACTATTGGGAAGTGAGAAGGCATAAGGAGAAAGAGAATACAGGGTATTTCTCTCCCTCCCACACTGCCTTCCACAGAAAAGTGGTTGAGCTTCTTCCGCCCACTTCTAGGTACAGGTAACGTCCTTCTCCTTTTATCCTCCCCTGGCCTAGGAGAGGTCACAGCTTCCTAAAGTTACTGTTCTCTGGGATGACTGTTCCCTGGTTGGCAGCTCAGCCTCTTTCATCATGTGTAGCCAATTTCCTAAATTAAATTTCCTCTGTTTCAAATAATCTGTATGTTTCTGTTCCCTGGCTGTACCCTGACTAATGCAATGATGTAAATGAGAATGGGCTTGGAGAAGTACTAAAAAGGTATGTAACAATTCTGAAAAGAAATAAAAGACTCAAAATAACCATTTAAATTGAGAAACACTTCTTGAAATGTATAGCTGCGGAAGGCTTCCTCAGAGCCATGCCACTACAAAGAGTACAAGAGAAGCAGTTTGGATGTCAAATCTCATTGGAAAATTTCATGAATCCTCTCCTGTGTGTACAGGACTGCAAATAAGTAACTGTCCCCTTTACTCTTATCTCTTTGGCATTTTCTGAAAAACACACTCATTTTTTAAGCCAAATGTTGCTCATCTTAGATACATTTTTGCTGGAGAAAGGGAAGTAAATGGAAACAGTTATGATGGACGGCACACATAGCAGATGACATAAACAATTTAAATGGTTTCATCTGGAACCTCTTCTCATTGTAATTAAAAAGATTTGGATCAATGATTCTCATTTTATAGATTGTGAATCACTGTGGGAGCCACAGAGTTAATACAAAGGAACTGCAGTTCAACCCATGTTTCAAGTAGGGGCTGAATAAGAATGATGTCTCTTTCTGGTCTGGGTGACCATTGGGAAAATATTCTATATAAGACTTGAAATCCTGACATGAGAAGCAGACGGCATAAGCAGACTCTTTATCTGTTCTTCTTAAACCAGATAATGAAGTTGAAGAGTTCCTTCCAAAAGTGTGGAGGCAGAAAATGATAAGTCCCATTCCCTTCAGTATATTGTCTATAAAACCTACATTCTTTTATTCAGTTAACAATTTCTACAAAGTCTTTCGATATATTTTATCCAGTTATGATTATCATGATCATGACTAAAGCCAGAGACTGTAGCTTCTAATTAGTGAAAACTTTTGAAGGCTAAGACACCACCGACCCAAATGCCTGTAGGAAACAAGATTCTATACTTTGGAACACATTTGATTTGGAGATATTAAGATTTTAAGTCCTATCTCACTTTAAAGAGAAATACTCTTAGTGTTGAATTTATATCTTTTCTTCATCTTCTAACTGTTCTGTTTGTGTCCAGTCATCACAAAATGCCCTTATTAGTTCTTCTCTAAGAAGTCCTTGAAACTTAGGCTTCAAATACTCAATAGCATCCCCTCCATGGATCTTGAGACTATGCATTCTAACTGGCTTATCATGGAAACCTGTGATTCAATCCCATATTCATCCCTTATCTATTAACAGTATTCCTTTTTTTCTTTTTTTTTTTTACTCAGAATCTCTTTTGTCTGGCTTTTCTCTCCCAGATCTTGTCATAACAAATAAGTGGTGAAAACAGATTGATTCATTTCATGAAAACAACACGAATTGAGACACGAATGCATGTCGGCTACAAAAATTCCTCTGCTTTAGAAATTATGCTCGTTTGCTTTCCTTTTTTCACAAAATAATAGGGAGAAACTCTGGCTTCGTTGACCCACAGTACAAAAAGACTGATTGATGGCCTGTGAGTTGTGTGAAACACTGAAAGGGATGGGAATATTTAGTCCTTATGAAAAGGGCATCCTGGTCTGGTGGCTTGCCTGTAAGCTGAGGCAGCACTTCCACACCCATGCTATGACCACAAGAGTTTTGGGCTCAGGACTATTTGGACCGAAGATGATGACTGAAAGGTGGCTCCAGGACAGAGGACATGTGGGTGACACTTGCTTTTGCAATGAACAGGGAAGAACAGATGTGTGAAATCTTTGGACTTGTCTCTGCTTTTTGAAGTCCCGAAATTTCCATTTCCATGTTACAAGGATCAAAATAGTTCGGGAATGCAGCAGCATCCCTTTTTATGTCAGTCCCTGTGATACTTAAACACATATTATGTATACTACTTTTTTTTTTTCAAATGTACGTGGATGTTCTTGTATAAGTAAAAGATAACTTCTTTTATAAATGTTATTAACTTCAAGTAGCTTTCTGTTATGATGTAATGTCTTAATCAGCTGATAGCAAAATACAACCATCAGGTAAAAGCCAATTTCAGGTGTTTTTGTCCGTTAAAAGTCTCTTCATACTCAAAGTTTGGGAATACTAAGGAGTAACTCAGTCCTGAGTTTTGGTTTTGTTTTGTTAGAATTTTTGGGTTCATTTTCAGGAAAGGATGCCGGATTTCTAATATTCAGGGCCACCTTAATTACCACCTTCTCACTTTCAGCACTCTCTCACCTCCCCACTTTCTTCAGCTGCTACTACTACAGCAGCTCCTGCCAGAGCTAGGACTGCACTCTTTTTGCTAAAGGTGCTGTTAGTAAATGTTAAGTGTTACGCATATCATTATCACTATCATTGAGAAAATTTTCTCCTCAAAGGAAGCTGAAAAAGCTTAAATGAAAGAGGTCTTTGCAGAAAGTGGGTAACTCTCAGAAGTATTCGCTGTTAGAAAAAAATTTTTTATAGAGTGGTGGGGAGTGGGTTGGGGGGAATCTCCAGAAGCAGAATACTCATAAGCGCAGGGTGTAAATGTGTGACAGGGATACCTGTGAACGCAAAAGACACAGATGCTAGATAGAGAGCTCCATGGAAAGGGAATCTGTCTTTTTTAAAAATAAGAGAGCAAATACTACCTGGGATCCTGGGAGAAAGGGAAGGGCAGCTGGTCACAGACCACAGAGAATAGATAATAAAGAACAGAAACCCCAGTCTGTGACCACTTCAAACAATTCCTACTACCAAGAAGTATTTGAAAGCCCTCAGGCAAGCAGCGTTAGTCTCTTTGATTCTCAGCAAAAATATCAGAGTGATCTCAACTCTCACCAAATGTTCAAACTCAGCATCTCTCATGGTGAGACCACCTGCATCTTGAGCCTCCAGGTGAATTGCCTTTGAGCTCCATCTTGGTAGTACCCTCGCCAAAATGTTTGCCCTGAAGCTAGTCATGAGGAAACAATCAGACAGTTCCAAGCTATAAGCGGTCCTACAAGACTACTGGCTTGGACTCTTCAGCAAAAGTCAAAGTCTTGGAAAACGGAAAGGCACAGGAGGGGAGAGGGAGGAAAGAGGTCTGATTACAAGTGACTAAGAAACATCATAACCAAGTCCAATGCATGTACCTTGAGTAAATTTAGTATTTTAAAAAGTCCTTGAAAGAAAAATTTGAGACAGTTGGGGAAATTTACATGTATATTAAATGGTGTGTTTGCAGATAGCATTATTCACACAGAATATCAAATTACTGCTAATTTTCTTAGATATGATAATAATGTGATATACAAAAGTGCCCCTATTCTTAGGAAACACATAGAATTAAAGCAAAATATTGCCACCTGTCAAATTTAGCATTGTATTTTTTTAACCTTTTTTTTAAAGTTAAAAGAATAAGGAAAATTAAAATAATGTTGGAGTTTCTAAAGGGAGAGAGGAAATTATAGTGACATTTTGTCCTCAAATTTTCAGGAATCTACATTTTTCTAATATTCTTTTTAGAAAGGTGTTTAGTAAACTTTAAATTAAAAATGCACATATACATAAACCTTTAAAATATCTGGGAAATTTAAACATTTGACATTCAAACTACAGCTTCCAGACAGATTCTCATACCTGGAAAGAGCACAGAAGTGTTAGATTGTGTGTCCTGATTGAGGTTCAAGAGTATGATTGATGTACTCATGCAACTCGCACTCCAGGTCAATTGCTCTGTTCACCACACCCGCAATCCTTCTGGAGGGGCAGCCCTCAGGGGCAGTACCTCACTACCACCTTCACCACCACCTTCACCTCCACCTCTACCTCAACCACCACTGCTACCTTCACCAAGCTAATAGAATCTTGGGGAAGCACCTGAACAGGGCAGGTCAATCCTTACATGTAGCAAACATCCTGTGATGATCTCAGTGAAGAGAAGAGGGAGAGAATTAGGTAATTAGCAGTGGAAATCGGAGCTAAGAGGCACAGAGAGAAGGTAGAGTTAAATTTTTGAGGGATCTCGACATGAAGAAGCAGAAGCTATGTGGTAGATAACAAGGCATATGAACAGAAAAGAACAAAACAGTCAACAGAGGACAGAGGTCATAGAAAATGAATAGAAAGAATAACAAGAGGGTGAACCATGCAGACTGGGAGAGAGAATGGAGAGAACAGGTTCTAAGGCTGTTTTTTGGGGCTCCTGGTGGCTCTTTCCAGGGCCAGGTTCATTTCCAAGCTCCATGTTTTCTCACAATAGCACCTCACTACCATCACCATCCCCATTAGCTGGCCAAAGTGGTGCATCTTGTCAACAAAAAGAACCTAACTAAAACAACTTGTGCTCTTTAGTAAGCTTAAATATATATAACAAAACTGAACATAAAACATGTTTTAAAGTGCGTACAAGCTTAATAATGTTACCTGAAAGCTAGAGAAAGCAACTGAAATTGGCATAGAGGGATGCATTTTTCAAAATGCTTCTTGCAGGTAAGAATCACCAAGGGATGATAAGACTATGTAGTGCAAATTTGTTGGGAAACAAGACATTAATATAGTCTTAAAGTATCTTATTAATACAAGTTACTTGTTAATTTTACATAGGTGAAAATAACAGCTTTATAGAGGAAAAACCAGTAGACACCTCTTGAAACAAATGATTAAATTATTAAGGGGGTCTTACTTGAATACTTAGCAAAATTTTAATACAGACAATGGATGAAATAATAATATTATATCCATATTAAGTTCCCAGACTTTGATCATTGTACTGTGGTTATGAAAGAGACTCCTTGTTCTTAGAAGATAGACACTGAATAATTTAGAGGGAGGAAGAAGATGTTTGCAACACTAGTAATGTTCTAATTTCTCTTCATCCTCATCAGCACTTGTTATTTTCTGTCACTTTTATTATAGCCCTCCTAGTGGATGTGAAGTGCTATCTCTATGGTTTTGATTTGTATTTCCCTAATTAGTAATAACATTGAGCATTTTTCTTGTGTTTATTGACCATTTTTATATCTTCTTTGGGGAAATGTCCAAAATGTTACTTTTAAATCCGAAGTTTCCTTAATTATGATTTTGGAATTACATGTAAAAGAAAAATGAAAAATAAAGTTATAAAAGTAAAAAAGCAGTTCTATTCCTTGGCCAAATTAATACATTCCCATATTTTGTAAAGAATCAATATTCAGATTGTGGATACATTTTTTTAAAACTTGCAAATTGAACATTGGGGAGACAGAGCATTTAGAATTGTAATGTATGAATTCGTACCTCATGATTTGCTTCTCTGGCTTTTTGTCTTAGTAATGAATTTGTTAAAATATAGGTAACAGAATGGCTTTTGAGTCCCTGTCTCCCTAGAACTGTCTCATGTACTGCAGAGCAAATTGACACAGTTTTTCTGTAAGACAATTTAGCACAATTTATCAAAGGTCATGAATATATAGATTATTTTTGACTCAGTAATTTCACTTCTAAAAATTTATCCCAAGAAATTATAATGTATATAAAAATACTTTTACAGAAATAGTCATTGCAATAATAATCATAATCATAATCATAAAGTGGAAATGATCTAACAGTCTAACAGTGAAAAGAATGGCTAAATACATTATGGTACAACAATATGATAGGAATAATGTGCTGCAATCAAAAATGTTTTGGTAGCAATATATTTATTGACATGGAAAGATGTTCATAAAAAATATTAAGAAAAAAGGAAAGTGCAAAATAGAATATATAGTATAGTTTCAAATTTGTTAAAAGAATATGTATGCATCTTCATGTACATAAAAAATATTTGAAAGAGTCCACATCAGAATCTCGATAATGAGGAGAAATGCAATGGATACTTACTTTTTTCATATTTGTATTTTTTCTTTGTATTTTCTAATTTTCCAACAATTAATTTCAATGACTATATTAAAACAAGTTTTAAAATAATATCAATCTATTATCACTTAAAAGTTAAAATATACATCCTAATCAGAGCCTAGTAAATATCACTGAAATAGAAAATTTCTTATAGGTATTGAGATTGAAATTATGAGTGTGCTTAAAACAATCATGTTTGAAGTTAATGGAAGAAAAATAGTATTGACTAATAACTAAAATAAATTTTGTTACAGACATTACTTTTTTTCTCTCAGGGTCCAAGGATTTAGATTTGAGGTTGCATGTTCTTAACCCAGCTTCTGAAGGAAGAGCCCAGGCTAAGGGAACAGATGGAACAGGTTCAAAGCCTGGCTCTGACCTTGGGTACATCATTCAAGTTATTGTCCTCGATTTCTTGCGTACTTAAAATGAGAATTACAATTCCTGTGTTGCAAGGCTGTTACTGCATTAAGACTAATTTTAAAAGAAACATTCAAAAAATATTCTTTGTCATCATCCCTGCCTGTCAACCCGCCTGTGCACACCTAGGGAGGGAGCTCACTGCTTCGTAAGGGGCTGGTTGTACTACTGGGGTCCTCCAGGACTTGGACCACACCCTAAGCCTGGACAAATAAATGAGGAGTTGTATCATTCGAATTTTTGCAATGCTCCTGAATGTATGGTCCTGAGAACTTGTGCGAGAAAGGGCAGTTCTATTGTATGTGTCTCTTCTGGCAAAGGCACTGTCATTCAAACGTCGTGACTGACTAACATTTTGAGAAGGGACTACCCACCACTTTTGGAAGTGAGAATACTCAGGCCAGAGAGATGAAACAAAATGGACAGCTGCCACAGGGTGTTCCACAGTGCAATGGTTTCCAGGCACTGGTTTAAAATCTAGATCTCTTGCTCCCACCTGGAGCCTAGCACACCCAGTCAGCTAGGGCTCCACCTGGGCTTGTGAGAAGAGTCTCGTCTGGAAACGGCAGAGGGTCTGCCTGCTCTTGGAGAGAGTTTGGAGGCCACGGCAGCATTTCCCTTGGGCAGCCAGTAAATGGAGTGCCGCTTAGAGCACTACTACTCTCCTCATCTTCATCTCCTCAGGGCTACAAATGAGTCAACTGGCTTCCTTCTGCGGTCAAGGGCAGCCCTATAGAACCAACAGAGGTCATTTAACTGTTCTGTTCCACAGCCACAGGCTGCATCTGGCCACAGGTCTTAAAATGTGCAATTCTGCTCCACTGGGGAGATAACACCTTGCTCTTGTAAGGCTGGTGGTAGTTCTATGGTGTTACCTTTACATACAAAAGACCCGCATTCTGTCTGTGGATAGGCACCCAAAGAATAATCCATTAGCTTCAAACTTGTTTCCATTCAGTGTCATGGCTTTGTTCTCTCAGTTCACCCCAGTGGCGGTCATTGGTGACAATCATACCCGACTCGCTGACCTCCCAGGGTTGTGTTGAGACTGACTGAGATGTGTGTGAAAAAGTTCTGTCGATGTAAGGAAATACTGTGAACTTCATAATAAGGCAAGACAGTGTCAAAATTAAAGGAAAGTCAGAGTTCCTCTGCAAACAGGGAGCTGGTATTGAAATGAAACAGAGGAGCTGCAGCACCTTCTCCCATCTGTGTGAGCTGCAGAGCTGGGACCTTGTGCTATTCAGAGAAAGTAAGACCACCCAGAGCCTATGGGGGAAGGGGTTGTAGGCAATAATCGAGGCTTATTGCCCAAAGTGGAAATATATCATCACCATCCCCAACCTCGGTTCCCTTGAGAAAGAGCACAACTGAAGAATAAAACAATATGGATTCCTGATTACTGACTAACTCAATAATCTAAACTCCCAGATTTGGATTATATCCAGGTTCCCAGGTTTCTTTCCAGGCTCTTAATTGCAATAGCTAATGTTTATGGAGTGCTCACCCTGGGATGAGTGCTATGCTAGATGCTTTGTATATAATATTCCTCACGAAATCACAGCAGGTATGTGTTGTCATCCTCATTTTACACATGGTAAATTAAGGCTAACAAAAGTTTAGGCCATAAAACTGGCCCAGGTAAAAGGTGCTGGAAGTGCACTTGAGAGGAAAATACATTGAATGAATGTTCAGCTGGGTTGCATAGGTATGTATTTATTGGTAAATAGCTACCCCATGAACCCCTGCCCCAGTTGCCTGGCCACTCTCTCGAAACTCTCAAGGCCCCCACCATGATCCAACAATCAAGGAGGTAACACCTAACCCAGTTTGTTATGACAGGGCCCTGCTTCTCGTGGCTGTACATTCTTATTGGTCAGTGCCGGTGCCGTGTAGTGTTTGCTATTGTGACTAACACCTCTGAGTGTTCATGGGGTCATGGTCTTCTGTGCGTATGAGGCAACCTGTCAACACCGTGGAGTATACCTGTGACAAAGATGAGAGCCTTTGCAGAGTCCGCAAAAGAAGCTAGAAAGACTGGGTGGGGTGGGGGGAGTAAGGATTTAGAAGGAAATAAAGCCAGTATTCTTAGTTAAGTTGGAAGCTTCAGTTTCAGGGCCTAAGGAAGGGTGCAAGAACCTAGACAATAGAAAGGCCATCTGAGGGGTCCCATGAGAAAGTCTCAAGGTGCCAGGCTGGGAGACAATAAGGAGACATTTAACATCTCTGAAGCTGAAGGAGGTGGCCCAGGACCAGACAGGGAAAGACCCACTCACCAGTGACCCTGCAGGCTGAGGAAGAGAGCTCAGCCTTGTTGTCTGGGACCACTGGGAGGAGACACCAGAAAAGCAGGAGAGACCCAAGGGGTCATAGCTGGTCCAGAAGAGAAGTGACAGTACAGAGGATCAGGAGGAGCCAGTGTCCAGCCTGACATCTAAAAGGGAGTGACACGAGAGTTTTGGAGAACACAATATGTACTCCAAGATGAGCCTCTGCCAGTCACTGTGGGTGCTAGGCTACCTCAGACACTTAGGTCCTGCTTGAGAAGAGCTGGGGTGAAAAGCAAGAGCCCCAAGTGCTATCTCCTGGGGAGAAGTCTCCTTGTGATTCTTTTATTTCTTGGAGGGGCAGCAGAAAGTTTCTCGGGGCAAATGGCACAGCACCTGACAGAGGTGTCTTTCTGGGTTAGGGCTGAAGGTGGAGTCCCTGTGCCCTCACAGGGCTTCATAGCCACATTTAGCCCATCACGGGTACCAGCCCTGCTCTTGCCCATTTCGCTGGTGAGAACCATGACAGGGTTCTACTTCCTCCTTTCTTCCATTTGTTCGGTCTGAAACCGCTCATGCATTAAAGTGAGAAGACACATGTGGTTTGGTCCTAGCACCTGACTCCATTTACTCTAGAAATCAGTTGGTTTTGCTTGCCCATATTCATTTCTCCTTCTGGTAACAGCTCCTTATTTCCCCTTTGAGGAAACCACCCCTCCCTTTCTTTTCTTTCTTTATTATTTTAATTTTTAATTGTGGTAAAATAGACATAACAAAATTTGCTGTCTTAACTTTTTTTCCCTGTAAAGTTTCTCTCTCTCTCTCTCTCTCTCTCTCTCTCTCTCTCTCACACACACACACACACACACACACACACACACACACACGCTCTCTTTGCCATCTTAACCATTTTTAAGTGTATATTTTTGTAGTGTTAAGTACATTTACATTGTCATGCAACCAACCCCCTAACATTCTTAAAAAGTCCATGTTATTTTGAGTCTGACCTTAACTTTTGGCTCCGAGGAGGGGCCTATGAATAAGCATGGGCCCTTCAGAGCCTCTTATTCCCCTAACCACAGTGAGTGATTTCTAATGGATTCACAGAAGACAAGTCCATTAGAATCAGTCCAAGGATTGTTACTAGAACTATTGGGAAAGAGGCTTCCTTTTCCTGCTTCAGATTCCAAACTGATGGCAATTAAGTTTGAACTTGCAGGCACCCATCTTTGCCACTAACTGTAGAACCTGCCTGATAAGGAAGCCTACACAGAGGAAAGCAATGCTGAGGAATAGAGATGGAAGGATTCCTGGCAATATTTGAGTGCCTGGATCCAGCCGTGCCTGAAGTTATTCCGCATATATTTTTTGGTTATTTGAAAGAATAAATCCTCTTCTTTTTTCTTTTCTGAAACCAAGCCAATTGGGTTTTTTTCATTTACAACTAAAAGACCCTGAAACTCAGAAATACAGTTGCTTTTGAGGCTCAGTAAGATCTAAGTCTCAATGTTCTTTTTTCCTCTTGTTGACATTCTGAGCTTTCAGAGCTCATCACTTTAAGTAGCTCAGAGCCCCCCATACATTGAGCCATGACAATTTGTTCAATGATAAAGTTGAGAATAATAAGGTTTTGGGTGGGAAGGTGGTTGAGTGGAAATGAGTATAATAAAGAAGTTCTACCAAAGGCAAAAATATTTGTCATAAATGTGCAAACACATCCGTGAACATCACTGAACATACACAAGCATGTCCTAAGAAAAATAATGCTTTTTAGTCATGGTTGAAAACCGACCCTGTCCTAACTTTATGTGGTTATAAAGTGGATCTGAGAATGGTGTGAGGCATATCTAGTTGTCCACTCAAGAGTCTAGTTTATACTTTATGGTTTGGATACCTGCTGCAGCCAGAACACAGGTTATAATCAGTACTGGTGTCACTCTTCTGTGACAAAGAAAGATCAGAGATAAATAGGTCAATGCACTCTACACAAGCCCTGGGACAAAAACGCCAGGACCCTGCTCTCTGCTTAGGAGGCTCCTGTTCTTGTATGATGGGTTTAAACACTGTATAAATCAGGTTTATATGGGTTTTCATGAGGTTCCATGAGGACACCCACTAGATGAAAACATCCCTTTGTAAAATAGGTGTTTTGTTTTGTTTTGTTTTGTTTTGTTTTAACCTACAAACAGAAGTTGAGCTTTTTGTATTTTGTTTTTTTTGTTTTTCTGGGTCCATGATTCTGTAATCCTCTTTAGGAACTCTTAGACACATATGTAAAAACTTACTGGGTGTGTGAGGGAAATAAATAAGTCTCAGGGTGCTAAAACCCAGCAAACCATCAACATCCACAGAAGCAGTCTGTCTGTCAAAAGAGCATAAATCTCGGAAGACCAGTGCTATAAACTCAAAATGTTTCTACTGTCCAAACTCCTAATAGGCTGTACCTATAATGGAAGAAATCTTCAGGGTGGTCTCTTCACTTCTCCTGGAAGCGCTTTACCCAAGACCAGCCCTATCCAGACACTCCATTCTTAGGACTCTGATTCAGTCTCTGTGAGTCTCAGTACTGTAGGGCACATGGCCACCTTATCTCAGGGGTGGGGTGAGAGGGAGGCCCATTATGAGGCAACCCGGAGCCAGGTTGGTGGCTCCTCACTTGTGCTAGCTCCTCAGTACAGACGGATGCTGAACCGTCCAGAATCCAGCCCACCTAGAGAGGCCACGAAGGCTTTGGAGGAGCCCCAAATAAGGAATCAGAAAGGCCGGAGATCTAGTCCCTCTGACATTACTAGCTGTGGGTCCTAGTAGCAGAACTCCAGTGAATTTCCCAAGTACAAACACTCTGCGAGAAATGAATTCTGCCTGTCTTCTTCACAGCTCTGTCCCCAACACAGACCTGCACATGGAAGCTACCCAGAAGTGTGCATCGCTGTCAATGAGTATCAGTGTCTTCATCCAGGACATGGTGATTCTGAATCCACTTTGTGGGGCACAAAAGCAGATCCAAGCACTCAGCATGCTGAGCTTCAGGGTAGTCTCAATGCATCCCTCACCCAGCCCAGGAGAGAGGATTCATTATTTGTTCCCATTTTGCAGGTGAACACACTGAGGCTTAGAAATTCTCCCCACAGAGCCAGGAATCAAGCCCTCAAACCAGGACTCTGAAGCCCTGGTTGTTTCCATTACACCACACCACCTTGTTCAGCTCTGAGCGCTCCCAGTGGGGCGGACTTCCATCTGCCCGGTGCTGCGGCCCCTAAACGGGCACCAAAGCGGTGCAGCTTGTGTGCAGCAAGCCGCAGCTGCCCAGTCGGCCCCACGCTGTGGCCCAGGGGCGCTGCCCTGCCGCCCGACCTGGCCTGAGCCTGCGGACGCCACGCAGGAAATACTCACGGCTCCGGCAGGCGCAGGCGGCTCCGCGGGGTGCATCCTCTCCCAGGGCCCCCGCCTCCTGGAGAGCAGCCGGTCGCGGGGTCGTGCTGCCTCCTCTCTCTGGAGCATCAGGTTATTTTAGCCCTTGCGGAAGGAACGGACGGAAACTGAAGTCACATGGAGAGCAAGCAGCTCAGCGACTCAGCGCTCACAGAAAGCGGGCATCAGAAAGGGAACTGCCCCTGCGGGTGGGTGGCAAGGGGGGAGGGAGAGGGCAGCCGGCGGGAGACTCTGGTCCCCGGACTACCTGCTGGGTTTGTCAAAGAGGGCAGATATTTTTATGGTCTCCCAAAAGTGCTGGCTCCAGGGGTTTTCTTGCCTTAGATACTGTGAGAGGAGGTGAGTGGGGGGTCCCTGCCTGTGTGTTCTGCTGACCCAGAAAACTATTCTCCAAGGTTATGGCTAAGGGTCAAGCTGTGGCAAACTTTGGGAATGTTTTCTACTTGGGAAAGAGTCCACCTTCTGGAAAAGCCATCCACTCAGCTAGTCTTTATGAATAATCTCCTTTTATGTGTCCAGTACATAAAATAATAATAATTAATAATGATAATAATAATAATTAATAATAATAATAAAGAAATGGAAGTTGCTTTGTGGTGGATTGTCAAAGTGCCATGAACTAACTTCTTTCCTTCCTTCCTTCCTCTATCTACTTACCTATTTATTTATTATGGTGACATCAAAATCCAGTAAGTTTCAAGAGTACAATTCAACAGTAAGTCATACACACACAGACACGCACACACACACTACATTGTGTGTTCACCACCCATAGTTAAATTTCTTTCTGTCATCACATATTTGACCCCTTTTACCCCATCTACCTCCCCTTGAACTTCTTGATCATGGACTGCTTGGATGAATTTTTTGTACCTGATGTGTACAAAATTCCCTGCTAGCTCTGCCAAGAATTCAAAAGAATAATCGAATTAATAACAATCACCATCAAAGGGGTGCCAGGCACTATGCTAAGAGCTCTATATGCATTAGCGCATGGTTCCTGTTCTCAAGAAGCTTACAATCTAGTGGAGAAGGCAAGATATGGACAGAGTGAGCATGCTGAATGAGTAGTGTGGACAACTGTACAAGGGGAGTCAGAGAAGGAACCTCTAGCTCTTTCCCATCAGATCTGCAGAGTTGAAATGTCCTGGAGGGTTGGTTTGCATCTCTTGTCGCCTGTTAATTTGTGATTCATTATAGTACTATTATCATTGCCATGTCCGTTTTAAGAGGACAGAAGCAAGTCCTTCCTACTCCAAACATCCAACAAATTGTTATCTTCATCTCTTCCTTATCCCAAGCAGTCCCATTTTTATATGTTTTATACACTGAAGTTCTCTATAGATGTCTTTTGAGAAAAGCAGCTGCTACCCCTTAAAAAGTGATCTTAATGGATGTGTAGAGGAAACAAGCCAGTTCCTTGGCACACTGCACCAACAGTTCTCCCTCCAGCCACAAGCTATCTTATCAGGGTAGAACTAAGACTCCTAGCCAAAACCAATGCTGATTTGCAACTGAAAACAGGACATTTTTCTATGCCAGCAAGGCTATAATGCCGACCGCACGGTTTAGGATTCTCCAACTTGATTGGGCGCTCTTGTCTCTTTCAAACCACACTGAGCAACTCAGAAAGATAAGGGCACTTATGCTGGAACATAACCCATGGTGCATCCTAGCCAAACACATCCTTTCACAGGATGATGAGAGCCTGAGAGACTGTGTGCCTCTTTCTTCGAGCTTATTCCATGTGTCATGAAGTTTGTACCCATTCCCTGCTCAACCATAACAAAGCCAAGTTTGGTGTCAAGCAACACACCAGGATCTCTGAGATCTGAGGTGAAAGCAAGGAGCTGGGCAGTTCCCAGCTACAGAGAAAATCCAGATGCCTTATTCAGTCTGATCTTGCTTCTAGCCTCTCATCATCGTTACCTCTCATATTTAACTAAACATGTGGTTCACAAGTGGGTTTCATTCAGTCTTATCTGCTCACAATTTCCCTAAACAGAACAAATGCTCCCCACTCTGTATGCCCTCTGTCAGAAGGTTCCCTTGCTTGGAATGGCCTCTTCTCTGACTACCACAACCCTCCCCATCCCAAAAGCATGGCTTGAGCTCCCTCATCACTGAGAAGCCTCTACTTCTTCCTCTGAACACATGATACCAAGTGGCTACAATATTCACTAGCTCATGACATCTCTTGTATTGTGCTTTAACTTTTAGGATTTTTGTTTTGTTTTCCCAACTACACTATAAACATCTTGAGGGAAGGGATCATGTGTTATTCTAAAAAGTATACTGCCCAATGAACATAAAGGGGCTCAGTAATATTGGATCAAAGAAGGAAGAAGGAAAGAGAAGGAAAAAAGAAAAGAAGGCAATAAACCTACGTTGTCTGTGACTTTCTAAGTATTGTTTTCAGATGATTTTTTTTTTCTTTCCTGAACTGTGCTTTATAATAGTTTGTCACTGGTAAGACATCTCAATCTCTCAAAGAGACCAAAGGAGCTTTGGCTTCTGTCTCCCTTCCCACTGCTTTTCCAGATGATAACCAGACACCATTTAGGGCTGGGGGATAGGGAAACCTACAACAGAGACTGTGACGGGAGACACATTAGAGTTGGAGACCAAGTGTGGAAAGGATCCAGTGGGGAAAATGAAGATTTTCCTTCCTGCAGGTGAGTCTGTGAGAGAAGAGTACAGTCCATTGTACCCACAATGGAGTACCAGGATTGGTTTCTGGAACTGGTAGTTCATTCTGGGTCCAAGATCTTGGTCCTCTTGCTTTCCCCTGTGGTATTTCTATTCTGCCTTGGCTTCTCTGTCCCTAGCCATAGACAGCGCAACTCTTTCACCCTGTACCTTCCTTCACCTTACTGACTGGGCCTGGCCAAGCAGTGAGCTAGTGCCGTTTCTCTGGCTTCAGCACATGACAGGGAGGGGATTTCCTTTGGGGCCTTAACTAGGAATTGTTCTCTTGCCCCCACGTCAGCTAGCTGCTGGGGGAGAGTCTTTAGTAGTTTCATTTCCCTCATTTGGAATGTAGTTTTTAAGAACTAAAAATCGAAAAACGGAAAAGGGCGAGGACACCACCCACATCAGTACCACTCAATCCCTCTTAATACCAGTCCTGGAAAAGCTGAGGGGTCAGTGCAGGGCGGCTTGGCTGAAGGACCTTCCTGGAATATTTTACTCCTCTTCTCTAACCATCTGGGGGAGGCTGGTGGGTCTCAAATCCTGAGGGCAACACTTCTTGCTTCCTGTTGCCCAAGAGGTTCACAAAGCTCTCCCAGGATGAGCCCATGGCCTCCCTCATCCACTAATTCCAGTGACTGACCTCTGTAAGGACATTGCCTCTTCCTTTTCTAGAAACACTGGCAGTAATCAACATATAATCAATGATTTTGTGTTGTGCGAAGATAACAAGATACTGACAGAAGTATCCCATCAGTATCAGCGCATGACTGGCAGTGAGACATCCAGAGGAAGAAACCTATACAACTAACCATGGTCTGGTTCAGGGAAAAATGGAAGGAAATCATAAAAAAAGCAGGAACAAGATGCTGGGAGAATCATGGGGGGAGGAGAGTCCAAGTGGTGGGAGACTTCAAGGAAAGTTTTCTGAAAGAGGTGGCATCTAAACTGTATCTTCACTAGATGAAACTGGATGTGGAGTTGAAGGCTGAAGAAGAGATAAGGAAGAAGATGAATCAAGATACGGCTACATCAAAGAGGAGAGGCTGCAGGGGAAATGATGGCATCTCTTTATGTCCCCCTGGGATTTTGTTCATGATTCTGTCCAGTGTTACCCAATGGGCACCATTGTTCAGTGGTGACAGTTCTGCCTTTCCTCTGGGGCAGTGACTATGTTTTGTTCCCTTTGTATGCATCTCCAGCAACACCTAGGCTAGCACCTAATGGGTGCCCAGCGAAGGTTTCTTAAATAAATTAAGGTTAAAGTGTCATTTGCTCTAGAGCAGATGAAGGGGTTAAGGGTTGAGAAAAGTCACTTGTTGGTCATTGATATATCCTTTATCATTATTGGCAAATATAAACCTGAGTTCTTACCATGCGCTCAAGGCCCTGCGTTATCTGGTTCCCTCTCTGCTTCCTCTGATTTCATACCCTATGACTTTCCTCCTCACTTACTCTCCTCATAAAGTCCTCATTTAAGCTGCAACATCTCACTTAAGCCAAGCAGGCTTCTGTCTCAGGGCTTTTGCCATTTGCTCTTTCCTTGGCCCAGAATGCTCTCTCCACCCCTCAGACATCCAAACAGCTCACTCCCTAACTTCTTTAGATCTCTGATCAAATTTCACCTTTTCAAAGAGTCCTTCTCTGACCATACCATCTAAAACAGCACACACATCCTTATTACTTTCTTTTTCTTTACTTTTTATTCACAATATATTTTTTATATATGTCATTGCTTGATATCTTATTTTATGTTTACTTGCTAATTATCTGCATCCCCCACTAGATTGTGAGCTCATAAGGGAAAGAAATTTGTTTATTCACTGCTATATCCCAGTGCTTAGAACAGGGCTTGACACATACTAGATGGTTATAAATTTATGTGGACTATATGAATGAGTGAATGAATGAATGATCTTAAAAACAGCAATTTCAGTAGAGTAATAGGATCAGGAGCCAGGTTACCAGGGGTTAGTTATTCAGTGACCGAGGGTACAGAAATAAACACAGGGAGGGAAGATCGCTCTTTCAAGAAATAAGGTCATGAAGTAAAGGATCCGTATGTGAATATCTTTTGTAAAATGTAAAGTACCATATAAATGTGTCTATTTTCTTTGGCAGAACAGGTCAGGGAGAGATGAGCAGGGATGGGACCGAGTCCATAAGTGGGAGTTAGCCATGGCAAAGCAGCAAACCCGCTGCCTGTGGTGGAAGTAAAAGCAATGTGATAGGGAGAGGGAAAGACAGACCTGAAAGGACTTTTAGGCATCCTTGCTTACTAGGACCCACTTGTAAAACAGCAGACAATGTGTGGAGAACTCAGTCTGCACTACTATAAAAGACAGTGGGCCACCCAGGCCTACTAGAGGAGAAAGCACACCTTGACAGGGGGTCAAGGTCATAGCTACCTTTCACACAGCTATGTACATTATCCTTCAATGACTCCATTTAAGTACATACAAATAGTCTCAATTTACAGAAGAGAAAATCTGGCTCACATTGATCACATGTTTTACCCTAGGCCACACAGTAGAAAGTGTCAATACCAACTTGTTTTTGGTAACAGTTCCTAGATTTTTAGAAATTTTATCTCATAATAAAAGTATTTTATAAACACCAAAAAGGCTAAAAAGACAACTCACTGTTAACATTATAGTGCACTGCATTCCAAACTTTTTTTATGCACATATAATATGTTTTTTAAAATAAAGTTGAGATCAGATTCTACATGCTCTTTGTTAGTTTACATACATAATTTATAACAGTACACTGGACTTGTTTTCCTATGTCCTTAAATTTTTACAGATATGATTTTCGTTAACTCCATATTATTCTGTCACTTAGATGTCTATAGCTAATTATCCTGTCCTCTTTTGTGTGGTATGACAGTATAGGTTTGAAATTTTTGAATCTGTATTAAAATTTTGGGGCCAAAGGTGTTTCAAAAATTATAATTTTTCATGGTTTACAAAGGTAAAACAGTGCATATGCTATATAATACGTAATTCTTCCAACAAAATCTAGAACCACCTCCTAAATCAACAGATTAATATTTTGGCAACAAACATGAATGCTCACATTAGGTGGGCAAAAGATAAAGTGGACAGAATAGGTTTTTGTCAGTTCAGGTCAGGTTTTTATAACCAAATGAGTTTGTGACAAATTCATCAAAAAACGCTTTAGTTTTCAGAGCTTTTTGGATTTCAGAGCTATGCACTGTATTAGGACTTGAAGCTGGCTTGTCCCACAACCTGACCATGTTTCCCAATAGCTGTGACATTCTAGAATGGCAGGAGAATAAAGGGCATAACCACAAGGCAAGGTTCTGGCTGCCTAGGGAGGTGAATGAAGCCAAAAATGGTGGTGCAGGCCTAGAGGTCAGCTATAGAACAGGGAGCATTTCCTTAGAAATGAGGGTGTGCCTGGGGAGGAGGAAGTGTTAGTGACTGAGAGCAGAGAGGCCTTGGCAGTGGGGAAAGATTCAAACTGCCACAAAGCACAGGTCTTCAGCTCCCACATTCATTTCATATTCAACTACCAAGAGCCTCTTCATGTCAAGGATAAGGCCACCAAAGGAACCCCTGCTGAGCTTGCTGGAGACCCTGGGAGAGAGGAAAGAAGAGTGGAAGACTCAGAAGAATCCTGCTGTGAAAGGAGAAGGAGCACAACCTTGTTGATTTTCTAAAAGCCTCGGGCAGTTGGCCCCGTCCTCCTTCCTGTTCCTGTCAAGTGTGGTTTACTGTCAAGTGGTAGCAGGTTCAGCCACAGAGAAAGGAGGTAGAGGAGAGCGGCCCCCAGAGAGCGAGAGGCCCTGCAGTGGGCGCCCTCAATCTGAGAAGTGATTCGTTAGAACTGCTTTAAGCTGGGGAGCAGAATGAATGGTGGGGACTAGGGTTCTGGATGGTGCAAGGCCTGCTGGGAAGTGTGGGTTTTAATTGGCAGTTGGGCAGTTTAGCCACAAGCTGAGGGCAGGGTGGGGTCGGTAATGGGGAGAGGCTGGTAAGGAGGAAATAGGGAGGAGTGATCTATTTTTTTTTTTCTCACACCAGCAAACCAGAGGAAGATTGACCTATCAGAACCAATTATTATCAGCTTAGTACTGAGTTCAAGGGCTGAATTTAAACTTTTCACCAACTCTGAAGGAGGCTCATTCTCTTCATTTCTTCTGGCCATAGTTATCAAGATAATGGAACTAATGATGTGTTTTTCATACACATCTTGCAGATTCCCTCCTACAAGAATCTTCTCTACCAGGTTATTGTCACTACCCCCTTAGGGATTTCACTAAAGACTCACCTCCCCAAAACCTGCCCCAATTAATCCTATCCTATTCAATTTATTATCTCTACTTACGTGAAATACCATCTAATTCTTCCAGAAATCAGATTCCTGGCAACTATAATTACCCAAAACTCAGCAGAAACCTGTCTCAAAGCCCAAACACGTCATTCGCCTGATAAGCTGAGTCACCCTCAGCCTCTACCTAGAGTAATAAATACTTGAAGCTGCAAGAACAAGGGGTGATAGCAGAGAGAATTAGAAAAAAGATGTACATAAATATATGAGGATAGGCTCTTATAACTGTTGAAGATGGTTACTAAGGAGATCATTAATATCTTAGTTATAATATATTCATAAGTAACTGTTAAAAGGTATCATGTTGCCTTTTAACATAGGACAGACACCCTTTCACTGGTCTATAACCCATGAGAGCTCCATTGCATCACAGTCAACCTCAGTCACTGATGCTCTTAAGAAATCTCTAGTCATCAGGAATAAACTAACATGTAAAGAATTCTTACAACTCAATAATAAAAACAAATAACCCAATTAAAGATGAGAAAAGAATGTGAATATGCATTTCTACAGAAGAGATACAAATGGCCAATAAGTACATGAAAAGATGCCTCAACATCATCTGTCATCAGGGAAATGCAAATCAAAACCACAGCGAGATACCACTTCATACCCACAAGGATGGCTACAATAAAAAGACAGAAAACAAGTACCAATACATGCTGTAGGAACCTAAAATGGTGCAGAAACTTTGGAAAACATTCTAGCAGTTTCTCAAAAGGTTAAACATGGAATTATCATATGACCCAGACATTCTATTCCTAGGCACCCAGATAAATGAAAACATATGTCCACACAAAAACAAGTACACAAATGTTCATAGCAGCATTATTCTTGATAGCCAAAAGGTGGAAACAGCCCAATGTCCATTAAGAGATGAATGGAGAAATAAAATACATATGATGGAATATTATTTGGCCATAAAAAAGCATGAAGTACTGATACATGCTACAATAGAGATGAAACCTTGAAAACGTTATACGAAGTGAAAGTCAGTAACAAAAGGCCACATATTGTATGATTCTGTTTATATAAAAAATCCAGTAGAGGCAAGTCAGTAGAAACAAAAAAAGATTAGTGGTTACCTAGGTCTGGAGGTTTGAGGAAAGTTGGGGAGAGACTGTTAATGGGTATGGAGTTTCCTTTTGAAGTAATGAAAATGTTGTAAAATTGATTGTGGTGATGGTTGCACAACTCTGTGATGTTTTTTAGAAGACATTGAATCATACATTTAATATGTATTTGGTATGTGAGTTATATGTCAACAAAGCTTCTATATAAAAATATATTAAACTAGGAAAAAAGAACAGAATCTGTACACTCAGTTTCTTATATAAGAAAGAGAAGTATATGATTTGTTCAAAATTTTTTTAAAAATCAGAATGAAAAAATATTGCTTAAGTTGATACTCACCGGAAAATATATTTATGTAAAACATCTCATTTTCTAACTATTGCACTCTAGAGCACATAGAGTATTAGAACAGTTATCAAGGTCTTAATGCTTGTAAACTTTATACTAAGTGCCTGAACAACGTAGCATTTTGACCATACTATCTTGAATGTCTACAGTTTCTCTTTGTAGCTATTGTTTCATGTATGTATTCTTAGCTTTAAAAAGTAAAAATATTTCGCTGATGCTGGACTCTCCTTTTAACACCTGTTAAATTTTTTTTTATGCTATGTTTCGAAGATTTTGAAATTATAGATTTCTTATTTAAAATATAATTGTCCTTAATTCTATGTTGAAGATGGTTGCTAAGGAGATTATTAATATATTAGTTATAATATATTCATATATTATGTAATATATAATTATTACATGATAACAAAAAGATAATAAATATGAATATATAGTAAATACAAAATATAAATTTATATAATTTAAGTACATAAATTAACTACATATTATTACATTTCAGAAAACTCCAGGTAGCTGGTATTCCTTATTAAAGAGAAAAGGACACTCATCACTTTGAGAGTAAAAATTGGTCCCCTTCATCTCTTTAGGGAAAAAAGGATTATGTTCCTAGGGCTTGGATCTATAATAGTCAATATTTGCTGGGCTGTTTTTGAAGGGTGCTCAGTATCCAAAGCCCCTTTACTGTTTAGGAGAGTCTTTTCTTGCATGTTCTTGGTGGGAAACAAAGCTCTATCCCTTGGAAATTAGTGTATGATTGCATGATCCAGGCTCAGCCATCTGAATCTGTGCCAAAAACCATAGGTCTAGAGCAAGTGATGCAAAGGAGCTGTCTGCTCCAGAAGTGGCAGTCGCAGCCTCTAATGTCTAAGGCAGCGGTGGCAGCAGTGCCAGACACAGTGTTCAGTAGCCACAAGGACATAGCCTTCCAACCAGGCCATCCCCACCATGTGACCATGCTGTGTGACAGCAGTTCACCTCCCTATGGTACTGCTCATTTGCTCATCTGGATTCCCAGCCTTCACGCTAACTTTTATCTACTACCCTTTCAAGAGTTCCTTTCCTGCTTAAGCGAGCCAGAATCAGTTGCTGTTGCTTGCAGTCAAGAACCCTGACTCATTCTCCAAAAGGGAAAACGAAAAATACGAAAACCTCTTGTTGAAAAGATTGTAGGAAAAGACTGAAAGGCAGGGGTGAAAAAAAAAAAAGAGGTGTTAGGATTTGAAAAAAATAAAATAAGGGTTTTTTTACCCCAGAATTAGCAGAAAACAATGACAGCAACAAGTCGTGTCTATTAGTCAACCATAAAAAAAAAAAGAAAAGAAAGCCTACTATTTGCAATAACATGGATGGACCTCAAGGTTATTATGCTGAGAGAAATAAGTCAAACAGAGAAAGATAAATATTGTACGATTTAATTTATATGAAGAATTCAAGGAACGAAAAGAACAAACTAAATGAAAACAGACTCACAAATACAGAGGATATTCCGGTGACTGCCAGAAGGGAAGCGTGTTGGGAGGCTGGGAGGAAGAGATGAGGGGTTAAAGAGGAACAAATTAGTAGTTGAAAGTGTGTCAGAGGATGCAGACTACGGCATAGGGAATGTAGTCAATAGTATTATAATAGCTATGTATAGAGCCAGAGGGGTGATAGAGTAATCAGGGGGATCATTTCATAAATCACATAAATGTCTAACCAATGCACCATATACTTGAAACTAATAATATAATAAAACAAGACTACATTACCTGTGGCTATGAGCAAAGTTGCTGGACTCCCAGGGAAATCAAAACTGCAATTTAACTGACACAGTCAAAAATTACAGTCCACTACCACAGAGGGAACTGAGTCACCCAAGGGATAGAGCGAGAGAATTCTCTCAGACAGTAGTAGTGTCTGACGTTCTGAGATGTTTCTTGGTGGTTATACTTTAGGATAGATTAGGCCCAGAAACACTTAGAAGAGCAGGAGTTAAATGATAGCCAAAAAACTTGATAATAATATAGAAAGAACTGAAATAGTAGCCAAAAATATTAGTGAAAACATTAATAAACCATAAGTTTTTGTAGGTGAAATCTTAAAAATAAAAATTGAAAGAATTTGCTTATGATTATGTGATAGAAATACTTATAGTTTGGATTGTAATTACTATTTAAGCTATTCTGAAATTATAATTCTATGTAATTAAAATAAATGTTAGAATTGTAGTTATTGACAAGGAAATAATACTTTCTAAGTTTATAGTGGTTTATAGGTTAAATTTGGTAATACTGAATTTAAGATTATTTCAGTTAAATGATACTTCTTTCAATCTTAAGATCCCTTCAAGCATATACATTGTTTGAAAATATTGCAAAAGGCTTGTAACAAAACAGATATAGATAGGCTTTGTTCTATTTTAGGTGCAAACTGTCAGGAGAAATGAGCTGCTCAGTAGTCGTGTGGCCTCTCAGTGCCTGTTTCTTGATTTGTAAAATGATTACAATAGTACTTATTTCACAGAATTGTTCTAAGAAAAGAAAGCAGGCATGGGGAGCAGTTTAATTGAAACAAGGTAACTTTAAACCCTGCTCCCCCCACTCCCGCCCAAAATGTTGCATTCTCAAAACTTACCTAACTTTGGGCGGGGGGAGTGCAGAATTGTTTAGAGGAAATCCACAAGAAATAACCGTCCCACTTGGGAACCTATCACTAATCTCAAGCGGCTCCCAGAGGTGTGCCACAGTTATCTTTCTGCCTTCCATGTCTGTAATGAGTGCAACATGGTCTATAGACAGGAGGAAGCAAAGGCTTTTAAGAAAAGCCTCTCTATGAGAGAGAGGGGAGAGGGTGAAAACATCCTAGGATGTAACCAAGGAAAACCTGTTAGGAGTGCAGAAGAAAGGGTGTTGGGTTATAGGTGGTGAGGATTGAAAGCTGAGGGTGGAAGGAGAGGAGAGATCCAGAAAGGATGTTGTGGAGAGATGACCACAGCTCCCACAACCAGATACAGGAAATACACCACAAGCCTCTCCACATCCCAAAAGCAGTCCAGAGGGTGGAGACGCTGACGAATGATCTCAACATCCTCAGGCCTGCTGGAAGGTTATTGACCTAAAACCAGACTGTGGTTTTTAATTAAATTTATTATGGTAACATTGGTTAATAACATTATATACATTACAGGTGTACAATGTTATATGACATCTGTATACTCTGTTGTTTGCTCACCACCCCAAGACTATCTCTTTCCATCACCATATGTCTGACCCCCTTTACCCTCTTCACCTTCCCCCATCCCCTTTCCCCTCTGGCAACCACCATGCTATATGACCAGGTCTTTTAACTAGAGACAGAACTTGGCTCTGGGGTCATACTCTGGCTTTAATGTCCATGCTCCACCATCTGCTAGATGGATGAACTTGAGCAAGATATTTAGCTTCTCTGAGCCTTAGCTTCCTCATAGGAAAGGTGCCTTTCACACAGCAAGAGCTCAATAGACTTTAGCTATTATTATTGTTTGCTGACAATTTCATCTTCTAGAGCGTAGAGGAAGTAATAAGGGGAACTGCCACTCTGAACCTAAATTTGGCCAAAAGGAGGAATTGGTTGGCAGGGTGGAAGTGGCAAGAACCTTGGGAGAAAGCAACTGAGTCTTGAAGTTTACGATCCTGAGAGAAATGGTAGGGCACAGTAAGATGTGTTTCCTAGATTTTTAACAATTAAAAGAACATTAATACAATGGCTTGAGGCTTTAGAAAGATGCTCGAGAACCGAATAACTTCTTAAGAACATTCACTTTATCTATGAAATCTCGTCAGTGAAAAAAAAGAAGAACTTGAAGAAATCACACAATTACACATACGTTTGTTTATTTGATCGTAACAGAAAGTAAGCCTAAGATAGATAGAGCGGTGCATAACCACTAATGAACATAAGAAGGTGAAATAGATGCCTAATGTACTTTTGAGAAAGTGAAAGCCTCCCGCGAACTGAGTCCTGTAAAGGGCTTCAGAAAGTCATATTTGAAGCAAAAAAGGGATACACTCTTTGTGGTCAATGTTGTCATGTTGGTGGTTGACAAAGAGAAAGCAGAACTTATTTTGTATTTTGCTTCTGTTTTCTCTGCCAAAGGAAATGTTCTCAGAACAGAAACGCCCAGAAAAATGTTAACCCAAGGTGGGAAAAATTTACAAGAGACAACCCCAGTGTCTCTACACGAATTCCAGGAATCTTACCAGAACAAATTATTCCTAGAATGGAGGGAGACTTGCAAATTAATTACCCGTGAGGCATTGTCTAAAAGATCTCTGGAGGCAGGCATTTAGTACAATTTTTAAAACACAGAGAATTCAGTTCTGCACGATGCAAGGCATTGTATTTATTGAAAGTCCCAGAACTAAAAGAGATTATTGATGAGAAGGCTGTTAGGTGCCTCCAAGAGGCACCCTCCCTAGGATTTAGTGTAGAGGGTAGAGAGCATTTCCACCGCTGCCATTTTGGCCCTAGGGAGGTTTTCAACGCAAATATTTAAAGTCAATTATACCAACATTGATTCATTCTTATCAGGAATGTGTTTTCTGGAACAAACATCACTAAGTCAATTTAATTCCTCCATCATCTTTTTATGACACATTCTTGAAACGTTTCTATTTTTATTCATTTTAAATTTTTTCAAATGAAGTGTTTTCTACTAAAATCAATTTTTTTATTTAAATACTTTTATTAAGTTATATCTCATTGCTTGGTTTCTTTATCTGTATTGGACTGATATCAAATTTTACTAAAGTTTTTGCCATTATTATTGTCCCCCTCTCCCCCAATAATATCCATGTCCTTATTCCTGGTGATTACCCCAACTTTTATCTAAGAACCATATTTCCACCAGGCAACCAGGGGCTTTAAGGAAAGCCCACTTCACTCCTGGCTAAAGTAGGGACCATGGCTCAGGTCTCAGCTTATGAGCAAAATCCCATCTCCAGCGAACTCTTTACTGCATGAACCAGAACATGACTAAAATCAGGCCCGGGAGGTTGGAAAATATCTTTTGGTGGGGGCTTCTGGGAAAGTAGTTCCCTTCTCTTTGTTTGATTAGTGTGGTATACAGATGTGAGGCCTGGAAGCGCTGCAGCCATCTTGTTACCGTGAGGGAAAGGTGGCTGAGCGCTAAGCCACCACTGAGATCTAGAGACCTCCATGGAAACCAAACTGAAGCCTTATCAAGCTGCACCTGAAAGAGCTATTTGTGAACTTTACAGTAATGTGAGCCATGAAGACTCCTCCCAGTCCTCCTTTTTAGCCAGCTTAGTTGAGGTTCATGTTCCCTGCAACCGAAAATACCTTAGTTAATACACCCACTGTAGATTTTCTTTTATGGCATTCTATATAGTCCAAATTTTCTGACTCAGATTTTGCTGGACTAACTTTGTCAGGAAGATTTTTATTTTTCAAGTTTTAGCTAAAAATAAATTTTTAATGTTTCAGTATAAGCAGTTTTCAGTTGATTGTGTTTACCAGTGATATTCATTATGAATTAGATTAAAGATTGCAAGACAGTTTATATTTATTTCTTGGCTAATCCATGAGGATATTGCAAGCAATGAGGAGGAGGAGGAGGAGGAGGAGGAGGAGGAGGAGGAGGAGGAGGAGGAGGAGGAGGAGGAGGAGGAAGGAGAAGAAGAGGAAGGAGAAAGGGAGGAACAGAGGGAGAGAGAAGAAGAGGGGGGAGGAGAGAGAGAGAGAGAGAGAGAGAGAGAGAGAGAGAGAGAGAGAGATTGTTGTAGGTATAATGTCAAAACCTAAATGTATGAAGGGAAGGGGAGCTCAAAATACCACACTTTACTCAGAAGGGGTTGGACATGGCATTTGGAGTTGAGGCTAGACAAACTATTCAAAACTTCAGAATCCCCAAACCCTATGACCATGATTCAATGAACATTAAACTGCACAATGAAATATCTGTGGAAGAATTTATTACAAGGTGGGCAATACCACTAGTAGCTCTAGCCCAGGGCTTCTTCTGTGTCTTCATATGAGTTAGAAAAGATGCCCCTACAGCTGGACACAACCCACAACAAATTTGGATTTCAGCCTTCACTTCTCTCTGGTCAGTGCTCTTTTGCAGTAATCCAGCACAACTGTATAATGTGATTCTCAGCTTAGCAGAGGCTTTGACCCTTGGGCCATGGGATTAGACATGCCAGCTGAGAGGTCCAAAGTCTTGGGGTCATCAGTCTGCATCATGAAGTGTTACACCTAAGGACAAAGCAATGTCTGACCAAATAGGCTGTCTCAGGGCTGTGTAGCTTCCAAAGATCAGGGCAAGGATGAAGAGGCCCAAGACTGGTCCAAAAGTGGATCCAGTACTGCAGGATGAGATCAGGGAATGGAGCCAAGGAGAGAGTCTTTGTCAGCAACAACTAAGGAAGGGATGCAGCTGCGGCTGCTCTGCCAGGAAAATGGCTTCATTCTGTCTAACCAGGCTCTTTTTCTGCAGGTTCCTTACCAGTTTCTGCCCCAGTTCTATCCTCTGTGCCCTCTGCATCCAGACCAAAGTGAGGATGGTTCTCTGCCCCTCCAAGGGAAGTGCCCTGGTAACCAGGACCCTTGCCAGAGTTGAGAGTCAAAGCAACCCCCTTCTCTGCCACACCCCGGGTAACTCAGATGGCTGGCCTGGTTCATAAGAACCTTGAACTTCCTTATGCCGCACTCCTCTCTGATAGTCTGGAAAAGCCTGTGGACTCCTCCGAATCATGTTTTTAATGTGGAAAATAAAATATTTAGGATTATAAAGCAAATAAACTATATGGAAACAGAATTCTATCTGCAGACCCCTTGGTTCCATGGATCCCAAGTCAAAGAAGTCCTGAGGAAATAGTAGATAGTAGTTTGGAATTAAAAAAAAAAACAGGTGAAAGTACTGTTGAAAGAATTTGTTTTCAGAAAGGTCAATTAAAGTAGAAAATAGAAAATTAAGTTTCATATGTATTCAAATTTTATTTTATTATTAGACAAATATTTTCTGGTCAGCTCTATTTCAGCCTCTCACATCTCAATATTAACCTAAAAATTCAAATTTCCCTAAGTGGCTTAATTTCTGTATTTTCTTGATTTCTGTACTTAAACCACTTTTGGAATTGATTTATAATTTCAAATTGTACTTCTTAGGTTAAAGAATTTCACAAGTGTCAAAGTCTCTGCATGAAGTAATACTTCATTTTATTTGTTTATGGTATATCTCCAGGTTCAAGATGTGCTCCCAATACTATTATTCTATTTTATAATCTAATCGATAAACTATTCACTTAAAGTTTTTATCCTCAGGTTTGTCCCCATAAGACTGCTCTAACTCTCACTCCCGGCCCTTTAATCATTTCTGTTCCCCTCCTGTACACCTTTCCTACTTTGCTTGCATATATCTTTTTATTTTTGAGGTTCAGCAATCACAACCAAATTTCCCAAATAAGACCATGTTATGTGTACCAGATAAGATCCTAGAAGCAAAGACTTGGAACATGCAAATAAGGCAACTTGAGGAAGGCTTGATAAATGGCCTAGTACAAAGATGTGGTCATGGTAATACAGGAACCCAGGACTTGCCACAAAAGGCTGTAAAATCTCTAGGTCTCAGGAAAGGCGATGATGATCAGAACCCAGACAGTAAATGTCCAGACGTGACACAGAGAGGCTTTCGACCCAAGGAAGCAGCCACCCTGGAGAATCCCTGATGGCAAAGAACCAGAAAAATAAGTACCCCACCTGCTCTCTCCTCTCTGCCTCTCATCTCTTGGTTAGAGATCCTGCCTTAGAAGCCAAAGAACACAGAAACTGTTGATGTAGTCAATATAGGTCAGCTGCCCTGAGTAGAGAGCAGGGTACACAAGGTAGAGAGTGGATCCAGAAGATCAAACAGAATAAATCCACACATTGTGATTCTACACAGGAGTGAAGGAATCATGCTAACTTTTTTTCCCTACTATACTTTCCTACTATATAATGGTAACAGTAGCATCTTGGCACAATATGTTCTTAAAGAGACTTTAATGCCTCTCATTCTATGTCTTGCAACTTGTCATGCTATAAACAGAATTTAAATTGTTTTCTTTGTGTGTTACCGGCCATTTGCTTACACTGACATCTAAACTTGACAGTTATTGTTCTTACTGCTAACATGCTCTCACACAATTTTCCTACAGAATTAGTCCCATCAGTTTGACTTTTTACTATATAAAAGGAATTTAATATCAGTTTCACTATTTGTCCATCATTTTCATACCCTCATCTAGATCATTTACACAATTTGGACTAATCAGGATTCTTTTAGTTATTAGTGACAGACAGCCAAGTTGAACTGGCTTATGCAAAAAAGATAATTTATTGGGTCATATACCTAAAAAGGCTGATTTTAGGCAAGCCTGAATCCAAGGGCTCAAGTTATGTTTTCAAAAACATTTCTCTCCAGCTTTCAGCCCTGTCTATCTCCATGTGGTTCCACCATAGGGCAGACTCTTCCCAAATGGCATCTAAAATGGCTACTGGCAGCTCCAGGTCAATATCTTATTAGTTTAGCAATAAGATATTGGGGTAAGAGGACCTCTTTCAAAATAGCTCAGCAGAAGTGCCAGGACTGTCTCCTTAGTGCAACTTGGGGTTAAATGCCTCTCCCCTCACCAGTCACTGTGGCTGGAGGATGACACGTGCTGATGTTTGGAGACTGGGTCATATGCTTACCACTGAAGTTCCACCCAAACTACATGGAGTAAATGTGGAGGAAGAGTGGTTCCCTAAAGAAAATCAGAGAGCTTTTATCAGAAGAGGGGTGGAAGATGGGCAGATAAAAAAATAATGGCCATCCTCTCTACAGGTTTAGTGCTGATCACAAGTTAGACTTCATCCAGAGAAGCACACTGATCTATACCCCTTATCCTGGTCTTTAGGTCGGCTCCCAATCTACTGATCCCAGAATATGCATAATTGCTTTTCGAATATACAAAACTTTTAAAATATATAAATAGATTACATATAACAAACCCACGCAAACTTCCCCATAGCAGAACTTCAATGGAAGAAAAATTCTCTCTTAATAGCTTGGTTGTCTTTTCCTATAATATGTTATGTTTCATGGGGAGTTCATTAAAATAACCAGTAGACTTGTAGAGTTGAATCACAATGCTGGTGAAATAGAGCACAGGATAGAGAGGGCAAAGATTCACATTTTAGACCCAGGTCTGTTGTTAAGAGTTTGCTCATTAATAAAAAGAGATTAGATGAGATGTCAAAGATCTGTACTAGCTGTAAGAACTTAGAATTCTATACTGAGATAGGAATTATCAAAGAAGCAGTGAGATAGGAATACCACTCATTTAGGGGAAAGAAGTTAAGGTCCTTAGGCTGAAACTATGGGCTGAAGATGAGAGGAAGAATTGCAGCTCAAGTTTTATAGACTTGAAGTTTGTGTGTATCAAAGGACATAATCAACACAATGAAAAGGCAAACTATGGAATGGGAGAATATATTTGCAAATCATATAACTGGTGAAGGGTTACTAACCAGAATACATAAACAAGTCCTAGAACGCAACAACAAAAATCCAAATTACCCAATTAAAAAGTAGGCAAAGGATTTGAATGGACATTCCTCCAAAGGAGATATACGAATGACCAACAAGCATATGAAAAAATGCTCTGCCTCACTAATATCAGAGAAATGAAAATCAAAACCAAATGAGATAGTATCTTACATCCATTAGGATGGCTTTATCAAAACAAAACAAACAAATAAACAAAGAAAAACAGAAAACAACAAGTGTTGGCAAGGGCATAGAGAAATTGAAACCCTTATGTTCTATAGGTGAGAATGTAAAACAGTGCAGCCTTTATGGAAAACAGTGAGGCAGTTCCTTAAAAAATTAAAAATAGAAATGCCATATGATCCAGCAATACTACTCTGGATGCAAAAAAAGAATTGAAACAGGATCTACAGGATATACTTGTACACTCATGTTTATAGCAGCATTGTTCACAAGAGCCAAAACGTAGAAGGAACATAAGTGTCCGTCAACAGATGAATGGATAAGCAAAATGTAGTATGTATGTGTGTGTGTGTGTGTGTGTGTGTGTGTGTGTGTGTACATACAATGGAATATTATTCAGCTTTAAAAAGATAAGGAAATTCTGACACACCCTACAACATGGATGAAGCTGGAATGGATTATGCTAAGTGAGATAAATCAGTCACAAAAAGACACTATATTGTATGGCTCCACTTCTACAAGGTACCTAAAGTATTTAAACTTTTAAAAACAGAAAGTAGAATAGTAGTTGCCAAGGGCTGAGGGGAGGAGGAAAATTGGAGTTGGAATTGTTTACTGGGCACAGAGTTTCAGATTTGCAAAATGAAAAAGTTCTGGTAATGGATGGTGGTGATGATTGCAGAGCAATGAATATAATTAACTCTACTGAACTAGACACTTAAAAACAGTTAAGATGGCAAATTTTGTATTATGTGTATTTACCACAATTGTAAATTTTAAAAAAAAGTTTGAAGTGGAGCAGAACGTTAGAGATCTTTTAGATCAAACCCTTTATTTTACAGACAGGAAAACTAAGGCCTCAAGTGTCAAATAATTTACACAAGAACAGAACACAGTAGCACAAATGGAAACTTTATTCATCTGAGCCCTACCTTTTCCTTTTTTCTGATCAATAGTGACTTTAAAATACACATCTCTTGACATTTGTCTGGCTCTATAATACAGCAACCACACAGATTTCCTCCTGGTCACAAGAAGAAAAAACACAATGAAGGGGTCAAACCATCAGCACTAATCCAGGGGTTAATCTTAGCATTTCTAGTAGTAAGACAACCAGAGATGCTTCCCAATGTTAGACGACATAAAGTCCCAACATCATCGAGAATATATCCTTGCTAAGAAATATTTAACTTGAATGGAATCAAGCCTTCAAATCTAATCTACCATTTATAGGAAATAAAGGGCCTAGGAAAACCAGCTAGGACAACACTACAACAAAGAAGCAGTCAGATAAATCCAGAGGACGGGACACCCCCTTACCTTTATTGGCATAACAATTGTTTTTGTTTATTTATTTTTCTTTTTTCTTAATTTTTATTCTTCAACTAGAGTCAACATTCAATATTATTTTAAACTAGTTTCAGGTGTATAGCAAAGGGGTTAGACGTTTACATAATCTACAAAACGATCTCCCAATTGTCTAAAACCCATCTGGCATATACATAATTATTACAATATTATTGACTATATTCCCTATGCTGTACTTTACATTCCTGTGACTACTTTGTAACTCCAATTTGTACTTCTTAATCCCTTCAACTTTCTTTCATGCAGCCCCCTAATCCCGCTTCCATTTGGCAATCACCAGTTTGTTCTCTGTACCTATGAGTCTGTTTTCATTTTGTTCCTTTATTTTGTTCTTTAGATTCCACATATAAATGAAATCATATGGTATTTGTCTTTCTCTGACTTATTTCACTTAGCATAATAACCTCTAGGTCCATTCATGTCACTGCAAATGGTAAGGTTTCAGTTTTTAATGGCTGAGTAATATTTCATTGCGTATGTGTGTGGGGTGTGTGTGTGTGTGTGACTTCTTAATCTTATTGTCTATTCATGGGCACTTAGGTTGCTTTTGTATCTTGGAAATTGTAAATAGCACTGCAGTGAACATAAAATGCACATATCTTTTCAAATTAGTGTTTTGTTTTTCTTCAGATAAATACCCAGAAGTGGAATTGCTGGGTCATAAGGTAGTTCTAGTTTTAATTTTTTGAGAAACCTCCAAACTGTTTTCCACAGTGGCTGCACCAATTTGCAATCCCACCAACAGTGCACATTACTCTTTCTTCACATTCTCACCAAGACTTGTTTTTTGAATTATTGACGATAGTCATTCTGACAGATGTGAGGTGATATCTCATTGTGGTTTTAATTTGCATTTCTCTGATGATTAGTGACTTTGAGCATCTTTTCATATGTCTATTGGCCATCTGCATGTTCTCTTTGGATAAATGCCTATTCAGGTCCTCTGCCCATTTTTTAATTGGATTGTTTGTTTTTTTGGTGTTGAGTTGTACGAGTACTTTACAAAGTTTGCATCATAATTAAAAGAGCCTTAAGTACCATAAAAACCAGATGTAGTGCATAGTCCTAGATTAGATCCTGGTTTGGACGAAACAGCAATCACAGACATTTTGAGGA
Source organism: Cynopterus sphinx (assembly GCA_030015415.1). Lineage (NCBI taxonomy): Eukaryota > Metazoa > Chordata > Mammalia > Chiroptera > Pteropodidae > Cynopterus > Cynopterus sphinx. The sequence continues at coordinate 50,259,438 of CM057380.1, forward strand.
CAACAGGGGGGATTTTGAACATGAATTTAATAATAGATAATATCAGATTATAATTAATTGTGTTGGGTATTATACTTTGATTTCAGCTCTGCAGATAAACATTTTTATGTTTTAAAGGTATATACTAAAGTACTTAGGAGTGGAATTTCATTATGTCTTTAAATATACTTCAACACATTTCAGCTAAAAATAGTAAAGTGAGCCCGACTGGGAGGAAAACTCTTCTTGAAAGACACTGGGCACACAGGAGGCGGTATATCAAGGTTGTAGTAAACATCAGGGTGAACCAAGTGCATCTCCTTGGCAAGGAAAGGGCCCACTAGCAGCCCTTTGTTCTCAGCATTTCCTTCCCACTGAGGTTCCAGTACTGACTTCCTTTGTGTTTGTAAGTTTCTGAGAAACACTGCTTCTATCAGGACCTCCTCTGGGGTGGGGCGGGGGTGTGGGAGGTGGTGAGGAAGGTCAGCCTGGAGACTAAGACATCTGAGGGCCTGCCTCACAGAGGAGAGTCCCAAGTGGGCCAGTGGGGATAACTGGCAGAGGCAGATTTCAGCTTTAGCATAAGAGGCAAAATGGAGCTGATTTCCAGGAGAAGTAGCAAAAGTCCCATCCCCGGAAGTATCAAACACAGGCTGGAAGGCTTGGTAGTGCTGGGCTTGACAATGTCCTCAGTCCCTTTCAGCCCCACATGCCAGGACCCAAGAAAAGGGAAGGTGGGGCTAGAGGTGCTGACAACAGCACAGAGCAGTAAGCAATGAATGAGGCAGGGAGCCTGGCACTCACTGGGCTGGGCCTGAGCTAATTTTCTGGTTTCCCTTCCCAGCCCCTGCTTCTCAGCTCCACTTCCTGTTTCTTGCAATCTGGGGAAGCCAATTTCCTTCAGGGGCTGATTTTATTTGATAAAGAAAGGAAGGGAGCCCAAGCCAAGCTATCACGAGGCCTGTCCATGAGCAGAAACAGGGAGCTCAGTCTTTATAGTTCCTTCTCCCATCCCAATTGGTTCCCAGCAGAGTGAGAATTAGAGACACAACAAGCCAAATTATTGCAAAGTTTGTTTTGAACTTTGCAAATACTGTATTTAAAGCCAACAAAGAACAGTGCCCAGCATATTTCTAAGCTCCAGCAAGGACAGAACAATAGTTTCAGTTCAAAAAGCTGGACCCCAGGGCCACTTTGTGCTGGGCTCAGATGGGATAAGAAGATGAATAGATCCTTTCCCTGACCTCAAAGCATTCAAAACCTTTGGCTGCAACCAAAAGGTGAGAAATTAAATGCAAAGAAGAACTCACTGTAAGACATACTTAGTTCTCAATGACTGAGAGAGGATATGGAATCTCCCTGGAAACACTTAAGAAACAGATTATATACCATGCTCTTGCGTATCCATCTGGGGTAGTTTAGATACAGCCTTAGGTAAGAGGCAGGAAAATGGCCTAATACTAATGACGCTTAGGTAGTCTTGTCTAGACCCAGGATTTCAGAGGTAGATCTCCCTATTAGTCTCTCTTGGCCACAGGAAAAAAAAAAAAAATCCCCTTCCTCACACAGCCAAGTCCCTAGAAATAGTCCTACTCTGTTCTGTTCTGTCTTGCCTCCCAAATGCCATAGAACCATCAAGAATCCAGTTTGTCCCAATACCTAATTCTGTGTCTATGAAACAAAAGCCAAAGTACTGTCGAAAAAGAACCAGTCATAATAAATGATGCTTTGAAAGCATTCTATGTTTACAAAACCTTCATGTCATTATCTTATTTGACTATCTCAATTTTGTGAGATACTTATGGAGAGCATTATTGATATCCATTTGCAGATGAAAAAAACTGAGGCTCAAAGGTAAGTGGCTGCCCCAAACCACGCAGCAGCATAACCAAGCACATGGCTTGTGGTCTAGTTTCACCAGGTGGAGGTGATAAAACTCCCATCTGCTTTCGCCTAAACCACCCTGCCTCTACTGGAATGTGCCAGAGTGGAGATTGTAACAGGGCATTGCAACAGTAGAATTGGAGGGAAAGCAGTGAGAACGTACAAGGTCATATTTTCGAGTGATCACTACAAAACTGCTCCCCACTGCTGTGCTTTGATCCCCACTCCCAGGTGTCCTGGCCCCCAGATTCTCTCCCCACATGGCATGCAGGTTTAGACTAAGTTGTAGGCCAGATTGCAGGTAGGTGCTCATATTCTCACCCTGTCTGGGTAGAGGATACAGCAAGGGAGTGGGAATACAATGATGTGTAAGAGATTGCCAGAGGCCTTTGATTAGTGCTGATTATAGTCTCTAAGATAAATGTGATGCCTCTGGGAGAGGAGATACGGGAGCTGGCTAGCTTTGCCTCTCCCTCTTGCTCCATCTATTTATTCCCTGAGTGACTGGATGTCAGTGAGGTGACTATTTAGGGAAAAGGAGGAAATGAAAACACGAGAAAGGGAAAGTTGGAAGAACTAGAGCTTTCGTGGGTAAAAGCAGAGAGTGAAGAATTAGAAAAAGCAAAAAACAAAAAGCCAGGTCCTCAAAAGTCATTCTCCTCCCCCCCCAAAGAAGACTGTCAGCTTTACAAAAAACACATCGTGTTTGTGGCTCAACTCACCACAGGGTGTGGGTTTGGCTCTGAAGTGGAACTGAGAACGAGCTAGCTTTTCCACTCTACGGGTTTCCTCTTGCAAGCTCCTCCCCACAGGGCACCCCACAGTACCCCCTCAGCACTTGAAGTGTGTCGCTGCTGCCCCCTGCTGCACGAGCACTGCTGGACCCGGGGGAGAGGGATGCCTTTGGAGGGCCCCCCACTTCTTACAGCCAAGGGCAGGAGAGGAGGGGACGCTAAGGAGTAGGCAATAAAACAGTATTTTAACCGTTGACAGCCAAAAAAATCAATCTTTGTAGGAAATGTTAAAGAGACTTCTGTGGAAAGAAGAAGAAGGAAGAAGGAAGAAAAAAAAAACCAAACATGAATAATACAATGGCAATAACGACACATGTTTCAACAATTACTTTAAATGTAAATGAATTAAATGCTCCAATCAAAAGGCATAGTGTGGCTGAATGGATAAGAAAATAAGACCCTTACACATGCTGCCTACAAAAGACTCACTTCAGATCAAAAGACACACAGACAGTAAAGGATAGAAAAAGATCTTTCATGAAAATGGAAATTTTTTAAAAAGCTGAAGTAGTAACACTTACACCAGACGAAATAGACTTTAAAACAAAGGCTGTAACAAGAGACCAAGAAAAAAAAAAAAAAGAAACAAACAAACTCATAGATACAGAGAACATGGATGCCAGATGGAGGTGGGGAGGTGGGAGGATGGGTGAAAAAGGGGAAGGAATTAAAAAGTACAAATTGGTAGTTACAAAATACTCATAGGGATGTAAAGTACAGCAGAGGGAATATCATCAGTACTATTGTAATAACTACGAGTGGTCTCAGATGGGTACTGGATTTATTAGTGTGATCACTTTGTAAGTTATATAAATGTCTAATCGCTATGTTGTACACCTGAAACTAATATAATATTGTGTGCCAACTATAATTGAAAAATGAAAAGTTATGTAAAATAAAATAAAATAAAAAAAACAGGGCACATACCATCACCCTAAAAATGGGATCAAGGCACAAATATGGGGAAAATCTTAACTAAGACACTTTTACTAAAACATAAGATCCAGGGGATACTTTCTGGGCTCCACCTAGAAGCCACGTGTTTCCCCACGGCATTCACTCACTAAACATTCATCAACGCCTTTCGTGTACACAGAACTGTGCCCAGTGCCACATGTGGCATGTAGTGAGGAAGATTGATCTGGACAGAACATTTTTATTGTAGGTAACAAGTGCGGGACTTCAAGAGCCAGGTGTGTCAAGTCACTGAATTCTGCTGAGGACAGGCATTCTTCCCTTTGAATGAATTTCCTTTGTCCTTTTAAGACACAATGTAGTCCTGGAAGAGAGGGTGGGCCCAGAAGGGAAAGGCAAAGTGGTGGAACAAACACAAACAAACAGACAGACAGACAGACAAACTTGAAATACACTTCACACCCATTAGGATGACTAGAATTGAAAAACAAACAAATACATGTTGGCAAGGATATGGAGAAATGTAAAATGGAACAGCTACTGTGGAAAACAACTTGGCCATTTCTCAAAAATTTAAACCTAGAGTTACTATATTATCCAGGAATTCTACTACTAGGGAATTTCACCCAAGGGGATAGAAAGCATATGTTTATGCATATGTTCACGTTAAAAAAAAAAAAAAAACGGACACGAATGTTCAGAGCATCATCATTCGTAATAGCCCAAAACTGGAAACCCAAATGTCTACCAGCTGATGAATGGATAACAAATGTGGTATATTCGTACAATGAAATATTATACAACCATAAAAAAATGAAGTTACTTAATCTCTCCATTGTCTCAGTTTCTTCATCTAAAAGAGGAATAATAACTGTATCTGTCTCAAAAGATTGTTCTCAGGTTGCTGAAAATGAGATCATAATCTAAAAATCAATATAATTCTTATGTAACCATAATAACCAATGAAAAATGTAATTGGAAATTAATTTTGTTCTCAATTAAAAAAAAATCTTGTGTACGTGTAAGAAAAGAACACTTCTTTCCTACAGAAGATTTCCATCCATTTGAAAGGAGCTCTACTGGTGTGACATTCTCAGTCTCTCCACCCTTGGAAGGCAGAGCAACATTAATTAGTAAATTTAGAAAGAATAATCTGGGCATGCTAGGCTCAATTCTGTTTTCCTTCTTCTTGGCGAGTAAACTGCTAACAGTGTCTTATATATAGCTATCTCCATTAGATTGTTTGTATACATCTTTTGAATGCTTACTAATATTTGTTGGCTTGATCTACCTAGCACTCGGCTATCTGACCTAAAGCCACACTCTCTAACCTGATCTCTATCAGCATAAAGTTAATATTTTGACCTCCCGAGTACTACTCCTCTATTTCTCAGTTTGTTCCAAACTCAAGTGGGGAGTCCTATCTAATTATTGTTTCCTCAAAGATAATGTTGAAAGATATAAAGGATGGTGAGCTATATCATCATCTCAGATAAGAATACTCTTTATCATAAAGATATCAGTTTTTCAAAAATCTATCAATCCAATATGTATATTGATTTATATTTTTTATTTTTAATACAACAACACAACTGAATTTTCAGGTAACGTGACAAGCTAGGTCTAAAATTCATGTGGAAGAGCAAAGGACCAAGAATAAAAAAAAACAGTTTTTAAGATCACAATGTTGAGAGACTTGCTCTTTCAAAAATGAAGACTGATTACAAAGTAAGGAGAACTAAGAGTATATGATATAAGCCCCACGTGTAGAGAAATAGACCAAAGGAACAGGGAGCCCAGAAACTGACCCATATATATATGGAAACTTGATAAGTGGCAGAGGAAGGTACTACAAATCAATGGAGGAAAGAATAAATAAGTCAATAAATAGGACTAAGATAACATATTAATCATATTTTTTAAATAATGAAATTTCTACTTTCATAACAAAAAAAATTCTAGATAGATTAAAGGCCTATATTGAAATTTTTTAAAGCACTCTTCCCCCCTTTGTATTACAGATATGGAAAAGAAGTCCCAAAATAACTTTGATGCCTTTCAAAGCCCATGATGTATACTTGTCACAACGTTCTCAACTAATACATGTCCTGGGTCAGGAAACTTCTGTTTATCAAGGCCCTAGGATCAAAGGTGTAATATAGAGAGATAAACCAGTTTGGATGACCCATTATGAACCTCTTTCAGTAATGAGCCTGCTTTCAGGGAGGGCTGCAAAGCCTCTGGTATATAAATTCTCTCAATTATTTGGCTGTTTCTAACACATTTCTCACGCCTGAAAGGCTGAAACCATGATTGCAAAGCTAGCTTTGTTTGATGATCATGATTCCTCCTTACTCCTCTATAAATGTGTGGGGCAATAGGAAATTTGTAGCCCCTTCCTTGTACATAATACCTGGTACATCCAGCTGTGCCTGGCCTCAGTACACCTCCCGAAGAAAATGTCAGAATCTGGGGCACCTCATGTATCCCCTTCCACCTGCAGGTTGAAACATATCAGTAACCTGTATTATCTGTGGGATTTGCCCTTGCCCCTTGCTTGATAAACAGAAATATTGCAGGTAAGAGTAAATTAGTCTAAATATGTTGACAATCAATTAGGCAATACCTAACAAAAGTGAAGATGAGCATAACCTATAAACTAAGAATGCCATTTTTAGTAATATACTCTAGAGAGACTCTAGCATAAATACAGAATGCATTCCAGCTTTGTTTGTAATAATTAGAAATTGGAAATAATCTAAATGGTTGTCAGCAGAAGAATAGATTGTAGTATAGTTGTAAAATGTAGTATTGTACAGTAATTTAAAATGAATTAACAACTCTGTTTAGTTACGGATAATTAATAAGGACATAATGTTTAGAGAACACAGATTTTATAGTGTGTGAGTGTGTGTGTGTGTAGCTTATAAATATACAAAACAATGCTAAACCTTTTTTATGAATCGTGCATAAGTAGAAAAGTTAAAAAACAAACATGGGAATGAGATGTGTCAGATTCCAAAGAAGAGAAAGGAAAGGAATCAAATCACAGGCAAGGGTGTACATGGCTTCAACTATATCTGTAATATTTTGTTTCTGGGGAAAAATCATTTGAAGCAAATATGGCAAAATGTTAAGATTTGTTAAAACTGAACAGTGGGCACAGAGGTGTTTGCTGTATTCTCTTAACTTTTCTGCCTATTTCTAAAACATCAAAAAGAATAAACGAAGTAAAAAAAAAAGACAAAAACAAAAAACATGTCAAAATTACAAAAGAATAGTCACAAAAGAGAGAAAACTCCAAGTTTGTGTCTGCAAAAGGGGATACCTGTGGAAATCAAGTCAGTGGAGTCACAGAACCCTACAGAGGCAGCGAGTGGATTTAAAATTGGATGAAAGAGAGGAGCCAACCTTAAATATTTTTGACATTTAGAACATGAACATTGTCTGAGATTTTTAAAAGTAATAATTAACTAAATATTTAGAAGCCTTGGTAAAAAAAAAATTGCTATGAACTCTATATAAACAGTTAAAAGAAACAAGGTTCTAGTGAGCTAGTCATTTGAAAAATAGATAAAATTACTACTACTGAATTTGTGTTCAACAATTTGTTATTCATCCAATTGAGAAATGTTTAAATATTATTCATCCTTTGAGGGTCTGTTAAGAAGACACTTCTTCCATGGAGTTGCTTGGATTGAACCCCTCCCTCCCTCACCCAAACATGCTCTCTTCTTCCCCTATAGTTCCATAGCACTCTCTCCACATTTCCTTCAGGTGTCAGCATTTTCCACCGTATGTTACAGCTATTTAGACAGCTCTTGACTTCCTTGCCAACCCTTGAGATCCTTGAGGGCAAAGTTCTGCCTGAGGTGTGGTACTCAAAGCAGGTCCTTAGTACGCATCTGAACAGAGGACAGGAAAAAAAGACCAGAAACTCTGAGGAAAGGATCAGATAACAAAATGTCTGCCTCTTCCAGCCTATAAAGTGAAGTATATTTATAACAGTCTGTGCTTTGTGTTTAGGCCACAGACTTTTGCTGTTTCATCATTTTCCCCTCTTGGGCCATTTCCTTTGAGATGAAGTTCTGCCAATTTCTACCTTCAGGCTCTGCCTACATTGCCAGCCTGCCAGTGTGGTGCCAGGGAGGTATTCTCAGAGGAAGCAAAGCAAGAAAATATGATGAAAGCTTTTCTCTGTAGCAGCAATAGACCCAGCTCTCACGCTGGGGCATGTACAGCAGCAGATGAGGAGAGCTTAGGTGGGGAGCGCAGAACCAGGCTGCTCTCAGGAAGCTACATGAAAAGCCAAGTGTTAAGAAGGGTAAGGCAAGAGGACTCTGGTGGAGTTTTAGAGTTTCCAGATTTAGCAAATAAAAATATAGCACAAACAATGAAGCTTGGATTTCAGACAAATAACAAATAATTCTTTTGCAAAAGTATATCTTATGCAACATTGGAGTGTACTTATGCTAAAAAATATTATTTATCTGAAATTCACCTTTCGATGGTGCATCCTGTGCTTTACCTGGGAACCCAGACATAGTTCAGAGGTTGATCATAAGTATTGGGCAGGCTAAGAGGAAATAGTGCACAGAGGTGAGAACAGAAGCAGAGAAGAGCAAGCTCAGACACCAAATGTGCATTGAGGGAAGAGATGTGTGTCATTCCCCTTGTCTCCTCAGTCCTGATGAATAAAACAACTGCCAGAGTGCCTCCAATGACTCTCCAGGCAAGTCAGACACCCCACTGCCACTGGTGTCTGCTTCTTAAAGAGCACTTACCTTATTATAGGATGTCTGTCCATTGACATGTCTGCTTCCCCCTTGAATGAAAAGTGACCAGGTTTTTGAATCAGAGATCTGGGTTCAAATACAAACTATGAAGCTTCAAGCTGTGAGACTTTAGCAAGTCATTGGTCTTATGTGAGACTCATTTTATCTCCTATAAAACATGTACCATCAAGATGTTGTGATAAATAAATGAGATAATGTAGGTAAACCACATAGTAGGTGCTCAGAAATATTAAGCACAACATCTACAAAAACCTGAGTGCAAGGACCTTGTCCTAATACCCCACTGTACATGCTAAGCCATGCTCAGTAGATGAGAGAGAAATGAACAATCCAAAAGAGGAGTGTGAGCTCTATATTGATTCTCTAGACTAGAGGCTCTCAGTATATTATTTTCGCTGCTAGTCATGATTCTAATGGAACAAGAGATAAGAAAGCCTCAATCATAATTTCCCACCAGCTATCTCTAATAAGGCACTGAAAAACAGATGCACAGAGGACAAGGCCTTGTAATACCCTTGTCCTTTACCATATCCCGTGCTTCCTTATGGGAGGGGCTCCTTCATGGAAGAGCCTTTAACTCCTCATGGGGGTCACCAAGTCAGAAACTTGGGTATGAGGGTGATGGTCCACAGCAGGTTGTGAAATCAGGGGACATGTAGAGGCTATAATAGGAAAGAGAGTGCTGGGGATATGGTAGGTCCTCTGGGCAGATGCCTGGCTCCATCTTCCTGAAAGTTCTCCTTTTCCACCTCCAAACCTATAGCTCTAAATTTCACTCTGTGAGAAGCAAGAACATCTCATTTTGTTGAAGCAGTAGAAGATTTGAACATAGAGTTCCTTTGCTGTCTGTTATGGACTAAATGTTCGTGTCCCCCAAAAATGTATATTTAGAAACTCTACCCCCTGATGTGATGGAATTAGGAGTTGGGTCTTTGGGAGGTAATTTGGTTTAGGTGAAGTCATGAGGGTGGAGCTCTCACGGATGGGATTAGTGTCCTTAAAAGTCATAAGAGAGCTTGCTTCGCTGCTCTCATCTCACCAGTATGGGGATGCAATAAAAAAATCCAAAGTCTGCAACCCAGAAGAAGGATTCTCAGCAGAAACTGACCATGCTAGCAACCTAATACCAGATTTTCAGTTTCCAGACTTTGAGAAATAAATTTCTATTGCCTATAACCCACCAGGTTTATGGTATTTTGTTATAGCAGCCCAAGCTGACACTGTCTTTTCCCTAAAATATTCCCTCAGTGACCCTTAATTCACTTCAGTATCCCAAAAGCAACCAAAATTAAACTCCAGGGTGTCCAGGAAAGGAGTCCAGTGAAATATGTAAGTATGATGCCCACAGAGAAGGAGCAACTTATTAACAATGCAATTACCCTTGTTTTTAATGCTCAAAATAAGAAGCCAGTGAGCACCTTGGCTAACGATTCAAGATCAGCAAACTAAAGCAGATCACTGAGCTGCCTTTCCTTTAAATTTCAAACCTCACCATCCTTCAGCCTCTTAAAGTATGAAACAAATAGAAGCTTGAGGCAAGAAGTATGCTTTATTTTTTCAAGATCCAAAAGATCTTTAATTGAGCAAACCAGCTCCTATTAAGATCCCCCACCCCATCCCACCCCCCATCCCATACATCAGGAAGATGTTTTTCCCTCATGGAACACTGGGTTAAAAAATGCAATCCGACAAAGACCTTCTAATAAATCTGTAATACCCTGAAATAGTTCCTGGCCTTATCCCCTTGCTCCAATGAACAACCAAACACAGTATTGAAGTTGCCTTCAGAGAGACACAGGAGAATTGGTGGAGAGAAATTTTACCAGATATATTACTTTTTTAGAACTGCTATACCAAAATACTTCACTGGATTGCTTACAACACAAATTCATCGTCTCACTGTTCAGAGGCCAGAAGTCCTAGACCCGAGTGTGGGCAGAGTTGGATTGATCCTTCTGAGAGCTATGAGAGAAGAATCTGTCCCGGGCTTCTTTCCTAGCATCTGGTGGTTTGCTGGCAATCTTTGGTTTTTCTTGGCTTCTATTGCCTCACCCCAATCTCTGCATCTTCACGTTGCATTCTCTCTGTATGCATAACTGTGTCCAAATACTCCCTTTCTGTAAGGACACCAATTATACTGGATTAGAGGCCCACCTTTCTCCAGTAAGACCTCAACTAATTACATCTATAATGACCCTATTTCTAAAGTAAGGTCACCTTCTGAGTGACTGGCAAGGTTAGGACTTCAATTTGTGATTTTAGAGGTGACACAATTCAACCTATAACACCAGGTTTTATTATTTCTTTCCTGCAGCAATTTTCAATGATTATACTTTTTTTTAAGAGGTAAAAAGTTTGATTCTAAAATTTGACCAGATCAGAGATGCAGCTTCTCAGCTTTGAGTTTGCACTCAAATTTCACTGCTACCTTGTCGCTTATTGTATGTCAATTAAATCTCAATAAAGCAGTTTTAAAAATTAAAAACTTCCTAAGTGATTCTAGTGGGCATCCAAAAATGAGAACCACTGAGCTGGGTCAACCTCCTCATTTAAGCAGATAAGGAAACAGCCCTAGAAGGGAAGAAATCTGCTCAGAAACATGTTATGCTAGCAGCTCTGCCAGGATTTAGAACCTGTGACGCCTGAATTACTACTCATGATAGAAAATTACTGAGCTCCCCAAAAACCTTTAAAGGAGACACTCGAGGACATGATTCCATAGTGTAGCGGTTAGCACATCTGCCTTACACACAGAAGATCCTGGGTTCACGCCCCAGTGGAGCCACCACGGTCCATGGTCTACAGCCATGCCACCCTGAACAAGCCTGATGTCTGACCTTGGAAGCTAAGCAGGGCTTGGCCTGGTTAGTACTTGGATGAAAGACCATGTAGGAAGACCAGGTGCTGTAGGCATAAATAATAATAATAAATAAAAATTAAAATAAAAGACACTTGAAAAATTTGAAGTGCTAGGATTGCTTCTCAGAGTCGTAGAGCAAGGGTCCCCAACCCCTGTTCCAAGCGGTCCATGGACCTGTTAGGAACTGGGCCGCACTGTAGGAGGTGAGCGCCAGCCAGCAAGGGAAGCTTCATCTCATCTGTATTCGCAGCTGCTCCCCAGTGCTAGCATCATCACCTCAGCTCCACCTCTGTTCATCCAGAATTAGATTCTCATAGGAGCGCCGGTCCCAGGTGTCAAAAAGGTTAGGGACCACTGGTGTAGAGCACAAGCTAAACAAAACAAAAACCCGCCAGCCTTTACTCAGTAGAGTCACCACTTTGGGGACAGTTGGTTGTCCTTCTAATGTACTCCAGCATACTCTCCACTCACTCTGCCCACTGGGTTGTGGAGTACAGTGGAGTGAGTAGAGAAATAAAAAAAGCAGCACATAGTTATCATTGCTGTTCGGTGGCTGATTGGCTGTCTCCTTCCTTAACCCTTGACTTATTTCCAATACTCTTTTGAGTATTTCTTCCTCAGATTCAACTCCAATCCATCCCTTTTTAATTCCCTATATTAATAAAGAGTACCATTTTTCTCCTAAATGCCCACACCAAAAAAATCCCTCACCCTCTACATCTATCTTCCTGAACACCTCTTAAATGCATTCTTCCTCTATGTCCTTACAGTCGCCTTAGTTTAGGGCCTCATCATTTCCTGCTTAGACTTCCTGATCCATCTCCCATTTTTCTATTACTGCCTTGTGCAGCTGGAGTAATCATTGAAAAATACCATGGATCATGCCATGCTCCCACTAAAAACCTTTGAACGGTTTCCTCATGATAAATAGGATGAAACCCCAACTCCTTAGCATGACAATTATGATCCAGCCTTTATCTCCCTGTTCCATATCCTCTGCCACCACTCTTCCAGGATGCATCGTTTCCATACATACTAGATCTACTTATGCCTCCATATCATTGTACATACTATTCCATCTGCTTAGAATAGTGCATCAGTCCTCACTAACTCCTATTCATCTTCTAAGACTCAGCTTAAGTATCACCCCAGGTTAATTTCAATACTCCCTCTCCCTATCCTACATTGGACCTTATACATAACTCCATTAAAGCAAGTATTCCACTGCGTCATGGTAATCTATTTCCATATTGCTCTCTCACTAGCATGCGAACAACTTTAGAACAGACCATTTCATTTTGTTTTCTCTCATCACTATATCCTGAAGACCTGGCAAAAGCCTGGTACATATATGTGCCAAAAAATATTTAATGAATTATCAGTTATCTTCTTTTTCATTCTTTCTAAACTGCTAAGTAGTTGACTAGCAGCTAGGTAGGCAGAGAGATCTTCACAATTCCAGAAGCTATGGCTCAGCCATGGCCACCTAAAATTCAAAGTGGTATAGAGTCACTATCCGTTCTGTGTGGCTCCATAGGTGCTGAAGTCCACTATTCTTCTAGGCTGTATTTGGAAAAGTGGATGCATTTGGCAGCTCCCAAAACCTCAGTGCAGCCAGTGGTTACCAATGTGCCTTTCAGCCATCCATCCATGTTCTTTACTGCTCTGGGAAATTTGTTCATGAACTATGTCACTTTGGCTTATTGGAGAGAAGTCATCGACTCCTCTCATTCCAACCTTAAGCATTCTTTGTTCAAAAGTAAAGGTGACCAATAAAGGGGGATAGATGAATAAAAAAACTTTTGAACATTGGTGGGAAAATGTGAACAAGTTAGCTACATTAAAACAAACTAAGATATCTGGCCTATTCTTATTACAGTATGCCTCCAATCTAACTTTAGATATGAGCACTTTAATAAATTATTTCATGGAGTCTTTCTCAAGGGAGATAAGACCTCAAAACCATCATTAATTTCATCACCCCCTCCCATTTATTAGAGAAAAGGAAGAAGCAGAAATGCAATGACTTAGTATCATATAACAGGATAAGCAGGATCGGACTTCCCTAACCTCATTTTCTTGTTTAGAAAGAAAATTAAGGACTATCAACAGGATGATCTAAGAAAAATTATTTTTACTTTTTTGAGTTACTCATTATGAATTCTTATATACATGAGCTGAATAATGTCAATCTTAAATCCTGAGGGGCTGCTTCTATTAACAAACTATATTTGAGAGTAGAGAACATGTTGCTCTCAACAATTTAATGAATACATTAAATAAAAAGCAAACGGTTCGGGGGAGGATCCAAAAAAAAAAATTAGGACAACAAACTGGTAAATCTGTCCCTGATTATCTATTCCCACTAAATAAAAAGATAAATACCGAAATTTTACACCTACTTTTCTTTTAGAAAATTAAAACCTTTTATATAAATTTTAACATTAATATATCAAGCAACTTTAGCAACATGATCAACTAATTCTCTCTTAAGGTTTTGGATCACAGAAGCCATTTGTTCAGCCATCCAATTTCTTATTATTCTTGACAAACAACATTATCTGGGGGTAGAGGCAATAGGGCAACAGGATCCTAGTGAATTGCTATTCCCTGACCACGTTCCATTCTAAACGTGGGAAATGCGAATTCCTATATTAAAAGCCATGGAATTTGTAAGTAAATTCTATTACATTTGGCTACTAAGATACCCCAGTTTTTCTGACATATAAACAATTTCCTTGTTTTAAATGTAAGTGATAACAGGAGGATTTGTTTTAACTTTTTATTAAGAAACTAAAGGAAACAACAGAATTTCAAAAAATTAAAATACAGAATTCTAAATTTGATTCTAAACAAATATGAAATCCACACCAAGAACTAAAAATCAGAGTTTACCAATATTTAAGAATAAAGGGGAAAGGCTAAAATGCATTCACAGTCATTATTGTTTTCTTATTAGACTCAGAATTGCATCCCTTTCCTTTGTGCTTCACTTGGACAGGACAAAGAAAGAATTTCTTTCTCATCCATCTTGTGTTACTATATAGTAACTTCAGAGAAGCTTGTCTTCCTACATAGTTCTCTGTTCCTTCAGCAAATATGTGAGCACCTGCCTATTGGGCCAAGATGATATGGGCATAAAGATGAGTCCATTGAAGATCCTGTCTTAAGATGTTCAGGGGAGAAAAGACTCTAACAAATAATCAATAAATAAATTTATACAAAACATAAAGTAATATCACATGGGTTAAATATAGATAAAATATAAAAATAGGAAAATTCTAAGAAAGGAGTGGTTGGTTACATTCAGCTAGAGGAATTCAGAAATGCTTTGTGAGGATAGTATTTGGGTTGGGTATAGACTGTTTCTTTAAGGAAGGCTTTGAAGTGGTCCATTGATTTCTGGAGAGTAAGCTTCTCAACCTTAATCTTTGAAACTTCTTAAGTTTCTGTCTCTTCACACTGCTCATTTTTTAAAATCATCAAAAAATATTAATATTAGTCTACATAAACAACAGTTTGGAGGCTTAAAAGTTAAATATAATACCTACTATATGGTTTAGGGTTCTGTTATTTTCTAGTCTTTTCCAGGTCAAATTATATCTAAAAGGCAGAAGATGTCTAATTATTGAGCCATGACTTTTAAATATTCACCTGGGCAAAACCTACTTGCTTTAGGTGCCTTCTTAAATCTAAATGTAAACTTACATGAATAAAAATGAAGGTGAAATAAATGGCTTAATATTAATAAATCAGATTAAAAAGTAACGGCAACTATGAAATGATATATATTTAACCACAGAACTCTTTGTATGAAATGTTTTAATGAATTATGAACCATTGATTACAGACTTTAAGCCTTAATATTTCTTCTTTCCTATGTAAAACCGGATAATTAGAACAGCCTATCTCAAGTATGACAGAATACTATAGTATGAATGGGAGTAATAGTAATGTTTGCTTTACACATCTCATGCTTCACGAAAGTTAAGAACCAAAGGGAATGCTCCCGACTTCTCATCTTAACAAAGCAAATTCAATTATACATTTTTCTTGCTTACAATTTCAGCTGAGATACACTACTTTGGCTTTCAATAGCACTTTTTATCCATCTCACAAGCACTTTCACGTTATTTTCTCTACTCTCAATATCCTTGTGAGGTAGTGAAGGGAGGGAGCAAAGATTTTTTTTAATTTCACAGATGAGAAAACTTATGGTGAATTTTGAACTCAACCTTGGCAGCATATTGAAAATCATCTAGGAAGTTTTTAAAAAATCCTTATTGTCATGTCTTATTCCAGACCAATATCAGAATCATAGGGTATAGAACCCAAGTATCAGTATTTTTCAAAATGCACATGACTCCAAAGTACAGCTAAAGTTAACTACTGATTTTGATGATTTATACTCAATCTGCAGGTGCAACTGTCTTCTACCTAAAAACTCTCTCAGCACCAATAAAGAGATTCCATTTTCTTGCACATGGTAGCAATTTGCTTTAATATTCTGTATAGCTACTATTGGTCTCCAATAACAAATTCATTTATCAGGTTATAAATGAAGGCTCTTCATTCCCCCAATGTTCGTGCTAAATATGAACCTCCAATTTTATAATGTTTGCAAATGGGATATTAGAGAATCTAAATCTTTAAAAATAGCTTGTTAAATATTTAGGCAATTATTTGATTCTAGGTTCATTATCAATAACCATGTGTTTCTGTTTTCCACTCAGCACCTTCAAAACTTTGTTACAAAAGGAATGTCAACTAAAACATTATAAACAACTCTAAGCAAAAGTTCTTGGAATTAGCTGTACCACAGCCTGAAAAAGAAACAAGTAATTAAAGGTCTTTATAGTTTTCTAACTAGCTCAATCTTCATCTTGAACCAGTTCTCTTTTAAACTTTGCCAGATTGAGTCATTCCACACCAAGAAAAATCAATTTCTGTAGCAGCTATAGTTTCTAATACATGTAACATATAATTTCACTATGTACTATTAAATATGGTTTCCAGGAGTTTCTTCTTGACATAGACATCAAAAAGAATCTTTAACAAATTTCATCTTTAAGCAACATAACAAATACGTAATAAATATATGTAAACCTGTCAGGTGGCAAAAATAAATCTTTGTTCATGATTCAAATCCCCTGCTTCATAGGAGTATTGATAATCCTAACTCTTAAAGAGCAGCCCAAGAACCCCAGCCAGCTGCTTGCTGTCCCTAATTTTATTAAAGACAAAATATACATATGGCAATAACCTAAAAAGTACAAAGATTCCACTTGCCTTAGTCAGTTCTTATCACAAAGATGTATCTGACACCATACAATTTATACTTTCATACAGAAAGATGTTTGCTTCTCTTCTAACAAAAGAAAATCTCAGCTCATGTATATTGGATTATTAATTCAAAGGAGTAATAGTGAAATCAAATTTATTAGTCAAAAATTCAGAATAGGAATTAATGTTAAACTCTTCTACAATGAAACCTTCAAAATATTGCCAACCTGAAGTTTTCAGCACAAGGTGTTTTATTCCAAGTCCCATGGGGGCAATTATATATACTGAGATTAAGAACATTCTTAACCTGAGTTCAGGCTGGCACAGTTCCTGTTGGGTGAGTAAACATTTTCTTGATAACCCCAATGAAGAGTCTGAGGCTTAGATTGTTGTATGATGTAAACAATATGAAAATTTTAAAAATTATAATATCTACAACATTATAAAATTATAAAATAAAAGGACCATTAATTCTTTTCCTAAGGTCTGTGACTAACAGCTTTCATAGTTGAGGCCTATAAAAGCAAATGGCAATGTTCTGTGTTGTCATGAGACATTTTCTCAGAAGGCCAAAAAATAAAACCAGATACAAGATGCACATCATTATTATTATTACTGATATACGTATGATTAAAAATAAATTTGCCTTCCCTCAATCTTTAGCCAGGAGATTAAAGGATTTTTACAATAATTTTGATCATTAAGAAAAAAAAAAAAACAGACGACAATAGCTACGGAAACTGTAAACCAAATATAAAATAAGCCAATACAACACATCTCCTCTTAAAATCCTCTTCTTTGTAGTTACCCAATTGTTTCTAAATGTTATTTTAATTTTGTACCATGTAGTGGTTTTTAAGAAATTGGACTAGAACAAAGCAACCTCTTTGTCCTGTTTTTTTTTTACAGTTGTTTTTTACACACATATTTGTATATACAACTTTTAAAATAGCTGCACTATTTTACATCTCACTGTTAGAGAAGTGCAGTCCAAGCAGACCATGCTTCTCAATATATTAAAAATATTAAATAAAACCCAACCAGTTTCATATATTTCTGATAGTCAAGCTGGCTGGAAAAAAAGGGTCTGGAGAAAAAACAGGCAGTTGTAAAACAGGATCAGTCTTTCTTCACAAACACACTACTTAAAAATCTTGCTATTTCCTTATCTTATTCCTTTTACAGCGTCTCTAAAATCTCACCTTAAAAGTTGGAAATAACACACTGCTAACTTACAGACAAAATCTGTTGCAACATGCATATGTCAATTGCCCACTCAACCAACTGCAACCCTGAGGATTTTTCTGGCCCAGTAGAAAGAGGAAACACTAAGATAATCTCTGCTGTAGAGTTGCTTCTCCAGTTGACAATTTCATGTTTTCAGGATGTTTCTTGGGCATGCATGTATGACAGTCACTTCATGATTCTACTTTCCACAAGAAGATATCTCCTCTACTGTCTTTCATCCCAAGAAAGCCACTGTCATCCATCCAAAGGTTTTCCAAGGTAAACCAAAGTCACTTCTGTGTTGCCATATACAGCAGAAACTGCTGGATACAAGCAGGCCTTGGGAAGCCCTCTAAAGGCAACCCCCAGGAACTCATATCCACGTTCAAAAGCTAAAGTCTTATCTTCCATGTCCAAAATGACTCGAATTCTTTCTCCTATCTGCAAACAGATAACAAAAGAAGGTTAGAAGAAAACCCACCAAGGGCATAGGATAGAAGAAACATGAGACAAATGAATAAGTTGAAAATATTATTTTGGATATATACCCTAAAAGTTATTTAGAGAATAACTAAATGTTTCTTCCAAGGAGAAACATTTGGAAGAAAATATATCAATTTCATTACAATTGCCTATTTTGATAATTTTTTTTAAATTTAAGACTTGCGTGGGATCTACATTTAATACTGAAAATTTAAATATTCCCTTTGAACAGTCTCCAGATTTTATTTACTCTTTGTTAAAAGGCTTTTCTTAAGGTTACCACTAAAAGCTATAACTTGGTATAGCATTTACAAAAAAGACTAAATAAACTTTTCAAATTACTATAGCATGTATATGTAAAATGAAATATTATTCATCCATAAAAAGAAATGCGCTTTTAATATATGCTACAATATGGATGCATCTTGAAAACATTATGGTAAATGAAATAAGGCAGATATATAAATATAAATATAAATATTATATGATTCTACTTATATCAGGCACCTAGACTATTCACATTCATAGTCAGAAAGTAGAACAGAGGTTACCAGAAGCTGGGGGCAGGGAGGGAAATAAAGAGTTATTTTCTAATGAGCACACAGTTTTTATTGAGGATAATGAAAAAGTTTGGGGTATAGATTATGGTGATGGTTATACAATGTTGTGAATGTATTTAATGCCACTGAACTATACACTTACAAAGGGTTAAAATTATAAATGCTGTATATATTTTACCACAATAAAAAAATTACATATATACTATAATAAAATACTTACATAGCTTTTAAAGTTTACAAAGCAATTCTATAAACAATGCGGAACCTACATGGTCATGAATAGCCAAATCTGACTACAGATTCTAAAGATAGAGAATAGGCTTATTAAATAGTCACTCTGTAGACCACTGCTCTGAAACATCTGTTCGTTATAAAAACAGAAACACTGATTGTTAACTAAACTGAAAGCACAATATATCCAGTTATTTTCCCATTTGGAAAAGCAAAGAAATAAGAATGTTTTATCTTTACAACTTGCATCTAGAAAAGGTTGAAACATCTATATACTTGGAGGCAGAAAGTCCTAACATTTGCAATAAAAATAATAATTTAATACTTGCCAAGTATAACTCCTGCTGTTATTACTTTCCTTCACTGTTTTTCCTAACACAAATAACTACTAACATCTGTTTTTTTTTCTCCCTTTGCCCAACTCATGATTAACCTATACCCCATTTTATGGACCCAAGAAGATCCTAATCATCATCGCAACTACTGTACCATCAAAACATGAAAAACAACAAAAATTAGAAAATTAATGTCTTGTTAGATATTCGTTTTGTGCTTTATTTGTTTTATCTTTTTTTTGATGATGACATTGATCCTAGGAGTTATCCCTATTTTACAGAAGATGAAACTAAGACAGTGTCACTCCTGGTGAAATTGGCAAGTTTGCTTTACCTTTGATGCGCATAGAGTATGCACACAGCATAAAGATCAGAAAGCAGAAATCTTACTAACTTTAAGCGTCAGAGGGCAATACTTGGAGATGGCAGAGTAATTAGAAACTTAAGAGTAAGAACTCTAGAAGCAACGGAACCACCAAGAGAATGAGCCCCCAAATCTGAGAATAAACTCTGCCCAAATCCAGGTGTGACCACTATACTGCACAGATACAGGGGGAACCATCAGAGAACCAGGCTGAAAAAGTAGCAGCTATAAGGCCCCACCTCACTCTACCATAAAAACAAACAAACAAAAAATTGAACAAAGACATTAGCTGCTGCATAGCACGGTGGAGACAGTTTACAGCTTTAGTCTAACTGCCTGTTAGAACAAGAAAACTTACACCCTTCAGAAAAACAAAGCAATTTCTAGAGGAACAAAACATTCCAGATAATGTGCATATTACTGATAATGTGCAGTTTCCAATTTAAAAATTACTGGATATGAAAAGAAACAGAAAAGTACAACTCATACTTGGAGAAAAAAGAAGTCAATGGAAACTGATTCCAAGTAGGTCTTCATATTGGACTGGCAGACAAAGATTCAAAACAATTATCATAAATATGTGCAAAGCATTAAAGAAAAATCTAGTATTAATGAAGCACAAATCGAGAATCGCAATAGAAAAATGAAAACTATAGAAAAAAGAACCAAATGAAAATTCTAAAGCTGAAGAGGACAATAACTAAAATTCACTAGCCTGGCTTAATAAGAAGAAAGAATCTATGAACTTGAAGATAAAGCAATAGAAATGATCTAATTCAAAAAAAAAAAAAAATAAGGAAAAAAATTTTTTAAATAAAATAGCTTCAGAGGGAGAGAGACAAGGACAATATCAAGCAGCCCAACAACTACATTAAATGTAAATGATTAAACAGTCAAATCAAAAGGTAGAGATTATAAGATCAGGTTTGATAAAAAGCAAGACCCAATTATAGCCAGTCTAGGAGACCCGTTTTTAATACAAAGACAGATTGAAAGAAAAAGGATGGTGGAAAAGAGGTACTTTTAGTAATAAGCATAAGAAAGTTGAAATGACTATATTAAGATCATACAAAATAAACTTAAAAATAATATTATTACTTAAAATAATATTACTAGAGTCAAAGTCGGTCAATTCATAATGATAAAAAAGCTAATAAGGCTGGGAGATATAACAATTATAAATGTATATACACCTAACAACAGAGCTCCAAAAACACATGAAGCAAAAACTGACAGAATAAAAAGAAGTAGATAAATTAACAAGTACAGGTGGAGATTTCAATACTCCTTTCAGTAAATGATTGAACAGGAGAAAGAAAAATCTCCTTTCAGTAAATGATTGAACAGGAGAAAGAAAAATCAGTAAGGATATAGAAGACTTCAATACTATCAACTAACTTGACCTATCATTTATAGAATAGTCCATCCAACAATAGAATATGTACTCAAACACACATGGAACACTCATCAAGACAAATAATATGCTGGGAAGAAAACAAATAAATTTAAAAGAACTGAAATCATACAAGAGTTTGTGTTCTCTGAAAAATAAAGACTAAAGGACTTTCACTATAAAATCACTGCAAGACTAGTCATGGACTTTATCTTCAATGATTATTAAGTCCAGACACCCTTCTTAGGATGTTTGCAGAGACAGAAAGGACAGTGAGAAAAAGATTCTACAAAAGAAAATCCTTCCAGGCTTTTCTATCTCAGGAACTTAAATATATTTTTAGTTCTACTTTAGTATGGCTGCCTTGAGGTCATTACTGAGGCTACAGTTTTCAAGCCATATGTTCCTATGAAATAAGCACTCTATAATTCCTTAAAATTTCCAGTTTCTTATCAGATTATGTTTTAGACTCTGCTGAATCTACGGTAAGTATGTAGCCTTTATGAACAGGAACTATAATTTTGACCTAGAATCAAATAAGTATAGGTAAGACTAAGACGAAAAGAATTTAAAATGCAAAAGTTTGCCTAAACTTTCCTGTCTTTATAGAAATCAATGACACCTTCAGAGGCTTTGAATCCACAAACAGATTAATTAAGTAGCAAAGGGTATATGTGTGCATGCACACAGGTGCATTTGTGAGGGCAAGATGTCTAGAAAAAGTAGATTTGGGTGTGCCATGATATAGGAAAGATGGCAATTTAAAGCATGAGTTGGCAAACTATGGTTCCTGGGCCATATCTGGCCTGCAGCACATAAATAAGGTTTTACTGTAACACAGCTATGCTCATTCTTTGCATATTATCTATGGCTGTTTTTGTGCTATAACAGCAGATTTGAATAGTGACAGAGACCATATGGATGACAAAGCCAAAAATGTTTACTATCTGGCCCTGCACAGAAAAAGTTTGCCAACCCCTGATGTAGAGAGCAAGGATGACTTGTTCAAGGTTGAATACGTATTAGGGAACAAGTATTAAGATAATAGAAGATTATCATTAGAGTAGCAAAGAAACAACAGTTACACCATTTAATTAAAATTACCAAAAAGACATACAAAACTACTATATTAAATTTTATAAATTTAAAACGAATAAAGGCATGATTTGACAAAGGCTCACATCTCAGAAAACACCTATTTCTCACCTGATATTTTGGTGCATTGTTGCACTGTGGAAAACTGCCATTGACTTCTCCATTATGTAGTAGATTATTGTCCACCAGATTCCAGCCCCAGCTCTGGTCATCACTGCCCAACAATGCCACGTAACCTTGACACTGCATGGGAGCCCGTTTTGTGGCAATTCCAATCACTGCCACAGTGCCTAGAGGGCCCTCCCACCATACTTCCCATGCATGGCGGCCCTCACTGAAACCAATCTTGGTCCTTGCACCATCGGTGCTTTGCGCAATGGGGTTTCGATGTAAAGTAAAGCCATTCTTCTTAATGTAGACATTCCTGGAGCAGTCATTAGTACTGAAGGCATGTTGGAAAGCACGTACCTGAAAAGATGAAAAACAGACCAAAGAAACAGAAGTTTGATATTTCTTAAATATTAAAAAATGCCCAAACTTTAGGCTATGTGTTTTTAAACAATAAAGTTATGTATTTCTAAATAGTACAATAAGTATTTCTAAAAAATGGCTAAAGTTTCAGGATGGGATACTAATGTAACATTTAAAATAACTGCCAACTATTTCATTGTTGATAAAATTCTAATGTGTAATATTATTTCTCCAAATAGGCTTCTTAAAATGTCAAAAATATATATACAAGAATCCTTTTATTTTAGAGATAATGCTGAAATGTTTATGGATAAGATAATAATATCAAGGAATTGCTTTCAAATATCCAGGGTTGGAGCAAGATAGTAGGTGGGGTAAACATGAAAACTAGATTGCCCATAAATCAATAATTGGTAAAGCTTGGTGCTAGGTATAGGAAGTCGTTAAACTATTTTCTCTATTCTTGTTTATATTTGATATTTTTATATCAAAAAGTTAAGAGAATTTTCATGTTGGCAATGCTGTAAGCAAAACAACATTTTAAGTAAAATAGAGAACTTAGTCATAGGAGCTCTAAAGTTTACAAAAAACTTTAATAACTACAAACTATCTTAGATCCTTGGCCTCCTTGCAAGGCATCACTCATACACTGAGACAGCACCACCTTCATTTTGCCAAATCAAATAATCCCCTATATAGCATCTAAATTCAACCACTAGAATTTATAGAGAGCCATTAAGAACAGCTGTTATTGATAGGACAGGTTAGCCGACCTTCAGTAATTATCAGTTTTTTTAAGCTTCCAAAACACAGACTGTATGAAAATTGCTACTCTGAACAAATAGCAATTTTTCATGTTATTTGGTTTTGGTGTATATGTTTTTTAAAATACCCTACTTTATTCAAACTACCCAAAAGCATCCAAAGGCTAAGACCCATTGCTTTAGTTAACCTGAGATATCAACTCTAGAATCATAGAATTTCAGTATTAGGAAGGACCCTAAATGTCACCTAGTTCAACTCAAGGATGAGGACATGGACCTAAAAGTCAACAGCTAGTTTGAGCAAGAACCCCAAAAAGAAGTCAGGCATCTAGTACCCTCAGCCAGTGTTCATTTACTATTAGTCAGCACTTCACTATTTCATTATTGTGCTTCAGAGCAGAGAAATTTAATAAAAAACAAACAAATCCTGCTTGTTTCAGGCATCCTATGTTTCCACAAGGAGGCTGTAAAACTGAAGCATTCCTAATTTTTTTTCCCTATCTATTCCTATTTATAATACACTTTTAAGCACCTAAAAGATCAGATTATAGGATAAAAAGGGGGAGTAAAATGTCCTCAAAATATTAAGTACAGCCTAAATAACTAAAAAGACTACTATCAAGACAATTAACTCCTTATTATAAAATATTTAATTAATACTTACCTATGCCTATCCGCAATTCTTATAAATTCCAATTGCTTTTCCTCTATACTTATTCTCTTTGTCACACTGACATTGTTGACAAGCTTTTCCTCAAAGTACTATAACATTTCCTATTACCTTGGACTATCTTTCACTGTATACTTTTTTGGTGACTATCCTAATCCTGCTCCCAAACTCTCCAGAACTCAGTCTTCAGTCTTCTACCTGAATTTTTCCAGATATGTCATTCTAAAACAGTACCTTTATTACATTGCATCCCAGTTAAATAACCTTTGATAGTTCCGTATTGACTACCATATGAACTGTAAATTCTGCCTGGTCTTCAAAGCCCTCCAGATGTGGTTCTTCCTATCTCTAAGTTCGTGTTGTTCTCCTTGTCTCCCATATATCCTCTAAGACCAGCTCGTCTTACCACCTCCATGAAGCTATCCTTAACCAGGACCACCCAATCTCCCTGATTTGACCCTCCTGAACTCCTACCCATCATAGTCAGCACCATATAACACTTAATTCTGTACACACCCCAACCACTTGATTCTAGTAAAAAATATATTGCAAAAAATATGATCTAACCTAAATGAATCAAACCTCTGTAGGATATACAGAGGATAGAAGAGCATGTTAAGCTCTTCTTCACACCATGGGAATGAAATACACAAATCCAGACTGAGGGAAACTCTACAGGGTAAACAACCTGGTTTCTTCAACAAATAAGTTACTAGGGTAGGAGGTAGGGAGATGGAGGGTGAATTTGTAGACTGAAATAGCTTAAGAGACATATCAACCGTTTACATAGAAACATTATATAGATCTGATTAAACTGAAAATTAAAAATGAACATCTGAAATTTATGAGATAATTGGAAATTTGAAGTTTTTTATATTTTAGTTCATTTCTTTATACTTTAGATATGATACTGTGATTATGTTAAGTGTCCTTATCTTTTAGAGATGGATACTGAAAACTTCAGGTGAAATGGGAAAATAAATCCATGAATTAATCTATAGTTCCTGTCTCACACTCTTATGCACAACCTGGATGTTAACACTATGGCAAACGGCTTTAAGACATAGTTTAGGATCTGAGTCTGAACTTTAGAGAATTATAGTTAGATGCAAAGTATGGCTGAATAACTGATGCTATTTGGTGACGTGTAGAACATGAACTTTTTAAAAGATGAATTCTAAACAGACTGACAACTTCTGTTACCCAGGCTCCCTGGAAATCCTGATCTTCCTTCTTCCTCATCTTACTCACCTAGTCAACTAGCTGTCCCCTGTGTAGATCTCTTCTCTGCAATAGCTCTCCTAACTATTCCCTTCCCTCCTTTATACACTTGTTCACACATTTGTTCTATACCTTAAGTCCCTCTGATATAGAAACTAACCCTTGCCCTCTCCAATTCATCTATGGCTTAGTTTTTCTAAAGCACAGTTCTTACTTTGTCACTCCTCTGTTCAAACTTCTGTGGTTTCCAACTGCAGAACAAAGCCCAAACTGTATTTCAAGGACCTCCATGATACATCCAGTTTCAGCTTACCTGTAAATATTTTCCACTACTTTAATTCAATATAACTATTTTATATCTTTAGCCTCTCTTCTAAGCTCTAAACTCTATCCCCTAACTGAAATCTCTTGGATTATCTCAAAAACAATGTAAATTCTACTCTATCAAAATTGAATTCATTCCTCCTAAATCTATCTAGCCCAGGTGATCACTATATTATGTAAGCCAGATGTCTAGGAGTCATCCTCAATACCTCCCTCTTCTTCACTCCTAATGCAAATCTATTGCTAAGTCTTATAAATTTTACTTCCTAAATCTCTCTTAAATTTCTCCCCATCTGCTCCACTACTTACTTCCTAATTGATCTACCCATATTTCTAAGGTTCTCTTCAACTTGTTCTCCATACTGAAGCTAGAAATAATCTCTTAAAAATGCATAAAAATCATATCACCAGTCCTCACACTCCTAACCCCCTACTTACAGTTTAAAAAAGTTTCCCTACAAAAGTAGGCCCCAGCCTACTCCTTCTATCTTATCTCAAACCTACCTCACCTTTGCTCTCTATGCTCCAGCCACACTTAAGTATTTTTTTGTCCTTCATACTCATCAGGTTCCCTCCTGGAATGCTCTTCTCTCACTCCTTAACCGATTAATCTTTATCCTTCAGGTCTCAGTTCATGCTTCATTTCTTCAGAGAAGGCCTTCCCTGACGGTCCTAAGTGAAATCCTCTGTTACTGACACTCAGAGCACCATGTTTCTCTCCTTCATAGTACTTAGCACAGATATGATTTCACAATTGTGATTATTTGATTAATATCTATTTTCTCCAATTAGATTGTAAGGCAAGGCATCCATAAGAGCTGTGTCTGTTTTTATTCACCATTCCATCTACAAAACTACACATAGTGCTTGGCAGTCATATATTTTTTAAAATAAAAATATAGTATATGCTGTACAAAGCCTTTGCTTTCCTTTTGTCCTGCCTTTGTTTAGGATATTTCCTTTTCGTAAAATGTACAAACCCTCCCCATCTTTAAAGTTCAGCTCAGATACAACCTCAACCTCAAACCTTCTCCAATCCTCCACTCAACTTGCAAATCTCTTTCACTGAACTTCTAGATATTTTTTTTAATCTAACAGGAGCAATTTCTACCACGTGTTAGTAATTTCTACACATTCTTTTTCTCCCCTATTAGACTGAGGGCGGGCTTCCTTACCAGACTGACTTCTTTTGAATTAATCTTTTTATCAAGTTATTCAAGAAAAGTCCTCCAATGTCTAAATGAACATGCAATTAGCATGTCTACCATACTTATAGTGCTTGTAGTAGAAAGATATACAAAATACTAAACACTTAAGAAACCTAAACTATCTAGGGAAGGATACAAAAGAAATAGGTAACACAGGCTGCCTCCAAGAAGGGAAACTGGGTGGCTGGAGTACAAGGGCAAAAGGAAGACATTTTGCTTTTTTTGAATGTTGACTCACATGAACACATTATCTATTGCATATTATTATATGACTCTTGAATTATGTGAACTTATTACAGAACAATTACAAAAATGTCTCAATTTAAAATAAGTAAAAAACAATAAACTATGTAAAAATAAAAAACTTATGAAGCCTATGTTTATCAGGCAAAATAAGACAAAACTGCAATCTTCCTAACTATACTATGTAAATTAAAGCTAGTATCCACTGAGCATCTACCATGTACAAATATTGTCATAGTAAATTAACATGTTATTTCACTTAGTAGGAAAAACTTGATCATATTTAACAGCAATATTACTCATTTTATTTAACTAAAACCTTCTTTATTACAGAAGAATTTAACATCTGTTTCACATGGGAAAATTTACGACTTACTCCGATCACCACTGACAGTCTAGCACTAAAAAGAGATGTTTTCCAATTTTAATTATTAATGTATTTTTTATGTTTACATTTTAAGTCAGCCTTTATCCTCTCTCATATATGCTCTTGGTGACTGCTATACTTAATAGCTGTTATCCATCTAACTGAACTCAAGCTTGAGGCCTTTTGTTTATATCGCTTGAAGAATCCTCTCAGCTCTACTGTATGTTTATTTGTACAAGTAAATGTATATGAATGTAGTAATATGCACGAGAATCTAGAAGAAAAAAAGGCAGCAAGAAAAACCGGTATTCTATAACAAATAAAACAGATGAGACATACATGACATCAAGGTGGAACTAGGAAAAAGTTGGCAAGGAAGTAGCCACTTAATAGTGGGAGGAGGCAGTATTATGACGGTTAAGTGATGCTGAAAGGAGTCTGGGCTATGAAAGCCTGTATCTCGAAAATTAACAGGATGCCTAGGACCACACTCACTTATAAGCCTGAAACATAGTGCTGGGAATTAAAGAAGACCGGGGTGAAAAAAAAAAGATTCTAAATCAAAACTTGGAAAAGATGAGGTAAAATGTGGAGTGAAAAGGAAGATCTTTGAAATTAAGAGGATGTTAAGGCAACAGGGCGATCTAATGAAGCCTATTTGAAAGGCAGGGAGAAAAATGAGCGTATTAAAGGTACAACAATGGGGGTGGTGTGTCTTTAAAGGGAAATACCGTGGAAAGTAGAATGAGTGATGGAAAACCATGGATGGGAAAGCAACTGGTCCTTTAAAAAGTGTATCACGGAAGTGCAGTGGGTTAAGGAGCAGAACTTCAATCCAAAGAGAAAAGAACCTTTATGGAGGGGTAAGGAACGGTATTGACCGGTGCGGTGGAAAGGCGAGATGGTGAAGCGAGGCGTCTGACTCAAGCTTAGGTGGGAAGTGCTGAGAGCGTCGCGCAGGAGCGGGGCTGAGGGCAGCGGCGTCGCTCGGGGCTCCCTCACCTTGGCCTTGTAGCTGGGCAGGTTGCAGAGGATGTCCGTGCGCAGAGCCTCTTCGGCCAGGCTGCGGGCACACAGGCTCCGCCACACCTCGCTGTTCTCATCGCCGTGCAGGCAGCGGTACCAGTGCTTGCACACCAGGGCGCAGCTCCGCAGCTCGGACAGCTCCAGGTAGGAGAACACCAACTCCAGCACCCGGCTGGGCAGCCGGCCCCCGGCCCCCGCGGACCCAGAGCCCGAGCCGGAGCCTGCGCCGCCGCCGCCGCCACAGCCAGCGCCGCCCGAGGCTGTTCCAGCCCCAGGGGCCGGGGCCGCCATCGCCTCACCAGCCGGCCCGAGGGCCGCCTCCGCCGCTTCGCCCCGTCTCTGCTGGGGAGGCCAAACCTCGCCTTGAGACCGGAGCGGCGCGCTCACCGCCCCTTTCCCAGGCAACCGTCCGGCCCTGCCACCACCACCCCCGCCCCTGCCCGGGGGCGTCCGCCGCGCGCCCCGCCTCACTGAGGGCAGACGCACCCGCCGCGCGGGCGTCCCCCGCCCCTCCCCCGCGGCTCAGCGCGGCCGCCGGAACCGCCCGGCCAGCGCGGCCTCCCCGCGGCGGGCCCGCGGCTCCGCCATGCGGGTTGAGGGCACGAAGCAAGGGCGCACGCCCCGCTCGTTCGCGGTTCCTCCCGGGCCCGGATGTGACTGTTCGGCTGAGGCGCCTCGCGCCCGACGCTGCCTGGGATTGGGCGCCCGTGGGTGACGTCATCACCAGGCGCCGCGGAGGGAAGCGGGAAGCGCAGGTAGGAGGCTGGCGCCGGGGGTCCTCGTGGCTGCCCTCCGGTGTCTGCCTTTTCGTCTCCGGGGGGTAGAGATCACGCGCTGGCTGCCCAAGGCCTTTCTTCCTGTGAGTTTCCTCCTGCCAGCTCGGTCTCTGCCTCAGACTCCAACCGAGCGCATGAAGTTTCTCTCACAAATTCCTGGCCCCGCAGCCTTCGGCTCGAGTGGGCTCTTCCTTTCCGTTCGGCACATGAAGTCTTGTGTTCCCCCAAGTAACGGTCCTTGTTAGAAAGTGTCCCAGCGAGTCTTCGGAAAGTCAGGTCGCCGCATGGGAACCTCCCTCCCCAGCAGCGTTTGATAAACCTCAAAGTGCCGTTGAAATGCTTATGAAGTGCTACGTTCATTTGGGCAAGATGTAGCCTTGCTCAGCCTTTCCTATCATCTCACCGATTAGTAGGCCGATTAATG
Organism: Cynopterus sphinx; assembly: GCA_030015415.1. Classification (NCBI taxonomy): domain Eukaryota; kingdom Metazoa; phylum Chordata; class Mammalia; order Chiroptera; family Pteropodidae; genus Cynopterus; species Cynopterus sphinx. The sequence goes on from CM057380.1 coordinate 50,289,131, forward strand.
TGTTTTCATGTAGACAGTCCGGGGAGAATGACGTAGAGGTTAAAAGTATACGTGGCTTCTTGGAAGAGAAAGGATTGCAGCGTTATTTGGTCACGTTTTCCGAGGTGGCCCAGAAAGTTTTCGGACAGCCTTTACAGTGTGAAGAATGCTTAATGGGAGAAAATAACTATAACGTGAGCCTGACCCTCTACTGAGGAGCTTTACGCGGGTTTTTATGTAACTCTCAAAACATCTCTGAGGTAATTATTAAAATAATAGGCTTCCCAGATTCCCTAAGTAGTCAACTCCATTGTCTTGCCCTTATGTAGCAAGAAGTCATTCCAGAAACTGCTCTTTTGTTTCCTAGTAAAAATAGAACAGCAACTACCTTCTCTACTCTGATACATGGTGTTTGATTTTTGCGTTCCCTTCCCAGCTGATTTTTTCCAACATGCTTAGTAATCCAGATTCTTTTCATTCTTGCTAATGCCAGTGGTGCAGCCCTTTCGTCATGTTGTTAGCTATCCAGCTTCAGATCAAGACCAACTTTGGAAAACCAAAACATATAAAGAAAAGTTGACCTACATTCATTACAGTGATAGTGACTACAGTTTTATTAATTAATTTTTCAGCTCTCAACCATAGAACATCCAAGGAAGGAAGACCAGCTTTTTCTGGAAAGACACTTAAGTTTCTTTTAAATCTTCAAGAATGAGTAGAGTTGGGGCATCTAAGAAGGGTCAAAGACCCAGGCAAAATGAACAGCTTTAAAGTCACACTTGAAAAGAACAAGTGGATATATGGAAATATGACTGGAGCAGAGCGTTTAGAGTAGCACTCATTCAGTTACTAAAGATGTTGGCCTTTATCCTGTCTGTCATAGTATAGGTGAGGTAGAGCCTTTCAAAGAGTTGATCAGACAATTCTGGTGCTAATCTACTTCGGTTAGTTTAGTGACTTTTTGTGAGAAAGTACCCACCAATCCGCCCAGGTAGAATTTCAAAGTAGGAAAATATTTTCTTTATCATACCTCCTTTTCTTTATACGGATCTTTTACCTACTCATCACCCTCCTGACCATGCTTCATCCCTCAAGTTCAGTATCCTCATTCTGTCCCCTGGCTGTTTAAAGCTGCCAATTGTTGTACTCCACCCTTTCTAAAAATGCTCTCAAAGTACCCCACTCTCCCTCCCACCCCCATTCCAGTCCATGATCTCATTAGGTGTTGGAGGAATCTCTATTAGCTAATTAAAGTAATTCACAATAGGATATGATTAATTGTGCTTGACACCTTTAGGCATCTGTGTATGAGAAGTTTGAGTTGATACCTGAATGTGAGGATAGTGGCACTTAACCTATTTCTGGTATATTTTCCAGTCTCAATGAGAAAAAAAAGAAAGAAAGAAAGAAACTGGCTTGACACCTTATTTCTGAAAGTTTGTTTTGATTTAACCGAGATTTAATTAAATTTTTCCCATTACCTTGTACCACAGATATCTGATTAACACTTTTCGATGGTGGTCTTTGTGTTTCAAATAATAACAAATTTTAATTTTGCAAAGTAAACAAGTAATTTCGGGGGCTCTGGTTGAATCATAGATCAATACTCTGCATGATAAATGTTGATTGACTAAAAAGCTTGTTTTTTACTCTGGCACATAAAGGTTAAGGTAGAGCTGACCTTTGTCTTAACAAGATTAGTAGACTGAGTTACTATTGGTTTCATTAATAGAGAAATTTACAGGAACTGTGTTGTCTGTAATTGTTCCTTTAAATATAAAATCTATCTGTTGCCTGACCTCACACTTTGAAGTGAAGCTTAACCAGAAGTGTGTTTAAAATTGAGTTACTCTTTTCCAGAAAAGAATTGTATTAGGAAGAAAACCTGCTAAAACTTTTGTCTGCCAGTAGGCATTTACTTAGGTCCTCTGTGAGTAAATTTATGATGGAGAAACCCTGCCTCATTCTTGCCTTAGAGAAAACCCAAAATCCCAGTAGAGATCCAAAAATTATATACACACAAAATCCTAAAGCTGTAGAGGGTGGACTTCTGGACTTTAAAGTTACTACATCATAGAGGAAGTAAGTAATCAATACTGTAAAGACTCATAACAGAGTTAAACACAATTATTTGTAATTTAAATTACATTTTCAATAGCTAATTCAAATTTTCATATTTTAAAGTAGGATATTGTCTTTATTACATAAATCAATAGTTCCTAAGCCTAAATGATATTAATATTTTTTATTTTAAATTGTGCTGTCATTTTTTTTTCTGACATTTTCCAAGAGTCTTTGTTATGGTAGATTATTATTTAGCATTTCAAAACTTGTCAGCAAAAATCAAACCACCATGGCTCCCTATCTTTACCTCCCTGTGAGTCATTTCCTCTCCACACCTCTCTATTAAAACTTTCTTGCTTCAGTCTCTGTATAATTAGTTTCCTCTGTATATTAATTGAGTGCTTCTGCTGAGATAAAAAATATATATATCTTTTTGTATTTTTGCCATTTTGTTGTCTTTATGAAAATTGCTATCTGATTTTGTGACATTTCTGTTACTTTGATTACTAAGAAATAAGTGATTTTTTTTGCAGTCTAGTTTGTGTGTGTGTGTGTAGGTATATGGCTAAAAGTGGGAGGAAACAAGCTTTGTGTTGGGAATAGAAATTTTAGGAATATTGTCAGATTATTTTAAATGATTTTTCAAACCAATATTAAGAAATTTATCTCTGTACTATTGGACTAAATTCAGGTATTGTGTCTGAAAATAGTAAAACAACTACAACAGTTCTTCACTAGATAAATTCACCTTTGCTTGTGAAATGAAGAATTAAATTTAACCAACTTTGTTTGCTTCCTTGTGTCTGGCCACTTAAAGTTGTGTAAATTGCCTTGATTTCCTTTTTTGCTTCACCCAATAGGCAGTTATGGCAGAGAAGTATGTGGCGATTTCAGTTTATAGATCTGGGATGCCTCGCATATCAGGAATCCAAATTTCATGCATAAGTACTATTGCATAAGTGCAAGTATGTAATAATGTGATTAAAAGTTTGTGAGTATATTTAAAAGCAGTTATGCATTATTAGTAGCTTTTAGTCATTTTCTGTACTTTCAAAGAATACTAACCAGTATAACTATTGTTAAGAGAAATTGTTAGAACAGGGTCTTCACTATTTGAAAGTTTGGGATCCCTTTATATTGTATCCCATGTACAAATCCTAAGGTCCAGGTAACCAGCTCTCCAGAAGAGTTTTGGTTTAGTACAGATTTTCAAATTCTAGCCTGCATCAAAATCATCTGGAGAAGTTATTAAAACATTGCTGGGCCCCAACCGCAGTTTGTGCTTCAGTGGACCTAGGCATTTCTAGGTGATGCTGATGCTGCTAGTCTGGAGACCATACTTTGAGGACTATTGGTGTAGTATAAGAAAAGTGATAATTGTAATTGTTTAGCACTCATTATATACCAAGCACTATTAATATTGTCTCTAATTTTCTCTGATTCTATGAAATTAATGTTATTATGACTTCCATTTTATAGAAAAGGAAAGTGAATCAGAGTTTCAGTTTCTTGCCCAGTCACCCATCTAATAGGTTATAGAGCTATTTCAACCCATAGTCTAGTTTTAGAGTTCATTCTCTAAAGCATTCTGATCAAAGATATAACCTGATTATGCAGCCCCCTTTTAAAAAGAACTTTTTCTAATTTAAAATAAATACAGTATTATGTGAGCATCACATCAAAGACTGGACAACCAGGTGTACCTGGATTCCTGATTACAAGGGAAGCCCATTTAGGCACATTCCAGCCAGGTGCACAATAACCCTATGTTCAGCTAAGCTTTTGTAGACTTCATCTTCAAATGTCTTTTTTTTTCTTTCAGTTTTTAGATGTCTTTTTAAAATATTTAGATAAAATATTACTTATTGCATTTGTCTCCCACCATCAAGTTCTTAAATAAGACATAAGATTATATTTTTTCCCCCCTCTTCACAGAGTCTTCTGTGCCATTATGGCTGTCAAGTGGTCTGGTGGACATTCTTCTGCTATCCTCTGCCTGAATGCAAATCAAGAAGGACTAGTGGCTTCTGGAGCAGAGGGTGGAGATCTCATGGCTTGGGGTGAAGATGGGACTCCATTGGGACACACACGCTTCCAAGGGGCCGAAGATGTTACCAGTGTCTTATTCTCTCCCTCCTACCCAACCAAGCTCTATGCCTCACATGGAGAAACCATTAGCATACTAGATATCAGGTCTCTCAAAGGTTCTCTGGACCATTTTCATGTGAATGAAGAAGAAATCAATTGTCTTTCACTGAATGAAACAGAAAACCTGCTGGCTTCTGCTGATGACTCCGGGGCAATCAAAATCCTAGACTTGGAAAATAAGAAAGTTAGCAGATCATTGAGGAGACATTCCAATATCTGTTCTTCTGTAGCTTTTCGGCCTCAAAGGCCTCAGAGCCTAATATCATGTGGACTGGATATGCAGGTGATGCTTTGCGAAGAGTACTTGGGTAATTTCTAAATGAGATGTGCTAATAGAATCAAATTATTGATCAGACTAAAGATATTTGTAATTTTCTATTATCTACTACCATGTCTTCTACTGTGTTTCATGCTTACTTAACAAAGCTTACTAGATTTTACTTACAAAGTAATCATCAATTCTTTAGTCTTCCTTCCTTAATGCTTTAATACTTTCCTGAAACCTGAGGATTCAGTATTTGATTCTAAACATTTATTTTAACAAAAGGGCTTGCTGAAGGCAGAGTTTATCACTCACTTTCTACAAATACTATTTTGTTTTGTTTTGTTTTCAAAAAGTTGAAGGGATTAGATCTGTTTTTATTTTAAAATTCTTCGATGCATTGATTGAAATATTGTATTTTGGTGACCAGGATCAAAGCATTGTTTTCAAGTAGAGTTTTGAAAGGAATATCACAAACTAGCCCAAATTCAGAGAAAGGGCATTGGGGCGGGGGTAGATCTATCTAGAAACCCCACGATGTGGAGGAGCTGGAGATATTTTATTTTTGGTTTTCATGAGGAGGAAGAATGGAGTACGCTGGTCTAAATAGAAGTTATAGAGAAGCAGGTTTTGGTTTAATAAAAGAAGAAAGCTTTAAATAGCTTGTACTTTCCCACAGCAGATGTGCTTCTTCTTGAGAATAAATCTCTTGTCACTGGATTGGGAATAAGCACGGCTTCTTTCTGGTGAGCACTTAGTACTTTCCAATGCTTACATATATTAATTTTCATCCTTATCACACCCTAATAGTGATTTCATCTTTAGACATGAGGAAACAGATTGAAATTAAATGCCTGTATAACTGCCTCACTTAGGATTCAAATCTTAGTCTCTCTGACTCCAAAGCTAATATTTTTTCTCTGTGACACCAGAGTATTCAAACAGAATATCAGTAGTGTGGTAGAGAAGGTTCTTGGTTTGGGAACAGGTGACTTCCGGGCAGGGGCGGGGGGAACGTTGTTTATTAATGTTACGTGCCAGCATTATTCTAGGCATTTCATCTACTTTCTCAACTATGTACAGTATCTCTAGGACCGTGACAAAAGTTTTGTCTTTCCACCTTCTTGCCCAGTGATATTTACCACTCCCGCCTCTACTCTCCCCACCCCCTCTTAATTTAGAAATAGATGAGGTTGGTTTTTGTTGTCACTGTGACTGCCATTCCCCCTCCCTCAAGTTACTGGTATTTAGTAGGCAGAATCAGTGTATGTCCTACAGTGCTGGCACAGTCCTTAAACAATAAAGAATTATCCTACTAAAAATGTCAATATTGCCTATGCAGAGAATTTATCTAGACTTATGGGGCACTGTGAACCTATGACCTCTAAACTCCTTTTCCACTCCTAGGTCTTGAGCAAGCCCTTTTAAACCTCCTACAATTTTCTACCCTTGTAGTGATAGTCTTCCTACTTGGTCATGCAGAAAGACCTACACAACTAGGTGGATATCTGTTTTAAGTAGGCAGGTAGTACAGTGTCTCTTTGACTAGTCATCCTTTCATCCTGAAGTTATACCAGTTTTCAATCACAGGTTCATTATTTAATTACTAGGCCTGGCAATAAACATTTATGTGTTCAAAAATGACCTGGTATTCTTCAGATTAGGTAAGTAGGCATCCAGAATTTACCATTTTGCATCCAGTTCTAGGCAGGAAGCTTTAGCAGAAGGCAGCTGCTAGAGAACAGTATAGGAAGTAAATATTTTGTCAAAAAGGAGGCTTAGGTAGTTGCTTGACTGCCAAGAATTGCTAAGTTTGCTGTAGATTACCTTCTGCACTGGGTTATGATAATCACAACAGTGGCTAAGACAGCACAATCATGCTTTTAAGAAATTATTTCCTATTTGCAACAACATGGATGGACCTAGAGGTTATTATGCTGAGCAAAATAAGAGAAAGATAAATACCATATGATTTTGCTTATATGTAGAATCTAAGGAACAAAAAAAACAAACCAATCAAAAACAGTCACAAATATAGAGGACAATCTGGTGACAGCCAGAGGGGCGGGGATTGGGGGCTGAAGGAGAGGGTAAAGGGTTAAAGGAGTACAAATTGGTTAATAGATAAGTCACAGGGATGGAGAGCATGGCATAGGGAATGCAGTTAGCATTAATGTAATGACTACGTAGAGCCAAAGGGGTAATGAGTAATTGGGGGGATCATTTCATAAACTATATAAATGTCTAACCAATGGAATGTATACTTGAAACTAATAACAAAATGCTAAAAATAAATTATTTCCCTACTGACACTGAAACTTTTCTTCCACAACTTACCTTTTAAAACCTGGTTATCCAGTATTATTCTAAATTTTAAAAATAGCTGATTGGGGAATCCAAGAGTATAATTATAATAGTGGCAGTTCTTATCAGGTTGATTTTGAGAGATATTTCTCTTTGAGCAAATGCATTTTATCTCAAGGCTGGAATTGAATTACTGCCACACAAAGTAGTTATGTTCAGCATACCTATTCTTCTTATATAAATCATAAAAACTATCTTTTGATTTAGATAGGTAAAGCATACTCAAAGAGTCAGGGACCTTAAGAACAAAGTGATTTATTAAGATAATTGAGACCTCTTTAGGTATAAATAATATATGTGTTAAGGCATAATATTAAATAAATACATGTGTAAGCACCACTCAAATACAGTATAAAAACCTTTAGAAATTTGGAACCATCATATATTTTTGTAGCATGCGTGATTCTTCCCCGTCCCATTTCCACACTTCAATGTATAGGTACAAAGGTTTGTTCTTTTCTGGAGTTTGAAAGATTGCTAGTACCAACACTTAAGGATCAGGCTGATGAAGAAGGCTTTATTTACTTTTCTTTTTTAAGTGGAGAGGGAGAAATTTTTGTGTAGGGTCACTTTGTTATGGTTGCATTCACTTCTGAACATTGGTCAGTTGGACACTTTCTCTCCCATTGATGTTTTATAGGACTGTAAACCCCAAACTCTTGTATTCTTTTCCTTCAATATCTGTAGCTCTCCTTAGGGTAATATTGTATAAACAGGTGGTTGAGAAATTATGAAACACCTTGGAGTCTTTGGTATTCAGTAAAAATAAAGAAGCATAAAGAAAATTGTTCCAAGCAGGAACAATTTGGGCATCTTCAGTACTTGGAAATGATCTTGAATTTGTAATCTGGAGTGGTTATTAATACATTTAGATGATTTAAGTAAATATAAAAATGTTTAAGCGGTGGCTTTTTCACGTAGTGGTTAGCACGTCTGCTTTGCACACAGAAGTCCTGGGTTTGCACCCCAGGTGGATCCACGGACCATATCCCAGGTGCACCAGTCCCCTCGCCTTCAGAGATCCAGTTCTTAAGGGGAAACGGCAACATCCATGGGTCAGGGGTGGAAGTGGGTGGGGGGGAATTAAAATGGGGAAGAAAATGTTTAAGTTGCTAAAAACACTTTGGGTATAGTTTATGTTTGGATGTCTTAGGAGTACAGAAAATATAATCCAAACACAAAGGGGCTGTGTGAGAAACTTGTAGGTATCTGCCCATGATAGTTAAGCTGGCAGATTTTCTGATATTTCTTTAATTTCAGTTTGTTAGTAGTATCTTGGCTTCACCCAAATACCTATTGCTGGCCACTTAGTATAATTTTATAAATCCAATTCAAAAGGATTTTCAGTTCTTTCCATAGTAGAAGCAGAATATAAGTGTTATTAGATTTCACTTCTTCTGAAAGGCTGAGTTGACGTGAGTTAACCTTGAATAGAAAACAAATTCTTAATATCACCAGCAACAGTAATCTTGTCAATTAGAATCTATGCTTTTGACTATCTAACAAGGTCTTACTTATCCTAGTGTCCATTTTAAATTCAGTTATAATTCAGGGATAATACAAGATGGTAAAATAAAGTTGTCTGTTCTCTCTAAAAGAATTAAGAACATTTTCCTTTCCAAATTGCTTACTACAGGTAGAAAATGAATCACTAGAGAGTAAAATCAATTCACAAAGCTTATTTTGTTTTCTAAATGGATTTTGATTAGCATTTTATTTAAATCAATTTATAGGTTCAAGATCATGGTAGGGAACAACAACAACAAAAAAATATACCAGGATATTAAATTAATCAACAGACAGGTTTGGAATTTGTATTTTTTCCATGCAATATGTTAGGCATGAACAAAGATTAATTAAATCTAAAAGAACTGACAAGCTTGTAGTACATGTCAGTTAACAGAAGAAGAATTAAATATGGGAAAGAGAGAAGTAGGCTGGAATAGTTAGGAAAGACTTAGAGGGACAAAGACTTGAGCTAATCCCCTAGGGTGGGTAATTTGGGTAATGGGAAAGGAAAGGAAAAAAACCCTAGATAGAAATTATTTCAGTGGTATTCCAGATTTAGTTTATTTAGTTGATAGGTATGTAACCAGCACAGATGAAAATTAATAAATTTCATAGCATATTTTACTTGTAGAGATGAGGTTAGAATGACTTAAAGAACTGGCAACTGCTTATGAATTTGTATTACTCTTTAATGGGTTTGTTAATTGAAAGTTATTCAGAATCTTTTTTCTAAAATCCACTTTATGGCCCATTGACATTCTAGTTTTGGTAGCAGGGTACCATTCCACTGGCAAGTTGTAGTGCCATCTAAAATTTTTTTAAAATATTACTGGAAATGCATCCTACTAATCACTCTTAGGCTACTTTGATGATTTTATTAGAAGCAGAATAAGCATGGTAGTTAAGCAAAATGGCTAGAACTCTATTTGACTGTGTAACTTCCTTTTATTTAAAGGTGATGCTGTGGAACCTTCAGAAAGCCCGGCCACTCTGGATTACAAATTTACAGGAGGATGAAATGGAAGAAATGGAGAGTCCACAATCACCTGGTCAACTTTTAAACCCTGCTCTAGCCCACTCTGTGTCTGTGGCATCATGTGGCAATATTTTTAGTTGTGGTGCAGAAGATGGTAAAATTAGAATCTTTAGAGTGATGGGAGTCAAGTGTGAACAGGAACTGGGATTCAAGGGCCACACTTTGGGGGTATCCCAGGTCTGCTTTCTGCCAGAATCCTATTTGCTACTTACTGGAGGGAATGATGGAAAGATAATGTTGTGGGATGTAGGCAGTGAAGTTGAGAAGAAACAGAAGAGTCCTACAAAACATACCCACAGGAAGAAACCTAAAAGAGCAACTTATACCAAGCAGGGTGGAAACACTAATGCTTCAGTAGCAGATGAAAAACAGGGCAAAATTTTACCAAAGCTAAGTATTGAACATGGAGAAAAAGTGAACTGGCTCTTGAGTACAAAAATAAAGGGATACCAAAATATATTAGTAGCTGATCAAAGTAGTTGTATATCTCTGTATCCCTTACATGAATTTTAAATTCAATAAAAACACTTGAAAAACTGCAGCAAAACCTTTTAGGTTAAAAAAATTCTGATTCTTTGTTTAAAAACTGTTGTGTAGAATAATACCATTCTGTTGTATTGAGCAAAAGAAGATACTTGGATAATGCTTTATATAGTAAATGAAACTAAAATTTGAGGCAAGAGAATTATTATTCACTGAGTACTGATCACGTACCAGTGATTTTACATATATTTCATTTTTTTATTCCAAATCAATTTAAGTGAATGATTTCCCACATTTTATTGCTACGGAAATTGAGAGAAATGTTCTGTAACTTGAGAATCCAGGAAAATTGCAGGCCTAATTACTTTCCTACAAAGGATTTTGGTTGTCTTATCAAGCCTCCTGCCTTAAGTCCACATTCTGATCCAGATGTGGTCACATCATCAATTATAACATGAGTTATTTTGGGTCCTAGAACGTTATGAGTAGCCTGACCAACTTGGAAGAGGAAGCCTGTTCTTGTTCTTTGTTGTTTTTGAGAAGAGGGTTCCAGGGTCAAATAAGTTTAGCATATTATGCAGCAATCCAGGCCATGTTGTTGGTAGGACCAAGAATAAGCTGAAGTCATGAAAAAGGTAGAAATAGAAGAGGTAGAAAATAGAGGCCAAGGTAATATGTCAAGGATAAGTTCTTTTTCATCTTGGCCTGGAATGCTGTCTTCTGCACATGTTCTTTCAGCTTCTGCTTATACTTCCTGCTCTTATATTAAAAATTTTGAAGAGGGAATCATTGGTTACCATTATCCTTGTTTGAAGAGAACTCTCCAATAAGCGTAATTTAAGTGAGAATGCTTGTTGAAAGTGACAGAAACCAAATTTGAATTGGCTTAAGAGAATGAGAAGGAATTTATTGACAGATAACTGAGATGTCCATGGATAGTCAGGATAGCTAAGCTAATAGGATATGAGTCTGTAGGTGCCCCATCTTGTGGAAAATCTTCCCTAGAGGTGAAGAGATGGAATCCTCACTGTAATTTTGAGCCTAAAATCAACCATGCCTGAATCAAGTGTATTCCTGGAGCGTTTTTTTGTTGTTGTTGTTGTTGTTTTTTTTGCTTAAGCTATTTTAGCTGCATCTATTTAACTTGCATCTAAAAGTCCAGAATAATTAGTGGGCAGTCAGTAAATATTATTTAGTGATCTCACTTAGAATTTAAGGAAAGAAGAATACCATCCTGGCCCTAAAACAAATTATTGACAAAAGGCCCTGGCCTGAGTACTGACAGAGACAAGATGCTAATTTCAGCACTGGGCAAGGTTCTTGGCCATATTGAGCTTTACGTTCCTTACTTGAAAGTGAAGGGGTTAAACTAAATATCCTCTAAGATGCTTCCGTGACACTTTTATGAAATGAAAGCAACATAATCATAATATTGTGCTTAGTCTAGCTAATGGTTATAAAATTCATTAAAATTTTATAGGAAAAGCTAATCATTGGTTAATCCCTGGAGGTTTTAGAGGGATCTTTTGAAAATTTACCCAAATACAGCATCATTTTATATATTGAACCTGAATAATTTTGTGGGAGCAAGGTAAGTATTTAAGCCAGGATTGAAACATCAGTCTTAAACATCTTTTGGTTGCTGATAGCAGATACCCACTAAGACTGCCTAAGCAGAAAGTAAAATTAACTCTCAGGACGCAGGATATAGAGGTGAAGAATCCTCTCAACCTAGAGCAGAAATGTAGACTCAACTTCACTTGAGTCTAACCAGGGAAGCCTTTAAGAACCAAGGCAGCTTGTCTCTGAGTCACTATAGTCACTTGTTTCTGCTGCTTTCTACATAATGGCTTTCACTTGACAAAAGATGGCCTTTCAAGAAACGTTAAGATCTTGCTTCTAGGTGAATCCTCTGGTTCAAATAAATTTTTATTAAAATTCCTTTAAAAAAAAAAAGTGGCCTTTTAGGGCTACATTTCAATTTCAGAAACCAAGGGAGCTGTATGTAAGTTCCAAATCTCTGAAGAGAATCTGATTGGTCCAACTTAGTGCCTATCTCTGATTCAGTGGGTCTGATCAGGGAATTGTCACTTAGTATTGACATAATCAGAGGGTCCATTAGTGAAGGGGGTAGTTCTCAGAAAAGGGGAGCATGGATTGAACCAATAGCCCTAAAAGATCTACAACCATTGATACTTTGGTATTTACAGTGAAAATTATATGCAAAATGAAGTATTCTTAGGTCAGCCATTTTGCTGTAGTTGACTCTCAATTTGCAAGCAACATTAACTCCCAGTTAATGAGAGTTTGAGGAAACAAAAAGCACCACAGCCTGCATTAACAGAAATGGCATTTTGAATATAGCTTAGCTCTAGTAGTCAGCCAGTCATTCAGATAACATAAGAACTTGAATGGACACCCTCAAAAGTGAGCTTGTGATGTTCCCCTTATGTAGTAGGTTAAAAATGTCCCCATACTCCCTGGAAATGTTACCTTATTTGGTAAAAGAATCTTTGCAGATACAATTAAGTTACAAATCAAAGGATTATGTTGAACAAGATCATGGTAATTGTATACTTGCCTTTATTTATTAGAGTGTAAGATGCTTGAGGACAAGGTTGCCCTCTTTAGTTTTAGAGCTTATGATCTAGCCTGTCTAGGACCCCTCTAGTTCATACGAACAGTACTCATTAAATATTAAATGAATCAAAGGAGGGTGAGAAGGCAAAAGTGTTAAGAGACCATGGCTAGAGAAAAATAAAGGTCAACCTGAAGGAAGATGGTGGCAGGGTTTCCTGGCAACCAAACTGAAATCCCTTGCTTGGGCTTCAGGTTATTTTTAACACGAGCTCTCAGAGCTATATATAGCTCTCCCAACCACTGTTCAATTTACAGACACCCAGACCTTGTTTCATATTTAACATTCCCTCCAAATTACAAGTTTATGATCCAGAATAGATAATCCTAGAGTTGATGCAGTGCTGCCCAGTTCCAACTCCCTGCCAAGAGAAATACCTTCAAGATTAATCCCCCTCTGACAGAATTATGTATAATCCTCATGCCTTAACCTATGAACAGCTCTCCTTTGACCTGTTTTCCTATTCACAAGATGAGAATTCATAAGGTGAGAATTCACGAAAAACTAATAAACTGCACATAAGCTCTGTATGTATGTGTATTTTGTTGTCTGAACTATTTGAAAGTGAGATACCATGACACTTGATCCCAAAATACATCAGTATACATCTAAAAAACACTTCCCAATATACCATAATACTGTTCTCATATCTAATAAACTTAATAATTCACACTCTTGCTCCTGACCAGCCAATTGTGATTTAATACCATCCTTAATGCATTAAAGTCTGATGGTGGGAGAGGATGGCAACCAGGACTGCAGAACCCAGGCCCCTCAGCCACTGGCAAGGCTTATGGAGATGAAAGGTTGAGAACAAGAGGGAGCATGTGGTTCCATCTGGGATCTGAGCAGAGGTGGGTCTCCTTTGTAGCCAACCATCTTCCTGTGGGGTGCTCCCAGTGGTGAAGACCAATTTTAGATGAAGTTGCCAGACCAAGGGGACATTGTAGGAGAGTGAAGACCTGGGTCTTAGCTGAACTGAGTAAGGTACCCTGCTATCACCACCACCACTACCTGGGGTCATACTATAGCCAGAGGTGCAGAATTTAATCTAGGACAAGGAGAGGATGTGTTTAAGGGTACATACTTGCGACTAGTAGATAAATAACTCCTGGGACCTAATACACAGTGATTATAGACAACAAAATTGTATTATAAACATTAAACTTACTAAGAGACTAGATCTTAATTGAGGTGTTAGCTAACACGACAATGTCAGTCATATTAGAATATAAATGTATCAAGTCAATATGTTGTACAACTTGAACTTACATAATGTTATATACATATCAAATATATATCAGTAAGATAGTAGAATATCAAATAAAGTGGGTTACATAAATATAGATTGATGAGGAGAGCTTTTTTATGTAGGTTCCTGTGGTATGCTCATGAAAGAAGGAAAGTCAAACTAATATTTGAACTGAGGATATATATCGGTCTGAAGGACTAAAGCAAACAGCTGTGGCCCAATATCCTGGGGCTTCATCTTGCCATTTGGTGGGGTTTCTCTGCATTTCTGTCCCTCCATCTGAAAACAAAGTAATAGGTGACACCCCCACCAGCCCAGGATCCTTCTTGTAACTTGTAGGCCTCTCAGCCCAAGTGCTGGGGCTGGCCCAGGTCTTCACAAGCATCCTGAGTGTACATCTCAGGCTCAGGGATTAAAGACAGAGCTGAGAACATTTTGAACAAACACATATGCTGACACTGTGAATTAGACAGGTGATGGCAAATTCTTCCCTTCTTGACTATATCTCGATTCTTTTATATAACTCTTGTTTGGAAGAAGTAACTTAACCTAATAGAAAAATACAGAATGATATGCAAGGAGAATTTGGAAGGTCACTGGGCTCAAGCAATATACCAATGAAGGGTTTGGGAAGCAGCAGTCCTCTTCTCACTACTCATGTATCAGGAGAAGAGCCAAAGACTGAAACAGGTCTGAGTATGTATTCCCAGTGGTCACAAGTGTTCCATTACACTTTCTTTTTGCTTTAGCTTGCTATTTCTTAGGTAATTGACATATCAATGAAACTTACTTTTAAAAAAAATCTTACTGAGCTTATGTATCTGTTTTGTGACAAGAAAAAGAAAAGTTTTAACAGTATGAGAGAAGAGACAGCTGCTGTTTCAAACACTAGAAATAACAATTTGTTTTTTGGTACCAGTAGAAACAAGAATATAGCACTAGGGAACAAAGATTTTCAAACAATAATTATATTTTTTGTTTTTTAAAAACATATTTACTAAGGTACAATTCACATACCATACAATTCACCCAATTAACATGTACAATTTAATGGTTTTAAATAAATTGACAGGGTTGTACCACCATCATTTTAACCTAATTTTAGAAAATTTCTCTCTCCCCGAAAGGAAACCCCACACCCATTAGCAGTTATTCCCCATTTTCTCTTACACTACCACCCCACACCCTCTGAAGACAAACATTAATTTACTATCTGTCTCTGTAGGTTTGCCATTTCTGGATACTTCACGTAAATGGAATCACGTGTGGTCTTTGTGACTGGCTTTTTTCTGTCAGCATAATATTTTCAAGATTCATCCATGTTGTAGCATGTATCAGTACTTCATTCCTTTTTATGGCCAAATATTTCATTATATGTATATATCACATTTTGTGAGATATATTGATGGAGATTTAGGTAGTTTCCAGTTTGGGGCTTAATTATTAGGAATAATGCAGCTTTGAATAAGTATATACCTAGAGTGGAATTGTTGTGTCATATGGTCACTATGTGTTGAATATTTTGAAGAACTGCCAGATTGTTTTTCAGAGTGACTATACTTTTTTATATTTCCAGCAGCAAAATATGAAGTTTCCTGTTTCTCCACATCCTCACCAACATTTCTTATTTTCTGTTTTTTATTATTGCAATCTGAGTGTGTGTGAAGAGACATCTCATTGTAATTTTTATTTGCATTTCCCTAATGACTAATGATCTTGAACATTCTTTCATGTATTTATTGGCTTGTTTATGAAAAACAAATTTCCAGCAAAAGTGTCAATGTAATTCAATGGGGGAAGTTATGGTCTTTCCAACAAATGTTGCTGGAACAATTGGATATGGAATATGTCAAAAATGAACCTCAACTCTTACTTCACATAAATAATGGATCATAGAATTAAAATTTTAGCTAAACAGAAGATCTTTGTGACCTTGAGTTAGATGAGGGTTTCTTGGAACACAAAAAGCATGAACCACAAAAGGAAAGATATTTTGACAAGTTGGACCCCATCAAAATGGAAAACTTTTGCTCTTCCAAAAAAAAAAAAAACCCAACCCCAAACTATTAAGAAAATGAAAAGTCAAGCCATAGACTGGAAGCAAATATTTGGAACAAAAATCTGCTAAAGGACTTACATACAGAATATATAAGGAACTCTTACTACGTAAGTAAACAATCCAATTAAAAAATGAGCAAAGATTTGAACAGACACCTTACTGAAGTGGATATACAAATGGCAAATAAGTACATGAAAAGGTGCCTGATATCAATAGTCACTAGGTAAACACAAATTAATAGCACAATGTTGTAGTTGTATCTATGCACATGCGTTGTAATGGCTAAAGTTAAAAAGTTTTGATAATGTTGGTGAAGATGAAGACCAACTGGAACTCTCAATGAGTACATTGTTGATGGGAATAAAAAATGGAATAGCCACTTTGGAAAACAGTTTGGCAGTTTTTATAAAGTCAAATATATACTTACTATGTGACCGAGATATTCCACTCCTAGATATTTACCCAAGAGAAATAAAAACTTAGGTACTCACAAAGATCTCTACCAATGTTTACATCACTTTACGCATAATAGCCAAATTGAAAATAAATCAAATGTCTATCAACTGGTGACTATTGGAACAAATGGTAGTATGTCCATACAATGGAATACTACTGAACAATAAAAGGAACAGATTATTGGTACATGCAACAACATGAATAAATCTCGAAAGCATTATGATATGTGAAAGAAGTCAGACACACAACACTGTATGATTCTATATTATATGACATTCTAAAAAAGGCAAAGCAGAAAGCAGATCAGAGGTTAACAGGGGTCAGAGGTTGGGAATAGAATGAATTGCAAAGACGTACAGGGAACTTTGAGAAGTTATAGGGGATGTTCTGTGACCCTTATCCTGATTGTGGTGGTGGTCACATGACTAAACATTTTGTCAAAACTCATCAAGTTGTACTTTTAAAATTGTTAAGTTTTATTGTGTATATAAATTGTTTCTCAAAATCGATTTTTAATAAAAGCCTGCTTGTGATAAAAGTACAGTCTGAAGACAAGTGTCTTAGTGCCCTTTCCAAACCTGTTACCATCCAATGCTTTGTACGTAGAAAGTGTGGAGCTTTCACACAATTAATGTTTGTTTTTCTTAGGTTAATCACTGCTAATTTTTCACTTTAGAATTTTTTTCTTTAAGTTTCACAATTTAGTACTTGTTCCATTTTTCTAGTTTAAAAGTTATGACATTAGAAATAACAAAAGAGTTTAAACTGTGTGTATATTCAACAGAAACACTTTGGTTGTTCAGCAGACACAGATCCCCCCGAGCAACAGAGTTACTCAATGACAGTGTCAATAAAGCCCCTCCCCAGTGTCCTGTTATCAGTTTTCACAAATACATAGTAGTAGCAAAAGTAACAAGAAGAATTTATCTTCTATGACATGTCATAGAGTATCTTTGGTTTGAAAAACTCATAAAATCTAAAAATGTTTTAAATGACAGGTGTAAATATTCAGGTTTTTAAAAAATTCACAATATATAAACAATGCATAAACCAAGTGATGGATATAATTCAATTAGAGAATGGGTCATTATTCTCCCTGAGGTAATATAAACTTGCCAAATTCAAAAGAATCTTCTCTAAAAGTGTCAAATCCATGATGTGAGAGGTGATTTAGTTGCAGCAAAACAGCATTGGCCATTACAATTAATTAATTTTGACAATTTAATCTTATTAGCTGTAATTTGGGTTGTATTTATTATGTAGATTTGTTTTTATTTCATAATTGCATGAGAGTTATAAGAAGTTTATATCTAATATTGAGTTTGGACATATTAAAACAACATTAAAATAATTTTAGTATAATAAATAAAAATAAACCCTAGAAGTCTAATAGTTTTTTCTCTTAAAAATATACATCATTCAAGCTTGAGTACATGGGATTGTAAATAATGTCCTTCAAATCCTCTTGAGTGGCCTTTAGCATCTCCTAGTGAGACTAGGACTAGGTCAGTGATGTTGCTAGGGAATGTGGGGAAATAGCAAGGTCGGAACCCATAGTTTGCTATGGAAGAGGGTATTCTGGAGGAGCACAGAGGATTTTGAGGTATAAATTCTAAGGCAGCCAAGTAAGAAAACTAGTTACATTATCAGAAAGGTATTAGAGTCAAGAATGAAGTCCAGCTTTCTGCATTCAGTGTCTGGGTGGATCCTGATCCCATAAACCCAGGTAGAGTGCACAAGAAGGTGAGCAGGTTTGACTACTTAGACCTGCTTTATCTGCCCTGACTACTATTCTGGTGTCATTACCACAAGTTCTCCAAAGTGGCACAGTCTGGATGCTGGTTGCACACAACAGATTCCCACTGGAGAGACAGGGTGGGGTTAAAGTCTGGAGTAAGCCAGATGGGGGATTAGGCAAACATTTCTTTCTTTTGTTTTTTTTTAAACCTGTTTAGATCTGCTCCTTTTTTTTTTTTTAATAGCCTACTCTAATTTTCTAATTGATGTTGCTGCTCTTCATGAGACACTACTTTTTATTTTCTTAGAATTTTCAATATTTTCCCTTTCTGCATTGCTCTGTAGAGGTTCAGCTTCCCTTAGAGACAAAATCCACAATTTTCCAGAGTTGTCAGAAATGTTGATAGCCTCAAATTAGTCAATTAACTTGATGAGTCACTCCCTGAACTTTTTCTATTTTCTTTTCTAGGCAACTTGGGTAGTCAGATATCTCCTTATCAACTAATTTACTCATTTCCTTCCTTCCTTCCTTCCTTCCTTCCTTCCTTCTTTCTTTTTCTTTCTTTCTTTCTTTCTTTCTTTCTTTCTTTCTTTCTTTCTTTCTTTCTTTCTTTCTTTCTTTCTTTCTTTCTTTCTTTCTTTCTTTTCCTTCTTTCTTTCTTTCTTTCTTTCTTTCTTTCTTTCTTTCTTTCTTTCTTTCTTTCTTTCTTTCTTTCTTTCTTTTCCTTCTTTCTTTCTTTCTTTCTTTTTCTTTCTTTCTTTCTTGTTAACAAAAAATTCTTCATAGCTCTAAGTAACCACTTATTACTCATTATTCAAATTTAAAATTATTTTTTGATCTTAGTAGATCTTTAAAAATAATAATCTATTTTGAATTTTCAAAAATTTAAAAAATATTTTCAAAAAAATGTTATTTTCCAGGGTCAAAGAACCCTTGTTTATATTTCTGAACTATTATTAAGCTCTACAGCCTACCACATATTTTTGCTGTATATGACATTCTTACATTGGATATGGCTATTTCTTCAAAGGATGACATTTCTTTTGAAGCTTGGGTCTTCTGAATCCAAGGTGTCTTCATAATCTTGGTTGCAATTGGATTCACTAGCGAAGATTTTTAAATACCTAGATGCCTGGGTCTCATCCCTCAAAAACCTGAATCAGTACAAGTTATAGAAATTTAATAGGTTGCAGATAGACTCATCCTTCAAAAATACTAGCAATCTAGATAAAATACTTTAGAAATTGATTTGCACACCTGCCATACTTCCTAAAATTTTAAAAATAATGACAGCACCAAATGCTGGTAAGGATGTAGAAAACTAGATTTATCACCCATTCCTGTTAGGAATGTAAAATGGTACATCTGCTGTGGAAGACAGTTTAGCAGTTTCCTTCAAAACTAAACACACCATTACTATATGGCCCAATGATTGAACTTCCAGGCATTTATCCCAGAAAAATACAAACATATGTTCACCTAAAAACCTGTACTGGACATTTATAGCAGCTTTATTTGTAATAGTTCCCCCTTGACAAAGTATCATTTTAACAAATTCTGTTTCCATCAATATGTGCTACTGTTACACGAACTTTTAGGGCATGGGGGCCATTAGTAAGTTTACCAATGGTAACTTAATGTCTGGTGAAATAAAATACTCCTGGATCTTTTTCCAGGGTCAAGAAGCCTCTGGGAATAGCATTACTCTATTAGTATCTGTACTTTGAGTCCAGTTTTCAAAAGTATAGTACTCAAATACTCTACTGTTAGCATTCAGCTCTACAATAAACAACAAAAACCTGCTGCTGCTTTAGATGCTTGTTTTTAAATGCTTGTTTTAGCAGTGAAAAGTATTATTTACTTCTTGGCACTGCTGGTTAGCTCCTGAACACAGCATTTTTTTCAAAGATCTATAACCTGCAAAAGAAAATAGTCAGGAATCTAAGCCACAGCTTTGTTATAGAAAAATTTATGGGAGCTAATTTTTGAAAAGATCTGATTAAAGACCATTATCCAAAATATACAAAGAACTCTGAAAACTCAACAGTAAAAAAACAAACAAACAACCAATTTAAAATTAGGCAAAACATCTGAATAGACACTTCACCAAAGATGATGGCAAGTAAGTGTATGAAAAGATGCTCCACGTCATATATTAGGAGGGATTTGCAGTTAGAACAACAGTGAGATACCACTACACACCTAGTAGAACAGCCAAAATTCAAAACACAGACAACACCAAATGCTGACAAAGATGCAGTGCAAAAGGAACTCTCATTCATTGCTGGTGGGAATGCAAAATGGTACATCTACTTTGGAAGACAGGTAGTTCTTACAAAACTAGATATATTCTTACCATATAATCCAGCAATTGAGTTCCTTAGTATTGACCCAAATAAATTGAAAAGTTATGTACACATGAAAACCTGCACACAGATGTTTATACCAGTTTTATTCGTAATTGCCAAAACTTGGATGCACCCAATAGTTTTTCAGTAGGTAAATAGATAAATAAACTAGTAGATCCAGAGAATAGAATATTATTCAGTGCCAAAAAGAAATGAGCTATCAAGCTGTGTATAGACATGGAGGAAACTTAAATGCATATTAATGAATGAAAAAAACTGATCTGAAAAGGCTACATACATCCTACATGATTTCAGCTACTTGACATTCTAGAAAAGGCAAAATTATGGAGACAGTTAAAAGATCAGTGGTTGCCAGAAGTCTGAGGGAATGAACAGAGCATAGAGGGTTTTAAGGACAGTGAAACTATTTGGTATGATACTCCAATAGTAGGTATATATTATTATTACATTCATCAAAACTCATAGGATGGACATGACCAAGTGAGTAATCCTTAATGTTAACAATAGACTTTGGGTGATGATGACATGTCACTGTTGGTTTATCAGTTATAACAGATGTCCCCCTTTGGTGCAGGACACACTAATAGTGGAGGAAGTCTGGTTAACATCCATCACCACAGAATTAAAAAATTATTTTTCTTGTGATGAGAACTTTTAAGATCTACTCTCTTAGCAACTTTCAAATATACAATACAATGTTATTAATTATAGTCTTCATGCTGTTCATTACATCCCCAGGGCTTATTAATTTCATAACTGAAAGTTTGTACCTTTTGGCACAAAATGATTTTCTCCTACCTTCACTCATTTCACCCACCCTCCACCAAAATGGTAAATTTTATGTCATACATATTTTATCACAATTAAAAAAGAAAAACTTTTCTCTGAAACTTCACAGTAGACTTTTTACATAGGACAGAATTCTGCCACTTGCCCATACCTAAACCAATGATAATGACAACAATAATGAAATTAATATGATTGGTTTAACTAAATCAAGATTGGCTCCCCTATGATTGCGGTGGGGCCCAGCCTCCCCTGAAGCACATAGCCTCCCAAAACTTGAACATAATTTGGATTCTGTTAATGAGATAAAAGTAGCAAGGGGTTGGGAGAAGAGTAGGGAGACTGGCTACCTGGTAAGACACAAGACAAGGCTTTTCCCACTGAGGCAAGGAAAGACTTGATTCCCTCAAGGAATTTTGTTGGGCACCCAAAATTTTCTGAAGATTTATGTGAGGTTTACCTACTCCAACCCCCAGGAGTCCTTGGGGGTAAACATAATGTCTCTTATATCTGTCTCTCTGCATTTCCACCCCAAAGACCAACATTGTAATTTATCCCCTCATCACTGCACATTTGACTGTGATAACAGTCTTCCAAGGGACTTGTCTGCCTCTAGTTTCATTCCCACTTAGATTTACCCTAAATACCACTGCTAGATTAACTTTACAGAACCAACAGCTCACATATGTTCAAATTTATTACCAGGCTACCTGGCACCATCCATTCTTTTGTAATCCTTGTTTTCTGTCTCCTTATTAGTATGTTCCTTAGGGCAAAGTTTTTGTCTTACTTATCATTGTATTCTCAGTACCTGAAATAGTACTGATCGTACATAGGTTTTATCCATTCAACTGATGTTTATGGTGTCCAGTAACATTAAATAAGCGAATATATTATTCAATAAATAAATAAGTTCATAACCTGGCTCTTATCAATTTAAATTTTTTCTCACATGTATTATGTTGAAACCATACTTATTGTTCCCTAACCACATTATGTAACTTGCCACTTCTGTAATTTTGCTCACACAATTTTTCAGTTTGTAAAACCTTTCTCTTTCTTCTCTGATAATCAAAGACCTATGCTTTTTATTGTTTTTTGGTGTGTGTGTGTGTGTGTGTGTGTGTGTGTGTGTGTTTTAGTACAGAGCCAAAATCTACATTCAATGTGAATGTTTCTCAATTACCCAAGACTTATGACCTATTCTCTCATCTTCTATGATTTTTATGATCTGAACTTATATATATATTATTATAATTTTTTCTTTTTTAAGTAATGTCTTATTTCCCCAATTAGAATTTAAATCCCTTAAATTCAGGAATCCTGTTTTATGTCTGTTTTTATTTCCAATACATAATCTAATACTAGAATTTCTCAATAAATATTTATTAGTTTCTAAAGATAATAAGACTTTTAGCATTGATATAATACATCATAAAAGCTCTCTTTAAACTTAATTTAGATTATAATTAAATGATTTAGTTGTTAAAATTTGAGAGTAATATTTTTATCAATCTTAGTAAATATTAAATATGTATACATTTGTATACCCATATGTATATTATACATTTACCAGAATATACATAGAACCAATTACATCTGGTTGTGCTATGTTGATATACTACAGCTCATCTTTCAAAGGCAAATATTATAGTGCATTCCAGGACACCTTACTTCACACGATCAGTTCTTTGAAGCTATATTTGGATGTACAAGCTATTAAAAGCTTCTTGTACTAAGTGACCTTTCAGGCAGAATTTAGATCAAATACTCATGCTATTGCTGCCTGTTGCTGAGTGGAAGACAGCAGAAAACCCTGAATTCGAATCTCTATTGGGTTTTTGATTTGCTTATTTTGTTTACTTTCATTCTGCCTTGAGAAGATGAACAGCGAAACCACCCTGATATCCTTGAAGGAGGCCATGAAAAGGTTGCTAAGGGCTACAGGGAGGGAGCAAGCATAGATTTGCTTTTCTGGGAAAATGGGTAAGAGAAAAATGAGGAGTAAAAATAGGCAAAGAACTACAGCTATGTCCATGAGGAGTCTATCTATGTTAAAGTGGTTTGAGTCTTCCAGGTTAAAAAAGAATTGTAAGTTACTAATAAAGAAAATTTTACTCCTAGGTGCTATAATTGTATTCAATTAATGCATGTGCTATATAGTAGGTATACAAAAATAAGTAAAATATGGTTTCTGCCCTCAAGAAGCTAAAAGCCTGTAGGGATAACATAAGCATTCAAAAATACTTACAATTTAATGTAATTGACCTAAAGTCCTATGAGAACATGAAGAGAGAATGAATTAATTTTACCTTTGACATTAGGAAAAAGAACTCTTCGTAGAGGAACATTTAAGCTGGATCTTAAAGTGCGAGTAGGAATTTATGAGAAAAAAAAATATGGGAGAAAACTTTTGGCTGAGGAAACAGTATACCTAAGCCATAGAAATTTGGAATAGTGTACTGTATTAAGTCAGCGGCTCAGTGTCTCACGTGATTCACGATCAGCTATGAGAGGAGTGGCAGAAGATGAAAGGAGATCCAAGTTGGCTCTAACTATATCACTGGGCAAGTCTGGGTGGCATAAAAGGTATATAATCAGTGGGGTTACATGATCAGTTTTATGTTTCAGGAGTGTATTAATGGAAGATGGATTAGAGGAGGCAGAAATTGAAAATAGGCTACTATAATCCTAGATCCAGGTGAAAGATGGTGGTAAACTGGTTTTGTGGAGATAGAGAGGAGATAAATTAGGGACATTAATGGGGAGGTAGACAAAAAGTAAGAATTATCCTGAGATTTCTAATTCAAGCAATTGAGTAGATGGTGATGTCATTAACTGATCTGAGGAACTGTAGAAAACAAACTCAGATTTGCAGTCATGTTATTTAGGATTTGTTTGGAATGGTCTGGGAATGCCTTTTGGTGAGAGGACTCCAAAGAACTGCTGCAACAATAAACCTTTATACTGATTGACAAACTAGAGTTCTCTCTGCAGTTCAAGCTAGAGAAAACCTTCAAGCAATATAGTCTTAAAAATCTGAATTTTAACACAAACAGTATACCAGATAACATTGTTTTGATGTGTTAATAAAGATAAAGATTGCCAGTATATTAGGTCATTCAGGTTTATACTCCCACAAAAAGCACATTTCCTGCTGAGCCTTATCAATATGTAAATAAAATCCAAAGAAGTGAGAAAATTCCACTGTAGTAATTTCACAAGATGGGAATGGGGTGGGGGAAGTAGTTAGTAGGTTAAATTTAGGACAGTTGAGTTTGACATTCATCCAGGTGGAGACTATCAAACTGAGTTGAAGATAACAGGTCTAGAGCTTAGGAAAGAAGTGAGTGGCACCTGAAAGCTGAATTAGTCTTAGGAGAAAGTTCAAGGATAGAATCTAGGCAACTACAACAGTATTCAAGTCACTGGGGACATTGAAACTCAGGGAAGAGGTACGTGTGATAGTGTATCATTTCCTTCATAAAAGACAATGTGGGTGATTTCAGGAAAGTGACTTATGGCGGTATTATAGTTCTCTATGGTTCAGTTAGACATAATTCTGGTGCCACAGCGCCCTCTGATGATTAGGGCTGTTCAGAGCTACTCATATCCCCTTGGGTTACACTGCTCAGCATGTCGTTCACATTACAGATTTCAATCATAAAAGACATTTTGTAATTTCTGTGTAAGGCCTCTGCTAGTTGTTGGGGGACAAGTATATAGATATCCAAAAAAGTCTCTGAGTCCCCTCCCTCCAAGAGCTTACAATTTTGTTCATGAAAAGCTAACTCTAAAAATAAAGCAGGAGGTAGGGGTGACAGGTGTAAGGGCAGTCTCTGTGAGAATGGAGTAAGCAGGGAGGAGATCTCCAGGTAGAAAGGCTGGGGGGTTCAAACAGGCAGTGGAATATGAGGTTATCCTTGAAATTGGCAAATAATTTAAGTAATTAGACAATTCAAAAGTTTGGCAATATAGGGAATGTAAGAACTAAGATGATAGCTAGAGAGAATGGCAAGTGGGAACATCTGTTCATAATCTTGCATTTAAATAGCTCCCCAAATTTGGTAAATGTTTTGAACAACATATTATAGTCTTAAGGCAACACCTTAATTTTGTCCCCAGACCTAAACTAACTCTTTATTCTTTTATCCTATAGAGTAGATCACAAACTCCAATTTTTGGAAGCACAGTTTAAAGAACTGGACATCACCAAGAATAATTTGACACAGAAATTTGAACATTATAGCAAGACATTAGCAAGCCAGGCAGCCCAAGATGAGCTGTGGACAGCAGTCCTGGCACTCAAGTGAGTATCCAATGAGAAATCAGTAGAATTCTGTGGCATTCTGAGTGCTTGCAATTGTTATTCTAAAACTGAATTTCTTAATATGGTTCCAACAATGGATTGTGAAGAAATCACATATTCTTTGGTTCACTCATTCAAAAAAGATTAATTTGAGCACCTATTTATATGCCAGGCACTGTAGTATTCATCACAATCTCTTGCTTGCTAAAGTCTTACTGACACAAAGATGGACAATATAACTCTTCTGCCATTGAGAAAATTGTATGAGTGGTTGGAGAACTAAGGTATCCACTTTAGCACAGGTCTTATTTCTAAAGTATTTTCTAAAATACAACAACTGGTTTGTACTTCTTTGAGTTATCCTAATAGAAGTCATTTTTATATTTGAATATAGTGTGTTCTACTGCTTAAGAAGCTCTCCCCATTTTTTGTAGGTTCACTTCAATGGAATTGAATATTTTATACAGCTACGTTATAGAAGTACTCATCTGCTTGCACTCTCATGTACTTGAGAAGTTGCCAGACTTGGTGAGAAGTCTTCCCACCTTAGCATCTGTCCTTAGACGAAAAGTTAAGAACAAACGCATTAGGGTTGTGTGGGAGTCTGTCCTGGAGGAGTGTGGGCTGCAAGAAGGAGACATCACAGCACTTTGTACCTTCTTTATTGCACATGGTTACAAGGCAGAACACTACAGTGCTAGAGTGAGGCAGATGTACATCAGGGATGTCACTTTCATGATTACCAACATGGTAAAGAACCAGGCTCTACAGGATGGTTTGCTAAAAGCTGTTCAGGTCATTGAGAAGGGGAAAGCAGTGATGGCCACTGAAGAGCAAAAGTCATGCCTAAAAGAGTTGATACCATTAGTCAAAAACTAACCTGTTACCCTATGACCTGGTGATTACATTTTTAGTAATTTATATCACAAATGGAAAAATGTGTATATACAATTTTGTTATGGGCTTATTTTATAGTGAAAGTGATGAAAATGTTAGAGAAATTATGATAAATTAATATTATAGATACTTCCTGTGAAGCCGTATAAGAGAATGAAGCTCTTTATTTTACTGTATAATGATGTGGAGTTATCAACAAGATGTGTTGTTTTAAAATATTTATTTCCAACTTATATTGTTTAAATGAAAAAAAGGGCAAAACAAATGTGTGTGTGTGTGTGTGTGTGTGTGTGTATACACACATATATAAGCTAATATACCCATAAACTATATAAACTTCTTCTGGAGAGATACATAAATAAATAGTAACATTTATTGCCTTAGAGGAAAAAACTAAGCAGTTAGGGGATGAAATATAGGAGGAAGTCTTTGACTGTTAATTCATCTTGTACATTTTGAATTTTGAACCGCATGAATGTATTATCCATTAAAAGATAAAACAATAAAAATTACCTAATATATATATTATATGTTGATGTACATTTTCTCTCTATATAGTACCACAGTTATTCATACCAGAAAGGGTATGAATTGACTATATATTTATGATATTTATTAAATACCAAATACCATGTGCTAGGTGCTGTAAATAACAGAAACATTAAAAACATTAAGAAGTAATAGTAGGTGGTATGTTACCTTGCTAGCCCCTCTTCAAAATGAACCATGAGAGACATGGCAGGTTGCTTGGCAGAGACATTACATTCACTCAGTCTGGTCCTTCTCCAGATACATGTTTGGAGAAATCATGAAGGAAAGAGAATTTCTCTGTCATGCTCACTCAGTCCACTGTTTTCAACAGGCCAAGGTTTGCTTTGTGGAGAGCGACACATACTTCCAGGATGCATCATCTAGGTCCTCCTGGAAGAAATTGGAAAGTCAGAGTCTGCAGTGTTTCATAGGAGTCCAAAAGTGGCAGGAGAGGCCAGAGATTCCAGGAATGCAGGTGAGCCCTAGGTAGACCAAGGGATGTTGGGTCCAGAAAGTAAACAAGTCCAATGTAGAAGCATATAAAATGTATCCATTATAGAAGACATGAATACCTAAAAATAGAAATAAAAATGTAAGAGTTAAATAATAAGATTACAATAAAAACCACTATCACTAGGTAATACATGACTAGATAGACGAGTTCAGAGGAGGAGTATCACTGTGTGATGGAGAAACATTTCCTGGAAAAGTGCACCGGGTTGATCCTTGAAGTAGGCTAAGCCACAAACCAATTCATTTAGGATGAGTTGAGAAAGCAGTGACCTGAAAACACAAGATGATCAGTGTTGAATGTTTCAAAGAATAATAGAAAATTCCATAGGAAAAGCAAGTTAGGATCATAGTAGTGAGCTGAAATTCTGGGCTAAGGGATTGATACTATGAAAAACTGGATGGCAACCAAAGGTTTCTGAACCCACATTAAAACAAAACAATGCTCTCTACCAAGAACCCACATCTTCTTGTTTTGGCTCCATGTGGTAACCAACTCATCTTCCCAAAGTGAATGACCGTTAACAAATCCAAAAGAACTATATTCATGCAAACTGATTTTCTTTTCTCTTCCTCAAAAGACTCAGGCCTGATTCTTCTTTCCCTCTCCAATTTTTTTTTTGTGTGTGTGTGTGGTTAAATGTACATAAGATTTACCATTTTGACCACTTCCAAATGAACGGTTTAGTGGTATTAAATGCATTTATAATGTTGTGCAACCATCATCACCATCCATTTCTAGAACTTATAAAACTGAAACTTTACATCCATTAAACAATAATGCCACCAGCCCCTGGCAAACACCTTCGAGAGGTGCCAACATAAGAATGTCTAAAACTGTACAGACTTTTTGTGTTTATTTGAGCCAAAGATGACATAATGCCAGAGATTAAGATCTCAAATGCTCTGGAGATAACAGTTTTGTAGCTTCTTTTATACATCTGAAATTAAGGAGTGAAATTAAAGATTATATGAAGGTGGGAGAAAGCAAGGTGAGGATTGGATTTCAGGATAGTTAACAAGATTCTGTGCTGTCTTGGGAGTGGTTGTGCTTATTTCTAAAGTGTGAACCTAGATACACAGAGACAACGGATATTGCTTGCCTAAGGCAAAGATACACCCTTTTCTAAAAACTTATGCCTGGGGTGTGACCATGACCTGACAGGAATTTATGATTAAGTAAACTGGTGATGTTACTTTCCATAGAACACCCCCCCCCCTTTTTTTTTTTTTGGTCCACAAAGACCTGGTTCTCAAGTACTAAGTGTTATGCGTGGAAAATTTTCAAGTGAGCCAACTTCTGCTTGCTTTTTTGATGTTAACCAGGGTGTGGTAATCAACTCAAAAATATGCTAATGGCCAACTTCTGCTTCTGTAAATCTGCTTGCTTGTTTGTGGTATAAGGCTTTATAGACTGCCTCTTTTGGGAACTCAGGGCTGGGTGATCTCCTCTACCCCTGCGTGGTAGAGTCTGTTGCTGGCCAGCTAAGAAAGGCTCACAATTCATCTCAACTGGCTCCGTGGGTCTTAGATTTGATCGCACCATAACACTAAGGAGCAGTATTTAATATCCCATTTTCCTAGGCAAATATGTATTTCTTATATAACTCAATTCAGTAGTATCGGTTGTTGGTCAAGAACTTAATCCTTAATTGAAAAACTTATTTCAAAATGTACAAAATGTTTAACTACTCTTTTTGGCCTCCTTGTAATTTTGATTGTTCTAGTCGGAAATTTAATAGCCAGTACTACATTATAAATGATGTAGATGACTGACCCTTGGGATGAAGACCTGCAGTTTGTTTCCCAGGCGCTTAGGAGGGAACCTGTCTCTAGGCCCACACTTAAGAAGGGGCTGGGCTGGGCTATAGAAGGAAGTGTAAAAGCCTTTATAAATTGTACCAGTTTGCAGATTTTCTGACCACAACCTTTCTCAGAGATTAGCCTCTGGAGACGCTCGATTAAGAACTCTGGGCAGTGATCTAAGAGGTTAGGTTACAAATTATGAAAAACAGAAAAGCAATCTGAGAAGTACCGAGAAAAGACATTTTTTAAAAATTACTGTTCGGTTTTTAAAGTTTATATAGAGGATTCCCTTGTCTGCCCAGAGACCAAATCTGGCGATATTCCAAGGTTTTCGCAGCCTCAGCAGAGCAAAAAGCACAAGGGAAGCTCGGACTCCACCCAAGTGCAATCAGGAGGAGTTGCGGGACCTGCGCGGGAACCGCCCCTTGCGCAGGGGGACGGAACCGGCGGTGCGCAAAGGCCCCGGAAGTCCCGCCCCGCCGCGCGTGATTGGTCGCTGCCCTTGGCGGTTCTCTGGGCGAGCGGGGCCGTTTTGGCGGGTAATTATGACGTCAGTGGTGCGTGTCTGATTGCTGCTGCACCACAGCTTCCTGGCTGACCCCAGAGAAGTGGGGAGCGGCCTCACGGCACCAGGAAAGGGCGCGGCGCGAGACGCCCGGAGGCTGGAACGCAGGGGCTCTGCGCCGCGGTCCCAGCGACGGTAACACGGAAGTCCTCCGGAAGCCAGGCGTCGGGGCGGAAGCTGCGTCCTTCCCCGAGCCGTGGCCCCGAGGCTGCGCACCTTGGCAGCCTCGGGCTTCTGCCCGCCGCCGAGGAGGCAGCCTCAGCTGGTGAGAGGGAGAAGGGGAGCTTGGCGCTTACCCCGCGCCGCGCCAGAGAGCTGGAGCCCGCCGTCCACACTGCCAAGGCGGTCACGTGAATGCCTCGGAGCGGCTAAGATCACCTACGGAAACATTCGTTTATTTTCCCACATTTGTCCCAAACATGGACAAATTACATCGCCTTCCGAGATAGAACTCTTTCCCTGGCCCGCAGGGTGCCTTTTGCTTCAAGACGTGTTCGATGCTTCCAGTCTCTGAATTGCGTCTGATACGCTGCTGGGCATAATATTTAAACACAAACTGATGGTTTGCTTTTTTCCCGTAGAAGCGCCGGGAATCCTATTCTTTGTCTTTCGGGTGATGATTTTGAATGGGCCTCTTTAGCCTATTAAAATGGCTGCACCTAAGGACGCCATCCCTTCCTTGTTGGAATGCCAGTGCGGGATCTGCGTGGAAATCCTGATCGAGCCCGTAACGCTGCCGTGTAATCACACGCTCTGTCATGCGTGCTTCCGATCGACCGTCGAAAAGGCGAGTTTGTGCTGTCCCTTCTGTCGCCGCCGCGTCTCTTCGTGGGCCCGGTACCATACCCGAAGAAATTCTCTGGTTAATAGGGAGCTGTGGGAGATGATTCAGAAACACTATCCCAAGGAATGCAAGCGTAGAGCCTCTGGGCTAGAATCAGAAGAAGTCGGTGAGTAATACCCAGCGTCTTTGTTGGTAAGAAAACAATCTTTCAAAAAATGAATCACTGCTAATCCATTTTCAAAAGGATAAAAAAGAAAGCCCGACTAGTATGTGCCCACATTATTCACGGAGATGTTAAATTGGTGTGTGTTTGGTTAAAACGGAAAAGAGAAAAAAAAAATTGCCTCCGTACAGCTTTCATTCTTACGAAAAGATGAGCTGTAGTGGTGATACAGCAACAGCAGAAATAAGGAAACGGCTGAATTTCTGTGTTGACATTTCTTCTTTCAGTTACTTTCTCTAACTTAGAGATCTGCATCTTAACCATGCAAGGAGCCTAAACTAGCTTTCTGAGACCAATTTCCTCTCCTTAGGTCAGTTTTTATTCAAACTCCTCCATAGTGTGGACAGAACAGCTACATCAGTTAACTCCAGCACCTTGATCACTTAGGTGATCAAGAGGCAATGCCAATAAGCCACCGTGTTTCATGTCTTAAATGTGGTGTTTGCTCTGGTGTGCTTCCCTTTTTTTGTTGGAATTATTTTTGTTGTGCTAAGTATATATCAAAATTTGCATTTTAATCATGTTTTTAACAGTAGTTACCTCTTTTTAAAACTGCTTTTATTGAGATATTCGCATAAAATTGATGCAGTTAAAGGGTACAGTTCATTGGTTTTGGTATTTTACATTATTTTTGCACAATTGTGGTATAATACATATAACATAAAATTTACCATTTTAACCATTTTTAAGTGTACAATTCAGTGGCATTAATTACATTCACAATGTTGTGCAAACTTCACCACCAGCTGTTTCCAAAACTTTCAAAACCCCCTAATTTTTTTAACCATTAAGCATTGACTCCATGTTTTCTCCCACGCTTTCTAATCTACTTCCTGTCTCCAGGAATTTGCTTACTCCAGATATTTCATGTTTGTGTTCATATACTATATGTGATCCGTTGTGCCTGGCTTTCATTTAGCATGTTTCCAAGGTTCATGTACATTGCAGCATGTGTCAGTGCTTCTTTTTAGGGCTGAGTAATATTCTATATTTTGGGTGCATTTTATTTGTCCCTTCATCCACTGATGGACATTCGGTTGTTTCCACCTTTTGGCTATTTGAATAGTGCTGATAATGAACATTCCTGTACAAGTATTTGTTTAAATTGTTTTCAGTTCGGAATTGCTGGGTCATATGGTAATTTCTTGTTTGGCATTTTGAGGAACTGCCAAACTTCCCCAGGGCTGCATCATTTTACATTGTCTGCAGCAAAGTATGATTCCAGTTTCTCCATTTGTTATTTTCTGGTTTTGTTTTATTTTTTTCATAGCCATCCTTTTGGGCTTGAAGTGGTATCTTAGCCTGTTTTGTTTAATTTTGGCAAAGTATACATAACAAATTTACAGTTTTAACAATTTTTAAGTGTACAGTTCAGTGGCATTAAATACATTCACATTGGTGTGCAACCATGACCACCATCCATCTTCAGAATCATTCATCTTCCCAAACTGAAATTCTGTACCCATTAAATAATAATAATTGACATACTTGATGTGTTGCATATATTTTCATCCATTCATCAGTCTTTTTTTATTTTGCTTCCCCTTAAACATATAAATATACATATTATTAGCGCTACTAGCTTATAATTTTTTCTTTCAATGTAAGATTTTACATATAATGAGATGCACAAATCTTAATTGTACCTTCACTGAGTGTTCACGTATAGATAACCTAATATAAGCTCCTATATACAGAACATCACCCCTGAAAGTTCCCTCATGTCCCTTCCAGTTAATCTCTATCCCCACTCCCCCCAAAGTTAATAACTGGGTTTTTTTTCCATCATATTTGTCTTGCTTGTTCTAGACCTTCACATAAATGGAATTCTATGAGTTTCCTAGGGTTACCATAATAGAGTATCACAAACTAGGTAGCTTACAATAACAAAATTATTTTCTTACACTTCTCTTGTCTACAAGTCTAAAATCAAGGTGTCAGCAGGGACATGTTCTCTTGAAGGCTCTAGGGAAGAATCTTTACCACCCCTTTCACAGCTTCTGAGTGTTGCTGACAGTCCATGGAGTTCCTTGCCTTGCAGCTGTGTAACTGCAGTCTCTGCCTCCAGTCACATGGCCTTCTCCCTGTGGGTGTCTATCTTTACATGGCCATCTTTTCTCTGTGTTTCTTTCCTTTCTTTTAAGGACACTAGTGATACTGGATTAAGGGCCCACCCTACTCTAGTATGAACCCAACTTAATTACATTTATAACAGCCCTGTTTCCAAATAAGATCCCGTTTCTAAATGCAGGGGGTCAGGGTTTCCACATTCAAATCATAACAGTGATCATGCAGTGGGTATTCTTTTGTGTAAGTTTTTTTTTCACTAAGTATAAAGTTTGAGATTGATCTTTATGTTGTGGATATTGCTAGTTTATTTCTTTTTATTTTTAAATATCTTTCTACTGGTTGACTATATTATACTTTGTTGGCTATTCTCTAGTTGATGGCACCTCAGCTGTTTCCAGTTTTTGGTTATTATGAATAAAGTAAAGACCACAAGTTTTTTTGTGGCCATGTTTTCATTTTTTCTTAGGTAAATATTTAAAAGTGGAATTGCTCAGTCATAAAGTAGGTATATGTTTGGCTGTATAAGAAGCTAACAGATAATTTTCTAAAGTGGTTGTAATATTTTCTAATTACAGCAACAATGTACTGTTGACCCTTGAACAACATGAGTTTGAAATGCATGGATCCACTTATATGTGGATTTTTTTCAATAATACCTGCACTGTTTTCAGTCAGTGATTGGGAGTCTGGATGCAGAGGGCTGGCTGTATACATTGATCTCGACACCATTTTTTATAGGGAATTTAAGCTTCCTTGGATTTTTGGTATCCATGGGGCATCCTGGAACCAAGAGATGGAAGAATAATTTTATAAATAGCTTAACTCAAGTTCAAATTAGGTTTTATTGTTTTTTTTGTTTTGTTTTAAAGTGAGGCAACCTTGGTTGACCTCACAGATTGCAAGGACCTTGTCAACTTATTTTTTTATTTTTTACGCTTGCAGCACCTGGTCTTCCTAGGTGGTCTATCCAAGTACTAACCAGGCCCAACCTTGCTTAGCTTCCAAGATCAGATGGGATCAGGCTTGTTCAGGGTAGCATGGCTGTAGACTATTTTTAGTCTAATTTTGGAATTTGAATTCTTTAATTTGGGTATAAAATAAAAAGTATAGAGATAAATTTCTTTTAATGAATTCTGGTTTATTTTTTAATTACCTGTTTTTTTTGTTGTTGTTGTTTTTTTTTCATCTTCTGCAATTGAACCTCTATTCGTTAAACAATAATTCCTCAATTTCCCCTCCCTCCAACCCCTGGCAACCACCAATTCTACTTTCTGTCAACTGTGTCCACTCTGAGTATCCCATATAAGTAGAATCATAGTAGGTATTTGTCCTTTTGTATCTGCTTTATTTTACTTATCATAATGTCTTGAAGGTTCATCCATGTGTCAGAATTTCAATCCTTTTTATGACTATAATATTCCATTGTATATATTTACCATATTTTGTTTATCCATTCATTTGTTGATGAGTATTTGGGTCACTTCCACCTTTTGGTTATTGGGAATAATGCTTCTATGAACATTGGTATACAATTATCTGTATGAGTTACTACTTTTAATTCTTTTGGGTGTGTACCTTCCAAAAAGTAGAAATTCTGGATTACATGGCAATTTTTTAATTTTTTGAGCAACTGCCACATTGCTTTCATAGTGGCTGTACCATTTTACATTCCCACTAACAGTATGTAAGTATTCCAATTTCTACAAGTCCTTGCCAACACTTTTGTTTTTGTTTTTTGTTTTTTAATAGCTAACATAAAGTATGAAGTGGTTTCTGTGGTTTTGATTTGCATTTCCATAATAACTAGTGACATTGAGCATCTTTTCATGTGCTTGTTGGCTATCTGTTTATCTTTTTAGAGAAATGTCTATTTTAGTCTTTTACCTGTTTTCTTAATGGGGTGGTTTATTTTTTGCTGTTATTGGTGTTCCTTATATATTCTTGATATTAATCCCATATCAAATGTATGATTTGCAAATATTTTTATCCCATTCCTGGGTTGTCTTTTTATTTTCTTGCTGTCTTGCTATTTTTTTTGTTAAGTGAGATTTTTTAATAATAAAAAGAAATTAAAATTTTCCCTTTACAGTTGTCTATAGTCATTTACTATTTAACCCCCACCTCCACCACTGGACACACACACACACACACACACACACACACACACAGAATTTCACTTGAGAACTTTAATAATTAGAAATATTTTAAGTCAGGAGCTGGCAAACTGTGGTCCACAGACCAAATTTGGCTCACGTCTATTTTTGTAAATGAAGTTTTGTTGGGAGATAGGCACTACACTCATTCATCTGTGTAAATGACTTGCTTTTGTGCGACAGTGGCAGAGTTGAGTGATGGTGACAGAGCCTACAAAACAAAGTGTTTATTACCTTCCCCTTTACAGGAAAAATTTGCCAACCCCTAAGCTATAACAGCTGATATTACACTACCTCTCTGCACATACTTTGTCCTTTTTTTTAGAAGTTCTACAAAAGAAGTTCTGTCCTTCCTGTCTAACCAAGTTACCCTTAGCTGTTGTAGGATTACTTTTTTAAAAATTCTTTTACTCTTGTAATAGATTCTAGAGAGAATCAAGTATACATTTTCATGTGTTATTTCTAAGTAGAAAACCTCTGGCTTTTCTTTCAAAATGGAATTCCATAAAAATGATATTGTTATTATACAGATTTAATGTAATCTCCATCAAAATCCCATCAGCATTTTTTCAAGAAATGGAACAAAAAATCAGATTTGTATGGAAGCACAACAGACCCAGAATTGCCAAAGCCATCTTGAGATAAAGGAACAAAGAGGCATTACTCTGCCCCACTTCAAATTATACTACAAAGCGACAGTAATCAAAATGGCATTAGTATTGGCAGCAAAACAGACACATGGACCAGCGGAACAGAATCAAGAGTCCAGAAGTAAACGCACATTTATATGGGCAAATAATTTTTGACAAAGAAGGCAAAAACATACAGTGGAGAATGGAAAGCCTCTTCAGTAAATGGTACTGGGAAACCTGGAAAGCCGACTGCAAAAGAATGAAACTAGACTATTTATTGTCTATCACCACACACCAAAATTAACTCAAATTGGATTAAGGACTGAATATAAGACCTGAAACAAAATGCATAGAAGAAAAAATAGGAACTAAACTCAAGGACCTTGGACTTAAAGAAGATTTTATGAATTTGACCACAAAGGCAAGGGAAGTAAAAGGAAAATAAATGAATGGTACTGCATCAAACTAAAAAGCACCTGCTCAGCAAAAGAAACCAACAAGGTAAAGAGACAACCATCTGAATGGGAAAATATATTTGCAAGTAATGCCTCCGGTAAGGGCCTAATATCCAAAATATACAAAGAATTTATGAGACTCAATAAAAAAAAACGGTCCAATCAAAAAATGGGCAGAGGACCTGAATGGACACTTCTCCTTAGAGGACATACAAATGACCAATAGATAGATGAAAAGATGCTCAACTTTGCTAGCTATTAGGGAAATTCAAATCAAAACCACAATGAGCTACCATCTCACACCTGTTAGAATAGCTATAATCAACAGGACAAGTAATAACAAATGTTGGAGAGGATGCGGAGAAAAAGGAACCTTCATACACTGCTGGTGGGACTGTAAATTGTTACAGCCACTATGGAAAACAGTATGGAGGTTCCTCAAAATATTAAGAATTGATCTACCATATGATCCAGCCAATCCCTCTACTGGGTATTTACCCCAAAGACTTGAAAACTCATATCTGAAAAGATATTTGCACACCGATGTTCACAGCAGCATTATTCACAGTGGCCAAGATATGGAAGCAACTGAAGTGTCCTACAATAGATGATTGCTTAAAGAGGCTGGTACATATATACAATGGAATATTACTCAACCATAAGAAGAGATGGAATACTGCTACTTGCAACAACATGGATGGACCAATAAACATTCTAAGTGAAATAAGCTGGATAGAAAAAGTTGAAAATCACATCTCACATGTGGGATGTAAAACTTAAAGCAACAAATGAACAGGACAGACAAACAGAGACTCATGGACATGGACAATGGACTAGTGGTTACCAGAGGGGAGGGGAGGTGGGAATGAAGGAGGTGGATGGGGGAAAAAATTTAATAATTTCTTCAATTAAATTAATTTTAAAAAGCTATTGCTATAGTTAATAATTATACATTTTATTTTAATTTTGCATTTTAATATAGTTTTAGTAGAATACCAAAGCTAGCCATAAAATTCTGTGATGCCTGTTATATTGTTTTCTTTCTTGATCTGAAACAGTTGATGACTATCAGCCAATAATTCGTCTATTAAGTAAACCTGGGGAATTACGAAGAGAATATGAAGAGGAGATTAGCAAGGTAGGAGCTAGTTTTTTTTTTTTGGAAAAATTCTCTGCTATGTTTTGTTTCAGATTTTACATGTAGTTTTATGTGCTTATGAAAATTATAGAAAGGTAAGTAATTGCAATGTACTTTATAAAGGTTCTGTTTTTTACATGTGTTCAAGATAGTTACAAACTAGCTTTAAATTATACATAATTGGTACTTTTATGTGATATTTAAGTATTTAAGTATGAAGATTGTTTTCATTATCCTGAGGAGTTCAGCTTATAGGATGGTAAAATTGGTAGATTTTGGGTGCTTTAGTCCATTAAGGCTGCCGTAGCAAAAATACCATAGACTTGGGGCTTGAACAACAAAACATTTATTTCTCACAATTCTGGAGGCTGGAAAGTCCAATATCCAAGGTACTAGCAGATCTGGTGTTGGATGAGGGCCTGCTTCCTAGCTTGTAAACAGCTGCCTTCTCCCTCTATCCTTACATGGCAGAGAGAGAGAGATGGATCAAGGATCATATCTCATGTCTTATAGTGTAGGGGTACTCATCCCTTTCATGAGGACATGACCCAATTTACTTCCCAAAGGACCCACCTCCAGATATCACATTGGGGATTAGAGCTTCAGCAAATGAATATTGGGGGACACAACAATGAGTTAAAATGAGGAAAATATAAAACAGGGCTAATTGTAAATTACCTAGATAGGAAGAGAGGGAGTAGTGCTTACAGTGAAGTCTGAACTTCAGTAGTACTAGGAGAACCCTATTATCCCCCTATTCTCCTGCTTAGTGTAGAGCAGTATTGTCCAACAGAAAGGCTATACAAGCTTACATAGAATTTAATTAAAAAAAAATTTTTTTTCCCAAAAAAACATGAAATTTATTTTAATTTATATCTTATTTGACCCATTATATCGAAAACAATTATGTTATCAATATAGAAAGCATATGAAATTATATATTAACTATAATCATAGGACATATAGTTAGGCATTAATTATATAAAGTTCTATGTAAAATCATTAAATTTTACACTATTTTTTCTTACTTAGTCTTCACAGTCTTTTTGTAATTATTGCTTTGGTCTAGTCACATTTCAGGTGCTCAATAAAATAGCCAGCCATATGTAGTTACTGGCTACTGTATTAGAACATGCAGGTCTAGATAACTAACAAATAATAAATTATGATAGTTGTCTAAGCAGCGTTCTTAAGTAAGGGTTCTAAAGGAATAGTTTAATCTGTAAAATAATGTGCTGAGACCAGGATTCATTCAGAGCTTTAGCTCCAAATCTTTGCTAAGTTTTTATCTTCAGGCTAATAGCAAGGTGGCTGCACAGTACTGAACCTCAGTTTTTTCATTGGCTTGGATCAAGTATTTGCATCATATCTTTTGGAATTCTAAAGTCGTTCACATTTTTTTCAGCAAGTATAGCTTAAATGACCTTAAGCATGGCCTTAGATCTTAGGATTGGAGTTTGATCCTTCACTCTGCCATTTACTGATCTGAAGAAGTTATTTGCTTCTCTGTGTCAGTTTTCATTTGTAAATCATATAATAACCCCTGTGGTTTTTAAAGCAACCATGCCACTCCTGCCCACTGTGTTGGGGATTCATCTCAACTTAAAGGATATGTCCTTATTAGTCCAAGTCATTTTTTACCATTATATACCCTTTGGTAGGGTTTGGTTCAGGAACCTAGGCCTAAGTCAACACATGGCATTCTTTTAACTGAGGAAAAGTATTACCTAGAAACATGTCCATAAATGTGTGACAGCGTAGCAGAAATGGAGATAAGGACTGAGATGAGAGATGAGGGTTTGATTAAGGTTTCATTGGGCTGACTGGGGGCAGCTTCCTAAGACTTCTTGAACTATTTGGTAGGAATGTGCCTTTCTGGATTTATACATCATTTGAGATATTTTAATTTCTGCCATATTGTTTGTTTATTTTTTTACTTTTACTGTTCTTAAGAAATATTGCAAATATACTAAAAGTTCAGAGGAGGATTGTTCTCTGTTAATCATTTTTAAGGTAGAGGCAGAGCGACGAGCCAATGAAGAAGAAGAAAACAAAGCCAGTGAAGAATACATACAGAAATTATTGGCAGAGGAAGAAGAGGAGGAAAAAAGACAGGCTGAAAAAAGGAAAAGAGAGATGGAAGAACAGCTGAAAAGTGATGAAGAATTGGCAAGAAAACTAAGCATTAATATTGTAAGTTTTAGGAGAGAACTTTGAAGTAATAGCATTCCTGTTGCTTTGACTGTGGTTTTCAGATTTGAAGTGTTCACCATGACTCCAAGCAGTTTTTGATTTATTTGCTTTACTTAAAACTCTTTAAGTACATTGTTACATATTTTCTTTAATCCAAGTATACTTTAAAAACTTTTTTATACATTGTTAGTAAATTCAAATTATGTAGGAAAGCTTTTCAGTGAAAAATGAAAGTTTCCTTTCTCTCCTCCCACCTTTTCCATCCCACTCTGTTCCATTATATCAGTCTCTTTTCCTAAAGATTACCACTGTTAACTGTTTCTTCTTTCTTATTTACCTAAAAAGGATTTATCTATCACACTGTTTTTTACTTCATTTTTTTCACTTGATACATCTTAAGAGATTTTTTGTATTACTGCATATAATTCTTTTTAATAGTTGCATAATATTCCATTGTGTGGATGGGTGCAAATCATTTAGAGAATGAAGCATATTAACTTCTTAATATGTTAAACCTGGATTTTATTATCTTGCTGTAGTTAAATTACTGCCTAGTGGAAAATGAATAAAAGAAAGAATGGTAAAACACATACTTTAAGACCAAAGAATACAGTGGGACACAGTGATTTGAAAGAACCTGGCTGAATCATCTGGGATTCTTTTAAAATACAAATTCCCATACCTGTTCTAAATCCACTGAATTAGAATCTCTGGGGATGGGATTTAGGGAATACTATTCCCAGAGGTATCTATGGAATTTTGATGTTCATTCAGGTTTGAGAGCCACTAGAAACAATTCCTCTGCTTTCAAACAAAATAAATACCTTAACATATACTAGCTAAAATGAAGTATACCTAGAATTGGGATTTCTATTTTCATTTATGAGAGGCCTTTTATAATAATATACCATTCATCATTCTATAGCCAAGTTTTAGGTTATATGCCATTTTTTATGTATTTTTTAATTTAAATAGCTTTATAAAGATAATGCAATAGGAAATTAAAAAAGACATTGACCAATAGAATAATACATGGGATAAGAAAGTAAATATATCAAAGAGGAAACTCTTTACCTGTCTTTCAAGAGTCTATTCTAATCCTTCTTGTTTCACATGGGATTATAAGAGTAGATCTATTGATATATTAGAATAATTTTCAGTTTACTTGTGAAAGATTTGTAGTCTAAGACCAAATGCCTACCACTACCATTTATATGCATTCTTCCAATAGTATCATAGGAAACTTATGAAACTGTACAGCAAGTAAATATTCAAGGTATTTATGTAAAACTTCAATTAACTAACTTTTATTGCTGGTGTATTTACGGCTCTTTGAATTTTCTCCTATAGATGAAGGTAGTTAATATGAAATTCTTCATTAGAAAAAATTAACAGATTATCAAATAAGATTAGTATCATCGTGCCTTTTGTGCCCCATAATATAAAGTAAAAATGCAGTTAAATTTAGACCAATTTGGATAGATGTAATCTTTTATACTTATTAGTTTATACTAATTTTTTGCATAGTCAATATTATTCAAAGAATGTATAGAATTTAAATATGAGCATAATGCCTGAGAAATTCTGTTGTGGATTCTGAATTAGTCAAATTAATAGCTTAATTTGTAAAATTCTTTTTAATAATGTCTTCAATGCTTTTTTTGTTTTTAAAGAATAATTTCTGTGAGGGAAGTGTCTTAGCTTCTCCTGTGAATTCCAGAAAATCTAGTCCAGTCACTACCAAGATGCAAAAGAAAAGTAGGAGCAAACAAATAAATACTGGAGATATTCAAAAGTAAGTGAACATGGCTATTTATCAATTATTTATTGACCACCTACTGTATGCCAGTGTTTTTTGTTCATCATATAGTTTACTGACTTTCAAAACTTAGTTCATGAAGTCTGCATGAAAGAGTCTGAGATAGTCTGAGATTGATGTTAAGTGAAAATAAGAAAGCTACTCACATAGCTTAGATTCCTGGCTAGCACAAAGAGAAGTGTTAAGTCTTTTTTATTCTCCTTGCTCAGGATTTCCATGTACCCTTTTCTCAAAATTAACCAATTGGATTTCTTTTTCTCTTGATTTAGCTTCAGGTGAGAAAAGTTAGTCCCACATAAGGTCATTCTCATTAAAAGAGTTTATACAATTTGGCATCTAGGTCATTCATCTATCCTCTTTTTCCCAGTTTATGCACTACATTTTTTCTCTACAAAAGCATGAGCCAGGTAGTGAATAGTGAAGTGATGATTTAGCTTCCCCACAATACCCCTCCAGCACCAGGTAGAGTTGATGCCTTTATGAGGATATAAGTGTTCCTGTTATAATTCATCTTTGGAAAAGTTTATAAACCACAATCTAGACTTCAAAAACATGCAAGGGCTTTCAGTTGCACATGGATAAATATGTGCAGGTAATTTGCCTCCTTCCAGAACGTATAGAAATTTTAGATTTGGGATGGTGGAAATTTGGGACAGGGAGACTTTAATTTGGGGTGTGGGTAGTTAAATGAAGTGGTTGCTATTAAAAGAAAAATAGATAGGGCAATATCAATATTATTAAGGCTTATATTACACAAATTAGAATCAAGAGAAAAACCAATAAAAGGAGAAAAGCAGAGATATTGGATAATGATGCATATTGCTTAAAGGATATAACTGTCATAACTTTTCATGTATATAAATATATTTTTAAATATATAAAAATAAAAATTACTAGAAAATAACAGATCTAATAAACTAATTTTAATAAAATGAATTTAAAAGCAGAAATTGAAAGAATTGAGAAACTAGTGGTTTAAAATTAAAATGAAGTTAAAAACAGAAAAGGTCTAGTCTCTAGAATATATAAAGAATTCTTATATAACTCGACAATAAAAGACAAAAACTCAATTTAAAAATAGACAAAGGACATGAATAGAATTTCTCCAAAGTTGTACAAATGGCCAGTAAGCACATAAAAAGATGCTTAATATCATTAGTCATTATGGAAATGTAAAACTACACTTAGATACCACTTCACACCTACTAGGATATCTGTAATCCAAAAAAATTTTTAAAGGGAAAATAAGTGTTGGCAAAGATGTGGAAAATATGGAATCTTGTATACATTGCTGGTAGGAATGTAAAATGGTATGGCTGCTATAGAAACAGTCTGGCAGTTCCTCAGAAAGTTAAACAGAATTACCATATGACCCAGCAATTCCACTCCTAGGTGTATATCCAGAAGAATTGAAAGCAGGTATTCAAATATTTGTATACAAATGTTTGTGTCAGAACTTCACATGGCCAAAGGTAGAAACAGCTCTAAATGGTCATTGAGGGATGCATAGATAAATAAAATGTATATCCAATATCTATACAATGGAACATTACTCAGCCCAAAAAAGAAATGATACTGATACATGCTGTAATATGAATGAACCTCAGAAACATGCTAAGAGATCATATGGTATTTGTTTTTCTCTCTGTGACTTATTTCACTTAGGAAAGTGCCCTTGAGGTTCATCCATGTTGTTGCAAATGGCAAGATTTCATTCTTTTTTATGGATTCAAATTTGTAGTGAACAAATATTTATGGTATTTGTACAGGGATAAACAGACAAAATGATCGAGGTAACATAATAGATAACAGAAACACACCACAGTTTATGGAACCTTTATGCTAACTAGCTTGGGAGTTTTTAAAATGTTTACAAATTCTTTGATATTCTTCCCTTCAAAAGGTAGAGTCTAATTTCCCTCCCCTTGAATATGGGCTGGACTTAAGTATTTAAATATAATTACCAGAAGGGACATTGTACATTTTATTTTATTTTTATTTATTTTTTAACACAGCACCTGGTTTTCCTACGTGGTCTCCCATTCAAGTACTAACCAGGTCCAACCATGCTTAGCTTCCAAGATTGGATGAGATTGGGCACATTCAGGGTGGCATGTCTGTAGATGACATTGTACATTTTAGAGACTAAGTTCTAAAAGGCACTGTGGCTTTTATTTAATTTTATGGAAGTTAAGGTTACAGTGAGGTCATTTTTGATTATATACAAATATTGAATCATATTGCACACCTGAAACAAATAAAATGTTATATATTAGTTATACTGCAATAAAAACAACAACAAATTACAGTGATATAACATTTTATACTCACCCTATTGGAAAAATGAAACTTTCTAAGGAGCATTTAACAAGCTTGGGGGTAGTATAAAAGGTTGAAACTGTGTTACTTTGGAGTATAGACACTAAAGTAATCCCAGAAGACAAGTACAGGAATGTTCCCAGCAGCACTATTTGTAATAGTAAAGAGCCAGAAGCACCCATATTCCAACAGTAGAACAGAACAGAATATTATCCAGCAGTGAAAATGAATTCTAGCTGAGGAAAATGTTGGGTGAAGAAAACAAGTTGTTGCAAGAGTACATGAAGTATAACTGCATATACATAAGTTTCAAAATCAGGCAGTACTAAGTGATAAGGTGTTCAGGAGTACAGGTGTGTGGTAAAACTATTTTTAAAAGCAAGAGATAAATAATTCCGGATAGTTGTCATCTCTGAGGTAGGGGATAAGGAGGAGGCCCCATTTGTGATTTTAAAATCAATGATTTTTTCCTCCCTTTAAACAGGGTGGTTACTTATAAGAGTTTTCATGATCATCTAAATTTTTAAACTAAGTGTGCACTAATCTTAAGTGTACTTAACTGTTTACATTTTTACATTTGTATAAACCATTCTCCACATTAAGATAAAGAATATTTCCAAAAAGTTCACTGACACCCTTTCCCAGGCACTATTTCCTCCCTGTAACCATGATGTATTATCATTCGTAACACACATTTTGTATACTATTCTCTTGTAAACTGTTTTTTAGGAAGTAGAAAGATCTTTAAGACATAAGTGAAAAGGAAATCACAGAAAAACATGATCACTTTAAAAATAT
Organism: Cynopterus sphinx; assembly: GCA_030015415.1. Lineage (NCBI taxonomy): Eukaryota > Metazoa > Chordata > Mammalia > Chiroptera > Pteropodidae > Cynopterus > Cynopterus sphinx. The sequence continues at coordinate 50,333,476 of CM057380.1, forward strand.
AGTGTATACTATATAGAAACCATATATATATATCTATATATATATTAAAAATTAGTTACATATGAGGTAGTCAATAGGAATGGAAAGGGGCGATAACATATTTCCTACATTTCCGTTTAGTTTTTTAGAATGAGTATGTATGCATACATTATTTATAAAGAATATGTAAAATAGTTCATAAATCTTTATTGATTATGTTGGGTAAGTATCTGATCACGTTTGGTTCTCTGCTGATTCATTTCAAAACAACTCATACTGTAATAATTCTGTCTTGGTACAAATATACTTGGTAACTTTGGCAAAAGGAATTTTTCAGTTTTGGGAAACAAAATTAAAAAGACTAAACCTGGACTCCTGTTTTATTAACTGAGAAGGTGGTTCTTGTTCTCATAAGTTTGTAGTGTTTAGGTTGATGTAACAAATTTATGGGTTACTTACTGTAGTTTATCTGTAAGGGATATTCATATTTTTATATGAAATCTTTGTCTGGATTTCATTTAATTGTTCCAAATACTAATTGGTGCTTTGGATACAATGGGACTTACAATTTTACATAGTATTTGCAATCAAACATTTTTCATATTTTCTCTGATTATAAAAATCAGAGAACTAGCTGCTCTTTGAAAATCACCCAAAGTTACCACCACTTAAAGACAGCCAACATTTTGGGAGATAGCTGCCGTTTTTAAGCATAGTTGTGTACGTGTTTGGATTTTTCACAAGTTTAAAAATATACCTACCCTCATGTAACCTTTTTCCCATTTCTTTACGGCATTTTCCATTATATTACAGAGTTTATATTTTTAGTGGCAAACAGCCTGTTAATGATGCTTAGAACTTTACAGTTATGCTCTTATGCTGGTATGCTGATTATGTCTATTTGTCTTTAAGCAGATAGTTAATATAAAATGTGTATATAACAAAAATCTCTATACCAAAATGGTACAGAATCTAATCATGGACTTTTCCTCCATAGTAGAAATTTAAAATGTAGACTTTCTGGCATTATAAAAAATCAAAAAAAACACAAAACAAAACTTATCCTTTCTCCTGATTTAAAATGTCATTTCCATTACTTTTGGTAAGACTGTACAGTTTTAGTTGTTTTGATGTTATCAACCTTTTTTTGAAAATTAAGAAATGTTTAGATTTGACTTCCTTTTTTGCTGCTTTTTTGCTAAAATATCAATACTCAGCCTTCTAAGTATCACTCTGGAGTTAGACCAAAATACCTGAGACAAGGAAATAGAATACGTTCCTTCTGATAAACCAGCCAAGCAGCAAACCAGACAACCTTTGCATTAATAACTAATGTGGCTTTATTATATCGGGTACATACCACTTGTCTTTCAAAGTATTTAAACTTTGGTAAACTTTTTTTTTTAAGGTATTTGTCACCTAAATCGCAGTTTGGGTCAGCATCACAGTCTGAAGTTGTACAAGAATGCAAGAATGACTCCATGTCTAAGGTATGTGAATGCTAAAGATGTTATTAGTTTGGCACATTTACTGATGCCATAGATTGCTAATACTCATAGGTACCTAACTTTTGTTTAAGTCACTGTAGTAAATGGAATACCCTCCTTAGTCATCTTAGGCTTTCTGTACTAGGGTCAGCATACTTTTTTTTTTAAAGAGCCAGATAGTAAATATTTTAAGCTCTGCAGCCCATATGGTCTCAGTCACAACTGTTCAGCTATGCTGTTGTCATATGAAAGCATCCATTAATATGTGAACAAATGAGCTTATCTTTGTTCCAGTGAAACTATTTACAATAACAGCAGGCTTACTGCGGTCCATGGGCCATAGTTTGTGGATCCGTGATCTAGACAGTCAGACTCACAGAACTGAATAGGCTATTGCTAGTACTAGCTTCCCTTAAAAGATTATAGGATGAGAAACAAAACATGCTTTATTTATTAGGGCAACATCAGGCATATTGTTCACTAAGAGTCCTCACTGCAGAGCTCCTAACTGATGGTCTGGAAATGATACCCCATAACAATAATTTCTTGTAACAACCGATGTTTGTAACTTCCAAGAGTCCTAATAAGAAACACACCCAATCAAGAGTTATAAGTCACTTATACAGAAGCCTCAAGCTTTGACTTCCTGCTCGGTGTTTATAGATCACTCATAGTCCTCTAGTACAGATGCAGTTCACAAATAAGGGTCATTTTTACCATAAGCTATGTAGCCTAGTAACACAGTTGACATTCTACCTTTATCAGGTTTCCAGGTAAATAGAACTAGGTAAGGTGAGCTAATACCAAGATCTGTTTCCTTCACAGAAGTTTTGTTAACCCTTTACTCACAGGTTCCTAATTTTTTTTTTAAATTCAGCTAGGTGATTTTAACAGCATTTAACATTTAATGGACATTTACTATGTGCCAGATAACGTATGTATTTCCTTTAAATCTTTATCACAACCTCCAGCTCTATAATATAGATATCCCTCTTGTGTCCATTTTACAGTTGAGAAAACTGAGGCACACAGATAAGAGACTTGCACAGTCTCTTAAGTAGGGGTAATAGAGGGAGAATTTAAATCGAGATAGTCTGGATCATACTGGGAACTGAGAATTGATGAAAGAGGCATTGTAGGGCTGGGATATTTTCATTACTCTGTTTTTTCATATTCATAACTAGTAAGCAACCTAGAATTTGTCTAGTCCAAGCCTCATTGGTTCATAAACACTATCAGGAATGATAAATGCAAAGCAATGAAGGTAAAAGAACAGACTTAATGTCTCCAATGAGAAATTTTTGTTCTGAGGCAAATTCTCATTGAAGACTTTCTTCTTAAGGCTTTCCCATGGTCAAAACTAATCCTAGTTCTTGACTTCCCTAAGACCTATAAGTGAGAAGAATTATTATACTCTCTAAAGCAAAGTTTCTTGACCCGAGGTTTATGGTTAGAATTCAGGGAGTACATATGAACTTAGAAGAAAATATTTACTTTCGTCGGACCTCTTATTTTAATATTCCCTTTAATTTTGAATGTAGACAAAAAAACCATTGTACTTTTAATAATACCTGTGACTTTGTCACCAACAAAAAGGATGGGTTTTTATAATATTACATTTGTTGCAGATCTCTTGAAATATCATTTATATTCATCCCTACTTCAATATTACAAGTTATTAGACTTGCCACTAGATCTTAATAGATACACATTACATCATAACTTTTTAAAACATTTTAATGTGTTATAAGTTGTGATCCTATATGTTTATATTTTAAAATATTATTCTCAGAAAATGTAAGCTTCACAAAAATGCCAAAAGGAAGAGTTTGTGGTACAAAAAGATTTAAAAACCCCTGGGCTAGTGGAAGTTTATAAAGTAAAAAAAAAAAAAAAGAAGGTTAGGTCATGGTGCCAGCTATTGGTTGTATATAGAATCTAGTTTGTGGGTTTTAATATGTAGGTTTTCATGGGAGTAATAACAAAGGAATGCCTTAATCTAAATGGGCATACAGAATAAAAATACTAATAAGAAATATACCTAATTAGTAGTAGTAATAACTACCTAATAGTGATGACTCCTGTGGTATCAGTGTGAGACGATATATACTCCTGATTCTATCAAGTCTTTTTCTGTTTTCTACAGGAAACTGACAGTAGTGATATTAAGAGCCTTACCTGGCAAGACCAAGAAATTGAGGAAGATATGCCAACTCTTTCTCCACAAATATGCCTTGAAATTCAAGAACAAGGTGCAAAGTCTTCAGTAGAGTCACCTATGCCTCAGTTATGTGCCAATGGTATAGAATGGTGCCTTGAAGGAGAAGTCAAAATAAAACCAAGCAATCATGATAAAGAGTTATGTGTCATAAATCCTGAGGGACCTAAAGCCAGCATTCCTTATCCCAGAGAAGCTGCAGTTAAGCCTTTTGGCAAAACAGAGAGTGGGTGCACTATACCAGATATGACACAGATAATTGGAAATGACACAGTTAAGACAGAAAATGAAGAGTCTCACCCACTGATCAGTAAAGAAGATATTTCCAAAAGAAAAAGCCAGGAATCTTCATTTGAAGCAGTCATGGATCCATGCTATGCTGCAAAAAGAAAGAAAATGTTCCCCAAAGCTTCCTCAGACGAAGAGGAAGCAGAAATCAACTTTACCCAAAAACTGTTAGACTTGGAACATCTACTTTTTGAGAGACATAAACAAGAAGAACAGGATAGGTTATTAGCATTAGAGATTCAAAAAGAGGTGGATAAAGAACAAATGAAGCCAAACCGGCAAAAAGGATCCCCAGATGAATATCAATTACGTGCTACACCCTTAGCTCCAGACAAATTGCTAAATGGACAAAGGAAGACTCCCAAAGATAGGAACTTAAGAGGAAAAAATGATAGAGAGCATTCAAAACCTCAGAGAAGCTCAAAAAATGAAAATTGGCAGCCTTCTTTTAAGATCCAGTTGAAACATTCAGTTATTGTTAACAGAAGAAAGATGCCAAAATCTAGAGATAATTATAACTTATCTAAAAGTGCTCATTCCCTACAGCCTAGTAAGTCACAGAAAAGTATTTTTCAGATGTTTCAGAGATAACACAAAGTGACGCATGGGTGAAGGGAGTGTTTTATAATCTAGTAAAGCTGGATTGTGAGGCTCTCTTTATCATAGAATCTTTATTAATTTTTCATTAATTCTGCTCTGTAGGCGCACTCATTGTCTGTAACTTAGAAGGACTGTAGTTAACAGGATGGAATGAATATACAAGTGTGTTTCTGCCAAACACAATGATAAGCAAAAGTCCTAGTCCTTTATTAATAACTGTGATGTGCCAAGTTTGGCAGTCCTTATAGACAATAGATTAAAAAATGCCAGGGCTAACTCCCAAGAAATCTTCAAGTGCCATTTTATTTTCCCCCAAAATGCATGTTTTATGCCCTTTACTAATCATTTTGTCCTGACTGGTAATCAAAGCAAGATTATACTATACGAAATAGTAAAGGGATTCAGGTTTCAAATCTAAGTTTTCTTGCTACTTTGCTGTGTACTTGTAGAACTCTTGAAATTTATCTTCCATAACACTGCCATATTTTTAATTAAGCATTACAGCATTTTTTATTGTTATTTAAAATGAGTTAGGATCAATGTGGAATCACGAATTTTCTGGAAAATTAGTAATTGACAGAAAGGAAACTAGATTCTTGATATAAAAGGAGTTAAGAGTTGGAGTGAGGCTAAATGCAACAGACCGATAATTTAGAAGCATTGGAACTGAGTGGGTGATCAGAAACGGTCTAGGATGGAGTAGCAGGTATAGTTTGCCAAAGCATCCCTTTCTTTGCTGGTCACAGAAAACATGGGAGATTTACAGCTTTTCACAGCATAGTATCTGGTTTGAAAATCAAAATTAGTTACTTAAATTATCTGAAGTTTTGGAAATTTACATTTCTATTAATTGCTATCCCAGAAAAAAATTAGAATTTACTGTAGGAGAGAGATGTCACATTCCTGTGTTATAGAACCTGAAACATAAATAATCATGTGTTTATGGATGAAATAGAAAGTATGATACTTGTGTTTTGCCTTGTATTACCCCTTAAAGTTAAATCAGAAGCAATGATTTCATTTTGTGAAATTTCACTTAGTGACTATTAATCTTGGTTTCATTAATGTGAACAACTGAGCAGACCACAATTTTAACAGCATTTCTGCTGATATCTAGTTATCCATCTTTTTAAGGTAAAAACACAACAAAATGACCTAGAACTAATTCTAAGTTAAATTTGTTGATATTTTAATACATATTGAGATTTTTTTCCCCTCCAAATTTTATAACTGAAATTTTGTGAATCTTTGCATACTTGGCAGCATCTATTCAATGTTGATTAATTATGGGTAAGTAGAATTCTGATGGTAATTTAAAATTTAGTTTGCCCTTCTCAAGACAAAACAAAACACAGTTAACTGCCCTCTGAGTAATGATTGTTCTGAAATGAAATATAGTCTGAAATTAACCAGATTTGTGTAAAATAGACTAAAATCTGTCTTCTCATTAAACCAGTATTTTTCTAGAGCAATTTCATTTTACATTTTGTGGGGGTAGACATTGGAACTCCTCAAAATAAAGTTATATAATTTAATCATCCTGGAATAGTCCATGACCAAAAAGGGGGGCAGAGATATTGTGATGTAGTTGGGATTTATATTATTTAACCACTCATTTGTCTGTGAAGAAGTCTTCCTGACTAAAGCTGTTTTTAAAATAAATTTTCATTTCTCTTAGTCTTTCTGATAGTCCTACCATGTGTACTTTTTGTTAAAATATAATAAATGATTTGTGATAGTCATTAGAATGTATTGCTACTTCTTCCTCTCATTTTTGTAAAAAGGATATGAGAGTTTAATTTCTAATGCAATACTAAAACTGCAGAGGAATATTAAAAATAAAAAGACATTTTACCATAATTTAAAAAATAAAAATTAATTACATAAAAATTTAAAAATTCTGCATTAAAAAAAGCTACAATAAAGGAAAATTGGAAGATATGGCAAACTGGGGAAGAAATAGATGCAATCATTACAAACAGCTAATTTTTTTATAAAAGTGTCTGCCAGTACATTAAGAAAAAGACTAACAACCCAAAAGGGAAATCAGAAAAGTTTATCTTCTAAGAAACATAGTTTCCAGGAAAGGAAATCTAAATGGCTTAAATATGTGAAAAGATGTTTGGTATCACTTATACTAACGCTCATGTTTTTCTACCCTTCAGATTAGTAAAGATAAACGTGCTTTATCTGTGTGTGTATGTTTTTATGTGTATGGGCTTTTTTTGTTTTTTATCTCAGCAAGAGTGTGGGGAAATAGGGACTCTTATGTTGCTTGGTATGAATAGAAAATTTTTAATCCCTTTGGAAGTAAACTTGGCAGTTTTACCGCTAGGACTTTCTTAAAGGTATCTTCATGTGTGTAGAATGACATGTACAAAACATTTTTGTATGGCATTGCAGTAATAAACTTAGAAACAACCTTAATATCACATTAATAGACACTAAATAAATGAATGTGTGGTGGAATACTATATGGCAGTTAAAAATCCACCACTTTACAGATATGAAAAGAATAATAGTTAAATAAAAATACAAGATGTAGAATAGTATAATTTGTCCAAAAAAGGGAAACATGTATTTGCATAAAATTTGTCTGGAAGGGGAAATAATAAATGTTAGCAGGGAAAGAAACTGGGTGACTGAGATAGGAATGAAAGAATGACTTTTACTATATGTTCTTTTTATACTTTTTGAATTTTCAATCATACTGAATATAGTCAAAAAATTTAAATGTTCTTAAAATACTGCAAGATAAATACATATCTCAACCTGTGCCACTTTAGATGGTCCTTTGCCTTTAAATTTTAAGAATCATAATTCAGGAAGGTTTTCTCAGCATTAAAAAGCTAGCATTGTGAATTTTTGGAGTCTTGTGAATTAATTTGAATTTAATGTACTATTTTAAAATTATTTGAAAAGCAAAACTTATGCTTTCGAGATATTGCAACATTTCTATAATCCTAATGAAAAAGCCAGATGAAAATATAAAATTCTATACTTAAACGTATCATAGATCTACTGAAACAATGAGGACTAATTTGGGGGCTAAGATTCTAGAGAGGGGAGACGAGAGGTGAACTGATGTTTCCAACCACATTTTCACTGGCAGCATGTGCCTCTTCAGAATGTAGGATGAGAAAGAATCAGCAGCTGCAGGTGAACAAACTGGCAGAGCTCTTGGCCATTTCATGAAGCTGGAGTGACAGTATTGGAAACTTGAGGGTCATCAAACATTAGGCTGGTTTCCCATCAAGATAATTGCAGTTTTGAAACTCCTCAGGGCTGATGTTAAAAGGCTGAAAACCTCTAGAAAGCAGATAGTTGTCATCAGGCTTTGCTATTGAGGCAATAAGTTCAAGACCTACGAAGGGAAGGAAACCTGATAACACCAGGGTCTCAACTGAAAGTCCTGGAACAGGGGTCTATAAACTAAATGCTAAGGGTCATCTATTTATATGGGGCCTGTGAGCTAAGAATGGCTTTTAGATTCCTTAGTTCACAAATATGGAATTGATAGGACTAGTAATTTGTGTATGAATTTTGGATCAAAATAAGGACGTGCAGAACGGAAAAAAATTCCCTTGGTCTCTACCTGTATAAACTTAGGTGAGCTACTTAGCTTTCATTACCTCACTTTATTTGTAAGTGGAAAGCAATGTAACCAATAGTTATCAAGAATTAAGTAATATACATAGAGCACCTGGCACAGGCCCAGACTCAAAAAAAAACCTTAATAAGTGATGGTCCCTTACCCCTTGTTGCTTCATCCAGTGTTTCATGCTCCCATAAGTCTCCAGATGTGGCATAAATAGTGATTATTTTCCATCTACTGATGAAAACTCCACTTACCTCTTCCCTGCCAGATGTGTCTATAGCTCCCTGTGTTACAAGATATCTCTGCCCATAAGTTCCCCAGTGTCATAGCTCCCAGGTCACAAGAGATCTTGGCCCTAGAGGAAACCAATTTTCAGAAATTCTTAATGGCTTCCTCAAATTCCTATATTAGTTCTACACATTTGATATGCATAAAAGTATGTAAAACACTAAAAAGAGAAAAAAATTAGGGAGTTGAGCCACTATATTCATATTTTACTCCTGTGTAAAGATCTTAATAAACAATCATGACTTCAAAGTTTGAATCTGATTTTTCTTTTCCAGAATATTTTACCTTGTCTTGGCAGGACTTGGAGAAACAGACCCTGTGTTCAACTGAGGAGAACCTTCTCTTTACATTTTATTTATATTTCCCTTTAACTTGGCTTTTGTGCTCCCAGGCTGCCACAATTAGGCTCTATTCCTGAAACTAGTTCAGTTCACAAGGTTTTCTTTCACTTGAGGATCATCCATAAAGTTTTGAGTGTATCTTTTTTACTCAGACTGACTGACCTTGGACTTTACTTAGAGTCCCAGGATAAAGATGAGAAACTCACTCTTTGTTCAGTTTGTACTAGACATGTAGATTTTACTGGGTGTATCGATTGGGGTCCAGTTAAGAAAAGAAGCACAACAGGTATTTCAGCAGAAGGTATACAGTATTACAAGAAATTGGTTAGACATGTTGGAGCAAAAGGGAACAGTGCAATAATCCAAAGATGCTAACTGCAGGAAGTGGCTGCTACCCTCAAAGCTGGAAAATAGATGGGACAGGTTTTGGTTACTAGAATGAGCTCAGGAGGTGGGGGAGTGTGGATGCTGCAGACCTGGGTTCATACATTTGAGAAGGAAGCACCTCCCTCCCAGATGCTGCTGGTTACTGTGAAACGGCCTAGTGAGCCTAGTTCTAGAAGAGGTGAAGGAGTTTGGAAGCTGGAGTCAGCTATCACTAATGGGACAAAACTAAGAACAGCAAAAAACAAGCTGTTCCTTTTTTCATTTCCTTCTAGTACCTCATTAATAGAGAACTTCTCTGGAAGTTTGCTGATAAAGGAGTCTGGATGAATGGGAAAGTGTTTTTTTTATGTCACAACAGTTTAAAGTGGCAGGCTTGGACCTGAGAGACAAGATGAGAAAAACACACTAAGATGTTTTCTATTAATGGATTCTAGAACTTAGATGTCTTGCATTTTCTAAGGCAAAAACCTGGAAAGCTCCTTTAAAAAGCGGGGAAAAAATGAAAGCTTCTGTCCTGACAAAATGGAGTATTATGTGTGGATAAATGGTGCTTAAACATAAATGCTTAGGAGAGGTAAAAACCTCATTAAGAATCATGAAAGAAAATTGTACCTGTAAAACTTCAGTTTCTATTGCCCTGATCATACCCTAGTGTCCCCATCTTGACCAAAGCTGATGATCCAGAGTAAGGTTTGTGTGTTCCACCCCACACACAGACTATCAATCACCTAAAGCCACCATTGTCTCAAGTCAATACAAGTTTTCCAATTCCTCACCTCAAGGGAAGGCAAGAACCCGTCTCTGAAATTTCTTCTATAGAAAATTAAAGTGTCAGGTATCATTAAATTCCTAGAGCTCCTAGGAGGTTATACACCAGAAATAATAGAGTTAGAACACCAAGATAAGACTTAAAGGACATTCGAATAACTGAAATTGATCATAATGAAGTAACTCTCCAGAGTAAACCCAGATTGCAAAAAAATAGATGACAGAGGAATTTGTAATAATTTTAGCAAGAGGCACTGAGATAATACTAATTTTGTTTTAAGAGAATCCACTCCCAAAGAGCTTGAACTACTGTAATTTATACAACTGTATTCTAAGTTTTTTGGATTGAAAACTATGTTCAAAAATCTCAGGATCTCAAGAATGATTGTCTGTTTGGAAAAAACATCTTGTAAATAAAACAAAAATTTAATTGATTCCTTCTACTGACAAATGCTTAGAAAACATTCAAAGCTTTTATTTATATAAAGCTAAAATTACATGACTTTAACTGGTTTATTTTCAGAAGAAAAAAAATTCCTTTGTGCCAATAAGTATAGGTTACAAACCAAAAGATAGATAAAAGGCCTAATTACCTAAGATTTCTGTTTTTAATAGGGAAGAAGTGATAATTTTAATATTGCATTATAGCAAAAGCAACCCAAAAGATGAGAGCTGAACCAAGAGAATAACCTATAAGGACTAAATTAAGGGGCTCCTTTACCCTCTGAGTTGTTGAACTATGCTAAGGGGAATCCCTATAGAAAATGAAAGAGAGGAGAGTATGACAGGATTGTTTCTCTCCCTGACTCCTCTGCAGGAAGACCCCAGTCTGGCTGGCTATGCCCCACAACTGAAAGGAAGCTCCTGTAAGGTGGTGCTCTCCACACAGCCTCTCTTTCCAGGTTCTGGTAACTGCTCCCTCCTCTCCCCTCTGATCTAGAAGTGGTAACAGCTCTCTGGCATTGCTGCCTGGAACTATCTTGTGCTTTCCCTACACCATGCCCACACCTTTGTAAATAATCCCTCTTCTCAAATTATCCAGTTTAACTGGAGCATCTATTTCTTACCAGGCCCCTGACTGGTACTGTTAGCTAGACAACAAAGCATACCAAATATTAAAAGTCATGAAAATGGTTTATGGCCATGCTACCCCGAACAAGCCCAATCCCATATGATCTTGGAAGCTAAGCAGGGTTGGGCCTGGTTAGTACTAGGATGAGAGACCACCGAGGAAGACTAGGTGCTGTAGGCATAAAATATAAATAAGGGACTCTAAGCTGACAAGGTCCTTGCAATCTGTGAGGTCCACCTAGGGTTGCCTCGCCTAAACAAAACAAAAGTCATGAAAACGTTCCATATCATGAAAACTCATTAAATAGTACATTTAAATTGGATGAGTTTTTATTGCACATAAATTATACCTCAATAAAGTTGATTTAAAAAATTAGTCTGTGAAATCTGTGACCCATGCCCCTTGCTTCCCATGGATCACTTGATAATTCAGTTCCCATATCACAAGAGATCCCTCCCTGCCTTCATACTCCCCTGTGTCTGTAGATATCCCTGAACAAAGAGAAAAATACTTAACTGGGAGGGAAAAAGAAAAAACCTTCGCAGTTTACTCGAGTTGTTATGCTAGCTCCACATATTTGTTCTGAATAAGATATACTTTTAAAAGTTTGTAATCTTAAGGTGCAGAAAGAGTTGAACTTCAGGTATGTGTGTGCTTCTCTATTTCTTCCTCCTGTCTGTAGATCTCAGTAAATGACAGCCTTTAAATTTGGAAGCTGTCGTCTATTCTACTCTCTCTCTCTTACCCCTCAGTTTAGCTATTTTCAACCAGTAATTAGGGGGGAAGGAAGCCTATTCACACGTACTATTACATGACTACCTATTGTATCCAAATACTTTTTAAAATTAATTTTGATGACAGATTTTCAGGCATTGAAGAAAAGTGAAAATTCAGAATGTTTCTGGAAATCCTGTTGAAAAATGACCATGCCTAGGAAGATCCCAGTATTCACACATCCTCTCAAATCACTTTCTCCAGAATTGTCTCTGCTTTTCAAAACACTTCTCCCTTTTGTGCAGCCCCAAGTTCTCGTAAATGTCTAGTAGGGCTTCCTGTGGTAATAGGGTTCTAGATGAGGAGGAATATAGGAGCCATGTCAAGAAAGAAAGAGACTCTGTGGTGTTTCACGTACATTGGTCTTCTCTAACTGGGATATTAATCAAACACTGCATTATTAATATCACATTTTTTTGATATAAATATAAGAATGTTGAATTCAGAAGCTATTCAATTCTTCTACCCGCACTCTAAAGAAAAGAAATTAACTTATTTTATATATATATATATATATATATATATATATATATATATATATATATACACATATATATATATACATACACCTAATTATAGGCATCAAATGTCTGGGTTTTGGATTGATATTTTTATGAATCACACTTAGGGCTCTAATTTATTCTTGTATTAACCTTGGTAAAATGTGTGTCATAAACCTCAAGCTATTCAATTTCATTCATCACCTCTAAATTATTTTTTGTTTGGGGACAACTATAGAGTTCCAATTCATCAAAACTGAAATAGATTGCCTAAAGATAGGAGATAATAATATTTTCAAGGGTTAACATTTTTGAAAAATTACTATGGGCTAGGCATGGTGCTATGGACTTAACATCTCATTTAATCCTTTCAGCAATTCTATTAGGTAGACACTATTAGTATACCTATTTTACACATATGGGAAACTGAAACACAAAGAGATTAAGTAATTTGCCCAAGGCCAGATAGAAAGAATGAGGCAGAGTCAGGATTTGAACACAGGACTATTTGACTCTAGAGACTGAACTCAGACTCACTACTTTATTCTATTCAAAAATAAAATAAGCTAGAATGTGATTTATGAGGAAAAAGGAAGGGGTTGTGTGCAATTCTAGACACCTAAAAAGGGAATGGTGTACCTCATTTTATAGAGGAAGAACTTGAGACCAGGGCAGTTGACACTTCCAAGGGGATTCTGACAGTAAGTGGAAAAGTCCAGGATTTGTATCAAGATTGAAGTCTAAGGCCCATGTTCTTTTAAGCAAAATATGCTGCCGTGTTAAATCTAAATTATATAAAATAAATATAAAGATTAAATATGTAACACCTGAAATTTTTAAGTCATATTTATTTCTGGTGATTAAAGCTGAAGGATGGTAAAATTTTCTATCCTACTGAGGAAAAGAGACAAGTCTGGGCAAGCCTGGGAACATGGTGAATGGCTAGTAGAGAAGAATATGCTGCAGGGAAGAAGAGAAGGGGGAGAGAGATAGGAAGAGAATCAGGCATGGTACCCTGGAAGCCAAGAGTGAGACTGTTCTAAAAAGCAGTAAATGCCAAATCCTATTGAAAAACTGGTTGTGATAAAGACTGATAAATGTCTACAGGAATTAGCAACTTGCGGTCTTAGGTGACCCCAACAAAAGTGGATTGGGTCCACTGTGACCAGAAAGCAGATTGAAGTAGGTTCTGAAGTGAATGGGAAGGAAGATGGAGATGGTTGTATAGACAACAGTGTAGAGAAGATTGGTTTTGAAAGAAGGTAGAGAAAGATTAGGGTATTAGCTGTTATGGGAGAAAAATGGGCATATTTAAGTGTCAGTAGCTAGACCCCAATGGAGAAGAAACATTTTCATGCACAGGCCCAGGCAAAAGAAGGAATGGGTCTTGCATAACAGGAGAGATGGCTTTTCTGTCATGAGGGAGAAAGAGAGAACTGGATGAATGGAGTGGTGTGTAAATTTGTGGGTTTGGTGGCCACAGGTCAATGGAGTTCTTAACTAATGGCTCCAGTTTTCCCATCCTCGGTTGAGAGTGAGTGTGGAGAGTGGCTTTACAAAACTTGGGGAGAGAAAAACATAGAAGGGACACTTCATCACCCCTTTAAATTCCCTTGGTTTTAGCTGCCTCTTATTCCAGCCACTGCTACAGCAATCAGTTATGCCTAGGATGTGAAGAGCTTCATGTGATTGCCACCACATAACACCTGACCTCAAGCCTGTGCAGGTGTCAGGTCTGGGACTTGATTTTACCCTACTTACAAGCTTGGAAGTTAGCCTATTGATGTTTTGTGGATGCTGGCAAAAGACCTGAGATTCCTGGGTCATAAATGATTCCTTATCATTTATGGCACAACAGGCAGCATGAGTATCATTTTTGTGTCAGTTCTTGCTAAGAAGAGAAGAGAGAACTTGTTCTTGGATGTCGATGAGAATCTTCTCGGAAGACATTTTGAAGGAAGCTGAGATCCTGTGTGAGGAAGTGAGGGATGACCTACCAGGGAAATTTGGGTAAGTGCTAGTGTGATTTCATTTGCACTCACGGGTTGGTAAGGCCTGGAGCATCCAGTTCACACTTACAAATGCCTGCAAGATAGTGTGGTGAGATGGCAAGACTAGGGTTCTAGAATCAGGTGGATGTAAATTCACATTTTGCCTCTAGCTGTGTAGTCCTAACCCAAGTGTTTCCCCAACTGTAAAAAAGAAATGATAAAATCTTCCTCTCACAGTTGTTAAGAAGTTGAAATGATATAACACATGTGTGGCAGGATAAGTTTTTGCAATATTAACCAATATTTTACCCTGTCCTTGCATTATCTGGTCCTTTCCATGTTTAGTCAGCTGGGCTATTCGACACTGATTCCTTTAGGAAAGTTTCATCTAAAAAAAGCAGAGGAAAAAAAAGTTAGTTCTAGGCTTGTGAGTCTCAGAATCTAGCCCCCAGAGATACCTCAACACAAGAACAATAGATTTGTAAGAATATCTGATGTTGAGGAAAGGGTATCAGAATATGCCACCCCAATACCCATTTGGTATAAAGATTATTTTAAGCTGAAGACATTTGAGATTCAACAGATGTAGAAAGATAGCCTTTTGGAGTTCCCATTGTGTTACTAAAAGTAAAAACATCTAGAAAATAAGGCTGCCACAAGTTCCCCTTCAGGGAAGATCTACTCCCAGAAGAGAGAACATGAATAAAATCTACCTCAAATTCCTTCTCCAGGGAAATGTTATGGCCCTGAAGGAGACAGAAAGACCACTCACACCTGTATAGACAAACAGTATTACAACTTTCTTATTTCCTGAAAACCCCCAAAACTTTCATCTTTTCAAAAAGTCATTTATTTTTCTGTAAGTGGTATTCTCCCCTCTTCCCTTTACCTATTAAGATGGTATATAAGCCTCAAATTCTAACTCCTCCTCTGACTTACTTTTACCTGAGTTCTCCTGCATGTATGCACATTGTACATATAAATAAAACTGTTTTTTCTCTTATTAATGTCTTTTTTCAGTTTAATTTTCATGGCCCCAGCAACTGAACTAGCAGGGAGAGAAAAAATACTTTTCCTTCCCTAAATGAGTAAGGGAGGCTTCCTTGATCTCAGAGCAAATGAAGAATCTCTGGGCTGGAAGAGGGAGAGGGGAAGCATTACAAGTTCAGGCATATATGTCCCCAGAGAAGAAGACCCTGTGCCCCAGACTCCTGCCTGTCTCAGAAAGATGTTCTAAGATATGAAAACAGAACAAAGAACTTTCATCAACCTTAGAGCTTCCCTTGCCTCACTGTGAGCTGGAAGCAATTGAATATTTCCTGTGTGCTCAAGGGCGACACAGACAGGTAGCCCAGAAGGCTTTTGGACCCAAAGGAGTCCTGCAAAAGGAAACAAGGGAGAGCCCCACCGTGCCTGGGGGCCACTAAATATGAGATAGGCTTCACTGATATCTCAAAGATGCTAGTGTGGTTAGATGACAACCAAGGACCACATGTGTCTGTGAGAAAGCCTAATGCAAGACCTCCTAGAACTTTGGCATACCTCAGGTAAAGCATGAGGAAACCAACTTAAATGAAACTGTATTTTTGCCACCCCAGATATCAGGGATTCACAGTAGAAATTAAATTGAATTGTGGAAGAGTAAAGCTACTGTACAATTAATTCTGGCTTAAGATTAGTATCAGCTATTTGTGGAGCTTTTCTGGGATGTCTTAAAATTCTAGCATAGCCCATATCTGTTTGAGGACTGAATACTAACCCTATACAAGGATTAGAGCCAAATCATCCTGACATAAAGTTCATGATCTGGCTGGAAATGTGGTGTGTAGAGCTCACGTGACCTCTTAGAAAGTCTCTGTTGATTTCAGAAATGTCAGTAGATAGTAAAGAGACCGAGCATAAAAGAGTCCTACAGAATGATTAAATTCCCTAGAAAGACACAGGTGGCTGATGAAAAAAGGGTAAAAGTAAATAATAAGGCAAAGAAAAAAATTAAAATAATAAAAAAAACTAAAAACTAAAAAAGAGACAAAAAAGAGGGTAAAGTCACTCTTGTTTGAATTTGCATTCATGATTAAATTTCTTACATAGAAGATGAATATGATCATTATTATGGATGAATTATGCTCCTTTCCTAAAATGACATGTTAAAGTCCTAACCCCTAGTACCTCAGAATGTAACCTTATTTGGAAATAGGGTCATTACAGATATAATTAGTTAATACGAGGTCATACTGGATTACAGTGGGCCCCTAATCCAATATGGCTGATGTCTTTATGAGAAATCATCCATTGTGAAAATTCAGGGACCCACAGGAAGAATGAAAAATGATGACAAAGGCAGAGATTGGAGTTATGTAGCTGTTGGCCAAGAAATGCCAGGGATTGCTAACACCAGAGGCCAAGGGTCATGCATGTAACTGAAACTGAGTTTTAGCAGATGAGGCTAGTCTCTACAGCACTGTTCAGCTCCCAAAGGCCAGGAGAGGAATTATTTAATTATTAAGGACCTTAATATTGCTGCTAAGACTTTAAGGAAGTACAAACATTTTTTATTGATACTATTGCTGCTGCTACTACTACGACTACTACTACTACTGCTACTGCTACTGCTACTACTCCTACTCCTACTTCTTCGTGGTTAAAAATGAACAACTCCTAAATTCACAGAGAATCTAAACTATTATTACAGAAGCTAAGTCAGGCCTTGGGGAGGATACTGTCTCTGAAGCCAGAAAATAACCAGAGTCCTCACAATACCTATTTTGGTTAGTACCCATTTTCCCTCTTAGCTAGCTAGCCAAAGCCTTAAAAATGGCCTATATTGTCTGCGAGAAAAGATGGCAGATGGCATAGCTGAAACATTAGACTTCTACTGCCTTTAAACTGAACCAGTGCCTTCACCCTTCCTTCTAGCCGAATGAGACCAGAGGATTTGCCCAGTCCAAGAAAGGCCACATCCCTAGGGAGTGGAGGAGAGGAACCATTATTCCAGTAGAAGACTCTTCAGGGGATAACAAAGAGGTATCATCTGCATGGATGCAGGTGAGCATATATCATCCTGGATCCAGGCTGACCTAAGAACCCAAGGAGCCCAGAGGGGCTGTGTTATTAGTTATCTATTGCTGCATAACAAATTATTCCAAAAAAATTAATAACTTAAATGATAATAAACATTTATTATCTAGTTTTTGTGGGTCGGGGATTTTGGAGTGTCTTAACTGGATGGTACTGGTTTTGGATCTTCTCAGGTTATAGACAAGATTTCAGCTGGGGCTGCAGTCATCTGAAGAGTTGACTGGGACTGGCAAGTCAGTTCCGGCTATTGGCAGGAGGCTTCATTCTTTGCCATGTGGGTCTCCATAGAGCTGCTTGAGTGTTTTCATGACATGGCAGCTGGTTTCCCCTAGAGCAACTGACTGAAGAAGTAGCAAAGTAGAAGCTGTAATGCCTTTTATGGACATGTCTTGGAAGTCTCATTCCCTCACTATTGCCATGTTCTTCTCATTAGAAGCAAGTCATTAAATCTGGTCCACGCTAAACAGGAGAGGAATTAGGCACTACTTTTTTGAAGGAAGACATGTTAAATAATTTGTAGATATTTTTAAAACCACCACAGGTAGTATCATGAACACAGCCCTGAGCTGCTCTGTAAGAGGGAGTTCTTGTCCTGTGGAATTTAATTTGGGATAAATACCCAGGGTTTCACAGTAGAAATTAAATTGAATTATGGAAGAGTAAAGCTACTATACAACTACATCATCATGAAGGTCAGGGAATTTTGAATTAGAAGTAATTTTCTTTGCAATTATGCCCTAAAACACAATCATGACAAAGAGGAAAATACAGAAATCTGCTGGAGGGGTTTCTGGAAAAGTTAGGTTTGTTGTTGCTGCCCTTACCCTTTCTTCCTGCCTCAAACTTAAGTATGATAGCTGGAGCTGCAAAAGTTATCATGCAAACATGACTAAAAGGCCAAGGGTTATCAGCCCTGACTTTACTGAACCAGAACCAGCCTGCCAACCCTGGATGTCTTATTACATAAGATAAATAACTCTATTACTTAAGTCACTAGTATTCAAGTTTTCTATTACTAATAGCCAAAGCCATTCCCAACTAATGTCAATGATATAGTAGAAAACAGGAAAAAGAAAAGGAGTTAATTCTTAGCTTTTAAATTTTAAAACCAAGTCTTCAGGGTGGTAAACAAAAACAAAAGCAATCGCAAAAAATGGGCAATAGATTTGGGAGATTAATTAATGACTAGTAAGCAGGCTACCCACTCCTAGACTACATAAAGATTCCCTGATCTGGAAATGATTAAAAGTTAAATTGAGTTATGGAAAAACAAAATTACGTTTCTTATTATATGAGTTTGTGCCCTAAGATTTATACTTACTATATGGTAGCTCTCATTTCACTGAAAATATTCCTTTTTTACCCTTTAATGTCTTACTATCACTCTAAGTGGTGCTCATGGCCATTCTCTGAAAATAGACTTTTCCTCTACGCTTCTTGATAGAAACCGCAATTCAATCCTCCCAGGCTCAAAGATTTGAGATTGTCCTTCACTTTTCCCTCTTCTTTATCTCTTATTTCTGTTTCTTAACTTTCTTTCTTTCTCCCTCTCACCTCCTTCTCTCTCTCTCCCACTCTCTCTGCTCTCTCTTTCTCCACTTGCCTCCCTCTCTCTCTTCCTCGCTATCCCACTCTACCTCTCTCTACTTTTCCTTCTTGAAGTCTTCCATTATTGGGGCTGTTGATATCTTCAGTACATTAACTCCTCACTACAGTGGAGCTGCAGCTCCAGCAAAGCTGATCTGTGGAGGGAAGTATTTTGATAGACTATCCCACAGAAAACATCTAAAAATACTGGATGCTATTTTAAAACAAACAAAACTTCTTAAAACAATTCAAGAGATACCAGGTAGTAAGAAATTATTGGGCCAAGGTCAAAGAGAATGTGCAACCTTTGAAAGGAAAAGGGAGCAGTGAAGTCTCCCCTCTTTGAGGGCAAACTTGAGCTACAATTTTCACAGCCCCTTGGGGCGTAAAGAAGTCAAAGGCCAAGGCCACACAAGGATGAATCAGTTTGCAAGGCCTACTATTACAAAACACCACAGACTGCGGATGAAAGAAAAAAGGGGGTTCTATGGAAAGTAACCCCACAGAGTGATCGGGACATAAATTTCTGATTGAGCAGGTCGTGGTGGGTAGTCCCGCCCCAGGACTAAATTCTTTAGTGAAAGCTTTTAAGCCAGCCCTGTCCATTGTCCTTGTGCATCAAGCAAGGTTAACACGCCCTTGAAATAATAGAATACACCTCAAAGGGGGCATTAATCCTTAAAGGGGCATATAATCTTGTTAACCATCCTGTAATCTAATCCCCACCTTGCTTTCTCAATCTTCCTTACACTGAATTTCAAGTGCATAAAAGAAGCTGGAAAACTGTTAATGTTCAGAGCATTTGAGATCTTGCTATCTGGCATATGTCATCAGTTTCACTCAAACTCATAAAATTCTCTACAGGTTTGGATGTTCTTATGTCAACAGACTGAGTGGCTTAAACAACAAAAATTTATTCTTCTCACAGTTCTGGAAGCTAGAAGTCCAAGATCAAGGTGTTGGCGGGTTTAATTTAATTGCGGCCACCTTGGCTAGTGGATGGCCACCTTCTCACTGTGTCTTCACTTGGTCTTTTCTCTGTGCATGTAATCCCTGGTGTCTCCCTTTGTGCCTACATTTCCTCTTATAAAGACACTAGTCAGATTGGATTACAGCCCACCCTTCTTTAAGGCCCTAACTGCAAATATAGTCACATTCTAAGGTACCAGGGGTTGGAGCTTCAACATAAGAATTTGGAGAGGTACACAATTTGGCCCATAACAGTAAGACCCTTCTGATAGGAGAATCAGAAGTAACTCTTCCACTCTCTATCATCATGGGGCTGCATGGAAAGTTGCATTGATAATTGGTAATGGGGATTGGGGGCTGTCTCTGAGAAGCTGTAGCACCAGCCCATCTCTCAAATGTTGATTTGAAGCCAAAATTCATGTCACCTGTGTGGTTCAAAAAGTTATAAATTTAGTTTAAATTGGTCTCAGTATGGTAGTGACCCTAAGTGGTTGGTAAATTCCCTCTAAAGAAATGTGCCTTCATCTTAGATCTCAAAAATTTCTATAAATAATTTTGCAAAAAATAAGCACCTCATAGTAAAAAAAAAATAAAGTAAGCACACACTCAGAAACCCAGGTACCATGTATGAGAAGCAGTATAAACAAGATGCAGAATGAACAGATGTGCAGATACTGAATTATTTCAGATACTGAAATTATAAGACATGAATTAAAAACTATGATATCACATTTAAAGGAATAAAATGTTAGATTGAAAGCATCTGCAAGGAACAACACATTTTTTTTTTTTAAATAGCTAACCAGATTTGAAATATGAACAGAATTTATAGCAATAATTAAACTTTTTCAGCTATTTCATACAAGTTTCAAACACAGAAAAGTTCAAAGAACAATATAATAAACACTTGTATACTACTACCTAGCCTAAATTTAACAGTTGTTTACATTTTATATTTTATATATTTTTTAAATTTACTAAACCATTAAAAAGTTGCAGACATCATATTTTACCCCTAAATATGTTAGAATGCATCTCTGAGAAATAAAACACTTTTCATAACTACGATGTCATTATTACAACTAAGAAAATTAATAATTTCCTAATGTCGACTCATATTGAATCCATATTAAAATTTTCAATTTGCCCCATCAGCATATTTGAGCCAAACTGACAACAATTACCAGGAAGCAAAATCTCAATGGACTGAGAAAATGCTCCAGAGAATGTCAGTTTTGCAGCTTATTTTATGCATTAGAATCAAAGGAGGTCATAGGAGGTTTACATTGGTGGTAGATAATAGAGACGGGAGAAAGCAAAAAGGGAAGTTTTCTGGGATTGGATAAAAAGTAAAATGGGGAGACACATACTTCTTTCACACTGGTGGGTACGGGAGAGTTAATAATTAACATTTACAGCACATAGACTTATGTTTACTTATGTTTTCCTGTGGAGGAGACAAGAAAACCAGGAGGGGTTCTATGGTCTCCTCTGTGCCCTGAAGGGTCTGGAAAAAAGAGATTACTCTGACATACTAAGGGTATGTTATCTTAGATGCAAAAAGACAATAGATGGGTTCACTTTAGATAATGACTGACCTTTGTCAAGAAAGCAACAGGCCCAGGATATGACTCCTGCCATGACCTGCTTTTAGTTAGAAATTTTTAAGTTCAGACCATCCTATGTGGATACTTTCAGTCTCTCAGTTTGTGGAACCCACCATGCTGGCCTTCCCTGAGTTTGTCAAGTTTAGCGGGAGGCCCCTTTTTTGTCCACACCCCAAAAAGTCTTTCACAGCTGATTTTTGCTTTTATTTATTTATTTTTTTTACAACAAGGATCAAATCAAGGCATTGAATTTGGTGTAATGTCTTTTTACTTTCTTTTCATCTGGAACAATCTTCCACATCTTCCCCGCCATCCCGCCCACATGCCCCTGGGATGATGTAGACTTTTTGAAGAGACCAGCACAGTTTGTCTTGTGAATGACCATATTCTGGATTTGTCTGAGTATTTCCTCATGGTGTCCTTTAACTTGTTTCTTGATCTTCCTGTGTTTCTTGTAGTCTGGAAATTAGGCCTAGAAGCTCGGTTAGATGCAAGGTAACAATTTTGCCAAGAACATGTCATAGGTGATGCTGTATCACATCACATTAGGAATTCAAAATATAGGGTTGTGCCATTCCTAGTAATATTAAGTTTGATCACTCAGTTTAGGTGATATTTGCCAAAACTGAAATTTAAAAATCCTTGGATAGTTTATTAGCTTCTTATAAGGTAAACATACATCACCATATGCTTCAGCAATTCTACACCTAGATATCTTCCCAAGAACAGTGAAAACTTCTGTTTGCATGAAAACTTGACATGAGTTTATAGCAGTTTACAACTGGAAACAACCCAAAGGCCTTTCAATCGGTAAATGGATAAACAGACTGGCATACATTCTTAGGGTGGAATCCTACTTAGCAATAAAAACATAAAATATTGATATACTGAACTACATAGACGAATCTTAAAAGCACTAATGCTAAGTATAAAAATCCAGATTCAAAAGGGTGCATCATGTATAATTCCATTTATATAACATTTTAGAAATATCAAAAACCATAGAAACAGAAAACTCTAACCCTATACCAAAATACCATTTTTTAAATCTCATATTGGGAGACAGAAGTTGCCAGTTGACCAGTATATTCTTACACTGCCCCACTTACTCCCAGCAAGGTTCCTAAGGTCCACAAACAAAACCTGGCAGGCCACAGGTTGATGGTCAGGGATTAGAAAAGACCACCTTACACAACTTTCTGAAAGGTATCAAGGAATTGGAAAGTTTAAATATTACTCAAATGAATTCTATGTAAAGGTAGAATTAAAACAAAGGGAAGTGGAGGAATATTTCATTTGCTCGGAGTGAAGCTTTATGAATGAATGGTGCAGATTCTGATTGCTTAATTAACACCCATTCCCTTCTTCTTTCTTCCTAAAAGCACCAGACTTTAGGGAGGTATCCACCTTCCTCCACAAAGCCATATTCTTCACTAAACCAGTAATATTTATGTCTCATCCCTTGGCAAGGATGACTTCAGGAACAGAATTGTGACTCAATGTAGACTACTGAATTTTGAAGGAGAGTCTCCCAAGGGACTTCTAAAAACATTTGCTTGTTTCCTTTCCCAATTAAAAAGAAAAATGACTCAGCAGAAGATATAAGTTGGCTCTTCTTTCTCTAGATGTTATGGTATCTGAATGTGATGCTTGGAACTCCTGCAGCTACCTTACTACCAGCTTAGGACAAAGCTTAAACAGATGAGGGAAAGTCAAGAGAAGCAGAGCTAGGGAACTGTGGTCATGGACATAGCCCCTGCCCTAACTTTTCTTACTATTTAAGCCAGCTGAGTTGGGGTTTCCTACTATAATTCATAATAACCTAAACAACTTAATTCCCATCCCACAATGTAACATATCTTTTTTGGTGGCAGTAATACTGGGTTCATGTGAAAGATGCTGGGAGAAAAACAAAACAAAACAAAAAACCCTAGATACCTATCCAGGCCTGACCCTGTTTAGCCTCTGAGATCAGATGGGATCAGGCATGTTCAGGGTAGCATGGCCATAGTCTTTTTTTTTTAATAATTGCTGAGCACATTGCTCTTCAACCTTTTTGTCAGCTCATTTTTGTTTGAGTTAAATCCCAATCTCACTCCTTACTATATAAAAATTTCTAATTTTAATATAGTCAAATTTATTACTTTTGCTTTATGGCATGTGATTTTATGTTTTCTTAAGAAATCTTTCCCTGTTTTGTCAGGACTTTCATGATCCACAACTAAAGGGCTTTTTAGTAACCTGTATTCTATGTGAATGGTGCCCCCTGGAGTACAAAGTGAATGTTATCCCCCTTCTTAATTTACACAAAGCAGTTCTACTTGAAGTTATTGGAATAGGCCCCTATATTCTCTTCTGAAAGTTGTAAAGTTTTGCTATTCTTATTTAAATTTTTGATAAATCTATAATTTATTTTTATATCTGATAAGGGGTTTGAATCTAATTTTATTTGGTTCCAAGATCATAGATCAGTTAGTCCATTTTTACTTCCAATGATTTGTAATGTCGCTTCTGTCACAGTGACCATATATTTTGCATCTTTTTCTCTGGACTCTATTCTGTATTCGATTTGCCTATACCCCACAAATACCACACAGTCTTAGTTATTATACCATTATAATAATACTTGATATCTAGTAGGGCAAAACTTCCACCTCATTCTACTTCAAAAGTATCTTAACTTAAATATAACATCAGAAATCATAAAACTCCTAGAAGAAAACGTAGGCAGTAAACTCTGACATTGTTCTTAGTAACATTTTTTTTCTGATATGTCACCTGGGGCAAGGGAAACAAAAGAAAAAATAAACAATGGGACTACATCAAAATAAAAAGATTTTGCACAGCAAAAGAAGCAATTCCACAAAACGGAAAGACAGCCTACTACTGAATGGGAGAAGATTTAGCCAATGCTATATCCAATAAGGGGTTAATATCCAAATTTATAAAGAACTCACACAACACCAAAAAAACTAACAATTGAATTAAAAAATGGGCAGAGGACCTGAACAGACATTTCTCCAAAGAGTACATACAGATGGCCAATAGCCATGAAAAAATGCTCAGTCATTAATCATCAGAGAAATGCAAACTAAAACCACAAGATATCACCTCATACTTATCAGAATAGCCATCATCAATAAATTAATAAACAAGTGTTGGCGAGGTTGTTGAAAAAAGGTAACCCTCATGCACTGTTGTGGGATTGCAAATTGGTACAGCCCCTGTCAAAAATAGTATGGAGGTTCCTCAAAACTTAAAAATAGAACTACCTTATGCCCCAGCAACCCCAATTCTGGGTATTTATCTGAAAAAATCCAAAACACCAATTTGAAAAGATATATGTACCCCTATGTTCACTGCAGCATTATTTACAATAGCCAAGATATGGAAGCAACCTATGTGCCCACCAAGAGAGAACTGGATTAAAAAGAGGTGGTATATATACAATGCAATATTACTAGGCCATAAAAAATAAAATCTTACCATTTAAGACAAAATGGATGTACCTGGAAGGTATTATGCTGAGTGAAATAAGTCAGACAGAGAACAAATATTATATGGTCTCATTTATATGTGGAATCTAAAGAACAAAATAAACAAACTAAACAGAAATAGACTCATAGATACAGGGAACAAGCGGATATTTGCTGGACGGAAGAGGAGTTGGTGGCGAGGTGAAAAAAATTGGTAGTTATGAAATAGTCATGGGATGTAAAGCATAGGGAATATAGTACATAATATGGTAATAACTATGTATAGAGCCAACTGGGTACTAGACTCATCAGGGGGATCACTTTGTAAATTACATAAATTTCTAACCCCTATATTGTATACTCAAATCTAATATAAAATAGTATTGAATGTCAACTGTAATTGAACAACTTTTACAAGAGGGGAGAAATAAGAGGTTCAAATTTCCAGGTATAAAATAAATAAGTCATGGGGATGTAATGTACAGCATAGAGAATACAGTCAATAATATTGTGATAGTGTTGTATAGTGTCGGATGGTTGCTGCACTTATTGTGGTAATCACTTCTTTAGGTATATAAATGTTGAATAACTATGGTGTTACCTGAAACTAATATAATAGTGTACGTTAGCTATATTTTAATAAAAATCTTTTTAAATATTTGATTTAAAAAAAGTGTGTTGACTATCTTGATCCTTTGTTCCTGAATTTAAAAATCATCCTTATTAAAATCTTAAGAATCTCTGTAGGATTTTGATTGGAATTACATTGAATTTATTGATCAGTATATAGAAATATTTGGCATCTATAATTGTCTTCATATACATTAATATAGATTTCTTCATTTAATGCCTATCATTAAAGTTTTATCATTTTCTTTATAATACCTAATACATTTTATTAAATCTATGCTCTTAGGCACTTTATACTTTTGGGATATTTTTAAATTACAGTTTTAAACTAATTGTTGCTCATGTTTAGAAATAGTTTTTAAATATGTATATTGGTTTTATATTCAGAAATATACCTGAACTCTTTTATTGGTTCAAAAATTTGTTGGTTTTTAGATTTTCTATGTAATCATAGTCTATAAAAATTTTGTTCTTTTAAAATTCTTTTGTATATTATTTCTTAACTTATTGCTAAGGCTAGCATCTCTAGGACATTTTTTAATATAGTCATAATAGTCATAGGGTACATCCTTATTCTTTTTTTTTTAACTTTTATTAGCATTTCTTTAATGCTAAATTTACTCCTGTGCCATAAGTTTTGTTTCTTCAGTGTTCTCTGGGATATCTTTTTCTTCTGTGCAACCTCCTCTTCTGATTTAAGAATTGTATGCTTTTTTTTCAGTGAAGTTCATCTTAATGTAGCAGGGAGAACTCAGGCAGGGGTTAATCTGCTCATGGGCTCTCTAAATTCTACGCCACATCTTGGGAGCTTTGTTCACCTGAATGTGCTCAGTGACCAGAGGATCTACATTTAAACCCTTAAGTTGAGCATTACTCTGCAATATTCCATGTACAGCAAAAATTCAGCACTCTTTCAGGCCACTGAGCCAGTGTCCAGCCCCATTGTTTGGTCTGGGCACACCTACCAACTCCACCATTCTAACGATGGAATGGCACACATTGCAAAGTGACATCTTTCAGATACTTGGTGGCTTTTTGGATATGCATACCCTAGATGCTTGGGAAGTTTCACAAGTATTCTTAAAGTGAAAATGAAGATTTGAACCTCTGGATTTGCATGATATTGTGGGGGTTTTGGGGGGTCATAGTGAACCATTCTTGGAGGTCGCCTCAGTCCACTTATGGGATGAGCCTTATTCTTGACTTTAAATGTTTTAATATTAAGTGTAATGCTTTTTAGTCTGTTTTTGGTGAATACACTTTTTTAGATTAAGGAAGTTCCTTTTTCCTACCAGGGTTGTTAGAGATTTTTTTGTTGCAGTTTTGTGAATGGAATTTTTATCACTGATTTTTCTGTATCTAATCAAATGGATCAAATGGTTTCTCACTTGTTCTACTATCATGAATTACATTGAAGGACCTCTATACTATAAAATTATACTTGCATTCCCGAGATAAATCAATTTAAAAATAAATGTATACATATATGTATGTATGCATGTATGTGTGTGTGTGTGTGTGTAACTGGATTTCTAAATTTTGGTTTTTTAATATTTTTGTTTCAGTATGCTTAAGTGAGGCTGAGCTTTCATTTACTTGTTTGTTTGGTTTTGCTATTAAGGCTATGCTAGCCTCACAGAAGGAGCTATGTGTCCCCTTTGTTTCTTTCTCAGTAATAATTTGAATGAATTTGGGATCATCTCTTTTTTTTATTTTTTTGGTAGCAATCACCTGTAAAATCATCTGGGTCTGATTGTTTTGTGTGATGACTTCAATTTTATTAAACATCATAAATCTACTCATAATTGAGTCAGTTTTGGTAAATTACATTTTTTTCAGGAAATTGATATTTATCTATTTCTTAATTCATTGGCATAAAAATTGTTCATAATATTCTTATTTGTAAAATCACTGCTATATCTATGTCCCTTTTTCATTCTTATCTTTCTTTTTCTTAATGTAATTACCCAAAGGATTTAAATTTTGTTATTTCAGAAAATTAGCTTTTGGTTTTATGAGTCCTATCATTTGTATTTTTTTTATTTCTGCATTTTCCCCTTCAAATTTCCCTAGGTTCACTCTGTTCCTTTATTAACTTCTTGATTAGATGTTGAACTACTCATTTTCTAGTCTTCTCTAATATAACCATTTTTTACATATTTTTCTTTAAGGTACTGTTAAAACTGCATTCCACAAATTTTGATATGTGTTTCCATGACCATTCAGTTTTAAATATTTTCTGCTTTCCATTTGTAACTATCAACTTCCCTTTGCTCCCGTAGAACCATTCACTTCCTCTTTTCTCCACCCTGTTCTCTGTCCCACAGGCTGACTGTGCCCTCTGTCTTTTAGTTGGGTTCTGCCAGTAAGGATTTCCGGCAGGAAATGGAAGAAGAGAGAGAGCTCAGGATATTATTTCTTTCATCTCTTCTCTGTAAGATTGCCTCAGGCTGACTGTATCCCTTGACTTAAGCCTCTGCTTCTTAAAAGATGGCATGATGGCATGACCTGCTCTTCTGATTCTTTCTCCCTAGGGATTCCAGTAACTCCTCTGTCTCTTGGACTTAGAGGTTGTGACTCTTCTTCTGTTGCTAGTCCTAGATCCTTAACTCTCTTGATTCCCATTTATTCCACTCTCACCTTTAAAATTAGTTCCTTTATAAATCATTTGAGTGATCATCTGTTACCTGTTGGGACCCTGAACAATACACCATCATTTTTGTCTTTGGTCCATTCATTATTTAGAAGTTTGTTTCAGTTTTTCGAGTCGTATGAGAGTTTTTTAGAAGTTATCCTTTTAAAACTAATTTTTAACTTAACTGATCTTTAAAAATATGTTCTATTTTATAATAATGCTTTGACATTTGTTGAGACTTGCTTTATGATTAATTTTTATTTTGTTCCACATGTGCTTGAATAGAATGAGTATTTGCTATAGCTTTACTACTTTTGTCTAAGGGCACTGTATAATTGTACATTTGACAAATTTCTTCTTTAAATATCAATTTTTCTTTATATACACTTGTGACCATGTTATTTGGTACATACAGATTTAGAATTATTTTATCTTCTTGGCAATTTGTTCTTTTTGTGACCTTTATCACTAATAATACATTTCACTTTAAAGTCTATTTTGTCTGAAATTAATATAGCTGTTCCATTTCCTTAATACTACCTCTATGTCTTTTTTACTTTGTAACTTTTCTTTATCCTTATGTTTAGATATATCTTGTGTCAATATCCTATTTGTGGATTTTAAAAACTATGTAATCTATTCTTTTAAACAAAAGAAATGTTGCCATTTTAATTTATAATCAAAGTATAGTACATTTATCTAGAATTCAAGGTATTTGGATTCCAGGCTCTGCTCGACTATTATGTAACCTAGAACTCTCTCAAACTCTCTGAATCTCAAGAGTCATGATAAAATACAAGTGTTGAATCAGATTATTTTGAATATCCCTTTTAGCTCATTTTCTGTCATTCCATTAAATTGCAAAAACATGTAACACATCGTTTTGAGATAAAGTGTCTTAAAGCCAGAGCTAAAATTAAAAACAAAATCCTAGAGTAATTTGGTGAAATAATCCAAATAGTAACTGAGATTTGGCTTTGGGATATGTGGTCATCTAAAACTTCAATTTTCCATTATTCAATGTATAATATTTTTTGCAGTTTCTTTTCTGGTAATAATTTTTTTCAAAAACCATTTTGTCTATGGCCATGACACTCTGAACAAGCCTGATCCTGTCTGATCTCGAAAGCTAAGCAGGGTTAGGCCTGGTTAGTACTTGGATGGGAGACCACCTAGGAAGACCAGGTGCTGTAGGCGTAAAAAATTTTAAAAATTAAAAAAAAATAAGGGATTGTAAATTGACAAGGTCCTTGCAGTCTGTAAGGTCAACCAAGGGTTGCCTCACCTAAAAAATAAAAATAAATAAAAAAAACATTTCCATGATCTGGAATGTATTTAAATATATCTTCTTGAGATTCTAAAGCTCTTCTATATTTTTTAATAATTCAACAAAAGTTTCAGTTTTATTATTAATTTCTTGCCTCATTTTCTTTTAACTTAATTTTTACAAAATTTTTCTAGAGTTACAGATTCCACGTCTACTTTTACAGCTCCACAATCTTTACCACTTTTTCACAGGAGTAATCTAAAAATCATATCACTATATTTAAATTCTAACACCTTGGAAATAAACCTACAGATCTCATTGTTAGCCTCTCCATTTAATGGAGGTGCAGTAATAACTGTTATCTAGTTTTTGTAGTCAATGGTATTATACCCCCTCTTGTTTTGAGGACACCTTTACAGTGCCTTTTATACATTTCTTTACTGTATATACATATACCCATTTTCCTTTTACATAAATGACACCTCGTTTCGTAGGCTAGGAAACCAAGTGAAACCTTGAAGGGAGACAAAGGTTGACAAATTTAGTGACGGAAATAGTTTATGAAAACCTACCATGTGTCAGACTCTGCACCCAGTGCTTTACTGGCACCAAGGGTTCTGGAATTTTACTTCTGTCGGATGGGTCGCCGCACTAGGTTAGCTAAGCAGTTAGTTGAGAGGTTGGGAACCAGGTGCTAAGGTCGGTCGTTTCAGGGCGACGATGTAGGTTCTGTATTTTGATGGGAGCTGCAGGAAACCTAGAGGAGGACCATGGACCTGCAAAAAAAAAAAAAAGGAAAAAATAATAAATTGTCCTCGGCAGTTGGGTCTGTCAATAAAGCTGTGAAGCTAAAACACGAAGAGCTTACTACCTGCTGAACCCGAAGATGCCCTCGGACACCAGAAATCGACATCGTGTCTAGGAGACCGGCCTCGGAGGGAGCAGAGGAAGTCACCAGCACAGCTCGCGAAGAAGGATGCGGCGGCGGGGAGCACCGGAGGAACCAACTCCGAGCGCGGAGAGCTCTCCGAGCGGCCGGGCAGTGCGCCTGCGCCGACGCCGCGGGGGGCGGGGCGCGGGGGCGGGGCCGCGGCCGTCAGTGCGCCTGCGCGGGCCGCGCGGCGAGGTGGGGGAGGGCGGTCCGTGTGTGTCTGTGTTGTTGTTCGGCGGCGGCGGCGGCGGCGGTAAGATGGCTGCCCACGGGGGCTCCGCGGCGTCGTCGGCGCTGAAGGGGTTAATTCAGCAGTTCACCGCCATCACCGGTAAGAGACGCGGTTACCGGAAGGTAGAGAGTGGGGTCTGGAGCGAGCGGCCGGTCCGCCCCGGGCATCCCCATGCCTCCATGCCTTCCTCCCCAGGGCTTTACCCACAGCTCCCGTCCTCTCTCCCGAGGAAGAGGCGACGACGGCGTCGGGTCTCCGGGTGCAGGCGGGAGACTGCCACCCCCCACCCCCGCCCGCGCGCACCTTAAGCCCTAGTTCTTGGTCATCTCGTAGTGGGGAGGGAGACCCCTCCACCCCGGCCGCCTAGACCCGGGGAATGGACCGAGCCCATTCGCCCCCGCCGGCCCAGGGACCTGGGGGCGGGAGAGGTGGGGGGCCGCACCCGGGCCACCGCCCTCCTCCTCCTCCATCGTCATCTCTTCTCTTTGCAGCCCTGAGGTGCAGTGCGTCCCCTCACCTCCTTTTTCCTTTCTTCTTCGGCCAGGTCATTCTCCCCCCGTCCCTGGCCTGCCCTTCCCCTTTCTGGGCCCCTCGGAGCCATTGCCGTGGCCCTGGCGTGTTCGGGCCCTCCCGCCTTAACGGCGAGGCTGATGGGTTCAGCGGCGCCTTCAGGGATCCCGCGGGATAGGCCGCCAGAAAGGGGAGGCTGCTGAGGAGTACCTTCAAAACTGAGGTTTTAAGAGAAGAATGAGGGGGAACTTTCCTTCCCCCCCCCCAAACACCTTAATAGGGAAGGCCTGAAGGAATCCTGGGTGGCGTTTCCCACCTCCCCATAATAAAATCAGAAAGACTGAGCCATGGCGCTAGGGTCTCTTGCTGATAAAATAGGGGTGGCGGTAGAAACTTCTTTGAGAAAAAATCAGTTTCTGGATGTCAGAGCCTCTCAAACCCTCGGTTTTTCTTTTCCTTTGGTTCCCTGCGAAGGGCACACGCAGAACCTCTAACCGCCTGGAGGAAAGGCCCTAAGCCATTCTGTGAATTCTCTATGACTTGTTTCTCTCTGATGGTGCTGAACTTTTTTTTGCATGAGTTATTAGAGGGCGGAGCAAATGATGAAGTTCTCTGTGGAGTGATTTGAGAGAAGAGTACTCCATGTGCCTGAGTGTAATTCTGCCGTTCTAGTTTGTCATTTTGGAAGGAGGTCAAATGTTAGTTCCTTCCCTAAGCAGATCTATGCTTTATCTGTTAATTTGTTAGTTGCAGAAGACGTTTCCACTGTGCGTAGGGTCTGACTTGCAAGACCTGGATGAGTAAAATTTTATATTGTTTTAGTTACTGCAGGTTATGGACAGGTTGCCGTTTTATAATTAAAGCTAATTTTATTTTTTACTCTGCAATAATTAGATCTTTGATGAATTATTTAGCTCGTGGATATGAAACATCATGTCAAAGTTGGTAAAGTAAAATTTGTAATCAAATTGAGATGAAGAGTGGAATGATAACTTTTTAAAATATTTTTAAACCTTTGTGAGTGGACTATTAAAGATGCAATGCATTTCCCAATGGCCAAGCAATCACTATTAAGAAAATTAGAAAATTATTGTATATATAAGTTAATATTGTTGCATTATGTTTATATAAGAAAATCTTAGTAATGAATCATATATTGAAGTGATTATTATTAATCTTTTATTCAGGTTTTTTTAGACATAGTTTAAGATGCTACCTATTTAATTTCAGTTTTTAATGCTGTCACTCCTTCAGGAACTCATATTGTTTTAACTTCATATTATTTCTTCTGATGCTACCTTTTCGTTAGATGTAGACAGATTCCAAAGTGTGGTGAGATGAAGTGATTCACTTAATTCCTTTAATTCTGTTTCTGTCTGCTAGTCTACATGGTTGTTTCCTTGTCACAGGCCTATCTATTTCCTATTCAAGTTGGAGACCCTCAGTAGAACATGGTATTTGGAAGTCTAGAAAAAGGGAAAATGCCTTAGATTGTTTCTAATGTATTATAAATTTCTATTAATAATTTTGGGAATTTTTTTAAGATTGTGATTAACTATTAGAAACATGATTGACCCCATTAGTCTTTTTCATATACCTTTAAAAGAAATTTGGGAGTTCTTTGTGCATGTTATTTTAAATTGTATTGACGATAAAACGGTATTTGATATTTATTGATTGCTGGATGAATCAGAGTGACCTTAATGCCTGATTTCAGAAATGTTTTACTTATCGAGAAACTCAGCATTTTGGTAAAAGCAATGCATTTTCAAAAATAGGAGTCTTGCTTTTTCTGTGGCATTTAGAAATCAAACAAAATTTAAAGAGTTTTAAGTCTTTTACTCACTGAATAGAACAAATTTCTCTATATGATATGTGAGTGTGAAGTAATGAGATTTTTTTAAAATTATTAAACAATCACATGAAATTTTTTAAAAAGAAAAACCCACTTTCACAACAGCAATATTTTACATTTTATCGTCCAATTTTTGTTTAGATACTTTTATTATTTTTATTTTTACGTTGTGGATCATAGTATGCATAATTTAGAATGCTGAAGTTTTTGGTTAACATATAGACATTTTTTCCATGGTGAAACTCTTTGATAAGCAAGTATCCAAGGGAAATAATGATCTTTGAAGTAATCACATCAAGAAGCTGTGCACCTTTACCATTGATGCTGTTAGAATCATTTGAAGTTACGTAGGAAGCCACCCTTGTTATAGTTTACTGCATTTTATGGTAAAAATAAACATGATCAAATAAAGGTAAGGACAAAATGTGAGGGAATAGAAAGTGGAGGCAGAGAAGAGTACAAGCATTTGATAGTCTAGAATTCTAAAGCTTTGTGCATAGTAGGTGTCTAAATGAAATTGTAGAACCTCAGTTGTAGAAGAGACCTTAGTTTAATATTTCTCTAAGGTTGTGGCATGAATGCATATTTCCTTTAGAAATTTAGAAACTGGTGTGTGTAGTATCTGGCTTTATGGCCAATTTCCATTCGTAGTCTTTTCTACATTTCTCTTGGCTTAGTAATAAAATGTTTTTAAGTTCTCTGTCAGGAAAGGTTGTTGCAAGTGTTCTGGATACCGAAATTCTCTTGGAATTTTAAGAACTATTTTAAAGAGCAATAATGACACTTGAATAGAAATTTGGGGAGGTAATAATTTTGAGTTGTGAATGGAATCTTATTCATAAATTCAGTATTTATTGATAGATTTCTATGTGCTGGCCATTGTTCAGATCCTAAGGATACTGCCATGAGGAGGACACGATGTACTCAAAAAAGCTTAAAGGTTAACAGGAATATAGATGCATACTTAGGTGTTATAATACAGTAAGAGATTGGTAAGGAGCTATTATTGAGCACAGAAGAGGGAGGTCAAGAAAAGCTTTCCAGAAAAAATAATTCTTTAGCTAAAACTTAGAGGAGAGATGTTTCTAGCAGGTGGCCTGGAGGCAAAGGCCTGGAGGAGATAGGGATAGACAATCATAAAGAGACAAGAAAGCAGAGACAATAGGTTTAGGGAATTGATGATAATTCCAAATGAATGGAGCATAGCTAGTGGGAGATGCAATAAATGGAGCTGAAGAGATTAAGTGGATGCCAGATTAGGAAGGGCCTTGTACCCATGTTTGGAAATCTTGTCTTTATTCTGAGTGTAGTGGCAATCGAAGTTTTCATTAGAGTGACATAATCAGATTTGGATTTTTTAGGTAGAGCTACTTGGCCATAGTGAAGAGATAGGCATAGAGATTAGGAGAAGACTGTTGAATTAATTAGTCCAAGGAAGACACTAGTGTTTTGAAATAAGTTAGTAGCAGAGAAGTGGACTCAGGGGAAGAAGTCAGAGGCGTCAAAATGAAGCTTAGGATTCTGTTTTGTACATCTAGGTACACATGCTGGTGTTCGTGAAGATATGCTATAGAAGTTATTTGGGGAAGTGGTTAGTTAAGTTTTAGGTTAGTTGTTGCCTATGGGACTTCCAGTTTGAGCTGTTCAGTAAACAAATGAATATTTGGGTCTGGAAGGAGGAGTGACATCTGAGGAGTGTAATATTGATGGCAGTTGAAACTATAAAAGTGGGTCTTGCAGTGGGGAGTGTAGTGTGAGAAAATCTTAGGTTCCAGGACACAAAGCTGAAGGAATACTAACATCTGACAGACTGCAAAGGGAAGCCAAAAATGTAGAAGGAAAATCAGGAGTGTGTGATAGAACTTCCAACATTGGGAGTACAGTAGTAATCCCTCAAATAGGTAGGCACTTTAGGAAACCAGAAATCATTGAATATTCATAGATACTTCTTAAAAAATTAATATATTTTTATGGTGACATTGGTTAACAAAATCCAGTAAGTTTCAGCTGTACATTTAACAGTATAGATATATGTACTATGTGTTCACCTTAGATACTTTATTTTAGTTAGACCTAGAAGATACCTTAGTAGCCATCTTGACCCATTTCTAAGTTAATCGTATGAGAAATTGAAGGCCCAGAGAAGTGAAGTGACTTTGACTTAGGTCAGTGCTTCTCACACTGATGTATAGGAAAGAGCCTTTAAAGAAAAAAAAAAATTTTCCAATCTTCATGGACCAATAGTTTCATTAGAAACAATAAAAATTAATTGCTTAAAAATGAAATGTAAGGACAAATGAAAATGTAAGCCCAAATCTTTAAAAATCATGTTATAATTTACATAAAATAAAATCTGCCCTCTTTAGAGTTCTGATAAACACATATAGTCACGTAACCACAGTCAAGACACACAATGGTTCCATCATTCTCCAAAAATAGATCTTGCCCCTTTATAGTCAGCCCTTCCCCACATCTTTAGCCTAATTTTTTTGTCTGTTTTTCTTTTCTAGAATATAAGTGGAATCACAGTGTGTAGCCTTTTGAGTCTGGCTTCTTTCACTTAAGATACTGGATCTCAAATTCATTCATGTTGTGCTATGAGTGTT
Source organism: Cynopterus sphinx (assembly GCA_030015415.1). Classification (NCBI taxonomy): domain Eukaryota; kingdom Metazoa; phylum Chordata; class Mammalia; order Chiroptera; family Pteropodidae; genus Cynopterus; species Cynopterus sphinx. The sequence continues at coordinate 50,369,150 of CM057380.1, forward strand.
TCCTTTTAAATTGGTGAATAGTATACTGTTGTATGAATATCCTACGATTTGTTTATCCATTCTTTAAATAAATGGCTAATTATGTTTTTTTCTAGTTTGGAGCATTATAAATCTGCTAAAAAACATTAGTGTACAAGTGTGTGAATTATAAGTTTTTTTCCCTTTGGATAAATATATAGGAGTGGGATTATTGGATTTGTGGTATGCGTATAACTAAGAAATTGTCAAACTGTTTTCTAAAGTCAGTATTACCATTTTGCATTTCCATCAGCAATGTATGAGAATTCCATTTACCCATTTGGTATTTTTAATTTTTTGTAGCCATTTTAATAGGTGTGTAATGATATGGCATTGTGGTTTTAATTTACATTTCTTTAGTGACTGGTGATATTGGTTGTTTTTCATATGATAATTTCTCATCGATATATCTTTGAAGCCCCAACTTTTAATTAGATTCAACAGACATAAAATTATTCTTATTGAATCACTGTAAAAGTGTCTCAATGCTTACCCTGGAATTTCATCTTGTCTAGTAATAAATAGCTGGTTTGCACTGGTGTAGGTAATGGTGAAACAGGGTCTAGAACTCTGGTACCTTTACTCCCAGGCCCATACATTTTTCTTCCATGTTACTACCCTCACTATAGGTTCCTTTTGTTGATCTGACAAAAATTAGCTTTGTTTAACCAGTTTTGTTCCCCTAACTTAATCATTTAATTCCTCTTGTACTTAATAAATTTATTCTGTATATAGAAGATTGGTTTGGTTTTTTTTTTTTAATGTTTTCTATTTGTTTTTTTTTTAATTTTAATTTTTATTTTTTTACATCTACAACACCCGGTCTTCCTAGGTGGTCTCCCATCCAAGTACTGACCAGGTCCAACCCTGCTTAGCTTCTGAGATCAGACAAGATCGGGTGTGTTCAGGGTGGCATGGCCGTAGGCATGTTTTCTATTTCTGAATGTTTAAAAACTCCGGGATGGGAGACTGATGAAGACACTAAACTTTCAGTTTATTTCTTAGAACTAATACCCACTCTCTTTCCAGTCTAGCTTACTATGTTATCATTTCTGTAGGAAATGTAGAACCAAAAAGTAACCTCTTTGTGTCCCTATCATATCTGTGCTCTATCCCTCTGAGGCAAGGGGTCTGTAGATGGATTTTCTTCCTTCCTTCCCTCCCTCCCTCCCTCCCTCCCTCCCTTCCTTCTTTCCTTCCTTCCTTCCTTCCTCTCTGCCCCTTCCCTCTTCTTTTCTCTCCATCCCTTTCCCTCCCTCTTTCTACCTTCCTCCTATTTCTTTCTCTTTCTAACTCTGTGACTCCTGTACATTTGTTCCTTGATAGTAGTGAAGAGACTGTCCTTTGGCACTGAAAGTAGTATAGAAACTAGGCATAAGAGACTACAAAGTCTTGATTCTTCCTTCCAGATATGGTGGAGATATGGACTGAATTACAGGTTTGGGGCTATTTCCTCTCTCATTAATGGAGAGAGTGTGAACTAAGAGGCAGCAGCAAGGAAATGGCCACTGATAAATTGTGTGCCAGAAGCTGGGTTAAATAATACTATTTGGTGCCATTAGCAAGCTTAAAATAGATGGCAGGAAGAAAAGATGAGATAAATAAAAAGGGTACATATGATGAGACACAATAAAGTGGGACTCCTGCCGTAGATTATGGGCTGAATGTTTAGGTCTCCCCTCACCCCAAATTCGTATGTTGAAATTCTAATCCTCGACATGATATCAGGACATGGGGCCTTTTGGAAAGTGATTAGGTCATAAGGGTTGAACCCTCATGAACGGGATTAGTGCCCTTAAAAAAGAGACCCCAGAGAGTTCTCTTTCACCTTTTGCCATGTAAAGACTGAAGATAGCTGTCTGTGACGCAGGAAGTGGGTCTTTACCACACACCAAATCTGCTGGAGCCTTTATCTTGGACTTCCCAGCCTCCAGAACTGTGAAAAGTAAGTGTTTGTTGTTTAAACCACCCAGTCTATGGTGTTTTTATTATAGCAGTCTGAACAGATTAAGAACACTGGGTTAGATTAAACTATCCTGCTGCTACCTAACATATAGAAACCTCAAAATAAGCCCATTTAAAGAAGTTTACAGACAGTTTAAATCTGCAAACTTGTTTTATTGCCCTCCCTTTTAAAAAGATATGTTCTTTATTCTGAATGTATGAGATGGAAGTTCAAAGTTCTTCAGCTGACCCATCAAAAATTGTCATTATCTCTTAGTATAAAGGTGAGACTTGTAACTATCACTGTTCCTTCCCCCTATATCATTTAGTCCTCCTTACTTTTCCTCTGTCCTCTCAGTTAACCGTCACTTCTTCATATTCCTCTGTTTAGCTCTGTGGGAGTGTTATTGGCATTTCTGCTAGAATACTTTTTTGTTGTGTAAGGCTTTTCTATCCATTGCAGAAGATTTAGAAGATTTTTCAACCTATTATGGCACCCCTGACTTTTCTGCACTAAATGCTGATGGTGCTCCTCACCCCCAAGTCATGAAACATAAAAAAAAAGGTCGCACATTACTACATGTCTCTACTACTTCCAGACCTTAAGAACCACTAGAATGTTTAATTATATTTCAGTTATCTTCTGTTTCTAAAATGATACAATTAGTGATACACTAAGAATGACTGATTGATTATGCAAGCACAGATGGTTCAGATAATTTGGCTTTATTTAAGAAAGTGAATGGTGTACTTTGCTTCTTGGACCCCTCTCTAACACTGCCTTCTTCAGTCTTGCCAGGATTTAGTGTATGCTTCCTTAAAAAGAAAAAGAAAAAATTTTCATAGGAAGAGGACCCCCCCCCCTTTTTAATTTTTATTTTTAAAGATATTGCAGGTCACTGTGACAAGTCCCAGTGATGGAAGTTAATCCTGTGAAATTGTCAACAGAGGTATGATAGTGCCATTTCCGGGGTATGCTGCCTGCAGCTTAGTTTCTAGCATTAAATGGTTAAGTGAGGATTATAGATAGAATGGCAATAATGGGCTTCTAGTGTTGGTACCATCTGCCCCCAAAATATCACAGTTATTTGTTGTAGCTTTATTTTTGTGTCTTAAAGTCCTTCCCTGTATAATCCCTTTTAATAAAGTCTGTTTTAATCTATAGTTCAATAAACCTGTGGACCTTGAAAATTTGAGAATACTTATACTTTAAGTTTTCTACTGCCTCTATGTATTAGCTCTTTATGCCTCTCCTCAGCATGCTGGAATGCTGCTTACTTGTTATAGATTTTGGAGTAGGTCCCTTTCATTTTTTATCCATAACATTAACTTTTTTCTAGAGTAATTTTTTTTTTGCTTCCTTGTATTGCTTTTTTCATTTTTATAAGAAAAAATAAGTGTTTAACATGAGTGAAACACACATTCATAGCATCACATGAATAAGGGACAGAAAACTGAGATGTCTTACTCTGCCTATTTACTATCAGACAAGATGTGGATTTCCATAAGTTATATAAAAATACTTCCAGGATTTTTCATTTATAATTGATGTATAGCTTGAATACCATATAACTTGGAACAGTCTTTTTTATTAATAGCCAACTATTTGACAGTAAGGAGTTGTGTCATGTTATTTAATGTGAATTTTCTTAACCCACGCAAGCACTTCATGAGGTTGGTAATATCCCCATTATATAACTGAGGAAACTAAGGGCTAGAGAAATTAATTGACTCAAAGGCACACAACTAGTGAATGATAGGACTAGGATTCAAACTCAGGTTTATCTAACTACTATCCAGACTTTTAATGTTTATGCTATACTCCCTAGCCTGAGAACAGAAGGGAATATGAAGAATGTTTTATCTTCATTACTAGGTGTAGGACTAGCCAGGAAATTTTTTTTTCAAGTCTATCAATTTATCTATCTATCTATCTATCTGTCATCTATTTGTCATCTGTATCTGTCATGTCTGTCTGTGATCTGTCATCTATATCTGTCATCTGTCTGTCATCATCATCGTCATCATCATCATCATTTATCTTTCTATAAGAGAAAAAATTTTGGTACCTTATTTCACATGTTTGGTGTCTTTATTTCCAGGGTACCCACTGTCTTTTTGGTGCTCTAAGTCACCTACCCCATCACACCAATGTGGCATTTCATATAGGTCTTTACTTTTCTCCCAAGAGAAAAAATAACCTCTTGGGATATTAAAACTGCCTAACATCCCTTTTTTCCTGAAGCAGCTCCCATAATCTCTTTTATCATCTCAGTTTGTTACTGTGTTTTAAGAGGAAGCAATATGATTGAATTAATTCACAATGTGAAATAATTGATACATTCTTAACTCTTCACTAAGTTTGTAGTTTTAAAAAGGATGTTTGTTTACTCAAATTAATTTAAGTGGTAGCATTTTAGGCAGCATAATAAAGTGAAAAAAAATTAGGCAGTTAGGAAAAGACTTCTGGGACAGACCTTATTGTTGATAGGCCAGCTTGCCTAGGTATTGGCTTAACAAGTTCCTGATTTTCATAGCATCTTTTATTTTACTTCCGAACCCACAAATTCTTTAAATGGTTCCCAAGTCAGTGGTATTGGAGTTCTGATTGTTGGTGGATATTGCAAAGGATGAGAACAACTATTTGTATGCAGTAGTCATTTTTAAGTCGAATTTCCTTATGAACAAATAAATTTATAAGGAGCGAAAGCAGCCAGTATTTGTTGCTATTGTGGAAGTTTCACTTCCCATCAGCGTGTTCTTTGTGCCTTTTGTGGTGCTTCAGTGCAACGTGAGCACTTAGAGGGACCAAAGCCAAAATGGTATGATCTCAGCCAGTTAATTCACTGAAAAGAAAAAGATCAGTAGATGCCTTGAGAAGCTAGTTTTAGGATTTATCATGAGGCAAATGTAACAGTTCATACGTCTTTATGTTAGAACAAGCTGCCAGAGTAGTCTGCCTATAGGAACTACTTAATTCTCCGAAGCTCCTGTGTAGATAAGTAAATTAAAATGGTGGAGTACAATAGACACTAAACTTTTAGACTAGCATTTAAGAAGTATAATTGTGTAACACAGTATAACTAGACATAATGTACAAATATTAGGAAAGCACTGAAACAAAGCCTCAGGTTTTATGAGAAATAATACAGAAGCACATGAGCCTTGACACTGTTCATCAAATTTGTGCTGTTTCTGCCTCAAAAGTTTGTATTCAGTATCTAACATAAAGTTGGTTATTCGAACATATGAACAGTTCTTTGCCTTAGTTGTCCTTAAAGATAGGTTATTTTACAAGCAAAAAACGTTTTATTTGAGAACAGCAAAGAATTGTAATTTGGGACAAACAAGCTATAGCAAAAGCCATAGGCAGATCCAGCAAACAAAGGAGAGGAAAATTATTTCATGGAGAATAAAGAGGAAGTTGAGGGGGCCATTGCTTTGAAAGAAAGTCCATTGGAGAAAAGCAATAATTCATTTGGGTGGTTGACAGTTCAAGGAGATGAGCTTTCTTATTAGCAGAGTTGCTGTGGTAATTAATTTTTTTTTTTGTAGAAGATGCAGTGCCAGAGTACATCTTTTCCTGTTGGGGCCTATAATCCATTCTTTTCTGTTGAAAATTTCTTTTGTTGGGGTTTGTAATTGACAGTTCTTCCTGTAATTGACATAGAATAGTACTAGGGAGAGCTCCCCCTTCTGGCCTCCTGATTCCATATCAGTAAGGATTCCCTTTATTAATGTTTAAACCCTCAAAAAGTTGCATTTGTTTTTGAGATCTTATTTTCTTAAAGCGTGTTTTCTAGTATTGAGAATGTAAATTTGTACATGCTAGAACGTGAGAACTTTTGGGTCAGCTTGACTGAGAACTTAAAACTGGGCCAGTTCAGTGAGTTTTTCAAGTTTGCAAGGTAAAAAAAGGTAAGAGACAACGATAGAGATTAAGGCCAGCCACCATGATAAAGGATATATCTGTTCCTTTATCTGCTTTGGGGTGAAGAGAGAGAGGGAAGGTCCAAAACTTAACAGAAAGATGGGTATTTGGTGTATTGTTGAGAAAAATGAGGGGATTGATTTGACTAATATCACTGTCCATACCATGCAAGAGCATACCACCAGCTGATCTTCTAGATTATGTAGACCTTTGTGGCTGGAGGAAATTGGATTGATAAGAACAGAGGGATATAAAATGGTGGAGTAAATAACAACTAAATATTTATATGTCTCAAGAGAAATGGAAACTTTTCCAGTCAGCAAAGCAACTGTTGAAAAGAGGAGACAATCAAATTTTCATTATTTTCCAGTGTAGAAGATATATCAAAGGGAATGTGACCAAGAGTGGAGAGAGGTGATAGTTCATGTAAGAGATGTCGAAAGCTTGGATCAAGACTATGGCAATGGACAGAGAGAGGACAGGATGGATAGGATTAATTAGATGGAATCTGTAGGGTTTGTTGGCTGACTGATTGGATGTTTGCAGTTGAAGGAGAGAGAAGAGTTGAAGATAGTTTCTCAAATTTTAGTAATATCTGAAGGCTTTTAAAGGAAAAAACATTTCTGGTCTTATGTAATTTAAATTACCATATTTGCCCAGATAGAAGGCAAACCCCAAATAAAAAGCAAGTCTGTATTTGTCCAATTTCCCAAAAAGAGTTTTGGCAAATATAAATATGTGAATTTCTAGAGATTTAAGTGAAATGATCAGATGCCTTATATTTTTATTTTAATGTTAAATCATAATATTGTATATTAATACTTTTTTCCACTCATGTTATATGGAAATGATTTTTTTAACTTTTTTCACTAATATCATAGGTATATGTCTTTGTCAGCTATCTCACAAAGCTATAGCTATTCTTTCATCTGACAGAATGTCAGAATTTTTTGGAGCATGTGCTTTTCACTTTACACTGTTTAAGATAGAGCACTTTTAAAATTTATAGGTGATGTTCTCACTGGAAATTTTATCTTAAGTCCATTTATCCTAGGTACCCATTTGCTGTTTGTGATTTACACAGTGTTACCATATTGCTTTATAAATGAAATTTAAAACATAAATATATGCCCACAGTATAAAGTTCAAAGGATGTAGAAGAGTCGTTTTGGCTGATGCATGGTTTTTCGTCTCCCTGGTGTAATAACTGATGAGCTAAACTACTATAACATAGGTCTAAGTCAATTTGTTAGACATTGATCATATGCAAGCAGACATGCTAGATGTAGAGGATACCAAGACCTATCCCTGCGTTCAAGAAGTTTCTCTTTTGGAGAAGTCAAAAGGTAAACCATTTACTGCTTAGTATATCCATGTATATTATAGAGCATGTTAAAGGGGTGAGAGTGAGAAGGTAGTGTAGAGAATGCTAAGCACACAAATTGACAGAGTAACACTTAAGGGTGATTTTTGAGCATGCATGAACTAGATTAAGAGGGGGAGACAGATAGGAAAAATAAGGATATTCCAAACATGTAATTGTGTATGACTATATTGAATTGTGTAGGATAGGAAAGAAGAGAGGCAAAGGCAGAGAAATAAGCTGGGCTTGATCACAAAGGCCTGTCCAAGTCATAAAGACTTCATAGGTGTCAGAGATTAGTGTTATATAATCAGGCTCATATTATGGAACATAACCTCAGCAGCCAGAAGATAGAATGATGATCAGTTAGGAGCCTGTAGTAGTAATCCAAGTAAGAAGTATTAAGGGCTTGCTTTAAAGACTTAGAGGTAGTAGTAGAGAAGAGAAAACACATCAGAGATACTAAGAGTAGGCTCAGCACTGCCATCTCTGGTAGTAGGACTTAACTAGAGAGAGATGGATTACCCTCTCACATTTACACGTGATCTTGTAAAACTTAAAAGTCAAACATGTATTTGAAGTGGCCCCTGTTTGGTGGTGCCCACAGATTCCTTACAAAAATTATCAAGTCATATCCTCTTAGGAGGAAACCTTCAACCCAGGCTTCAAAAATCTATAGATTAAAATTCCAAGGCACATGATATCCCAGCCAAAAATTACAAAATCACGAAAACCATGTCGCAGTAAACAAGGGGCAGCAGAAACAAGACAATGACCTCTGGAGACTGCATAAAATTATATTTTGTTTTAGTCACTTCCATAAGTTTAAGTAATATTGAAACGAGTATGAAGTAAGGGTCTCTGAAACATACCATGCAGATTAGGAAAAAAAACAAAAATAGAACTTTTAAGTTATAAAAAACAAGCTGAAATTAAAAGCTCAATGAGCAGATAAAAAACGGTATGAAAAGTTTTAGCATACATCTATTTAAGCATATTTTGATATGTCTAACTGGAGTTCCAGAAGGAAGTAAATGTGACAGAAAGAGTAAGGTAATTGTTAAATGGAATGCCTTATAATTTTTCAGAATTGATAAAAGATAACAGTTCTCATATCTGGTGGAAGCCCAGTGAATCCTAACGAGTACAAATAAAATCAAGCCTGACAAATTAGATTAAAACTGCAGAAGACCAAAGACAGAGAAGATCTTAAAAGCATCTAGAAAGAAACGGCTGATTTCTCAGGAACAAGAGGCCAGAGGACATTGGAAGTCTATCTTCAGTGTACTGAGAGAAAATAGCTGTCAGCCTTAAAATAGAATACATATCCAGTAAAACTGTCTTTCAGAAAAGACAGCAGAATAAAGGCAATTTCAGACCACTCCCCAACACATAACACACACAACACATAACACAGATGTCATTAAAGTAGATTGTAAGAGACCTCATTCAGGTAGAAGTTACTCCAAATGGAAAGCCTGAGATGCTTTTTAATGGCCACAAAATAGTCCATCAATTGGATTAAGCTGTACTGGACATGTATACGGACATGTTTGTACATGTATTATTTTATGTAGAATAAATAAAATAATAAATTTTCTTTGACTAGAAGCCCATATTACTGGGTCAAGAAAGGAATGAGTATTTTTATGTTTCTTGATATGTGTTGTAAAATTATTTTCCTAAAGGGCTTTACCAGTTTACATTGCATCTGACAGACAGTGCTGATTTTACAAATTAGTAAGTGTGTGATAACAAATGATGACAATTGACATGTTTTTGTTTTTGTTTTACCAGATTTTGACTTAGTTATATCTTTGACAAAATGTTCTATCTCACTTCTCTACCAACTCTTAGGAAAATTGCTTTATTTTAATAGAAATAGATATACTAACTGTGAAGTGCATTCTTTCTAACAAAGTATTTTCAGCTTTCTAGAGTGTAGTCATTCTTTTTTTTATTTCAGTTTATTAACAGATATATAGTTGGTTCATTTAAAAAAATGGAAATAAGTGCTTTATTTAGTTTTTGTTTTATTATGAAAGAAGACTACTATATTAATGCTGCTGTGCTAATTCCTTTGCTAGCTCTGTATATTTCACACTAAGCAGCCAACTGTAGAAGTAAAGAAACAAATTTTTTAAAAAGTCATTTATAAGGGGAAAAAGTACTGTTAATTTGCTTGAGAAGTCTGTATCCTAATAATTGAATGTAAGAAGGTGTCTTTTTTTAACTTTTTTTTCTATCTTTTTGCTGTTTCAGGTGCAAGTGAAAGTGTAGGGAAACATATGCTTGAAGCCTGCAACAATAATCTGGAGATGGCAGTCACAATGTTTTTGGATGGTGGAGGAATTGCTGAAGAGCCCAGTACCAGTTCAGCAAGTGTCTCCACTGTTAGACCACACACAGAGTATGAGTTCATTATTTATTGTTAGGAGCTACCCCCTGCCTAAATTGAGTAGTTGCATTTTTATCAGTTAATTCTCTGTCTTTGAAAAAATTGTAAGTTGAAAATGTCTGAAAAAGTGTCCAGTAGAAATTTTCATATTTACATGCTTTAAATTCTCTTTAAGTGCTATCTTCATAACTAACATAAAATTCATTGCATGTTTATTTAAGCATATTTTAATGTCTATGGTTTAAATATTATTTAATTTTATTAAGCCTATATGTTTCAATTAATTGTTTTGCTTGATTTTTTTTTAAATTCCCTCTCTTTTTTTCTGAAAGAATTTAGGGTAGGGAACGTGAGAGGAAAAGGAGAAATACATTTTATTTTTGTTCTTTCTTTAGAAATCATTTAAGCTATCTGTGTCAGGTACTTTATTCCATTTGATCTCTGTATGGAAACTGTGTAACAATCACTCATCTCTGTGATTCCTAAAAGTCACTAAGTCTAGTGTTCATTTTACTTGTTAATTTGAATGCATTCACAAGAGAACAAGTAGCAAAAAAAACACAGTTTTTATTTTGATATTTTCCCACTTTTTTTTTTAATAGAGAAGAAGTTCGTGCCCCAATTCCACAAAAGCAGGAAATATTGGTGGAACCAGAACCTTTGTTTGGTGGTAAGTTTGCCTTTTTTCCTTAGTTTTGTTTGACTTTATTGTTGTCTTTAGAATTTTAACGAAGTTATCAAAAGATATGAAGACTTGCTCAAAGATTGCTACATCAGGTATAGAGTCAGTTCTTATCTTGTAATTCTGTACTGTCCTCAGGAAAGTCGCACGATTGGTTCTTTCTGAGGAGTAAACTGAATTATAGTTATTTGTTGCACATAGCCAAAAGGAGGAAAATTGACAAAAAGAACTGCCTTCTAATGGAAACCAATCAGTCTATCATTAGATAAAAGACTCCAGATAATTTTGTTTTCTGGATACCTACCTGAGTGCATTATTTTTAGTGTTATTATGCCTTACTTTGACTCTTTCTTAATTTCTAGACATGCTATTTCTGTTGTGAAAAATGAGAAAGTAATACCTAATCCATGCAAAAAAATTTGATATTAATCTGGGTACATAGAGGAGATGGTAGAAAATAGGACATTTAATCAGTTTAATATACACTTACTTACCTTTCATGAGCCAAATGTTTTAGGTATTAATAGATATATTTAAAATATAGAAGATAAAGTAGTAATCTGGTTAGGCAGACAAATGCACAGAAATTACACATATTGCGAATAGCAGAGAAATAGGCCTATGAAAATTTCTGTAGGTAAACTAGATTAAAGGAGAACAAATAAGTTGTCAAAGATGAAAAAATAATATATAAACCATATCTTTTGACTTGAGAAAGCACCTTGAGAGTTTTTTAAGATCAATCTTTAACTTGGCAGCTTTGGAGTTTATTGTAGCAAGAAATGAAAAATATGCTATCTAGATTCAGAAACAAAGATGGGAGGAAGAAAACTATAGTATTGTCCTGAATATTGAAATATAATATGTGCTTTCTGGGCTGTTTGATTTAGCTATTCATTGTGCTGTTAATATACTAGCCGTAATAAAGCACTGTTCATAATTTGTTTAATATAAACGTTATGAGTTGGGAACTGAAGAGTAATATCCTTGGAAGCTTGATCTTCATTATTGCAAGGAAGAAGGCAGGATCTTTGAGGGGAGAAGACTAGAGGAAATAGATTTTATGATGTTTTGCTGTTGAACAGAGACAAAGAGTTTACATTTGAAACCCTACTTTCCTCCTTTTACCTCTGGTTTGATATACATTGAGAATAACTTTACACAGTTAGGAAGTCAGTCCTAACTGTCATTATTAGATATTACTGCAACTTAAGAAAGACCTCTGGAGAATTATGTTGTTCTTAGTACAGTATTGATTTGAAGAATGATTCTCAAAATGTGGTCAGGGGGTTCCTGATAGCTTTTCAGGGGATTTGTAAGATGAAAGCTATTTTCATAATAATACTTAGAAGTTATTTGCCTTTTTTACTGTGTTGATATTTGTACTGATGATTCAAAAGCAATGATGGGTCAAACTGCTACATATTAACTTAAAAGGGCACTGACATGAACTATAGTGCAATTCATTGAATTCTTTACTGCCACACATTCACAGTTTAAAAAACAAAAGCTAACTTTATTTAGTAATGTTCTTGATGAAACAATAAAAATTAATTTCATTAAATTTTGATTTTCAGTGCACACTTTTAAACTGTTCTATTTGGTGAAATAGATGTGTGCACTACTGCATACTGAACTACTGTGGTTACTATAAGGAAAAGCTTTTGTATAGTTGTTTGAATTGCAAGCTGAACTAGCTGCTTTTTCATGGAACATTATTTTTCCTGGACAGATTGCTGACCAAGTATAGTTATTTAGGTTCAGGCATTTGGTAGACATTTTCTTGAATATGAACAAAGCCTATTACTGCTCTACGGCAAACAACTGATATTATTTGTTTCCAGTGATTAAAAAAAAAGCTTTCAGGCATAAACTGGAATTTTAGAAAGTTTATATTCACTATTGTGAGCTTGGTAGCTCCGTACTACTTAAAGGCTTTCTGATGAGATTAGTGGTAGTATTAACAAATGGTGTTTTTATTTTTTTTTTTAATATTGTGTAATGAAATGGTCAATATTTGGAATGTTTAAATAACTCAACAAATATTTCCAAAAGACCAATATATGGTGTTTCAAAATCATGCATAGGTAAAAGATCTATTCAGACTGGAAGATGTATTGCTTATGTATAGAGAGAGGTTATATATCTATTGCTGAACAAATTGCTTCAAAATTTAGCTTTCTGAAACAGACATTTGTTATTTCTTAGTTTCTGTGGAACTGAGGAATCTAGGTATGGCTTAGCCATGTGCTTTTACTTAAGGCCTCTTACAAGATTATAATCAAGGGGTCAGCCAGAGCTAAAATCATTTCATAGCTTGAATAAAAGTTTTTTCTGAACCCACTCATGTGACTTTTGGTTTGCTGGGGGCATCAGGCCCCTACCACAGAGCAAATGAGAGAGCCAGAGATGGAAGCCACCATCTTTTAAAATTTAATCATGTGATGTCTCAACCCATCCCATCACCTCGTCATATTCTGTTCCATCCTGCCCGTACTCAGGGTGTTCACCCATAGGTTATGAGTACCAGGAGATACTCATAATTGGGAGCCACATTAGAGACTGCCTTTCACATGGGCCAGTAGATTTTAATGGAGCAGTGTATGAAAAGTTCACTGATAAGATTACAGATTCCACATTGCAGCTAATCTTCAAGAAACTATCACTGGTTGAGTTTTGGTGTAGTATCAAAGAATATTCATTATTTTAAAATATTGTTAAAATATTCTTTTTATAACTACATGTCTGTGTGAGGTTGAATTTTAACTTTCTTCATATACTTAAACTAAAGGAATAGCAGCAGATTGAATACAGAAGCAGATCCAAAAATCCAGGTATCTCTTCTAAGTTAGTTATTAACAGATTTGTGAAATTGTGAAACAGTGCCATTCTTCTCACTAATTTTTTTCTCCACCTGTCTTACTCCCCTATTTTGACTATGAAGCTTCTTTTGAATCTTTTTTAGTTCTTTGTAGTTTAGTCCATAACCTCAGTGATCAGCATTCCTATTATGTGGGAGCTAGAGCAAGAGTACAGAGGACTGATACTTGCTTTAGAGCAGATGGTCTGGAGGAATCAGGAAATATATTGAAGAGGCAGGCAGGAGTAATAATGGTCCTAGGACAAGAGGTGGTGTGGCTTGAGGAGAGGTTTTTGGTTAGACTTAGGATAAATAAGGGAAAAATAGTTGGGAGCAGGTTATGAGCTAAAGAAATAAAAGGGGTTGGGTAGAAGGCTAGCAATAAGGAACCTTTGAGAATCCCAGAAGATCAAGTTTCTAATAGAGAAGGACTAAATTGGGAGACGTGCACACATGTTTTAGTGGGGGGTGGAGGGTTGCGGATAATGTACAATACTGACTGGTCTGCCTTTGGCAATTTAAAAGTAGGACAAAACTACTGCCTCCCCAATAGTAATATGCTTTCTTAAGTAGCTACTCTATGTCTTATCCTAAGATACTAGATGCTCTTACTTTCTTAATTGTTACAGTTAAAAAGTATCTGGTAATGAGCTTTAAGGAGGCATTATTGAGAAGACTGTATTATTTCTGCTAGAAACAGACATTTGATATAGGACCTCTTGATCAAAAATTGTTCCAAGATTAAAAAGAATAACATTCCTTGCTTCTTTATAAAGAAAGGGAAGGGGGAATGCAATACTTAAGTTTTTAAAAATTCAATTTATACTTAAATCTATCTTACTACTAATCATCGTTTATTAACATGGAACATTGTTCTGATTACATGTTGGCCAAGAGTGCAGTAAGCCAAATTAATAACTTGTATTGAAAGAATCATTAAATGTCCTTATTTATTGTAATGTATATAAATGATTTGGCAAATTATTTTAAGTTTAACAACACATACATATGGGAGGATAACATTTTGAGTATTGCCTTATAGACTTTTTTTGTGAAATACTTGAGAATTGGGCATTAGACACTACAGGGGTCGTGAAAGACCTTGGTTCTATTCACTTTTCTATTGCTAAACCATTATATAACCGTGGAAAATTTTTCTTCCAAAATTAAAACTGTTTTGGTATTTATAATTCTATGTGCGTATTCACTAAGAAGGAGTTTTCAAATATTGTGGTTTAGAACTTATTCAGGTGTTATTCCAAAGGATAGCCATTTCCTTCAGACTAACCTGAATTAGATATTGTGTTGCAGACATGGTTCCATGGTGTAGTGGTTAGCATGTCTGCTTTACACGCAGAAGGTCCTGGGTTTGTTCCTCAGTGGAGCCACGGTCCATGGTCTAAGGCCATGCCACTGTGAACAAGCCCGATGTCTGATCTCAGAAGCTAAGCAGGGTCAAGCCTGATTAGTACTTGGATGGGAGACCACTTAGGAAGACCAGGTGCTGTAGGCATAAATAATAATAAATAATAATTAAAAAAAAAAGATTGTGTTGCTTCATCTACATGGAGACTCATCCTCAAAATATTCTTTCTTCCTATCTTTTACACAAGTTTTCTTAGCTGGGCTTTAATTTTCTCACTTGTAAAACAGAATGGTTGGGCTGAAGATGATAGAGTTAATTTTGTCTGAATGACTTGAAGGTTTTAAAATATTTTATTTTTTGAAGAAGGGCACCATTGTGAATCTATGAGTGTTTTAAAACAAGAAATATATAGAGGTAATGAAGTTTTAGAATTGTTTCAAAATTAATGTTTAAATTATTGTGTCAATTCTGTTCTTTCCCCCCTAAAGCTCCTAAAAGACGACGGCCTGCAAGGTCAATATTTGATGGTTTCCGGGATTTTCAAACTGAAACTAGTAGGTATCTGTGGACCAGATTATCTTTTGTCTGTCTGTCTCTCTTCATCCCCCTTCCTTCTTCCTTGTCTTACTCTCCTTTCCCTTCTCTCTCCCACATATAAAACCACAAGGTGAAAAAGCACCCATACAGTCCCCTACAGGTCAAGATTCTAGTTTGTTTTATATACTTTTTTATTAAAAAGATAAGATGATTGATATTAGAACTAATTACTTTGAGGAGTCCCTTTATTTAAAAATGATATTGTGAATTCGTTCTGTAATTGTTATTAATTCTCCTAGAGCTAAATTGTCCGAAATTCTAACCTACTTGATGATAGAATAGAGAGATGGAGATAATATGAGAAATCTGGTAATATATAAACTTAATCAGCTTTTGAATGAGTAATTAAATACTGACTATAATTTAAAAAACCGATTTCCTTCAGGGTCACTCAATTAATGATCACATTGAAAATGGTTATTGTAAGGGATTGAAAAATAGAAGAAGAAAAAGCCGCATATCCAAAAAAAATGCCACTTTGGCTCCAGTTGTTTAGAATCGGTTTATATCTTTTTTTGAAATAAGTTAGAATGAAAACCAGGGCCTTACACTTTTAGAGGCTTTAGTACTGGTATAGGAACAGAGTTCTAAAGAAAAAGACAGTTATGTTTAGAGAATATATGAGAAACTCTTGGACAGTGTTTGATTTTGCAGTTCATTGATAATGAGCTCATTGAAGCACACATAGGTCTTAAAATTTGGAGAGAGTTGAAGGGGAACCCAACCTGACTCAAGGCAGTCTTGTGGCCTTTTAGGAAAAGGTGACACCAGTGGTCCTTCTCTCTCACTGTCAGAATCTAAAGATTGGGAATGTGGCTAGAAACAACAGATATATTAGGATCACTTTCAGAGCTAGATAAATGGAGATGAAAGTTTTCTCCTATGCTAAAGTTTTGAATGTGTGAAGGGGAAATGTTTTGATTGGGTGACTCTAATACAGATTTCTGTCTGCTTTAACTTTACCTTTGGGTAGAGGACCATCACCGAGTCTTAAGATTCCCTCCTTACCTTACTTTGCATTTTTTATTTTAGAATTTGCATTTAATATTTACATTTGAGATCAAGCACATTGTTCAGTAATTCTTGGAATGGACACGTTTTTCATATTGCGAGATTCGTGCCTTTTATTTTATGGCTAATTGAACTTTATCCTCTTACATTGCAGTTCGGCAAGAACAGGAATTAAGAAATGGAGGAGCAATAGATAAGAAACTAACAACCCTCGCAGACCTGTTTCGGCCACCCATTGATTTGATGCATAAAGGCAGCTTTGAAACAGTAAGTTGTTGGAAATTCTGAGCCTTAGCTACACATCCTTTTGCATTTTCAGTGCCATTTTTTTCTTTCTAAGAGCAAAAATAATTTTCAGCATACTGTATGGAAAATTGGCATCTTAAGTATAATGTAAGTATGAGATATACCTAAAAGGTTACATGGATTTATCTTTCTACCAGCAGAAATTGTTTGATATATGATTATCCATGTGTGATATCATTTTAGAATCTTTGCCATTTGGGTAGTTCTTTTATTTTTTAGTCTTCATTTAGTTTATATATATTTGACTGCTACTGAGAATAGTCTCTGTGTATGTGTTGTCCATTTGCGAATTGTTTGTAGATTATCTTTTCTCCACTTTCATTGGGGGTCCTGGTGTATTTTAAAAGACTATCTGTAATTGCAGAATACATTCTTCCTCAGTTCTTGGCTTTATCTTCGCTAATGCCAAAGAAAAAGTTTCAAGAGCAGGTTTATTTGATTGTCGATGGAAGTATAAGCTTGTTGGTATGGGAGAAGGGGAAGGCTTCTTTTTGTTTTGGTACTCCTTGGGACCCAGTGTCAGGCATTTAATGCAAACATAGTATCTGTTAAACGAATGAGTTTAATTAGGATTTTAAATATTTTTATGTTGAGGTGTTCAAAGAGCTTGCTTTTGTGTGTTGACTAGCATGTTAATAATGTTATTTTGAATCAGAGGAGCATTTCCATAGATAGAAATCACTTAAATTTCAGGTAAGTTTTGTCTTTTAGGATAAAGCAGATCAAACAGTAACCACAGAAATGATACTAGTAGCTACATGTTTGATAATGAATTATGATTGTTGTAAAAAGATTTTTGTCCCTTGACATACTCTCATACTAGTCTAAATGAAGAATTTAGGATCGTCATTGTTCTTTAGTTTCTTGTTTTTTAGAAACTTGTTCTTTAGTTTCAGTTTTCTGAATTGTAAAACCTGAAATTCTTTGGCTGTAAGTAACAGGAAATCTAAATGATTTGGCCAAAGGAAAGTTTCTTTTTGTCATGTAAATAAGTCTAGAGTTGAGAGATCTTTACTGTTCATCAGCTCAAAGATATCAGGTTAGATTTCTCAGTTTTCTTCTTCATTCCCTAGTGATCTTAAAACATTGCAGCTGCATATCCTTTTTAGTGTTCCAAGCAGCTTGTCTGCCTATCCTTTCTACTGTTCTCGTAATAATACAGCCACTGAGAGAGAATAGCAGCAGTATGAAAGACAAAAATGATATGAGCTTGTTTTGACATATTTTCATTTTCATTAGTTTTTGAGTTGCTCTAGGGTTTGATGAAATAACTCTGAACTTGATTTAATGTACCACTTTGGGCTCATAGGCAGTTACTGTGCTGCTTGTTTATTGAGGGAAAATGTAAACTATTTTGATATTGTCATCTGAAGTTTGATTCATTTTGTTAAGTTATATCACCTTTTTTTCTTCATAGTTCATGATCTGTGTTGTTTTCAATGAACTATCATATTTTCACTGATAGCACTAAACTTTAAACACTCCCAGAAAAAGTAGGCATTTCATGATAACTAATGATATATCCATTAGTTTTATATAAATTGAGGTAATATGCAAAATTAAGTCATTGAAGGCTAGAGAAAGGAATATTAAAAATTTTAGGGTCATTCTTTGTTCAAGCAGGGCCCATAGTTGTGGGTGCAATATTAGATGTAGATCTGAGCCATAGTTTTACAGATTTAAAACTAGACTTTCTTTGTGTAACTAGAGGTAGACATATTCAAAGATTCTGGCTCATGCTAAACAAATGAGAGACTGATTAATTTCTTTGCTCATTCAGTGAATGTTTACTGAGGCCTCCTATTTCAAGGCCTTGTTCTAGGTGATAGAGATTATATTTGTCGGGATAAAGATTTTACTCCATGTTAGAGAGACCAGAAGGAAAACAAAACAGTAGCTTAAACAAGACAAGTCCAGGCCATTAGGATGGTTCTCCTCTACTTATGAAGTTACTAGAAGTACAATTTTTTCTAGTTTCTTCTGTTTCCTAGGTCTTGCTTGTCTTTGTCAACATGATTATCCTCATGTTTGCTTCCCAGCCAGCATGAAGGAGGGAGGGAGCTGAGAAGGGTACATCTTTTTCCTCTAAAGGCACTAGAAATTGTGCACATCATTTCTGCTTACACCCCATTAACTGGAACTTGGCAGTACGGCCACACCTAGCAGCAAGGGGACACTAGGAAATCCAGGCACTTAGCTAAAAATTGGAGATTTTCTCACTAAGAGGGAGAAGGGGCAGATGTGTATTTGGTGCCTATGAGCAGTTTCTGCCACAGGGAGGTAGTGGTAAACAAATTATACAAAGTTCTTATGATCAAAGAGTTTTAATCAAGAGGGAGAAACAGACTATACACAAATAAAAAACTATACGTAGATATATGAACATATTTAGTGTGTATATAGTATATATATGTAGGGGGTGGGGAGTATAATTTCAGATTACAGTTGGTACTGGGAGAAAGAATAAATAGAATAAAGGAAGGAGAGAGAGAGCAGCTTTTTGTTTGTTCTCATAGGCAAATTGAAAGCAAGGGTGATTTTATAGGTTTCACATATGTTTGTAATTGTGAGGAGAGAGGACTACTTTAGATAGGAAGATCAGGGAAGATTCTGAAAGGATAAGAATGAGATTTGAATGGAAACCTGAATCAATGAGGGAATGTTAACCATAGGAATATCCAGGGGCAGAGCACATAGTTGGTATGTATGAATGAAGGAGCTAGGCACATTTCTGGAACAGCTAAGTGAACCAGTATAGCTGAAGCTTAGTGAGCAAGGCACTTAGGATGAATGATCTGACTTGGGAAGGACACATTTAACCTGTAAATTCCATGAACACAGAAACCTTGTTTTATTCATTGTGTATTTGGTGTCTAGAAGAGTTTCTGGCACATAATTGGCCCTTATTAAATCTTTGTTAAATGATTGCCATAATCTGGAACATATTGTACAGAAAGAATCAGAACATTTTCTGTATTTCTTCATAAGAAATGCATATTTATTTGTTGTCATTTAATTACACATATACCTGGTCTTAATTATTAAGAGTACTTTGTTAATTTCAAAAGTGCTTGCTATAAATGCAAGTAAAACTATTTTAGCTAAAAATGTAAAGAACCAATTTAATAATGAAATATGTTAAAGTTTTCCTAAATAAACTTTATATGTAGTTTGTATTTAGTTTTATTCAAATTTGACAAATAGAAAAATCTGAGAACTAGTAAGGAAAGATAATAAAATTTTAATTTTCATTAAAAAGTATTGTGCGTATACATATTTTCTTGTCTTTATGCATGTATTTTTATTACTGAAACATACTTTTTTTCTGTGCAAGTTACTGATCTGTTTGGAACTGGGAGAGATGTTAGTCTTCATTGTTTCCTCCTCATGACAGATAATCTGCATCACATACCTTTTTATTTGGTGTAGCCACACTTGTCCTTGGGTCTCCCTATAGTGGCTTTTGAATGTTAATTCAGAACAACCTATCGGATTCCAGGAGGGAAGGTTCATCATTATTCCATGGCCCACTCTCACTTCTAGTCTTTGACTCATAAGTAGTATACTTAGTGAGATTGTGTGAGAGTGTCTTATTCCCTCCAGACATTACTGCTTTGTATGAAATTCGTGTCTTTTGGGTCTTTCCTTCTAGTAGTAATTTCTTAACAGCATCTTCAGTTTCTTTTGGTGGTATAAGGTTTCTCCCCAATGTATGTTCTATGAAGGCAGGGATTTTTGTGTTTTGGTAACTGCTGTAACTCCAGCGTTTGTAACTATACCTGAAACATGGTAGGTACTCAATAAGTATTTGTTGAATGAATGAATCTGAATTAATGAAAGTATGAATGTGAATAAATGGATTATTAAAAACAAAAGCAAATGGCTCCATTATTTTAAGACTCTGGACTTTTATTATTTTCATTTGGTGTTACGCATTTTTTTTCTCAGCAGTGTTGTAGGCAGACTTATGTAAATTTACCCTGTTACAGGAATAAGTACTTTCCAGTCTATCTCTAGAATATGTGTGAATTTTTTTCTTCTCAAATACTTTTTCTTCAGTTAAGGTAACACAATTGCTCATTTATCACCCCATTTATTAAATCTTTCTGCATGCTATAGGTAAGAAGTAAGTGAAACTATTATTTCCTAGGACTAATTTTATATTTGTATACTTTAAAATAAGCCTTTGACAAGTTAAATACAGCTTTCTGACTCAGTATAAGGATACTTCCTTTTAAAACTTGAGTTTGCACTTGGGAATCAACACTGAATATTAGAAAATGATTTTCTCTGGGGGATTCATACCAAAAAGGATTACAGGTTCTGTAAGACTGTGTAAACCTTCTTAAAACAGAAGATAGTCATATTTTTTCAGTAACTCCAAGACAATGTATGTTCTTCAGTTGTTTTTAACCTGAGTTAATGGATTCTTAAGATTTTTTTATGTCAAACTGATTTGGAAAAGAATATTGTTCCAAGACAGTATTATTCAAAACCATGGCTTTTATTTCATTGTTTCTATGCAGAGGTTAAAGAAGCATTTGCCCATTTGCTTTTCCAACATTCTTTTTATATTCAACATTTTTAGATTTTACTGGTGAAGAGGAATGTTAGGCAGAAAATACAGACTAATGATTGTTTTTTGTGCTATAAATTAGGAGTCTTTTGAAGATCATTCTGAAATATTCTTTGATTTCATAATCTCATTTTTTGAAATTCACTTCTTGTAAAACAACCCTAAGAGATAAAACCTGAGCAGCTTTACAGCAATGTTTAGGGTGATTCTATAAAGTAGCACATGCCTGATAACAGAGAGGAATATGATTTTTAGAATGTGTATAAAAAATATTAAAATAAAACAAAGTAATATACACACACAACTGTGTACATATAGTAAAAAGGCAATCGTATCTGTGGATAGGGATTGGAAGAGAGTACGACTGAATTATGTGACTTGTCAACATTAAGTTTGGAATCTTTTTCAGGTAAAGATATTTAAATGTACAATAAAAATTCAACCATCATAACAATAACAGTTCATTTAAATTTGAAAATGCTTGCAAGTGACAGTATAATTACACATACATGTACAATTAATGTAAATAATGTATAGATACCAAAAACTCTAGATGTCATACTTGAGAAAAAAACCTAGTAGTATTTAAATGAAAAGAGGATAGCTTCTGATCTCTGAAACATATCAGTTACTGTGTAGAAGTTATTACTAACAAGTGTTGTGTAACTTTACTCTTACAGGCCAAAGAGTGTGGCCAGATGCAGAATAAGTGGCTGATGATAAACATTCAAAATGTACAAGACTTTGCATGCCAGTGCCTCAACCGTGATGTATGGAGTAATGAAGCTGTGAAGAATATTATCCGGGAACATTTTATCTTCTGGCAGGTGAGAAAAGTATATCAAAATTTTAATAGTGCTTTACTTTTGTAGTATGGGATGTTGAGAAGGAGGAAGTCAGTTATAAGCTGGAAAAAATTAATAACTGAGTTAAATTATGACAGGAAAAAGTAAAACCACTCATAATGGCTGAAAAAGCACGGATAAGTGAAAATTAGGGCAGCAGTGAAGAACTCCCAGGGGAACGAGGGAAAAAAAGAACCAACCTATGTAAGCACATAATATTTATATGTCAAAGAGCTTAAATATCTTGATTGGATGTACAGCTGTACTGTTCAGCAGGGATGTAATGTGAAGCCACATGTGTAATTAAAATTTTTCTAGTAACCACATTTATAAAGGTCAAGCAGGTGAAATTAATTTTAATATATTTTAAAATCAAAATACCTAATATATTAAAATACTGTTTTGAGAGAGAGTGTGTGTGTGTGTGTGTGTGTGTGTGTGTGTGTGTGTGTTAAGTCTTCAAGATCCAGTGTGTATATTTTATACTTACAGTACAGCTCAGTTCAGACTAGTCATGTTTCAAGTACTTCAATAGCATATATTGTAGTGGCTTCTATAACTGACACTTTGCATGTAGAAGATCTTGGAGTAATGGAAGAACATAATTAAGACTTGGATTTTAGCTTGAGTTTGATACTCTTTAACTATATGTCCTTAGGCTTGTCATTTAGTCTTGCTGGCTCTAGTTTCTTTTTATATAAATTATCAAGCTAAGGTTAGAGGATCTTGCTCCAATTTTTTATTTTATGAAAAATTGTAGAAAATAAAAATGTCTGAATGAACTTAATTTTTTCCCACTGTAAGATATGTATTGGTGTTATTAATTTGCCTGTTCATGTTTCACAGTTCCCTAAATTCAGTATTATTTTTTCTGAATGGTAACCTTTTATTCAGCGACTATTGACTGAGCATCTCTTTGCCTAGCACTATGCTAGGCACTTAATAAATTACTATATATTCAGATAATAAGCTGCACGAGCTTATTATCAATATATTGTAATTTATTAAGATGTATATGATTAAGAGTCAGGAATGAATGACATAGGTGTATAGATACCTTGAGCAGGAAGAGCAGTAACTTGAACAGGAAAAGTAATATCTCTTCTGAACTGGGAAAGGAGGAAAAGTGGATTGATATATTTCTAGAGGGACTGAGGTTAGGAAGTTGAGAGAGTTCAAACCGGATGACCTTCATTTTCTCTTTAGTGTAATCAGTGGGATCCTAACATATACCAAAGGTATATTTGGAGAATTATTTGCTGTTGGTATATAACAAGGATATACTTGGTAATTTTTTTTAGAGGCTGACTTTTTTTTATGTCAATAATTTAACAGGTTTATCATGACAGTGAGGAAGGTCAGAGATACATACAGTTTTATAAGCTAGGGGATTTCCCCTATGTTTCCATCTTGGATCCACGGACAGGTGAGATTTATATCAGCTTACAGCCTTTGACCTATGACTTATCTTTCAGTTACCTAAATAATTGATCTTTAATATTTGACTGGATCCAGTTTCAGAATTGTTTGTGATAATTTGGGTGAAGAGTTCTTGTTCATGCTTTTTAGAATTATTAAAACATCTATTGAAATGTGTATTTAGGGAGTCTGTTTCTGACAATTTGGGGAGATGGTAGTATTTTATTTTTGTGCAGTCATGTTCTTTTAAAAAGAACTTGTCTTTCTTGTTATATTATAAGGGATCCCACCAGAGGCAGAGAATAGAGTTGATTTTATTTTATTCTGATGGATTGAGTTCCATATAGATATTGGTTTGTTTGCATCTCTTCTTCCTAAATGGCAATAAGTGATATCAGCAAATAAATTAGTTGCCCCATTTTGATGGTTGGGAATCTATCAAGTTGGCTATAATTAAGGTATCCTCTAGGTTTTGAAAACACTATGCAACTTAAGCTGGTGAGGGATGGGGATATGTGTTTCTAGCAAATTTTAATTATGATGAAAGAAATACTTAATGGGGATGTTCAAAAGGCGTGTTGATTTCACTATATTTATATGTCCTGGTTTTTTAATTTTTAGGTCAGAAGCTAGTAGAGTGGCACCAGTTAGATGTATCTTCTTTCTTGGACCAAGTGACAGGATTTCTCGGTGAACATGGGCAACTGGATGGACTTTCTAGCAGTCCTCCCAAAAAATGTGCCCGTTCAGTAAGTATAACTAAGTGGTGATAGGCAATTAAGTGTAATTGTATATAGGTGTCTTGTGTAAATGAGGTTAAAATGGTAAAGATAATAATGTAAGGAGTGAATAGTTATAATTTGTGACTGCAGAACATCTTAAATGCTGTTCTTCCATTTTGATAGTTTCCCTCATAAGGGTTCTGTCTTCTCAGTGAAATTGTTAGATTTATATTCCCATTCACTGTTGCAGCTGGGGTACAGGCATGTGACCTAATACCTGTCTTTAGAAGTAAACAATGAAATATGTATCAATGAGCAGGAGAACTGATCTGGCAAGTCCAGTGACAGAGGAATCCACTTCTTTCAGGGGCGGCACTGCCAGGACTTTTGGTATCCAGGTCTAAGGAGCAGTGAACATGGTATTTTTGCTATTGTATAGTTGGGCATTATTACTGGTTATATAGCTTTAAAGCCTGGCTCTCTGGTTCACCTAGAGATTATTTCTATACTTAATTTTTATAATATGCTTTTATTGGGCAAATCTATTTAATAATGGTTATCAAGATTAGTTGCAAGTAAGAGACCTTCAAAGATCAGAATTTCACATTAGATGTAGGCACTGTTTGGGATTGATTGACAATGAGGATATAATTTTAGCAGTTTATTTTATATAGTGATAAAAACAGTTTTTCAAGTTTTCACCTAGAATTAAAGAAGTGCTATGGGTACTTGCCAAAGGCTGGGAATCAAGAAACCAGGTTCCTCTTTTTTTCCCTCTTCATCCTTAGTATTCGCTTTTGTCTTCATGGCCATAGTTAGATGCTACACTCCTAGGTATCACATCTAAGCATAGATAAGGAGTAATGGGGTGGCACCTCTGTTAGAAAGGTAAACAGCCACAGATTTTAGCTGGATACGTTTCTTATACAAACAATTGAGGTTCCCTTAATGAGAAAGCAAAGAAGACTGGATGTGAGATAGGAAACTGACAGTGTCCATCATAGTGTCATTCTTTAAAATCAACCTGCATGGTACACAGTGTTATCTGTAGTCATTCCAAGCCAATACATGTTATATGGGCACATCCGTTTGCTTTTTTCTGTGTGATAAATTAGCTTTAAGTTTATTTTTAAAAACTTCATAGCTTTATTGAAGTGTAATTAATGGGCAGTAAACTGAACACATTTAAAATTTGACGACTTTTGATATGACTATATTTTGATGTCCTTTTTTGCCATCTGTCTCTTTTGATAAAGTATCTATTCACATCTCAGGCTTATTTTTTATTGGGTTGTATGTCATCTTACTGAATTGTAGGGGCTTTTTGTTTATCTTCTAGATAGCTAAAAGTCCTTTGTTGGATATATGGTTTATAGACATTTTCTCTGAGTCTGTTGCTTGTTTGTTTATTTCATAATAGTGTCTTTTGAAGAGTAAATTAAAAATTTTAACAAAATTCCATTTATCAACTTTTATATTATGTGCTTTTTGTGTCTTATCTAAGAAATCTTAACCTAAACCAAGATTTAATCTAATAGTTTTTTTTGTTTGTTTGTTTGTTTTTTATAGTTTCGCTCTTAAGTCATGGTCCACTTTGAATTAATTTTTATATATGGTGTTAGGGTAGGACTGAGTTGGAGTTTTTTTGTTTATTTGCATAGGGCTATACACTTGTTCTAGCATGTTTTGTTGAAAAGATTATCCTTTTTCCATTGAATTGTCTTTGTACTTTTGTTAAAAATTGATCATTTATGTGTGAGTTTATGGACTCTGTTCTTTCCAGTGAGTGATATATCTTTCTTTGTACCAGTATTTCACTGTCTTAATGATAACTATAGCTTTATAATAAGTCTTGAAATCTGATCAAGTCCTTCAACTTTGTAGTTTGTTATTTCAGCTCCCTTGCATTTTCATGTAACTTAGAATCAGCTTCTCACTTTTTACAAAAGAGAACTACTAGCACTTTTTGATTGGAATGCATTGTCTCTGTGGATTAATTTGGACAGAATTAACATCCTAACAATACTGAGTCTGCAGATCCATGAACCTGACATATATATCCTCACTTATTTAAATCTTGATTTTCTCTCAGGAGTGTCTGGTAGTTTTTATACAGTAACCTTGTAGTCTGCAACCTTGCTAATTAATAAGCTCACTTATTAGTTCTACTAGCCTTTTAGTAGATAACTTTGAATTTTATATGTAGGTGATCATGTTGTCAGCAAATAGACTTATTTTATTTCCTTTCCAGTCTTTATGCCTTTATTCTTTCTTAGCTGGAACCTCTAGTACAAAGCTAAATGGAGGTAGCGAAATGTTTTAGACATCCTTGTTTCTGGTGTTGGGGTGAAAGTATTGTCTTTCACCATTAAATTTGATGCCATGATTCTTATAGGTATACTTTATCAGGTTGAAGAAGTTCCCTTTTATTCCTAGCTTCCTAAATTTTTATCATGATGCAATTTTATCATGTGATTTTTAACATCTGTCGAGATGACCATATGGTTTTCTTTTACGGTGAATTCTGTTGGTTGATATTTTTTCTTTTTTTTTTTTAATGTTCAACCAACCTTTTATTCTTGGGCTAAGACCCATTTGGGTTTTGATGCATTACTTTTTAATATATTTTTGGGTTTGATTTATTAAAATTTTGTTAAGAATTTTTCTGTTCATGTTCATAAAAGATATTATTTGAAGTTTTTTGTCTGTTTTGTTTTCCTTGTAATATTTAAAAATATTTTTGTCTGGTTTTGGTGTGAGATTAATGCTGGCTTCACAATGAATTGGAAAGTGTTTTCTCCTCTCTTTTCTGGAAGTGTGGAATGATATTATTTCTTTCAATATATATGATGACATCACTAGTAAAGCCACCTGGGCTTAGAAGTTTTCTTTGTGGGAAGTTTTAAACTACAAATTCAATTTATTAATAGATAAAGGATTTCTCGGGTATTTATTTCTTATGTAATGAGCTTTAATTAATACCCTGTGTCAGAATTTCTAGAGATTTGTATGTTTTACCTAAGGGGATGAATTTATTCACATAAATTTGTTCATTATAATTTCTTGTTATTCCTTTCATGGGTGTAGTGTCTGTAGTGATGTCCCCTCTCAATCCTGTTGTTGGTAATTTGTGACTTCTATTTTCCTGACAGTCTGTCTAGAGGCTTATCAGTTTTATTGGTTTAAAAGAACCAGCTTTTGGTTTCATTGATTATTCTCTTTTTTAGGTCACTGATTGATTTCTGTCCTTTTTCTCTTTCTTTCTCTGTAGTTGGTTTTAATTTTATTTTCTTTTTCTAGGTGGGTACTTTTTTACTTTAAAATGGAAACTTAGTGATTAATTTGAAACCTTTTTTTCTAATAATAGGCATTTAGTTCTATAATGCTGCTTTAGCTCCATACCACAGTTGTTTTGTTTGTTTGTTTGTTTGTTTTAGCTTACTGTTTTCTTTTATAGATGTGGTGATTAGGATTTTGTAAGCAAGGAATTAGAGGAGAATGGCTAGGAAGTCAACATTGTCTGCCTTGGTAAAATCTCTAAAATCAAGCTATATGCTATGTAATATTGTAAACCCACAGTCCACCTAAGCTATTGCAGGTCACATGGGCACATTTACTGTATTTATTTATTTTTTTGGTGATAAATTAACCTTAACTTTTATTGAACTGTTTTATTTTTTGCTACATGGTTGGCAGTTAGTGAAAGCCAAAATGAGATTCCTTTAGTTTATTTTGTTGTTAGCAACCCATACATTTTAATCCTTTTATTGTGGAAATTTTTAAGGATATTCAAAAGTAGAAGGAATTTGTTGAACTTTTGTGTATCCATGAATGAATTCAGTCATTATTAACTAGCGGCCAGTCTTGTTTTATCTATATATCCCATCCTATTCGCATTATTTTGAAGCAAATCTCAGAATTTGCTGTTTCATTCACTATATTTTAACTTTTAAGTTATAATTGACATAAAATATTAGTGTCAGATATATAACATAGTAATTCAGCAGTTGTGTACCTTATGAAATGATCACAATAAGTACCATCTTTCACCATACATAGTTATTATGATATTATCAATTATTCCCTATGCTGTACATTAAGTGCCTGTAATTTCTTTTATAATGGTAAATTTTTACTTCTTAATTTCCCCCTTTTCTGCCCATACCCTATCCCACTCTTCTCTGGCAACCATTAGTTTGCTCCCTATATCTGTGTGTGTTTTTGTTTCGTTTTGTTTGTTTTATTTTTTAGAGTCCTCGTATAATGAAATCATATGATATTTGTCTTTCTCTAATTTCTCTTAGCACAGTACCCTATAGGTCCATCCATGTTTTTGCAGATGCCAAGATTTCATTCTTTTTATGGCTGAGTAATTTCTCTTGTGTATATATACCACATCTTTTTTATCCATCTATCAGTGGACACCTAGGTTGCTTCCATATCTTCACTATTGTAAACATGCTGCAGTGAACATAGGGGTACATATATCTTTTTGAATTAGTGTTTTCATTTTCTTTGGCAAACACCCAGAATTGGAATTGCTGGGTCATATGGATGCTCTATTTTCAATTTTTGTGGTATCTCCATACTGTGTTCCATAGTGGCTGCATTAATTTATAATCCCACCAACAGTGTACAAGGGTTTGCTTTTCTCTACATCCTCGCCAGTACGTATTATTTGTTGATTTATTTATGATAGCCATTCTGACCAATGCGAGGTGATATCTCATTGTGGTTTTAATTTGCTATTCCCTGATGATTAGTGATGTTTGAACATCTTTTCATGTCTGTTGAGCATCTATATTCCTCTTAGGAGAAATGTCTATTCAGCTCCTCTGCCCATATTTTAATTGGATTGTTTGTTTTTTGGGTGTTGTTTTATGAGTTCTTTATGTATTTTGGGTAGTAACCTTTATCAAGTATATCAGGGCTTTCATTTAAGTCTTTTATCCATTTTGAATTTATTCTTTTGTATGGTATAAGCAGGTGGTCTAGTTTCATTTTCTTGCATGTGTCTGTTTGTTTTTCTTAGCATCATTTATTAAAGAGACTGTCTTTTTCCCCATTTTATATTCTTTCCTTTTTTTGTTATAAATTAATTAACCATGTAAGCATTGGTTTATTTTGGGCTCTCTGTTCTGTTCATTGCACTAGGTGTCTGTGTTTGTGCCAGTACCAAACTGTCTTAATTGCTATAGCTTTGTAATACAGTTTGAAATCAGGGAGTGTGACACCTTCAACTTCTTTCTCAAGATTGCTTGGGCACACAACCGATATTTTATGACTAAGTTTAGTGAAGTCTGTGACATTAGAACTTTACCAAGAGGAAACTATTAAAATTTGCATTTCTCATGATCGCAATGAAAATCTTATTGCAATTAAGCTTGGAAAAAATAGTTGTTGTTTTCCCCTATTTATTGTGTGATATTTTGTTTTAAATGTTAGAGATTTAGATTTTTTGCAAAATGATCATTATTGAGTTATTTATTGATATCCCATGTGGCAGAACTGCTTGTTGAAAAATACAGTGTTGAGCAATGTAGACATGTTTCTCTGAGTGTAGTCATTTTAAAGACTAATGTTTTGATTTTATATTTAAATTTTTAATTTTTCTGATCAGGGAATAAACTGGTTTCTTTATTCATTTCGATGTTAAAAAAAAAAAACTCTCCTATGCCTGCAACATCATAGTGGTGGGTGGTATGACAGTTTTTATTTTTGTTTCTAAACTATCCATTCCAATTTGTCTATATAAGACAAAGTTGTTGCCCATAAATAGCTAAAAATTTAGTAGAAGAGATAGATTCAGTGAAAAATAATAATGGCAAACTGACTATTATATTTCTTATACCCATTTTGACTTGACAATCTATTTTTTGGTTTAACTGTTTTCTTTTTCTTTCCACCCATGTTTTATGACTGCATTTTGCAGGAGAGCCTTATAGATGCAAGTGAAGACAGCCAGCTAGAAGCTGCCATCAGAGCCTCTTTGCAAGAGACACATTTTGATTCATCACAAACAAAACAGGATAGCCGTTCAGATGAAGAATCTGAATCTGAACTTTTTTCTGGCAGTGAGGAATTCATATCCGTTTGTGGCTCTGATGAAGAAGAAGAGATAGAGAATCTTGCCAAGTCCAGAAAGTCTCCCCACAAAGATTTGGGGCATAGAAAAGAGGAGAATAGAAGGCCGCTGACTGAGCCCCCAGCCAGAACTGAGGCAGGAACAACCACAAACCACCAAGGATTGCCAGCAGTAGATTCAGAAATATTGGAGATGTCACCTGAAAAATCAGATGGAATAGTGGAGGGCATAGATGTAAATGGTGAGTTGCATTCTAGACTTGCTTTACTCGAAGCTTGAATGTTACTGAAGGGATATTTTTATTTGTTTAAATTGGTCTTCTATCTTAAACTTCTGTACTACGTTTTTTATCCCCTTAACCCTAGGACCAAAAGCACAACTGATGTTGCGATATCCAGATGGAAAAAGGGAACAGATCACTCTTCCAGAGCAAGCTAAACTGCTAGTAAGTTTATCTAATTGAAAGTGTTTGCTTGAAGCAGAGAAGCTAATTAATTGTTGTAATTGGCTTGATTCTTTGAAATAAGTGTGAGATATTCATTCTGACCTCTAACTAGAAACTTAACTGAGGTGACTCATAATTCTAATTACTGTATTTCCTTCCTCATTTACCTTAGGCAAGTCACATAAGGTCTGTTCCAGTCAAGGCTTTTCTATTCCATGACTACTTTTAATTTTCCAATTGAAATTATTACCTGGAAAAAGGGAGGGAAGACAGTGGGGGTTCCTGGTTTTCCTAGTAGTTGGAACTGCAAAATGGTTAAGAACCAAGGCCATTTTTTGTGTGTGGTCTCTCATGGAGCCTGTTTGGTTTCCCCTTTGTAATTTTCTGCTTCACACCATTCTTCTTTCTTTATACTGTGGCTTATATTTACCTCAGCTTGTACATCCATCATAGTGATGCTGAGAGCCTTTTTCTCTAAACTTCACAGTTGATGGATATTTCCTCTGCCTTTTTTAACTCCTGGAAAAAAGAGTAAGTCTGATGAGCTTAGCTTAGCCTAAAAATGAATCTCCCTTGGGTCAGGTCTTCATACCTGGCCATTTTCTGTGACAAGATAGTTTGATTCTTGAAGACTGTGTGACTGGAATGCAATTCACATCTAGTTGTTGGCGCTAATACCCTGACTCTTCCAAGTCTGGTATTTTGAAGGGAATGAGAGATGAGATAGTGGAAGGAGCAAGTGTAGACCACTGTTTTTGAGAAGTTTGGTTGTGAAGCTAGAAGAGAGTGGGCAATAATCAGAGGAGGAAAAAATAATTGAAGGAGAGACAGCATGTTTAAGCTGGTGGTAAGCATCTGTAGAGGGGGAGATGCTGAAGATAACTATGAAAGAGGGGATATTTTATAGAGGCATGGTTTCTGAAAAGGCCAGAAGGGATTTATTGCACAGTTGGCAAGACTGGCTATATATAAAACGAAGAACATAACTTCCCTTATAAAATAGAAGAAAAACTAATCAAATATTTAAAAATGAGGACAATAATTTTATAGATAGTAGATTTGTTTATTGAGGAAACATTAACAATGCTGATTTATTTCATTTCATTTCCTTCCTTCCTTCTTCCCTTCCTTTCTCCCTCGCTCCCTCCCTTTCTCCCTCCCTCCCTCCCGCAACCCAACCCAACCCAACCAAATTACAAGGATCTTGTCAGCTCACAATCCCTTTTTTTTTATTATTATTTTTTTATTTTTTACACCTATAGCATCTGGTCTTTCTAGGTGGTGTCCCATCAAAGTACTAACTAGGCCTGACCATGCTTAGCTTCTGAGATCTGACAGGATCGGGCTTGTTCAGGGTAGTATGGCCATAGACCAGCCTGTATATTTTAATATCACTTAGTGGCCCTAACTTATTGGATACAGGTTTATTATCTCCCCATCCAAAGGGTTATATTTGCCCTTCCATAAAGGTAGCTTTGGTTATCTGAAAGAATTACTTAAAATTCAAATCTTACCTGATATGAAAATGAATGTTATATATAATTCTTTCATATCCTCTCTCTGGGTCCATCTAACAGCTTTGTCTTTCTTTTGTTTTTTCAAAGGCTTTGGTGAAGCATGTCCAGTCTAAAGGATATCCAAATGAACGTTTTGAACTTCTCACCAACTTCCCTCGAAGGAAACTCTCTCACCTGGACTATGATATTACATTACAAGAGGCAGGCCTTTGTCCTCAAGAGACTGTCTTTGTACAGGAAAGAAATTAACATCATGGCCTGACCTCTCTCAGCTTACCACATTTTTCCCTTTTCCTGTGAGATACCATGTCACTGAGTATGCATTTGGCTCATAGGACCATAGAGCCAAAGTGGGGCAAGCAAGTCACCTGCCTTCTCTTTTATTTCTTACTTTCTCCTATAATCAGTCTTTTTTACCTCACTCCCCACTTTTTTTCTTTCCTCTCCTTTTTCCTTTTCCTACTTCTTCTTTCTTTCTTTCTTACCTAATCGGGTGACCAAATGGAAGTATAAAGATAAGACCTCCTATTACTGGCAGCAGGAAATGTGTGTTCCAAGAAGTGGTCTCTTGCACGGCACTTTTTCGGGATCAAATGATTTTACTCCTCAGACTCCTTTGGTAAAAGAATATCTAGATTCAGAATAAGAAAAACCTCCCTTTTTTGTAAGCCCGATTTTTAGTAGAGAGAAGAAATTCTCTAATACATGTTTTGTTTTATTGTTCATGTAGGAAATAACACATAACAAACTAGGCTTTTGTTTACATGGAAAAAGCATCCCTTATAGTTACTACTCATCATATTTAAAAATTTTTTTCATCCTTTCAGCTAAAATTCCTTCCATGATATGTGTTATTGGCAGAATGAGTGTTAAATGTGGGGTGAATAGCATGGGGTGGCTTCCAATATCCTAGCCTGAAACAGCTTTCTTCATTATTACTGTATAAACTATATTGATCCTGCTAGTCCTGGAATGGACATTTAGTGAGCATATTGTGGTGACTGAGATAGGAAGGTGCTTGCTGTTTTTGCCAGTACAGCATATTAGTTCCTTTGGCCCTTCCACTGTTTGGGTCCACGAGTGATCTATAGGAAGGCAGCTGCTCAGTAATCATGCAGTACAGTGGCTTGTAGTTTTAACCACTATGGTTATTGATTGTCCTATGTGCTTTAAGGCATACTTACGTATGTCCCGGGGGAAAAGAAAGAGATGCAGCTGAGAGTAACCAACCATGTTCCTTTGGTTAGAAATAATGATTCATTTTCTACCCTTTGTTGGAACAGTCTCTAGAAGGCTCTGGTGACTAAATGAGCTTAATTAATTCCTCATGCTGTTTTCTTGCAAAAGGTATCTAAACTGATAGTCTCTCTATGGGGAAGACCTTTAAATTCAATTCATAAAACAACATTTACTAAGAGAGGTAGGGAAACTACCAGTAGTCTTTAGATGTAGGTTTTTTTCTGCCAACAAAAGCCACATTCAAATTATAGTTGGTGAATGCTTTTTTCAGTATTATTTAGAAGATGCCATCTTGAATCTATATAATACTATTTGACTTATTAGCTTCACTGTATGCTCAGTTCTTATTTTAAACTTTACATAGACTCCTTTGAAAGGGTAGGGGTGATTCTGGTGGCAAAATCAGAATTTGAACTTGCTATAAAATGGACCTATTTTGTCAATTGGAATTTAGATCGATTCTTCTACTTGAGGAACATAAATTGCTATTGCTCAGAGGCCTTTAGGTTTCCATCTACTTTAAAATCACTCTCTTGGTAACTAGGGGATTTAAACTAAAAGATACTTATGTGTTGCCTAGTACACAATTAGAGAATATGGTTTCTAATGGTTGAATTTTGAGGGACCCTGCCTAAAGAATGAGTAATATTTCTCCTCAAGGAATCATGGAAAATTCTGTTTATTCTTCAGTGAGTCCTTTTGAATTAATGTTCTTACATTTTTTCTAAGTCTGTGTAAGTGCTTATGTATAAGTATATAATTGTATAAATATTTATAAATATATTTATATAATTACAATTTCATTTATACCTTGAGTCAAAGTTCTCTCTTTAGATGGATGACTGAGTAATACCACTTTGGTGTTTTTTCATAGGCTCTCGAGGCTAACTAGTGGCTTCTGAATTATTGAGGAAACATGGTTTTCATGTTAACTCCTCGATTATCTCTGAACTTGGATAATATACTAGCTATCTAAGGAATAGAGCTATGATGCTATCAAAGGTGCATTAGAGGGTAAAAAAAAATTGTCGGTAGTAGACAAAGTCAGAAATCTAAAAATTCAGGGAGGTACAGGGTAAGAAATGAGGATATGCCCAGCTTTGGTGCTGTGATTGCACCCATCTCCACTCAGCAAAGTCACAGCTAAAGCCAAAATCTGTTAGAAATGTGAAGTCAAGAGCTTTCCCTACAGGACTTTGTTTCATTTTTTTTTTTACCTATTAGCTTCTTTATAAAACATATCTGGAGAACCTGAGACAACATATTCATTAATGATAGGATGTAGTTCTTTTTGATAAGCTCAGCCCCAGGATATCTATTTATGAGAAACCAAAGTGACTTTTTCAACTGTGAGATGACCACATATATACATAAAGTGATTAAGTAGGCATATCAAAGAGAGCATGAGATATTGACCCAATTTAGATACAGCTGGAGTGTTTAGAGTACAAGATATAAAGGATTTTATTTTGTTTTGAGGCAGGAGTATAATTATCCTGGGCTTGATATAGAGGCCTGTGGGAGGGAGGATTATGGATTATACATGGGAAGAGTGAATAAGAATATTGCTTTAAACTCAAGAACTTAATTCACTTAGAGAATGTACCTCCTCTAGTTTGTCTTATTTCATCTGCAAATTCCTTTGCTATTTAGAGGAAAGATTTTATTGGATAGATTAAATGAGGTTAGTAAGATAGTTTTAAAATAGTTAAAAACAGTTATTCCTTGTAGGGATTTGAAACAGCTTGAAAGAGATGATAAAAGGTAGGGCAAAGAACAAGATAGATTTTGGGAGTAAGTAACAAGACAAATACAGGGAGATAACATGAAAATGAGTGGGGGAAACGCATCTTTTAAACTTGATTTAGAAAAGAACCAGGTAAGAGAAAGAACAGCCAAATGAGAGAGCAGGGAACTAATTTTGAGTAACTGGCATGTGCTAGGTACATTATATGCATTTTCTCCTTTAATCTTCCTACGAACTCTACAAAATGCGTATTTCCCCCATTTTGTAGATAAGAAAGAAATTTGAAGTTCAGAGAACTTGTTCAGGATGTCACAGCTAGTAAGTGGCAAATCAAAATTGACATCCAGAGGCCATGCTCTTTACACTCCTATGCTGTAGTCTCCTACAACAGGGGAATTGACCCAAAAGGTAATCTTCCCATTGTTTGGCTGTTAAGTATCTTTGATTTTGTTTCCTTAAAGCTATGTGACTTGAGCTATGCCTATAAATTCTTATTCCATAGATCGAGAAAATGTTACTGTGCATATGGAATTGTAGACCCCTTGTAGTAACTCTAGATAAGATTATTTCTGAAGTCCTTTCCACGCCAAAATTTTATGGTTTTAGTCTCTCCCCTTTAATATATTATCCCTAGGCTAATTAAAAATTATACTTGCTGATCAGTTCTTTTGCATTCTTCTGTGTCCAGATTTCGTTTGCCTGATAACATGATCTAACCTCACTGACTGAAATCTCCAGAAAAGTGGAGAGTATAATAGTTACAGTTCTGATAATGATCTTTTAAATGCAGTTCATTAATTTCAAAAACTTAATGCGATATTCCTAATCATTGTTGAGTATGACTAAAATGTAATTAATGAGAACCAAATGTTTCACTGAATATCAGAGTTAAATTTTATTTTACCTATGTGCTTAATCAAAACACTTTACTCACTGAGTGATTGTTAGGAAATTGATTTGTGTAAGTTATAGAATTTACACTTAGTTTTGGCAGAAACAACTTTTCAGATCCAATTAGGCTGACTTAAAAATACTTATCTCATAGAGTGTATCTCCATTGTGTCATTCTCTCTCTGGCCCTCTTTTATTTAACTACTCTATAGTAAATTGTGGGACACAGGTTGATGAATAAGTAACGTCTTGTGTAAAAGTAAATGAGAGTCGGAAGAACCAACCTCTGATGAACATGGCAATTTTCCAATAACAGAAGCCTTGATGAAAAGGCTACTTAAAGACAGCTGTGTACTATGAATATTCAACTTTATTGATTTGCCTTGCTTAACACTTCATTTATTGTCTTGCCATGTAACTTAGTATTGCACTGTACACATTTTAGAACAGTGGCAAGAATGTTCTTTAGTACTAAAAATAACCGAGAGAGAATACCAAGCCAAAATGTTGATTTCTCCTGTTACGTAGAAATTTGGTATTTTAATGACAGTTATTTTGGTTTTTGACTCATCTGTGTATCAGTCTTGCTAGAAAGACAGCTTAGAATCCAAGAGTATTTTTCACAGAGATTGTGATGACTTTGGTAGTTTTCCCATGAAGTGAACTTGTGGTTAAAATTAATGGATGTAATGATGTGGGATCCTTAATTAGTTAATCCTACTTTCTCTTTTACTTTTGTCTGTTCCTGATTTTTTACATCCATTCTCTGAAAATTAGTCATTATTTTTAATGAAATTGGCTATGTTTAAGAAATTTATTTCTAAATTTTCATGTTTTATTTTTTTTATAATTTAATATGTAAAGAAGAATTTGAGGCAAATATCATTTTTATAGCTCATTTTCTGTCTACTTAAAAACTCTCTTATTCCAAACAGAGAATGGCTACTAGTTCCATGACACTCTTTCCCCCTTTTTAACTTACAAAATGCTGTTGTATTGCTTAGAATCCCAGTCATTCTCATAAACATGATTTTTAGTACAGGCTTTTTTTTTTGCCATGTGATCTGAAAGTAGATTTAGGCAATCCAATATTAACTATATTAATAAAACAACTAGGCATATCTGTAAGGAATTTTCAAAGGATAACTGCATTTACTTGTAGGATTAGAGACACAAATACCAATGGTAATATTTTGCCTAAGAACAGTCACATATTAATCTGTAAATATGAGAAGTTGCCTTGTACTTAATTCTGTTGCAACAAACAACAAGTTTTTGTTGTTTGCTTAATGATATTCCTCTACAGAGATCAAAATGCCTGAAGATTTTTATCTCTTATAAGATCACTTGGGTTTTCAAATAAGAATAGTCAAGTTAAGCTGAACTGAACATAAAAATTTCATCTCCATCAAAAGTTACTAATCTAACTGGACTACCATGAATCATTAATTTATTAGGCATGGAATATAAAATGGGAAGCATTTCAAATCATTAGATAAATTCTGACCTGGAATTCAATTCTCCCTGAAAATCTTTTTTATTTGCTTTTTTCATAGTTTCAAAAGGGGCATCTTAACTGATAAGGGAGTAATTCTTGATCTGGAACCATTCCCTGCCATTATACTTTTTTCCCCTCTGTCACAGGGTCGCTGTGTTTAGAGTACATGTCACCAGGATCTGTTTCAACTTAATGACATTGAAATGTTGATGCTCAGTTGGATATCTTGCTGTTTTCAACAAAATGGTTTTATAGTATGCTTTCTCAAAGCTTCTGTGTTCTTAATCATGGAAAATATTAATAAATGGCGTGATTCAAAATATAAATAGGTTTTTGACACTAATCATATACTCTTAACTTTTTGATAATTTATTGACCTGTAAGTTAAACCTCACATGGAGTGATCATTGTCACCAGAAAAATCCCCTTTTATCTACTAATTAGTATGAAGGTAGTGTTTTACCTCTACTTTTTAGGTTAATGAATAGCAAGTTTATAATGGAGGCCTGTTGTCATATCCATTTTGGCACTTGGGCCTCTTTCCTAGGTTTGTCCCTTTAGTTTGGAAAAGCTGTTTAAAACACCTTCTGGGAAATGGTAAAGCTATGGATAATCCTCTAATCTTAGACTTAGAGAAATGAGTACCAGTTGATGCTAACATGATACTTAGACTTTAAGGAGCTTCCATCCAAGCTTTGGCATGAATTTGTTAGACAAAATTTTATTCACTCCTTTAAGAATGTTTTTTTCTTAGAACAGTTTTCTTTTTGATTGTTAACTTCTAAGCATCTGGTGTCCTTTTTTTTTTTTTTTTTAAACCCTTAAAGTCTGTTTTCGAGTAGATATTGTTCCATGGAAACTCAGGAGTGTTTGTAGGCTCTGCATGCTTTGTATGAGTTCAATTTGAACAATGTGTTTTGAATCATCTGGGATATCCAATTCCGGCATGTCTTCACTGTTTTTTAAACATATTTCATGCCATTTTTCAAACCTCATTTCCCATCTTATTCAGAGAGGTTAATCAAGGAATGAAATTTGGGGATAGGGATGCGGGTGGGTTGGGGACTTGAGTGAAGTCAGCTTGGGGTATTTGCTTTAAAGTGTTTCTCAAGCAGTTCCTAACAGTATTTAGAGATTTCCTGGGATATTTGTGTACTCAGCTTATTCTGGACAAAGTGGTGGTGGTCTTAGTGAGATTTGCATTCTTTATGCAGGACAGGCTCTAAATGTTATAGGTAGTGTAACTTTGTTATTGAATCCAAGAAGGTAATGAACAGAGTGCTCCTATTGTAGTGTTTCTGGCAAGTGCTCCCTAAAATGCACATGTAGTTCTCAGCTTTCTGGGTTTTTAATCCTATGGTGCTAGGAGATACTGTTTCTACAGTTCTCTAAAGTGGGAGGAAGACTTTGGACTAGTGAATAAGGGGATTATCCACTAAATATTTTTTGTTCAAGACACACTAGAGACCCTCCTGTATATCTAGTAAGTGATAATAAAGGTGCTAGGGAAAGCCTTAAATTCGAAGACACACGGAGGCTGTAGGAAATCTAAACTTGTAGGAGGAGAAAAACATGCCATTAGATAAAGCAGAGCTGTAACTGCTGGCTAAGACTCAATGGAACTTCCACTTGCTCTAAAACCAGGGAAATCTTACATAACTGGGTGTGATATATCTATAGATACACATAGTCTATAGGTAAATAATTTCTAAAATGAGGATCTTTCTCTCAGTTGGTGATCCTCTGGTTTTGGCTGTACCAAATTGTGAATATTCTTGCTGTGTTGTACCCAGTTGCTTTATATTGATACTGCAACTTGAATTGGGGAGGGAGGGTGGGACACAGAGGGTGGGGGAGGGAAGGGAGTGGGAAAATAAGTCTTTTGAAGACATCAGCTCACTGTGCTGAGAGAGGGACCAAACTCAAGGAAACCTCTGATCTATAAATTCAACTGCTGCATTTTTTATAAATACATGTAAATGTCCTGTTGTAATATTTGATCTTGGAAATAAAATAAAAACTTTTCAGTATTAGTTTTTTGTATTATTCTGTGAGACAGGACTATGGATATTACTTTAATGAATACAGTTCGGGTTTCAAAAGCTTACCCTCATAGTCTCATGTTTAGGACAGTAGTAGTAACTGACAAAAGTTCATGGTCCTGTGTCAAGGGTAATGCTTGCTAGTTTTTTTTTTCCTCCTCTTAGTAATATGTTAGACATTTATGGTGAGATCTCTATAAATGTTGGTTGAATTGTCATAAAATCATTGGGTTTGCTAGACTTGTTAGGAAAGTAAGATTCTATATTTGACATTTGGGCAATTCAAGTGTCTACTTCTTCAACCATAACTAAGGACTTAGCTTAAGCAAGTGAAGGAAAAAGTAATTACTAAATTAATGGGAGAAAAGCCAGGAGATATTATTATTATATTGTGAAGTAGAAAATGGGATGGCTGCCTAGCTCACAGTAACCCCAGAGACTAGTTTGTGCTGCTCCTCTTGTGGAACTATTCCTCATACCCATGTTTCAGCAACATGTCCTAATGGGACTTGCCATCTACTTTCAACACTTTGTTTCCTGGGCTT
Organism: Cynopterus sphinx; assembly: GCA_030015415.1. Taxonomy (NCBI): domain Eukaryota; kingdom Metazoa; phylum Chordata; class Mammalia; order Chiroptera; family Pteropodidae; genus Cynopterus; species Cynopterus sphinx. The sequence continues at coordinate 50,409,197 of CM057380.1, forward strand.
CATGGTCTGGTCAGCGGGTGAGCATCCTACATAAATTGGGACAATAGGATGCCTTTCCCATTCCTCCAGCCACAGACTGCCTATCCTTAGCCTTAACTGGCTTCACTGTGCCAAATGATAGAGATGGTAGTGAGCAGAACACACAGCCCCTTCCCTCAAGGTACTTTCTTTTTAGTTAGGAATATAGACAATAAACAAATTTTAAAAATACAGATTTAATTCAAATACTATGATGGGAAAAAAAAACTAAAGGGGTTAGCGGAGACTTCTGCTTTAAATGAGGTGTTGGAGAATAATATTTAGTCTGAGAATTTAAGGGTGAAAAGAAGGTAGCCGTGGGAAGAGAAGGAATAAAACTTAAAAACAGAATGACAAATGCAAAGGCCATGGAGCAGGAAATCTTTGGATGTATTTGAGGTATTTAGGGAAGGCCAGTGTGTCTGACATGTAGTGAACAAAGGGAATGGCATAAAATGAGTTAAAGCCAAATCATACAAGGCCCTAATAAGGGCCCCAGATAATGTTGCAAGTGTAATGAGAAGCCATTTATTATGTGGAGACTAGATTGGAAGAGAGCAAGAATAGAGACTACTGCAATGATCAAGGCACAAAATGGAGGTGGCCTGGACCAGAGTAGTGGCAATGGAACTGGGAAGTAGTATATAAATTAGAGGTGCATTTTGAATGTGGAAATTAAAAGATACAGATTAGATGTGAGGGAAGGAAAAATCAAGAATGACAAGTTTCCAGCAGGTGGATAGGTAGTGGTATCATTACTGAGGTGGGAAGACTGGTGGGTCAAGCAGGTTTGGTGGAAGAGATATTTTGGATGTTTAATTGTGATACTTCCCAGTGCAGATATAGTATAGGAAAGTTGGACATGTGAGTCAAGCTCACAGGAAAGGTGGACTGGAGTTCAAGATTTGAGAAATCAATTATGGATGGAGTTTAGTACTATGAGAAAGAATGATGTCACGTAAGGAGAAAATTAAAGAAGAGGGCTCAGAACCCAGGCCTGAAGATCACCAGCTTGAAGCCCAGTCAAGGAGCTGCAACCAGTGAGACAGGAGAGACATCATAGCGGGTGTGTCAAGAGAGCCAAGAGTGAAAATGTACAAGAAGGATCTAGCAGCCAACAATGTCTAATTCTGCCTAGAGGGATCAAGTGAAAAAGGACAGTAAAGAAGCTCATTAGGTAAAAGGAATCACTGGAGACCAAGAACAGTTTCAGAATGATGTTGGAGACAGAAGCCTAATGTGAGTGGGTTGAAGTTTTATAATATTTTCATACTAATGAAGAACAAAGAAAAAAAACTTCCTCTTCGGTGGACCAGCATAAATGGCAGCTCTTTCAACATCTCTTAGCTTCCTTTATTTCTCCCTCCAATTAAGGGAATGTGCTCTTTTGTTTAGTCAGCTGTCAGTTGAAGTTGGAGCCCACACACAAGGAAGCTGATTAGTCTGTCACTCTTAATATGGGAAAGATTGGTTGATTGTCATCTTTTCCCCTTTCCTTCTGACAGGGAATTCCATTTTCGCAATTTCCTCTATTCCTTGCCCAAATTCCACCCCCAGATCCCAGAATGGAACATCTGTCTATTCTGTTCTTTCAAGCCTTTCAGCTTTGGAAAACCTTTTATGGCATTTTCCCACCCGGGCCCCATTCTTAATTGTGCTCTCAAACTTCCATTTGCGTCTCCCTAGAAATACTACCAACAAAGTGATAACTAGTAGCCATGTCTCCAATAGAGCCAAATTCTAAGATTATTAACACATCTATGAAAAGGCAATGCTTTAATTCTTTCACTGCAGTGCCCAGGCCTCTGTTACTACAGAGGGCCTAGTACAGAGAAGTGAAGAACCTAACCTAAAGCTGGCCTTGCTTAGTAAAACAATTTATTGCAAATATGTAGTTTCTTAAGTGTCTTGTTCATAAGAATAATAATTGAATTGTCACAAATTTACCCTAAAGAACAAAGACCTGCAGTTGTCATCATCAGCCCCAACTAAGTTTGGCACTTTAAGGAGTTAAAGCCAATCCAGCACTTTTCTTTGCTCCATAAAGCACCATTTTAATGTCCATATGAGAATGTCTGCTATTAGATAAGCCATTGAATTCGGAACAGAAATGACTTCTAAAAATCTGAGTGATATCTAGTAGTCAGCCATCAGATCATTCTAATTGTTCTAACAGTCACTGTATGTAAAATCCCTTTTGCTAAGCTGAGAGTCAAGAGCTTGAGAGGACTAACCCACTCTTGCATCTTGCATCTTAATTCTCAAAATAAACTTGTGAGGTAGGCAGTGTTTTATAAATGAGAAACTGAGGGTCAGATGATTACTGAGGCTCAGTAAACTGCCCAAGTTACATAATAAATAAATATAATAAATATTTATTATTATAATAAGTATTATGTATTAAATATGCATTATAATAATAAATATTTATTTTATTATTATCCCAAGCTAATAAATATTTGTAACAGGAATTGAGACCCGGATCTTTTAAGTGTCAACTACAGTACCTCCTCCAAGAAGAAATACCTTAAGATAGTTGGGATCTGAGTAGGGGGAATGGCAGGGGGGAATAACTCAGCTATCAGTGTGATGCAAGACAAACAAATTTTCCAGAGTCCAGGGGAGACCAAGCCCTGCACCAAGAGAAGAGTGTCCTTTGGCAGAGAGTGTAAAAGAATTCAACACACACATCAAAGTCAGTGTCAAAAAGAAAGTTTATTAGAAAAGAGATAACACTGCCCCTACCCCCAGGGACCCTGAGTATTCAGGGAATTCGGTATACAGATCATTCTTTAGTTCCCATTTCTTTTGATATGGGCGTACAGTGAGGAAGGGGGAAGGGAAGGAGTACATAATTTGAAAAGGCCAGCTGGCAGTTCTCAGCCTTTAAGCCAGAGGTTCCCCATGGTTTTAGCCATAGGGAATGAATGATGAGGGAATCATTTTGTAAGTTATATAAATATCTAAACACTATGTTGTACCCCTAAAAGAAAAAGACTATGAAAATGTTTGTCCCTTGACTTGTAATCCTATTCTTGTCAATTTGTCCCAATTAATTACACATAAGATAAAAGCTATGTTATCTCTAATGTAAACAAATAAAACAAAACAAAAAAACAGAAACGATCTAAGTATCTAATAAAAATTTAAGTTATTGCGTGGGCAATCTTATTTCAACATTACAAGGATTACTATGGAAGCTGCAAAATCAGAGAAAAGTGTTTATGATTTAGTGAAAAAGGCAGTATATATAATATTGCTATGTAAAATAGACTATATGTAAAGACAAAGGTGAAAAAGAAACATGTGAATAATAAAATAGTTGTACAAAAGAGCCGAGATTATGGTGAAAGTTTTTTTATTTCTTATAGGTTGCCCTTATAGGAAAGTTATTTTTTAAATTCTGAAAAAAATGGAGTTACAGATCTCCCATGAAGAGAGCACCACAAAATGCTCAGCAATCCAATGTGACTGTTCTATAAGATGATGGTGGCCTGGGGCTTGACGAAAATGTTAGAAGGCACCATATAAAAGTAAAGGAACCATGCAACGCACAGTGAGCAAAGGGCAAAGCAAGGAGGGTGGCCACTCTGTTCAGGGCTGTTTTTCCAAAGAGCCCAAATTCTGCAATGAGTGAAACAGATATGGGCAGCGAGTTTGTGAAGCAGCATTGCTGCTTGGTAAAGAAAGGAAGGTAAAGTATTTGTAGGATTAATTCAGAATGTAGCCGCTTCACACACTGAGAGCTGCCCCAGCCAGCAGCCAAGAGAGGCTGTACACAAAGAGCTTTCAGCAGTGCCTGCTCCGGAGGATGTCTTCTGCTGCTCCCACGGACGTTATCTGCTCCTGTAACCAAGCAGCACATCTTCCATCCTCTGAGAAGGTGGCTACTGCCCCATAGAGATAACCCCTCTCTCAGCTTGTGGGCATAAAAATGTCTGCTTACACTTGGTCAGCCGCAGTTTTTCTTCCTGCAGCTCTGAGCTAACGGCCCGCTGCTGAAGCTTCCGTGCCTCGTGAGTAATGAACAGTACTTCTTACCCCTTTGGTCCTCCTGGGGGTTTTTATAGAATATCCAAACCTAGGTACAAGTTCCAGGCCTGAGGCTCCTACATTACAGTATTTCTCCCAGATACATCCTCTGACTCAAGACATTTTAGCTCACGAGGCCATGTCTCCTGGTTCCTTCTTTAGGGTCACATGAAAATGAACAAGAGACAGGTCATCAGGAGAGTGCTCTCCAGGAAGAGGAAAGCTCCTTCAGTGGAAGCCTATGGGCAGTAGTGTGGGGGCACACACATACACACATGCCCACACTCGCCTGGTTGGCCGCTGTATGTATTTAGGGTCTCCCTGACCCTTCTTGAAAGTCCTGGAAGAGGCTGGGTCCTGCAGGAGTGCCAGCTGGGGCTCGCTGGAGTGCAGGCCCAACTCTGAAAACTGCCCTGCTTCAGGTTCTTTCTCTCCTATCCTGATTCTTGCCACTGGATGCAGGTAAGCAGGGATGAAAGGGCCAGTGAGGTAATGGCCAGGGAACAGTATGGCTCAGCACAGACTTCCACTCAAAGGAGCCCTGGCTCTGCCACTGAGCAGCTGTGTGACTTCAGGTTATTTGTTTAGCTTCTCTTTGCTTCAGTCTATCAACTTCAGGCCTTTACATAAGCTTAGACTACTTTTCCCTTCCCAGTTTTGCCTGTCTAATGCCTATTATCAGTCAGGTTTTGGATTAAACAGCACTTCCTCCAGGAGTTGTTACATCAAGTCTGCAGGACAGGATTTGTTGCCCCTTCTTCCATTAAACCTTAAACTGGATTATACCTGAAGATGACAACTCTGCTCAGCACTTGCTTACTGCCCTGGTAGTGTCTCCACCAGACTTTTAGTTCCTCAAGAGAAGAGACTGTATCCCATTCATGATTGTACACCAGCCCCTAGCATAGTGCCTGGCAGTAAGTGGTCACTTAATAAATGTTTGACTGTTCATAAAGAAATGAAAGAAAAGCCTGGCTAGACAATGAGTAAGGTAGACAGAACACAGATAATTTGCACTCGCTTCCTTCCTAGGACTTAACTGACTATTTATATTGTTACCCAGACATCTAGCCAATTTTTTTTGTTCATCCAGATAGGATCACAGGTTGGAACATGCCTCCTCTAAAGCCTATGATCTTGTTTGTCCCTTTAGATATCAAATTAGCCAACTTCTTTCCTTATCTCCTGACTCAGATTTTTGGAAGCACTTCTCAGAATGCTGTGATCTCTAGGGAGACAAAGGCAGGGAGAGGAATTGAAATTGGAATTAAGTCTCAGCCCTCTGGGTTGGAGCAACACAGCAAGTACTTTTGATGGAGGGCAAGGCAAATTTCCTCAAGTGCTGGGGAGACCAAGCCCTGCACCAAGAGAAGAGGGTCCTTTGGTAGAGAGTGTAGAAAGAATTCAACACACACATCAAAGTCAGAGTCAAAGGTAAGGTTATTAGAAAAGGTGTAACACTACACAGACAGAGAGTGGTCCCTTGGAGGCAGAAAGTGAGAGGGACCACAACTGACAGTTCTGACTGTTCGACTGCTGGGGGGTGGGGTGGAATTCAGTTTATATATCATTCTTTAGTTCCCATTTCCTTTTATATGGACATACAATGAGGAAGGGGAAAGGGAACAGTGTATAGTGTGATAAGGCCTGCGGTCACTTCCCAGCCTTTAATCCATAGGTTCCCCATGATTTTAGCAGTAGGGAATGAATGATTTTATTAATGTAGGGCACACTTAAAAAGACTCTTGTTCCTGTTTCTCCTCCATAGGGTGTGGGGAAATGGGTTATTAGCCATTCCAACAGAAATCTTTCTTTATTCTGCAGGTGTCCTCCTGGCCTGGCTGTGGGGCTAATCAGCATATTGTAGTCTCTGAATGTAGCTTGATTAACATTTTAATTCTCTTGCCTCCTCACTATATTACTTTTAGTGTAAGATCACTGGAACAGCCAGGATTCTCTGAATTCCACCCATCCAAAGGCCATGCTCAACTTAGTTTTCCCTCTCATGTCCATATTTTTTAGTTTCCCTTCTAAAACTCTGTCCCAATAGGAAAAAGTCTCCATAGAAGAAATTATCAGAGAGTGTGTTACTTTGGTGATCTGTGTCCAAACAGGCTTTACTCATAAGTGGAATGATTTGAAGGTGGATGAAGGGGTTCCTAAGCAAAAGCGTCTCCCAGCCTGTGGTCTAGAGAGCATGCTTGAAAGTCCAACTACACACCAGTCCTCAGTTGGGGCCTCTGGCAAAATGTCAGTCACTGGGAGGGGTGTAGGTTAGAGTAATGACTTGCTAAGACCTTCAGTTGGTTAACTCACTGAGACGTACACTGAGAGCCTTGAACTCTGCAATGGACAGTCTGGGGAGAAGGGCTGCCCAGACACACCCTTCCATTACAAAGTGCGGGGAAGACTATTACTCTACAGGTTCCCTGCCTCCTGACATCAGGGCAAGCGCTTCACCCTGAGGACCTGAGGAGGAAGCAGCTGGTACTAGGGGACCTAAGTCATGAAAAGAGGTCTCCTCTGGTGGACCAGCTGGGAGAGAAGGCTAGGGAAAGACTCATGATCTCTCCTGATCCCTAATTCACACCCTTACCCTCAGGCTCCTTGTATCACTGAAGTAGGGCCACTGTTCCTATCATATCCTACCCAGAAACTTCCCTAGCATATGCCCCCTCCACAGGAATTAGAACTTTCTTTAGTCAAGGACAAGTTATTTAATTCATTGTGTGAAACATGGTGTAGAGGGCAAATCTTCTGTGGAGAGTGCACTTGTTGAAGGCAACTTTTTACACTAAAATGCAAATGTCATTGCATCAGGAAGTTCTCCTTTGGGAGAAATGCAGGAGCCAAGCATAGGCTCAGAGATTAGAGGAAACAAAGTCACCAAGGCCTTTTGGGAGTTGGTGAATGAGGGAGAAGGGCAGGAGCATCCTCCCAACGAAATGCCCTACTCAACATTGTGTCTGGTCTAGTCTCTACTGTAAACTTCAGTCTGGACAAATAGAAGATGCTACGGTAATCATTTGGGCTTTTAAAAATGAGTTCATAAATTGTAAAACTGTTTTTAAAAGGTATAATAAAATAAAAATTTAGGATAATAATTTCTAGGAAGGAATTCAGAAAGATGGTAGGATTAGAGAGAGCACACCTGGGCTTCAATAATATTAGTGGTAATGACCTGTTTTGGAAACTGGTTATATTTACATGGGTTTTGTTTAATTATCCCATACAACTTACAAGTACAGATACATTATATACATTATGTTTAATTCTTTAAAATATTTCATTATATATGTATGTGTATACACATGTGTAAGAAACACACAGAGAGAAAGAGGGGGGGAGAGAGCTATATACATTTTTTAAAAATTATGTGCAAAACTCTGTGTTAGATGGGAGTGTCAAGATCCTTAAGGTGACACAGATATGTAAATGAATTGTGAAGTGGCAACAGACCACTTTTTGAGAATGTCATGGTACTGACTTCAGATCCACACTGATGTGAGTTACCCAAATATTACTAGTCTTATGCTAATTCATATTAAAAAAAAAAAACAAGGAGAAAAATTGGCATAGATGAAACTGTTCATCCCTCTTGTTACTACATCAAAGTTGTGACAGAAACAGGGAGCAAACAGCACACAAAGTCGCCTGGGATCTAGATGAACAGAAGCACTACAACTAGGGAGAGAAATAAAAAATTACCCTATAATGTAGAAGGTCGGTCGGGGTGAAGATGTGAGGCTGCCTGGTCCTAAGTGGCTGAGTGGGACAGAGGCTGCGATAGCTGCACCTGGCAGCTGCAGCCCACAGCTCAGATGCCTCTCAAAAGGGCATTGTCTGCAAATGGACTTTCGCAGTGATGGACCTGCTCACTCTGAGCACCAGCATCAGGCTGGCTGCATGCAGGGCACCAGGAATTTACAAGGGTATGCTGAGTTGTCAGATCAAGGACCTGAAATGAGACTTGCTCTGTACAGAGGTGCTGGTGGTATCCATTGTTCTTCTGTTGAACCCTCCCTGCTCCCAGTGTGTGGACTCAGCGCCGCCATAGCTGAGATGTCAACCAACTGGATAACAGAGGTCTCTTTGCTCAAAAGAATCCCTGAAACTCCATCCTCCTCCAACTCACAGCTCCACCCAAGCCACATCCAGTTTGGTCCTTGGCGAGTCTGGTGCTCCTTTCTGAGCAAAGCCGAGAGTCACACTGGTGGTGGTTAGCCTTGTTTTCTGGAGTGGTCTCTTGAGACAACTGTAAGCACAGTATCTATAGATTGTTTGCTGAATCTTAACAGGTGGCTCCAGAGGGGCACAGGCTGGAGCTAAACTTGGCCTGCAGCTGAGTCCCTCTCAGGACTGTGCCACTGGACACCTACCACACAAAGCCACACTAATAAGACCAGGAGACTTAGGAGCTTTGCTTAGTACATGGAAGCAGACACAGAAATGCAGTCAAAATGGGAAGACAAGAAGCAGAGACCACATGAGAGAACAGAACAGAGAGCCAGGAATAATGGAGTCAAGCAATCTAACATGCAGAGTTCAAAACGCTGGTTATAAAGATGCTCAATGAACTCAGGGAAAGTGTAGATGAACTCAGTGAGAACTTTAACAAAGAGATAAACATAAAAATGGAAGTGAAAATTATAAAAGGGATCCAGTCAGAAATGAAGAACACATTATCTGAGATAAAGAGTATATTAGAGGAAATCAACAGAGTGGATAAAGGATTGAACCACTGATATAGAGCCAAAGACACTCAATCAGAAGCCAAGACTATAATAATAATTTAAGGAGCCTACAAGAGTCTAACTTCAGATTAAAAGACACACATGGACTAAAAGGAAGGGGATAGAAAAAGATATTGCCTTGGTGGACCTAGAGGCATTGCACTGAATGAAATAAATCAGACACTGAAAGACAAATACATGATTTCACGTACATGTGACATCCAAAGAACAAAATAAACAACAAAAATGAAAATAAACTCATAGATACAGAGACTATTTTGAGAGCTACTAGATGGGAGGTGAGGGGACAACAAAAAAGGGGCAAAGAGATTAAGAAGTGCAAATGGATAGTTACAAAAATAGACATGGCGATATGAAGTGTAGCATAAAGAAAATAGTTAATAATGTTGTCACAAATATATAGGAGGGAAGAGGGGTACTGATTTAGTGTAGTGATCATTCTGTGAGATATATAGATCCTTAATCACTATGTTGTGCAACTGAAACTAATATATTATGCCAACTGTAATTGAAAAAAAACTCGTTGAATTGTACAATGTAAATACGAGCAACTAATTGTCTATTATATCTTAATAAAGCCAGAAAGAAAACACTGAGTTCACATATCCGTAAACATATAAAAAATTGTAATGATTATAGGTAAGGGTGTGGAGGAGGCATTTTACAACTTACATAGAAATGACATTTTAATTTTTAATCAATTTTATTAATATAAATTAAAATATAATAAAATTCGCCAATTTTAAGAGTAGTTTGATGAGTTTTGTCAATACATATAGTTGTGTTTTCACCACCAGAATCTAGATTTAGTATACTTCAGTCACCGCAAAAAGTTTTCTTATGTCCCTTATATTAATCCCCTCTTCCATTCCCAGCCCCTGGCAACTACTGATCTGCTTTCTGTCACTAGTTTTGCCTTTTCTAGAATTACAAGTAAACAGAATCGTACAGTGAGTAGTCTTTTGTTTCTGGCTTCTTTCACTTAGCATAATGTTTCTGAGATTTATCCATGCCACTGCATTACCAGTAGTCCATTGTTTTTTATTGCCTAGTAGTAGTATCCATTTGTATGAATATACCACAATTTATTCATCTATTGATGAACATTTGAATTGTTTCTTGTTTTTTGTTTTGTATTTTTTGTATTTCTCATTTTTAATTGATTTTTTTTTTGTTACGGTAAAATGTATATAACATAAAGTCGATTATTTTAACCATTTTAAAATACACGATTCAGTGGCATTAATTACATTCACAATCCTGTGTAACCATCACCACTCTATTTCCAAAAATTGTTCATTACCCCAAACTGAAACTCTAACCATTAAACAACAACTACCCATTCACCAATTCCCATAGTACCCAGTAACCTCTAATCTACTTTTCATCTCTGTGAATTTGCCTGTTCTAGATATTTTATATACATAAGTGCCTTTTAACCTCTCGCTTATTTCATTTAGTATGATTTTTTCAAGTTTTATCTATATTATGGAATGTAACAACTTCATTCCTTTTTATGGCTGAATAATATTTCATTGTGTGTGTACACACACACACATACACATAAATATTTTCTTTATCCATTCATCAGTTGGTAGACAGGATGTTTCCATATTTCTGATTTTTGGTTATTATGAATAAAGCTGCTATGGACATTCAATTACTCGTCTCTGTGTGGATAGGTGTTTTCATTTCTTCAAAGTAGTTGTGCCATTTACATTCTCACCAGCTATTTGTGAGAGTTTCAGTTGTTCCATATCCTCACCAATACTTGGCAGGGTCCAACTTTTTAACTATAGCAATTCCAGTGAATGTGTAGTAGGATCTTACTTTGATTTTAATTTGCACTTCCCTATGTTAATGATGTTGGGTGTCTGTTTATGTTCTTAGTTGTTATCAGTACATCTTTTTCTGAAAGATGAAATGAAGTATCTTTTAAAATCTCTTTCCCATTTTTAAAAATCCAGTTATCTTTTTATTATAGAGTTTTAAGAGTTTTTCTATGTTCTAGATACATGTCCTTGGTCAGACGTGTATGTACTCACCCTCACCTACACAGTCATAAAACATGTATAGTATTTTCTCTCAGCCTGTGGTTTGCCTCTTCACTTTCTTAATAGTATCTTTTAAAGAGCTAATTTTTAATTTTGAAGAGTTTATTATTTTTTATGGGTTGTACTTTTTGTGTTTTATCTAATGAATTTTTATCTGTCCAAGACCCCAGTGATTTTTCCCCTTCGTTTTCTTCTAGAAATTTTATTAAGTTTAGATCTATGGTCCATTTAAACTTAATTATTGGATATAGTTTGAAGTAATACTCAAGTATATATATTTTTGTTCTGCATATGGATTGCTCTAGCACTACTTATTGAAAAACTATTGTTTTACCACTGAAATACCATCTTTTTCAAAAATAATTTGATAATATATGTAGATATGTTTCTGAATTCTCTATTCTGCTCCAGTGTTTTGTCTGTCTTTTTATGCATTACTTCACTATCTTGATTACTGTAGCTTTGTAATCTCATGGTATAAGCCCTCCAACTTTGTTTTTCTTTTTAAAATTATTTTGGGTCCTTTGCCTTTCCATACAAATTTAGATTTAGCTTTTCAATTTGTATTACAAAATCCTGCTGGGATTTTGACTGAGATTGCTCCAAATCTGTGTGTCAATTTAGAGAGAATTGACACGCTAATAATATTGATTCTTTTGCCCCATTTATCTAGATATTCTTTAATTCTTCTCAGCAGTGTTGTGTAATTTTTAGTGTACAGGTCTTGCACATATTTAGTGAAATTTATCCCTAACTATTTTTTATTTTTATGCTATTGTGTAAATGGTACTTAAAAAATTTTTATAATTTGCCATTGCTTGTGTATAGAAATACAGTAGAGTTTTTGTACATCAATGTTTTTGTTCTGTGATCTTACTTATCTCACCTATGAGTTCTAATAAATTTTTGATAGATTCCTTAGGGTTTTCTATATAGATAATCATGTTACATATGAGTAATGACAATTATTATTTCTTTATTTCCTATATGTATGGCTTTTGCTTCTATTTATTTTCTTATTGCACTGCAAAGGACCTCCTGTCTAATGTTGAACGGAAGTGGTAACAGTGGACATCTTTAAAATGACATCTTTTAAAGAGAGAAGATGGATGACACCTTAAAATTTTTATATTTCTGTACCAGATAGAATAATCACTGGCTGTAATAGAGGTATAAGCAAAATTTAATGGGATGAGGAGAGTGTGTGTTAGAGTTAGCAGAAAATGGAACAATTAAGTGCTATCCGTTGGGGAATATTTATAAGTGGAAGAGTTTTTAATCAGGTTCCTTGGCTCTTCTTTAACTGACCTTGGGAGGTGACAATATCTGTAGTCGGTTGCTGCCACCCAACTCAACTTGCCCAGCAGCAGAGCCCCCATGACCCTCCTTCCATTGGTTCTAGGACATCGTTGTCTCCCTGCATGATGGCATGCTCACGGACATGCTCCCGCATCCTGGGGCTGAGCCTTGGTACTACAGCCCTGTTTGCTGCTGGGGCCAACATGGTGCTCCTCTTTCCTAACTGGGATGTGACTTACCTGTTGAGAGGCCTCGTTGGCAGGCATGCCATGCTGGGCTCTGGGCTCTGGGGAGGAGGCCTCATGGTAAGTGTCCTGGGTTCCCTGGGTGTGAACTCCCAAAGTGTCCCCCAGGGGTGGAGTAGGGAGGTGGGGGGAGGAGTGTTTTGGTTCCTTGCAAAAAGTTTAACAAGTTTGTCTTAGATCTATAGCAACTCCAAACGATAGAAGACTCTAGGAATACTTGACAAGGGTTGCTGAATTTTGGAATAGGAAGGCTGCATATGAACATTGTTGTCAATAAAGTCAGGTCAGGCTAGTCATCCAAAATTGGGTCCTGACAGTCAAAGTCAAACCCTCTGGGAAAGATAGGATAATCCAGTCCCTGTGAGGTGACCAACCACACTTTTCAACAGCCACAAGTGGCAGCTAGCAACGTAAATTACTCAGTCTCTTAACAGTCTTCCCTCCTCTCCCAGGTACTCACTGCAGCTATCCTTATCTCCCTGATGGGATGGAGATACGGCTGTTTCAGTAGGAGTGGGCCTTGCCGAAGTGTAAGCACCGGACTTTACTCTTCTAATACCTTTACATCCTATTTCTTTCAAAGCAGAGTGATAAAAAGGCAATATTGGTCTTGGGGTTTGAAGTCAGGTTCTGACCATGCCCGTTAATCATCCCAAGTTATTGGGAAAGTTGTTTAACCTTTCTAAGCCTCAGATCCCCACATAAAAGATGGGAGTTAGCAGAGTCAAGTCAATGACCCTGTCATATAATAAACCATAAATGTTATAATGAACCATAAATGTCTATACAAATATGGGGAACTGTTATCATTATTTTTTAGCCTATTGAACAATATGGACATGAGTTATGCACATTGTAATCATGTGGTATTGGGAGAAAATTTCCTGGTACTTTGCTTAATTTTTATTAGAGCTGGAAGGTTCCCCAGGGATCTTTTAATGACTAGATTCCAGTTTAACCTTTCTATTTTACAGATAATAAAAGTGAGGCCCATAATAAATTTTCACTTTATTAATTACATAAGCACTTCTCCATATATTTGAAAACTCTGCTCACACACAATATTGTTTATTCAGTCTCAGACACATGAATCTCTAGCCTCCTTAGAGTAACTCCACGGCTTGCTTTGATATCTGCAGCCCATATACTGGGAAACCCACTGATTCAGAATTAAATATAAACACCTCCACATTCCATTCACTATCTGTTCTCAGTCAAGTCTGGTTTTCCCCTAGGGAAGTGATTCTCAGACATGAGTGCATATCAGAATCTCAGCAGGGTTTGTTAAAACACAGATTGCTGGGCTTCACCCCCAGAGTTTCTGATTTAGTAGGTCTGGTGAGTGGGAAATTTTACATTGCTAATAAGTTTCCAGGTGATATGATGCTGCTGGACCTGGGACCATATTTTGAGAATCATTGTTCTAGGCTTATATACGACTATTTTTTCCTGAATCTTTTCACTTAGAGTCAAAACTTACTATGCACCTTTCTCTGTGCCTTCCCAAGCTCCAAAACAGCTTGACATCAGTGGGGAAATGACTCCATGATTCTGTACAAAAACTATTTATATGCTTTATTTAAATTATAAAAATATGCAATCTTTAGAAAGGAGAAAAAAATGTAGTATCCTGTGAAATTCCAAATCTCAATTTGGAAGCAAGGTAGAATTTTGCCAGGAAAATAAACTCGTCATTATCTTTTAGGAGGAAAGTGGTGTACTGACTAGAAAAGTACAGTGACGGAACTGGTGTCATTTCAGAGTTAACTGTAATTTCTGTCTGTCTCTGTCTCTCTCCTTCCTTTCTTTCCTATGATTCTTCCCTCTCTCCTCCCTTCCTTTCATACTTGATTTTACAACGACAAGAATCAGGAATGGGAGCTTGGAACTTTGGAAAATATAGCTTTTCCTTAAGAGTCAGATATGGGCATGCAATAACCAATCGGACCCTTAAACCCAGAGGCCGAATGACTTAGTCTGAGCTTAAAAGTTTTTGATGCAAACTTGCTGAGAAGAGCCTGCCGAGTGGAGTTAGAGAGATTTATGTTCAAGGGTCAATGTTTCCCCCTTCTCAATTCTTTCTGTCCCACTCCTTCCTAGCTCAGCCAGTGACCCCTTATTAGATACCCTACCTTGGTGAAGCTTTGAAGGAGGTGCCATGGAGTAGCCTGATGAATACGATGGGAAAGCATGAACACCAGAGAAGTTAGATTGTCCAGATGGCCCCACAAGTTACGTAGTCATGACCCCATCTCAGGCTCATTATTTCTTCTCTCCCTCTACAGATACTCACTGCTCTGTTGTCAAGTGTTCTGGCTTTGCTTGGAGCCTTGATTTGCTTTATCACTTCTGGAGTAGCCCTAAAAGATGGTCCTTTTTGCATGTTTTATGTCTCATCCTTCAACCAGACGCAAGGTTGGAAGTATGGTTACCCATTCAAAGACTTGAATAACAGGTAACTAGATGGAGAGTTGTATAGATTTGCAGCTTTTTCAGGGAGGGAGTGGGGGCTATGGGGGTGGGGAAGAGAGAGAGAGAGAGAGAGAGAGAGAGAGAGAGAGAGAGAGAGAGAGAGAGAGAGAGAGAAAGGGAGAGAGAGAGAGAAGTGGACTCCTTTTGGTGATGCATTCTAGCATCTAACTTCTATGATGCTTAACAACTGAAAAAGCAGCATCAATAATCACCCTCAAGAGTCTAGGCCTATGACCTGTTCTGGGTGAGGCTCCAGCTTTCCACTGAGTTTGCTTATTTGGCTTGTCTTACTTATTCCTCAAACATGGTCTCCTTATATTTTGAAATAGGAATTATATGTATGACCATTCACTCTGGAACTCTGTCTGCCTGGAGCCTACTAAAGCTGTCGTTTGGCATGTGTGCTTCTTCTCCACCCTACTGTGCATCAGCTTCCTCCAGCTTCTCCTGGTGGTCATTCATTTCTTCAACAGCTTCTTGGGCCTTTTCTGTAGCCTCTGTGAGAACTCATAATGCCCTTTTATGGATAGGAGTTTTCATTGGAAGCTTCCTTGAATCCGTTCTGCGACTAGGATTTATGGGTATGAATCATAAACTTCCCTTTTAGGTATTTTTATAGGAATACTAACAATAATAATTCCTTGCACATATGTTAATGCATTTTAAATCACATTGTAAACTGCAAGATGATGTTAGTAGAAGAAATAATTAAGTCATTATTATTGTGTAGGAACTTATTGTACATAACATGTCCTCCAGCCATGATTTTACTTCAGCCCCTCAACAACCCCATAAAATCTACCACATGTTACGAATACAGAAGTTAAGGCTCCTAGAGGATAATGGGCTTGCTGCTCAAAAGCACTCGGCTAGGTTCAGGTAATGTCCCTATTTTTTAAATTCAAGTTCACCACTTGTTATGGCTGAATTATGTATTCTCAGAACTCACAGGTTGAAGCTGTAACCCCCAATGTGACTTTATTTGGAGATCAGACCTCTGTAGAATTAATTAAGGTTAAATGAGGTCAAAAGGAAAGGACCCTAATCCAGTAAGATTGGAATCCTTATAAGAAGAGGATAAGATACTAGATCTCTCTTTCAACATGGGCATAGAAGAAAAGGACATGTGAGGACACAGCCAGAAGGTTGCTATCTGCAAGTCAAGGAAAAAGGCCTCAGTAGAAACCAACCTTGTTGGAACCTTGATCTTGGACTTCTAGCCTCCAGAAAATAAATTTCTATTGTTTAAGCTGCCCAGTCTGTGGAATTTTGTTATGGAAGTCTGAGTAATTAATCCACCAGTGTTCTTTTCATTAGTGTTCAGTGAAGTTCAATAAGTGGTATATGCTGAATATCCATGGTATGCCTAGCATTCACTGCTGTGCATGCTGAGAATCCAAAGATGGCTGAGACATGGTTCTTGACCTGAATCCTGCCCTGTCCTTAAAGAGTTCATAGTCAGGTTAGAGAAACAAACATATGTATTAATAATCTAAATGCCACATGGCATGGGCCATATGAGATGTCAACATAGCGTGTAATGAGAGCTTGGAGGAACAGTGAACCCCAATGGGGAGGATAAGTGAGAGATCACAGAAGGCTTCCATTGTGTCTGAGATGATTCTTAAAATAGCTTGGAAAAGAGGGGAGGGTTTTCCCAGCAGAGGAAACAGACATTCAAAGGCATAGAGGGGATAAATGGGGTGGGGTGTGTACAGAACTGGGATGCTGCCACAGCTGCTTCTAATAAGGGACATGATAAGAAGAGGGCCTCCTTCTCTCACACTCTAGGATAGTGAGTAGAGTCAGGAGTGGGATGGAGATCCTGATGGGAAGATTTGATGGTTAGGGAAGAAGATGAAGCAAGCAGAAGCAGCCTGGGGAGAACCAAGAAGAGTCAAAAGAAGAGGTAGTGGGTAGGTCCAGAAAATTTCCTAGAAAAAAATTTGGATGCCCAGGTAGTACTGTATCCCCTCCACAGTCCATTCCAGCTCCATTCCAGCACTATCCCAAGTCAGGGAGGAGCCACTGAAGCACCAGAGGCTTCCAGAAGATAGCAATTCCTCTCTTCCCACAGTGCCTCAGCAGGACTGAGGAGCATGGTTCTGTCTTCTGATAGGCCAGCTAGCAGAAGAAGTCGGGTCCTTCCAAACACCATCTCACTCTCTCCTCTCTGGAGCAGCTGGCCTGACAGGCTTGTCCTGAGTGGGAAAGGTGGACAGATAAAACTGTCAGGAACAGAAAAAGGCACAGTCTCTTGACCAGGCAGGGTGTCCTGAGGTCCAGACACCACATCATATGCCTACATACAACATCCAAGAAGCAGTGCCTGTGCCTGTCTCACATGACCCTGTTGGCTGGTTTAGTTTCAGGGTCATGGCTAGGACATACCTGATCTATAGGAACTTCATTTGCAGGGGAAAGATATTGACATTTCCACATAATTAATGGAGAATTTAAAGATAGTTTATGTCTGGTTTTGGACATATTAGGTGCACACACACAAACACACCAAGTTTACAATCTTCATCCTGGCTTGGCCCTATTTTGATGGCTCAGTGGGATACTGAGGTGAGAGATGTCATTTTTTGGCACCAAGACAATTCTCAGTGAAGAGATGACTCTTGCCTGAGCCTCTTTCATCCTCGGGAACCTCAGACTGATATTATTGTAGAATTTAATAGATTTCAAAGGACAGTGTCTCCAATCTCTGCCTCAGCTAGGCCTATCATTCTCACTTTCAGATTCTGTACATTTAGGGTGGGTCCTCCTGTGGTTGGCTGCTGACACTTTTAGATCTCAAAGTACACAAGGTTAAAAACAGAAGTCTGGGAGTAAAGCTGACAGCACCTTCTCCAAGTCTGAATGTGCTTAACTAGAGATGAGCTAGAGTAGTTCATTTAACTTCTCTCTTCAGTTTATTGTGAATTGTGAAGAGCTGTAGCAGGGAAGGGAGAAGGGCCTTGGAGAAGCAATAGGAGAAGAAGAGGAGAGGAGAAGAGAAGAGAGCACAGAAGAGAAGAAAGGAGGCAGAGGAGAGGAGAGGAGAGGAGAGGAGAGGAGAGGAGAGGAGAGGAAAAGAGAGGAGAGGAGAGGAGAGGAGAGCAGAGGAGAGGATTGGAGAAGGAGTTTCTGAATTCATTCTACCTTGGGCCCCACAGCCCTCCACCCCTGCCTGTTGGTTGCCCTCTGTGAGAGTCTAGAAAGCACCTGGACCCCTTTCCTCCTACCTATATCCCAGAACCATCTCACTCTTA
The DNA here is from genome assembly GCA_030015415.1 of Cynopterus sphinx. Taxonomy (NCBI): domain Eukaryota; kingdom Metazoa; phylum Chordata; class Mammalia; order Chiroptera; family Pteropodidae; genus Cynopterus; species Cynopterus sphinx. The sequence continues at coordinate 50,427,328 of CM057380.1, forward strand.
CAATGGGCTTTTACCTTGGTTTTTATCTCCCCAAACAAAATTGCCGTCTGGCTTTTGGCTTGGCTCCCAACCAGGTTTTGTTGAGAGGTTGATGCTAATCTGTTTATCAGAATGGTATCAAGTAAACATTTTATTCCAAAAAAAGTTGTCTGTTCCTTACATTGTATATGCCTTCCTGAATATCATCCTGGAATGAAGAGGATGTTGCCTTGTATTAATAGTGCTCAGAGAAAAGTAAGGCCATCTCGGGAACAGGCTGTCTTTCAGCTTTCTGTTACAGAAAGTGGCACTCCATTTAATAATAATTAGTTTAGCCTACTGTTCCCCAGCCAAATCTATTCACTCTTTAGGGCAAAGCCTGGGTTTTATTCATTTTTGTATTTCCAGCCTCTAGCACAGATGGCATAATATAATGTTTACTGAACGGAATTATGTACTGGATCTTCTATGTTTTTAGTTGGACTGCAGTAGATAGTTAAGAGAAACACAATTGAAGAACTCATAAAATATGAGAGAAAGTCTTCATTCTTGGGATATGATTTCTTGAGGCTGGTGAAACAGCAAGGAGAAAACCCATGATCTGTGCCTAGGAGATACTGGACTTCTGTGCCAGGCAGGGATCATGCTGGTCTGTGGATGCATGACCCAAGCCAGAGGTGGGGCTGCTAAACCAGGAGGCAACAAAAAGGGTGTGACTGAGGCAGCACTGAGCTGGTGCTGAGTGCACATCTTGCTCTGTGGCCCTTGAGATGACCACACTCTTCTGGCCAGTGCCAGGAGAAACATTCAGCAACTTATCCAGATCACAAAGGGTCTTAACTGCAAACAAAGAAGTGTGAATTCTGGGAACAGTCATAAGGAACCATCAAAAGATTTCAAACAGAGCAGTGACAAAGGAAAGCCATACTGGGGACAGTGTGAATGCGGGACTGTGAAGGTGAAGGTGAGGCGAGTTTACTGGAATGCAGGGGACCAGTGTAGGCAATACTATCAAGAAAACACTTTGTAAAACAAAACCTGGAATAGTAAAATTAGTTGCTTTCTAGTGGAACTTGCAAAGGTATACTTTTATAAACTACCCCGTTTGCATCTTAGAGTGGCAAGTTTTGGAATGTGTTGATCCAACGAAAGGTTAAAGGTTACTAAAGGAAGCCTCAATAGATATTGGGGGAATTTCTTTTCTTAGTTTTTAAAGGTGGCAGAGGCCAGGATACTAGTCTTAAAACAGGACCAGAGACTGGTGGTGCTGATTAGCAGGAACGCACCCTAAATCTGCTCCTTCTGACTTTTGCACTGGAGCAGGGGGAACTGCAGGTGGGCAGTTATAAATTAGAGCAGCCAGGCACTGCAAACTTTTCTGTAAAGAGCCAAATATGTTAGACTTTGAGGGTCATAAAGCCTCTACTGCAACTGCTCAATTCTGCCAACGTGGTACAAAGGCAGCGACAGACCGTAAGTAAGTGATCATGCTGTTAGAATACAAGTTTATTTCTGGATACAGAAGTTTTGATTTCCGGTAATTGTCACCTGTCATGAAATATTCTTTTGATCCCCCCCGCCCCCATCTATAGGGCCTGCCCACAGGCGGACCAAACAGGACGAAGGCTGCGTCCGGCGCACAGATCCGTTGAGACCCCCTCGTTAGGAACAGGGGCCTGCGCTCCCGCGCTGGGCATCCACGACCTGCACGGGCCGCAGGTTCCGCGTCGGCGTCTTCGGCGCGGCTGGTAACAGCTGGCGCGCACGAAGGTGTCTCCGAAAACCGGGCGGAGACCCGACCACCTCGCCCGAGGTCGCCGCGGCCCGCGCCAGGCCGGCCCCCCCCCCCGCGGCAGCGGCGCGCATGCGCGGGCCCGGGCGGCCGCAGCCCGCCGAGGGGGCGGGGCCCCGGGGAGGAGGGCGGGGTCCCGGGGAGGAGGGCGGGGTCACCGCGGGGGAGGGCGGGCCGTCCTGCGAGCGCGCGCGACCGCGACCCGTCAGCGCCCGGCGCGGCGCCGTCGCCGGGGCGACGGGGTCCCTGGTCGCCGCCGCCACCCGCCAGGCCTTCGCCGCGAGATACACGGCGCCAAGAAGGCCTGGCCATGGCCTCGGCTTTCCGTGCGTCCTTCTCGACTCCTGATGGGGTGCCTGAGACGGAGAAGAATTCGGGGGAGCCCGAGAACACCTACATCCTGCGGCCCGTTTTCCAGCAAAGGCGGGTAGCGGACGGGGGGCTGCGGGGCCGCCTGCGCGGGGCCTGGGCGTGGGGGCGGGGCGGGGGCGGGGCGCGCCGTGGGGGCGGGGCGGGGCGCGCCGTGGGGGCGGGGCGGGGGCGCTGTTCTTCTGCGCTCTCAGCTGCAGGGGGCAGCAGAGGACCCGCCTTGGCCTTGCACAGTGAGAGCGCCTGAAACCGGCGCAGCGGGGATGCTTGGCTCTAGGCGACCCAGGATGAGGGCCGCCCAGGGGAAAGGAGATGGATAGAATAGCGGAACGGAAAACGAGCGGCTCGTGTCGAATCCCACTCCGCCGTGTTTCGAGGGTGCGTGCTGTGTGCATACATGGGTCAGAATACACTTATTCCTCAGCAGGGCAGGGGGACTGTACGCATACGGTCTAGTAGTATACCGAGGCCCTTACTTAGCCTGCCACCTCGTTGCTTTCCTCTAATTCAGACACGTAGCCTAGTGCAGAGGACGGTCTGCTAGACCTGTAAGGCTACATCATTAACTTGATTTTCACAAGATAAAAAACATTTTTTTAAATAAAATATTTTCTAAGCTTCTCCTGTTGTTTGAAACCAAATCGCTGAATCAAATACTTGGCAAATACTCGAAGTCAGGAATTTTGGTTGTAATGAGCTAAAATATTTCATGCATCAGTTTTCTGGTTGGATAGAATGGACATAAAAATAGATATGTTCAGTTACCTTGGTAAAAGATTCTAAATGCATAGAATGCCTGTGTTTCTGCTGCAAAACAGTGCTGAACATGATTCACAACAAACTTATCATGTAGGAATACTCCTATGAAATTATTTGTGACTTGTTTGAAGAAAACTTTTAACATTTACTGAGAATGGAAAAGGCTTAAGAGAAGAGTTGGATGTAGTACATTTGTTAGGTAGATCACATTTTAAACAGACCAAGTCCTGAAAATTGTTGATGATTCTCAAGTTCATCTGTGAGAATAAGCAGGCAAGAAACCAAAAAAAATACTGTTAAAATGTAATAAGGGGCCACTAGTACTACCAAATATTAAACCACATTATCAACTCAAAATTTAAAGCATTCTGTTAACTTGGCACAAGATAGACAAATCATCTGATGGACTGCATAGCCCAGATAAGGACCTTAGTGTTGTAATATATCATAAATATGGCTGAAATGCTAATGGTATTGATAGGGTGGTGAAATGAGAGAAGAATTTTTTCTCTTTAAATAATCTGTTTCTTCAAAAAATATTTATTGTCTACTATGTGATAGGTGCTGTTCTAGGACATGGGGATATAACAAAACATAAAAATCCCTGCCCTCATGGAGCTGGATAAAAGGACAACAAACAAGATAAATACATCAACTATATAGTGTATCAATCAGATAGTAAGAAGTACCAGGAAGGGAGATATAAAATGGTGTGGTAGGAGAATAGTTTGAAGTTTTAGAGAGGGTGGCTAGGAAAAGTAACTTTTGAATAAAGACTTCCTAGAAATGAGAGAGCTTGCTATACTTAATGGGTGGAATTGAACTTCAGGCTGAGGTTAACTAGTGCAGAAGCACTGAAATTTCCATGCCTGGTGTGGTTAAAGAACTGAGGGAAGGTCAGTAGGGCCTGAGTGGAGCAAACTAGGAGGAAAGTAGTAGGAAACAAGGTCAGAGAGTTTGGTAGGATAGACCATATGGGACATTGCAAGTCACAGGATGTTGCTTTTACTCTGAGTGAGGTGGGAAATATGTGGGGTATTTTGCATTGAGGGAGTGTCATGATCAAACATGTAGTTTAACAAGACCAGACTAGTTGCTATGTTGAGAACAGGATTTGAGGACAAAGGCAGACAGAGAGAGACTTGTTGGGAGGCCATTGTAATCCAGGCAAGAAGTAATGGTGGCTTGGAACAAGGTAGTGTCAATAGGATGGGGAGAGTGATTAAATTTTAGATTATTTTGAAGGTAGAACTGATAAGATTTGCTTATGAATGGGATATGGCTGTGAGAGAGAAAGGCAACAAAACTGACAACAAAGTTTTTGACTTGAACAACTGAAAGAATGAAGTTACCATTGATTGATAGGGACCACTGTAGGAGGACCTAATTTTAAGGAAAGGAGATGATAACAAGCTCAGTGTTGTATGTATTTAATTTGAGTTGCCTACTGGACATCTAGATGGAATTTGTGTTGGAATATATGGTCTGCAGTTTGGGGAGAGGTCCAGGCTGGAGATACAAATTTGGAATATGATTTGTTTTCATAGTTGGTTTTTTTCCTTTTATAATAATTAGATGTTTTGAACTGTTTCATTTAGGTTCAGACCCTCTGTGGTTAAAGACTGTATCCATGCTGTGCTCAAGGAGGAACTGGCAAATGTTGAATATTCTCCAGAAGAAATGCCTCAGCTCACAAAACGTTTATCAGAAAATATTAAAGATAAATTAAAAGGTAATATTAGTGATATTGGAAACAACTCGTTTTCTTCAAACATTCAGTTTTACCGATTTGTCCTCTTTCTCATCTTTAAACAAGGGACAGATGCTAAAAGACAAACTTCTCTTTAATGTCTAGTCTTCTTGATTATTTGGTAACTTTTACTCTTGTAGGTTTTTGCAGATGGTAGGAAAGAGTAAAGATGTGAAATAAAATATTGTATGGAACCACTATCCAGGAAATATGAGTATGCTGAATGACCAGGAAGTACAGGGGCTCCCTTCCCCCATAATTCTTGGTTGTTTTTCCCACCAAATATCAAGTCCTCAGCCTGTCATTCAGTACTCTTTCAATGTGACCTCAGTCCATCTCTCCAGCTGAATCCTTGCTACTTGTCCCACTCAACCCTCCATTCCTGCCAAACCCTGCATATGCAGAGCAGATCTTGTGCTTTTCCTCCCTGTTCTTTAACTAGTTCTCTGTTTCTCTCTCTTTTTAAATTATGTTTTAACATCTGAAAAATCCTCTCTTTCTCTCTACCCTTTTTTAAAAATACCATTTTTTGAAGGGAAGAAATGTCTTTGTAATAATACGTATTCATTATAATAAACCTGGACAATGTAATCATCTCCCCTTATTTGTGGGATTACATTTTAAGATCCCCTTTGGATACCTGAAACCATGGATAGTACTGAAATACACACACACACATAAAATGTTTTTTTTTCCTGTATGTACATACTTATGATAAAGTTTAATTTATAAATTAGGTACAGTAAGATTAACAACGATTACTAATAATAAAATAGGACAGTTATTACAATATGTTGAAGTAAAAGTTATGAGAGTGTGGTCTCTCAAAATATCTTTTGTGATGTACTTACCATTTTACTTAAAGGAAGCACTTTACAGCTTCTCTTTGGCCTGTCTGAATTGCCAGCATCACTACTTTTGTCCATTGGGGCCATCATTAAGTAAAATAAGAGTTACTAAAGACAGGCACTTCAGTACCTCAGCAGTTGATCTGATAACTCAGATGGCTACTAAGTGATTAACAGGCGAGTATTGAATACACTGTAGATATGTTGGACAAAGGAATGATTCAGGACCTGGGCGGATGGAGTGAGTCTGTGAGATTTTATCATGTTATTCAGAGTGGTGCACAATTTAAACTTGTGAATTATTTCTGGAATTTTCCTTGTGATATTTTCCACTGCAGTTGACTGCAAGAAATTGAAACCGAGGAAAGCATAACAGGGAATGGTGGGGAGGGGGGAACACCTGTACACATTAAGTTTTTTAAAAAAAATTTATAAAATTTAATTACCTAAAAGTCGTTACTATTTAAATATTTTTGTCATGTTTTCTTCTTAACGCCTTAATTTTTAGAAATGAAAAAATATAGAAAAGTATAATGAAAATAGGTATTCAATACATTTTCATCACCAAACTAACTGTTAGCATATTACCTTTTTTGTTTTCAGTTTTTTTCATGAAAATTAACTGTTAAAATTATTGTTAAAAAATGGTAATTAAAAAAATTTAAATAGTGTAGAAAAATGAATAAAATTAGAAAATTCATCCCAAATGCTACCCATAAATAATTATTAATATTAAGTGAATTTTATTCCAGAGCTCTTTTCTACTTGTATGTACAGAAATACTCTTCATAACAGTGGGATGGTATAGACCTATTTCCCATATGGTATAGTGTTCATTCTGTATTTTAATGGAATGATTGCTCACTATTTAGTCCTTTTACCATTGCTGAGTTCTATATTTTGGTTCAATCCTTACCTTACAAGGTTTTGTTATAAGTTTTTTTCAGGAAGACCTCAGAAATGCTATGCATTTCAAAAGTTCATTCATGTTTGAGAATGCTTTTAAACCAGCATATATTTTGGATGAATATAATATTGTGAGCTAACAATTAATTTTCTTGAAAATCTTAGTTTGCTTCACTGTCATCTAACATTGAATGTTACTATGGAAAAATCTGAGGCTAGTTTGATCTTCTCTGCATAGAGTCCTATCTTTAATCTTGATACTCAGCAGCTTTTCTAGGATATGGCTTGGTACTGAGCATTTAAAAATTTGCAATTTTATTTTTTCCATATCAGGGAAATTTTCTTGTATTTCTAAATACATTTCCTGTTCCATTTGTTAGATTCTCTTCTTCAGGACACCAAATATTGAAATGTTGAATCATCTTTGTCTTCTATGTTTATTAGCTTTCCTCTGCTTTCCTCTGGTCTAATTTCTTCCTTTTTCTTTGACTTCTAACTTGTGTTTCTCTTAAGCCAGTAATTTAGTTTTCATTTGTGGCTGTTCTGTCTCTTGCCATTTTAAATTTATTACTTCTGCACTGCTGTTGGGTGGGTATTTAATTTGTTTCTTTGGGCTTTAATCTCTCTTTTCATCTTTCTGTTGTTTTATAATCTGATTGAGTTTTTATTTTATTGAATTTATGAGCATATGTTGTTCTATACAATGAATCAGTTGTGAGGAATTTCTCTTTGTTCTTGGATTTACATTACCTCCTAGGGTGAGTTTTTTCTCTTTTAAACAGTATGTTTCTTTCTTTCTTGATATTCTTTTGTTTGTTTTTGCTGTTGCACCTTTGCATATTGTTATTCAACTTCTTTTCATTTTACTTTAATACTGTGTGGATGATTTTTTAAATTCTCCTCCCACTGTATCTGAAACTATTTTATTTTTCTCTCAGAACTGTGATTTAAGGGCAGAATAGTTAATATTCTAGCCACAATTCTAAAGCATGGGTATGAGAAAAAAAGAGAAGAGGGTAGAGAAAGGAAGAAGCTCAGCTAAGCTGTATGCAGTGTTTTTTTAAAAATAATTTGGGCCATATCTTCTTGGATATTGTTAAGTATCCTGAATTAGAGTTCATGTCCCACATGAGCGAGTACCTGTAGTGTTCAGAGTGTTTGCCTAATTTACCATATAATCCTGAAGCTTTTATTTCCATCAAAGAGCTGGCTCTGTTTCAATGTTGCCCATTTCACGTTTTTGTTGTTGCTGTTACTGTTTCCATTATTCCCTAGTCAGAAAATGAGGAAGATAAAAATACCCATTCACTTTTCTTCTCTCTAGATTTGTTTTATTGAGAATTTTCAGGATTTTGCCTAAGTGCATACATTTACTATGGTTACAGTTAGAATTTGTCTTCAAGTCTCTGATTACCAAGTTTATCATCATACTCAGTAAGTGCTTATAGACTGAATGCTTATGTCTGTTTCTAGGAAAATTTGCCTTCATTAGTAATATATTTTTTTATAGGTAATATATATTTTTTATAGGTAACTTTCTTATTTTTCTTTCTAGAAATGGGATTTGACCGATATAAAATGGTGGTGCACGTAGTGATTGGAGAACAAAGAGGTGAAGGAGTATTGTGAGTAATTGTTTTTTCCTTCTTGTTTTTATCCTTATATGTTTCTTATTAGGTATTCATCCTTTGGATGATTCAGTAAGATTGTGTCTGCAAGGGCGAGAGGAAAGGACAGTATAACAAAATGCATCTGTGACTCCAAGAGATCCTGATACTGCACAGTGAGGTTGGTAGTCTAGGCGAGCTCCACGGGGTGACTCACTTTTCGTAGTATACGTAGGCCAACAAGTCTTTTAGGGTTTATGTATATGTTCCCAAAGAAAGTATGAGATTATGCATGTATGTTTCCTCCCATATTTTTCGTTGCCTGTTTTTTGGTCCTACCACTCTCCTCAATTGATTTCTTTAATGTTGTCTGAAATCTCCTTTTTAGCAAATCAGACAGCTTCCTTTTAGCTCTAGTTATTGGCCTGTGCTTCTGCTTCTTAAAATTCACCCTGGTTTTATTGGCTCTGATGTCACTTATCTAACTTGTTTCTCTCCTGTTTTTTCTAACCGATTATTCTCTTTCTTTCACTGGTTCCCATTTATCCCCTACATCCCCAGCTGTGAGCTTTCTTCAAGGTTCAGTTCTTATTCTTTTGCTCTACTCTATGCTTTTTCAATGAGCTTATTCATTCTCATGACCTCAAACTGTCATTCTTGTATTGGTGAGTTCAAAATCTGTATTTCTTTTCCTATGCCCAAGTGTTAATCTCCTGTTTCTGTTTGTAAACAGTGCCAAGTATAGTATTTTGTAAGAAAGTACTACAATATTTGCTGAATGAATTTTAAAAATACCTGTAGATGATGTCATTGATAATTTTCACTATAGTATGTTAGATATAAAAGGAGCTATAGATATTTTCTAGTATCTAGACTCCCTTATTTTATAATGACACCCATGAGGTTTAGTATGATTTGTTCAAAATTTTAGATATGGCTGGTCTCAGGGTCTCAAGTGGAATCTAGCCTTCTGACTCCCAGCACAATGCACCTCACTCTGGTGTCCTCTACCATTTATTCAAAAGGCTTCAGGAGATTTCCTTGCTGTAGAGAGTCTAAGAAGTTCTTTACTATTTTGTCACCTCAGATTCAACATGTTCAGAGTTCTGAATTTCTTTTCTCTTTCTCTCCTTAAGTCAGTCTGTTGTTTTAAATTCTGTCTCTCAGTATTACCAAGGTTCCACGGACTTAGGCTTAAAATCTTGGAGTCTTCTTTTATCTTACTTAGCCATTACCTTCTCGCTTTGAATGCACTCTAATCAGATGCCAGGGCTACTTGACATCACCTTATCAGCACTTCTTGACTCTAATCTCTCTCCTCTATAGTTCATTTTGCATACCAGACCAATCTCCCAGGAGTACACCTTGCCTTCTTTTCACAAATTCTATATAGAGTTTGTTTCAAACCCTTTTAAGTATAAACTCCTTAAACTGACTTGGTTAAATGTGATCAAGCCAAACTTTAAAGCATGGCATACAAAGTTTCCCCTAGCCCCTTTAAAAATGCATATCATCTAAAATTTCAAACATTTGTAAAAGTTTAGGGACTAAGGAATTCCTATAGATATATTATTTAGCTTCAAAGGTTATCAGCACACACCTATGCTGTTTCATCTATACATCCACCTACTATCCCTGCCCTCACCAGATTATTTGGAAACAAATTCCAGTCATCATACCATTTCATCTGTAAATGTAACAGTGTATATATAAAACATAAAAGCCCTTTTAACATATAAAATATTATACACCTAAATATTGCCAGTGCTTAATATTATAAAATATTTACTTAGCTAGGTAACCCTGTTTTTTTAATATATACATATGCACATATACATATGTGCATTTGTATATATTTTTTTACAATTTGTTCAACTCAGGATACAGACAAAGTCCACACATTGTATTTGGTTGATAAATCTCTTAAATTTCAATGTATCATTTCTCTCCCTCTTTTCTCTCTCTCCTTCTCTCTCACTTTTTCTCTTTTTTACCCTGCCATTTATTTGTTAAAGAAATTGGATTGTTTGTCCCGTAGAGTTTCCTATATTCTGGCATTTACTGATAGTATCCCCATGGCATTGTTTACTATGTCTTCTATCTTCTTTATTTTTTGTAAATAAATTGTTAGATCTAGTCTTAGTCAGAGGTTGACTTTGGGCAAGAATATTGCATAGGTATTTAGTATACATCCTATTACATCTCCTCATGAGGCACAGAATGTCTTTTTTTTGTTATGATTGATCCTGGAGTTCAGATGTTGTTAGATAGATTCATTATAAAGTTCCCTAGGATCTTTACCATTAATGATTTTAGCAGCCTGTTATTCATCAGAGGTTACAAAATGGTGATCTTCTAATTCTATCATTGTTCTTTATTTTTTAGCTGGAATTCTATTAAGAATGACTTTTTTTCCCCCCCCTTTCAACTCTTTCGTTACAGTGAGGTATAGCTTGTACAGGAAAAGAGGGATAAATTTACCAATTTTCAGAATAATGAATTGGTTCTCTAAGCATCCATCAAAGGTTATTTTCTATCTATGAACCCACAGTTTAAATATATTTGATGTGTTTAAATCCATTGTAGTTATTATCCTTATTGGTACTCAAATTATCCCATCTTTGGCCATTGGTAGTTTCTTCAAATTAATTCCAGATTCTTTGTTTCTCTTACATTCCTTCTTGCCTGCCTTTCTCTCAAAACAAACCACACTAAGTAGGAGTCCAAGCCTGGTGCTGTGCCTCCCTGGTGTTAAGGACATACGCTCTCCTGTCTTGTTGATCTGCTGTCTTATTGCTCTGCTGTGTCCTCATATGCATGGTTAAAGATGGCTCAGTACTACACTTAGATTCTCTAAGGGAGGGAGATAGAAGTAAGGGTATGTGTCTTTCCATTTTCAGCACATTTAAGATGTGATTACATTATCTTCTGGTTTCCAGTGTTTTTATTACGAAGTCAGCTATAAGTCTTATTATTGATCTTTTGGAGGTGATGAGTCTTGCTTTTTCTAGCCACATTAAAATATTTTTTCCATTGTCTTTTTATTCTGCTATATATAATTTTTTTTGTTTTTATTCTTGGGGCTCTTTAATCTATTTTATATCAGCTTGGGAAAATTCTTAGAGTGCGGACATAGCTGACTCCATTTTGAAGCCAACCTACCAGTTTGACTTCTGAATGAATGAGCCCAGATTGGATCATTGATCCCTTCTCTCTTTCTTCCTAGTAGACTTTGGAATGTTTACAGAGGTTTTAGACTAGCCACAATTTCTATTATTTCTTCCTCTGGGGCAAGAAGTTCTAGATATTATCTGTCTCTTAGCTCATTCTGGCGCCAGGGTCTGCTGGCATCTGGTTTCTTTGTTCTCCCTGACATCCCACACAGTCCTTCAGAGCATACAGGTCTATTTCTGAGAGGGGATGAAAGAGGTTGAGATAGAGATCTCACTGTCTTATAGCTGCCCAAGACAAGTATTTCTTTTACTCTAAGTTCTCTATTAAACCCATTAACCAACAGGCTGGACTTATCTTTTTCTGTGGTCCTTCAGCCCCTTCAGCATTGGAAAGTCACTTTGCATACACTGCTTTTACATGAAACATTTAGCCATTATTTTGAAAATAAACTTTTAATATTTATTTATTTATTTATTTAGGCAACCCTTGGTTGACCTTACAGATTGCAAGGACCTTGTCAGCTTACAAGCTCCCTAGGTGGTCTCCCCTCCAAATAGTAACCAGGCCCAACCTTGCTTAGCTTCTGAGATCAGACAGAATCAGGCACATTCAGGGTGGCATGGCTGTAGACTAAAATAAACTTCTTATTTTAAAATAATTTTAGATTTGTAGAGAAGTTGCAGAGTTCTCGTATACTCCACATCTAATTTCCTCTATCATTAACATCCTACATTAGTATGGTACATTTGTCACAACTAATTAACCATTATTGATGCATTATTATTAACTGAAGTTTATACTTTATTCATATTTCTTAAATTTTTACCTAATGGTCTTTTTCTGTTCTAGGATCTTATCTAGGATATCACATTACATGTCTTTTTAAACTCCTCTTGGCTATGGCAGTTACTCAGACTCTCATTGGTTTTGATGACCTTGACAGTTTTGAGAAGTACTGGTTAGGTATTTTGTAGAATACCCATCAGTTGGGCTTTGCCTGCTCATGATTAGTCTGAGATTATGGGTTTTTGGGAGAAAGATCACACAGGTAAGGTGCTCTTCTTGCATACCATTTCATGGCACATATTATCAACATGACATATTACTGTTAATGTTAACTTTGATCGGCTGCCTGAGGTAGTGTTTGTCAGGTTTTGCATGGTGAGGGTACTCTTTCTCCCCCTTTTGTGCTATACAGAAAGAAATCACTGTGTGAAGCCCACACTTAGAGAACAGGGAATTATGCTCCACCTCCTTGAGGGCATATATCTACATAAATTATTTGGAGTTTTTCAGCACAGGAGATTTGTCCCTTCTCTTTCACTTATTTATTTATTCAGTCATTTAGTTATTAACAGCATGGACTTGTGGATTTTACTGCTTTGGATCATAATCTTGTACTATTTTATTTTTTGTTCTAATTGTTCCATCTTTGGCCATTTGAGCACTTTCAATTGACTCCTGGGTCCCTTTGACATATTCTACTATTGCAGGTTTTTTTGAGCACTTCCTTACTTACTGGCTCTATATTATTCATTCCCTGCCTCATCCTAGAATCATGCATTTCTCCAAGGAACCTTTGTTTCTTTTATTGGAGAATGGCATTAGAAACTAGTGTCTGGGGGCTAGGTGTGACCATTATCTTTTAAAATATTGCTTCTGCTCCATTTGCTCTCTGCTCTCCTTTTTAGACTTCAGTTACATGTATTTAGATCCTTTTTACTGTATTCCACATGTCTCTCATGCTCTTGACTAAATTTTTTTTCTCTTTGCTTCTGTTTGGATATTTTTCCATTGAACTGCCTTTCAGTTGACTAATCCTCTTTTCTGTTGTGTCTAATATGCTGTTAAACCCGCCTACTAAATTTTTAATTTCAGTTATATTTTTCAGGTCCAGAATTTCCATTTAATTCTTTTTTATAGATTCTAATTTTCTAGTGAGATTCTTTATTTTTACTGTTTATGTTCTCTATCCTCCTCTCCCTTTTAACATTTTGCTCATAGCAGTTATGTTTAAGTCATTTTCTGTTTATTATCTAGATCATGTGTGTTTCTGTTCTTTTTTTTTTCTTGATAATCCTTCATTGTGCTCTGCCTCTTGGCGTGCTAAGTTTGGATCCTGGACATTATGTTAAAAGAATTGTAGAACCTTCAGATACTATTATTTTCTTCCAGAGAGGGTTTACTGTTTCCTTTGCTATTTGGTAATAAGGTCAGATACTGAGCTGAGTTGAGGTTGGGTTGAAGTTTTGCTAAGGCTCTCTATCTTTAATTTGTATTCTTCTTTCTTGAATGTTAGCCCTCCAGATCATTCAACCATGAACCTAGAATGTTCACTGGAACCTAAACCCTGGCAAGTACTGACTTTTAGTATTTGTTTTCTCAGCATAAAACTACTCTTCATTTCAGAATTTTTTTCCTTAATGTATTAGTTTCCTATTGCTGCTGTGACAAATTACAAGCCAGGTGGTTTAAAACAGCACACATATAATTTTATATTTCTGAAGATCGTAATCTGAAATGGGTTTCATTAAGCTAAAATCAAGATGTTGGCAGGACTGTATTCCTTCTGGAGGCTCTAGGGGAGAGTCCGTTCCTTTGCTTAGTCCAGCTTTTAGAGGCTGCCTGCATCCCTTAGCTCATAAACCTTTCTTCCATCTGCAAAACCAGCCGTATACTGTCTTCAAATATTTCTCTGACTCTGACCTGCCTGCCTCCTTCTTTCTTTTATAAGGACCCTGTGATTACATTGAGCCCAGCTAGGTAATTCAGGCTACTCTCCCCATCCCAAGATCCTTAATTTAATCATATATCTGTAGAACCCTTTTGCCATGTAATCTAGCATATTCACAGATTCTGGGGTTTAGGACATATTTGATGCATGTGTGGGGGTGGTGGCACTATTTTGCCCATCACACTTAGTTTTCTAAGTTCCTGCTTACACACTTTCAGAATTCAGCACATGTCTTGAGAGAAACCTATCATGTGACATTAAGGCTTAGTCTGTTCTCTCCTTTTTTATAGGGCTCTTGGTCCTTCATGTCTCCAGTTTTATCTCCCTATCCTGCAAGACTGCCATCAGTCCTGTTGGTGTATTTTTCCCTCAGTAACTGGTCCTCTACTTGGCCAAAACCCAAAACCAGATTCTCAGCCTCTGGCCATGCTCCCAGAGTTGGCAAATGCCCCAGGGAGAACTCTGCTACAGAATATCAGTTTATCTCCTTGTGGTTCATCTCTCTAGAATTTTGGCTGATCTAGTCCTGTTTGCTTCAGCAATTCTCTGATTCATTTTATCCAGTTTTTCTAATTGATCTTGGTGGAAGCACTGACTTGCTACAAACTGTTCAATCATATTTCTTCTGAGTACTTTTGACACAACTTTATAAATATGTATAAATATATATTTAAATATAGCATTCTTTTTGATATAGCCCAGGATTTTGATATGACTCAGATATTTCTGGTTTATCTTGTACATTTCCACCATAGACCTAGAATTGGCTATTTTTCCAAGGACCTCTGGTTCCTTTTATTGGAAAATGGTGTAGAGAATCCTCTATATTATTTACACCTAGCATTTTGCACATATATTATACTCAACAAATATTTGTTAGATAAATTTTATATTTTTATCTTTACTTGGTTCTACTCAGCTTAAATACCACTTCCTTCATGAAGTTTTCTTTGGCTTTTTCTACTCTAAATTTTTGTAGCACTTCTACAGATTTAATTCAAATATTTTGCGACTTGGACTTAGAGTTTGGAACTACATAGGCACCACAATCCTTTTTAATCCTAATAATGGATAAATTAGCACCAACTCTACATTATCTTATTCTTCCAATGTGTGTTACTTTATTCACCTAATTAAATTGAAAAGTTAAGATAGAGACAGATTTTATTCTTTCTGGACCTATAGTATTTGCTAAGTAAATTCTTGTTGATTGATTAATTAAGTAGACTTATTTTATTTCATTTTATTATTTTATTTTATTGTTGCAGCTTAGAAATAGATAGATTTTTTTTCTTTTTTTTAGGTGAGGCAACCCTTGCTTGACCTCACAGATTGCAAGGACCTTGCCAGTTTACAATCCCTTATTTTTATATTTATTTATTTTTATGCCTACAGCACCTGGTCTTCCTAGGTGGTCTCCCATCCAAGTATAACCAGGCCCAACCCTGCTTAGCTTCCGAGATCAGACTCCTGGGGCCGGGCTTGTTCAGGGTGGCATTGCTGTAGACAGAACTTTTTTGATTTAAGAATGTGTAAAACATTAGGCTAGGGGGAGCTCTTCTATGTAAAACTTTAAAAAAAGCTTTTAAAAATGAACCAACATAATATGGTATATGTATATTTTTCAAGTCTATAAAGCTAAATTGCCTAGGTTCAAAGTGAAGCTTTGTCACTTACTATTTGAATGACCTTGGACAAGTTTACTTAATTTCTCTGACCCTCAATTTTCATGTTTATTAAATGGGTATAATAATAGTATGTACCTCATAGGGTTAAGTGAGTTAATCCATATAAAGCACTTAGGCCAAATAAGCACTCAGTAAATGTTATCAGTAAATCATATATGTATATTTAATAAAAAATATAAAAATTACTTTTTTTATTTAACATTATATTGTGAACATCTTTTTATGTTTAACTTTTTTTTTTCCCCCTTTGGTAAAAAATTGTCTTTAAGAGCTGCATAGAATTTCATTGCCGAGAAATACTCTAATTTCATTTACCAGTCTAATGCTACTGAACATTTAAATTGTTTGCATTTTTTAATTGGCTTTTGACTGACATTTTTTGTTACCCAAGAACTGTGGAGAGGAAAATGTCCAAACAGATAATTTAGAGGTTGCATAGCATGCTGTAGAGATAATACTGGATTTAGAATTAGAAGATCAAATTCTGCTTTATAGTTTTACCCCTTTCTTTTCTAGGTTGGAGTAAATAATCTATTGGATCCTTTCCAGACTTACCTTCTCATATTATTGTGCAGGAATTAAGTTCATTTTAGTTGCAATTCTTATGTATTATTTCCTCTAAAAGTCACACAAATATTTTAACTAAAGTACTTTATGTAACACAGCTTCCTACTGAGAGACTTCAAGGTGGTGACTCCTTGATCTATCAGGCAGCTAGTCAGAGTCTGAGGCTGCTAGACCCCTCCCTGGGTTGGTCACCTCCAACTGCAAGCAGCTTAATCTATGACTCCAGTTCCTTCTACTTTACCTAGTATACTCTGCTGTACAAATAGGATTTCTGTGTACCAACCTGTGAAAAGGTTCGGAAGTACTAATTTAAAAGAATGTATCAAGGAAAATTTTTCCTGCTGGCAGATATATATATAGTTCAGATCCTTGTTATAATGTTGATAACTCTTCATTCTTTGATGTTTTAGCATGGCTGCTCGCTGTTTCTGGGATGCTGACACTGACAACTACACTCATGATGTTTTCATGAATGTAAGTCTATTTGGAAACCTTTTCTTCCTTTCAGAGGACACTGGGGCATTCCAAATCAAATTATTTAATATTCATTAAGATTATTAATTTTAGACGTTTGTCTTAGATTCCTTCTGGATGAGATGATTTTTCTGTTCCTTTTTATGTTACTAAATCAGAAATCTAGTGTGCTGCTTATACGCAAGGAGACTTGTATGTGTGCAGATGAGGTAACTCTTCACAGGTTTGAATTTGGGAATAGGCTATTGTTTAGTTAGTGCTAATAGACACATAGCACTTTGCTAAGATGCAAAGAAATTTGAGTGGTGGGATTCTATGAACAAAGGTGATTTTCTTTCAGTAATAAAATTAATTTATCTTAGAGCTATTTATCAAAACTAAACTAAATTAAAGATGAATTTTAAAACAAGTTTTCATTGTAGATATTTTAATCATATGTTATTATTTTATACTCCCAGAGATTATCTCCTCTTCTACCCAAATGCTCCCAGGTTGTAAATTAGCAGAGTCAGAACTAAGTATTGTAGCATAGAACAGAAAATGGATTGAGTGAATTAGAAGGGAATTTCCACTTCCAGCTCTGTAACTTTCTAATTGACTTAATTTAGGTAAGTCATTCGATTTTTTTCTGATTGTGTCCATAACATTAGGAAATTATACTAGGTTTTTCCAAACATCAATTATCAGTTATTAAAGATTTCAGGATTGGATTTTAGAGCACAGGATTGGTGAGGGAGATATCTAAAAATCATTTTTGAGAGACTGGTATAGGTTGTTAAGTTAGTACCTGTAGTTCATTTGGTTGAGTTGAATATTCATTTAGGTGCTATTTTCAGCTCTTAAAGCACTTTATTATTTGGGAGAAGATTTTGGGAAGCACCCATAGAAGATGAGGAAATAAGAGGAAGAGAGAATGGCATATTGATTTGATAATTAGTGTGGACAATTGGGGCTAAATCCTGCGGAGAACTCTGGGTGGCACTGTAGAACAGAGCCAATCAAAATGGGGTCCACAGACCTGGGCTGTGAACTGCTTGTTATAGCTTGTTATAGATGAGATAACTATATATATTGAGTGTAAGGGTTTAGAAACTCTTATAGGAATTTGACAACATAATTTTATGTCCATCGAATCTTATAATAAAAGGTTTAGGCTATATTTGTATGTTTCTTTTTAATTTCATTTTTCTAGTTATTAATTTTAATTGTAATTTACAAAAGTATCAGTGTGTGAGGGATTGGAAATTTGCAAACAAAAAGCAGGTCCCTCACCACAGATAGTGCTGTTATAGAACACAGCTCACAGTTATCCCACCTAGGGAGCCAAAAGATGGACAAATGAATTTTATAAATTAAGAACAAACATCCAGAGACCATTTTACCTTATTCAGAATTTATGATAAAGTGCTATTATTTTATTATCTGTGGTACTATAATATAGTTCCATGAGTTAGATAATGCATTTACCCTAAAAAGTGCAAAGCATTTCACATATTATTTATTTGATAAATCAAGAAAAATGGGAATACTTATTTTGTGAGTTTACATTACATAAAGTTCATTAGTTTGCATTTTATTTCTTCATTCTAAAAATCTAACTCTTTACTCATCCAGCATTCTGGATTTGTTTATGTGTGTTTTCTGTTTTGTTTGTTTTTTAGGACAGCTTGTTCTGTGTTGTAGCGGCTTTTGGCTGTTTCTACTATTGAATCTTTGAAAGCTGGGAAAGAATATGACCATGAAGAAATATGACCTTTTTTATATTATTAAATTTGACAAAATAAAGATAACTTAGCATTTTGGCAACTTAGTCTGTTCAGTTTTAGACCTTATAATGTTTTGATTTTGTTATGTCTTTATTACATTTGAAAAGTAGAGAAAAAAGTAGGGGAAAATCCTTAATCCACTTATTCTACATAACCAACTATAAATGTTTTAGTATGTTTTCTACCAGTGTTTTTAATTTGCAGGGTTTAAAAAAATCGTATTTACAATTTTGTAACCTGAGTTTTTGCTTCTCATGTTGTACAGTTTTTATGTCATTTTATTTGTTATGATTTTCATAAGCATAGTTTAATAGTTGTATTTAATCCATTAGGTTATACCATTAGTTATTTTTGATATGTCCTTATTGAGGAACTGACTTTCCACAATTCCACAAAAAAGAGAACCCTAAGAGCCTCCACTTCTTGTTTGCACATTAACTTCCTGTACTATTGTCCAAAGGAGGACACATCTTCCTTGTGGGCTCTGTACCTATCCCAGAGTTGGCCTGCTTCACCTTCTACCACCCCCTTTGCCTATAACCAGTGTAAATTCTTTCAGATAGCTCATCCCCCCACAACCCATGTGATGTATAAAAAACACTTGCAAACTCCAGGGCAACAGAAATGTATGTCTTTCTCACCTAGCCATGCTACTAGTGGTTTGGACTTCATGCCCCAAAACCAGTCTTTTCGACTAGCATTTTTGGTCCAATAAAACCTTTCTTTAAAAAAAAAAAGACTTTCAGTTTAACAGACCCATGTTCAAATAATTATTTGAAACTCAAAAGGGAAAGGGTCACAATTTAAATCCTTTTTCTCCCTAGAGGCTCCTCAGCAAATGCATGTTTTACCCATCCTTTCTTCTTGGCCACTTTCAAGACAAGCATGTAAACAAAGATAAAAATGAATAAATAAGGAAATACATTAAAAAGTTTTTTTACATATTCCATAACATTATCTACTTGCCTTACATTTATAGATTCTAAAGGGACCCTCCAAAGTTTCATTCTAGCAAAGGAAAATGTTTCTCTTCACCATATACCCTGCCATGTGATTTCCTATGAATAGACTCCCTTGGATCTGCTTGTCAACCTAAGAAACATCCAAACCTATAGAGAATTTTTATAAGAACTTATTTGAGCCAAACTGATGACACATGCCAAAGAGCAATATCTCAAATGTTCCCCAGAATAACAGGTTGCAGCAGCAGTTTACTGTTTCTTTTATGCATGTGAGTTTAAGGAGGGAACATATGGAAGATTACATGAAGGTGGGAGAAAGCAAGGCAGGCACACAATTACAGGATTGTTAGTCTTGAGGGTGGCAGAAGAACTTTAAAGGCGTATTAGCCTAGATGCATAGAAACAATGGACAAGGCTTGCTTAAAGCAAAGATAAGGCTGCCCAATTAGGAATTTGTGATCAGGTCTCCCTTTTTCCACATGCTCCTGCTTAATGGGCTGTCAGTTGATCCTGAGGGATCATTTTTGGTGAGTTGACCGTTTCAGAAATAACAGGGCTCATTATATTAATTAGATGTATAGGTTCAAAATAAAATGCACAGGCTCCCAATATTCAGGAAGGGGTTTGGGGCCAGCTACAGGTTTTCACTGGACTTGGTTGGCGGACTTCACTTCTCTTTACATCACCCAGCAGGGAAAGGTTGGCGCTGTGGCGAAGGAGTCGCAGACCGTGTATCTTTGCCGGAAGGCGTCACGGTCATCTGAATTATGGATGCCTAGCACTGCGCCGGGTGCTGGGGATGGAACGAAAAGGACCAAGACTGGCAGCTCTGCGTGAGGGGGACCAGAGCTCGGGCTGGGCCAAAGGGGAGTGGTGGAGTTGACGCTTCTTGACGAACTGCTGGGGAGCACGCGTGACGGTTCACGTCCATCCCATCAGGAGAAAGCGTCTTCACCGGATACTGCAGCTCCGACGGGGACCGACCTTTTCGCCAAGTCTGCGGTCTGCTTGGTGTCTCTGCTGTCGGTCCGTCCCTCCGTGGCTCTGTGGAGGCGGAACTACTGTGTCCGGGGTTGGGTTTTTTCTGGGAAAAGTTGTGGTCGGATTGACAAGCGGGCGGCCAGTAGGCGGGACTTCCGGCCCGCTGTTCCATGAGCCGCCTTTCCCGGGCGTCTCCCCGCAACCTCCCCGACTCCCCTTGTCCGTGACGCTGCGCCCCGGGGAAATCCGACCCGACCGGGTCGGAGTAACGCGAACTCCAGGTGAAGACCGGGTGCGTGCGTGCGTGCGTGCGCGCGCGTATCCTTGCGGCTCTGTTTGAGAGGAGAAACGGTGGGGCTGCGACCGCGAGGAGACCGAAAGAGTGGGTCAGTGACAGAGGGCGTGTGAGGCGCGGGCGGCGGAGCCGCCGAGACCCGTGGGCAGTGACGGGGTGGGGACTGTGACCGAGATGTAGCTGCTTCAGGGGGTGCGCGACCCAGCAGCCGTGACTGCAAGGGGACTCCGACCTTGGAGAGCACGAGGCAGAGGTTGTTGCTAGAGAACTATGACCAAGGAAGTGTGAGGCGGTGACTGCGAAGGGACTGTGACCAAAGGCCAGTGACTCAGAGAGACTGACCTGTGGAAAGTGGCTGTGAGGAGACTCTGACCTCCTGGGACACGAAGCAGCGGCTGGGGAGAGACTCCGACTAATTAGCAGTAACTTTGAGGGGCTGAATTCGAGAAGAGAGTGGGACCCGCGTAGCGGACACGGTACTGGAGGGTCGTTCGGTCACGGGGTGCGACGGAGTGGCTGCGACTGGGCGGAGAAAGTCTTTAGGACAAACTTCTTGTGGCTGAGAGACTTAGCACTAACTCACAGTTTCTTTCTCTGTGAATGGGAAGTTTGGACTACATTAATGTGACCTAAACCGTGGGTTCCATCCGGTTCTTGGGTCGTGAAATCAGTTAGCAGATGGCCCCAGAGTTTTGTTTTGTTTTTTTTAACATGCAGTAGGATGTAAATGTTCAGTGTGTTCACATAGTAAGGGTCAGTATTGTTTCCAGGAACTAGTTTCAGGTATGTGTATATGAGATTATGTAAAATGGATTTCATATATGTGAAAATACATAAAGTGAAATGTAGTAAAAAAAAGTTTGAAAACATTGGACTAGATTATTTCTGAATTTTTTTTTTCAAGTGTAAAATGCTATGGTTCTATGATTAGGGAACCGTTTGGAAGTACAAAGTTGCAATTGAGAGGACTGGACCTGTGGTTGAGGCACAGGCTGTCAGATAGACTTAACTGGAGACAGCTTCCCAAACATAATTCAGGGGAATAGTTATGATTGAGGCCTAAAACTGAGGATCTCATTTGGGAGAACCAGAACTTATGTATTGAATTAGTAACAGTGACATGTAGAGGCAGTGAGGATATGAGGGTTTATGATAGGAAAAACTGCTAGGAACAGACATTGAGGAAGGGGAAGCTTTAGGGAGGGTAGGGACAAGGAAGAGAACAGAAGATAGAGACAGAAAACATTCTGCCAAAAATAAAATGGGCGTTGGAAGATATGCTGTTCAGGGTTGGTTGGATTGTTTTTCCAATCTTGATATTTAGTGATTATGCACGTACAGAGAATTGCTAGTAAAAAGATATTAGCTGAGAATACATTTTGGTGCAGTAGTCAGTGGTAAACATGATGACCATCGTGGAGAAGAAAAGATGACTCTGGGGAGGTCAGTGATGATGACTAGAATGCCACCTGGGAGAGGCTTTAATGTATTTAGCTATTCAGATCAGTGATTTATGCAAGATTGGCACTGGGAATGATACTATGCTGTGGGTAATTCGTGTGATGTTTTCCCTGCTGGTTTTATCTTCTACTGATTCCTTTTCAGGAGGGCTGTTGGTGATGCAGATGTAATGAACTGAAGTGGTTTCATTACCTCCTCCTTTCTTAACAACCCTTTGTAGAAGGTGCTACTGATTGTGCCATCCAATGTTTTTTATAATATGTAATAGAAGAATTTTGACTTATCATACACTGTATCTGTTAACCTAATAGTTAGTTACCCACTATATACACATATACACTTTGTGAGAAGAGAGTTCAGAAAGATTCTTGAATGGGCATGGTGAGAGATAGACTTTGTTTAGCTTAAAAATGGCTAGTTACACCTTGTTTTCTAGAACATTAGCTGTTTACTTGGCTTACATTCTACATAACTAAAAGGAAATACTGAAGAATTTCTTTCTAGAACAAAATATATGCTTCAATGTAACCGAGCATAGAAGAGGAGACATTTAGTCTGGGGACTGCAGCACTGGCTCTAGCGTCTTTTGTGTTTGCTGAATGATATGGTTCTTTTTGACGTACCCTGCTTTGCAAATTACCTCCAAAAACCAGTATAATGGCCTGATTGATAAAGAATAAACTTTATTCCTTCCTCAGCCTATGATTTCTCCTCCCATAAACAGGTGAGGTTTTATTTTTCTTGGGGACCTCCTTTCTGGATATTTGATCCCTTAAGGAGAATGATCTAGTCAGCTAGAGCCTTAGATTCAGAAGTCCTAGGTTGCTTTATCTAACGTTAACATTGACTCACTCTGTGGCTATGGAGAATTACTGCTTTCTCTGGTTTTAGATTTTCGATAACTGTGGCAGAGGTAACTACTTCTGGGTAAACAGCCCTTTAATAATCTGAAATGTATATGTATATTCACCAAAT
Organism: Cynopterus sphinx; assembly: GCA_030015415.1. Lineage (NCBI taxonomy): Eukaryota > Metazoa > Chordata > Mammalia > Chiroptera > Pteropodidae > Cynopterus > Cynopterus sphinx. The sequence goes on from CM057380.1 coordinate 50,450,415, forward strand.
TTTGGATACAGTCTCATGGAATATGTAAACTGCATGATTTCCCTGTGGAGCTGTCTAACCTTTAGATTAGACATGATTCCCTGAGGGAGTTAAATAACTTTTCCATGTTCTAAATGCTGATGAAAATTAATATATGAAATATTTATAGAAAAAGCATAATCACTTGCTATTGTTATTGCATAACTCTGATCTCAAGTCAGATATCTGACTTTTCTACTACTAGAGCTAATACTCCCTCCTGAACCAAACAGAAATGTCTCTTATACCAACATTTGCATTACCTAAAATAAATTGGAAAGAATAAATTTTTCTAGCAGTCATGATTTTTGATAGATTTTTTTTTTTTTCAAATAGAGACTGTAAACTGAGAGCATTGAATTGTGAGAGTTCTTTTTTGCTCAAAATTGTGGCTGCTTCTAGATCTTTTATGTTATTACCACATCAGTCACATTAGAAAAACAATATGACTTAGGAGGAAGAGAATGTGATTGGAGCTCTAGGCTCCATCCTTCTGCTTATATCCTCAGAGGATGACTTCCAGCACCTCTTTCCTAAGCTTAAACCTCTCTGTTTCCAGTCCTAGACTTCTTTTTTCACAATACTCTGTCAAATGAGTACCCGGACACATGTTTGAAGTTTGATTTGTCTTCGTAATTGCTTTATGAATGTTTGTGGCAAAATTTAAATTCTAACTTCCTTCTATAATTCAGTCAGTAAATTCAGGGAATGTTCATTTTTACATACTCAGTTTGCAGTATATGCCAGAGCTGTACTCCAGAAGAAAAAAAAACAAAACCGAGTCTGGCATATATATTTGACACTGTGTAAGGTTAATTTACATACATTATCTCATTAATATAAATAATCAAATTGCCTTTATTTTACATTTAAAAATCAGATTAGTAGGTAGAAATATAGCAGGCGTGTGTGTGTGTGTGTGTGTGTGTGCGTGCGTGCACATGTGCTTTTTTTTTTCTCCTTTTGGTAACACTTCTTGAAAGTTGAATGTTACATTAGTTTGAAACTTTCTATGTTTGGACTAGAATGACTACCAATGAACCAGAGGAACCCATGGGTTCACTAGGCTGTTATATCACATTCACAATATTTGCAAACCATTTTAAAAGTGAGAGCTACTAAAAATAGTGACATATGATCTTGGCTATATACTAGAGAACAAATGAGTGTATGACACTTAACAGAAAGCAGGTAGTTTTTTTTTTTAATCTACAGAGAATTACCTTAGATGTGATTATATTTGTTTGTTTATTTATGGGCCCAAGAGCAGAAATCTTAATCTTTTTTTGAGTCATGATCTCTTTCAGCAGTATGGTGAAATCTTGTGGATTCCCTTTTTGGAATAATATATACATATATACATATATATCTATATGTATCACATTTTATTAATCTCATTTATATTTATATTAATGAGATGAGATATATATATATTGCATTTCATTAATAATAATTTTTTCAATTACAGTTGGTATATAATATTAATTACTTTCAGGTGTACAACATAGTGATTAGACTTTATATAACTTATTAAATAATCACCCAAATAAATCTAGTATGCATCTGATACCATACATTATTATTACAATATTATTTAACACATTCCTTATGCTATAATTTACATCACCAGGACTGTTTTGTAACTACCTGTTTGTATTTCTTATTACCCTTTCCCTTTTTCATCCCCCAGCCCCCACCTGTCTGGTAACCATATCTCTGAGTTTCTTTTTTATTTGTTTATTTTGTTCTTTAGATTCCACATGTAAGTGAAATCATGGCATTGGTCTTTCTCTGACCTACTCTACTCAGCACAATACCCTCTAGGTCCATTCATGTTGTCGCAGGTGCCAAGATTTCATTCTTTTTTATGGTTGAGTAATATTCCATTGTATATATATATATCACCTCTTCTTTATCCACTCATCTAATAGACACCCAGGTTACCTCCATATCTTGACTATTGTAAATAATGCTGCAGTGAACATATGGATTCACATATCTTATCAAAGTAGTGTTTTGGGTTTTTGGTTTGCTATTTATCTTTGGATAAATACCCAGAAGTGGGATTATTGGGTCCTTCTTTGTCTCTTGCTGTAGCCTTTGTTTTAGAGTCTATTTTGTCTGGTAAAAGTATTGCTACCCCAGCTCTTTGCTTTTGTTTTCATTTTCATGAATTATCTTTTTCCATCTCTTTACTATTAGTCTGCATCTCTCAATCTGAAGTGGGTTTCCTGTAGGCATCATATGTAGAGGTCTTATTTTCTTATCCATTCAGCTACTCTATCTTTTGATTGGAGCATTTAATCCATTTACATCTAAAATAATTGTTGGTAGATATGTAGTTATTGTCATTTTATTTATATTTTTTAATCTTATTTTTTTTTTTTTCTTAAAGAAGTCCCCTGAACTTTTATATAATACTGGTTTGGTGATGATGAACTCGTTTAGCTTTTTCTTGTATGGAAAGCTCTTGATCTGTCTTTAGATTCTAAATGATAGCTCTACCCAGAGTAACCTTGGTTGTGGGTCCTTGCTTTTCATTACTTTGAATTGTTTCATGCCAGTCCTTTTCAACCTGAGAAAGCAGCTGACGATCTTATGGGAGCTCCTTTGTAGGTAACTAACTGCTTTTCTCTTGCTGCTTTTAAAATTATCTTTGTCTTTAATCTTTGGCACTTTAATTATGATGTGACTTGGGGTGAATTTCTTTGGGTTCATCTTATTTGGGATTTTCTGTGCTTCCTGGGCTTCTATGTCTATATCATTTGCCAGGATAGGGAAGATTTTTGTCATCATTTCTTCAAATTGATTTTCAATTACTTGCTCTCACTTTTATCCTTCTGGTCTCTGTGATATGAATGCTGATGTGCTTGATGTTGTCTCAGAGGTCCCTTAAACTATCCTCAATTTTTGGATTCTTTTTTCTTCTGTGGTTCTTCTGTGGTTCTGATTAGGTATTTTCTATTAGTGTATCTTCTCAATTGCTGATTTGAGCCACTGCTTCATCTAATTTGTTGATTCCTCCTATGATATTCTTAATTTCTGACTGGTTCTGTTTTTATGTTTTTTTTTTTATCTCCATTTTTGTGTTTTTTGTCTGTTAAATTCTTACTCACCTACTCTTACCCTGAGTTTGTTGAGCATTCTTATAAAAAGTATTTTGAGCTTTTCATCTGGTAGATTGCTGTTTCCATTTTATTTAGTTCTTTTCTGGAGCTTTGTTCTGTTCTTTCACTTGGCACATGTTTCTTTGTCTCCCCATTTTGGCTGCCTCCCTGTGTTTGTTTCTATGTGTTAAGTAGGGCTGCTATGTCTCCTGTCTTAGTAGAGTAGCCTTATATAGTAGGTGTCCTGTGGGGGCCAGAATTGCAATCTTCCCTCGTCATCTGAGTCAGATGCTCCAGGTGTGTCCTCCTGGAGCCTTGGTTGCTGTTTGCACATCAGTGGGAGAGATTAACCCTTAGGCTGATTGGTTGTGAGGACTGGCTGGTGACGACAGTGGAGTAGCTGTTGTGCAGGGGCTGACCCTATGGAGCAGGATTCACTTTAGCAGGGCACTGGTGCCTGCCCAGTTGGACTTTGTGTGGTCCTCAGATGTGGCTCCGGGAGGTACTCCAGCTCAGTCCAAGATAGCCACAGGGTATACTAGCTCTGAGGCCTCCTGGGAGGGGCTCCACCAGAGGCCAAGTTCAGCCTCAGCCTGTGTACTGCCCAAGGCCACCTGACAGGAACCACCAAGCAGTCTGCAGATGGCCGCCACCCATGCTGGGCTTGGACATGTCTCAAGAAGTCAGGCCAAGAACTGAGGCTGTTTCTAGTGCCAGGCTGGAGGCTACTCAGCAAGAGGTATGGGGCATACTGAGGCCATATGCTGCTTGTTTGGGTTTTGTGAACCTTTGAGAGATTTCAGAAAAGTCCACAGCATGAGCCAAGACAGGCCATTTGAATGGACAAGCCACTGGCAGTGGCTTGGGTGGGCCTGGAAGTTGGATGGGGAGGGATCTCGGAATCACCAGGTTAGTGACATAAACTGAAATAATCCTGTATCAGGAAGTTATCGTACAATTTCTTGAAATAATCCTATTCCTGGTACTGCCTTTCACTTAGAACTGTTTGCATAGTCTAGGTGGAATTTGCTACCAAATTATTAATAAACCTGGTCCTGTCTTCATCTAGGATAGGAGTTGGCAACCTTTTCCCAAAGGGCCAGGTAATAGATATTAGGCTTTGCAGGTCATATGGTTTCCATTGCAATTACTCAACTCTGCAGTTGTATCTCAAAAGCAGCCATAGACAGTACATCAAAGAATGAGGATGGCTATATTCCAATCAAACTTGAATCACAGAAACAGGCAGTGGGCCATTTTTGGCCTGCAAGCTGTAGTTTGCTAACCTCTGATCTAGGATGTCTGATGGTTCTTGAATCCAGTCCTTCTTCCCCATTATGTGTTAGACTTAGCCTCTCTCAAGCTTCAGGCTTCAAAGGTTTTATGCAAGGGATGTTGTGATTACACTGTTATCTGTAGAAGGGCCTGAATATACAGCAGATGACATGATGAATACCAAGAGTATTGGCTGCACTTTAACATAGGCATTCACAGAAATTGGCCTCTTAGAGCACCCATTTATTAAGCTTTACAATGGTAGAAGCATGTACAGATCCTGAATATGAAGCATGTTTACTCAGCTTTGGAACTGAGCATTGATATGCTAGTAGAAAATTACTGAGCATAGGATATTACTGAGGAAGATAATAATGCAGGCCCAGAGATGGGGGAAGCAAGAATAGAATGCAAAGGAAAAATTTATGTCTCTTTTTGCAGGTAGTTCCCTGTAGTACTCAGCCAAATTTGTTTTTATCTATCAATCTATCTATCTATCTATCTATCTATTTATCTATCTATCCATCCATCCATTGTTTTTTATTTTTATTTTTTAGGTGAGGCAACCCTAGGTTGACCTCACAGATTGCAAAGACCTTGTCAGTTTACAATCTCTTATTTATTTGTTTGTTTGTTTTTTGTTTGTTTGTTTGTTTTTTATGCCTACGGTACCTGGTCTTTCTAGGTGGTCTCCCATTCAAGTACTAATGAGGCCCGATCCTGCTTAGCTTTCGAAATCAGATGGGATTGGGCTTGTTCAGGGTAGCATGGCCGTAGTACTCAGCGAAATTTGAATTAGAATTTTGAAACTATTTAGATTGTTGCATAGCTTAAGAAGTAGAGTCCAACTCTTTCACCCTGGGGTGCTTACTAGATCTTTTGACGGGGAAGTAGAATAGAGAGGATTGGGTGAGAGGGGGAGTCCCTAGAACAGCTCTTGTAGGAGCCTGTAATATTTAAAACACAAACATGTATATGCCAGTGCCCAGGTTTTGTGTCCTTCAGGACATTCATATTGAAAAAAAATATTTGACTGCTTATTCAACTCAGTATCTTCTCCCTCCTCCTCCCTCATGCACATTTCGACTTATTCTCTGTACTTCCTTAGTAGCAAAATTGTTGCATCCAAGTAGGCATTTCTTGGAACATTGAAAGAACAAAGCAAGCAGTGTGTTTCGAAAGGTGAGTCAGCAGAAGTGGAGCCAGATTTTGTGAATCTGAGTAAAAATCACAGGCACAGTACTACATTCTGTATCTTGAAAGCAATTTGGAGACATTAATACACTTAATAGGAGGCAGGGTGGTTGATGGTGTGGGCAGTTATGCCATATTTAGAATCTGTTCTCGAATGGGAAATTTAAGTGACTAAGATGAGGTGACTGACTAGGGACTGAGTAGGTAGCAGCATTGGAAAGATCAGGCCTTACAAATGCTGCATTCTGACTGTCAGCTCCCATTGTCTCTTTTGCTATATCTAATTTTGACAAAAAAAATTTTTTTGGAAGATAAACCACTAAGGAAACACGAAGTTTCGGCCTACCCAATTGCCACATGAAGGAGGCTCTGTATTCTATCTCTCAAATATTTTCATTCTGGCTCATCTCAGTTTAATTAATGTGGTATTATGGCTGGAAGCAAAATCAGTTATAAAATATTAGGCAATTACCCACTCCTCATCCCCATTTTGATATTCTACTGTATTGGCTTTGAGGAGGTGCCATCTTTTGCCAACCCCATCACCTGCTGGACAAACTAATTTTAAGCCAGACTATGTGTGTATTTTTTCTTTCCTCTTAAATGTAGATATTTAAAGCCACCTCCATTTTTAGGGCCATCAGTGTAGAGTTTGGGAAGTATGGATCCTCATTGTTGGAGGTATTCAGTGGTTATTGGGCAATTGTTAATGTTGTAAAGGTGGTGTGGATTTAGGTACAGCTAAATTTCAGTAAAAAAGCCAGCATGTATTTACTGTCCTCAGTATGCCTTCATCCTCCCACATACCTTTTGTCAGCAACAAAGTTGATATGTTCCAGCATAGGGAAACGGGGTAATTTTGACATTATTTTAGGTGTTAATTATTAAATTATTACATATACTTTGTGGTACATAAGTAAAATGTGAGGGAACATGGGAATGGTCTAAGAGAGCCAGTGGAAAATGAAAAAATTTGACCTATAAAGTCAAAGTTTTAAAATTAGTAGTAGTTCTAGAGCATCTTTCCCCAATCTTTTTGGCATCAGGAACTGGTGCCCCTATGAGAAGCTAATGCCTGATGATCTGAGGTGGAGCTGAGGAGGTGATACTAGCACTGGGGAGCGGCTACAAAGGGGAGCAGCTACAAATACAGACAAAGCTTTGCTCGCTCGCTGCCGCTCATCTCCTGCTGTGTGGCCCAGTTCCTAACAGGCTACTTACTGACTGGTACCAGTCTGTGCCCCAGGGATTGGGAACTCCTGTTCTAGAGGAAATGTGTGAGGGTTAATCTCTATAATTTCTACATTCTTTTAGGGTTATTGTTATGAAATGTCTGTGACCTTGGTGTTTTCCATCTCCTAAGAAAGTGGATAAGCTATAATGCTTTACATTAAAAACCAAAAAGTATTAGGTGTGTTCTAAATTCAAAAGATCTTAAGACTTCAATTTAAAACTAATGTGTAATGTTAAAGTATATATGAAATATAAAAGTATATATGAAATATAAGGCACCAAAGTCATCTTGTTGTGGCTCGACATCTAAGACCCACAAAGCCAATTAAGGTAAATTATGAGCCTTTATTAGCCGGCTGGCGACTGACTCTCCACCATGCAGGGTCAGAGAATCAGCTTCAAGTTTCCAGAGGAGGCAGTTTATAAAGCCTCAAACTACATCCTTGAACAAGTAAGCAAGCAGATTACAAAAAGCAGAAGTTGACCATTAATGTTTTGCACGGGGACTCTTAGATCAAACAGGGCCTAGCAGGCAGTTTGGTAATCCTGGAATATTGCGCTTTTCCTGGGGGCTGGCACCTGGAAATACCACCTCCCTGTAACTTACTGGAAAATTTACTGGAAAATTTCCACTCTTACAATCTTTAGAAAGTAGAACTGTATGTAAGCAGATAAGGAATGGAGTGTGCAGATAAGGAAAAATACTTTGAACAGGGTGAGAGTTTTTGTTGTGCCAATTTTGAGACACATAAATTAACAAGTACTTAACCCCTTTCCATCAAGTCAAAAAATGTAATAATGTAGTGCTTTTCAAAAATTCAAAGCAGTTTTCTATACTTACTACATTTATTCCGATAGCTATTGAGTTCCTACTGTGTGTTAAGGATCCTTGCTAAGTATTGGGTGCGTCAGTTATGATTTTTGTGGTTCCAAGTGGTAAGTTCCGTAAGTGACTTTCATTAAATTTGTGTGTGATCATTTTGTTATTAGGTGACATAATGTTGTTAAGCACACAGACCCCAGAACCAGAATGTCTGGGTTCGAATCCTGCTTTTACCCTGTCCTAGGTGTGTAACTTCAGGCAAGTTTTTAACCTACTTGTTCCTCAATTTCCTCATTGGCAAAAAAGGGATAATAGTATTACCTATCTTACAGGATTGTGTGAGTATAAAGTTATTTAATACATGCAAAAAGTTTACAACTTTCTGTCACATAGGAAGTATTCTATAAGTATAGCTATAATATCATAATCATCTTTGGGACTGTGATAGAGAAATGTGAGTAGTATGATAGTATGTTAAAACAAGTTTACATAGGATTGAATACCTTAAATCTTTAAGAAATCTTAAAATATCCTCTATTTCATTTTCTAAAGATAAATTTTACCGTATTATCTAACTTACTGCTTCTCAGCCTTTTGACTAAAATCTAGTATACATTGTACTAACCTAGAGTGTATTAAGAGTAGATCTCAACGAAGAGAGAGGATTCTAGTGATATGTCACATTTGTGTATGGTAACATATATCTCTCCTGATCAATATTTTCAGCAGTGACTTGGATAGAGGCATAAAAACCATGCCTGTAAAGTTTATAGGTTATATACAATTGTGATAAAAGCTAATATGATAGATGGTGGTCAAGATTTGAAAAATTTTAAAACAGATTAGAACAAAAAGATCAACTAAGATGAATTTTAGCAGGATTATGATGAACAGAACGAATAAATGTATTTCTATACAACCTCTGCTTGAATATTCTGGTTTGTCAAAATGAAATGTCTCCTGAGATTACCCAGTCTCTTTTCAGATAACTCTTTCCTAGAAAGATTTTGTATTATGTTTAGTTAAAATTTGTGTTTCTGCTTCTTCCAACCAGCTATCCAGGTTCTGTTGTTTGGACCTTCACAAAATAAGTATCTACTCTATCCAACATGACAGGCATTCAGATATTTAGAAATAATAAACAGGTACCTTCTTTTATTATATCATATACTATTATAGTTAAAGGCATGTAGTCTACAGCCAGGCTGACAGAATTTCTTTTTTTTAATTTGATTTCTCGCTTCACCACTTACTAGCTGTGGTATGACTTTATCTTCTGTGCCTCAGTTTCCACATTTGTAAAATAGTTATAAAAATAAAATACCTTTGTCAAAGGGTTGTGAATATTGAAAGTTTTAATATTTTTAGTGTTCAAGCATATTGGTGTTATGTAAGTGCTCACTGTTACCAGTAGTAGTAGTAATAATGTTTCTTTCTTCCTCATAGTTTAGTATCAGACTCTAGAAGAGTTCTTGCTACAACAGTGATTTTTAAATGGATTCTGGGTAGGAATAGGGAAATGTAGTATACTTCATATTTTATAATACTGTTACATTAAGAGTATACTTTGTATAATAGTAATCAGAGGGGAAAACAACAAAATCTTTTTGGATAGAGAAGACAGGCTTTAAGGCAGATGATTACAACTACTACTACTAAATAATAATAGTAGCTAATATTTATAAGCGCTTACTGTATGTCAGGCACTGAAGTAAGGCTTTACATTTGTTCCATTTAAATTTCATTTGTTAGATGATGCAACTAAGGGTTAGAGAGATTAAGGAATTTGTCCATGTTAGTAAATGGTAGAAATGGGATTCATACTTGGGTAATCTGATTTTAGGGCCTGACCTCTATGCTGACAGAGTGATGTAAAAGATTTTTACATTTCTCAAAATAGAGCATAGATAAAAAAATATTGAGTAATACTGCCATAGACATTTAATTAGAGGTGTTTATATGAGGCTGATGGAGAGATTTTTGTTGAAGAATGTATATACTCAACTGAAATACAGGTAAAATATATTAGCATTACTATTATTTACCAAAGGCCTTTGTAATGTGTTAGTAATATGATTGTCTTGATTCTTCCTATGTTTGTGAGTTTTACTTTAGCTTTAAATAACTAGTCAGACAACTCCTTTCTCTTGCCTTGAGTCCTCCTTGTGATATCTTATATTTTTTGTATGATTTTTTAATCTGATGGAATATATCCAATGTCACAAGATCTAGTGACTCTAGATGTTAATTTGGCTTTAGAATATCTTTAAAACCACACTGGCAGTATTTTAAGTCTTTGAAGGAGAGCCTTTGCTTTTTTCATTATAATGATATCCACCATCTGTTTGGCTGGTTAAGTTGAATCATATGATGAGATGATTCAGTACTTCAGAAAATTAAAAAGTAAAGCAAATTTAATGTTGTGTTTATTTTACCACTATATAAAAAAATAAAAAAGCAAAGCAAATTTGAAGTGGGGAGGGACAGATGAATTACAAAGTGGCATGAGAAAACTTGAGAGTGATAGATATGTTCATTATCTTAATTTTGATGATCTCACAGGAGTATAGCTATGTTAATACTCATTAAGTTATAATTTAAGTATGTAAAGTTTATTGTTTATCAATTATATTTTAGTAGTCTATAAAAATATAGCATACAGTTACTCCCCTCCCACCCCCCACAGCAATGACTTCTGAGAAGTTCCTGTAAACATGTCTTTGGACGTGTTAAGTATTTGTCTATTGAAGATTAAGGAATTTTAACTTGCAGTTATGGAAAATGGTAAAAATGTGACATGGCATTTATCCCCTTGATTTATGACACTTAAAACGGCTTTGTATCATGAATGAAAAGTACAGATGTCTTTAAAATACCACCTATTTGTAATGTCAGAAGAGGGAGGAGTAGAGATTAAAAAATTCTTTATTGCTTAAATCGAAAGCTTGTTAGGAAATTCTAGCAAAACTCTCCAGTAGGAAAGATCTGTAAATCTGTATAGCTGACAAGTTAGGCAGCCTCTGAATCAGGCCAGTGGCCATGTCAGTTCTATTTGATTGGTCCTGGGACCTTGTTTACCTTTAGGTAACTGATCTTTATTCCACTGTTGAGTTAGGCTGGTCTGAGTTAAGTGTGCAAAAGCGTAAGGGACCCATGTTGTAGATAGAGTGCTCTCAGTAGAAGAAAGCAGCATGATGAGACAGCAGATGATGAGACAGCTTCTTTATAAAATTTGGGGTTTTTGAGAGACAACAGAGTATAGTGGTAAGGACTCTGGAATCAGACAAGTCTGAATCTAAATCCTGGCTCTCCCACTTACTACTAGCTGTGTGATCTTTTAGGTTGCTTAACTTCCCTGATCCTTGTTTTTTTCATTTGTAAATTAGGGCTAAGGATACCTGCTTCTCAGGTTATATAGGTTAAATGAAAATGATGTATATAATTTGTCTAGCATAGTAAGTGTTCAAAAAACATAGCCATTTTTATGACTGTTGCTGTTTATTATCTTCCATGTAAGACATTTAGATTACTAAACATACTTCTTGGAATATGTATCATGTATACTGTTTTCAAAGAGGAAGGCGAGGGAATCAGAGACCCCAAAAGACTATCTTATATGAGGGTATCTGTGTAGAAATTGTTACAAAGCATTTTAAAAATTAAACTTTTATTTTGATCAAAAAAAGTAAAGCCTATATAAAAGTTGTAAGAATGTTAAAATGAATTCCTATATGTCCCACCTAGAATCATACATTGATAATATTTTCTATATTTGCTTTACCTTTTTTAATGTAACATATGCCTTTTTTTTTTTTTTTTTGCTCTGAGGGTAAGTTGCAGAGATTGTGACCCTTTATCCCTAGATTTTTCAGCATTTATCTCCTAAGGACAAGGACAGTCTTTTACATAACATAGTGTAACGATCAACTTTTACTGATTGTCCTAATAACTTTTTTATAACGATTTCTCCCTCAATCTAGAATTTTGTATTACATTCAGTTGTCATTCCTTTGGTTTCTTTTAACGTGAGACAGTCCTTCAGCCTTTTATTATTCTTCATGAATGACATTTTTTGAAGAATACAGGCTTATTGTTTTATAGAGTGCCCTTTAATTAAGGTTAGTCTGCTTGTTCCTCATGAATCTATGTAGGTTATGCATTTTGGGGCAGGTAATGTGTCCTTAGTTCCTCATATCAGAAGTTATTGTGATGTTAATTCATTTTGATCACTTGGCTAAGAGATTTTTTTCGCTTATAAAGGTAACTCTTTTCCCTTTGTAATTAATAAACAGTCTATGGGGAAATACTTTGAAATTGTGTAAATATCCTGTTCCTCAACAGATTTTCCCCTAAATGTCTTAGAATCCTAAGGAGCATTTGCATATCCCAAACATGTGGTTTCCTCACCTGATTGAAGCCTTCTTGAGAAAATAGTTTTTACTTTAAAAATGATGTTATAGTACTTTGTACACAGCAAGCACTTAAGATTATTGACTGCTTGAACTTGAGCTGCCTGTCACTAGATTGCTGATTACACTTTTGGAAAGGATTTTGTCTACCTACCCAGAGAAGAATTTAGTAGGTACTTACAGAGAAGTCCTGTCCTATACACATTAGAAATGGTCACTAATTGGACATTAGGCATTCTTAGCAGGCTTTTAAGACTAGTGAGATGGGAGTGGTAATACTGACCTGGATCTTTTGAAAGTACAAATAATGAAGAAAAGCTCTTATCATCACTGGAAAAACTCGTTAAATGTATAGTACCCTGCTTCCATTTTAATTTGCATTTGTGATGAAAGGAAGTTTCTGGGCGGTGTCCATCTTTCACTTTAGACTCACATTTTTTCATGTCAGCCTGATATCTAGCCACAACTCATAGGGTGTCACCTTCGGTCTCTAAGAATTAGGTCAGGTTTCTTCACTTGGAATTTAGCTGGAGGAAAGAAAATAAGTTACAATTGCTGTTGCTTAGATGAACATCTTATTCAGGACTGCTTATTAGAGGAAGTGAGATAGAGTAGAATGTCCTCATTCTTTCTGGCTTTTGTTTTGTTTTCTGTCTTTGCTCTGAGGATCTTTCTTCCATATCTTCCATACTATACCATATCTCGGCCAGAGATGGCATTTGATCATTAAAGTTCCTCCAGTTTTTTGACTGATGCCTGAAATTTCATCAATGTCCAGAAATTAATTTATGCCAATTATGTTAGATGTAGATATCCTTGCAGGGGTTTGGAGAGGTAGCACAAGCCAATATCTAAACATGAAACATCAAATATTTAGAACTTTTATGTGATAGCTAGTTGCTAGACACTCTCTGCTAAATGAGACAGGAGTAAATATTTTTTTTTCTCGGGGGAAGAAGCCTGAGTGGGGTTTTAATGTTGGGGAATCTGAACAAGCTTAAGGTGCTAAGACTCTGAAAAAGGAAGGGAAAATGAATATTGAAGAAGGAAAAGGACGGACATTTAAAAGATACAGTATACTTACACCACAATTTTCAGAGATTTGGACTCTCAAATTTACAGAACATTAAGAGTTAAGAAACCTATGCTTTGTTAAACCAGGAACTGGTGATGGCCATTCCTTTAAAAAAAGCTCTTTTCTCCATCTGTACCAAAGACATAACCCTTTACATTTCCTTTATTGGTCATACTTCCAGGTGTCCCAGGGATGATATAAAGGGTAATGGTAAAGTCTGTATAACTAACTTTTGTAGACATGTTATTCCTATCTTCTGTATTTCAGGAAATGAAATCAGTGGTTAATATTCAGGCTTCATTGATTAATGTCAGGTGTGGCCATTGTTCCACAGAGAGACATTTCAGTGTTTCAACTATAGCCTTTTTGTTGTCAAGCTTTGTTTTTGCCTGAAGCAATTGGCTTATCTTTGTGAAATGTGTGCTATGGAATTGATCTTTTGCTGAGTATATCTGTGTTAATAACATCTTGGAAATACTGGTGACAGACCTTTTCCCACCCCAATGAAAAAAAATTTTTTTTTCACTTTCTATGACCAGTTAAAATAATATGGACTCACAGAATTCAGCCAAAGTCAACACAAGGAAGAGGAGGAAAGAGGTCCCTGGACCCAATGGGGCAACAGAGGAAGATGGAATTTCTTCAAAAATTCCACGCTGCGCAGTTGTAAGTAAGAGATTTCTACGTTGCACACTTGACCTGGCAACGGGAGGTAGAAAACTGATATAACATTGATGATATCAGTATTAGGTCTTCTTAAATAATGGAGAGAATGAATAGCATGTAAGTATTTTTACAGTTGTTAGAAATCTTATTTTTTCTCGCTAGATTATAACTACAGCTCAGTTGTAAGAGCTTTACATGGGAATTGAAAAAATAATGTTAGGAAAGTTTGGAGGTTGTGTTAAAGATCAAAATCAAATGAATGAAATAGAGAAATTGGGTTCCAGGTAGTGATATGATCTTGTTATCATCTCATGGTTTTCTGTGTCCTATTATCTTTCTCACATATCATTCATCCACTCTATTACTAGTTATATTTCAGATGAGAACCTTATTCTATTACTGCTTACCTTATCTTCCTTTATCTCTGGGATGTTATCTTTGTATTTCTAACTATTGCTAAGCCTTTGATGAAGGATCCCATTCCGAACTGCTTATCCTGTATGTGTCAGGTTGGTACCTTTCCTAAAGCTTCCCCTAAAAAAACGTGTCAAAAAACACACAATTGAAGTTATTATTGATATACAATATTTTTCTGAAATCCATGTTTTGAAATCCCAGTGACAGAATTGCATGTTTCTGTATTTTCTTTACCTATACTGACAATTAGCCACTGATTAAACTGCAGTCTCCATTGGTTAGTTCTGGAACTTCATAGCCCAAAGGGAAAAGCATTTCTACTCTGACACACAGATAACAGTTGTTCCAAACCAATCCTCTATCTTGAACAACAAAAGCAACTGGACTCCACAAATAGGATGCATATGTTTCAGGCCTGATTTTGATGATATTGGTGGGGGCAAGTGTGTTAGTTTCCTACTGCTACTGTACCAAATTACCACAAATTTAGTGGCCTAAAACAAAACAGATATATTAGTTTATATAGTTCTGGAGGTCAGAAGCCTGAAAGAAGTCTCAGGGACCTAAAATCAAAGTGTTCAAAAGGCTGGAGTTTTTAGGGGAGAATCTGTTTCTTTGCCTTTTTCAGATTCCAGAGGTTGCCCACATCTCTTCGCTCATGGTACCAGCCAATTGTCACATTACCCTGACTGCTACTTCTGTCGTCACATCTTCTGATTCTGACTCTCCTACCTCCCTCATTTACTTATAAAGACCCTGTGATTACATTGGACATACCTGGATACCCCAGGATTATCTCCCTTTCTCAAAATTCTTTAACTTATCCACATCTGCGAAATCCCTTTAGCTATGTAAGGTAGTATAGTCATAGGTCCTAGAGAATAAGACGTAGACATTTTATTTGCATATCATAGCAAGTAACTCAGAAAATGACTTAGCAGTCAAGAAAACAGGGCATTATTAATTTCTTAATGTTTCTTAGTTAGGTTAAGGACATGGTGGTAGGCACCAATTCAGCAATCTCACTTGGAGTAGAGACAAGTTATGAGACTCTCAGCCAATCACCATAGCCAGTAATAGAGCAAAGAAGGCCAGTCTTAGTGGAATGCACTCTGAGAAGATTTAAATTTCTTGGTCCTTAGAATCTGATGAATGTCAGTGCTTTAAATTACTGTGCTTCATGTATTCATGTCACAGATCAGTTGAGTGACTTGCAACCTATTTCAAATTCCTATCTGGTACACTCTGGCTCTTTAGCATGTGCTAATGGTTAAAGGTTCACTCACCCACCTTGCTGGACAGATCTTATTGAGGAATAGCTATCTAGTAAACTTGCATTTCATCTGCACTGTATACCTGTACTTTCTCTGAATCCCTTTCAACTCTATAGCAAAAGCAAACAACATTTTTTTAAAAATAATAGCTTTATTGAGATCATTTAATCTACCCATTTAAACTGTACAATTCAGTGGTTTTTAGTGTATTTACAGAGTTGTACAACCATCACCATAACCAATTTTAGAATATTTTTATCACTCCTAAAGAAGCTATGTACCCATTAGCAATCACTCTCTATTTTCTCCCAACCTTCTCAGCAGCCTCTGGAAACCACTAATCTACTTTGATCACTACAGATTTGCCTATTTGAGATGTTACATACAAATGGCATCATATAATATGTGTTTTTCTGTGGCTAGCTTCTTTCACTGAGCATGTTTTCAAGATTCATTAATGTTGTAGTATGCATCAGTACTTATTTCTCTTTATTGACAAATATCATTCCATCATATCCACACTTTATCCTTTCATTAGCTGACATTTGTGTTGAGCAAACAATTTTATGACACACTTATAACATGCTAGCATAGCAGTAGGTACTAGACGTGTAAAGATAAGAAAGACCTTCCTTTTGAGAGATGTGAGTGTAATGTAGAGCTCCATAATAAATCAGATGTCATTATCTTCAAAAAAGTACTTTGCTTACAAGTGGGGAGGATCACCAAATATCAGCTTTGTGGATGGGTCAGGATGAAGTGGATAGAAGAGATAGAGAATAGAGTTGAGGAAAAACTAAGGCAAAACTTTATGGCTAGTTTGTCTATAAGTATAAAGAACTTACTGATACAGATATTTCTAAAGGTATAATCAAAAGGATTGCAAAAATATTTACAAAGAATAAAAATATTATCATATGTGTGAATAAGTCGCAAAGTACCTAAATGGGAAAATTGGCCACAGTTCTGCTTATGGAGATAGATCTCTTTAATCTCATTCCAATAAACATGTTGAGAACCTCTATGTGCCAATTGCTAGAATTGGAGATTCAAAGATAAAAAGATGACTCTGCTCTTAAGAAGCTTGCAGGCAAATAGGGCAAAGAGACATAATTAAGATACGGTATGAAAAGGGCCAAGTAGAAGAAGGTTAGAGGAACTGTGGCTATCTAGAGGATCAACAGATTAACTTTATCAGAATGCAGAGGGTGAGAAGTATTAAGGATGACTCCTAGATTTCAAGCTTAGGTAATTTGTGTAGACGTGTGCTTCTTAGATAAGGAGGAAGAACTGGTTTAGGAAGAAGACAGTGAGTTAAGTACAAGTTCAAATTAGAAGGTCTGTGAGACATTCAAATAGTTAGATGAGCTCATTTACATTCATTTATAGTTAGTGAAGTGGCAACTGGAGTCAGGGAGAAGTGCTGCTTCTCTCCCCCTCTCCCTCTCCCTCTCCCTCTCCCTCTCCCTCTCCCTCCCTCCCTCCCTCCCTCTCTCTCTCTCTCTCTCTTTCTCTCTCTCTCCCCCCCCCTCCTCTCTCCTTTCTCCTCACTCTCTCCTCTCTCCTCCTCTCTCCTCTCTCCCTCTTCCTCCATCCCTCCCTCTCTCTCTCCTCTCTCTCTCTCTCTCCTCTCTCACTCTTCCTCCATTCCTCCCCAGGGGTAGAGTTTGCTCTGTTCATTATTCCTTTTTTCTCATACCGCATAGTATTCCTCTTGACTGTATAGCTTTTCCCTTGGCATTATTGTAATAATTTAGATCTCGGGAGGAGCTGTTATCATTTGTGCAGAATGTTTGGGTAAAAGAGAAACTCTCTATGGCCTTCCGAAACTTTATGCTGAAAAATGTTTGAGAATCTTTGGAAGTAGAAAGAGGACTGGAAAGCTAATATCAAGTTCTACTTTTATATTATTTATCTCCATTTCTCTGTTAATCAGGATATCAGACTCTCTTCTCTTTCATTGGAATTTGGAAGAAGAGTGAATGAATGTATATAATCAAAATCAGGAAAAAAATTTTATGGAAGCAGTATTACATTCAGAAGATCACTTATAATTTGGAGGATGATGATCATTACTAGTTATAATTTTTAGTTGTAATTTTCATAGATTTAGAAACTAGCATTTATAAACTAATTTCTTAGATTAATACAATTAATTAATTTTGTTGGCATAATGAAACCTGTGTTCATAAAGGGAAGAAAAAATGAGCTAATGTTGATGAGGAACTAAATTTGTTGAGTGCCTACTATATATGAAATATTGTGGGGCAGGTAGGAATGTCTTCCATTTTATAGAAGATGAAATGAAACTTTACAAGCTTGCTATGATTTCACAACTTTTAAGTGATAAAGCTGAGATTTAGATCTGAGTCCTAAACTCTTTCATTTGTACTTCACTACCAGATAGTGAAAAGACTTGAAAGCAATATTATTCTGTAGGATTCTCTTGAGGTTAAAATGAAGGAGGTATGTTTTATAACAAAAGTAGAAATACTTAGTCCTACTTTTATAAACCTGTTTCTAGTGACACTATTCTCTAATCGAGAAGAGAATAACAGTGTTTTAAAAAAATACTTCACCTTCTAACTGGAGGCAACCCTAGAGAGATAAAGATTTTGCTGATCTCCTGTAGCTAAAAAACCCTAGGTTGCATTCTCTATTCTTAGGAGGAATTGATTCAGCACAAACCCTTGCCAGGAGAGACAGCTGCATTTGCCCTCTACCTTGGAACATACAGGGTATACTACAAAGATTGAAGAAATGGAGTTATGAAAGATAGGATACTTTTAATGTACCTTTTTAATTGAGATAAAATTCACCTAACATAAAATTTACCATTTTAACTATTTTAAACTGTACAATTCATTGGTTTTTAGTATATTAACAATGTTGTACAACCTTCACCACTATCTAGTTCCAGAACATTTTCATCCCCACAAAAGGAAATCCAGTACCCATTAGCAGTCACTCCCCAGTCCCCTCCCTCTCTACCCCCTGGCAACCACTAATCTACTTTTCATCCCTAGGGATTTGCTTATTCTGGACATTTCATATAAAGGGAATCTATAATATGTGTTTTTTGTGTCTGGTGTCTTTCATTTAGCATAATGTTTTCAAGGCCCATCAAGGTGGTAGCGAGTATCAATACTTCACTCCTTTTTATAGGTGAACAATATTTCATGTGGACATACCATTTTGTTTATCCATTTAGCAGCTGATGGATATTTGGATTGCTTCCATTTTTGGCTGTTGTGGCTATTATGAACCTTGTTCATGTACAGGTTATTTTTTAAATGTATGTTTTCATTATCTTGGTTAATAAAGATCTAGGAGTCTAATTTCTGGTTCATCTGGTATTCTATGTTTAATATTTTGAAGAATTGTTTTCCAAAGCTCTACACCAGTTTACGTTCACAGAAGCAGTGTGTGAAGGTTCCTGTTTCTCCTATCACTGTTATTGCCTCTCTTTTTTGGTTTTAGCTATCCTAATGGGTATGATGTAGTATCTCATTGTGGTTTTGATTTTCATTTCCATAATGGCTAATATTGTTGAGCATCTTTTAATGTGCTTTTTGGCCATTAGCATATCTTCTTTAGAGAAATGTCTAGATTTCTTTGTCTAATTCTTTACTTCCATCTTCTGCCTCTCTTCCATTCTCCAGGGTATAACCCTAAGTCTTTCACAGTTCCTATTAAATTATTTATTTCTCTTCCTAGACCTATTAATTTGGTTTCTAAAGAGTAAAGTTTCTAGCTTGATCTGGACTGAATATAGTGCTCAGCGGTTCTATTAATTACTTGCTCATGCTCTACTACATTTCCCACAACATTTATTTCAAATATTTTCTTTTTTCCTTAAACTTTCAGTCTCATTCCAACCTCCCTGTTCTTCACAGGTAACTTCACTTCCTTTTTTACTATACTGAGAAAATAGAGGGCATCAGATATGAGTTTGTACATCTTCCCTCCTTTACAACACTATCCTTTTCTTTCTTTTGCTTTTTGAAAAATGTGACATTTTCTAACACCTCCCCCTTGCTTTTTTTTGAGGACATTCCTTGCCATTCCTCTAGATGCTTTCTTCCTTAATTACCTGTTTTTTCTTTTCTGGTATTTTCAGTCTTTTTGGCTCTTTTTCTTCTATCTTGGAATGTACAATCTTAATTTTAATAAAATGCTTTCACTTGATCCTTCTGTCCCCTCTAGGTACCTTTTTCTCATTATCTTTATGGTCACACATCTCTAATGAGAAGTTATTACTAATTTGTTTCTTTGTCCTCCAGTTTTCTTAAAGGCTCTAGTATTCTGATTCTAAAAGGTCTCTAATAGTCATTTGAATCTCTAAATTTAAAGACTTTTCTCACTTATATTCTTTGATCTCAGCTCCTTCTTTTAAAACTTCTCTATTTCTGGTAATGGTACCACAATTTTATCTTCTTCACTTCAAAATCTTACTTATTATAAACTCCCCTCTTTCTCAAGTGACAATATTTTTTTCTTTTTACCATGTTCCACCTATTTTTTCTTCACAAAATCTTTTATCTATCACCCTTTCAACTCCCACTGCAACATTAATGGAAAAATCCATAAATTCATATGCTTCTCCCTATAATAATATCTGAACTGATCTATTCCTAAGTATGCAAAATAACCAGTGGTTTCATGGTAAACTGGCTCATTTGGCAGTGGGGAACTTTTGATATGTAGCATTTTTTGATTTCTGTGACTGATTTCAAGCTACCAATGATTTAATAACTGGCCCACAAAATTCTTGAACACTTAACAACCAACTTCAGCACACCATTGATAATAACTTTCAAAGACATTATAAGTCCAGTCTTTTGTTTACATGTACTATTGTTAATAAGCATAGTTTCTTTCTATTTGTTTTATATATATTTTTTGTATTTTACACATATAAAACAATATATACAACTTTATTGAGATATAATTCATATACCATTATAATTCACATACCCATTTGAAATGTGAAATTCAGTGGCTTTTAGAATATTCAGAGATGCACAACCATCATCATAATTCATTTTAAAACATTTTTTACCCCAGAGAGAAGCTCCCCGTTTCTCCCTAACCCTCCCAGCTCAGTGTAAACACTAGTCTACTTTCTGTCTATAAGTTTTCTTATTCTGTGTGCATTACATATAAATGGAATCATATAATAAGTGGTCTTTTGTGGCTGGCTTCTTTCATTTAGCCTAATGTTTTCAAGGTTCATCCATGTTGTAGTATGTATCAGTACTGCCTTCCTTTTTATGGTCAAATGCCATTTGTTTCTTGAGGTATAACTTACATACATTAGAATATGTAAACCTTAAGTGTACAGCTCAGTAAATGTTTACATATGTATACATTCATGTAATCCCCTGTACTCCTAGAAGACGTTCTCATGCCCCATGCTAGCCAGTATCCTCTTTCCCTAAATTTCCTCTTTGTCCTTTGGCTTCAGTTAACCATAGATTAGCTTCGCCTGTTCTTGACCCTTACATAGATGAAATCATAGAATATATATTATTTTGTGAATAGCATATACTTTTAGAAATATAAAGTACTATTAAGCAACTCTTCGTGAGTACTAATGTCTAGAAAATAAATTTTTTAATTTATAGGAAAATCACTAATAATTTCAGAATATCGTCCCATTTGGGTCCTTGATTTATGTAATATATTTTAAAAAGAAGTATGTTTTAATTTTAAAACATAACTTTAAAAATCCGTTCTTATCTGAAAACAAACAAACCAGTGTCTTTCTAGACTCTGGACTCAGCCCAATTCGGATGTGATATGTTTAGGATTTAAAATTCTAAGTGAACATTACCACAGCCCAACAGAAATTGAAGGAATTATAAGAAAATATGAACAACTTCATGCCAAAAATTTTGACAATTTAGATGAAATAGACAAATTCCTGGAAAGAGTCAAATTACTAAAACTGACCCAAGACAAAACAAAATTTGAATAGGTCTATCCCAAGTAAAAAAAAAATTGAATTAGTCTTTAAAAGTCTTCCTGCAAAGAGAGGTCCAGGCCCAGATGGTTTTGTTGATGAATTCTATCAAACATTTAAGGGAGAAATAATACCATTCCTATACAAATACTTTCAGGAAACAGAAGCTATTTTATGAAGCCAAATTTCAAAGCCAGGGAAAAACAGCACAAGAAAAGAAAACTATAGTTCAAAATCCCTCACAAACTTTGATGCAAAATTCTTAACAAAATATTATCAAACTGAATTCAGGAACATGTAAAATGTTGTATACAGTATGGCCAAGAGGGATTTTACTCAGGTATGAAAGGTTGGTTTAACATCCTAAAATCAATTTATTTAATATTACCAAAATTAATCAAATAAAAAACAAAACCAAAATGATTGTTTCAATCATGCAGAAAAGGCATGTGACAAAATCCAACATCCATTCTTTATAAAAACTCAACCAACTACTAAAACAAAGGAGATTTCTCAACCTGATAAAGGCATCTGTGAAAAACTTATAGGTAACATAATACTTAATAGTGAAAGACTGCATGCTTTCCCCTTAAGACTGGGAATAAGGCAAGGATACTTGACCTACCACTCTATTCAACATTGTAATAGAGGTTCCAACTAGAACAAGAAGGGAAAATAAAAGGAAATTAAACGCATCTAAATTGGAAAGGAATAAGTAAAACTGTCTTTATTCTTGGACAACACGATCTCATATGTAGAAAATTCTAAGGAATATACCAAACAAACAAACTTAATCATTGAGTTTAACAAAGTTATGGGACATATGATCATACAGAAAGATTAACTGAAATTATACACACATACACACATACAAATCAATTGCATTTCTATATACTAGCAAGGAAAAATCCAAAAATAAAACTAAGAAAACGGTTACATTCACAATAGCATCAAATAGAATAAAATACTTAGGAATAAATTTAACAAAAACTCTTAAATAAGGCTTTCCTCTATAGAGGAAAGAGCATACCTGCATTCTTTGTCTCTGAGTAGTTGTACATAATTTATATAACTTCTCTGAACCTCATTTTCCTTATCCTTAAATTGAGAGTACTATTGTACTACTTGCTTCACAAGGCTATTATGAACATTAGAACATTCAATGCAAAGCATTACACAGTGAAAATTGTACTTAATAAAAATTCACAGGAGCTGTTTGCCTTCCCAGTCCTCTAGTTGAAGTGGTATGAAAATGCACTTGTGAACTTCAACAATTTCATCGCATAGAACAGGGTTGGCTGTTCTGCCATGCAGCAGAGGAGCCATCATTGTAGACCCAGTTAGTTAGGACTGTGCTTAGGTTCCCAGACACCTCACTCAGTCTTTACCCTGAAATCACCAACAGGACATTTATCTTTCATACCATAATTTACCCATTTGGTAAAAGATTGCAACTTTCACTTGTCATTTTGGAATGCCTTTTTGTTCTTCTTTTCTTAATGTTATGAAGTTTTAGGAAGAATTTTAATCACAGAATATTGAATAACTGATTGTTCTTTAAAGCTGCCACTTTTTTGGCTATTTCAATTTGTACCATTGAGTTTAACTTTCTTTTCCTGCACTTTCCTCTTCTTAAGGGCTTACGGCAGCCAGCTCCTTTTTCTGATGAAATTGAAGTAGATGTTAATAAACCCTACGTCAGGGTAACGATGGAAGAAGCCAGCAGAGGAACTCCTTGTAAGTAAATACCCAATTATTTGTTGTTTTACTCTTGTTTTTAGCATTCAATTTTATTTATCAAATATATACTTACTCTCAATATTCTTTCTTCAATTTACTTGTAAAGACTAATTGGGACAAGGGGAAGGAGTTCCTTCCATCTGCCTTGCTGTTTTATTTGGGAAGATAACTGTACTCCATATAATTTTATTTTTTCTCATTGTTATAGATTTGTTTTCCAGGGTGTTGTCACAGCTATGCAGTATGGTGTTACACACTTGCTTCCTGGGCTATTGTCACAGCCATGAGATATAGCAGAGCAAAGACAATAGGATATTATCTTGAGCTGGGTTATAATCTTGTCTGTTTTTACAAAGTTCCACATAATACATCAGGCTGTCACATTTTTAATAACCTTCAGAATTTTTTCCCAAATCTTCCTTTCGATCAGTTAGTACCCTAGCTATGATGCTGTTGATGATAGAGCACAAAATATCTCAAATTGAGAGGTGCTCATCACTTAATTTTATCTTTATTGATACTATAATTTTCCAGGGTTTTTTTAAAGACTTGCTTTATTATTTTCAAAGGCCATATTCTTTATTTGTGTGTTTAGTTTATATTATATATGTATTCTAGATACTCTTAGTGTTTTGGGCAATTGATTTTAGGGATTATCATAAAGAGAAATTTCCATGAGCATTTGTTATAAATACAGAGTCCTATAGGGAGCTATCCTTACTTCTATGTAAATTCTTCAATTATGTTTTTTCAGTCCATTTTCAATTCTTCCAATTACTATGGCAGATGTTCTCTCTACTCTGTAAATATAAGGCTGGACTCAAACCCAGTCAAGCACTAGAGAATAAGAAGCAGTTATTGCCACAAATCTATATGTGTGGAAGATATGTGTGGTTACTTTTTAATTGTGTTAGTGTGTTTGCTCTCTGTAAGTGAAATACGAATAGAAATGATTGCTGGACAGTATTGGACCAGTGATCCCAGTACCCCTTGACTGTATCTTGGCTATATGGAATATAGTTTTGGGGTCCTCAAAATTCCAGAGAATGTTTTTCTATTGCAAAAATGTTTAGATATAGCTCATGTTGATCATAACCCTTCTAATTCATGATGTAATTTGGATTTGGCTCTCTTTACTTGAGTAATAAGCAGACTAATGAGGCAGGTGAAATGACAACAAGGAAAAACAGGCTATTGTGTAACAGAGTGTAATGGTGACAAGCCAAATTTCAAAATGCCACCAGACAGTTCAAGGATCACATTCAATTGTGATATTAGTGTGTTGAGGACAAGAACTTTTCATGTACTCTCTAATGACACACATTCAGAATTCAGTACCTCACTCAGATCTGATCACTTTAGTTACTTTACCCAGCTTGTTGCTAGTCTATTCATACTATTTGTGATACATAAAATATATGTATGTGTATATGTACTTTTCATAAGTTTAGAAGCTTATAATTAATAAGCACTATTAAATCTAATTTTTAAAAATTTTGGAATAGAATTTTACAAGTTCATTTTTGAGATAATCTACTTCATTATATATATAAAGAAATTAAGGTCCATAAAAACTTAGAAGTAAAAGCTCCCTACAATAAAAAAAATAATTAGTGATAGAATTGAAGGTAAAATCTAAGTTTTTTCATCTTTGTGTTTTCACCCTGGAGTGGTGCTACGCTTTGTAGACATTAGTTATAAACAACAGAAGACCATCCAGCAAGCTGATTGTATTTTAGGCAGTACAAATAGCCACACATTAGCCTGTAAAGTTTACCAGAGTCATTTTATGTCTTCATTTTTATGATAAATAACCAAGCAGCTGACTGAATTAAATGCCAGTGCTTGACGAGGGATAAACCAGTAATGAATTTACACATATACATGCCAGTTAATGAATTTTAAACCAACGGTATAAGGGGGCACCCCTCCCTCTGCCCCCAGGTTTTCACTAGGGAGATTAAGGGAATACAAGAGGAAAGTTTGTATTATCTAGGAGAAAACTTATTATCCTAAGAAAAAACAAATATGGCTTGAGAGATAAGAAGATCTCTTTTGAAGGATGGGGAAATAATCAGTGATATGTTCTCTTGGAGAAAAGAATAAAAAGGCAGTCTGAAGGGCAATGGAATTCTGTTAGGTTCGAAATGTTTCAGTGATAAGTATTTGAAAGAATATATCAAAAGAGACAATAAATTGAAACTCAGATCTATTCTGCCTGAAGGAGAATATCTAGTTACTTAGCCAGTAGTAGTGTAAGAACTATCATTTTAATACAAAAAAAGGACTGTTTTGAGAGTTAAAGAGGTTGCCTTTAATCATATGCTGAGGCAACAGATATAAATCTGTTATCCTGGCCAATAGCCACTTGATAAAAAGAAGGAATACTTTGTGCTTTCTCCTCAGATCTTCTAGTCCAACAGTGTCCCCTTCTGGCCGTTTGGTTAATATACCAGTCTGGGTTCACCAAAGACGGGGTTAAGTTATAGGAAATTGAGAAGTTGAGAGGCTGGGGAAACACTGAAGAGGGCAAGAAGTACATCAGGGGTTTTTCCTAGGAAAGGGATTCAGTGGTGATGTGGCCTAATATGGGATTATAGCCACCATTCAGGAAAGGTGTTCACTGAGCTAAGTCTCCCTCATTTCCCTTTGCCCTTGCTATACACTAATGGCAAAGAATAAAATACTCTTAATTTTTATATTCTATCCTTTGTCTTTTAGGATCAAATAAAGTGAGATCGTAGCCACAATGGACTTGTTTAGGAAAGATGGAAATATATTAGTTACTTCATGGTCATGATTTCTAAAATGAAGATGAGAAATTATACTACTTAGATTTTTTTTTTGTTTGTTTGCTTTGTTTTATAGGTGAGGAAACTGAGACTTAAGTTCTAAGATTACAGAGAAGGAGGCTGGTTGGCAAACTTGAGCCAGAACCTTTCTGACTCTTTAATCTATCATATTATTTCTCAGTTTTTCATTGTTTTAGTGTATTTGTTTTATTTTAAAAACTTACTTTCTGTGTTATAAATTCAATACATTCTCATGGCCTACATTTGTAAAGTATGAAAAGGATATAGACTGAAATGTCTTCCTTTCACCACCATCTCACAGCTACCCCCTATCCCTTTTATAGGCAACCGGTTTTACTAGTTTCCTGTGGCTATCTAGGCAAATAATGTATATGTCCTCTTGCCCGTTTAGTGGGTATATCATGCTATATTCAGTTACCCATTGACATTTAGATTGTTTCCAAACTTTTGCTATTTTAAATAGAGCTGCAATGAATAAGATACATTTTTACAAACATATCTGTGAGAGAAATTCCTAGAATTGGAATAGCTGGGCCAAAGGATGTAAGCATTTGTTGTTTGTCTTTTGATAGGTATTGCCTATTTGCCCTTCTTAAGTTGTACAAAATTTATATTTTTCTTAGCAATGTATGATTTCTCAGTTTAACAGCTACTTATTTATGGATAAAACTATCTGGAAAGAGAAGTCCACAAACCTGAGAACCAGTTTTCTCCTCCTCGAGTCACTGTCCTCAAGACAAGCAGGACAGGAATATATATCTTATCCCTGCCTTCAGCATGGTGTATCTGATAAGACTCTGGCACATCTTTCCAAGAAAGATGTAGATGCTCTTACTGTTGTTTTCTGCTGCTACAGGGAAATAGTTTTTCCTTTATTCACAAAGTGGGAATATGTTCCTAGGACTTAGATTTATCATTTGAAGCATGATGAACCATTATATAAATTTATTCTCGACATGATTTTTGGCTTGGAATTAGTCTTATACTCTAAGAGATCATTTCCTGGCTTTTCTTTCATAGTCTACTACCACAAAATAAATTGACAGTTCTTTATTCTCACTAATGGAGAGAAGAGGAAAAGCTCTAATGTAAAGTCCTAAAATATTAATATTTTATTTTCAAATACTTAGTATATCACCCTCTATTGAGAAAGTGTAACATCATGCTCTCTCAAGGAGAAATGCTTGAAGGAATTTCATCTGTTATCTCAGAACAGGTATTGAGAGTGAATCTGGGACTGAGGAGCAATAAATTGATAACTGATACCTTTCTGGATCACTTCTTACTCTGTAGCAGAGAGGTTTGTTTTCAAAGCAAAGCATTAGTTATTAGTAATCAAGGCAACTTGAAAATGAGAGAGCAAGCAGTCAGAATATGGTATAACAATACTCTGTTTAAACAAAACTGAAGTTTAAATATAAACTGAAGGTGAGGATTTTGAAGTTTTAGATATATGTGTTGTATAATTCTTCCCTTTCACTTCTAGGATAACTTTAAGAAAAGCTAGTCTTGAAATTTAATTACCTGAGCAGTTTCATACAACCAGGCTAACAAGGAGAGTTAGTGGATATGATGTCAAGAGGATCTTTGTAGCCAAGGAAGTCTGTGATATTATTTCTTACAACCCCAATCCACCCCCAAATTAGGGTGACTATTCAGAGAACACTTTAAGAGAGGAGAGGCATGCAGGGATGGAACATTTGTACAATGCTATTTCCATTTTTCAAATATGAGAAATTGAGTCAATGTATTTCTGTGACAGATTCTTTCTTTTGGACTTAGGTGAGCGGCCTGTGAGAGTTTATGCAGATGGAATATTTGACTTATTTCATTCTGGTCATGCCCGGGCTCTGATGCAAGCAAAGAACCTTTTCCCTAATACATACCTCATTGTGGGAGGTAAGAGAACATCTGATGACTTTAGGTGCTACCCAGCAAACAATTATAGTAGCCCTTTTTTCCTATTTTTATAACCTGAGTATATTGTCCCTTGCTTTGGTTTTTAAATAAGAATTATAATTCAGCCTCTCTAAAACATAAAGTATATAAACCTGGAGAGAGAAATTCCAAGCTCACTGACCTGGAATATCCAGTGTTTATCTCACTGTTTTTAGCTGAGTTTCTGCAGTCATGGGAGCAATACTGACCCTGACCCTTATTGCTTACCTAAGAACATTTATTTTGGATTTCAGCTTTTCATTTCGAATCAACTGAATTAAAGAAGTCTGCTAAGCAAATGTTGTGTGGTCCACTTTTATAAAATATAACAAGAAAGTATTTTTAAAAACTTAATTGGTACAAAAAATGCACAGCAGGTTTATTTCAAAGCCAGAGATCTTACTTAGCCCTCTGTTGAATCCTCTCTTCTCCAAAGTGTGAACATACCATTAGTGAGTGTTGCTCCTGAAGGTGCATCTTGGATTTGAAAAGCATTGTTATTCAGACTGAGCTACTTCCAGATTTTTCTCCAAGCGGGGAGAATGGTTACAGTCTTAGAGAATGGGGATGGTTGGTGACTGAGGAATGGTTAAGCAAAGGGGACTTTGACTTTCAACTTTATGATGTGGTGAACTCAGTTTGCAGTGATGAGTTAACACACAACTTCAAAGGCTTCACAGTGATGAATGAAAATGAGCGCTACGATGCAGTGCAGCACTGCCGCTATGTGGATGAGGTGGTGAGGAATGCCCCCTGGACCCTGACACCAGAGTTCCTGGCAGAACACCGGGTGAGAAACTGAGCACATGTCCCCATTCCCTCTTCCAGAATTCCCTCAACTCTCAAGGCCTCTGACATTTGAGCTAGTTTTCCACTAGCCTTATTTTATTTTTATTATATGTAAATTTCACATAGAGGAGATGGCAACGATATTTCTAATGGTAACATCACTGACATTTATATGGCGTTTGATGTTTTATAAGCACTTTTATATCCATTATATTTCATTTGCTCTCCCCATAACAATCCTATTGGGTAATTATTATTTCTACTTTATATATGAGAACAAGGCCAGGGAAACCAAATAACTTGGTCCAGGTCACACTGTAACAGGACTAGAAATTGAACTCTCCAGTTATGTCATTTTTTACACACCCCCTCCCACCCCTCACCACACACAGTGTATGTGTGTTCATCCTCATAGCATACCAGTCTCATTAGAATATACATAGCCCCAGCCTTGCTCTCAAGGAGTTCACATTCCAGATATAAGACAGATAAACATAGACTTCTCTTGTGTTGACTTAAATTTGGTGTCAGGGCTTTGATTTTAGGCTAGAAGTTTTGTGGGATCAGCAACCAGAGAGTTTTCTCACTTTTGCTCAATGAGTTAGTATTATAAAACTCTTTACCACCTTTTATTTCTCCCACGTTAAAGCAATAAATTTCCTATAAAAGGCGATAAAAAAAAGATGAGAGGGATTTATCAGGTCAGGTTGGGGGCCCTCAAGCTTGAGACACCAGCAAGCATACTGTGAGTTCTCTACAAGTGAGTATGGAATGTTGAAGGGGAATTGTTTAATGAGACAGGAAAGTCCAAAGGTGGCCACAATGCTTCAAAAGCAATACTTGGGTGACCCCAAAGCTAAGGGATATTTGTTGTATTGATTTAGGATTAGGACACACCTTTTACAGTTCTCGAGCTTTTCCATGTCCACACTTAGCAACCAGTGATACCAAAGGTAATGAGCAAGATTATTCTTAGTAACACAGCCAGGCAGGCCCAGACAGAAGAGGTTAGGGGAACTTCAAACTTCCCTTTTCTCCTTGTTAGCAGTATATCCTCAACCATGAGTCTTACTTGCCTACCATTCTGTTTCACTCTGCTGCCCATGGATCCCTGATAAGCTCATGGTAATTGAGATGTTAGCTGAGTGAGGGTCTCTGATGCAGTCCTTATGAGCATGCTTTACACTAGAGTGGCTTTCGGGAGTTGGGTAAGGTGGTGGTAGCAATTATATTAACAAATATATTAGCATATGGCCTATTCAGGAAGGAGTAAATATGTGAGGTTTAGCATGTTTCTCAGAAAGATTATTGGTCCCAGTGCCAATGATCTCTTCTCACTGTTGCAAGAGGTAATAACAGTAGTAAAATGGTAGATCCCAAAACCTAAGTCTTTTATGGCTTTGGGTTTTGTGTTTCTCCAGAGTACAATATATCTATTCTAGTAAAAGTGTTCTTGGTTGCTGTTTTTATATTCCCACTCATCTCATGGACTGAGAGAGAAACCAGTTAACAAAGAAGTGACCTCTTTCTCAATCATACTTTTAGAAACCCTGATCTAACCAATAGACCCACTAGCACAGTAGCAAATCCTCCAGCCCTATTTTCCAAGCACAGTGCCTGTTATACTGTTTGAGGGTAGCACCTACAATAAACTAGCAGAAATAACTAAAAAAGAAACTTACTGACTTTGTATTTATGATCCATAAATAATTAAATTGGGTGGCTTATGAATGAATTGTGGAATTTATGAGCAAAGCAAAGAGAGATAAAGAGAAAATGTTCATTCAGGCCTAGCCTCTTCTTGTTGTCCTTTTTCTGGGCCTGTGAATATTTACTGGTTCTTTCTGAATGGCAATTATCCTGGGTTTTAAATTATACTTTCTTATTTTCAGATTGATTTTGTAGCCCATGATGACATCCCTTATTCTTCTGCTGGTAGTGATGATGTCTATAAGCACATTAAGGAAGCAGGTGAGTTGATGTGCATACTCACTGTATGGACTCTCAGGGGCACTGACTAAAGAATCAACTACATTGCTACTTTACAGAGAAAAATTAATACACAGAGGCATTCAGCATTCATTTTCAGGTCACACTTTGGATGAGAAGTTAACGTGAGCATAGCACTGAAATCTACCAGTTCTCAGTCTAACCATCTATTTTTGATATCTCTTTTAATTTCAAGAAACCAGTCTACAACACCATATTTGTACCAATATTAGAACCATGTAGCTTCTCCTTTCTTTAAGCCCTGTCCTTTGATTCAGTCTTCCTATATGTTAGTATCTCCAGACTTTCCATAGTAATAGCAGATTCTGCTTTTTGAGGAAAGGAAAGGAATGTTGCTCCTCATTTACATCTAGTCCTACTGCCTATATTAACCAGAATGTCACAGTGTTTGTATGTATTCTTGGATTAGGTATGTTTGCTGCAACACAGAGGACAGAAGGTATCTCCACATCAGACATCATCACACGAATTGTCCGGGACTATGATGTGTATGCCAGAAGGAACCTACAGAGGGGCTACACAGCAAAGGAGCTTAATGTCAGCTTTATCAATGTGAGTTCCAACCTTATCCTAGAGTTCTCTGGCCCTGTAGAACACACGTTGCCTCCCACTTCCTCTAAGATGAACTTGCTTCTCAGTCTGCTGTAATTATCACCTCCTAAAACTTGATGAATGCCTCTTTGCAGTTAACACTATGCTAAGCTCTTTACAAAGAGAATAAAACAGGCATTTTCTGCCTTTATGCTCTACACGTTGATATAAGGACACATGGCCAATTAAATAAATAAGAACATGTAACAACGTAGTACAGTATGTATACAAATACGTTTAAAACAGTGGTTCTTAGCCTTTTTTTTCGATTGGATGGTCTTTTGAAAATCTGATGGAAGCTGTAGATTCTCTTTCTGTGGACAGTGACACACATTTTGCATGCAATTTCTCAGGACACAAGGACCTAAGTTTTAAAATTTGATTTATGAAAGCAAGTTTATCTTAGCTTAATATTTCTCTTTAGAAACAAACTGCTATACATGTTTTTGTAAATTATTCCTCAGTAAAGTTGATTTAAAAAGAAGAAAGCTGCTAATTATATCTTCTACATAAGTAATTCACCATGCTCCCTCACCTACGCCCAGCTCTGTGAATTATGAATAGGTAAAATGGTTTCATTTAAATATGATTTATCTATGCAGATAAACCCTAGCTGTTGTTAACCTCCTCTACAGAATCTTTATTATCAGGTGTTTAAAAATTCTAAACACTTTCTCATTCCCCTTTATGATTGGGAAATTATGAGAATACTTTTCATTTGATTAAAGACTCTCTTTCTCATGCCCCATCCCTAGAGGGTTCAGCCATTTTCTCTTCAGGAAAGCTGGTGGGACCAAAGAATATCATCTTTATTTTACTAATGAGCAAACAGACCTCCAAATACTAAAAACTTTCTTTAAATCATAGAATAAGCCAGTGATAGAGGAAAAAAATCTAGTACAATTAATGAATTAAATAAAAGATCTACTACTTCCATCTTCAATCTGTTACAGTTGGCTTATTCTTGGCAGTACTGCACAGTGATCTTATTGCTCCTTTTACATTCCGTCTGGAATGGGGTTTGGGTTATGTTGGGCATGCTTATGTTCTAAGTTTATGTTTCGTCTTTAAAAATGTGACTTCATTTGACTACATGCATGTTACTGGGCCTGCCCTATTTAGTTCAGTCCTGGGCTCTACAATATTAGAATTATCACACTTTTGTATAAGATGACCATTCAGAGCATATCATATCTGTTGTTATGCTAGAGAAGTGTGGGATAGAGTAAAGCAAAGTGAAATTCTAAAGACTAAAAAAGTATCAATAGAGTGCCAAACCATATATATATATTTTTTATCTTTTTGGTATGAAGTTCAGAGCAAGTATCATTTCTCAAACCAATTATTTCTCTACCTAGGAGAAGAAATACCACTTGCAGGAGCGGGTTGACAAAGTAAAGAAGAAAGTGAAAGATGTGGAAGAAAAGTCAAAAGAATTTGTTCAAAAAGTAGAGGAAAAAAGCATTGACCTCATTCAGAAATGGGAGGAGAAATCCCGAGAATTCATTGGAAGTTTCCTGGAAATGTTTGGTCCAGAAGGAGCGCTGGTATGTTCTTTCCTGCTGGACAGTTTAGGGAATTTTGAGAAAATTTAGGGAATTTTCATGCTGTGGAAGAATTATAGAATTCTTGAGCAGAAAGGGACATTGACATTAAGAAATTATCTAATCTCTTCCCCTTATTGGAAAGAACTATATTTCAACTCTCCTCCAAAAGTTTTTTAAGAAAGAGGTAATTTTGCCAGCTCTCTATCAACATCCACATCTGGTAACAAAATAAGCAAGTATCCTTGTCCATCTTCTACATTATAGTGTTAGACAGAAGGAAAGGAAAGAACAAAGAACAGTAAAAAGAAATCTGCCTCTATTGCAAACAATTGCTTCAGGATCACTGGGTGAGGTAGGAATTCTGTCCTTAAGGATTAACAAGGACTCTTCAAGCCAAATAAAGGGTATACATGTAGCTATTCAGCAAGTGAGCCCTAGGTTAAATATAGGAAGGATCTGACTTGAGTGTGTTTGGATACCAGAGTAGATTCAGGGAGAATGTGGAAATTTTTTTCCAGAGAACTCTAAAACTTTTGTCTGAGTTAGTTTCTTTGTTTTTGCCTAGAACACAAGCCAAGTAGCCTCTTAAGAATTCCTTTGACAGAGGAGTCAAGGATTGGGTGACTGTGGATAGCTGCTGGGAACCCTTGATAAGTGGTATAGCACAGACCACTTTAGGGAGCAAATTACTTAGAATTATAGTTAAGTCCTTCCTCTGGCTTACTATTGATCACTTTTGACATTTCAGAGGGCACTCATGGTAATTTGAAATCTCAGACCCTCAGAGTGATTTAGTAGGATCTATAGGTTTCTTCTAACTCTTCTTTTGGTCTCCCCAGAAACATATGCTGAAAGAGGGGAAAGGCCGGATGCTGCAGGCCATCAGTCCAAAGCAGAGTCCCAGCAGCAGCCCCACTCGTGACCGCTCCCCTTCCCCCTCTTTCCGATGGCCCTTCTCTGGCAAGACTTCCCCGCCTTCTTCCCCAGCGAACCTCTCCAGGCACAAGGCTGCAGCCTATGATATCAGTGAGGATGAAGAAGACTAATTTGTCATCCCTCCTTTCGTCTCACCTCCCTCTGTCCCATCATCTTCAAAAGCTCTCTGTTGAATTTCAAATTGTGATCCCAACACTAAACCTAAAGACAATTACAAAGGAAAAACAATTGGGATAAGAGGACTTAGGATGGGGGGACCAGACAACCCATCCTCCAAGTGGCATCACCCACCTATTCCAAGAAGGAGGCTGACTATACCTTAGAAGCCTGTTTTGCACTCATATACCCTCCCTACAGACTTTGCTTTACTGTTTATGTTCATGTGATCTTGACAGGGAAATTGTCATTTTTATTAATTTTTTAAAAATTAATCTTTCAAATGTAGTAAGTAGAACTAATTTTTTGCCCCTGAGGAGTGGGCAGAAGGAAGCCGTGTAATACCCAAAGGCCTTTTCTTCCTGATATGCTCTAGTGTTTGCCTTCTGTTCTGAGGCAAGCTGGCTTTACCAAGTCCTTCAAGCAGTGAGCCATGCTGATGGGTGATCGGGGTTGGGGTTGGGAGAGTATAATTTCGGTTTCCTTTTTTAAAAAAAGCTAAAAGCTGGGCAACAGTCTCAAGTACCCTAAGTGTACTGCTGGCACACGTGTCAATGTGACTGTGGGAGGAAGGAGATATGAGCCTTACTTTTCTTACTCCCTGAGGAGTTTCTTGTTGGACCCAGTGGGGTCCATGAAGACCTCATAGCATCAGCTGAAGTTTTTCTGCTGTGTTCATCTTCTCAGAAAATTCTTTTGCCCAGTTATTTGGGAACTCTTGTCAGTCTCTTTCTTGCAATCTGCCTTTAAAGGAAGGAACACGTACAGGTTTATTGTGATCGAGGAAGGGAGTGGGGACGATACTCAATTCTATACAAAGTCAATTTATATTAATTTTCCCCCTGGAGTAAGTCCCTGACCCTGCTGCTCCTGTTTCTATGCTTATTTCCTAGTGTTTTACAAAGGGTACTTTGTAAATGTCTGTAGTTTTTAAACATGATCTGTTAATTTGTGTTGCTCATAGCCATATTGAATATTTAGAGAGATTTGCACAGAACATAGAGTCAGAAGCATAAGGAATTCCGCCCCCCCCCCCCACTTCTTAAAGTCTTAATTTGACCTCTGTCCCGCTTAAAAATGTTCTTGACTGGAACTAGTGCCCCATACAGTATTTCATTCCCTTTGAGGGTGCCAGCTGGTAGAAACTTACTTCCCTTCAACACCCCTCCAGCAAGCTACAATGCAAGTGTTCACAGTAGAAAAGTATGGTAGATTCTTTCTCTCTCCTATGTGTGCCTGGTGGGTATGGTCCCACCTCCCCGTGTTAGGTTGCCTGGGGCAGGGGGTGGGGAAGGTTCATCACTTAAATTTCACATCAGAGAATGCTGATGCTTAACACTTCCTTTCAAGTATGAACTCATTTTAAACCTCCAGCATCCTATAGCTTCATGACCTAGCAGATCATCATCAGTCAATAATCCTGTGACTGGGTTCAGGGGAAGATTGCTTATATCCAGTCCCCACCCTGTCACTCATAAATACCTCTTGTGGGGGTGGAGTTTTAGTGTTTTCAGCTAGGAAAACCACATTTTGTCTTTTATTGCCCCTCTGCTAGGGCTGTGAGCATCTCATAGTCACCTCCCTAAACACTTTTGGTAAAACCTGCCTGTCTGCACAGCAGGACTACAGTAGGTTCTTGAAACGTAGACCACCCAGAAGCAGATCATAGCACAGTAGAAAGACAAAGAGAGGGAAACCTCTTGTCCTGATGGCCTGTGAAAAATACATTTCTAACCCTTCTCATGAAGTGCTATTTTTACTATCAAATCTAGTTTACACAATCTTTGGTTTGGAATCCTTTTTGAAACAGGTGAAGTTAATGTTTGCCTACATTACTCAGCTTCATATGAACTCGTTTTAACTTTTCTGCTTCAGTCTTCTTTGAGAATTCTGCCTATTTCTCTCTTATTCTACCCAGTATAGAAAGGCAATGAAGTCACCACTGAAGCCCACTTACCTTTTCCCTCAACGTACACAAGTTATTTAGTATATTTGGAAAAGGAGAGCCCCAAAATGTGGTTTCTCTTTCTGCATCGCTCCTCTCAAGTATATTGTCTGGGTCTCAAATCTTTGGGCCCTTCTGCAATGCTCTGTCAATGGGCTGCTTTTGGCATGCCTGGCCCTTGGACTATGACCTCTAGGCTGATAAGCTCTGTGAGACTACTAGGGCCAGCATGTACACACATTCTTGGAAAACTCTCTTGCCCCTTTTGGCAAATCTCCTAACACTAGTATATCTTCAAATAATTTTGACTGAAAGCAAAATCTTTTATAGTGTGGCATGTTAGATACTTTGAGATAAATGTGATCCTAGGTGCCAGACAAGAATGAGTAGTTGGAGGAAGCTGTGGGGAAGATGCATTATTTGATCATTTGCGCCTTATTCAATGAGGTTAAGGGTTCACATACCACCACCATGCCTGTGATCTGTAAATCTTCTAATAGTATTTGAGGTTGTGGAGGTTTGTATGTGAATCCCATACACAAAACTGCCAGTCCAAATAGGCCAAATGTGGCAGAGATGGGAGAGCCTTAAAAGTTGGTTGACCTCAGAGCCTCTACAAGAGAGAAGGAGAATGGAGAAGGAAGTCCTATAGCTAATGCTGAGGAGGTGCCATTCAGCAGTTCCCTTGAGATGGGCTGGACAGAAAGATTGCTCTTTTCATATACCAGACTCAGTAGCACTGAAAAATAGAGGTTGAAACTTGAGAGTTATAGAAATGGATCATTTGTGCTGCTATAGCTGTTTCTGATAGCTAGAGTTAAAGACCATTATTTCGCTGAAGCTTGAGTAAGAAGGTTGAGGATGTGAACAGGTTGAAAATCCTGAAGAGAAGGAAAAATATGAGGGACGTGAATAGGACTTTGACCTTAGAACGCGAGTTACATTTTTAAAATGTAACTTGTGACCACACAGCTGGTCAGGCATTCTCTGGGTGTTCCTTCTACAGCAGTCATGGTGCTTTTGTTACTCTCTTCCTGGAGTATCTTGACTGTGGGTTGCTTTTGATTCTCTGGAGCTCATTGCCTTTTTAATCCTGTTCCAGATCCCATATTTAAAATCTTTCTAAATCAATTATATTTCGCTGCTTTTCTTTAATTCCCTAAAAGCCATAACTTCAACATTTTCTGTCAGCACACACTCTTACCAGAAGTTGAATCAATACAGGTTGGAAGAAAACCTCCCATAACAATGTTTTTAACTAATGGTATTTTTTAAAGCTTACCAATATAAGTATTTTTGAAGGTTATATTTTTCGAAGTCACACAATGATTATTCTTGTTTTCTCTCATAGAATATCTTGTCATAGGATAAAGAGTGGTCCCTAGCTTCTATTTTTTCCAAATAAGTATAACATATTTTTGAGATTATACTATTAAATGTTAATCTTCTTTAAAAGAAGAAAGATTTTTTGTCTGCCAAAGATGTATGGTTAGTATTCAGATTGATGTAGAAAACAAAAGTGCAGGATATAACATTAAAGGATGAGTCAGGTCGTGTTCCTTTAGGTTTGAAGTGGGCTTTCCCACCTCTTTTCAGAGGCACTGACTGTTTTGAACACAGAGACTTGATTGGTTGGATTGTTTTATATTGAGGAACCTGAAAGCAAACAAACAAAAGTATTGGAAAGGAATGCTGGTCTTGGCATGAAAGTTAGCCCATCACCGGTGCCAGTATCCAAGGAGTACTTTCCTCATTTGGTGTTCAGTATATTGTTTTCCTGTCTGAGTGTTATTAATTTGTTCAGAGTTGTTTTGGCTTTTGTCATTTAGGCAAATAAAGGCAAAGTGGTTTTCCTTAATGTTTTATTTTCTGTGTTTTCAACCTGATATACATGCGTATGATACATTTTATATATTGGGGGCTTTTACCTGTACTCTCAATCTTTTTACTTTTGCACCCTAATTTATCTCCTCAAAATTAAGCTCCATGACCATGTTATCAGGGACCACTTTTGCAGCTTGGCACAGAAGACTTAAAAAGCCAGTGTCCTACAAAGGGAGGCTGATGCAGCTCTCCCAGTCTAATGCTGTCAGTGCCCTGATGACACATCTGTAGAGGAATGAACACCTTTGATCTGTTCCTCAGAAGCTTGGTTTCTTTGAGACTTTGGACTTGTACTGTTTTGTGTGGCTCTGTTTTACTCCCTTTCTTATATGACAGACTACCATATACTCTTTTCCCTTTTATTTGCTTTGAGAAAACTCAGAGTGACCTTTCTATAAACAAGCTTTAAGGGCTAATAGTGGCACCCACAGGGGCAATGTGCCTAGTTATAGTTTCAAACTCCCTCCTGTTCGTGTGTTATAAGACTTAAAATACCTTCAGCAGACAAGATCCCAAACAATTTCATCCTGCTGCACACACAATTCACCTTCATCTTTATAATCAAATGTAATCGGCCAGCTTGTGCAGACCGGAATCCTTCCGCATTTGGTCAAACTTGAGGGACAGGGAAGAAATCTTATGCCTGTCTCATGAAAACAGTGTCTCTTTCATTATCCAAGCCATCTACCTCAGGCTCTGAGGTTCAAATCCAGGTCTGGAGAAGAAAAAGGTTCATGTCCAACCTTGTCGTCTTTCCTTCTGTAGTACATTCGTGTCAGCACAGTTATCAGAAAAGTCTCAAGTATGAGAAGGTGGCAATTCATCACTGCAATGTGGGGTGAAATATAATGTAGGTTATGCTAAATTAAATAGGTATTATCCCACCAGCAGTCCTGGCATGTGAGTCGAACAACATTTTCTCCAGTTTATTCTCAAACCAGGATCTAGGGATGGTAAGTTTCATGAATAACATCGCAGGTTAACACTAGAGCTAGAACCAGAACTTGGCTCTCTATCTTTTACAATCTGATGCCAGCATTAACCCTCTTTTCTTTTGTGTGTTTTATCGGTATGACCTTCTGCTTCCTAACCACACCCATTTCTCTCCCAAGAGGTAAGGATTGAACCCATGGCTGCCTGGGTTGGCCTTCAAGGCTGGCCTTAAGCTGTGGGATTGCAGCTCTCCTTTGTATGATTAGAGAAGTCAT
The DNA here is from genome assembly GCA_030015415.1 of Cynopterus sphinx. NCBI lineage: Eukaryota > Metazoa > Chordata > Mammalia > Chiroptera > Pteropodidae > Cynopterus > Cynopterus sphinx. The sequence goes on from CM057380.1 coordinate 50,489,428, forward strand.
AGTCTCCTTAGTCTCTGTCGGGATTCTTGGAGATCCCTTTCTGGGTATTCTGAGCAGCAGTCAGCCTGACCCTCCTCACCCTCTTGCTTATTCTAAAATGGGATAGGAGTTCCTCTGTGCTCACCTTGAGACCGGATTTTAGAGGAAAAGGGAGGTGAACAAGCAATCTGCCCACCATTGGCCAAGACTGAGAAGATGGATGGCTGCAGGGCAGTCAGGATGAGGAGTACCTACAGAAGGGAAAGGAGAAGGGAGTGCTGGGGCCAGCTGGCCCACTGCTGTGCTTGTCCTGCCACTGTGCACTTGGCCAACCTTTAGATCTGTGTAGTTACAGAAGACTGAGACTCACACTTGATTAAAATTTTGTGGAGTTTTAATCTTTAAGAAAATTAGAATCTCATCTTCTGTCCAATATGTTATGAGAATTCATGACAAGAAACAAGAGCTGATTTGAAGTTCAAGTCTATTTCTCTATCTCAGCCATGGCTACTAAAGAGCACTTAATAGATGAAAAGGGTGGATGATTAGAGAAGAGTCATTTCATCTACCTCTAGTACCTGAGTTCCCTACTGATAGAATGATGGGCAATTAACCATTAAAGCACCCTTTAAAAATTCTGCCTTGCCAGAGGCTGGAGGAGGAAAGAAAGGGGAATTAGTGTACAATGGGTACAGAGTTTCTGTGTAGAAGATGAAAAAGTTCTCAGGATGGGTGCTGGTAATGGTTGCACAACAATGTGAATGTGCTTAATGCCACTGAACTGTATTCTTACCAATGGTTAAAACTGTAAGTTTAATGTATATTATACCACAATAAAAAAAGGAGAAAATGTCTCTGTCCAGAGGCCCCAGGAGAATGATTTGTTTTAGTACTTGTCCTCACTGAGGCAAGACAGCAAGCTTGTCCAAGCTTCCCCACAATAATAACAGGCAGCCTCAGCAATCTCAGGCTTTTACCTTGTGGCCTGACCCTAAGTGCTCTGAGGCCCAGATCCTTTATGCCCCTTCAGTCTCAGATTCCATTCTGGGCTCTTCTCTCTCTCTTCCCCTAGCTCCTTCAATTCTACCTACTATGTGCCTGGAAATTCACATTTCAGAGGCATCTGTTTAGATCAAATGAGAATTTATGTGCAATCACTTTGTTGACTATAGAGTAGTTCTTATGCCTGGCGGATAAGAGAAGGGCCCAACAAGGAGACAAAGAATGGAGAGAAAAGGAAAACAATATTGGGCTACAAGTCATTGCATTTAGTGGGAAAATTATCTTTGGACTGAGAGAATGGGAAGTGTAAAGAGTGAACAAATACGCCTTTGAGAGAACTTTCAGAAGAGGTGTGAAGATGAAGAGGCAGTGTGATGGGAAGTAATGTGGACTGGGGAGTTAGATCTGTGTTTAAAGGTCTAGCCTCATCCTTATGTGCATTTGAGCAAGTCCCATAGCATCTCTAATATTATTGTGAAAATTAAAATGTAATGTATGAAAAGTACCTAGCACATGGCGTAGGTAGTTCATAGGTATAGCTGAAATAATGCTGATGCTACTGATGGTGATGGATTATAGGGTTTTAGGAAGTAACTGTAGAAAAAAAAAGCAAAGGCAGAAGAATTTTAGATTTGATAATACATATGTTATGGGTTGAATTGTGCCCACCCCTCAAACAGATATGTTGAGGTCCTAACCCCCAGTACCTCAAAAAGTGACCTTATTTTGAAACAGCATAAGTTCTGGTTAATTGTTATATATGTAATTAGTTAAGATGCGGTCATAGTGGAGTGGGGTGGGTCCTTATTCTAATATGACTGGTGTCCTTGTAAGAAGAGGAAAAGCGACACAAAATATAGATACATGAGGGGAATGCCATGTGACGATGGAGGCAGAAATCAGAGTGCTACAGCTGCAAGTCAAGGAATGCCAGTTGCTGGCACACCACCAGAGGATGGAGGGATTCTTCCCTCCAGATTTCAGAGGGAGCATGGCCCAGCTGACACCTTGATTTTGTACTTTACCCTCCAGCACTGAAAAGCAAAAACTGGGAAGGGGCGGGATCATTTTCCAAATCTCACAGGAAACCTGAGGCTTAAGTAGATTCCCAGACCCACTTTTAGCCTTTATTAGTCTCACCTCCTAACCTCAATTATTTATAGCTCTATTATGAACCATCTTTTCTCTCCCAGGATATAGTTACCTGGAACAGAGCAAATTTGGCTCCTATGTTCTGCTCGCCCAGGTGCAGCTTGGCTTGACGGAAAAGGATGTTCAGGGTCCAGAGAGCCAACAGGGTGGACACACCAAGGAAAGTATTGATCCATAGAGCTGTGCTCTCCTCAGAAATCTGGTGGCAGACCAGAAAGGAATCAGTGAGGGAGGCAAGCCCTTTTCTTCTTCTATTTCTTCCCCCATAGTGGGACAGGTAATAAAAAAAAGCTCTAAAGCCGTGATTTATCTCAGTCTCCTCTCTCCCCACCAGAGTCTTGGTGCCTTTCTTTTCCCCTGTTCTCAGGACAACCCTGTCCCTGACGTCGTGCAAAAGGAGATTCTGGCTTTAGCTTTTCTTTCTAGAACTCAGAGGTACTAAATGCCTCTTGGACTTTGCTGCCCCTTATGCCTGGCTTACATCTGTTGGGTCATAGATGCCATCAGGGATGAGAAACAGGCCCACCAAGGTCAGTGTTATTTTGAAGAAGGCATACTGGAATGGGCCTAACATCAGCAGCTGAAGCTTCTTCCTGTAGGGAGAATAGGGTTAGGAACATGCACCCATAAACTACTCACCCCAGATCTCCCAGCTGTCTCCTGGGTTGAAGCTTGGTTGCCATCATAGACATGAAAATGGTTAAATGGATGGGGACATAGGAAAAAGACAGAATGCTGAGAGCATTGGAAATGTTACCTTTTGCCTCCCACTCAACTCCTGGACTAGAATGCCGCTTTTTGTGTAAGAACTATCAGTGTTGACCCAACCTCATTAACGAAAATGGGCTGAGGAGGCAAGTAAATAGCTTAAAGTCCAGTTTGCTCTGTGTGGCTAAAATGTGTAGGAGGCAGTGGGTTTAAATGATGAGAACTTTGGAGTACTTCCTCTGCTCTCCGAACCCAGGGTGGGTACCCAATATGTCCTGCCTGGGGGATGTCCACTTTTTCATCATTGGGTTTGTTCCATATAAGCCTTCTTCCAAGAGGCTTGAAGCAGGGCTGAGAGAGCGAACAGACGTCTTGGGAGAGTATAGAAAGAGTAACCTATTCTTTGAGGACAACTCCCTCCCAAGTTACCTGGTGAGCATGAGTTTGGGGCAGCAGGGGCAGCAGCAGCAGCAGGGGCCTGTGTGGGTCATCATTGGGGTATCCTTCAGTATCCTCAGTACTGCCTCCTTCCCACCAAAGCCTTCCACCATGACAAGTATCAACAGGTAAAAACATACTGAGTAAAACCTGGAGTGAGGGGTGGTTCCATAGAGTAGTGGTTAGCACTGCCAAAAAAAGATGGACTGCAAAGGGAACAGGGAGAGGTGCTATGTGCTGAGGGGATCATGGTAGGAAGTGGCATTCTGAATGTGTGACCCAAGAAGAAAGAGAGGATGAGGACCAGGGGCCTGGGAAGAGGAGAACAAAATGGTGGCTGAGGATGAACAGATCTAGAAGTTCAGGAGACCCAGATTAACACAAGTTGGAAAGGGCTTGAAAGGGCTTGATTCTTGATCAACTACTACGATAGGGGATAAAAGAAGATAGACTCTGGAGTCGTGATTGACTCTGGAGTTGTGATTGGGGAACAGAAAGGGACCCCAGAATTATATTTGGCCCAGTGCTGGGGCGAACAGGACACTCACGAGGTTATGGCCATTTCCACGAACATGAGGGAACGAGGGATCCAGAGACCAAAGCAGCAGAACACAGACACCACCTACTTCCACGGGAGCAAGAAGCTGGTTAGGGCAAGGAGGGAGACTTTTTTTTGGTGCTCTCTCAAAACTTTTGTGACAAGGGCTCAAAGAAGCAAAACCTAAATGTTTGAGGCACCGTTATTTAAAAGTGGCCAGGTGGAAAAATCACAGCTTAAATAAACTAATTAAAAATTTTTACTCTAATTCAGCTGACAGTTTCTTCTATATCTAGGGTTAGAGACAGCAAGTCACTTTGAGTCAGGGGCTCTTTTAAAGACTATCTTATCCTCTATCCCTGGGGTGGGAGTAGGTTAAGTTAATCCTTAGGAATAAATGGATCAAAATCCAATTTCAACATCTCATGTTATTTGAGCATCTCTGATGACTTGAGATGGCCCAAGCAGATGTTATTTGGCAGGAAAGGACCTCAAGGACTCTACTCTTCATCCCAAATGGACACTCAAAGCTCACCGTAAAGAAATAGAAGTCCAATCTTATGGTCTACAAGCAAGCCGAAGGTCTATACAATGGCTGTGGACGTTTAAAAAGCTTACAGTATAAGGGTAAAGTATGAACCCATGGGGAAAATTCACGTCTACACTCTGAGGATCCACTGCTTGCTTATACAGAAAGAAGGCTTGCTATCAACCGCAATACAGTGGTGGGGGAGTGGTGAGTGGACCCCCCTGGTGGGCTGAGCAGTTTCTTCAGCTCTCTCTGTGGCTCTAAGAATCCAAACACTCCATCCTGCTGCTTGTTGGACTTCCAAGCATGGGTCCTGAATGCAAATGGAGATCAGATTACAAACCCCCACTGTAAGGTGGTAGAGGCAGGCAACACTGCTGACTGAATTGCTGAGTTTAGAGGAATTCTCAAAATGATTCCTACCTCCTTTCACTCCCTCCCAAAGGGCAGCTACAGGGCTCCTCACCGTGGGTGCAGAGCTGCTCCAGAGCAGAGTCTTCCTCTTAATGGGGCAACTGATGTTCTTGTACAGGTAGACAGTGTCTTCTAGGAAGATGGCGATTGAGCCCAAGACAAGCAAGGTCATTATGACCATGAGGGCAATTTCTGCAGGGCTCAATGCTAGAGTGGAGAGGACAGGTTCCAATGAGTTGAAGACCAGGACTGAGGGGGGCACAGATGTAGCTTCCTCACTTGAATTTAAATCACATTACCATACGTAGAACTATCTGGCCTACACTCCCATCCAAGCAAAATAGCTTTTTCTTAGACCTAGAATATCCAACATGCGGCCAAGAAATAGTCATTCTTTTGCATGGATGGGGGACTAGACAAGACAATTCTAGATATGGTGAGGCTTACATGACCCAGGGTATAGACACCAAGCAGGTTTTTATATAATTAGCAAAAATTTTGAATTAGGATTTTGGTAGGGCCTATTCACTTTTCTACTTCTAGTGCCAGGTGTCATGCTAGCAAACACGGACTAATTAACATTATAATTGAAGCAGAATGTAATTAGAGGTATACTTTAAAGCTGTTTAAATTGGATTTCAAAAATTATGAAACTGGGACATTATAAAAAAAGTTTAACAAAAGGGAAATGGATACAAGACTCCAAGGACATTCAACCTATGCTGGCCTCACTTTATCTTACATTAAATGTGGCCCAGTAGTTCTCTTTAGTGTTCATTATAATCATTTGAGTTATTAAAAAGTAGCTGTCAAGGCCCTACCCTCAGAGATGCTGCTTTAGTAGATCTGGGATGGGCCCAATAATCTACATTATTAACAAGCTCACCTGACGATAGTCAAGGGATAACAAACATTGTGACAAAAACCAGTGACACTTCTCTGGCCTCACCATTGCTAACAGGAAAAATTTATATATTCACAATATGTGTTTCTGAACATGTGATTCATCAATTCAACAATTAGTTTTAAAGGTTTCTGTGACTAAGCCCAGACCCTCATTTATATAAGTGTCTTTCCTAGTTGGCAGACTACTCTCCTTACCACCTCCTAACTGGCTAGATGAGAGGAAAAAGGCAGGAGAGGAAGACAGTCCATTATCGTATTGTATTGGGAGTAAAGAATGAAGAAGGTATTGGCTAATCTGCCCTATATTTTAGTGACTGAGGGCCACTTGGAGAGGTATCACTGCTGAAACCAAATCAGGGAGGAAGGAGACCACATCACAGTAAAGACCTGATTTGTCATCTGGGCCAGTCGTACCTGGGGGGCACTAGATCAAAGGTAAATCTGTCAAAAAATATCACATTGATCCTGATCGCTTTTATTTAAGGGCAGACATTATTCTCTCTGCTTTATCCAAGGGAGGCTCTTTATCATGACCACAGTTAGGTCTAATGACCAATTCAGAGGACCTGCCATGGGGATGATGGCCCATGGATTCCAGCTCCCAGGCAGGACTTCTGAAGTCAGTGATTAACTTTTTCTTTCTATCACAGGCCATAAAATACAGGACTGTTCTGTTTTTCTTTCCACCTACTCAATCCTTTCTCCACCCACCTTCATTTACTTAGGATACAACCCTCTGGATGTCTAAATACTAGCTTAGCATTGCTTTCACTGTTTAGCAGTGTTGCCTCTTTTTTAATTACCTCTCCAGATATTGCTTTACTAGGCCCTGCAAGATTTGAATGTTAAAAACATATTGCAATTCTTTATTTAAAAAAGACTTTACCATTTTCTTCTTCAAACATATAAATATAAGCACCAGGGGATTTTTTTTACACAATTTTACCCTTTTACAATAAAAATATGTGTTTAAAACAATTATGGAGATACTCATAAACCTGCCATATTGCAAAAGTAATTCTAGATTAAAGAAATAAGTCTTTAAAAATCAAACAGGGAAAATTGAGAGAGACATAAGAGAGAGAGGGAATTATATGTTCATCAAAGTTTTCGAGACAAGAGACCTTTCTAAGCTTAGGAGCAATCCAAGAAATCAAAAAGATGGATGATCAAATTTGATATAAAGAGTTTAAACTTTTAAATGTTAAAAAAAATGGAGTGGGAAGCAAACAGACTAGGGGAAAGCATTTTTAATAAATATACCTTCAAGTTTAAGATCTTTATTACATAAATAAAATTGATAACAAAAACAGGAGGCTCTTGCAAAAAAGGGGAAAATGATATTAACACAGTTTAGGACATGTGAGAAAATAGTCAACCTGATTAGTAGTCAGAGAAGAGCAAAATAACAGTGATATATTAATTTTATTCTGTTAAGAGATAGTGTTTATTGTCTCAAGTGAAAGAACAGAATAAAGCTCCAGAAAAAGAACTAAGCAAAATGGAGACAAGCAATCTACCAGATGTCACGTTCAAAATACCAGTTTATAAGGATGCTCAATGTTCTCAGAGAGAACTTTGACAAAAGGATAGCAAACATAAAAATGGAGATCGTAAACATAAAAAAGAACCAGTCAAAATGAAGACTACAATGACTGAAAGAATTCAAGAGATGGAATTAACAGTAGATAGATGAAGCAGAGGTTCAAATCAGTGATTTAGAAGATTAGGTAGTAGAAAATATTCGATCAGAACAGGAACAAGAAAAAAAGTCAAAAAAATGAGAATAGTTTAAGGGGCCTCTGGGATAACATCAATCATCCCAACATTCACATCACTGGGGTACTGGAAGGAGAAGAAAGAGCAAGGAATTGAAAACCTATTTGAAGTAATAATGACAGAAAATTTCTCTACCCAGTGAAAGAAATAGACATTCAACCCCAGTAAGCACAGAGAATCCCAAACAAAGTGAGCCCAAAGAGGCCCACACCAACACATATCATAATTAAAATGCCAACAGTTAAAAAGACAGGGAAACTGCTTTAAAGCAGCAAGAGAAAAGCACTTAGTTAACTACAAGGGAGCTCCCAGAAGACTGTCAGCTAATTTCTCAACAGAAATTGTGCAGACCAGAAGGGATTGACATGAAATATTCAAAGTGATGAAAAGCAAGGACATACAGTTAGGGTTACTCTACCCAGCAAAGCTATCATTTAGTATCGAAAAATAGATCAAGAGCTTCCCAGACAAAAAGCTAAGGGAGTTCATCACCCCCAAACTATTATTACAAGAAATATTAAAGGGACTTCTTAAAGAAAGATCAAAAACATGAATAATAAAATGGAAATAACTACATATCTACCAACAATTACTTTCAATGTAAAAAGACTACATTTTCCAATTTAAAGACATAGGATGGCTGAATAGATAATAAAACAAGACCATTACACAGGTTGCCTACAAGTGACTCACTTCAGATCGAAAGACACACATAGACTGATAGTAAAGGGATGGAAAATGATATTTTATTAAAATGGAAACAAAAAGAGCTGGGGTAGTAAATACTAGACAATATAGAGTCTAAAACACAGGCTATAAAAAGAAACAAGGATCCAGCAATCCCACTTTTGGGTATTTATCCAAAGGAATCCAGAACACTACTTTGAAGGGATGTGTGCATCCATATGTTTATTGCGGAATTATTTACAATAGCTAAGATACAGAGGGTATCTGGGTGTCCATTGATAGATGAATGGATAAAGAAGAGGTGGTACATATACACAATGGAATATTACTCAGCCATAAAAAAGAAAGAAAATTTTCTATCTGCAACAACATGGACGGACCTAGAGGATATTGTATGAGAAACACAAATACTGGATGATTTTACTTATACATGAATTCTAAAGAACAAATAAATGAATAAACAAACAAATTCATAGATACAGAGAACTTTTTGATGGTTGCCAGATCAGCAGGGGCGTGGTCAGGGGTCTGGGTGAAAGAGGTGAAGGGATTAAGAAAGTACAAATTGGTAGTTATGAAATAGTCACAGGGTTGTAAATTACAGCATAGGGAATATAGTCAATAACATTGTGATAACTGTGTAATGTACCAGGTAGGTACTAAACTTACTGGGGGATCACTTTGCAAGTTATATAAATATCTAACTACTATGCTGTACACCTAAAACTAATATAATATTGAATGCCAACTATAATTGAAAAAAATAAAAATTTAAAGAAATTATGTAGTAAAAATAGAAAAAATAAAGTCCAGATAGGCAGAAACCAAAATTAATTCAGTAGATTTCCAAAAACGAATTTCCATTGTTAGAAGGGGGAGTCACTGCTGCAGGCCTCTCCTTTCCTGAGCATCACCTTCTTCTTGACTTCAGCTCATTGAGAGCTGAGAGTGGAAACTGCCCTTTTGCACACAAGCCATCAAGGCCAAAGCCTTTCCCAGTCTTCACTGTCCTTGACTACTCACTCTTTCTTGAAAATCTTTCCACACTTGACTCAGAACAATAATCATCGGGGCTCACTTCCTTGCTTCTGACCTGATGTCTCCTCTACTGATTCCTCATCCTCTCCTACAACTTGTGTTTTTCAAACTCAGTCACTGCAGCTCAGCTCTTCTCTGTTTATTGAGGGTTAGCATTTTCCTACTATTCCTTAAGGCTCCCAACAAGTATGTGAGCTGTTCCCACCTCCAGGACTTTATACTTGGCTTCTGCTGGCTCAGCTTTTCTCCCTGAGCTCCTAGTGGCTGGCTCCTTTTCATCACCGAGCTCTCCACTCAAATGCGCCTCCTCTGCCAGCCTCCCATATGTGCCCTGTGCAATCTGCCCCTACCTCTACCCAATGAGGTTATTTGCGTATTTATTTAATTGCTTATTGTTTGTCCCCTCACCTTAGTGTAAACTCCACCCATGCAGGGACTTTGTCAGGCTTGTTCTCTGTTCTGTCTCTGAGAGCTTGAAACAGCAACTGTGACTATTTGTTAAATGAAATAACCCCATGAGAATTCCTATGGTCATCTCCGTTTTTTAGGCTTTTTCAAGAAACAAAAAAAGTGCTATGCACCTTGCCCAGGGTCACACAGCCTGGGAGTGAACAAGCTTTGGGTTTCCTGATGCTAAACCCAGACTCTTAACCGTTATACACGCTGACTATTGGCATGTGTTCACATAGATAGAGGAGGGAATATGGAATGATATAAACAACCAAATGCAACCCTAAAAGATTGTTTAAGTTTATGAAGGAGGGGATGCAGCATATTCTGACTGTCCAATACAGAAATGCTTTAGCATTTGTTTGTTCTTATAACTGCCGGCTTTGGTATTCTTTCTCAGACTTGCAGTATCTACAGGCTCTTGTATCCACTTCCATGGTGCAAAAGCTGAGAGAGAAGCTCCTTAGCATCCATGGCCTGACGCCACTGCTCTCCATCAGACTTATCTTTTCAGAAGATTGTCCCTACCTTATTTTTCTGTACTTTAATTGATATTATGGGGCAAAAGTGTTCTATGGCCAAAGGATTTCTGGAAATGCCTTAAACAAAGTTAAACATGTTTCTTTCCTGCGGAGCATACTAAAGTGTTAAATCCGATTTATATTGTAAATTTTCAATGAAAGGAGGTTATGGAGAACAACTTTTACAAAACTGCAGACTGTTTTCATGAAGCACTCTTTGGGATTAGTATTCTAAGGACACACTTTGGGAAATGCTTCTCTTACTGACCATTCTGAATACAATTATATACCTTTAGTGACTAGCAAATTTCCCACTGTCTCTGAATTAGTGAAGATTACCTTTTTAACTAATGGAAACAATATAAGAACATTAAAATTTTGAAGAAAGAGTAGCACCCATAATCCTAGTTCATTCCTAATCAGAAATTATTTCATTTTTGCATATTTATTTCCATGGAGGTTAAGAGCTTAGGCTCTGGAGACAGACACCTGAGTTCAAAGTAAAATTCCATTTATTGCTTGACCTTGGAACAAGTTATTTATCCTCTCATCAGACCTCTTAATACAGCACCTGGTATGTAATATTTTTGCTCAATGAAACGTAATTTTAAAAAATCATCCTGGTTGAAATACATACATATTATATTACTGCAGTCATTCTGTAATATTTTGTGTTCTGATACCTGTTGTTTCAGACATTTTTGATATTATGGTAAGACTACAGTGCTATGTTATTGTACAGGACCTTGTCTCTTCACTGCCAGAAGCTAAAGAACTCAGAGGAAGAGAAAATGAACACACTCTTCCCAAAAATCAGGTTTACTAAGATAGAAATTTGAATAACTCACTTTCCTGAACACTTTTGTCCTGTTCATCTTATCTTCTACATCTAACCCTTCTATTCATTCAACGATATTTACTAAGTACCTGCTACGTGATACCAGGAATAATACATCAGAGAGCGAGACAGGAATGATTCCGTTCTTATGTGAGTCCCAGTCTCTACTACCGACTTTTTTTTCTTCCCTGGTCTCTTTTGCTGTTCTCCCAACTTGGACCACTTCTTCCACTTGTAGCTCTGTGTGTGTGTATATGTGTGTATTTTTAAATCCACCCCTCCCCTTTTTTTTATATTGTGGTAAAAGTCATTGCTCTTTCTGAGGTCTACTGGAATATAGTGATGAACCCCTTCATTAGGAAGTGAAAGCACCACCCCCTTTCCAGTCACAGAGTTAACTTTCAAAGTTGCTTCCCCATAGCAATGCTTTACCTTTACCCTAAGTTCTTATACAAAGATCATCTTAGTCCAACATTTTTTTATCCAACTTCTCAGGTCTACCAACTAGCAAACATATTACCTACTCACCCATGATTACATCACTAGAGATCAGTTTATAAAGGTACCAGTGAGGATTAAGGAATACAGTGGGAAGCCCTGGGAGTCACAGACTGGAGACACTGAGTGTTGGAGAAAAGGATACCCTACCCTATCAGGGTTAGGGACAAACAAGAGAAACATGCATTATCTGAAATTATTCTGTAAGTGTAATCAGCAAAACTGTAATTGTGTATTTTGCAAAGAGAGATGCCGCTGGTCTAATATGGTCTTGAGCCTGGGAGATCCAATCTCAGTAGTATTACACATGTACACCGGCATCTCGCAAAAGGAAAGGTTTATTGTGCATTGCTAATGTATTTTAAAGCATTTCAACTTCCTCTTAGGAAAGAAATCACAGACACAGAAATAGGGAAGAAACAACTGTCAGCATCACCCCCGTCCACAAAGGAACAAAAAAGAGATGGCTTTGTTCTTATCAATAGCAATAGATGACAACAGAAGGCAAATATAGTACCTATTATAGTAAAATATTTAATAATTAAAATAAAACTAGAAATTAAAAATATCCAAGTAGTCTTAGAGTGGCAATGATATTAGAAATAATTTTTTTATATTTTGTTTTGGTATCTTTATCAGTTTGATTTTTATCAGTCTGATTTTTCACAAGGAAGGGCAAAATGGAGAATTTTGTCTTTAATGATAGGCATTTTGACTAGTATATCTAAAACAATTGTTTCACAGTAATTTTTCTATGAGTTGATGTAACTGAAATGCAGTATTTTTTGCATTCCTCTAAAAAGCAATTTATTTAAGAAAGTGAGATTGGCAAACTGAAGTCTTCTTGGGAGTGGGGTGGGTAAAGAGAGGGGAAGAGAAAGAAAAGGAGGAGAGAACAGGAAGGATTATGAAGACTAAAGCAGACCTGAAACAACAGCAAAACATCTGTTAGGATGGATCTAGCAAAAAAAAGCAAAGTCAGTGGGAAATTTTAATACTAGTTCTTCTAATAATTTGCTGTATCAATTTGCAAAGCCATTAAGATAGGCTGTGTCTTTCTAAATCTGAAAAATGGGAACACCACCTATCAACCCAAAAAGAGCATTTTGTAAACCATAAAAAAATTACATTAAAACAAATATCTGAAAATGTAGGGTAGTTTCTTTTTTCTCCTCTTTCGGGTGCTTTGGATAGAAAAAGGAATAATGATGTGGTTATATAGAATTTATTTGAGGTCTGTTACAAAATAGTCAATACATTATTTTATTCAACAACTATTTAGTGAGCACTCATAGGTTTTTGTTCTAGGTGGTGGAGTGTAGCAAAAAAAAAAAAAAAAGCTCTGCCTTCATGAATTACGTTCGAGCTGGGAGAGTCAAATGATGGACAAATAAAACAGGTATTGTTCCTGACACTGGAGGAAAACGTGAATGAACCTATGTCAAAATATAATAACAGGGCAAGCCGCACATACACACTTGATTCCTGATTTCAGCATGCTTCAAAAAAGAAAAAAGAAAAAAAGAGAAAACATATCTGTTTAGTATTTAGAAAGAATGTATAAAAAATTTAACATGTTACTTGCATGTGTTCTAACTAAAAATAATTTCTGATGGGTAAAAAAAGGGGAAGGGATTAAGATGTACAAATTGCCAAATATAAAAATAATCATGGGGATGTAAAATGCAGCACAGGGAATGTAGTCAATCATACTGTAACAACTCTATATGGTGTCAGACGGGTACTAGACTTTTCTGGGTGATCACTTCTTAAGTTTTATATAAATGTCTAGTCACTATGTTGTACACCTAAAACTAATATGTTATTGTGTGTCAACTGTAATTCAAAATAAAAATAATTTCTAACTTAAAAATTTTTTTTGTTTTTTAATCTAACATTCCATCACAGCCTGTTAAAAATGATTTTATAATAATTTCTTAAATTATACATTTCAAAATAAGAAGAGCAAATATTACTATACCCACAACCCATTTTAAAATGTTGCAATATTGCCAATTTTTTTTCTAAAGTTTTTTTTAGAAAAAATAAACATTACAGAAGTATTTGAAGACCCCTGTATATACCTTCTGAATTCTTTTTCCTTTTCTACCTCACTTCTCAGGGATAACTACTATTCTGAAGTTTATATATATCTCTTCCATTTATGTTTTAATGTTTAACAAAATATGTGCATACTCAACATACTGTATTGCTTTGCATTTTTAAAAAAATCTATGTAAATGGCATCATCCTGCAAAATGTTTTTTCCACCAAACTTGTTTTCACGATTGTTATTATTTTCATTATGACCAACATATGCTACAATAAACATTCTTAGATGTGTCTCCTTGGCACATACAGGAGAGTCCCTCTATTCATATTCCTAGAGTTAGAATTGCTTGGTTGTAGGAGATGAGAATCTTCAGTGTTACAGATATCTAATTAATCTCTGAAGTAGTTATACCAATTTATACTCTCACAACAGTCTGTAAGGGTTCATGGTTCACCTCAAATTCACCATCACTTGGGATTATCAGGCTTTTTATTTTTGCCAATAAGAGAGTAATGAAATGATATTTTATTATTTGATTTGTGGTTCCTTAAGTCCTAACAAAATAGATAATCTTTTTGTATATTTATTTCCTGTTTTGGTTTCCTCTTCTGTAAATTGTTCATATATTTTATTCAATTCTCATTTGGTAACTTTTCTTATACTGACTACTCATCCTTTGTTGGTTACAGGCTTGAAAATATCCTCTCCTAGTCTATAGTTGGGCTTTTAATGTTTATAGTGTTTTTAGTTGTGCAGAAGGTTGTTTGCTTTATGTGGTCAGTCTCCTTGATCATTTCTGTATTTAAGAAATTGTTCTCTTCTCTCATGAAGATATCTTTTCAATATTTTCTTTTGTAACGATGTTTTCATTTTATATTTAGGTATTTAATCTACCTGGATTAAAGCTTTGTTGAAACTACTTTCATGTTTATTTATTTGTCATAGGGACAGGCAATTGTCCAGCATTACCTCTTGAAGAGCCTATTATGCCCCACTGATGTGTATAGCATCCTTTCACAGAGCAAGTCCCCGGGTGGGCATGGGTCTATTTCTGGGCCCTCTATTCTGTTCCTTTTTTCCACCTGTCAAGCCACTTGTAGTTATTGCCTCATTGCTTTATTTACTCCAGTCGTATTATAAGCCTTAATCTCTGGTAGGGCAGGTACCCTTCTTATACTTTTTCAAAACTGTCTTGGCTTTTCATGGTTCTTACAGTTCCACATAAATGTTTAAATCAGTCTATTATATATATTTAAAAAAAATCCTTTACAGATGACAATTACGATCATATCACAAATTGCATTTCAAAAACAAATTAGTGAAAGGTTCAGTAGTTCTTCCAGAATAGCTTTCTTAGATGGCATTTATTTTAGAAAACAACAGTTTACAAATGAAGGTGAAAAGTCGTGTCTTGGCATCCTCCAATGGGCACCTCTCCCCAACTAGCCTGTTTCTGTCAGTGTCGTCGCCATTGCCCAGATCCCAGAGTCATCATTAGAGTCTCTCTTTTCTTCACCTATCTCAACTAGATATTTACCTGATCATCTGTTCTTTGTATTGTATGTGTTCTCCACCCTTCCCTTCCTCTCCCTGACAGTGCTCTGTTTCAGACTCTTGTTCCTCATGCTGGGCTGGGTCAATAACCTCAGGTTCATACCTCGGCTTCTCAAAGTTCTTCCTTGATTACTGATTAATGATCTGGAAGTACTGTCCTGCCCCTCCCAATCTCAGAGCCCCTGCCAGCGCTCCTTCAGATTACAGGATAAAGTACAACTCCTCTGCCTGATGCTTGTGGGGCCCCATCTTACTGTCCCAACCTTTCAACTGACTCCTCCTTCCCCACCAGCAATCTTGAATCCTTCCAAACCTAGCTCCTCATTGTCTGGGAAACCTGCCTGCTCGTTGTAGCTCCATCTCCACACCAGAAGCAGCCCATGGCCTGCTCACCATGCTTTAACTGCTACCCACTCCAACAGTTCCACCTGGGAATAAAGCAGCTCGCCAGACTACCAGGTCCAGAATGGTCTCTCCCTACTTTGAACATCATTGGTGCTTCTATTTGCACATTTTGTAGCAAAGCAATGTGAGATCTGTTTTCACTGTAAGGCGGGGATTCTCGATCTCAGCCCTACTGCTACTGACACTTTGGCCTTGATAATTCCTCTTCATGGGGGCTTTCCTTTGTTTCCAAGACAGCATCCCTCGACTCTCCCCACTAGATGCCAAGTAGCATCCTCTAGTTGTGGCAACAGAAACTGTCTTCAGACATTGCCAAAAGTCCCCTAGGGAACAAAATTGCCTTTGGCTTACGACCACTGGTGAAAGGAGAGGCTTGTATCACCAGCCGTAATCTATGTACAAGAGGTTTTGTGAGCTAGATGTAGCACCTGTCTCATGGCACGAACCACAGAGCGGCTACAGGGTTTCCCTGGACACTCTGGCAGTCGACATTAGCTCTGTTACAGAGCATCTAAAACAAGGCTGAACACCATCCAAGGACATGCCGATGTGTGCCTCCTAATGCACACTGATCATATCCTGCTGTTCGGAAAGAGCTTTCTCCTTGAGGTTACATTAGGAAGGAGGCTGGGAAAAGCATTAAGCTTAATCTCTTCCTCTTTTTTACCCATCAGAAATTATTTTTAATTGGAACACTTGAATACAACATGTTAACTCTTTTAGAAATTCTTTCTAAACACTAAACAGATATAGTTTCTTTCTTTTTTTTCTGAGCATTTTTTGAGCATTATTTATTAATGTCTAAGAAGTAGTTAATCATGTATAAGAAAACAAAATAAAATGTGAATGAGCTACATTTGCTTTGAAGATGCTGGGGTCAATTGACTGTCATGTTTTAGGCACATTCGAGTAATAAACTGAGTCCATCCTCAGCCTTTCACTTTCAAAATCAATTCAGTGATAGGAATCTAGTAGCCTAGCACTATCAGAATACTTTTACAGGTTCACCTAAGTTTAAGAACATTAGTCATAAAAACCACCCCCTCAAATGGTAGAGGTCTTTTTCTAAGAAGGCTACTGTGCAGGTCTCAAGGGGATTCTGTGGGTTTTGGGTCATGCTGGGACCATCTGGAGTCCCTGAATGTTCCTGGGGTCTGAAAAATGCTCCAGGCCAGGGTCCCCATTTGAATGAGCTTAGAGGCTAGGATTTGTGGGAAGCCTGACATGCAAGCCTATCTCCAGGGCTCAGTTGTCATGACCCTCTTTGGCTTATTGGATCTTCGAGGAGTTAATCTTCTCTAAAGCTTTAATTGTGATTTAATCGTGATAGACACCTGGCCAGTCATCCCTTCAGGCTCTTCGAGCTGGCCAACTCAAGGCTACCTCTTCTGTTCTTCTCAGCTGTCCTGACTTACTACTGCAAGGTTCATTTCCTCCTTTTGGCTCCCTCTTGGGATGGTCCCTGACTCACCTCTCAGAAGCTGGGCTGCAGTGAGAGGGTGTGAGAAGCAGGCAGAGGGGATGCTGTAATTGGTTTTCAGTACCTCCAGAAGGTCTGCCGTGTACCTGGAGAGACACCAGCCTGTGTTCAGCATACGAAGATTTGTTGAGGGGAGAAGTTACCAGAAGGGACACCAGTTACTTGACATTCCCTCAAACATTTCTGGGTTCAGGGAGCTTCTCCATTTCCCCTCAAGATCCTGATCCTTGGAGGGAATGGAGGATTGGGCCAGGCCAGTGTGTAAAGCAGCCTGCCACCTAGGCCATGGGCAGGTCTGGCTGCTGTGCCCAAAGAGCCCACAGTTCATTCTCTTTACTTCATGTGGGCAGCAACTCAGGGGCTGGCTAAAGAGAAAGAGCAGGGCCCTAGAGAAAGAGTGGACCCTTAGCACTAAGGATGGGTACTCTACATGTTCCCTACAGCTCCCAACTCTGAGGTATTTCTTTTCCATTTGGGGAGAGAAAGCCAAGACTCTGAGGGGTCACACGCTGGCCCAATACCACATGTCCCTGAGGACCTCAGAGACAGCTGGACCATTTTCAGTCCTGTCTCATTCTGTGTGCTGAGAACCAAAAGGCCCTGGGAGGAAGGTAGGGACAGGCCAGAGCGTAGAGGCCACCTGCTGCTTAGCAACTGGCTCCTGGCTCAGGGCCTGATGCCCTCACTCACCTGGGGTCAAGTTTTATCTGAGTCCTGTCTGGCTCCATGTCTTCTCTCCCTCTTCAGTTCTCCCAGTAGATACTGAGGGACAAGGGAAGGCGGACAGACGAGTGCCCTCAGGAAGGCAGCTCCAGGGCCTGCTGCCTCCTGCCCTTTCCCAGCGGACTCAGGCAGAAGGTAGGTGGAGTGGCTGAGTCTTCCCCTCTGGCTTTCTCTCTTCTCAGGCTTCCCAGTGTCCACAAATTCCTCTCAGTTCATCTCAGAAGAATCTGAAATTTGATCTTAGCTGGCTAAGTTCTCAGCTTTCTGACTCCTCCCAGACCGTAGGTGTGGTCACTACTGCCTCCCTCCCACAAATGCCTTTGGCCATCCCTTTTCTCCATCCCCCACCTCTGTCCTTTATCTCTCACCTAAGGAGCCTTTTAGGGCTTTGGTAAGGACAAAGTTCTTTATCCTCTCATCAATATCCCCTGGTTAACAACTCCGTCTACCCCAGAACCCGTCTGGAACTCAGGCTCTTGGGTCCTGGAGGTGGGAGAATCCTGGTTGGTGTCCTGCCTGTGTTGGTGCTGGTGGTTTGGCATGTGGAAGTGAGGACTAGATGGAAAAACCAGATTTGGCCTCTGTGAGTTTCCCAACGCCCAGCCCTCTGCATCTTGATGATGGACTAACTTAGCCAAAGAGCATTCAAAGATGCAGCAGATGGGAGACAGACTTTATTTTAAGAGGCAGAGTTGCTGAATGAGATTTCTGAGCATACTGACAGATTTTTGAAAACCATACCAAATTTTATGCTTATGAACTATTTTATTGATTAGTGATCTCTCTTCTCTCTCCAAATAGATTTAAATCTATCTGAGGCCAAGCCCAGTATCCCTAGGTTCCTGGCACAGGGACTGACACACACTAAGTCCTTCTTAGAACTGGTTGTATGACTGATAAAATAATAAAATCACAACAGCAGCTAATGTCTATTGAGCATTTATGGCTCACCAGGTGCTGTAGGAAATGCAGTATGTTCCTCATCTTGTTTAAAACCTTACAACTACTCTTAAAAGGTAAGTACTATCTTTATTACCAGTTTACAGATAAGGAAACTGAGACTCAGAAAGGTTATGGCACCAGGTTGGATAGAAAGCTGTGGAGGTATGGAGAGAGGCAGAAGGGACCTAGGTTACAGCTCTGCTGAGGTTCAGGTGAAGATTTTTGATAGTGAGAGAAGGGACAATGTGAGGATCAAAAGAGCCAATTCTGGGAGGGCAGAGAAGGCACCCTGACCTGGGTTGATGAGTAGATACAGTTCGTTGCTGTTGTGGTACCAGAAGGACTCCCTACTCCTGTCCCAGAACACCTCAAAATATCTCCCTCTCAGGGAGAGGACAGTGTAGTGATGTAGGAGTCTCAGGGGCCCAATTACCTCCTAAGGTGGAGGTTAGGGCACAACAAGGAAGACAGGGCACTGACCCCCCAAGGGTCAGTTGCCTCAGAGCCCTGACGAAGATGCTGGCTGACTCAGCTTCCTCAAACCATTTCCACATAGAATAAATTAGTGAATATTCTTTTTTTTTTTCTTTATATTTCTTGGAAGAGTTTGAGAAGGATGATGTTCTTTCCGTAATGTCTGGTAGAATTTACCAGTGACACCACAGGCCATTCTTTTTTGTTAACCTTTTTGATTTTCCCTTCTTCAATCTTTAGATGTATTAGAGTTCTGGGGTGATTTAAATGGTATTATAATATCGCTTCTATCAAATTCATAAAAATTCTGCTTTTTTCAGGCAAAATTTTAAATTAAACTTTGCAATAAGCTGCCATTTTACCTGTAATTGGTATTGTTTTACACTGCAGTTGAGATAGGAAAGGAAGATGCTAGTTTAAAATAAAAGGTGATCTTTGAGTAGGACCTCATTTATTATTTATTAGTGAATAGTTTTGTGTTATGAAGTTTTTGTTTGCTATATAACATCATAACTTTAGAGATTCAGATGATGATAACTAAGAATGCAAAAAGCCCCCTGAATTGTAAAACTACAAAAATTGAAATACATGGTACTAAACTCAATAAGTTAACGAAACAAAAAGTCCACAAATAGACTCTAGAGATTAGAATAAAGAATGTTTATTAGGGAATGATTTTGGGATCAAAACTGGTGGGGGGGGGGAAGGAAATGGGACTGAGCAAAGGGAGCAGTCAATCAGTGATAAGGGCCCAAGGAAAGCCTTAGCTGACCCCTAAAGTCACTTGGAGGCTGGGAAGGCCCTTCAGAATTGTTCTGCTCTGGGGTTAAGTGGCTGGGCCTTTATATCTTCATGTTGTTCACTCCTTGAATACAAGCTGCCCCCTGGAAAGAGGTGGAACTTTGGGTGAGCAGTTTTCTTTAGAGGAGGCAATCCCCCAAGCTGAGTCTGTCTTTCAAAAGATGGGGGGATAAATTTTTCATTTTTGGAGGGGTATCTAGGAGGTACTTCACAATGCCACTCATGGACTTTAATAGATACGAGGGACTTAGTACCTGGATTAATTTTTTTGTAGTTTTAAAAGAGTTAAATAAAAAGTAAACAAGAAATGTTAAATATTTATCAGATAGAAAAAGAAGGAAAGACTTAGAAGTAAGGTAAGATGACGTTAGGGAAATGATCAATATATTTAATTACATAAAAACAACAAAAACTTTATATTAAAAACTGCACACACATTAAAAGGCAGTAACAAACTGGAAACACATTTGCAATAAATCCAGCCAAAATTTTAATGTAAAAGAACTCCTGCAAATCGAAAAAAACACTTTCTTCAAAAGCACAATGAGATACCACTTTACACCTAGTGATATGAATATCACTAAAAAAAAAGTTAGCAAGAATGTGGAGAAATTGGAAACTCTTTTGCATTGTTGGAGGAATGTAAAATGGGATAGTGGCTATGGAAAACTGTACCATAGTCTGGCAGTTCCTCAAAAAATTAAACATAAGATTACTATATAATCCTGTGATTCCACTTCTGGATATATACCCCAAAGAATTGAAAGCAGAGACTTAAATGGCTATTAGTGCATCCATGTTCATGGTAGCATTATTCATAATAACCAAAAGTTGGAAACAACCTAAATGTCTATCAGCAAATAAATATATAAACAAAATGCAATATATTCATACTGTGAAATATTATTCAGCCTTACAAAGAAAGGAAATTCTGGTACATGTTACAACATACCAATTTTCAGGACTGCTAAAAGCCAAGAATGAACCTTGAGGATGTTATGCTAAATGCCAGACACAAAAGGACAGCTAGTGTATGATTTCACTATTTGAGGTATCTAGAATACTTAAATTCATAGTGTCAGAAATAGAACAGTGGTTATGAGAGGCTGGGTGGGAAGGGAAATAAGAAGGAGTTAGTGTTTAATAGGTATGGAGTTTCTGCATGGAAGATGAAAAAGTTCTAGAAATGGATGATGGTGATGACTGCACAAGAATGTAAAGGTACTTAATGACACAGAACTGTACACTTAAAAATGGCTTAAATGGTGAATTTTCTGTTATATATATTTACCACAATTTAAAAAAAGAAAAATACCCCAACATTTCCACATTGAAATGTGAGCAAACAAAAGATGTACACAGGCAAGTCACAAAATAATTACAATAAAATGACCTGTAGGTACATAAAAATATTTAATTTTATAAGTAATTTAAAGAGCTATAAATGATAAAATCAAGGTATTCATCATCTGTAAAATAAGAGAAATTATTTAATGTTAATATTAATTTTCAGTTTTAGTATGAGTATGCTCATAATGAGAGTATAAACATGTACACACTTTCTGGAAAACATCTTACAAATTATGCAAGAGCTGTTTAAATATTTACATTCATCGACCCCATATCCAACCATTGGAAAATAATTGAAAGTGCAGGCATCTAGATAAAGGCAGAAGGTACCAACTGAACAAAGAGGTTGGTGAAGTTAGGGAGCACACTCTGCAAATATTTGTAGCAGAGATTTCCAGGGTAAGAGAGAAGCAAGTGCAAAGAACCCAGGACTGGAATATACCAGGTGTGTTTGATAACAGCAAGGAGGCCAGTATGCCTGGCTGGCTTGTAATAATAATTAACCTGAGGAGAAAATGTAATAATGGGCAGTGAAAACGCTGATAAATCTGTTCTGTGAATATGTGCCACAATTGCTGCCAATTGACATGAATGTTTTAAACCGAAGAATAAAATACCCTTAGAAGTCAATTTGTTAACAGCCTCTGTGTTGGACCTTGCACTTGAACGCCAGTGTGATTTCACCCACTCTAAAAGAGCATGCAAATTACTAAAAAACTTATTCATAATGATAACTCTTTAGCTATACCAAACCTAGATTAAATCCTCTTTTTTTATTTATAAGCTTGCCCAACAATGTGGGCCCAATAAATAGGGCAGCTCTTACATGATTGTTGAGCATATAAAGAAAATATGAAGCACATTAATTATATCTATGTTTTGAATATCCATCAATACTTAAGAATGCCATGTCATGTGTTATAAGGTGGAGGAGTGAGCCTTTAGTATTATCTAGCAGTCTGAATTTGGGGCCCAATATCAGAAAATAGCAACATCAAAAAAAAAAGTTGTTGCTACATAAGAGTACAGTTGCCTGAGGATAAGAAATGGTTATTGTGTTGGCTGTATTGTTAATCAGACTAACAACCCTTTACATGTGATAGCAGAAGGTAATGTAACATTCAGCTTTTCTTCTTTTTTTTTTTTTTAGAAGTGAGAACTCTTCTGTTATTTTATTTATAATCATCGTCTATGATCATAAAATTTCAAAAAACAAGATGTAAAATTTTTTTAAAAAGCATGTAAGTGAATAGATTCCATTAACGTTACTCATTTAGATTAGATGAGATAATAACTCTCTATTATTGGGTAGAATAGCAGAAAGCACATAACTTTACTATATCAAAACTACTAATTCTTTCCTACCATACGTATATCTTTAAAATTTTAATTTTAATATATTTTGATATTAGATATTTTAAATGTGCATACACATAGTAATAATAAATAAGTGAAAATACCTAAAGCTTTAAACTTTAATATTTAAAATATAATCTATTAAGTATATTATACGCTAATATTTTTACTATAATGATTTTAACCTCTTAATTTGAATATCATGAGGAAAAAAATGTTTCAATAGACAAGAAAATGTAACAGTAAATGTATGATGAGATTTTTGCTCTGTTTTTAGTTAATTTCCTCAAAATGTGCTAGTTCATTTAGCTCAATTCAAAGTAAGAATCTTAGAATTACAATTTTTATCCATGTTGAAGAATAACACAGTCTTTGTTGAAATTAGTGACATTGGAAACAGCCGTTACACTTCAACACATGGGAACTCTGACAATATGTGCAGTTGCTAAGTCTCAGCAGACTCCTCTGTCGGTCGGTGGAAGCATTTCTGAGGCTAATTGGTGGCGCCTAGGTCACAAGCCTGTACACTGGCTACAAGAGAGGCTTTGAATGAGAGTGTCCAGCATTTTCAGCTCCAATGGAATGGGGAAATGATCTTTGCCCTTCACCAAGACTTACAGTGCAGGGAATCCTACAAACAGAGGGTTTCAGATGCTTAGCAGCTAGAACAAGTGCCAAATGTCAGCTGCATGCAGCAGAAAACCTGCTGCATGATCACATAATCACATAATCAGCAGCTGGGAGAAGGCAGTTCAAGACTGGGACAGAGACTCAGCTATGTAACCAATGTCATTCTGTTTGTGTAGCGTGTTAGCTTATTTGCCTAATGGATCCAACGTGGCAACCCCAGCCAGCACACCTAGGTTCAGGACAGGAAGGGAAGAACGGAGCTATGCCAACTGTGTCCCTTACTCCTTTTATCAGGAAGGCAAAACCTTTTCTAGAAACTCTTGACAGACATCCACTTATGTCTCATTGATCAGAACTGTGTCATGAAGCCAACCCTGGAAATGAGAGAAGCTCCTCCCTCAAAGTGGAATTTTTTTAATAACAAAAAGGAAAAAAATGGAGATAGAGTAAGCAATGAGTACTGTTTCGATCAACACTGAGCCCAAAAGGGTGATTAAAATCACCCACCTTCTCCCTCTCTATTTCTCTAATCTCATGTGGTCTCAAAGCTAACCTCCTCCCAGGGGCGGGACCTCTCAGTCCCCAGAGAGGGGTAGGTTTGCTGTGGAAGTGACATTCATAGGCTGCAGACAGTTCTGCTGAAGAGCCCCTGGCCCTCATTCTCCTCAGCCTCTGTGATGTCACACTGGGACTTCTTTACTTCCTCCCTGAGTTGTGGCTTCCGGGGCAGCTGTGGCCATGGGGCTCCTGGAGCCAGCAGGGGAGAGGGAGCCTGGTGGCTCTGATCTCCCCTGGGGGCACCAGAGGTCCAGTCATGCCGGTCTTGAAGGATGCCATGCCCCTCATGAAGGAGTCCCATCCTCCGCCTCAGGCCCCACTTCCCTGGATCCTCCCAAGCCTGTTTGCTGCCTTTAATGTTGTGCTGCTGGTGGTTTTCAGCGGCCTCTTCTTTGCATTCCCGTGAGTCTACCACACAAGCTGGCAGGTTTCTTACAGAGAGAAAGGAAAACAGATACTAATTGATAGTGTGTACACAGGGGAAGCTCAGAACTGCGGTCAGGGAAGGGAGGATATTCTAAGTAGAGGGAACTGGATGTGCCAAGGCACAGATGTATAGAGTGCTTGGTGCATTTGGGTGCTGCTGGTGGCTGATAAAACTGAGGGACATTTGGTGGAGCATCTATGGATCTGTCAATAGCCTGGACATTTAGAGCAGGTTTTAAGGTCTGTGGGTCCTGAGAGGTCGACTGGGTCCTGGGGGCAGCCTAAGGCCACCCCAGATCAGGGCTGAGTCGTGCTCTGGTCTTAGTTGCAGGTGGCTGGCCCAGAACGGGGAGTGGGCCTTTCCTATCGTCACGGGTCTCCTCTTTTTGCTCACCTTCTTCAGTCTTGTTTCACTCAACTTCTCAGACCCTGGCATCTTGCATCAAGGTGAGACCTGGGTTCCCTGGAAGAAGGAGGTAGCATCCTAATGGCTTCTGCCTGCAGGATGATTTCTAAATGCTTCTCCCATCTCTCCTCCCTGGGCCTCAGGACCCCTTCACTCCATGTCCTCATTTGTTCAGGCCCTTTTTCTGGCACTTCATTTCCCAAGCTGCTGAGTTATGGCAAAACAGAAATCTAGGTGCCTTGGAGGGGGGGGGGGGGGTCCGGGACAGGTCAGGGAGAGAAACCAGAGCTTCACCACAGCTTAGTTCTCCCTTTCTCTTTCCACTGAGCAAACTCCCTAAAGCATCAATCACGATTTTAATGGCCTGAATTCTCACAGAACTCCTCTTGCGAAATCCGCCTTCCCTTTGACTGACAACCTCTCTGAGCTTGGTCAGCTTGCTCAGCAGGGACTAGGAATTTCTCTCTCTACCTCCTCTCCACCTTTCCTGGAGTCCAGTGATACTGTGGCCATGGGGTTCCTAGAGCCAGCAGGGGAAAGGAAGCCTCTCCCCACCAGCAGCAACAGACTGATGGAAGAGCCTCCTGATACTGCCCAATTCTTTTTCTATGCCAGGCTCCAATGAACAGGGTCCCATGATGGTGCATGTGGTATGGGTGAATCACAGGGCCTTCCGCCTGCACTGGTGCCAGAAATGCTGCTTCCACCGCCCACCCCGAACCTACCACTGCCCCTGGTGCAACATCTGTGTGGAGGTGAGTGCCTCTCTCATCTACCCGCACATGCCCCCCTTCCCCCAGCACCTGGCCTGAACCAGGAGGCCCACTCACACGGGGCCAGTGGCAGACATGAAACCACTTTAGAGACTGCAAAAGGCCAAGGGTGACAGTAACTCCCAGCCACTCTTGGTCACTCATGCAGGTTACTGCCTCTCTGTCTGCACCTGTCCTGGGAGGCTGGCCTTGGCTTGCACATTTATGCTGGGCCTGGTCAGGTTAGGAGGAGGGAAAGGGACGCCTGTTCTATCCCCAGGCTCGCTGACACTAGATATCCAAGGCCTTCAGACTGGCTGCAAGTCTGGCCTGGAAGTTTTGCCAGTCCTCCTCTGGGTGTCTCCTGGGATCTCAGGGCTTGTCTCTCTCACTTGCCCTGCCTGCAAAGGTTTACAAACGTACTGTCTTATGTGGTCTTTACAACTCTGGAGGGTTGGATAGGCAAGGTTGTTACTATCCTCATCCGACTGATGAGAAAACGTACTGCACATAGACACTCTATGTCCTGCCCTAGTTCCCCCAGGATGTGTCCCACAGAAGACCCTGAAGGCCTTGCTTCTAAAGGCTTCTTGCCAGGCGAGGCGACCCTGTGAGCCACAGAGCCCTAACAGTGCTCTAATCACTGGAATGCCAGCGTTAGGGCTTTTGTGGCTCAGTCGTGGTGGAGGGAGGGCAAGGGTAGCCCATGGGGCCAAGGACAGGTGGCCTAGGGGGTGGAGGTGAGGCCTCAGATTTAGGGGCTACGGAGGCTAGACCAGAGGCCGGGTCCTGGAGGCCTGCCCCCTCTCGCCCAGGATTTTGACCACCACTGCAAGTGGGTCAACAACTGCATCGGCCACCGCAACTTCCGCTTCTTTATGCTGCTCGTCCTGTCCCTATGCCTCTACTCGGGCGCCATGCTGGTCACCTGCGTGATCTTCCTGCTGCGCACGACCCACCTGCCCTTCTCCGCAGACAAAGTCGTGGCGTATCCTCCCGGCCCCGGAGGGGGGGACGGGGGGGCGGGGTCTCGGTGGCAGAGCGAGCGGTGGGCGGGGGCAAAGGGAGAAGCGGCGTGGGGGGGGGGCCAGTCTGGGAGCAGGTGAGAGTGGACGGGGCCAGGGAGATGGGCGGGGCCGAGAGGAACTGCGAAGGGGTAAGAATCTAGCGGGGTCACGGACAAGGGGTGCCGCAGGTGGCTCGGGGACTTGAACCGCAGGCCGGGGTGGGGTGGGAGCGGGGGAACGGGGGGACGGGCGGGCTGTGGGCGGCTCTGTTGGGGGCGACGTCTGTGGTGCGGGGCGGGGCCCGGGACGACGGGCGGCCGGCCGCGTTGCTCCTTAGCCGGCGCGCAGCATCCTGGTGGCCGTTCCCGCCACCGGCTTCCTGGTGCCGCTCTCCCTGCTGCTGCTGATCCAGGCCGTGTCGGTGAGCGCGGCCGAGCGCTCCTGCGAGGGCAAGGTACGCGCAGGGCCCCCTGGACCTCCGCCCTCGCCGCTCTGGCTCCTCTGCCCAAATCCTTGACGGCCTCACCTCCCTCCACGGTGCCTCATCAGCCCTTCCAGACCCAGACTCAGCTCCAATCGCGCCTCCTCCTGGATCCCGGTCGTTAGGCAACTTCCTGGGTGCCCTGCACTGAGGTCCTGCTGTGTGCTGGGCCACGTGTGCATTATTTTGAGGGATGGGTGTCGAGGTGAGCAGGACTACATCCTGTGCTTGTGGTGATGAAGATCCTGAAATCAGAATAACACCCTAGATGGCAAAGACGTCAAGTGGACTGCTTGGGGTTGGCCAGATTTAAAAGGTCCAAAAAGTCAGGTGGAGAATTTAGTTTCGGGTGTATTAGAAACCCGGAAGTCATGATAGGGTTCTCTTTTCAACATACAGTAAAATTCACCCCTTTTCAGGGCACAGTTACCTGAGTTTTGACAAACAGATACACTCCTGTAACCTCCATCATAACCAATATTTAGAACAGTTCTATCACCCTAAAAAAATCCCTTAGGGCCTTTTGCAGTCAGTTTCTTTTCCTGCCAGTAGCTCTTGGCAACTACTGATCTATTTTCTATCCCTACAGTTTTTTTTTTTCTTTCCTTCCCAGAGTCTCATATAAATGGAATTATAGCCTTGGAATAATGCATTTGAGATTCATCTATGTTGTTGCCCATGTCAGTAGTTTCTTCCTTTTAATGCTGTGCAGTATTCCATCGTTTGTATGAAACAGCTGGTTTATTGATTCACCAATTGAAGAATATTTGGTTTGTTTCCAGTTTTTGGTGACTATAAATAAAGCTAGTAAAAGCATTGGTGTACAGGCATGTAAATATAAGTTTTTGTTTCTTTGGGTATAAATACTTAGGATTGGCATTGCACGGTCATATGGTAACCGTATGTTTAACTTTATAAGAAACTGCCAAATTGTCTTCCAAAACAGTTGTACCATTTTGCATTCCCAAAACAGTGTATGAGAATTTCAGTTGTTCTGCATCCTCACTAACGTTTTGCATTGTCGGTTTTTTTTTTTGTTCTATCCAGTCTTATCAGTCAGTGTATAAAGTGTCATATTGTGGTTTGGATTTGCAGTTTCCTAATGACTAATGATGTTGAGCATCTTTTTTATGGTCTTATTTGCCATCTTTGATTAAGTGTCTGTTCCAGCCCTTTGCTTATTAAAAAACAAAATTGGGTCATTTTCTTATTGACTTTTAAGAGCTCTTTACATATTCTAGATTCAGATATGTGTTTTGCAAACATTTTCTCTCAGTCTGTGGCTTGTCATCTCATTTTCTTAACAGTGTCTTCTGAAGATTAGAAGTTCTAAATTTTGATGAAGTACACATCAGTTTCTTTTTCTTTTATAGATCGTACTTTTGGTGTTGTAATTAAGAAATCTTTGCCTAACCCAAGGTCACACAGATTTTTTTTTATGTTTTCTTCTAGAAGTTTTATAATTTTAGATTTTATAGTTAGGCCTACAATTGGTTTTGGGTTAAATTTTGTATATAATGCAAAGTATGGGTCAAGCTTTATTTTTTTTACATATGGGTTTTTCCAGCACCATTTATTGGAAATACTACCCTTTTTCCACTGAGTTGCCTTTGCATATTTGTCAACAATCAATTGACTATATGAATGTGGGTGTATTTGGGGGCTCTCTATTGTTTTGCCACTATCACACTCTTGATTAGTAGCTGTATATTAAGTTCTTTAACCTTATTCTTTTTCAAAATTCTTTTGGCTATCCTAGTTTATCTGACTTTTCCATGTTAATTTAGAACCAGCTTTTCAGTTTTTACAAAAAAGTTTGCTGAGTTTTTCATCTGAATCACGCCAAACCTATTGATCAATTTGAGAAATTGATATTTTAACAATATTGAGTTTTTAAATTCATGAACATGGTATGCTTCTCCATTTATTTAGGTCTTTTTAAATTTCTTTCATTAGTGTTTTGCAGCATTCAGCAAGTAGATCTTACATGTATTGTTTTACATTTTTTCTAAATGTTTCATTTTTGTACTATTATAAATTTTTTTAATTTCTTTTTTTTATTATTATAGTCATGCATCACTTAACTATGGAAATATATTATGAGAAATGTATCATTAGGTAATTTTGTTGTGCAAACATCATAGAGTGTACTTACACA
Organism: Cynopterus sphinx; assembly: GCA_030015415.1. NCBI lineage: Eukaryota > Metazoa > Chordata > Mammalia > Chiroptera > Pteropodidae > Cynopterus > Cynopterus sphinx. The sequence continues at coordinate 50,518,461 of CM057380.1, forward strand.
AACCTACATGCTATATAGCTCATTATACTCCTAGGCTGTGAGATATAGCTTATCTAGTCTACAAACCTGTACAACATGTTACTGTACTGAATAGTGTAGGTAATTGTAATGTGTTGCACTGTTATGTTACAATGGCTGTGATATCACTAGGAGATAGAAACTTTTTAGCTCCATTACAGTCTAGTGGACCACATGGGATATGAAGTCTGCCATGGACCAAAACATAGTTATGCAGCACCTGACTGATAAGAAAATACTGTGGGTTTCTATATATTGCTCTTGAACCTTACAATTCTACTAAATTCACTTATTAGTTCTAATAGCTTTTTTTTGTTGATTCTACATAGAAAATCATACATTTCAGCCTTCCCTGGACAACATTCTCCCTTCCCACATCTGTGGTTCTTCCAACCCCAGTCAGGCCATAGGCCCGCCCTCCCTCCACTGCTTAGAATGGGACCTCCCAATCCAGGAGCTCCAGCCTAAGAAACCTAAATGTGGTCTGTATGCTGTGGTTTCCCAGGCAAGGCTCTTTCTTATTTCCTGCAGACCCCAGTTCAGGTACCTCCGTTCTGTCTCCATCCTTTGGCCACGACTTCTGTTGGGGTCGCTTGGTTAGTGGATGATAGCAAGGGTTCTGGAGACAGACCACGTAAACTCAAATCACAGCTCTACAACATACCATCACGGAGATCTTGGGTATGTTACTTGGTGCCTCGGTTTCCCCATCTGTAAAGCAGCAGGCAGCATGGATTAATATGCATAAGACATGCAGAGTAGTGGCTAGTACAAGTAAGTGCTATATATGCTGCTGTTATTGTTACCACTCCTCCCCATCACCATTTACACATGTTCATGTCTCTCTCATCTTAAATGCAAAGCAAAACCTTCCCTTAACATCACAGGCTTCCACTCCATCTACTGCACTCTCCCCTCCAGCTCAACCATGTTTTCTGAAAAAGTTGATTGTGCTCACTAGTGCCATTCTTCACCTTCCTTGGCCCTCTTCAGCCTGGCCTCTGTCCTCACTGTCACACCAATGCTGCACTTTCCAAGTGGCCAGAGCTGGCAGGCAGCCCTTAGACTAATTTTTCCCAACTGAACACAGCAGCATCTGAAACTGAATGCACCTGCAGTGGCCCTACCCCAGCCTCTCCAAGCCCAGCTCTTGCTGCCTCCTGGGCTGCTGCTCTGCCTGCACCTTGCATTCTTGGCCTGCTGCCTGCTCTTTCACCAGTACAGTGCCTAGAACATTGTTAAAACCCCCAAATATTTATGGTAAATGAGTGAACATACAAACAAAGGACTCCATATGCTTTGGTAGAGGAGGAAGGAAAGAGAGAGAGAAGACTGTGCCCTCATCCTTGGGGGAGGGGGAGAGCCGGGGCAGCAGGGAGATGGGGTGGGAAGATGCCCAGTCTGGTTTTGGTCCTGTGGACTGGAAGGGCATTTGAAACATGGTGTTGGAGGAGGAGACCCAGGTCTGGAGTCAGTGAGAGAGGACAGTCTAGAAACTTCAGAGCTGTTGGATTCCATTCATGTCTGAGGGGGTCCCAAGGAGGGAGATCTCAAGAGGAAGGTACTCTGCTTTATTATTAGTCAGTTATTAAGAATTTGCTAAACAGTTATTTCTTTAAGCATTGAACCATCAACATTTTCTATACCTCATGTACATCTAATAAATCACCATGTATTTCTCTAAAATTATGATTGTAAATTTGATGAAACTCTCCAAACCATTTAATTAAAATTGCAAATACATTTCTCTTAAATGTTTTAAACACCTTTAAGTAGACAGATCTCAAAATATCACAATGGCTAATGTTGCTTTTTGGCAACAATAGGACATTCTGGAGCTGTCTTGACTTTTCTTCCCTCAGTGGTCAGCTACCCTGCATAGAATCTTGTTTCCTTTTGGTGGAGAGTAGTGTTGAATATTAAAGTCTTAGTAACAGACAGCGGGCACAGGGGAGCTGCTGGTGGGCAGGGGTGCTGCTGGGCAAGTTTCAGTCATGCCAAACATTTTGTAGCTAAGGCTCTTGAAGTCTGAGTGAGACTCAGCCTGTACTAGGGGAGGAGGAGAGGGCTCAGGAAAGCGGTGAGGCCTATGGGTGGAAGAAGAGGGGAATTGAGGGGGAGAACCTGGTCAAGAGTGCCCAGGGGAGGACTTGACCTTTGGGCTTGACCTTTGCTACATTGGACACTCAGGACTATCAGCCCAGATTTTCCAGGGCCATAGGATTTTGATTAGGGGAATATGATTGGGTGTCATACAACTGCCCTTCCAGATAGCGAAATTCAGTGCAAGCACAAGTTTAGAAAAAAATGAGAGGTGGGAAGGTAGAGAAGTGGGGGGAGCAGGGTGTGCATGTGTGTGACTATCTTTGGAGCAGTTTGGGACCGAAAGAAAAATCTGAACATCTACCTGGAAGGAGGTAGCAGGAGGATGTGTGTGGCCAAAGGAGACAGAGATAAGGAGGATTCTGCAAGAGCTGATGGGAAGGATCCCTGAGAAGGCAGGCGAGGTGGGTGCAGCGCCAGATGGTCTGGAGAGAGCCACTGTGAAGTGGGTTAGGGGCAGCCTCTCTGTCCTGGAAGTTTTGCTGGAGCGCTGGGCTGGGCTGACCAGCTCCAGGAAGGAGGACCAGTCGGGGGGGCCTGTGCAGTCTTGCTGGCTCTGAGCTGCTCTTCCCACCCTCACCCCCCTCCAGTGCCGATACCTGCAGGGATACAACCCCTTCGACCATGGCTGTGCCAGAAACTGGTATTTAACAATTTGTGCACCGCTGGGACCCAAGTGAGTTGGCAAACCAGAGGTCTGAGCAGTGTGGCCCCTGGGACTGGTAGGGTGGGGTGAAGCTGGGTCATCTCCCCTGACCTCTTAGTTCAGCTCCCAGGCCCTTCCACTCACTGTTCACGTTCCTCTGGGGTTTCCTCCAGGGCATTATGGGAGCCTCCCCACTTCCTTGCTTCTGCGCATTCTTGCCCAAGAAATGCGGCCAAGGACTGCAGCCTGGGTGAGAGTGGCCCCAGCTCTCTGCAGGACCAAGCCTTGGGATGAGTGTTTCCCAAGCTGAGGAGGCACGGGGACCAGGCCAGGGAGGTCACTACTCCTTGCATCGAACTTTTTGCTCCCCAGGTACATGGCCGAAGCTGTCCGAATGCAGAGAGTGGTCGAGCCCGAATGGGTGCCCGTGCAGAACCTGCACTTCCCGACGTGTCCCGCCTCGCTCAGTCCCCCAGCCCTACCTGGGCCTGGGTCTGGCCACCAGCCCCAACCTCTGACTCTCTACAAACCAGGAAAAGGCCCCCCAGGGAGTGGCGAAGCTGCAGCTCTCCAGGAGGTGAGGAGTGTGTGTGTGTGTGTGTGTGTGTGTGTGTGTGTGTGTGTGTGTGTGTTTTGGGAGAGGGGCATCGGTGACTATACAGCTGTTGGGGGAAGCTTCCCTCTCATTTTGGACTGGCCCCAAAGCTGGAGCACTCAGAGCTCAAGAGAGGAGGATTGTAGACCCTAGGAGTATTGGAATTGGAGTCACAGCCCTCCAGAATACGCCAGGGGTCCTTGGAAACACAAAGGGAAGAAACTACACCACTCACTCCTCATTAGCCTTAACCCAGTAACTACCCCTTTCTGGGCCTTGCTGTCCTCAGCTAAAATGGGGATCGAGACTAATCCAGTGGTTTATAATTTTGGGGTCAGTTTCATTTATTTGAAAGCAGTTTTCACTTTGGAGCCCAATATACGAAACATGGAGGTGAAGCATTAGGAATGAAATGGGGGTGCAGTGACATTCGGTGGTGCCAGTCCACTCATTTTGCTCTGCCTGGGGACAGTAGTGGCTTGGACAGTTTCTTGCTCCCCAGCAGGTGGGCCCTGAGCTGTGGGGTGAGAGCTTGGGAAGAGTGCCTACACCCCCACTTGGTGTTTAGTTCCACACAGGCCCAGGGCTGCCGCCCGTGCTGCGGGAGGCTCCTCGACGAAGCTCACCTCTTCACACCCGGCGATGCCAGGAGCCCCTTCACCCAAACCTCACCTCTTGAGCCCCCCCCCTTGCTCACTCCCCTGGAGGAAGTGCCAAAAATCCCCCAAAGCTCATTAAACACCCTTCGCCTGCCTCCCAGAATTGCCCTGCTGTGCGTGTCTGTCCTGGATATGAGGGAGAATAGGGACTGGAGTGCTCTAAGGAAGGGGTCCCTGACTCCTGGGCCACAGACTGGTACTGGTCCGTGGCCTGTTAGGAACCGGCCACAAAGCAGGAGGTGAGCAGTGGGTGAGTAAGAGAAGCTCCATCTGTATTTGCAGCTGCTCCCCCGCGCTAGCATCACCCGCCTCAGCTCCACCTTAGATCATCCAGCTTTAGATTTTCATAGGAGCACCGGTCCCCGGTGCCAAAAGTTTTGGAGACCTCTACAAGGGACTGGGACAAAGACTCTGGGAGGGAGCAGGGTCCAACACTAGCTGGCTCTGCAACCTTGGGCAAGACACTCAACATTTCTCCCATTCTTAAAAATGGGGCAACTGTGAGAACCACTGGGGCCGTCTTGGCCACTTCTCCGCAAGGGCTGTAGATGACGGAAGAGAAAAATGCACTGTCAGGGTAGGATGTCAGCCTTTGGAGCAATCCGGCTCCTGCTCTGCTTCACCCATGTCTGGCTGCAGGGGGCGCCCACTGCCTGCGAATTCGTCAAGCCTGGCCTGGTTTTCCCCAGGGCCCCAGAGCCTCCTGGGTGGGTTGGGCCTGGCCCTGTCTGGGAGTGGGCCCTCTCACTGTCTCATCCCTGGGAGGTGGAGGGTGAGGGTCTCCTCCATCATATTCCATCTTTCTTGCTAATGGGTCTCACCTGGTCTCTCCTGTCCCTGTCATGGGTGCCAAGCCCTGTGAGTCTACAAGCCCCTTTGGGTGGGGTGGGCTGGAGGCATATCAAACTGTGACTCTCTAAGGGCCAATTTGTGACCTTGAGAACGGAAACAATAACACATTCCTAGAAGGTTGTCAGGATGAAGTAAGATGGTTCATGCAAAACACATGGCACACAGTAGGCACACAATGAATGCAGCCGTACGATTATGATTATTTTCTCCACCACACAGCTGAAAGACCACCCAGGGTTTCTCCAAAGACCGCCTTCTCAGAATTATCTACCTGGGCCCCCAGACCATCAACTCAGATTCACAGGGGAGGTGAGGGTGAGGAATATGAATTGGAACTTTTATCAAGTGCCCCATGTAATCCTGCTACCCTGAAGATTTAGAACTGCTGCTTTAGGAGGTGAGGATGGCACCAATGACATTGCCCCTGGCCATCTTTACATGCAGGTGAAACTGGGGTGTGGTGAAGGTGAGGCAGTCAGACGAATGCCCCAAGGCCCTGTGGAGGTGTGTGTGCCTGTGTGGGCATGCACATGCTTGTGTGTTGGGGACAGGAGCTCATCTTCTGCGGGTGCCAGCCCAGACCAGGGAGGTAGGTGACTTACAATGTAGGATGTGGCTCCAGTTCTCATATTCCAAATTTCCCACAAGCCTGTCCTTTCCTCTTTCTCCTACCCTGACTGGCTATGGCGGCCTTGGGCCCTTCCGTATCCAGCCCCAGCCTCACCTGTCTCTGTGGCTCTGGCTCTCTTGGCTTCCTGCCAGCCTTGCTCAATCCCAGGGACTCCAACTCTTTTTCATCCCCTTTGCCTTGGTCTCAGTGTCTGCCCAAGTCCCAAGTCCCTTTGATATTCATGAGTTTCCTCAGTCCTCATCCCTGCTTAACTCAGTATCACGCTTGGGGTCTGGGGAGGGGTGAAGGGTATTCCCTGGCATACAAAAAGGCAGCCTAATTTGGGCCTTGCTCTACATGGTTTAAGTGGGCACATTTAAAATTCTTAGGGCCCACATTTATAACTAAAGTTGAAACAGCCTCCTGTAGTCTGGGAAGCCCACCATACATGGTCACATGGCGAGGGAAGGAAGGCAGGAGGCCTTTTTGGCCCCTGAGCCCAGGTGTGTATGTGACACACAAATCTGTGTGAGTCTCCTGTCTGTGTTCGGGAGGCACAGCTCAGCCCAGGCTGCCTGGCACTGAGGAGAGGTGGTGAGAATCGGGACTCACAGGGTTCTCAGGCCCCCTCCCAAATGGGAGTCTCCAGGGTAGCCTAGGCCTAGGCCAGGGTGGAAGAGGACAGAGAATCCAGGAACCTGGGCCAGGGTCTGGATGGAGAGAGATTCATGGAACTGCAAGATGACACCTGCCTGGAACCCTAACTGTGCAGGAGGCTAAGAAGACAAGGCCTCAGGGTCTGGGTAGGCCTAGTCCTGCCCTGCCCTGCCCTGCTTGATTCAGAGCTGGGTGACTGCTCATCAGGACTATTCTTACCTGTGTCACAAGACAAAATTCAACCAAAGTAAATCTGATGCTCTAATTGGCTGTATTAAATGATTCGTGAATTGGGTAGCATCCTCACCTAGCAACTAGGACCCTGAGGGGTTGTGTAAAATGAAAGGTTTTTATAGAAAGAAGGGTGGGGCAAGGGAGTTATTAGCAAAAGAAAAGAAAGGATTATTTTGGGGACAGTACATCTTTTGGGGGGGACCAAAGAACAGGAAGGGTTTTCATCATTCAGATTGCCCTTTCTTTCTGTAGGGCATGGAGGGTGCCTCCATGACAAATTGCTTTATTAGTGCTTGACCAGGAAATTCTAGATTGGTTAAAATGACATTTCTAGGAGAGGGTGAAACTGCAGTTAGATCAGGTATTAAATCTAGTTTTGGTATCATGGGCTTTTAGCATGAGTGACACCATTTTGAGCCTATGGTTTTCTCTTTAATACCGAGTCCTTGGCTCCAGGTACATGGGGGCCTCACCCAGTCTCAGGCAGGGACTTCCAAGCTCTAAGCCAGGTGTGAGTCAACTCCCCTAACAGCCTGGGCCTCGGTTTCCACATCGAGCAGGGACATAACTTTCCTTAGATTCTCAAAGGAGGCCACAACCTCTCCTGCTCTGGGTCTCTCTGGTCTCTGCCAACCTGAGATTTCTAAGATTTTCTTGGCAGAGTCCTTTGGATCAGACTCCTCTGATCCTCATGGGTTAAGTGGGACCTACCCCACCCCTGACACCCTCTTTCCTAAGCACTGGGCCTCCCTCAGAATTTCTTTCCTGCCAGGCCTCAGTTGAGCTGCCCCTACGACTCTTTTCTGCCTCCTCCTCATTTCTGATAAACTTGCCTGTGACACTCAGACATGCCTCTTGCAGTTCTAGGCCCACTGATAAGAGGAGGGGTGTTATCAGGGCCCAGTGATTGGGCCTGCTCTCCACACACCATGCCATGCCATCCCTGCCTTTCCGTGGGCCCAAGCCAAGCAGTGACCCCCATCATGTGTGGCTGCCAGGTTCCCACGTGTCTAGAGCCCATCTGAAAGGAACATAGCCTACTCCTGGAACCTGATGGAGTCCTTTGGAGCCTGGAGGCAGCTGCGCCCTCATCATCTACAGACCCTTCCCCCAGCCACCTAGAAGGTAGGGGTAGGAAGAGCCCCGGGCTGAGAGGCAGACGTCACTAAGCTCTGCTACCAACCAGTGCTATGGGAGCAAGTCTCTTCCCTCTGCTTGGCCTCAGGTTCCTGTCTGTAAACAGGATGATCATGGCTACCTCACAGGCAGTCACAGGATCCTAATTCTTTAGAGCTACAGGGACTCAGGGGTCACCTCATCCAGTTGCCCCCCACCCCAATTTCACAGACAGGAACTAGAGGGGAAAGGAATTGCCTAGGATCACACGGTGGCACTCTGTTTCCCAGGATGCCTGCCTCTCCCATTCTTGCTCCTGGAACCACTCCATAGGGGGAAGGACTTGGGCAGTGACCAGGGGGCCCCACCCTCCAGTCATTCCTCAGAATCAGGCTATACGTTTCAGGACAAGTCGTGAGGAGCTGATAAGAAGGCCAGGCTTAACTCTGTCCTCAGCCCTGTGCTGGGAGAGATAATGACTGGGAGTGATAATGACGCCCTGCTGCCTCCTGCTCAGCCCTACCCTGCCCTGCCCTGCCCGCCCCACCCTAGGGGCCTGGCAGGTGGCTGAGAGTGGGGCAGGACAGGGGCAGATGGGGCAGAGGAAGTTGCAGCAGTATCCTGGGATCAGGGGCTAGAACCCTAACACCTCACAGGGCACGGGCCCCTCACTAGCCGACCACCCTGGATACCTGAACACAGTGCCTGGCACCAGGTGATGCTCCAACAGCACCCTTGTCTTCCTCTTCAGTCCCTGCATGTGGAATGTGGCTGGAGGGAATTGGCCCTGGGGTAAAGGTTTCTCACCTCTACTGGGTCACAAAAACTTTATTGAGCACTGCCTGGGCCAGGGCCTGTGCTAAGTGGTTCATAGAATCACCTTTAATTCTCATAAGAACACTGAAGCTGTTCTTCTTGTTTTAGAGAGGAGAAACTAGCACTGAGCAAACAAGCCACTGCCCCAAAGGCACACTGCTTCTCCGTGGCAGGGCCGAAATTCCTTTAGCCTTTAACATTGCAATGAGCTTCACAGGCATAATTTTATTGAATGTTGAAATACATTTTCTTTCAATTTAGAACAGTGGTTAAGACGTGAGCTCTAAAGCCTGGTTTCCCCACCGTAAAGTGAACCGTTGCGTCTCATGGTGCCATTATGAGGATTTATCATGCGGGCCGCGTAAAGAGTTTGGCACACACACTGACAGACGGCAGATGCTTAATTGATGGTACAATACAATCTAGGTGATATCCAAGTCAGGACTTTGTAATCTGCTTGGGGCCTCTGCGTGCCGGGCACATGGCAACAGCAGACTGCTCCTGCCCAGTCTGGAGTGGGTTCTCAGAGCAGCAGAGGTGAAGGGTGCTGCTTCAGAAGGGAGGTTTGCGGTGGTGGTTTATGGAAAATCAACCAACGTTGGTGCCTCTGGGCCAAAGGAGAATGGATGCCTGGGCTGCGAATCTTCAAGGGAGCAGCAAGAGGACCACCCAGTGGCTCTGCCCCCACTCATGGTGCGGGCGTTCTGTTAAGAAAGCACCTTGTAGCTTCTGTTTGGTGTCCCAGGATGAAGGAAGTCAAAAGCTTTGGTGTTCTGAGCCATGTGTCTGGGCCACAGTAAGAGCCACTATTGCCTCTTGCCCAGTCTGCCCTCTGCCTGTTGTCTCTCTGCACCTCCCAGTCTGTCTTTTTGCCTGTCTTTGCCTCACCTCTTCTCACCTTTCCACTTTGTCTCCTTTCTCTCCTTTGTTCCTCTTCCTCCTCCTATTTTACAGACTTTTACCTTCTTCCTATTTTCACTCTGCCACTCTCCCCATCTCCCCCCAACCTTTCCTGGACTACAACTTCCAGGAACCCAAAGCAAACTGTCTGGCAACCTTCAAGTATTAACTTTTAACTGTAATTCCTGGAAGCCCCTGGGCCCAGGTATGGAAACCCACAGAACTCGGAGCCAGGCCTGCACAGGGCGCCTTTGTCTCCAACCTGGTCTTCCTCCTCTTAGCCAAGCACATACTTTCCCAGCTGCTTTCTGGTTGGGCCATTTTGCTGCTGAAGTTGGGGATTCCCAAAATAGAAAGAGCTCACTGATTAGCTTATTTCTTAGTGAGAAGAAAACCGGGGCACAGTGGGGAAAGGTTTTGCAGGGCTTCCCCCCTGGATCACACATCTAATGAGAGGCAAGAACAGGCTGGTCCCAGATCTCCTCCTCAGCCTTGCCACTACTCCATGGTGAGAATGGGTCAGAGGCCTGGACTGACTCCTTCCTCTCCTAGAGGCCTGCTGACTTGACTCAGGTGGGCAAAATCACAAGTGAGAACAATAGTAACGGTATCAGTTTGCTAACTGTGGGCTAAGTGATTCACTTGCATTCTCTCAGAATGACTTGTAGGAAGGTGCTGCTGTTACTTTTAGGGATGTGACCATGGGCAGGCCTCAGGCCTCCATCTTCCTGTCTGCAAGAACAGAGTTTTCTGGAGGATCCTCAGGACTACTTACTCCTGCCCTGATCTGTGGAGTCCATGACTCACTCAGTGACCAGGGAGGAGGGCCCCTGGTCTGCAGACAAGCCCTGAGATGGACAGGCCCTGGGCAGGGCTGCTTCCATGGCCCATCAGGGTCCTTTAACTGACCCTCACCAGTCCCCTAATAGCAGGGTTGGGGAACATTAGGTCACCAGGCAAGGGTACCAACTCCTGAGCAGGAACCTTGGCCATCTGGGCTGGGAAAGCTCCCTGCCCAATATTTTCAAGATATCTGTTCTCAGGCACTGACAGAAATGGGAAGGTACTCTCCTGCCGACTCTTTTCCTGGCTGGGGCAGGGACGCTGTAGGGAGAGCACAGACTGGGCTTCAGGAGGCCTGAGTTGGAAAGCAGGCTCTGTGGCTTCTTGGTGCTGTGGCCCTGGAAAAGCCCCTAGCCTCTTAAAGCTGCTGTTTGGTGCTGCGTCTGCAAAGGGAAACGAAAGCTCGGTGCTGGCCTACCTCACAGCACTGTGGGATCACACCAGGCTCAGTGGGAAGACACTCCGAGTACTTTCACTTCCTTGTGTGGACTGGCCCTGGGTGAGCGTGGGGTGGCTGTAAAGGGAGCAGTGGAAGGCCAGACTCAGCTTGGGACCCTGGCAGGAGTAACTTTTTCCCTTTTGTCTCCATCTCCTCTCCTTGGGCCTCCTTTCTCAGGCTCTGGATTTGAATCCTTTGGAAGTGTCCAAGGCTAAAGATGGGCCGTCTTATTTTAAATCTCAGATTTACTAAGCCTGGGTCACCTTCATTGGGTAATTCTCAGCTCCCTCTATTCCCTACCAAGTATCTGTTCTCAGGGGAAGAGGTGGCTAGACTTGGGTTTGGGGCAGGGATGTGGCCCTCTCTGCTCTCAGTTGGCATCACCATCTCTGTTAGCCATCCCAGGCACCTGGCCTGAGGGTGCCCTGGATGGAAGCTTCTGGAAGGCCTCAAGGTCTGCTTGTGCCCACCTCACTCTGAACCCTCGGCAGGGAGTTGGGCTGTGCCCATCTTGGCCAAGAGTTTCTATCTGCCTTGGATACAATCCAGACCAAAGAGTAAAGGAGGTTTGTTCCTGAAGCAGAGACCAGAAGTAGACACACAGAGGGCTCTTTGCTTTGGAGTTGAAGCTTTAAAAGATTTGTTTTCTTTAAATATCCTGCTGCAGGAAAGAGAAGCCAAAAATCAAACATTCCTGAAACATGAATTTCAGGTGGCTTTAAAGGAGCAATTTGTTTGGTTTCCGTCCCACCCTGTTTCTGCACAGTGGGGTCCCAGGTGCTTGCCCCTGAGGCGTGGTGGAGGGTCCACACCCTTCCAGGCTCACCCATCTGGCCTGCCAGGGAGGCTTCCTCAGGGCGGGACCCAGCCTGAGGGTCTCTGGTCAAAACCCAGCCTGAATCCCAGAGGAGGGTCTGTGCACATCCACCTCAGGAAGTGGAACCACTTTCCTTCCATCCTTAGCTGCGTTGGTACTGTGAACCATACCCTCTTTTCAAAAACTGTCTTCACCCTTGGCCTCAGGGATCAGACACTCTCTTTACTTTTCTCCTGAGCCCCGGATGCTCCATCTGTGATTCTTCCTCTCATCCCCTACAGGGACATCTTCCAGGTCCCAAGCTCAGGGCATGCCTTCCTCTTGGAGAACCCCCTCCCTCCCCTGCCCTTAGCAGTGCCGAGCCTGGCCAAGACTCTCTCTACCTCTCGCTAGGCTCTTAGGCCCTGCCTGTGCCCCATGCTCTGGCCTTAATTTTTTTCTTTTTTTCCCAGCTTTTATGAGTTATAATTAATAAATTTTAAGATATTTAAAGTGTACAATGATTTGATATATACATATACACTGCGAAAGTTTCCCCACCATCAAGTTGGCCTTCATTTTTGATAATTAAATTATTCCTTTGGAGTCCCACAAGAGGCCCAGGGTCTTCCCAAGTCCTAGCACCACGAGGGAAAAGAGAGAAAAAGCAGAGGCAAAACCAGCCATTGAGTAAGAGGAGAGCTTGTTAGTGTGAGGGAACAGCTGAGCAAGGTGCCAGGGTCAGGATCCAGGGGAGAGGGCATCTGGATGTGTCACACCGGTCCTAAGCACAACCTCAAAGCTGACTGAGAAAGGAGCAGGACTAGAGGACTCTTCTGAGCAGCCTCACTTGCTCTCTTTGTCCCTGGGTCCCTGCTCTGGGGGCCATGGTAGGACTGGGTAGAGATGGAGGGAGGGTACTGGGTGAAGAGGGTGAATGAATCAAGGGCTTGCTGTCATCTAGAAAGGAGCTGATAAATAGACTGAGGCCTGAAGTGAATTAGTGGAAACCAACGATTCATTCATCCAACAAACACTGAATGACCACAATGTAACCAGGAGGCACTAAAAGTAATTTAAAAAAATAATATGTTCATGCATAGTATAATTATTAATTTAAAATTATATATATATGTACTTTTAAAAGACGATGCAAATTTATCAAATGCTAATGGCCATAAGCAAGTGTTTCCTATAGTTGTTCTATAGGCATTTGTTCATTTGTTCCCTAATTAGGGGGATTCTGGCTACCATCCTGAGTGTCAGGACACCTGATTGCTGCTAGGCCTAGCTCTTTCTGCACCTGACTATGTGACTACAAAAGGCCCTATTCCTCCCTGGGCTTGTTCCTTCATCTGTGAAATGACAGTGTGGAACCAGAAGATCTGTGGCTCTTCCCAGCTCTGTTTTTACCTAAAAACATTCAGGACTAGGGGATTATGGCAGGTAACGATGGCCTGGCTGGGGCTGCTCTACTTTGCCTCCAGAGTTATGTCCAACCCTGCTGCAGGCCCCTCTCCTGGAAGGCCCCACGGATGGGAGAGAGAGGCCTCCTGCAGCCCCCAGCAGCTGTCGGGCCCTGAACTCAAATTAGAATCAAGTCTCTCATCTCTTCACACCTATTTAGAATCATGAAAGAATGCAGCCTGGCAACCAGGAACAGGGGGTCATGGCCAGAACTGCTGCGTCAGCTTCCCCTGAAGTCTCGGTTGGGAGCTGAGGGAGCCAGCCAGGCAGGGAGGTAACACGTATTGGTTACCTGTTCCCTTCTGCACCAGATAGCACGTGGCAGTTGTTCTAAGGCATTAGCTCATTCGTCCTCTGTAGCAGCCCTGGGTGGGAAGTCTGATTACCGCCTCGTGGAGGAAGAGCTGAGGCTCTTCAGAGAGGAGAGGTGCTGTATCCAGTCGCACAGCTGGGAAGTGGGGCTCCAGGACTGGAACCGACTGTCTTGGCATCAGAGTCAAAAGCAGTCAGTCCTAGGTTACTTTTCTGAGGATTTCGAGCGGCTGTATACCCCACCCCTGCCCCCACTGCCAGAATTCTGGGTGTGGCTGCAGGGGTTTAAGCCCACTTCTGATTCTACTCATGGAAAACACATTTCTCTTCCCTAAAGAATCCTACAGCGGAATTGCTTCTCCCCTTCTTGTTCTCAGGCCTCTGAGTCACCCTGACTCCGCCGCAGTCAGAAGATCTAGTACCTGTCATTTTTCTGAGGCTGGAGCTCCCATTCTCATGGGAAAGCAGCCTTCTGGATGGGAAAAATTTAGGGTTCCCAGCCATCCTGCCGGCCTCCTCATGCTGAGCTGTCTCCAGGCACTAGCTTCTTCCTTTCACAACTTTCATATTTGATCAACTAACTGTCCTTTTACCCAGCCTGCTCCCCAGGGGGTGTTTCCCTCACCCACTTCCAACACATACCACCTCTTTTCTTCCCCTTCTTTAAATTCTAAAATAGGAGGGCAGAGGAAATTATGTTCATTCTTTTATCAGGCCTCAGAGTTTCAGGCAGGCATTTGAGACAAATAAAAAGAAATTTCTTATCAAACGCTATTGCTTTTCTGTTTTGACTACAGGTATTTTAATATTTTCCTAATGTTTATTGCTCATGTTCAAGAATTCTGGGGTAGTATAGGTTAATCGGCCCTCCTTGGACTAGACTGAGTACCTAACTACCATAATAACATTTTTAGTGGGAAAATGTCTTTTGACATCTTGGAAAATAACCGAACTGGAAGTTGGGGGCTGCCTGTAATTCTTAACAAATTCGATTCTGCTACATCTTGGGTAGGAGTCTTAATCTTGTTTATTTGGCTAACAGTCCATACCTCACAGGACTGCCCAAAGATCAAAAGAGGTGAGGTATGGGAATATGACAGCACATCACGGGCCCTCAGTGAATATCCACGCTGCCTCCCACTCTATACTCTCCCGGGGGTTTACATCTTTCTCTGAACTCCAGTTTCCTCATCTGTGGCATGGGGTAGGAATATTGGAGTTGTCCTGACTATAGCCAGCCCTTTATATGTGTGGGTGGTTCTTCCATGGATTCAACCAACCTGAGATAAAAAATATTAGAAAAAAAAGTTATGTTGTTGTTGATATGTACTTCATAGCTGGGCCTAAAATTGTAGCATCTGTACTGAGCATGTGCAGGCATTTTTTTCTTGTAATTATTCCCTAAACAGTGCAGTATAACAACTATTTAAATACCATTTACATTGTAGGTATTATAAGTAATCTGGAGATGATTTAAAGTATTTGGGAGGATATCTGTAGGTTACATACAAATACTATGCCATTTTATATAAGGGACTTCAGCATCTGAGAAATTTCGTATCCATGGGGGTCCTGGAACTAATCCCCTGAAGATGCCAAAGGATGACTTCCTAGGATGGCTATAAGGTACCAAGTGGAGAGTGGAGTGCTTTCTGTGCTGAAGATGCAGACTACGATTAAGGGATTGTTATGTGCAGGCCCCATTGCACAGCTTAACTGACTTTTTTTTTTTTTTAAGAGCTAAAGCTCCAGTCCTCAAACACCTAAATCCTTCTTAGGATAGATCACTCCTAGCTCGTGCAGTCAGGCTCTACCTGGCCACACAGCTCTAGAGGCCTGAGCTATAATGAAGAGCAGTTCTGCCCTCATTCCCTCCCCCGGTCTCAGCCTCCCCAGCACTTGGTTCTCAGGCACCAGCTGGCAGGAGGTGTGCACTATGGCAGTTGCCTGAGGTGACTTCCATGAAGAGCTGACATCTCACTTCACAGTTAGGCCCTAGTGTTCTTTGTCCCCTGTATCTATCTGTCTCCCAGCTGGGGGAGGGGTGGTGGTGGTGGTGGTGGTGGTAGGTCCTGGTCATGGTTCTCCAGGTGGCCAGAGACTCCCCTAAGCAGAGGTTTTTCACGGCCCCCAGCCGCTGCCTGCCTTTGTGCAGGCACGGGCCCAGGACGCCCACCTGTTACTGCTTTGGGTCTCTCAAAGCATGCCGCAACAGTCTGCAAGTCCCTTCCTCAGATGACTTTCTATTTTAATAATTCAGCATTTATTGTAATGAATATTAAAAAACTATATAGCTATCTTAAAAGAGGCCTGGCCTGGACAAGAACTGAAGGATTTGGAGACAGGAGTTTATAGAATAAATCAATTTAAAGGGACAAGATAGGCTGCATATACGGCTCTTATTGCATGAGCTCTGTGTTCTTTAGTAAAGTATATTTTTTAAAAAGTGAGATGATCAAAAGTTGATTTAGTGATTAAAAACCAAGTAAAAAATAGAGCAGATGATGTGCAGACATGGTAAAAATGGTGATGAGAAATGGAATGACTGATATTTTCTCATTCAATGCTCAAAACAGTCCTGAGAGTGGGCGCTACTGTCTCCTTTCACGGAAGCAGAAACAGGAACAGAGAGGTGAGGTGTGAGTTACCCAAGATCACTCAGTGAGGGAATGGAAGAGCCAATCAACAGCCATGACTGGTTTTCAGTGGGTTGTGGGGGCTGTGGAGCCCGGGGCTGACAGTTCAGAGCTCACCTCTCTGTGGGTGAGCTGGGCCAGGCAGGGGCTTGTCCTCAGACTAGAAACATTTGTATCAGACTGGCTGATCTCATGCCTGTGACAGGGCAGATAGCGAGACTGACTGGAGATTGGGGGGAGAGATGGGGAGAAGGAGAACCAGGCAGAGACAAAAGACTGGCAGAGGCCTGCCAAGCTGGCCATCAAAACATCCAGGGCGTGTAGGAGCAAAATAACTCTAACCCCAGGTTCTTTTAACCACTCTCTGGTCTAGAATTGACCTTTAACAGGCCTCTAACACCCAGTCTGAGAGTAGGTGAGAAGAAGTTGAGTCAAAGGAAAGCTATAAGCTCTGCAAATGCATCCACAGCCACCACCAGACACACAGACAGTCTTAGTTACAGCCCTGCCCCCCTCCTCCCACACACCTTGAGTGACAGGGGTCAGAGGATCTTCCTACTTGAGTGGCCAAGGCAGACTTTTTGTCCTGATGCCTCTTTAAAAACCCCTGGTGTGTGCTTTCACCTTTGGAATGATTTGTTGCTGCTCTATCCTGTCTTTGTTCTTCTGTCACTATAAAGCTTAACAGCTGGGTGCCTGTGGTTGCCAGAGATGTAAATGTGGTTCAAATAAAACTAACAAATAATGAGCTCACATGATAATCTAGCCCTATGCAAGGTGTGGACTTGCTAGGTGAAAAGGAAAGGGGGATTGGCAAAAGATAAATAGGGTGGCCTTGGCCTCAAGGAACTGGGAGCCCCCTGAGGGGGAGGAGAGGGAAATTGCACGAGGAAGCATAAAGAACCAATAAAACCTGAAGGCTACTGTCCGTAGAAGGGTGATCACAATGACACATGTGACTGTTCCTCGGGGCAGGAGCCCAACTTCAGGTGGAGGGTGGAGTGTCAGGGAAGGTTTCCTCTCCCCAGGGCACTGATGCCAATGGAGGAGAATTTGCTCCCACTTATGTTGTGTGAGGCTTAATGCACAAGTTACACAGCACATTCCCCCGTGAGCCAGGTGGGGGAGGAGTAATGAGCCCTAATAGACAGATGAGGAAACTAAGGCTCAGGGAAGCATTTAGAAGCTCAGGTCAGCAGACTGAGGATAGCATCCAGATGCCTGAAGGGGAGGCCAAGTCAGACATTAGCCTGGGCATGTGGGGAGCAGGGGGGCACAGATGATGACTCCCAGGTCAGCAGGAAAGGAACAAATAAGGGGATGAAAAAGGAAGATATGGTCTCTGTGCCCAGAAGCAGCACAGAAAGCACTGGGAGAAGGCAGCTGGGGGAATTCAGACCAGAGGGGTAGTCAGGTGGGATCTGCAGGAAGAGCAGGAAGAGGCACAGTTGTTGGTGGGGCGGAAGGAGAACATATATGGTTAGAGTGGCTGAGAGATAAAGTTTCCCAGTACCGGGGAAGAGAAACCTCAAAACCCTTCAATTCCAGAACTGGCTTTCAGTTTCAGAAACTACTCAACTCTCTTTATTTTTATCTTTAAAAAAAGATAAAACTGTCTTAAGTCAATTCTTTTCTCTCTCTCTCTCTCTCTCTCTCTCTCTCTCTCTCTCTCTCTCTTTTTCTACTACCTTGAAGGTAAGACAGAGAGGGAATAGCAGCTACTGCTCACCTGTCTCTACTGTGCTGTAGGAACACGCCTAAGAGGCCCCTGAATGGGCTCATTGAATCTCTCAGCCACCTTTAGAGGCTTCTACAATCATCTCCATATTATAATTGGGGAAACTGAGGCACCAAATGGTCAGACACATAGCTCAAGGCCACTCAGCAGATAAAGGGCAGAGCTGAGATTTAACATAGGCAGTCACTGCAAAGGCTGGCTTTTTCAGCCCAAGGCTGGTTGCTTCAGTTACTGCAGCCCCTCCATGCCTGGGCACCCACCACACACCCAGCCCTTTGCCTCCACTGTCGCTCATTTTCATAAGATCTATAGAAAACACAGAGGAACATTAAAGTTCTCTGTAATGCCACAACCTAGAATTAACCACGGGTAACATTTGGGGAAACATCCTTCTAGTCTTTCTTCTATCGACATGCATATGTAATAAAAATTACCACCACAGTTTTGTGATTTTTAACAGCTTTTAGACACATAATTGACTAAAATGGACATCGAAGGTGTACAGTTTGTTAAGTTGTGACACATGTGTACAGCTGTGAAACTGCTACCACAACCAAGACACTGAAAACATCTATTGTCCCCAAAAGTTCCTTGAGCCTCACTCATATCCTGCCTCCCTCCACTCCTCTCCTAGTACTGACATCCCGGAAGGGGGGCACTTCTGGCCAGTGTCACGGCCTGGATAGCAGGCACCTGGCCAGGAGCGTTGCCTGCGTTTCAGGGAGTGCAGACAGTACCACTTCCTACAGCCAAAGAGTGCCTTTGACCTTGTCAGTTTCCTCCAGCAGCGTGGCCTGCTCTCTGGCACTTGCTGCCCTCATCCTGTAGCCCCCACCCTCTAACCAGCCCTCCATCATGCAGACTTGTCTCCTTGGATCTGAATCTTCCAGATCCCTGAAGATGACCCTGCCTCCTCCTCAGATTCTGTAACAGCATCTGGGAAGGTTGCTTGAGTCCCTAGTCACAGGTGTCTCGGAGTTATTGTTGCCTCTCCGAGTGATGTAGGAGCTGAGGTGGTCAGGCTGTGAGGGGGGTGCACAGGCTCCCTGCTCAGCACCCATGCTTGCTTTTTGCTGCTTTTAACAGACACCTTCCTAAATCTTAGTACTCACATTGCTGAGCAGGATTTCCTGAGTGTAATTGAATCGTCTCTCTGACTCTCTATGAAAGGGCAGTATTTGTAACCTCATTTGCTAATGTAAGCTAGCAGATAGAGTGAGCACTGTGGGTGGAGGGGAGACCAACTACAGTGGTTTTACTGAAACTCGCTTTCTGACAGAGACCACACTTGTCCTCTAGCCTCAGAAGGGGATGTCAGTTGTGTTTCTGCCTGGCCTATTGGCAGCCTAACATGCAACAAATTTATCAGCAAATCAAGGATCGAAGCAGCCTTCTCTCCAATAGTTTTCTCATCTGCCATCAAATCAGCATCACAGATACTCATATTGGTATGTTGTTTTAGTTCTCAGAGCCCTTGCACACTCATTTCTCTTCTGATCTTCATAATGACCCTGTGAGAAAAGTGGGGCCGGTACTTCTTCCATTTCAGATCCTGGCTACACAGCAGTCTCAAAAATCAATTCCAGGTCCATTAACAATGTGACAGGAAGAATATAAACCCTTTAGAAGTAAGTATAGGAGTGTATATCTCTGTGACCTTTGGGTACACAGAATTTCTAAAAAGCTCTAACTGTTAAGAAAAAGATGAATAAATCCTACTGCATTAAAATGAAGAGCTGATAATGATGTGTCGATGTAGGTAAAGCAGTTGCAACACATGTACCCCTCTGGTGGGGGATGTTGCTAGTCGGGGCTGTGCGTGTGTGGGAGCAGGGGGTGTATGGAATCTCTCTGTACTTTCTGCTCTGTACATTTAATGTGAAACTATAACTATCCTCAGAAATAAAGTCTGTATTTAAAAGAAAAAAATAAAAATAACGAAAAGCTTCTGTTCCTCCAAGGAAGCTATAAATAAAGCAAAATTATGGAAAATAGGATAAGATATTTGTAACACACAACCAATGTAGGATTAGAGTCTAGAACACAGAGAACTAGAAATTAAAAAAATAGACAAGGAAAATGCAACTCTTGCAAAAGAGAAAACATACATTGACAGTAAACATGTAAAAATAGCCTTAACTACCTTAGGAATCAGGAAAATGCAAATAGAAGACACTAGAAAGTGCCAATTTACACCCACCAGATTGGCAAAGGCGATAGCAGTTAGGATTCTTTTACCCGGGCAAGACTTTGCCCTGTAGATTTGAGAAGCAGTTCCCTGTAGAGTTCACCGTGCAGCAGGTTCAAGACAGCACCACCTGTAATGTCCAAAAAAACCCTGTAAACAAGCCATACAGCTTTTCAAGGTAAAATGGGCAAATGGTCATATATCATGTAATGAAACACGACAGAGAGCATGAATAAATCTCAGCTTTCATTCATTAACAAATGAATTTCAAGAATATCGTTTCAAATGACGATTTGTGTGGGACTGCAAAACAAAACCCACAGACTGGGTGGCTTAAATGACAGAAATATATTCTCTTACAGTTCTGGAAGCTAGAAATCCACGATCAAGGGGCTGGCAAGGCCACATTCCCTCTGAAGGCACCAGGGAAGGATCTGTTTCAGGTTTCTCTCCTAGCTTCTGGTAGTTCCTTGGCAGCATAAATCCAGTATTCACATGGTGTTCTCCCCATGTGTGTGTCTCAGTGTCAAAAAATTTCCCCTTTATAAGGACACCAGCCATATTGGATTAGAACCTATCCTAATGACCTCATTTTAACTCGATTACCTCTATTAAGGCCCTGTCTCCAAATAATTTCTAATTCCAAAGTCCTGGGGGTTAGGACCCATGGTACAATCTTTTTTGAGAGGACATAATTCAATCCATAACAAATTAATAAAGTGGCAGAATACATATAAAGTTTAGGGATACATAAATACTTAAAAGTTTAATGAAAAGGAAGGAATCATAAACATTAAATTTGGAATAGTAGATACCCTTGGGTGGCGGGGGAGAGGGACATGATGGGGACTTTGTATGCCTTAGTATTCCCTATTTCTTTTTAAAGATTTTAAATTTAACTTTTAATTTTATTTTTTAAAGTTTTCAATTACAGTTGACATACAATATTATATTAGTTTCAGATGTACAAAATAGTGATTAGACATTTCTATAACTTGTGATCACCAGATAAGTCTAGTACCCACGCACAGTTATCACGATGTTATTGACTATGTTCCCCGTGCTTTATGTCCCTGTGACTGATTTCATAACTGGCAATTTGTACATCTTAGTCTCTTCTCCTTTTTCACTAACTCCCCCAATACCCCTCCCAGCTGACTGGCAAGTGCATAGGTTTAATATTCTTTATACCATCTCCTGTTATCTTTATTTAAGAAGTAATTCATAACAAATGCAAATTTAAAAAAATAATCTGAAAAATGGGCTTGGATGTAAGCATAGACAACACTTAGAGGAGTTTTGCTGTAGAGGGAAGGAGTGAAATAGAGTGACTGATGGAGGAGATGAGGTTCCCCATTTTACATGTGAAGAGCTAAGTTCAGGGAGGTAAAGTGGCTCACCAGGCTCATATATCTGACCTGGCTCAGCCAGGAGTGGCATCCAGGTCCCCAATCCCCATTGCAATGCCCTTTCCTCCCCGCAACTGCTGCCTCTTGCTTGTGGTTATCATCAGGGTCCTTGAATACTGGCCCTCAGGCAGATCCTCCTACTCTTCCCGGAATTCCACAGTTCATGGATCATTGGAGCTAGAAGGGACCACCCTGCAACCTCTTGACATTCTTTACCTTTCCTCTCACTTGTCCTCTTATTGTTATGCGAAATCCATTTCCACATGTGTACGTGATGGTGTACCTCCTTTTTATTATGGATGCTGAAGTGTGTTCAGCATCTTTGTGAGTAATGAGTGATGTGGTATGAACACTACAGCCATTAGGTAGTCAACCTGGGCTGGAATCCTGACAGCATTTGTTAAGACTTTGGTCAAGTTTTTTACCTTTTCTGAGCCTCATCTGCAAAAAGAGGTGATTGCCTACCTTGCAGGTGGTATTGAGGACTGAGGGAAATAAGGTGGGTGCCCAGTACAAGACCTGACACTCAGCAGGTGCTCAGTAAAGGTAGGATACTTTCCCTGCCCCTCCCCTACCTCATTCCTGGGTCTTCTCTGCCTCTCTCTGGCCAAGTGCAGACCACCCACCCACACGCCTGCCAGTGGAGGGGCTGCCCATGCTGCAAATCTTAGACCCGGTTTTCTGAGTTTACTGTATAAGAAGGGTCTGAGCCGCTATCCTGGAGAGTTTTACTGGCACCTCATGAGTGCCAGAATGTGGCCGTGAGGCAGTTGTTACTCCGACTATCAAAAGATGGCCCCAACTGACCTCTCAGCTGTTCCGGAATCTGGCTCTTGGTTCAGTGAGCTGAAGAAATTACTCTCTGCTGTGACCCAAGTCCTTTCTGGGGAGATAAACCAAGCTCAGTTTTAGCTTAGCCCATCCATCAAGAAAAGAGAATGTTTTTTCCCCTTATGAGTCTCATTTCCCTGCTCTGTAAAATGACAGGGTTGGATGAGGCCATCTCTCAGTCCCTTCCAGCAACAGAGATTCTGAGATTCTGGACTTTATAAGATGTCACTTCAAATTGCAAAGTTAGCTCTTAGAGGGACAAGGGACCTGTTTTACTTTGCTTAAATTCCAGAGCATTTACTTTCAAAAATTCAAGGGAGAGAAAGTCTGGGGCCTATGAACCCTGGAAGGGGCAGAGTATAGAGCACTGGGTGAGCGGTGGCCCTGTGAACAAAACAGGGTTGTCCGAGGAGGCCCCAATCGGTGTGTGCTGTCAGCATCAAGATCCTCAGTCTTTAACCCAGGCCCTTCACTTCTGAAAAATTATTCTAAGAAAATGACCAGAAATATGGATAATAGTATATACATAAGGATGTTTATCACAGCACTGCTTAAAATATTGAAAAACTTTAAACCACCTAAAATGTTCAGAAATAAAAGACTAGTTGACTAAATTTTGTTATGTCCATATGATCAAATACAGGGAAGCCATTAAAAATCATATTATAGGAGATTTTGGAACTATTTATAATAAGTGAAAAAGTAGTGTATATAGTTGTATCTATTGAATGATATAACTCATTGATGGATAGATAGGTGTTCACATGTATATGTTCAAAATACAGAGGAAGTATATCATGTTATTAGCAGCAGTTGTCTCTGGGTAGTAAAATTATGGGTAATTTTGATCTTTTTAATGAGTTTTTACATGTAATATATGAGATCTATTACATCCTTACCTCTTTAGACTTTTCTACAATTTCAAGATCTTTAATAAATATTTCTTTTATTTCAGAGAAAAACAACAAAACTGTCATTAAATTTTTATTTCATTATCAATAGTGGTAAAATTTTTAGTAGTGGTAAAATACACATAAAATTGACCATGTTAACCATTTTTACGTGTACAGCTCAGTAGTGTTTAGTACATTCACGTTGTTGTATGACCAGTCTCCAGAACTCTTTTTCATCTTGTGAAAGGGAAACTTCATGCCCATTAAACAACTCCCCTTCCCACCCAGGCAACCACCATTTTACTCTTTGCATCTACGAATCTGACTGCTCCAGGTACCTCATATAAGAGGGCTCATACACTTTGTCTTTTTGTGACTGATTTGTTTTGCTTAAGTTCTT
This sequence comes from Cynopterus sphinx, assembly GCA_030015415.1. Lineage (NCBI taxonomy): Eukaryota > Metazoa > Chordata > Mammalia > Chiroptera > Pteropodidae > Cynopterus > Cynopterus sphinx. Next base: position 50,541,619 of record CM057380.1, read on the forward strand.
AAGATTCATCTATAGTGTAGCATGGGTCATAATTCTCTTCCTATTTAAGGCTGAATAATATTCAATTACGTGTATATACCACATTTTATTTATCCATGGATCTATTGATAGACCCTTGAGTTGTTTCCACCTTTTCGCTATTATAAATAATGCTGCTATGAATGTGGGTGTACAATTATCTCTTCAAGACCCCACTTTCAATTATTTTGGATACATACCCAGAGGTGGAATTGCTGGATCATATGGTGATTCTATTTTTAAGTTTTTGAAGAATCACTGTACTATCTTCCATAGTGGCTGCACCATTTTACATTCCACCAACAGTGCACAAAGGTTCTAATTCTTCTATATCCTGGCCCATGTTATTGTTATTATTATTTTTTGATAGTAGCCAAAAAATATAACATTTTTAAAAGCGAGCAGAGCCAACTGAAATTTTCCCATACCCTCTGAGTGCCAAATGCTGATTCCTGGCCTCAGTGCAAAGAGGTTATACCTCATTACAAAGTTCCAGCCTCCCTGGAACATATGGTCTAGCCAGGAGAACTGCCCTGGCTGTGATCCATCATTCAGGACCCTGCTGGAAGGACCTGGCCATACACCCTAAACTCATTTCAAAGAAGGGGCATTCAGGAAGGCCTCATGCCAGGGCTTGGGCTGAGGAAGGTTTGTAACCCGCCCTACAACCATGGCCTGTAGAGAGGTGCATTCAGTCCTGGCCTGGTAAGGGCAGCAGGATTAAGCAAGGCATATTTACGACTTCTTTGCTTCTGGCATCACTGCCAGGAGAATCCCATGCTTGGCCCTATGTATTTCTTCTGATCTGGTCCCTGGGGCTGAGCAAGAGGAGTGGGGCTGGGTTGACTCCAGTAAGAGCTGCTCTCAAAGCCTGTGCATAGAAATGAAGGTTCCTGGCCAAGCTGGGGGGTTGACAGGAGGGTTAAATAAGTCATAAGTGAGAAACAGAGCAGTGAGTGGGAGTAGCAATGTCAACCCTGTGCATCTCCAGACAGATGTACGAGATGGCCTTCTTCACAGTTGATGCCCAGTGATGCTCAATGTTGCAGAACTTTGTACATTTATCTTGAAGTACCCAGAGGTGGGGGACTGGCCTAGTTGACCTCTGGAGAACCCCACCAGCCCAAGAATGTAACTTAATACCTCCTTTTTATGCTGGTGCCTATCATAAATATTTACGTGCACAATATAATTTATTATACATCCTATTTGGGTTTCTGTCCACGGCATCCGTCTCTGAAACCAGCGGGTCCCTGGGACTTCCCTTTCAGGATTGTTAGCATCATTGTCTTTCATCTTTTTTCCTGGCCTTTGAACCTCCTGCTGGTGGTTTGTGGTGAAGTCAAAGATACAGTGAGGGATATCCATTGGCAACCACCCAAGACTATCATGGGGTGACTCTCGTGCTGGAGAAATTGCCTTACATTCTGGCTTGTGGAAACCCATAGTCATTCCTGGTGACACCAGATTGAAATGATTCTCTTCGGGCAGAAATGGGGAGCCATGACACATGGTCACTGGCTGGGAGAAGGCCTGCTGGCCCTTCTCCCACAAGGTCTGTTCTGTGCCTGAATCTCCCAGAGATAACAGCTGCCCTCTCTGTAGGACCTGAGGAGACAGCAAGGGGGTCACGGAATGGCAGCACCCAGGGCCGGCTGCATGGGCATAAAACCTGTGTAGTCATAGGGCCATGTGCTCAGAAGGGCCCCATGCTTCGTTTAAGGCTCTGCCATGACTGAAATTCTTAATTTTTTAATGAGAGGCCCCAAAAGTTATGTAGTTAGTCATGTTGGTGCCTCTTCTATGTCAGCCATGGAGCACTGCTCCCTTGAGAAGGAATGACAAGACCGTGCCACACCCAGGTAGCTCTGCCACCTCTGAAGTCACAGCACTTTGAATTATCTCACTACACTCTGCCTGCATATGCCATTCTGTAGCTAGTCTGTGAACACTTCTAGAAGTCAGGAATCAGGCCTCCACACATCAGGGAGCCTGGCACTTGGTAGATGCTCAATAAACATTAATCAAAGTAACTACTGAGGACTTCAAACCCAGTCAGATTTTTTAATGGCAAAAGAAGACAAAACAGGTGATTCCTGATTTCAAAGAGTTATAGTTTATCAGGAAAGGGCTTGGGAAATAATGTGGTCTTGGTTTATGCAAAAACCAAGAGCTGGTCCATGGCTGAATTTCCACGTTGCTGCATGTCTAGAAAGGCACTGATATTATTAAACACCTGCTGTTTCTAGAAATTGGGCCGGGTGCAAACACCCATCATCTCCTATTTAATCCTACAACCTCTGGAGGAGGTAGCCACTTGTTTAGGGGGGTCCAGGGAGCCAAGTAGCTTGCCCAAGGCCACACTGACAAGTAAAAAAATGAAGTATTGAATGTAGGTCCGTCTGATTTCAGAGGCCTCCTTACTGGTGTTTCGATCCTAAGGAAGGGCCAGAGATCAATGACCCAGTGAAGGAAGGGTGGGGCAACTTCCTGTACCGGACAGTGAAAGCACTTAGGGCCAAAAAGCTGGAGTACCTGGACTAGAGCCTGTAAATGCTTGATTGAGATATAGTCCTGCAAAGGATGACACTCTCCTTTCTTTGTCTGCAGGGTGGGAAAGACAATAGCTTATCTCGTGGGGTTGCTATGAAGGTTAATTGATAAAATTAGTGATGAGTGAGACTTGCAACAAGGGGCTAGATATTGGGGTTTGGGATTGCTATTCCCAAAGCAGAACCTCACTCTTTTCTGGAGACTCAGCTCAACTTTGGAATATGAATTGAATTTTTATCCGAAATGTTTGCTACTCTGTCTCGAATCTCTGGGGCTTGGTTGTCTTCCTAATATCCATTTTCTCTTCTTCCTTACTAACAAAACCCTGGTTTTGTTTGGGGGCAACAGAGAGGCTAGCAAGGCTAAGTCATGGCCAGGGCAACCCTGAGCTGTCTTCCCAGCCTACTTTGTGACCAAGGGAGACCATGTGGCCAGTTCTGGCCAATGGGACTCAAGTGAAAGGAGCACTCCTAGGCAGGCTATCTGGCACAGCTCCCGTCTCTTTCTACCTCCTTTGAAAAGGTTCTTGATTTTTGAAATCATAGCAACCATATTTCCACAAAAAAGGCCAAGAGAACTTCAGAGATGCCAGCCCTGACACTGCTGAGCACCCGCCACTGCCCACTTTCAGGTATTCTATTCTATTCTATTCTGGGTTTCTGTTGCTTGCAGCCATATTTAGGCCTGACTGACAAGTGCCACTTCTTTTTGTTTTCACTCTGGTGTGCTGTCTCCAGGTAGGAGGGATGCCCTTAGGCTCTTGAGGGACTCCTGGTGCTCGCAGGCCTTCTCTCCTTTCCTTTTTCAGACTTGTCAGAACTTTTGAACTTGGCTCCTCATTTTTCTCTGACCACCCGCAGTTTGCCCCATTTTTCTATTCCCTTCTCCATTCTGACTTCAACTTCCCATTTCCTTTAGTTAATCCCTTCCCTTCAAAACCACCTGCCTATCACACACACTGAGTCAGTGTCCACTCTCCACATCATGTGGTTCAAAAATGCCCCAACACACACACACACACACACACACACACACACACAGCCCACATCACACACCTCTCTCCTCGCCTCTGTCTTTTTCTGTCTTCTTGGTAAATGGAGAGCCACAGATCTGACATCCAGTGTCCTGATTATGCTTCTGCCAGATTCCATCTGCTCTTGCCAGATGGAGTGTTCTTAATCCACGTATAATTTTAGAGACGGGAGAGGTTGCCACGGAGATCAGACACTCTCACCAGAGCATGGGAAGCCTGCCCTTTCTTCCTCCCCAGCTATGCCCAGCTGGCCTGCTCGAGGGCATGTACTAAGGAGGGTATGAGAGCAGAGCTTTTTCAGGATTTTCAGTAGCAGTGTCTGACCTTGGAGGTCTGGACTTGTGGGCCACCTTGAAGGCTATTTGGGGATACTTCCTCAGGCCCCACGTACCCTGAGCAAACCCAGAGCTGGCCAGAATAGCTGATAGCTGAGGGAATCAGCCATGTTCTTCTGCTTAGGCTCCCTCCTACTGAGGCAGGAAGTTCTCAACCCCTTTTCATTGCGGGAAGGTGGGGGCCCCTGAAAGGTGTGAACTGTAAGGAGCCCCTGGGGGCACGGCTCACTGCAGGGGGTGGGGAAATGGGCAGTTTCTCCACAGGGACCTCCACCCTGCCTGGCTGACCTCATGGATTATATAATACACCCTCCTCCGGCTACAGGGAGCAGCTCTCATAGTGCGGGCTTGCCCTGGAGATCAACAGCTCTGGCTCCTAAACCACACCACAAGCCTCTTGACCTTCAGCAGAGGTCTAAAAGCTTTCCTCGTTCCTCTACTCTTGCTCCCACAGGCACCACTCCTGTCCTGGGAATCCTTGCTGTCGGATATATAATTTAGTCTTCCTCTTGGGTGTCACGAGGCGCAGGCTCACAGGCTGCCCTCTTGGGCACTCATGGCTCAGGTGAGCCCAACCTGTGGTCTTGCCAGGTCAGCAGCTGCAGGACGTTGCTGAGGGTTAAGAAAGGGATGAAGGATTGGGGCTCCTGAACTTTAAAGATTCCAGATCTGAGCTGGGACCTCAGACTCTGGATGGGCTCCCTCGTGTTTTAGAAAAAAACCTGGTTCTGGCGTCAGAATTTCTAAGTCAAGACCTGCCACATGACCTTGAGCAAGTTGCATTACCCCTCAGAATCTTAGTCTCCCTTCTCCATGAAAGCACTTCTTGGGCACTGCAGATCCTGCAGAGGATTTCTGCAGTCAGTGAGCTGGTGCTCTGCTTGTCCACCTCCTGCTAGTCCAGACTCTCCCTCTGTAGGCCCTGGAAATACTTCCTTGCAGAAACCTCTTGCACACGATATCAAAGTACAACCTGATAACAGCCCATATTAAATATTCCATCAGGAAGAATGAGTCCCTCCAAGAAAGAGGAACCGCTCCCCATCTCCAGCTTCAGGCCTCGTTCTCGGTTTAGATCAAGGCCTGGTCAAGAAGGGTTTCATCTCTTTGTTTTTGTATTTGGACGGTAGTCAGTTGGTTTATTTTTATTGTTTTACTGCTGCCATTTTATTCCATAGCCTTTATTCTATTTATCTTTTATCTTGTTTATTTATTTTACTTCTCTTTTCATCTTTCACTGCTAACAGGTCCTGTTGGCAAGCAGAGGTGTGCAGGGCTGTCCCAGCAGGGCAGAACCGAGGGCGAAGCAAGTTCTGCTGGGCCTTCCTGCTACTGCGGCAGGTGGTCTGGGGGAAGTTCTTGATCTTGAACCCAGACAGTTAGGGTCTGTGGGTGGTCCTACTTTCAAAGTGAACTCCCCATGATTCTGGCCTCTCCAACTGAGGAAGTCTGTGAGCTCAGGAGAACTCCCTGGGGGCTGTTCAGTTCCTTCTCAACAAAGCCTGCAGCACTCAGAAGCAGCAGGAAATGGAGCATAAGCAGGAGACTATCAACAGGGGTAGGATTAATCAAGCAGGGCATCTAAGGTGGAATACAGAGAACCAAAGGAGCAACCCAGATTTCTGCGTTTCAAGAAAGAGAGCTCTCTAAATGTGCTGTGCAGTAAAAAGTGCAAGTAGCCAAACCATGTGTGGTGCATGATGCCATCTATGTGAAAACACTCACATAAACACAATACAGGATATTTTGTGTGTGTATATGTATCAACATATGTGTGTGTATGTGTGTGTATGTATATATATATATATATACACACACACAAAGAAATATACAAAGAAATACACACACACACACACACACACACAAAGAAGAAATGGAAGTTTTCTAAAAGTTCTGGAGCAGACACATGAAACTCCATAAATACTAGTTACCCTTGAGGAGGTAGATACTGGAACAAGGATTGAAATTAATGGACAAATAAACTTTAGATTGCTCAGGAATGTTCTAATTTTTTAAAGAAAATTCATTTATGTATGTCCTTAAACTTATTTCTTAAAATCTAAATGTTTTGTGTGTGAAGGCAAAGCATAGGGCTTGGAGTTTGCGGGGGTGGATTGAAGCCTTGCTCCACCTCTCACAATTGCCTGCCCGTGAGGCTGTTATTAACTGCCTGCCTTCAGTTGGTGAAATGAGCATAATAAAATTAGCGACTAGAGAGAACTTTATGAAGAACTAGTGGGCAAAGATTATATATGTTATGATTAGCATTTTGTTTTTAAAAACAATTTAAAGTCTTTATAAAGACAAGCTCATTATAAAATCTAAGGATGGAGAAAAGAGAGTGATCATCAAGTAGTTGCATTGAGTTTCCTGGGAGTAGCTTATGCCTTTCATTCAGAAGGGAAGGGAAGGGAAGGGAAGGGAAGGGAAGGGAAGGGAAGGGAAGGGAAGAAGGGAAGGGAAGGGAAGGGAAGGGAAGGGAAGGGAAGGGAAGGGAAGGGAAGGGAAGGGAAGGGAAGGGAAGGGAAGGGAAGTAGCAAACATGTATGATGCTTTAACTCTGCCCCAGGCTCTGTGCTGTGTATACTCCGCGCTCATAATACCCTAAGAGTTAGGATTCTTGTTTATAGATGCAGAAATGTGAAACAGGTTCAGTGACATTAAGAAACTTGCCTCAGGGGGATGTTGAAGATGTGGAGTCAGATCTACATACATCCAATTCTCAAGCATCTAATAGCAGGACAGCCACAGCAGCTATGGCAACAACCACTGCTTCCCTGGGATGTCACTTAATCCTCATAAGAATGATAAGTTTTAGTACTTACATTATACCAGTGAGGAAAATGGGATGCTAGAGAGGTTGAGTAAGCTAGCCCAAAGTCACAGGTTGTCTCATTCCAAATTCCAAGCTCTTAACCATGCCACTCTTTGGCCTTGTGGTGGTGCAATCAAATCTAAGACTACGGAGCCAACTGAGGTGAGTTGTGAGCCTTTATTACCTGGCTGGAGACTGATTCTCTACCAGGCAGAATTAGAGGAGATCAGCCCCAAGTTCCAAAAAGAGGCAGTTCATAAAGCCTAGAACCACAAACAAGCAAGCGGATTACAGAAGCAGAAGTTGGCCGTTAGCATCTTTGAGCAGATTACCACACCCTGGTTTGTCCATTAGCATATCTTAGAGTAGATTCCCACACCCTGGTTAACATCAAACAAGCAAGCAGAAATGGGTTTACTTGAAAAATTTCCACCCTTAACAGGCCTCCCTTCTCAAACTACTGCCCACTCCACCTTCAGGAGATTCTGGCCTCCTCCCCAGGGAGAGAGTCTCTCAAAATCTTTGAAAAGTGGGAAGGGAGTGGGCAACCATGTGGAGCTTCTGGTGGCAACCATTGCTTCAGACTGGGTTGGTAGATAATGTTGACTGGTTTATAGGGTGGGGTGTGTAGACTCCCAGGTCATCTGGATGGCAGCAATGCTCTCTATAGAGATGTTCTTCAGAGCCTGGAGGTCAAAAAGGAGACATGAGAGATGAAAACTGGTGCCATTTGTATAATGTTAGAATTGTGTCCCCCCAAAAGATATTGAAGTCCTGACCCCTGACCTGTGAATGTGATCTTACTCAGAAATAGGGTTGTTGTGGCCGCCAGCCCCCGAAAGACACGCGGACCACCAGAACTCAGTGAGTTATAGGAATCACACTCTTTATTCAGCCAGCTGGGTGTGCCAGGGGTACGCAGACCCCAAATTGGGCAGCCCCGAAATGTAGAGGTACAGGGTTTTTAAGCCCCAAATCCCTTTCTTTATTCTGTCTGAACACAAAGGTCTATTTTTCTTCTATTCGTTACCTGTCAATCCACTGGTCAGGTGTGCAAGCTGGGGCACAGAAGCAGAAAGCTTGTTAGAATGTTATGTTTCCATAGTTAGCAGCCTATGTTCCTATGGCGATAGCCAAACAGTAATTTCCAGCAAGTAATTAATTTTTAAACAGTAATTCTCCAGCCAACACAGGGTGTTTTCATAATGTACTCTGGTTAGGATGAATTTATACTGGATCAGGGTGAGCCCTAAACTTATTGACTTATACGAAGAGGGAAATTTGGACTCAGAGACACAAAGAAGACACACACAGAGGGGAAAATAACATGTGGAGATGGAAACAGATGGAGTGATGCAGCTACAAGCCCAGGAATGTCAAGGATTGCTGGCAACAAACCAAAGCCGTGAAGAGGCAAAGAAGCATTCTTCCATAGCGTCTTTGGAGGGAGCATAGCCCTGCTGCCTACTTGTTGGGACTTCTAGCTTCCATACCTGTGAGAGAGTGAATTTCTGTTGTTTTAAGCCATTCAGTTTGTGATAATGTGTTCTGGCAGCTCTAGAAAACTAAACAATCTGGTTGCTCTATAGCTGATTAGGCAATCACGACATATCATATGGACTTGGGTAATAGGATAAAGGGCTTTATCCTTGACCCTAATTTATTTTATTATCCTCTTGGATGAAAAAAAGAAAATGTTTGTCAAACAGTTAGGAAGATTACACAAAACCTGAAGAGATGGTTAATACTGAAGACAGGATCTGTATACAAAAACACCTCAGTGAACTGCAATAATGGACCAAACTTTATAAGCTGAAGTTCAAGGAAGACAAAATCCTTTATTTAGTTTCAAAGAACCAATTGTATGAACGCAGAATGAGGAAACCATGGATTAATGGCAGCTCATGTAATAAACGGTGTTAACTACAGCTGAGTAAGAGCCAGCAATGCACTGCACTCACTGAAAAAGCTAGTGAACGTATAGTGTGCTCCATTGACGAAGAGAAATGAGGCAAGCATCCATAGGCCTCTGGGCTGGTCAGGCCACACCTAGAGCTTCATTCTAGGTGCCATAGTTTAGTGTCTCGACACTACTCAGCCTCCGGGGAAAGAGAGCCAGGAAAGTGAGGGCTTCAGAAACTGTTATACAAGGAAAATTAGACGATCTGGGCTTGTTTCCCTGAAGACGAGAAGATTTGGGAACATGGGACATGTATTTAAATACTGAACAGCTCTCATGAAGCAGGGTGGGTCAACTGTGTGGTGTTCTAGAAGGGTTCCTAACCAGTGGCTGATGATGATGTCAAGCAGCATTCTCAGTCTTTAGGCAAGGGTACAACTATTGATTTTGAAGCATTTATCCTCACTTTTTCTAATAATGGCACCCACATTTCCTGTGTGAGACCATTTCCCCCAAGATAGTCTGTGGTTCCAGGACTGGGCATATGACTCCAGAGTAGCCAATCAGAGTGCCCTATCCCTTTGGCCATAGCAGTCTGTCTGGGGATGAGCATGCGATCCGAGCCAGATCAGTGAGTGTCTATCCCAGACATTTTGCTGTAGTTGCCAGGCAGAGACCCTTTCCTTCCATTAGGATCGTGAAGCTGGGAGGATAGAAACCTGGAGGTGTTGGAGGCCAGCTTGCTAAGGTGTGAGAGGGGCCTGCTTGAGAATGAAGTTAAAACAGAAAGTAGAGCCAAGAATCGGAGACAGAAAGATCCAGCTGTGATTGAAGCTTGTTTGCAACATGACACAGTACAATCCCATCTTCTACTTTCACCAGTCTGAGTTGAGGCTTTGTCATTTGCCATCAAGTGTCCTGAGAATCACATTCACTTGCAAGTACAGCAAGCTGTCTGATGAAGATGTCTTACGGGAGGAATTATAATGGTTAACATTTATCGAGTACCTTATATATGTGAAAATGGTGGTAGATTTTTATTTTAAGTTTAATTTCTCTGGTTAATTTTTAATGGTGCTAAACTTGCACATAGTTTAACGCATTAAATAGTAAAACTTGTTATGAAAAACAACTATCTTTTGAAACTCAGACCCAATTTCCAACTGCTCAGAGGCAACCACTTTCAACTTTTTCAGCTGATTTTTTATCTATTGACTTTTCACTGTGGAAGGTTAGGAGTTAGCTCATTTTAGTCTCCTTGTTCCCATCGCACACACAGTCTCAGCCAGTCAAGCTTTCCATCTTCCTTTTCTCCTAATTTAGTTATGTTGTAATTATGTTTAGATTAATAGTCACTGTTTATATTTTGACTTTTCACGTTTTTCTTTTGAAAACTCTATTCACAGCTCAAGCAGTATACTATAATTACTTTTTCTGCACAACATTTTGTTTTTGCTAGAGTTAATAAATGTCTCACTTCTTTCATTTGCTAGTACTCTATATGTTTGTTACTAATTCAACCCCTAAGACTCCCCCATTTGTATGGAAACCTCTAGTCAGTATGTGCAAAATATTCACCTTCTGATCTGCTCCAGTCTGGACTGGTCCCCTCCAGCTCTCCGCCACAGCTATTGTCTTGGGAATGGCCTTCATCATCAGTTAATGAGTCCCTTTGCTCCTCACGTTATTGGCTCTTTTTTCCTGGTTCCCACTTCTTCTTTCTTGGTTTACATTCTTGCTTTGGCAGAGTGCATGCTCAAGTAGCTTCTTGATAAAGGTGCACTGGAGATAAATTTTTGAGATCTTCTCTGAAAATGTTTCACATTCACACTTAATTGTTGTAGGCTGAGTATCATTTTCCCTCTGAATTTTGAAGGTCTTGTTCCATTATGTTCTAGTTTCCAGCATTGATGTTGAGAAGGCGGATGCCATTCCCATTCTGGGTACTTTTACTGAAATCTTTTATTGAGGGGATTGTTGTTTTTACTTTTGCTTCCTCAAAACTTGTAGTATCTTTTCACTCTCCCCATCAAGCTGCCCTGGCAGATCTAAAGATGAATAAGTTGGTCCTCAGGGAGCTCTAAGGCCAATGGAGAAGATGTGTATATTAATTATATATTGCTGTATTATAAATTACCCCAAAAGTTAGAGAATTAAGACAACATTTGTTACTTCAGTTTCTAAGGGTCAGGAATCTGGGCACTACTTAGCCAGGTGCTTCTAACTCAGTCTCCTACAGCAAAACCAGGCCATAACGACTGGGGCTATAGTCACCCCAGAAGCTTGAATGGCGAGGACATACTACTCCCAGCTCACTTTTATGGCAGTCGACCCACCTCAAGTCCTTAATGACTGTTGGCTAGAGACATCTGTTGCTGCCACTTGGGCCCCACCAAAAGGGGTACTCCTAGATGGAAGTTTGCTTCCTCCAGAGTGAGGGCTCTGACTGAGAGAGAGAGAGAGAGGGACCAACCCACATCAGAAGCCACAGATGGTCTTTTTATAATTGATCTCAGACATGACATTTCTTAACTTCTGCTGTATTTCTGTCGTTAGAAGGGAATCAGTGAGCCTAGCCTACACTCAAGGGGAGGGCACTCCACAGGAGAAATACCAAGAATCAGGGATCCTTATGAACCATCCTACTGGAAGCAGCCCACCACAACAGGCCAATGGCTAATAGAGCACATGTGTTAAGTGCTGAGAGAGGCGAGTGCAGGCTGTCCCAGTAGCCCTGGAAGAGAAATGCCAGCCTCTGCCTGAGATCAGAGAGGGCTTCCCAGAAGGAGCAGCTTTGGATTGAGACTTGGAAAATGAGGAGACATCCCAGGTGGACCAGGGAGTGAAAGAGCACCCCAGGGGGCAAAAAAGTATGTGCAAAAGCCAGAGGTGCATAAAGGTTTTGTGGGTCCTGGGAGCAACATGGCAGAGCATGAAGTAGGAGGTGAGATGGGAGGCTGGAGTGGGCAAGGCCAGTTCCTGAAGACTTGCCTGCTCTCTCAAGGAGTTGGTACTTCATCTTGCAGGCTCTAGTGAGCCATGACTAGCTTTCAGGGGAGTGAGATGACTGAATTTGTGTTTTAATACACTCTCCAGTTGCTGGCTAAGTGGAGGAGGACTGGAAGAGTGGAGATGGAATCGAGAGACCAGTGAGGAGGCTATCGCAGGTATCCAGGTGAATCCAGAGTGTGGTAAAAATGACTAATGGGGCTTCCACAGTGTCAGTGAAAAGGAATTCAGCCTGTGAGCCAGGTGAATGGAGGGGAAGATGGGAAGAGGAAACAAAAGTGACTGGAGGGAGGAGGCATTGCACAGTCCAAAGCAAGTGGGCTCATGAATGCCTGTTTACTGACTAGAAAAATGATGAACAGGCAGGATCTTGTTCCTGCATTATGGGAAATCTGGCAGGGTTGAGAGGTAACCTTGGGAGCTTAAGAAGAAAGGTTGGTGTAGAGAGGTCAGCCAGCACTTTGGGTTCCTGGATTGGCCCCAGGAAATCCATTTCCAAGTCCTGTTAATTGTTCTTCCTTCACACCTCTTAGGTGGCTTCCCATCTGTGTCTTGCAGCCAAGGCTCAGCTCCAGATCCAGGGCTTAGACCTCTGCAGGGGCTTCTTGAACTCTCCCTCAAAACCACCCCAGCAGTCTTCAGAGCTAGGCTCCCCTTCAGCCTTCTGAAGTTCATGGAAGACCTCATTGCCTTGAACGAACTGCCTGTTGCTGATCTGCCAGCTCCATCACCCTCTTCTCTAAATGACTATGGGCAAGTGAGTCACTTCTTAGTCTTCTGCCTATAAAATGAGAAGTTTGGACCAGCTGTTCACTGTAGTCCCTTCCAGCGCTGGATTGCAGGGATTCCATCTGCCACCCACCTTTCTGGAGTCTGTAGGCTCCAGGCTGTTTCTGTAACCTGCATTCCAGCCACCCTAATGGCTGTCAGCATTTCCTCCTTCCCTCTGCTCAGGCCTGCCCCTGGGAGCTGCAGAGGCTACAGTGAGCTCAGCTACTCCTCTTGATTCTGCAAACCTTTTTTGAGGCTTGGTCTTGTTCTCAGTTGAGTATTTAGATACCAGGATGGGGGTATCCATGAACCAGCAACCAGAGAGAATCTTCTGAAAGTCATATAGTCCATCCCCCTGCTCCAGGCAGGACTACTGTATTCATCAGAGATAGTCTTTAAATAGGTACAGAAGAAACTTCACTCTTTCATGTAACACATTCATATTTTGCAGATCTTCAGTAGTGACACTCTCCTAAACCCTTCAGGAAGCTTTAAAACAGAGCAGAGCTACATCCTAAGGGCACCTGGACAGAACACAGACTGAGTCCTGTCCAGCCCCACTCAGCTTTCCTTCTCCAGAGTGGGGCCTCCTGCAGGTGGGAACGGTACCCCTTCCTTTCACTTCCAGGCCCACCTCATACCTCTCTGGGGCCAGAGCCACAGCTGCCCTTAGCCACCCAGAAGGTCACTAAGGTCTGAAGACGTTATGTAACTGGTCTGGACCAGACATTCTGGTTCCACAGGTGTAGCCAGCAAGTTAACAATTGTTCTAAAAGGGCAGTGCAGCTGCCTAAACACACAATCCTGGGGGAGGTGGCCTGAGGACAGAGGCTACAGTCAGCCGAAGGTGTGTTTTCTACAGGAACTTTGGGCCCAATGTTCTGATCCCAAGAGAAATATCGAACTCAGGAACCAGTGGTACATGCCTGCTCCCCAGAAATAGGTGTTGCAGCCTATCACCCTCTGAGCTGTTTTCTCTGGAGCCTCCTCTGCTGTCCTCTGCCTGCTGTGAGAAAGCTGGCTGGTGCCTTCGCCATAATCTGGTCTGGTCCCCGCCCGCCCCCCCCCCCCCCCCCGTGTGTGAATTAGAGTCTTGTTTTTTTTGTTTGTTTGTTTGTTTTTTATGTCTTGATTCATTCCCATACTTTTAGGCACTTCTAACCTTCCCATACTTCTTTTCTGGTCCCTCCTCTTCTTTCTCCCCTCCCCCATTGCCTCCACTCCCCTCTACCCACTAAGCAATAGTGACTGACACAGATTACTTTCTCTCCTCATTAAACTCTGTCCCTCACCTTAAGCCTCTGGGAACTGGCCTGGTGGAAGGAGGCAACCTCTGGTTTCTCTACTGAGATCTTGGGGAAGTCCCTTTACCTCTCTGGGCCTCTGTGAGACAGACAGCAATATCTACATTATTCTCTGCCTCACAAAATTGTGAACATTAAAAGAGGTGACACCAACTTTTATATACGTATACAAGGACTTCAAATGTTTTTTGCTTCAGTACATATTTATTAAGCACCTATCATTTGCCAGGTTTGGGGTAGGTTCTAGGGTATGTAAAGAAGAATAAAAGACACTTATGAAGTGATCCCTAAACCTCCTCATCAGAACTGCATGGAGGCTTCAAGAAAGACAAATTACCAACTTCCACCCAGACCCGCAGGCTCAGGATCTACAAAGATGCCTACAAAGATGCGACTCAAGGAGGAAGGAGTGGTGTTTGTGTTTTTATAATTTCTTAAATGAGCCCAATCCCCAGGGTTGGAAACCAGTGTGTTGTTGGCGAAGGAAGGAACTGAGGGGTGGGCTGGGAGGGGAGAAGGAAAGACAAAGTGAGAACCTACTTTGGGAAGACTTAGATGGGCCAAAGTGGGGAAGGCAGGGGAAAAGGGGGACTAAGCTGGTGATAGAGAAGCAAGAGGGCATCTTTCTCCTGCTCCTTGACTAGCTCCGCCCATATACATCTGTTTCTGGACTGGGAAGCAATTAATGGTCATGATGAATTTTTATTTTTAAAAAGTAATAAAAAAAAACCACAAAAGAAATACAGTAACTCTATTTATTCAAGATAGGAGACTTTGTCCCTTAGCTAGGATACTTTATAGAATATTTTACACACAGATCAGCTTGTCCCTGTTTGTTCTGTCTAGAGATTCACTGTAAAAGTAGGCCTTTGTTTTCCACTTTGTTGTTGGTGGATGCGTAAGTGGAAAAATAAAAGGTTTGTTTTTTTTAAATATGAGTGATATTTATTCTGATGTTTATGAAGCAATAACTTTTACTGCTTGAAATGAAATTCATGCTTCAACATTGATGATTTTGTGCATATATATATATATATTAAACTTCAGAAGGTTTTCAGGAACCAAAATCTGCTGTTCAGCAATTCCTTCATGCTACTCCATTATCTTTTCTTCTTTTGTTAAATTTAAAGTCAAAATGAATATCTGTAATTTTTAAATGTTAATAGTGACTTTGTTTTTTGTTTGACAATGACTCAAGGAGCCAGACATTGCTGGTGGTAAGAGCAGTGAACCAAATGGACAAACATCCTGATGGAGCCGCAGTCCAGTTGGGGACAGACAATAAGTGAGATTAACCAGGAAGTAAGAGCTTGGTGAGTATGGCAGACAGCAGTCAAGTGCTAAGGAGAAAAACACTAAAATCAGGGATGAGAAATACAAAAGGAAAATTAAGGAGACGGGGTTGGAATTTTAAGTAGGGGAGCCTGGAAGATTGAAGATCGGCAAAGATGATATCATTTTAAACTTTCATCACAGAAGATTTCAAAGATACGCAACGTTAGAGAGGATAATAAAATGAATACTACACACACACACAATTACTCAGTTTCAAAAAATATTAACATTTTGCCAATTTGGTTTTTATCTAATTCCCCAACTCTTGTTTCCTTTTTGTCCTAGGGTTTTTAAAAGAAAATTTGAGACCTTCCCTCACAGTCTTAACTAATAAACTTATTTTTTAAATTACATATATACCCTACTAAGATATACCCAACAAAATTAACAATAATCCCTTAATATTATCTAATAACAAGTCCATATTCTCATCTTCCTGTAGACTCAAAAAATTATTTTTATACTTGGTTTTGAAACAGGATCATAAAGGTTAATTCTAACTGGTGACATATACTTTAATACTTTACTTTTCTATCATAAACATACATTACTTTAAAAAAAATTTTAAGTGGAATTTGGAGAAAGAAAAAGAGAAGGTAACACTGGAGGACAAGCTTGTTACAAATAAGACAAAAGATTGAGTTCATAAATAGCTAATAAAGACTGATAATGAACAAAGAATCTGAACTAAATTTTTAAAAATTTATTTATTTTTATTATTTTCAAGTATATAGTACATTGGTTATACATCTATATAGGTCATAAAACGATCCCCCAATTGCTCCCTTCCTCCCCTGACCCTCCACCTAGCCAACGTATTAATGCTGACTGCATTCCCTATGCCAAATGCTCCCCATCCCCGTGACCATCCATCAGCTACTAATTTGTACTTCTTCAACCCTTCACCCCATTCTCCCAGCCCCCCAACCCTCCTCGCCTCTGTCTGTCACCAAATTGTCCACTGTATTTGTGAGTCTGCTTTTGATTAGTTTGTTCTTTATACTCCTTAGATTCCGCATGTGAGTGTAACCATATAGTGTTTATCTTTCTCTATCTGACTTAAGTACCTTCCAGGTCCATCAAAGCAATACCTTTTTCCATCTCCTTTCTTTTCTTATGTAGGAGTCTTGTTTTCTTATCCTTGTTTTCTGATCAGCCAAGATAGAGTGGCTGAAAGGATAAGTACCTTTTCCATTTAAGGTACTTCTTGATAGAAAAGTTGTAGTTGTTACCATTCTTTATTTGTTTTTGATACATGTTTTTTCTTCTTAAAAGAGTCCCTCCTACATTTCCTGTAATACTGGCTTGGGGATGATAAATTTCTTTAGCTTTTTTTGTCTGGGAAGCTCTTTATCTGTCCTTCAACTCTAAATGATAACTTTGCTGGATAAATTATTCTTGGTAGTATATTCTGGGTCTTTCTCCTGTTGAATATTTTTTGCCAGGCCCTTTTGTCCTGCATAGTTTCTCTTGAGAAATCAGCTGCCAGTTTTATGGGTTTTTCCTTATAAGTAACTATCTGTTTTTCTCTTGCTGCTTTTAGTAGTCTTTCTTTGTATTTAAGCTTTGGCATTTTAATTATGTGTCTATGTAGGGCTCTTTGGATTCCTGATTTTTGGAATTCTCTGAGTTTCTAGGGGTTTTGTGTCCATTTCCTTCACCAAGCTGGGGAAGTTTTCCACCATTATTTCTTCAAACAGCTATTCAATATCTTGATTTTCTTCAGATATGCCAATCAGATGGATATTTGGATCCTTAATAGTATCCCATATTCTTCTTAAATTATTTTTATAGTCTTGGCATCTCATCTCTTGCCATCCTCTAGATAGGGCATTTGATCCTTTTCTTTATTCACTTTGTTTATTCCTTTTTTTATTCCATTTAATAAACTTCTCATCTCAGATAATGAATGTATTCTTCATTTCAGATTGGTTCCCTTTTATAATTTTCATTTCCATTTTTAGGTTTTTTTTATTCCTCTTGGAAGTACTCACTGAATTTATCTACACTTCCCAAAAGTTCATTGAGCATCTTTATAACCAGTGTTTTGAACTCTGCATCTGTTAGATTACTTGATTCCATTATATCTGGATCTCTGTTCTCTTCTCTCATATGGTTTCTGCTTCTTTGTCTTTCCATGTGTCTGAGTCTATGTACGAAGCAAAACTCCTAAGTCTCCCAGTCTTAGAGTAGATTTGTGAAGTAGGTGACCAGTGGCACAGTCCTGAAAGAGGTTCAACTGCAGGCCAAACTTGCCCAAGCCTCTTACCCTTCTGGGGCCACCTGTTAAGGTTCAGTAAGCAATGCACAGATGCTGTGCTTATAATTGCCTCTAAAGGCCACACCAGAAACAAAGGCCAGCTGCTTCCAGGGTGAGTCTAGGAGCTGCTCAGCAAGGAGCACCTGACTTTCTGAGGATAAACCTGGATGTGGCTTGGGTGGGGGGGCCATGAGTTAGGGGAGGAGTCGGGGAATCCTCTGGGCAGAGCAATCTCTTATCCAGTTTGATGATATCACAGCTATGGTGGCGATGTGTCCAGCACACTGGTATGGAGGAGGGTTCAACAGAGGGACAATGGATACCACCGGCACTTCTGTACAAAGTGAGTCTCACCTTGGCCTTCACTCTGACAATGTCTCCCTGTAAGTCTTTGGTGCTCCCTACACTCAGCCAAATTAGCACCGGTGCTCAGAGCAAGCAGGTCTGTCACTGTGAAAATCCACTAGCGGACATGACCCCTTTAAGAGGTGTCTGCCGCAGCCTCTGTCCCACTCAGCCGCTGACGACCAGGCAGCATCATGTCCTCACCCCATCCCGCCTTCTGCCATTGCAGGGTGCTTTCTTGGATTTCTCCCTAGTTGTATGGCTTGTTCATCTAGATCCCAGACAAATTTTCCTTGCTGCTGTGCCTTGTTTCTGTCACCACTTTGATTTGGTTGCCAGTGGGATGAACAGAGCCTTTATGATCTATGCTGTTGTTTTTGATTGTGAACTAAATTTTATTCAACAGGAATTTAAGCAGTAAATAAACGGCATGATATACCAGATTAAGTAAGCCTCCAGCCATATTAACAACAACACTGAAGCTCTCTGCACAGTTAGCAAGAATGTGCTCATATACTCATTAAAATGTAAATTGTTACACTGGGGAGAAACATAGCCATAAATAATTTAAAAGCCACAAACAAATACATGTTTAACAGCAAAAAGAAGAAAACTATTCATCAATAAGAAGATGAGTAAATAAATGATGGTTCGACAACTTGGAAGATCAGGCTGTCATTAAAAATTCTATGTATTAACACTACAGGATTTTGAGGAAACATTTATGATAAAAATGTCAAGTGACATGCAAAATATAAAATAGATCACTGTAATTGCAATTACATAAAATATGTACATCAGGAAGGATAATCAAGAAGGACTAAATAGAAAAAAAATAACATCTTTGGGCTAGAACGCTGAGATCATAGGTGATTAATTTTTCTTTAAAATTTTCTTTACTGTCTTTATATTGTTTTTACAACAATTTTTTAAAAGAGAAGTCAGGATGTGGGTAAACACTTGGAATAATGTGGAAAATATGCCTACATGCAGTCTCCTCTCACTCTTGAAGTCTTGCCCAGGCTGGCTTCCCCACACCCTGGGAGAGTCCTGAGAGGAGCCAACCAGGTAAACCCCGTTTTACTCAGCCCAGCAGGCCCCAGAGCCTGACGCACTGCAGGAACAGCCCAGCTGGCTCCTTGCTTTCACTAAGCCCACCTCCTTGCCGAACTCTTATGTACTTTATTTCCATTTAATCCTTGTAACTCAGTGAGGTAGGTGCTATTATCTCCTTTTTCTAGATTTAAAACTGAGTCAGAGAGAGTTGGGTAACATGCTCAGTATTGCAGAGTAAATAAAAAGCAGACTATATTCGAGCCTCTGCTCTTAACCTCTGTGCTGCTCTGCCGTAAGGCTTGCTGTGTAGTGGAGTGAGCTCCCTAACACCTCCAGGCTCCTATTCATTTTTAGGTAACAAGATGAGGTACCTGGGGGAAGAACCCACATCTCTGGATCTGGGTTCAAGCTCCACGTGAGACCATCAACCTCCACTGACTTGTTTGTTTGTTCTGTTCATTCTTTCATTTTTTCCATGCGTTTCTCTGTACCAGGCACCGTGCTACCTCTGGGATGTGCGTAGTATGACATGGTCCCCATTTAACAAAGAAGACTCATCAATATAGAAGTATAATGAAATACTTTCTCCATTCACATGTCACGACCTCAGAATGCGCTGGACCATGTTATCTAAAACATCTCTTCATGTCCATTCACTCTTGCCTTACTCTGTTGGCTCTTCATATAATTTGTCACTGTCTGAAATTCTGTTCATGTTTATAAGTTCCATGAGGATGAGGACTCTACTTATTTGTTGCTGTATTTCCCAACACTTAGCACAGAGTAAAGGTTTCATGCATGTTTACTGTTTACTGAATCATCTGAATGAATGAAAGTGTTGCAGGCACCAGGGTAGACACTTGTAGAGCTGAACTGAGAAGGAGGGGCCAATGATTTCAGAAGGAGATGAAGGGACAGGGAATTTTATGTGGAACAACTTGGGAAAGGGAGGGAAGTATATTTCTTTAGCAAGAAGTCACAGATACACACAATACCCTTCAAACCCAGAGGAGGGGAGTGGCAGGATATAGTGAGAGGTCTGTGGCTTTATATTTCACTTGTTTTAAAGAAGCATACTCAAAAAGATTGCATTCCCTTCACATTAGCAGTTTATCTCCTATAATTTGGCCTAAGCACATAATAATGAGATGGGGACAAAGATGAGTACAAGGACATTCGTCATAGCATTGTTGATGACGACGAAAAGCTGTGAAAACCTGTAAATGGTTAAACAAGGATTGAGTCACATGATAGAACTGTACATACACATTGAAATGCATACATGGACCTACATATGTATAGATTTGGATAGGTACTCAAGATGTACATTTCATGAAAGACCACATTCTCAAACAGTATGTTTGATATTTCATTTTGACAATTTTATATCTATGTATGAGACAAAATATATTGGTTATCTCTGGTTTGGCCTACAGGTGATTTCCCCCCCTTTTTTGCTTGTTTTTTTAACTTTTCTGTAATAAATATAAATAATAAAAAAGAAAAAAAAAAATAAGGTCCAGGCTATCCTCTGGAGATGGAGTTAGGTGGTATGACCTGTCAGGTGTGAGCTGAATAAAAGGAAAATTGTGTGCCATTCCAGGAAGCAGCCGCCATCCATCCTCAGAGGAAACAAATCTGCCTCCAGAACAGGAAGGTATTAAAACCCAATCAATCAACTAACTCTAATCAGCTTAGTGTTCATTCAATATACTCAAGGCTGAGCCTGCCAAGTGCAGAGATAATGGGATTAGAATGCAAAATTGATTTCAGGATCACAGGGTCTGTTCCGGAGGTGGCAGTGTGGGGTAGAGTTAAACCGCCTTTATCGGCCTCCAAACAAGTGCCAACTCTTTTAGGGATTGGGGTGTCTGACCCTCACCGGGAGGAGAGGTGGTGAACCTTCTTCCCTGGGGACCCCTTTCTTGTTACTCCTCATTCAGGGAATTCTATCTTACACCAAATTAAGTTTTCTGGCACCATAATTATAAATGTAATATTTTCATTGTTTCCTTCTGATTATAGAATACTTGAAAGATATAAAAATACATATATAAATAAGAAAAATATCACTGATAAACCCATGTCCTGAAAATATAACCACGTGTTTTTTGAGATTTCCTTCTATACACTTCAATTCATAGTCATTGGTGTAATTGGCATCACCCCGTGTGCTTCTGTGGGTCCTGATCTCCTCAAGCATGCAGTCTCCCCAGGTACCTAGAGAAAGGCCTCGAAGCCTCACTCCTTGGGCCTAGCTCCGCAGGCAGGGCTTGGGCCACGCTGAGAGCACTGACTGGACGGACACCTGCCTGGTAGAGGCATAGGCACCTCTTCTCAGCATGCACTGTCCCAAACACCCTCAAGGAGGAAGACCTCTTCAGCTAAAAACTAAACTCTTCAGCACTTGGAGGGGAAACGTTTCAGTGTGGGATTGAGACTAGGAAGGCCCTTGTAACCGTGTGTTTCTGTTTCTTAGGAGAGGACCCTGCACCAAGGGAACACCAGCAGCATCCTTCCTTCCACGTAGCAGGCACCACACCACTTCCCCGGTCTGGCTCCGGCTCTGCACAGACTTCCTGGGGTCTGCCTCGCTAACGCTAACGGTCCTGATGAAACCGCGGTGACTTGGCTAGTTTTTGTTGCTGGTGACTCGTAGAGGCAGCGCGGAGGTTCTGACTTGTTCCTACCTCTCACGCAGCTTGACCTGTCGCCGATTCTCTGATGTGGGAGCAGGCAGGTCCCACCACCTGGCTTGAATGCTGGGCTGTTTGTGTGGCTCACTCAGCTTGCGAGCCCCGAAGAGTCACCATCTGTGTCCCCCCCATCCAGTCTCCTTGAGATAACCCAGTGCTGCCACGGCATGTCGCCCGAAGCCAGCCCCAAGAGGGGCCCCACCAGCCTAATCTACACAAGCCTCGCAACCCACCCTCTTCTCCCTCTGAGCTGGCCCAAAACTATGCCTGCCTCCCTCAGCTCCCCACATTCCTCCCTAGGTTACATTATGCAAAGCATAAAACCTCTCCTCCAGCCCAGCCATTTGGCCCTGGCTTTTCGTCACGATCCTCAAACCTTTCCTTTCTAATTGCCCCCTGCAACAGAATTCCATGGAAATTCTTTTTACAATGTGTTCCTCTGATTGAAACCTCACAACAGTTTCCATCTTTACTCACAGTGATATCCAAGTCCTTATAATGGCCATCTTCTAAAACTCCACAGGGCTGCTGGCTGTTCCTCCAACATCCCACACATGCTTCTGCCTTGGGGCTTTTGCATGGTTGTCCCTTCTACCTGGAAGGCCCTCACCTCAAGTATCTATTTGACAACCTCTCTTACCTCCTTCACTTTTTTGCTCAACCCTCAGCTTCTCAACGAGGCCGACTTTGTCCCCAAATTTAATAAATACTGCAGTCTCATTCCCATCAGCACTCCTGATCTCCCTCACTCTGCTCTACTCTCTTTTACTAACAGCTCTATTACCTTCTAACGTATAACATAATTAGCTCATTTAGTATGTCTTTTTTTACCATCCCAGCCCACATTACCCAGAATGCAGGCTCCGCAAGGGCAGGGATCTCTGTCTCTTTTGTTCACTGGTGTATCTCAAGTGCCTAGAATGATGCCCCACACAAAGTAGTGAGGAATGAGTGAAAGGTATTTAGACTTTAATGTGCTAATCAGAAGAGATTTCTGATGAGGAAGAGTAAGTGTACCTTTACTTGGGGCAGGCAGACATCGGATGGGAGATGTCTACCACAGCCTGAGCTCTCAGTTTGTTTTGTAATCTCCAGCTCACTCTCTCACTCTTCCCAGTTTGGAAAGGAAAGGAAGCAAGCTACACACACACACTTTACATCTGCCTGTGATGTGAGGCCTCCTGGAGACTTCTAAGATAAACGGACAGAGATGTCCTTGGCCAGCCTTAGCCCCCATCTTGGGCCAATTAGGTTATACATCAGAGAGCTTCTAGGACAGTCCCAAGGAGTGAGGTGCCAGTGCAGATGACTGAGGACCTACAGAATCACTCTTGCTGGAGATACTTTTCCTCCTGGGCCCAGTGGGGCATATCTTACCAGAAAGAAACATGATGAATTAAATGATGCCCCAAAAGATCCTGAGGCAGCTGGAATGTTGTAGAAAGAGTGTGTATTTTGTAGCCAGAAGATGCAGATTCTGCCTCTGCCACTTACAAGCTGAGTGATAGGTTTTAAAACCTCTCTGTGGAAAGCACCCCAAACCCAAGCATGCCCATGCTCTAATCCCTAGAACTGTGAATGTGTTACATTACATGGTGAAGGCGACCTAGCAGATGATTTAAGTTATAGACCTTGATATGGGAAGATTGTCCTGGATGATCCCAGGGTGCACAATCACGACTGTGGCCAAAGCTGCAGGGAAGGGAGAGGCCCAGGTCAGAAAAGGAGAGGAGCTACTCCTGGCTGCCCTCAAACTCAGTCTTAAGAAGCCATGCCGCTGATAGCCACGCCCAAGGTAAGGTGAGGTGAGGCAAGGTGAGGACACAGAACCTTCCTGACAGACACTCTGACAGCCCTTCCCTTCTCTTCTTGCTTCACTTGAGTCCTGCTGTGTGTGAAGATGAGGCAAAGACAGAAACTCCAGGGAAATGTGAGCCCCTCCTTGCCTCCCAGGGCACCATGGTCTGGCATTTGCTGCCTCTCTCTCTGCAGTTAGGAACCTCCTTGCATCCCACAGGCACCTGAGAGATATCTGGCCCCCTAGCATCCCCACTTTGCACCCCTTCCTTCCCTCTTTCTGTTTGCCCTGTCCTGGTTGAGGCTGGGTAGGGAAGGGGCAACCCCCGAGCTGTTTGAGCCTGGAGAGGGCAGTCCTCAAACTGACAGCACAGAGCAGGAGTGCCAGAAACTCCCTTGTTGACCTTCCCGCCAAGGAGAGAACAGCCTCAAGAGTGGAAACCCCACCTTTCTAAGGCTGTCAGGAGGGCAGTGAACCTCCCAGCTGCTGTGGAAGGTCAGCACCACAGTGGTTGAGAGAAAAGTGGTCGGGGACCCCGTTCCACTGTCACCCCCACCCATGGACAGTTCCATTCCTCTGGGAAGCTCCTCATAGACCTTGCCCCCCCAGCACACATCAGCCAAGTTAGAAGGGCCCTTTGAGGCCATCTAATGCAACCCCTTGTCATATACTTGGGAGACTGATGGCCCGGGAGAGGGACACTTCCATCACATAGATGGTTGGTATGAAGTCAGTGATGAGAACTCAGACCTTATTCTTCTCCCAAACTCATACACCATACACCCCACAAGCTGCACCAAAAAGCAAGTTCAAGACCCAAAAGCTTAGCTCCACCTCCACTCATTACTGGTTCTGTCCCCTACATCAGCTTGCAGCATCTAGATTCTAGACAGGAGCCAGGCCATCCTGTTTACTCTTAGCCAGAGGAGCTTATCACAGAGGTAACTGTGTTATCCCAAGATTAAATAAAAACAGCCACACTTCCAGATATTCATTCATTTATTTATTATTTATACCACACCTACTGCCAAAACATATTTGAGGTGGCTCACAATAAAAGCCACATGTAAAACAGAACTATTCCAGAGTGAATAAATGTCTAGACAGTCAAAATCTTTCAATATTTTCAGACTGTGGGAGGAATTTTGTTTTTTAAGGACAAAAGAGACCTTTGAGGTGCCTCTTGTGCTTGAAAGGGTCAGGTCTTGAATTTAAAGGTGCTTGGTTAAGTTGATTAATTAGAACTGGGGCATCTGATCGTGCACAGAGAACAGGGGTAGGAAGGGACAGACACCAGCAGTCCAAGAGCTTCTTGGAAGCTGAGGTGGGATGATGTGATGCTTGGAGCTACAGCCATTATCTTGTGGCCATGAGGCAAGGCACACCCAACATGCCAAGGATGACAAGTGAAGAGGCCTCGGGTCCTTGATGATAGAGTTGAGGTGCTGAAGCAACCTGAAGAGTCACCACTCATTGTCCAAGAGAAAATGAAATGTTCCTATTGTTTAAGCCACTATCAGACAGGTGTTCTGTTACTTGCAGCTGAATGCATTTAAATGGATAAAATCAAAGCTCATGTGATCAGCATGAGATACAGTGAAACACAAAGGATGGATGATTTGTTTTACCCAGATGGATCATAAAAGATTTCTCAGAAAACACCTCTGAGAAGGGTCTTGAAGGATGAGTAAGAGTTTGCTAGGCTGTCAAGGGAAAAAGAGGCATGCCAGGTTAGCATGTGAAAAATAATGGAGGCAAGAAGGAGGTTGAGGGTTAGAGGGGCCACTCTCAGAGGGCTGAGGGTGATAAGGCATCTGGGGAATGTAAGCAGAACATTAGGAATCAAGAGCTAGGATAAGGAGTGTGGCCTTGGTCGAGTGGGCAATAGGAAGCCAGTGAGGGAATTTAAACAAGGGCTAAAAGCAGGAGCTGGAGGAAGTCAAGGTTCCAAAATATCTGGGTGATTGAGCTCCATAGAGAAAAGTGAGTGTCAGGAACAAGTCAGAAGGACCCAGAACCCTGAGAGGGAGCCAGGATCAGTATTAAGACTTTCTCACCAAAGAATTTCTCACTTTTGTTGTAGGCCTTCTCTAGGGACTCCTTGTTTTGTGGGCACCTGTTACCCCTATGATGGGAACAGTCAATCACGCAGAAAACCAGCAGCTCCTGGGAAAATCTTGACAAAGATCAGAAACCCTCAAAAATAATATGCTGTATGCTAGCACTTCAGAAAATCTGACCAGACCTGTAATGGCACAAATGAGGAAGCAGCCCTGTGGAGAGATGTGAGCTGACCAGGCCGCATAACTACCTAGAGGCAGAGCAGAACTGCACCCCAGTCAGTCTTGTCCTTTGACCAGCACTCAACTCCTCTCATAACTACAAATGGCTATGGATCAAACAGAGAACAAATGAGAAAACTCTGGGCCCAACAGGATGACACAGCCCTGCTTCCCCCCAAACAAAGACGGATCAACAACATTTGAAACGTATCAGTAGGGCCTGTCCCCCAGAGCGAGGAAGTTAAAGATAAAATTCCTTAAGCCTGTACTGATTACTTTTCATACCTTTTCAGAATTCCTAAGAAACTAAACTTTTATTTATAAAAGTCCCAACAAGCTTTGAAGTTGTTTGAAGATAAAAGATACTTTATGGGCCAAGCCTGGTAAGGGGAAGGCTCACAGGTATTTTGAAACAAACTTTGGTGAGCTCATCGCAGTTTGAAAGGATTCTAACATACCACAGACGTATTTCTCATCTAACTGAGACAACACACACCAGTCTCAGCATCTTTTGAGACTGCTCACCTAATGTGCTGAACCACCCAGGCCACCTGGGTCAGATCCCAGTTTCATCGCTTACCAGCTGTAGGCAAGTCACCTAACCATTTCTCATCTGTAAATAGGCGCAATAATAAGTCACCAATTCATAAGGCTGTTGCGAAGATTAAATGAGTCAGTGTAAGGGCTTATAGTGATGGTTACACTGTGTTGGTATTATCAGTAGTTCCATAAATGTCAGTGGGAAGAAATGTCCATCCCAACTGCATCTAGTCTGGCTGGGCCTTCTTAGTCACTGGCCATTCATTCACCTGCAGGAGCAGGTGAGATAGGCCCTGGACCAGTAGTAACTGTCACCTAGGAGATGGCTAGGTAGGCTGCATCTGAGGCCCCACCCCAAAACTACTGAGGAGAATTTTCATTTCATCAAGATCCCCAGGGGATTCAGGTGAGTATGAAAATTTGAGGAGCTTTGGAACAGGCTGCTGACATGGGCAGTGAAAGCATCTCACAGTGGAAGGGCTTTGCAGCCAGGATTCTGCTGGCCCTCCTGGTCCTGAGACCAGTTATGTTAAGCTGCTGTGTAACGTCTCTCTCTCTCTTGCATGCTGGCGATGCCTGGCTCCTGGGCCTCTCCAACCTGATATCTGCTTTCTGCACATCATGGATGTCACGTCCATTTCCCTTTCTCTCCTCTGGTTGGATCCAACAGGTGGGAGCATGGAGGAGACCCTGGCTTTGTCTGGAGTTTACCTGGAACAGAGAGTTGGTGGTGCATATTCTGTAGAGCCCCAGTTTTGCTTGAGGGTGACCTTCAAATTCCAATGACAGCAGAGCTCAAGGCAACTTCTCCAATAGTCATGCTGGGTCAGCTCACCCTGCTGCCAGGACAGTCAGAGGACTGGCTGTGAGGATGACTAATTTTGAGAAGTTGGGATCAAGTTAAAGCACTCAGCAGAGCAAAGAAGAAACCATCTACTCACTAATTTTTCCAGTATCATTTTTATAGGTGACTATACTTTAATTGACTTACCTGGTTCAAACAGTTTCACTTCCTCTAGAAGTCGGGAAAGCCTTGACGTGTCTTGGCGTCACTAAATATTTGTGTGACCTCAAGCAGGTCTTTATGTCTGGGTTCACATGGGATTAGATATAAAATGAAGGAAATCCTCTGAGATCCCGTCTCTCTTTTCAACAGTAAGGGTAGACATGCCCAAATTGGTAAATGAAAGTCCAGTTAATAAATGGAAGACCAAGCTGTGAAATGCAGACTCAGTGCTCTAAACTTGTACCATCCAGTGAGCCACTAACCTCATGTGGCAATGAACACGTGAGATGTGGCTACTCTGCACTGAGACATGTTGCAAGTGTAAAATACATACCAGATTTTGAGACTTCGTATGGCACAAAGAATATGAAATATCTCATGCATATGTGGATTACATGTTGAAATGATACTATTTTGGATATGTTGGGTGAAACAAAAATTTATTTCACCTGTTTTTCCTTGTTGCTTTTTTTTAATTTAAATGTGGCTACTAGAAGATTTAAATTACATATGCAAATTATAACATACTTCTATTGAACAGCACTGCCCTGGAGCTATCTAACTTCTCAAAAAGAGAGGTATGGAACTAAAGATTAGTTTGTCTTTGAATAGGAACTTATGGGAATCATTTCTGCCTCTAACCATCATGGAAATAACCTATTGGGAAGAATATGAGGAATGATTCTATAGATGTACGAATGAAAGTTCCAGATTCTGCCACCAAATGTCAGAGTTTAAACCTATCGTTTTGTCTTTGGAGCACAACTCAGTCCTTGCGTTAGGGTCAGTTCATTGAGAAGTAGGAACCGGTTTCTGGAGTGTGGGGATTGCTCTTCAGGTCCTCTAATGACCTGGAAGACAGATAAATAGAGATTTGAAATAAAGAGATGTATTAACGCTAGGAATGGTATTGCAATAAATTTTCCTGATACAGTGAATTCTTCCCCTGGTGTAGTTGCAATGTTCTGTGGTTTAGATAAAAACTGGAAGAGTGGCAAAATGTTAGCAGAGACTCATTGGAGGAAGTTACCAACCCCTGTCTCTGTGGATCAACTTCCTCACATGAAATTCCCTACAGAAACTTCATAGTCATGTGCCACGTGGATCTCAAGAAACTGGACCTTTCCCTTCTTTCCCTCCTTGCTGGCTTCCCATCTGCTGCCATCCTGGGACACCTGGCCTGGATGCCCCGTTTCCCTCATACATGTCTGACCCTTGGTCTGTCTGGGGGCCTGAGGAGCCAAGGTGGCAGTTAGAGTGAGGACTGCAAGGGGACAAGGGAGGGAGAGCTCTTGCTTAGGTTTTGGCTCTGGGCCTCCTGTTGTCCAGCTGATGTCCCATGCTTAGCTACAGCCCAGCAGACCCAGAGTGGTCTCCACTCTGGCTTCCATTGATCCTACCCAGCTCTCTGAGCCCTCGACTGTGAGAGTGGGACAATGTGGATAGGGCCGCTGTCCCCAGTGGTGACTATGGGGCACGAGGACTGCATGGCCTGTCCTCTGGCCTCGGGGCCAGAGCTGCTTCGGCCATTTACAATAAGCTCATTTTTCCCTCAGTGGTTTGGAGAAGAACCAAACTTCCTTGACCTAAGCTCTCATTACACAAACAAACGACTCCTCAAAAAGCCCTAGAATGAAAGGGACATGGTGACTATACTTTTGGAATAAAAAATTTGGACACAGGATCAGATAAGAACGGGCTTATTTATGGTGTGAATGGGGCTGTCTCTGCTCATTCCATGAAGGTCATCTGCTCCAACCCTGACAGGACACCACTCTCCATTCACCCCATTCACTGAGCACTGAGCTTTGATTAAAAGGCTCCAGATGGGGGGACTCTCGACTCCACTGTCCCAGCAGGAAGAGGGCGTTTTTGGTTCTGATCCTCCCATGGAGAAGAGCCCCTGGGAGCCTGAGGCTTTCTCAACTGGCCTGGCCCTGATCACCTCAAGCAGCAGGATCGAAACCGGCTTCATCATTGCCATTCTTTTTTCTGTCATTGTTAGTCCATTGGCTTTCCTTTGTGTATTTTTATCTTACTTGATATTTCCTAGAGTGATTGTAAACAAAATAGATGATTTCAGAATGAGTCAAGAATTTGGGGGAATTTTCTCAGAAGAAACCTGTTCAGACTAAGTGTTTTTGGTTTCAGTGCTGCTAACTGAGGGCCTAGTGAGTTTTATCAGCCAGTTTCTCCTCTTTAAAAACGTAAGGTGGGTATCCATCACTAAGGAATGTTTTTGCTGATGAGAGAGTCTCATAGCCTTGGGGATGGAAGTTTGTTCCAGGATGGTGTTTAGGTTGAGATTTCTCCTCCCAAATATCCACCCCACCCAGGGCAGGTCCCCTGGTGGCTCCCTGAGGGGACTAATTGTGGGAAGTGTCTTTTGGAGTAAATAGCTCTTGCCTCAGAGCAAGTGAACGGGAAGAACGGGAGCAATAATTTGAGTTTACCTTGTCCGCTATGTTAGAAGCATCCCAACGGAAAAGTTCCATCTGTCAATACCACTTGCCCCTTCCCAGCCACTTTACTGCAGCCATGTGTTCTGGGAACAATCCAAGGAGCTGAATTTAATTCTGATCCTGCTCTGACACTATTATTTATCTATAATCATAATCATTTATCATCTGTGGCACTCTTGCCATGTGTCAGGTGTTTACACATGTACTGTCATTTAACGCTCTGAGAGCCCCCCTATGAGGAAGGTTATGTATAATAACATGACAGAACTGAGGTTGGAGAGATTTAGTAACTTAGTCTCAGAGCCAGGTTCAGTCCAGCTCCCAATCTGCATTTTGTCTTTCTTGATATTTTTTTTTTGTAAAATATATTCTCAAAATAGTATGTATGACATGTATAAATGGCTTAGAATTACAATATATATTTTATATACAAATAATTTATTGGTTATATATGTTAGAAATATATTTGTAGCTTGTTTTTTGCTTTATGAAATGTTTTAACAAAAATGAATTTATTTTAATAGAATAGAATTTATCAATATTTTCCTTTATGATTTGCACTTTTTATAGCTTATTTAAAAATTATATCTAATTCTAAAAGCATAAAGATATTTTTCTATATTGTTTTCTAGTTTGGCTTTTCAAACTTATGTCTTTAAACCGCCTAGTTTTCTTTTTTCTCTCTTTTCTTTTTTTTTTTTTTAGTTGAGGCAACATTTGGTTGACCTCACAGATTGCAAGGACCTTGTCAGCTTACAATCTCTCTTTTATTTTTTATGCATACAGCACCTCGTCTTCCTAGGTGATCTCTCATCCAAGTACTAACCAGGCCCAACACTGCTTAGCTTCCAATATCAGAAGAAGTCAGGCTTGTTCAGGGTGGCATGGCTGTAGACTAAGACACCCAGATTTAAAAAAATTTTTTTTGAGCATAATGTAAGGTAGGGTGCTTGTTCTTTCTATTTTACTAAGTTACAGACAATGTGTATGCTCTCTAAACTCACACAAGAACTACATGCACCGGCTTACTTCTTTCCATTGAATTTTACAAGATTTTATCTACTATCCACTGTGGGCTTATCTAGAAGTAGGTCCTGTCTGGGGGATTGGGGTTGGAAGGAAATGATGGATTGTTAAAGTTTTGAATCATTAATAAAGAATTTACTGTTAGGGAGAACACCATATGTTTTCTAGCTTCCTGAGTCATTGTGTTCACATATAAAGAGAGGCTTATATGGGTTCCACCAGCCGCTGGGATTCCCAAACCCACTCCTTTTGAAATGAGTCTGGTAAACAATGATATGATGCAATGAGTGTAGGGTTCTTGTTCACATTCTGTTCTGTTACTTATCTTTGTCCACGGACATGTGCTCTGGTCCAGATATTTTTCTTAAGATCTTACAATCATCCTCTACTTTTTCACAAGTAGAAATAGGTGTTTACTAACAAGTATGGTACTGCATGGCTGAATGCTTCAAGAACAAGGTATAAATGTGCTTAAAATCAGTTGGGCCATGTTTGGGTCATTAGGTCCAAACAGTTGGCTTACCATACGCCTACCACAGTTACTCCAGAAAAACCACTCAAAGCTGATAGTCTTTCATGTTTGAATTTGTAGAACAGAGGTAGTTAAGGGAGTTTTTTCTTATTCGATATGAAATTTTTTTTTTCATTTTTAAGTCACTGTTGTGTAAGTTTAAGTAGAGGCTTCTGGAAGGCCTTTGCAGCTAGATTCCTAATGCAACAAAAATGGCACTTAAAAAAATGCACTATATATAATATATTATATACCAATAAAGCGTGTGTGTGTGTGTGTGTGTGTGCGTGTCTGTGTGTGTATAAAATTTATGCAGAAAGGGGAAGAAAACATACTACAGAGGCTATAAAATGGAAGACAAATTTCTTCCCGGCCCACTCCCTAAAGTCACTCATTACCAATAATATCTTATCTATCCTTTCAGAAATTATTTTAAGCATATATAAGCCAAAAATATTTATATTTCCTCTTTTATAACATAAAAGGAATCCCATTAAATATGCTACCTGAAACTTTCTTTTATGGTTGTATAATTTACAGAAAATAAAATTCACTCTTCTTAATTGTTCAGTTGCATGAGTTTTGATTATTGTGCACAGCTGTGTAACTGCCACTCGAAATGAGATATATAACATTTCTAAACCCCAGAAGGTTTCCTCAGCACCCTTTCCAGTCGGTTCCCACTGCCTCTATTTGCTGTCTTGGATATGATTGGCTCTCAGTGCAGAGAGCTCTATCTTGTTCCTTTCAACAGTTTTATGGCATGCATGATATGGATGTATCAAAGTCCCTTATAAATAGACATTAAGAAGGTTACTATTAAAAAATTACAAACACTACAAATTTAACAGATTAAATTTAAAGTGACTGTGAGGCAGTCTCTCAGCATGAAGCCGCCTGGGTCTTCTGTCTCAGCCTGGACCCCTCTTTGATCTGAACCTGTCTTGGGTTGTGTTAGACAAAATCTGCTTCAAGTTAAATTCCAAATCTCTCTGTATCAATGTAAGATGGTGCTACTATTAAGAAACCACCACCAACAGTAGACACTGTTGATTTTACAACAAATATAATATTTCTAAAATCTTTACCATCCTCCAACCCTCTCTCTTCAAAGGAGCTCTCTGGACCTCGGCGTGTGCAGCTATATGTTATGGCTAGCAAAGAGATGGCCACTAAGGATCTTTCGTCCTAGTTCTGATGCTTAAGGGAAACATGTAGACAAATAAATGTAATTATTATGGGCATAAATCTAAAAATATTTCTTAAAATAACCAACAGAAAGGAACTGAGGTAGAGGCACTGCAGACCAATAAATCCTTAAAAAATAGAAGCTGCTTTGATATATAATAAAGCATATAGCATAGAGGAATGGTTAATATGATATCCTACTTAAGCAGTAAGCATGTTCTAGATTATACAAAAAAAGTGAACAAATATGTGATTCTGATGGGAGTCAAAGAAATAATAAAGTTAAGTTATATTAAAATAAAGCCAATGTAATCTTGGTAAGTAGTGTAGTTTTATGCATGAAATTTGGGGTCCATAACGCAGGGTGTTGGTTGGAAATCAGAACATTTCTCACCTGACAGTAGATAGTTATGATAAGCCTGGTCAATAGACCCAAGACCAGGTTCCTCTAAAAATAGACCTAAAACTGGGAATGTAGACCAGAGGAAACTGAACCATTTCCAGAGACGAGAGCTTCTCTCACTCGCTCCTCTGCTTACTAGCACCTGTTCTGCACCCCAATAATATACTGAAGAAAATTTAGTCCAGTTAAATAACCATCATAATGACTATAGCCCCCCTGGAAAGAGTTAAAATATACATTTAAAGGCACGTTCACACTTTGTGTGTACACAATTGTGAACTGTGTCAAGGAGCTCCAAGAACCCTCTTCGGGAATCTGGAATAGTCATCCTTGAGGCCCATAAGATTTACTACTACTCAGGCCCTCTCAGCTAGCTGAACCACTGCAGATGCATTCCTTTCAATCTCTATAGCTGGATCAGTGATCTGCAAGTTACCTGTAGGAGAGCAGGCATTAGTTCGTGTCCTGTTTTCAGAGGTTAAGGTTCATTTTGCAGCCTCTGTGTGTGTTCCTTTCTCTGCTGAAATCCCCAAAGTTAGAGCTCTATAAGAAACTCATCATTATTAAAACTTTAAATCTTCACTAGCTTTGAAGATTTTTGCAATTTTTCTTTATGTGAAGCAAATTGTGGGTTTTTTTCTTTTTTGCTTAACTTGGGACTTCAGGGAGAAACAAAAAACCCAGTTTTTACTTAAGAGCTTTTCCGAGTGGAGCAACTTCAATGCCAAGTACTTCTGAGAAGTATGACTTGGATTGTTCCTCTTCAGTGGTTTGTGGGATTATTTAAATTCTTTTTTTCAATTGGGTAGGAGTAGAGGTAATATTAGGATTTCTCTTATTTTCTCCCAGTCTCTAACTTTGATGAGTTTCTACACAAATCTAGAGATGTCCTGGAGGAGACAGTGCCCTGTTGGGGGGACTAGGAGGGTACATGCCCATTGTGGAAACAAACAGGAGACTGTCAGAGACAGGGCAGTTTAATAATCAGACTTGCAAGTGTTGCAGGTGGGGTGTCTGGAAAACAGACCAAGAGCAAAATGTGCACCTAGGATGTTGATTAGAGATGCCCTCAGAAGTTACATGTCCTCAGAAGTGCCAGAGGGAAGGCAGCAGATTGGGTAGTGGATGGCCTGGGTAGCAGGTGTAATGCAGGCCTTCACTAATTCTACAGCAGAAGCTCTTGAGCCTGGATAGCCTTTCCATAGGGAGGGCATGACTTTGGGGTGAGGCAGTTCTCCTCAGCCTCACGGAATCTCCCAGAGAGAGACTTCCCTTGTCTTAAACTCATTCTACTGAGCATCCTTCTGATTACATTTCTGTTTCCTCTGTATTTGTCTGGTAGGAAAAGACTCCCACACAGGTGCATGGGAAAAGTCTGAAATATCTGATAGTTTTATCTTTATACTTAATTTTACCCCTATATCTTTCCAAAAGAGGATTTGAGGTAGCAACAGAGAGAAATACAACTTTTAAATTCTTATATTGGCTACCATTTATTAAGTACTACTATAGATCATATATTAGGTGAATGATTTTATGTAGATTATGTTATCAATTCTCAGAACCACCTGTAAGGTAGGAATTATTATTTTATAGATAAGGGCACAGACACAACTAGTTTCAGCGTTTTGCCTTAGGTCAATGCAAGGTTGGACTGACTTCAAGTCTGTTGTTTTAACCATTCAGTCCTACTGAAGATGACAGGAACATAAGATAAAGCCAGGCGGGTAGGGCCTCTATCTCAAAAATGCACACCCTAAACAGTTGCTGGAATAGGGGCCCAGAACTGATTCTAACTTCCTGGAGCTACAGCAGAGAAAGAAACAGGATCATGAACAAGATTCACAGCAGCTCTTCTGCAGTGAAAGCAAACACGTAATGATAGAAGTTAGAATTGTGGTGACTTTTGTGGGGAAAGTATTGACTGAGAGGCGGAAGAGGGAGGCTCCTGGGCGCTCATAATGTTCTACATTGTGAGCCAGGAGGTGGTTACACAGGTGTAATCATGTATGAACATTTCAAAAGTTGTACACTTATGGCTTGTGTACTTTAGTATGTGTACATTATACTTCAGTAAAAAAAAATGTCATCAAAATTGTGTCGAAAATAAAACAACACCATTGATCAGGAGAAGGACAGCCTTTTCCAGTACTGAAACCCTAGAAAAATTCCGAGAGACTCGTAAGAAAACCCTGTGTGTGATGTGATGACCATCTTCCTTAATAGCCGTCTTAATAGCTTCCCTAATAAGCTCACTTTTGAGTTTGGTGTGACTTTTCATTATCGACCCTCAATGAAGGCAGATGGCATGACGCTAAAGAATTTAGTGAAGGCTTGAGAACTCAACCGTGCGGTCCCAAGACAGAGCTCTGTATTCTCTTTGTCATTATCGTTAAGTTGACACACAGCACTGGTGGGGGTTCCTGAGTGAGACTGCTCTCAGCTCTCTCCAAGGCTGTCTGGGTCTGGGGCTGCCCTCTGACCCACGGCCACAGGGAAGCTGTTGGTGCACACATACTGCAGGCACAGGGCAATCAGTGGTTGGGAAATCTGGATTCACTTGTCCTATCCAAGCCCAGATTGCCTAAGACTGCGGTCCCTTTTCTACCCTCACTTAGGACGGCCGCTCTCTTATCTCACAGATCTTCACCAGCCACTAGACCTCTGCACTGCACAGCTCCAGGGAGCACCACTCACAGCTGTGAATGTTGTGGAATGCAGTGACCCTGTCAACAATGGCCCCACTTCCCCTTACTCTGCCTCTTGGAAAGAAGGGAGCTTACTGCTGAGGAAGGAAGAAAAGACTTTACCCCAGCCTCATGGCTAGGACAGTGGTGAGTCCTGTGGGGGGATCCCCAGAGCCCAGAGGGAATTGTGGCTTGTAAGGCTGCCAGGCAGAGATGCTCAGGATGTGTGAAGCTACTATTCTGCCAACACTCTGAAACTTGACGGTTATTCAACACTAGCCAGCCCTTATGATGTGGGTTTAATTGTGACACAGGTCAACATGGGCTCCGGAGCCAACTGACTTGTGTGGTCCCAAGACAGAAGTCTATATTCTCTTTGTTGTTGTTGTTAAACTGGTACTCGCAGTACTGGTGAGGGTTCCTGAGTGGGCCCACTCTCTCAGGTCTCTCTAAGGCTTAATGATTCTAAATTTTCTAAGCTATAAAATGGGCTGGATAGTTGTATTAGTGCCCACTTCACTGGGTTGTTATGTGAATTGGTGAACACAATATATGCACAATATGAAGCACACTGTGTGTGCTCAGTATGAGTTAGCTACGTGCATGGAACTATTATTTGAATCACGTTCAGCATAAGAGAAAGATATATTTCCTATTATATAATAGAAGTAGATATAATATAGCAGAAGTGAGAAAGCCAGGGTTAATTTTTAAACAAATCATCATTTTATTTTTTATGTTAAAAAAAGAGAAGGAAATAGGAAGATGTTGGTCAAGGGGTAAAATATTTGGCTTATGCAAGATGAATAAGTTCTGGAGATCTAACGTACAACAATGCTGCTAGAGTTAACAATACTGGGTTGTATACTTGAAATTTGCTGAGGTAGATCTTAAGTGTTCTCACCACTGAAGAAAAGAAAATGGTAACTGTGTGAGGTGATAATGTTAAGTAGTTTGATTGTGGTGGATATTTCACAATGTATATATCTATCAAGTTGTCACCTTAAATATTTACAATTTTTAATTGTTAACTATGTTTTAATAAGGCTGTAAAAGCAACAACAAAGTCTTTTTTAATGTTCAAAGTGATACATATTCATTAAGGAACATTTAATGAAAAAGAAAAAAATTTAAATTATCTTCTATTGACTTCATACAGGAGATTATTCTCTCCCACTTATTTATTTAGTCTATAATCTATTTGTATCAGTAGGATCTAATGGATATTCATTTTCTAATTCTGGTTATAATCTGGTATTATGCAATTTACTTTGTTGCTCAAATTGTTCCAGCTTTGGCCGTTGGGATCTCCTTCAGTTGGCTCCTGTGCCATACACATATCCCATCATTTTCTTCTTTGAGTACTTCCTTATTTTCCGGCACTAGCAGATGCTCCAGACTAATCTTGTATATTCCCTACTTTGGCCTTTTCTCTGAGGAGCATGGCTTCTTTTTATTGAATAGTATTGGAAACCAAGATCTGGTTCTGAGTGTGCTCCTTGTACCTGGGTGTTGTTGCTTCTAGTAACTTTACATAAACAGAACTAGGAAATATACATCTGCATACTAATGTTTTTTAGTGGATTCATTAAAATTTTCCATATACAAAATTATATTATCTGCAAATGGAGGTAGTTTTACCTCTTCCTTTCCAATCTGGATACTTTTTATTTATTTTCTTCTTACCTTGCATTCCTGAGATAAATCTTGCTTGGTCATGGTATGTAATTCCTTTTATATGTTGCTGATTTTAGTTTGCTAGTATGTTGTTGAGGGGTTTTACATCTATATTCATTAAAGATATGCTCAGTTTTTCTCTTATCAAGGCTTTGGTTTTGGTATCATGGAATAGTAACCTCATAGAATGAGTTAAAAAGTGTTTCTTCCAAATTTATTTTTCAGAAGAGTTTGTAAAGAATTTTTATTCACTTTGCTTTAAATATTTGTTAGAATCCATCTGTAAAGTTGTCTGGGTGCAGGCTCTTATTTGTGGGGAATTTAAAAGTTACTAATTTAATCTCTTGGTATAAGTCTATTTAGATTTTCTGTTTCTTCTTTAGTCAGTTTTAGTAGCTTGTGTTTATCTAGGAATTTGTCCATTTCATCTAAATTATCTAATTTGTTGACATACAGTTGTTCAAAGTATTACTTTATAACCTTTTATATTCTTTAAGATTGGTAATGATGTTCTCTCATTCCTAATTTTCATATTTTGAGTGAGTTTTTTCTCTTTTATAAATTTGGTCAGTTTAGCTAAAGTTTTTCAATTTTGTTGATCCTTTCAAAGAACCAACTTTGGTTTTATTGACTTTATTGTTTTTATAAGTGTATACTGATCTGTGTATATATCCACATCCATAATTGTTACTATATCTATTCAGCTGTATCTATATGAAGCTAACCACAGGTTCATACTGATATGTCCAATTCTAATGCAGTATTACATGATTTTTTCTAGTTTTTTCCCTTGCTTATCTATAACTGAACACTCCAAGAGTGAGAAGTTTGACTCCCACTATCTGCCATCCATTCACTTATTTGTTAAATCCCAGAATATGTGTGTAGTGGTTTCAGAATTGTTAACCCATGCCCTCATGAGAAACAACTTTACCAATTAGAGTACAGCACTTACTATAGTTCCTTTTGTCTTTAGTCTTACAATGTTCATTCATTCTCCAGGTCACTGATGTATACACTTTCCCTCCACTCCCTTCAGTGAGATTATATCATACATTTCAATAACAGATTCTTTTATCACAGTCTATAATCTACTCTAGAATTCCCCCAACTTATTAATTTATTTTTTTAAATTTGTATAGATTAAGGTTGACTGTGCTGTGAAGTTCTATGGGTTTATTTTATTTTACTTTATTTTATATTAGTTTCAGGTGTATAGAACAACAGCCAGACATTTACACAATTTACGAAGTGATCCGCCTGATTACTCCAGCACCCACCTAGCACCATACATGGCTACTGACTATATTCCCCATGCTGCATCCCACATCCTCTTGACTGCTTAATCCCTTCACCTTTCACAGTCACCCAACCCCCTTCCCATCTAGAAATTACCAGTTCGTTCTCTGTTTCTATGAGTCTGTTTTTATTTTGTTTGTTCTTTTAGTTTGTTCCTTAGACTCCGTATATAAAATGAAATCATTTGGCTTTTGTCTTTCTCTTTATGACTTATTTCACTGAAAGGAGCTTTGGGTAGTGTGCGAGTTGCGTGAGGTAGGAACCCAGGGAATCACTAGGGTAAAGCAAATGGATTCCACCTGGTCCATGCAGATTCTTTGGTGCCAGTGCTGAGCCTCTAGACTCTTGCAAAGTCTCAGATCACACCAAAGCTAACCACCACTCACCTTAGGCCTGCAGACACCCAAGATTAGTTCAAGAAATACTGCAACTTGGGGCAGAGTTGGTTGACCACCACTGAGGTTGTCTTCGGGGGTGCGAAAGCAGAGATCTGTTGACTGTTGCTAAAATAATCTTCTACAGAGAGGGCTAGGTGGGGTTGGTACCCCGCCATGAATATGCCTTCTGCAATTAGTGAGTTGGATGGGGCGAAGTCTCAGGGAGTCACTGATTTCATCAGGCCACTGCAGATTCAGAATTGGCTATGTGTGGGAGGATTCAACAGCAACAAAGGCAAAATTGTGCCCACCTGTAGGCTGCACAGGAGGAGGGTCTAACAAAGGGACAATGGCGGCTGTCCCTCCAGCCCTTACCCTGAAGCCACACACCTCAGTCTTTCCCTGTATGTCTCTTGCACCTCCTGAGTTGCTGCCTTTCCACAGGAGCCCAGGGAGAGTGTCTGAGAATGAATGAGTCTGTGTGCAGGCTCTTTAAGGGATGTCTGTATTTCCATGTTCCTTCTGTCTCGCCCGGATTGTCAGAATCTCCCCTGATTTTTACAGTCATGTTTTATGGGAACTCCTCTTTCTCACACTGGAACCCTAGACTGAGGAGCCCCAGCTTGGGGCTGGGGCCCCTCACTAGGACCAGGGGCCTCTGCACATGAAATATCCCTCCTGGTCCTCAACCACCACATGTGAGTACTGAGCCAAGCTGGTTCACATCTCTGCCCCTCCTACTGGTCCCAATGTGGCTTTCTTATATCCCCAGGTATAGGTAATATGTTCAGTTAAACTTCAGGTGGTTCTCCAAGTTGATTGTTCTATAATTTAGTTATAATGCTAATGTTGTCATGGGAGGAGGCACGCAATGCATTTACATGTCCCACCATCTTGACCCACTCTTTCTCCTATGGGTTTTGACAAATGCAGTCTTGTGTATCATACAGAATAGCTTTACTCCCCTAAAAGATAGTTTACCTATTCAACCATTTCCACTTCCCAAAACCCTGGCAACCAGCCTTTTAAGATTGGCTTCTTTCACTTAGCAATATGCATTTGATTTAGCAATATTTTCCATGTTGTTGTATGAATTGATAGCTCATTTCTTTTTATTGCTGAATAGTATTCCCCTGTATGAATGTACCACAGTTTGTTTATAAGAATTTTTGTAATTTATCACATTCGCCTTTCGTAAACTATGTTGGTTGCTTCCAGTTTGGGGAAGTTATGAATAAAACTGCTCTGAACATTCATGTGTGAAATTCTTTGTAGATATAAGTTTTCAAATTAGTTGAGTAAATGCCTAGGAATGTGATTGCTGAATTGTCTAATCAGATTATTTTAACTTTATTAGAAACTGCCAGAATGTTTCTTATTAAGTTCCAGAGTGGCTCTACCATTTTGAATTCCCACCAACAATGAATGAGAGTTTTTATACACTTTGCCAGAGGACTTTTCAGATGAAATGACTCCTGGGTCTAAATTTATGGCCCTCGGCTAATCTTGCTCTTTGGTGTTCTGAAAGATCTAAGGCCATGGGAAACCACAGGAAAATAAGGGTTTGCCTGGGAGGGAGATACGAATTGATAGATTTTATCCATCTCCTGCCAAAGGCTAACCTTATGAACACCAAATGAACCAGGATATCTCATTCTGCTAATAGTAAAGGACTGTATCACACAGAGGAAGGTTCTTTCCTTACTAAACTGATCATCTCAAAGCCTCTTGTGTTAGCTTGCCCCAAGGCCATGTATGTTTTGCACCCCTTTCCAATGATTAAAATGGGTACCATTCTATAGGGTACTATAGATGTTGTATTTCTCAGAAAATGCTTAACTATCTCTTTTGATTTTGTTGTTTGTAATAGAAAACTATATATTTGGATTGAAGTATCATAAGATAAGGTGGTTCCTTTCTTATTAATTTTTAATTCCAGTAGGAGATGAATCTTAAGATACAGCTGAGATAGAAACAAATTAGGAGTGTCGGTTTTAATGAAATCTAGAGAAACTAACAGGTATTAGGACAAGTATAGGGAAAGGCGATCAGGAAGCCATGATCAGCGATGGAGAGAGACAAAAAGAATTAGGACCTATCTGAGAAGGAAGGAAAGAGCCTCTATAGGCCTGAATGGAAGATGTGGAGAGGGGAAAAATGAAAGAAATTAGGCTAGAAAGTCAGGACAGGAGGGTAAATGCCTTCTGATCTGAATAGGAGCTGAGAGTGAGATTCTTGGGGAAAAGAAACCAGGAGCACAGCTAATTTAGGAGTCATTCTGACCAGAAGTTCTGACGGCAGTATTAGCAATAACTAAAGAGTTGTGAGCCCTTCTAGTGTGACCAAACTGTGCTAAACACTTTACATGCATTATCTCATTTAAAGCTGCTCTGTGAACATTATTATTCCTATTTTATAGATAAGAGGTTATTGAGATTTAGAGAGTTTAAGATACCTAGAGATACATCTCTCTAAGATCTTAGAGCCTTAAAATTGAGATTCCAACCCAGGCTTGTTTGGTTCCAAAGCTTTCTTTGTATCTTCAAGCTCTTTTAAATACGTATGCTCCAGTGGTGGGGTATTAAAGTACTCAGCTTGCCCAAATTGCACCTGCAAGACTTTCCAGGTCTCGTTTCTTCCAGGAGCCCCCCTAGATCTCCCTGATCATAGTCTTCCTTCCTCTGAACTCCCAGAAGCCCTTGTTCCATGATTCCCCAGCAAGCACTTCTTGCTTTAAGTTTCAGTATTTACATTTATTATGCAACTCCTGAAGTTTTAACAACTCATATATTATGTCTTTTTTCTAGTCTTTTTTTCATATAGACTTTTTTTAAAGAAGAGCTTTAGATTTACAGAAACATTGTGGAGATAGTACAGAGTTCCCATATACTCCCCATACTCAGTTTCCCCCATTACCTGTTAGTGTGATGTGTCTCCCTTTTGACCATTTTCCATACATTTATGTACAAATTGCATACTTCGAGAAACACAGTTTATTTTTCTTCCCCCCTCCCATGTTAGAAACACAGTTTTATTTGTTATGTCTCAGCTTCCTCTGCAGAGTTTAGCTTGGTGTTCTACAGAGAAACTAACAATTAACACAGGCCAAGCCATGTGGAGCCGGACCAAGGTGAAGTTCTTACTCTCTTCATCTAGAAGGATAGAATGTGTCGACATCTCCTTTTCCTTCTGTGGAAACTTGGAACTCTGCCAAAAGAGAGCTCTGATAAAAAATAAAATAGAAATAAAAATGGAGATACTGGAATCTGTAAGATGCTACTTACCAGCAGTACCCAGCTTTGTGATTCTCTCTAACTCAGAGCAGAAGTTGTCCAATAAATAAGCTGTTTTCATTGGAGCCCAGGAACAAACTGGTGCCAAGGAGTTCCATCAAACTGGTGCCAAGGAGTTCCATCTAATAAACATTTATTGAACATCTCCGAGTGTTCAATGGAGAAAGTTCCCAGGACTGCCAGGACTACTCTCTGAATCTGCAAAGCATGGTGTCATGAAACAAGGAAGACAGGAGGCAGAAGCACAAGCTTTGGGAAAGAGGATGTTGAGTTCTCTCTGGGAAAGGCTGAATTTGAAAAAGTCATCCAGGTGGAGGTGTCCAGCAGGCACCTGAGAATAAAGATCTGGCGCTTAGAGAAAGGATACAAATTGGTATTTGTAAAGTGAGCAGAAGGAATCCCATTGTAGAGATCCAGATGGAAGCATGTGAGTACCTGACCTTTAAGTCATCACATACCTTTGCTCAGATAATTCATGGCATTTGCATACCTGTTGCCTACCTGGTTTTTACAAAATTCTTGGCTATAGGTAACAATGGAGCACTTCTATGGATGCTCTGTGCTGGCCATTTGTCTGTTCTAAGTGATGTCTTAATGTTTCAAAAGCTTTATTGATGCCATAAAAGTGGAATGGCAGGCTTCTGGAAGACACATAAGTTATCAGAGAGAACCCAAGGGAAGTCTTCTGAGGCAACTCTTTATTATCAGGGCTCAACAAAGCACCTGACACAGTAGATCCCCTGTGACATGCAACAAATTCACAGACTCAGTCTTCTTATTCTGTGAGTTTATGGAAAATCAGAAGTAGCCCTCAGACAGGGAGTAGTGACTTGACAGATTACCCCAAAGCAGGCTCAGGCTTAGAAACAGGATGAGGTAATGCAGTTTC
Organism: Cynopterus sphinx; assembly: GCA_030015415.1. NCBI lineage: Eukaryota > Metazoa > Chordata > Mammalia > Chiroptera > Pteropodidae > Cynopterus > Cynopterus sphinx. The sequence continues at coordinate 50,584,487 of CM057380.1, forward strand.
CCTGACAGAGAGAGCTGATGCCATGCAGACAAGTACCAGATGGGTGCCTCCTACCAGTCAGGCAGGATGCTGGGTTAGGGCCATTCATAACCCAGTCCAATGACTGGGCCAGAGGAAATGCGTTAGGGAAAGGGCTGTACTTCTAGGATGTAACCACACAGATATCCAGACAGGTAGGAGCAGTGTCTGCAGGCTCAGAACAGAGGGACAGAGCCCCAGGGGAGAAATCAGGGGTTACATAGGTTTGTGCCATCCTTACCTCTGGGGGAAGGCATGAATGGCGGCCCAGGGACACCATGGGCAGAAAGAAGAGTCTTAAGAGCAAGGGCTAACAATGCCGGCACTGACCTGCAGTCCCAAGTATAAATGACCTTGCCTGAAAGCCACTTCTCTCTTCGAATTCAGAAAGGTGGAGCAGAGAGAGCAGGTCAAGACTGGTGCCTCACTCAAGGCAACCTCTAACTAAACTTCAAAATTAGGTTCCTAAATGTACATTGCGTGATCTGTTTGTTTCATATCTTGTGAGTGTGTAAGCTGGGGTGGGGTAGTGATTTAGTATTTGTTTCCTTTTAGTTTCTCAGTAAGAAATTTTATCTGCTTGTTTGTAGGTGGTTGGTGGTGGTGTTTGATTGTTTTTGAAAAATCCTACCTTTGCTCCAGCCCTGGTCTCATCTGCAATAGAGGTTCCAGGGCAGAATCGGCAGGGACCGGCTGTTCGACTGGTCTTCCTGGGTGTTTGTTCAAGTTCACTACAGGTCCAGATCGTAACTCTATTTCAGTTTTAGAAACTCAGTTTTATTAGTTCACACAGGGTTATCAGGTAATCTGTTACCCAAAGGCACAAAACATTGATTCATAAGGCCTGTTTATCAATCTATGTGGAGCAAGAGAATAGCTGTCTAGGCCAAATTAGTATCTTCTCAGGAGGGAAAATCCTCTCAAGAACTAGGATGAGTGGGCTTTTTGGCAATTGTGGAGTCCCAGCAAAGGAGCTGGATGGTGTTAAGAGGTGTTTTACTTAAGCTGTGATAGTCCCAGGAATCGCCCTTGTCTACTGAAAAGCTTTGTAGAATATAATACGCCACCACAGCTGCATAAAAATAGCTGCCAAGCAGAAACCACTTTCATGCCAGCTGGCTGCAGGGTGCCCTCTCTGTGGCAAGTGCTGGAGAAATAGTGAGTAAAAACCTCTTCTTCCTCTAAAACAGGCTCTGAAAACCAGCAGTCTAGGCATCACCAGCAATCTTGTTAGAAATGCACTTATGTGCCCCCACCCAGATATTCTGAGTCAGAATCTGTATTTTAACAGATCCTCAGGAGACTCAGTGCACATTAAAATTTAAGAAGCCCTGGTCTAGAGTCTAGGTTCCATGTGGATCTCAAAATCTACTTCTGCTTGATTCATCTCAACGCCTGCAGGGAATCCTGCCTGTCCCTTGACAAAGTCAAAACAGGACTTGAATTTCCCACCTGAAATGTGGTAGAGGAAGGAGCTCACTGGGCTCAGCAGGACTGCCTTCTGTTCCTGTTCCGGGGATTCTCTTTCCCCTTGGAGCTCTCTGCTGCCATTGCCCACCCTAAGTCCTGGATTTGACTTTATTACAGAAACCAGTGAGTCTCTTCAAACGCTTACTTGTTTGAACCCAGTCTGAGAAGCAGTGATCTTATGATGTTTGGGGACAGTTTACCATGATTCCATTTTAGATCGGCAGCTTTCCAATTACCTGGTTGGGGGCTGTGGACCTTCCTTTTATCAGTTAAGCAAATTCTAAATCTCACTCTAGAATAGATTACTTCCAGGAAGCATTTCTGGGAGATAGTTATCCCAAGCACACTGCAACCAGTGACTATGTCTTTATAATTTGGGGTCTTTTATTTTGTGCCGGAGACATCAGATTCAATTATAAACTGGACTCAAACTTTCCTAAGATGGGTATGGTTATAAGGTCCAGGCTATAGCCTGGCAGTAAGTCATTCTATTTTAGGTAAGTCATTCTATTTTTTCTATTCTATTTCAATCATTTGCCGTCTGGAGAGTGCTTCAGTATTTCAGTACCTGAGATGTAGTAAAAGGTGGTTTTAAGATAAAAGATTTCAAACTATGGGCAGTGAACACACAGTGATATATATATGTGCCCTACTGAATTGTATACCTGAAACTAACTGGATTTCATTAACTAATATCACCATAATAAAAATAAATAAATGAATAAAAATTAAAATTAAAAAAAAAGATAAAAGATTTTCAAGATATGAAGCTAGGCTGTGCTATTTAAAAACTGTGCCACATGGAGCCAATTATTTTGTATTCTTTGCACTTCCACTTATTTATCTATAAAATGGGTATGATACCCATTTCACAGTATTATTGGGAGGCTAAAATAACACAGTACAAGCACCCGTACCTGAACAGGGTAGGGGCTCAGTGAATGTTAGGAGACTGACACCTGGGGACCCCAGCTCTGAAATGTGGTTCCCCCTGCCATTTAGGAACTATCTAAGATGAACTGGGGCGGGGGCGGGGAGGCAGGCTGGCCCTCACAGATGTAACCACCAAACAGTTGCCTTGTTGACCACATTTCCATGTATGAGAACTAAAACTTGGCAGTATCATTTTCCAAACCAAGGAAAAATGTGTCTACTTAGGTATATTAAGCCAAAGAAACCAAAAGGTTTCTGATGATATGGTATTTTTTCATCAAACGCTGGGTTTGCTGACTTGAAATTTAGATTTAACTACCTGTTTGCAAGCTTTTTCTTTACACATTTGTTCATTTTCTCAGCAGCCCCCAGATTTCACAATATTTTTTCAAAGTCCTCTTTTTAGCATTTTTTTAAGTCTTCAACTTAGGCAGTATTTGGACACACAGCATAAAGTTTATCAGAAATTTAAGATGCCAGATTTACACTATAGAAGAAGAGAAACTCAAACATAAGCGAAAGAGTTGAAAGGAGGACGACAAAAATAAGAAAAACCAAACTGACTCATTCATATTTTGGAAACAAAGTTAATATAATTCTTTTAATTTAATAACTTTACTTATCAAAGGGAGGTACACATTCTGAGAATTTAAGGAAATCAGCTATCTTCTTGGGACAATATGAACATACTACAATTCTGTCAAACATACCTGATTTCTAAAGCATCAGTTATACCACGAAGTCTCATTTTTAGAATTATCTGAGGTCCCCCTAACATGAGTATGTATTTTGAAATGAAATTAAATCTGAAATGGAAAATAAATGAATCCACCCAAATACTGAGTCTTCTCAAATAGCCCCACTTGGATGATCCCCGAGACTCATTAATAAGATTTCTACCTTGGGGAGAAGTCTGTGGAGCTGTCTATGCAGTCAGTTTGTGTCGTGGTTAGATTTGCAAAGAGACAGTATTGTGGCATTGTGTAGGGCTGGGGTCAGAAGCTAGATTGCCTAGGTTTGAATTGTGGTTGTCATCACTTATTAGTCATGCAACTTGGGGTAAGTTCCTTAACTTCTTGTAATGCCAGTTTTCACACCCAGAAAATGAGGATAATATTAATTTTTATTTTTAAGATTTTTATGAGGATTACATGAGCCAATACTGCAAAAGGTTAGAATTATTCGTAGTACACAGTGGATGCTCAATAAATCTTAGATGTTGTCACTCAGCTCTAAAGACAAGGATGTTCCCAGACAAATAGACTAGGCTCTTTTCCATCATTAGCTGACTAGACTGGCAATAACCTGGGACAGATAGTCTATGTACAGTGTATCAGACTACAGCAATATGTGGATATCACATTATCCACGGAAAAGGGAGAAATGTAGAATACTAGTACAATTAGCTAGTACATAGCAACACTAGATTTTGAACCCAGGTTCCCCCTGCTTCAAAGGCCAATCTGTTCCCACTGAAGCTGCTGAAAGCTCAACATGAGTTTACAATATGCGGTGGCTTTTAAGATAGTGAATGTGGTAGCAGATAGATGGGATTTGTAAAGGTCATAGCCTCTGAAATAGAGGAATGGTGGCTCTGCTCCATCTGGACTGGTCAAACCATGCTTCTCAAAGTGACCACTGGGAGGGGGGATATGGAATCATGTCCTGTGGTGGCCCTTAGATAGGATTAGGATATTTAGTCTGAAGAAGAGACGATAGCTATGGACATGAGAGCAGTCTTCCAGCAATAACCAATTTATAGAAAGGAGAGGGAGAGAGAGAATTCAGTTTAATACAGATAAAAACTTTCTAACAGTTTGAATTATCCAAGGCTCTCTGCTATGAGAAGTGATAGATTGGTTTTCACTGCAAAGGTTAAGGAGAAGCTGGATAACCACCTGATAGGGTGAAGAAGTGGGATTTTGTTCAGTGAACTCAACATATCTTAATTGAACATCTATCATAGGCCAGAGATGGTACATGAGTTAAAGTTCCTCTCAAACTTGAAATTCTATTATGAAACTAGTTTTATTTTGCCCAGATGGGACTAAATAGAACCTCATATCCCACTCAAGACTCCACCTAGACCACTGTACTCACTGGCATAAATATCATTGTAATTAATTTCAAATTTAATTATCCTCCTTTCCTTGCTTTGAGTAACCTTTGCTACTTGCTATAAAGTAGTGGCAAACTCCTTCATATTAATCTGGATATCGCTCCTGTTCCATGTTTTTTGCGTGAGCCTCCTTTTAGCAAAGGGGAAAAAAAAATAATTTAGTCAGCAGTATTAGGACAGGATACCAATGGTTTCCAAGTACATTTTTAAGAAAAAAAAATGCAAAATAAAATGGAAAATAGTACCAACCTCAAACATATGAGCTGACAGTACACCTCCAGTCTCTGGAGTGCATCCTGTTCCGATGTGCAGAGCTCTACATTTTTATTTTATGGTTTTATGGCTCTGGTCCTAAAATGATTGCCTTAGGCTTAGGATTCCAAGGTAAAGAAAGTGGATATAGCTTGTCAATTGGAGCTGTGGACAGAGCTGAATGCAGTTAGAGTGGCTTCTGTAGTGGTTGCCATGAGGACCTACTGTACGATAGGCAGAGTTCTGCCATAATTGACCAAAGTGTATGCCAGCCTTTGAAAGCATTTGAAAAGACTTTATCTATGTTTCCTAACTCTGCCTCTCAGCTCATAAAACCTCAATCAATATTTGTTGAAGTGTAAAAATGGTAGAAGGTTGAAATAGCGGGCAAAGTAACAGGGAGAAACCTTGGGAGTTGAAATTTAACTTTGAGCAAGTCATTTGTCCTGTTCACTAAAAAGACTGGTGCTCTGAGAAAGGAGACAACCTAGGACTGTGGTTTTCAAACATAGGTCACAGCCCATTGAGAAATCAATTTAATAGGTTGAAATTAACATTTAAAAAATTAAATAGAGAATTCCAGACTGCCTTGCATACAGCAAAGGTATTATTACATGAAACTTTTATTTCAGTTTCATGTGAAAACACACACACACACATATATATATTATGTATATATACAAACACATACACACACGTACACATGTGTATACTGAGTTGTGAAGTAAAATGGATGCTTTACCATGGAATACAGCCAAAAATGTTTGAGAAATGCTGACCTAAGAGACCTCATTTCGCATTTAGGCCACAGACGGGATACCAGAAAGAGCAAATAATTTTGGATCCTCTATTACTGAGTTGATAGATTAATGTATTTTTTTAATTGGGTTAAATATATATATATATATACACATACATACATACATACATACATATACACACACACACACATATACATACACACACACGTGTGTGTGTGTGTGTGTGTATAAAACATAAACTGATTAATGTTTTAAATGTAAGGGTCAAAATACTAAATGCCTTTGTCTAAACCCTAAAACCTCCCACCCTCAACTTGTATTACCTTGCAGGTTTGGGTTTCAGTGCCCAGCCCCGCCACCCCCACCCCCAACTTTCTTTTTTTCCTGCTAGGTTTCTGGTCTGCAACTAAGGTACGAGGTAAATGTTTTGGCTTTGACCTTATGGGGTAAGCAACTGAAGTTTTTTCTTATACCCATGACTGAGAGAGGAGGATGTATTTACACTCAATTGTATATTTTCATTAAAAATAGATTATTACAAAAACTGGTAAGCGTAAAGATGAACAAGAATCTAAATGGGCATATAATTTGGAACAAGATTTAGAGGATTGGAGTGTGCTTTGGGGAGCATACCAAAGCATTCTCTCTCCTTTTAGATTTGGGCATTTAGCTGTCATAGACCCTGACTCACTTTTATTTTTTGCTTGTATTTAACACTTGCATCCTTCTTATTTGTCCTTTAAACATAAATTCTGTTTCCCCAGCAACATTGTCACCCTTTTCAGTTATAGATTTGTTTCATATCTCTTTACATGTCTTTGCTTGACATAGGACACTACTCAATAAATGTTAATAATCATGGTAATTAATTATCTTTTCTTCTCAGCCATTATCAATAACTGAGTCATTTTTTTTCTAGAATCAGGGTATTCAAAAGTTGTTAAAGAAAATTTTCCTGCTCTTGAGCAATAACTTCATTTCTAGTTTGCCTAGAACTTTTCCATTCCATGCTTCTCCCCCTCAGCACCACATTTACTCACAACGTGGGCTCTGAACTAGCAGCACCTTATATTTGTATAACCATGTAGTATAAGACACTTTCCTACTTTTTAAATCACTGGTAAAAGAAATAAAGGATGTTACCTCCACGTGACCAATGAGGAAACCGAGGCACAAAGCCATTAAGCCCAGGGTTATGCAGCACAGTTAGTGACAGCACTGGGACCAGTTACTGACTTCTAGCCTGATTTCCTATCAGTGGCTTCTCTGGTTTGTTTTCCTCTGCCATTTCTCCCTTGCCAAATAGCAAGACTCCTGTTTTCATCTTCAGGTGAAGAAAAAAGACAGGAAAGGAAGATTTTTGCAGCTGATGACTCCCATGTCCTCTAATTCCCTTGAAGTAGCTGTCAGGTATTTCTGTAGAGGAGAATTGAAACTGCAATTAGTTCAGGTATTAAACTAATTGCCATAGGCTCATTCCAGTTCAGAGTCTTCAGGCAAGCCTTTCTCCTTGGCCGAATGCCTTATTTCTTCTTCTTCATCAACCTGAATTCCACACAGGTTTTCCCCACTATCCAGAAGTAGAGTGTTCCTATGAAACTTTTCCTAATCTGAAATGGTGTAAAAGAAGAAACAATTACCATGAATTCATAGAGAAAAAATTGGGAGCTTTCCCAGACCCCCAAAATAACCTACCAAATCATACCCAATATACTTAATTATGTCCAGATTTACACTAAGCATAGCACCTCTATGAGCTCTCTTAGGCTTTTCTGATACCTTACATTATGTATTACTTACGATGCATAAAATAAATCGAGATAAAGCGTAGATGCTCAGACAGTTCAAAGCTATGGCTGCTTGATGCTGAGATGCTGAGTCCAGTTCCTGGGAAAGGAGCTAGGTGGGGCCACTCCTGCTGCTCAGGGTGCGGGCTGCCTCTACATTGGCTCGCTGCTGCAAAACAAATGCTGGTCCTCCGCTCCACTCCACCTCCCATTCGCGCTTCGGATTTCCTTCGGTTATTGAAAGCAGACACTAATGTAGGTCTTTTGTAAAAGCGCAGCGGCAGAAAGCAAATTTTCCCAAATCAAGGAATCCCTGCGCTGGCCTTATACACGTCTGTTACTTTCCTACCTGACCCTGCACCATCCACCCAAACTGACTCAACCAATGCTCACTGAGTTTATTATGTGCCAGTTTACTGTGTTTTTAGGAGCTTGCACCCACCTCATTTCATTTAAACTCACAAAAATTCTGCAAGGCAGATATTTTTATTCCCATTTTAGAGCTGATATAACCCAAGTTCATGAAAATCGAGAACTCCAGTTCCTAGACACCAAGCTTTATGCTCTTTTCCCAAACCTCCAGGTTTCTGTTTGTTTTCTTCTTTTTTTTCTCACATTGTTCATTCCTCTCCAACTTCCAGTTTCTTTTATGTAAAATTTTAGTATACATGACTTTAAAAATATTTTTTATTTCTGTGTACCTTTTGGAAGAACTGCAAGAAGTTTAGTTCCAAAGTAATGGAAACGTGAATTGAAATAACATCCATTTCAGTTACAGTTAAAATAAAAGGGTACCAAAAACTTATTTCATTGCAAGCGTGATTACTGCAGTACTGGGAGTCATCCAGAAGAGAGAGCTATGCTAGGTAATAATTACAACAGTGACGATAAAAATAAGATTTTAAAAATAAAATCTTTGACCTGTTAAAAATAAAATTCAGCAGAGTAAATTTGAAGATCTAATTGGCTTTTTAAAGCAATTCATGAATGGGGCACACCATCCCATCTAGCAACTAGAAGGGAACTCTGAGAGACTGTACAAAATGGAAGGTTCTTATAGGAAGAAAGTTATTAAAAGAAAAAAAATGATTATTTGGGGGTGGGACATCTTTTTTGGGGGAGAGAACAGATGGATTTCATCATGCAGATTGTCTTCTTCCTATGGGGGGAAGGATGGTGGAGAGGACCTACATGACAGGTGCTTACTGGTGCTGGACCAGAAAATTCCAGACTGGCTGATTAAGATTATGTTTCTAGGAGAGGTTGAAACCGCAATTAGGTTGAAACTGCAATTAGTTCAGGTATTAAATCTAGGTTTGGTATGGGCTTTTAGCACAAGTGATACTATTTTGGGCCTGTGGTTTTCTGCTTAACAGAACATTTATTTGTGTGGAATTCCAAACAAAACGAAATTTTCCTCTCAATATGTATGGATTCTGCAACAAAGCAAGATAAATTTATTTTCATTTACTTAAATTGCAGAGGAGGGAAAATTTGAAATGCTTCTAGGGAGAAAGAGATAGTAAAGGGAAATGAATTGTGTAATGTCTGCTATTACAAGTAAAAACATGAAAATAAAAATATAATTAACACACTCAATCCCTGTCCTGCATCAGTATCCTCTTTATTGTTTCATTTCAGTGAACATAATTTTTTTTTAATTTGGGTTTTCATACATTCTGCCCAGACCTCCATCTCCCAAGCCTGTTTTCCCCATTTGTTTGTAAAATTTTCACCTGGATACCAGCTTTGTTGTTTTTTATTTTATTATTTAATTTTATATTTTATTTTATTATTTATTTATTATTTTTTAAGTCCTTATCTGTCAAGGAAAGGAAGAGGGGACTCAGCAGGGCTTTTGTCTGAATTTCAAGGTTGGCCCCTCCATAGCTAATCCATATCCATCCCATTCCTCTCTTTAATCTTTTCCTGTGTAAACCCACTAAGGTGCAGTGATGTTCCTGCTTAGTTTTTTAAATAATTCTCCTTAGGGAGAGATTTTAAGGACAGGGGTAAAGAGAAAGGTGGTGTGTTTCCTCTATTTCAGTGAGGAATAAAGGGCAGAACAGGAGGAACGGGCTCAGAAAGGGATTTGCATTTTAAAGTACCTTTAGGCATTCCTCCGACTTTGAAAGCGCTTCTTCTGTAACCCTTTTACAGCCCGGTTGCTTCTCTTTGTAGCTTTTTGTAAACTTGACTAGTCTCCTCACTGGACTGTAGGTTACCGACTACGGGCAGAGGGAGGGTGTGAAAGGGTTGAAAAGGTGACAAGAATTCAACTTTATTTACTATGCATTGCACAATCCTATAGCAATAGTGACAATGAACATGGACGTCCATCTGCAATCCCCTCATTCTAATACATCACTATTTTATTCTCCTTTCCATCCCCTGATGCGTTACACATCACAAAGAGCACTAAGCCAGCCTCGGTTCCTGTGCAGCTTTTCCGTATCCTAAACACCAATCTGCATTTCGCTTTCGATTCTTTTTCCTTTTTGCTTATCCTAAGCATCGGAGACTGCAACGTGCATGGTGCCACATAGCTTCGGCGCGTACCTGTGTTCTCTCAAGGACGTGCGCGTTAAGGAATTGTTACAGTGAAAGAGTCCGGCATTTGGGAGGACACGCTAGCTGGCGCCACTTGACTTCGCCCTGCAAGTCCCGGGGATCGTCAAGGTTAGGCTGAGGGCTTGGGGTTCGGGGGGGAGGGGAACCGCACCCCAACGAGCAGCAGCGAGGCGGAGGCGGAGGCGGAGTCGCAACCGCTCGCTCCCCTCCCCCGCCCCGCCCCGCCCCTGCAGTCTTGGCGCCTTTCGCCTCGCCCCGCCCCTGCCCTCGCCCTCGGGGCGCGCCGTCGTCCGGTGCGCGCGCACCCCCCGCCCGCAGCGCTTCGCTCCCAGAGCGCGCCTCCGGAGGAGGACGTGAGGCCGGAAGTGACGCACGGCCGCGGGGCCGGCTGGAGGCGGGGGCCGGTGGGGGCGGGGGCCGGCCGGAGGCGGGGCCCGACTATAAACGGCCGGCGGGGGCCCGCCGAGCCCGCCAAGGCAGTCGGTTTCGGTGGCGCGGGCTCTGGCCACGGCGGACCCGGGCGGCAGCGCGTGAGTGAGGCGCTGCCTCTGGGGCGGGTGCGCGGGCCGCGGAGGGGCCGGGCGAGGTGCGGCCGTCCGGCAGCCTCGCGGAGCCGGCCGGGGCGCCGACGGCATGTGCGCCCCGGGCTGGGACCCGCGAGGCGGCGCGCGCGCGGGGAGGCGCCACGGCGGCGCCGGGAGCGGGGTGCGGGGCCCGCAGCCGCCCTGGTCCGCGCCGAGGTCGCCCTGAGCAGGTGCAGCGGGTCCTCGTGCGACAGCCCGAGGCCGCCGGCCCGCGGGCGGGGGGCCCAGCCGCGCGGCCGCCGCCGCCGCCGCCCTTCGCCCCGCTGCGAGCACGTGGCTGGTGGAGGAAGTGTCCCCGGGGACCGGCGGTCGCGGTGCGAAGTGACCTTGGGCTCGCAGCCCTGCGCTTCCTCGGGGCTCGCGCCAGGCCTCGCCTGCTTGCCGAGGGGGACGAAGCTGGCCTGGCCTGGCCGAGCGCGCGTCCCCGGCGTTCGGACACTCGCGCGCGGGGGCGCTCCGCTGAAACCTGGCCTGCGTGCCGCAGGCTGCTGCCTGGCCCCGCGTGCGCGGCTCGGCGGCCCCGGCGGCCCCGGCGAGGCCGAGCGAGCAGCTCAGGTCCTGCGAACGCACCAAGGGAAGCGTCGGGATTGCTAGGCTGTCCCCACTATAGGGTGGGAGACCGTGGGGATGAGCCTTCTTTAGGAGAGCCGGGGTCTCAGACTCTGCTGCCTGAAGCAGGGCTCTTCGGATGGGAACCGGCTTGCGCCTTCGGGACGTTCGCAGGATGGCCCGAAGGCCGAGCGCGTTGGAAGCCCATTGTACCACCGTTTTTGCTGGACAGCTCACTAAAGTGATAGTGGGGAGGGTGGGTAAGAAAATAGAATGTTGCGACTGGATTCTTTCTGATGATCATTTTTCTTCTGCCCAGTGCGTACAGTGACCTTGGTTGGATATATCAGAGAATTAGATTGCTGCTACTTTTTCCTGTTTTGGAGGGTTTTGGGTCGGGGGGTGGAGGGGCTAACGGCATTGAAGTAGGAAATAGTTGTCGTGTTACAGGAATATTTGGATACCAGAGACCATTCTAGGCTTAAATATGAGTAGAATACTAGATACTGATTCAGTTATCTCTGAGCTGAGGAATTTGGCCTTATTGACAGACATTTAAAATGATTTCAATAAGTTTTTTAAGATTAGGCAAAAAAAAAAGTGCTTGTTGGCCCAGCTGTTGTTTTCCTCAGTTTTGGGTTATATAATAAACTCAATGTGCTTCATGAGAAAATTCACTAATTAAAAAATTTTTGCCGTTGTTATAAAATATTTTCCAAAATTCTGTATATAGCATGGCACCCTTTAACTTGTCCTGATGCAGACTTCTTGTCAAGTAGTGGTGTGCTTCTAGCCTGTGCTGATCCGTGGATAGGGAAGGACCCTTTGGCTAACTCTGCCCTAAGGCAAGGGAGTTTTTTTTTTTTTTTGCCTGATAGTGTTCTTATCTAATGGAGCAAGGTTCCCAGATAACTTTGGATCCCACAACAATGAAAGCTAGTTTAAAATGATCCTTTGAGGCCTTTGGGAACTCCTGTGTATGTGCCTTGCCTTCTTGATGCTCTCCCTAATGAGCACTGCTCAAATAGACTGCAGTGACTTCAAATAGTCTTGATCTTCCAGTTTGGCAGTCTTTTTTCAGAAAGCTGAATGGTAATGAAGATGCTGCTTGTTTTCTTTGTTATGTATAAAACTATAGGAATAACTTTTGTCGATATCATAGAAGTATTGTGTTCTTCACAGATGTGAGGTTAAAATAGGAATTGCGTAGGTCACAATTTTTTTCTCTGACTTTATTTCTTTTATATTATAGTCTTAATTTTTTGTCTAGGGATTGAGATAGAAATACAAGTTTTCTCAAAAAATATACTTAGATTTTAACTATACAAAATCATAATTACATGTTTGATTAATATCTACCTACTTGTATAGACTTGCAATCAATCTCATCATTAAAAAAAATTCTTTAGATAGCTTATTTAAGTGTTAATTTAAAACTAGAAGCCTTGAGGAACGGCTGATTCAGATGAGAATTAAATTTGTAAGCTGCTTTTTCCTAGAAAAGGGTGATTAAAATTGGCTCAGGGTGGAGTACTCTAGTTCTGGCTCCAGTGATTGGCTTTGCACAGTTCAGGTGCAGTGATAGTGATAAGCGTTTTGTACCAGATGGGGCAAGAGACTGTTTCTAAGAATATAATCTATATTGGCTATTCATTCTGGTCTTTAAAACTTGGGGATTAAATGTTTTTGTTAATAGGTTATGATAGACTTTTGTAATTCCAGTTTATTAATGTCTTTTGTTTTACAATCTGCATATCTCACAGCTTTTGTGCCACGTGGGTGTTAAATGTACTGTTAAGTGTACTTGTCTAGGAAAGGTCTTAAATAGTATGAAATAAATGTCTATTTTATACATCTCAGCATATCACTTTCAAGCATCTAGATATGCTCAAACCAAATTAATTAGAAAATTCAGATTTCAGTTAATTCCTATACTTTAACTTAATATAGGACTCTTTGTGGGTTATAGAAATATATTTTGTTTTTAAAAAAGCTAAGATTAATTTCTCAGTATTTCTGGATACAAAAACAGTTTCTACAACCCCAGTAACTCATTGACCTTCATTTTAGATTATCAGTTTTCAGCCTTGAACAAGTCACTTAATCTCTCAGGTATTTGGCCTCTTTGTAAAAGACAGTATACTCCATCTTTTGTGTATTTTTTGCATCAAATCATTTTGTAAGGACTGTTTATTTAATCAGAAGGATTGGGTTTTTCTCTCCTTTTCTATTTGGAGATGCTTTGTTACTGGTCTATGTAGCATGACCTGTCTTAACTCTACTTTGGATTGAGGTGATTTTTTTTCCCCCAGATGTCAGTCTATTGTCTTGTATTTGTCACTTTTCTTTGACTACTAAATTCAGTTACTTAAATCTTAAAATCAGTTACTTACTATGAATGATATTCTAACTAGTTTTCTCCACATTTTTAATTTTGAAAAACTATAAGGCTACAGGAAAAAAAATGAAATAATAGTAATGTGTATGTCCATGTACCCTTCACCTAGATTCATCAGTTAACAGTTTGACACATTTGCTTTATTTCTTACATACTTATTTAAACTGAATTATTTGAAAGTAAGTTACAGACATCACAATATTTCATCAAATTCTTAACCATTAATTTCCTGAGAACAAGGGTGTTTTCAGAAAACAATACTATTATCACACTCCCCAAATCTAACATTGATACAAGACTGTTATCCAGTATATATAATCTACATTCAAATTTCTTATTTTTCCCAACAATGTCCTTGAGGCTGTCTCCACACCTACCCCACCTCAATTCAGCATCTAATCAAGGATTACACTATATTTAGTTGTCATGTAAACTAAATATCTTGGTTAAACACCCTTTCTAGAAAGGTAATAAATTTAAAAGTAAAGTTAATATACTAGTGTGCTGAAGAAAAGCCTTCAGTAATCTGATACAATGGCATCTTTTTCATAATATTCTCTATTTTATTACTAGGCTCTTTGTGGCAGCTCAGAATGATGGATCAAGCTAGATCAGCATTCTCTAACTTGGTAAGATATTTTAAGTTCTATTTCTCTGTCACCAGTTTGCAAGAATATGAAATATATAAGAATGACTTCTACCGAGGAAGCATAAAATAATGCCCAAAGCTATCATAGGTATTTATTTACATTTGAAGTGTAACTTCAAGGTCTTGAGGTGTAACTGATCTCACAAAAGAATATATTAGTCTTAAGCAGAGTTAATGATGGAAAATCCTGTAAGAATTTGAGGGCATTTGGGGTGTGGTGGTGAGTGGGACCACCAAGTAGATAGATGAACTAAAGAAAGCTCAGATCGAAATGTATACTAGTAGACATGAATAACAAATCCTGAGTGAAAAGGCTGAACAAGATGAAGGCCAGCGTGATCCAGCCCCCTACCTGCCATTGATCAAACTGGGCATGGGGAAAGAATGTTGGTTTGAAAGCGGAACTTCTTTTTCCTTAAGGATATATAGAAAGTCATAGTAATGGCCCAATAACAAGTATCATACCTAACCAAACTTTTTTGTAAATGTTCCTATTCCCTTCTTTTTCTTTTCTTTTTTTTTAATCTCAGTTTGGTGGAGAACCATTGTCATACACCCGGTTTAGTCTGGCTCGGCAAGTAGATGGCGATAACAGTCATGTGGAGATGAAACTAGCTGTAGACGAAGAAGAAAGTGTTGACAATAACGTGAGGGGTAATCGTGCCAGTGTCACAAAACCAAAATGGTTTAATCTATCTGTCTTATTGGGGATTGCTGCAATCGTCTTTTTCTTGATTGGTAAGAGGGCCCTTCCTTCAAAACTTAAATGTTCCTTGCCACCAACTTTAGGAAGTTTGTTAATTCAGCTCAGCAAACAAATGAATAAGATTCTATACCTATTTTTGAGTTTAGCCTGGTGGAAGAAGAGAAACACATGAATTGTTTCAGTGTAATGTATAAATGTTATACTAGAAATATACACAGGATATTTGTAGCATAAAAGTTTGGCTTACGGATTTAAGGAGGGCTTCTAGGAAGAGAAAGTACCTATGCTTTGAAAAGGTATAACTGTTTAAAATAAAGTTATTATCTAACTTATTGGATTGAATGGTTTAAAATACATAAAACTGATATGCGCTACACCCGTCCCTCCATTTATGCGGATTATCTGTTCCATATTTTCCACGGAAGAAAACCACATAAGAAGAGTCCACCAGTATGGCAAAAAAAATACTAAATAAATAGGCCAAGATAAGTCACAAAAATATTTCACCCATATCCACACACACACACACACACACACACACACACACGCTCATGAAAATTCAAAAGAATCAAAATTTTATTCGCTGCTGGTGTCTGTACTATAATCGGAAGCAAACAACCTTTTTTAAATTGGCACAAAGTCACTGTCTTCATTGCTCAAAATATTTAGAAGTATGACTTCGGTTTCATTATTTATGTTTATGTTTTGTGATGCTCTTTTTACAACCCCATCGTTTGCTAAGTTTTCATGAGTTCTTCAGTATTCACTGTAACATTTTTTACAATCTTTTTGAAATATTAAGGCTCATTAGATATTTGGATATCAATATCTAGAATTTCAGTTTCCATTTTTTTGGCCAGTTGAAGAGCTTTGTAAATATTTTCTGTGGGGAATGAAACTGGTTCCAGGTGATTGCCGTATTCCTTGGCAGGATGGTCTTCAGATTTTAAGTGACTTAATTCACTATAAGTTAATTTGTGATCAATTAGCAATTCATTAACATCTAGATTCATATTGTCAGAGTCTTATTGAAATTTATTTAATAAATGAATAATGTCAGTTAATCTCTCTTTAGTTATTAAAACCATATTCCCTGGTACAACTACTTCTGGCCTTATTGCTTTGCAGCAAGCATTTAAAGTTGACAGCTTTATATGTCATTCAAAGCTATAAGCAATATTCTCAATACAACTTATATTTTTATTCTAGGTTTCTATAACCATAAGTGATTTGTTAACTTTAAGTTAATTACAAATATCATTAAAACTATTTAATATAATCTTAAAGGTGGAAATAATGCCTTGATCTAAAGGTTGGATCAAGGAAATCATATTTGGTGACAAACATACAACTTTTTTATTTGGATGTTCTAAATTATGTGGATGACCAGGTACATTATCTAGAAGTAAAAGTATTTTAAAAGGAAGACATTTTTCCTTCACATAATTTTCAGCTTCTACAGCAAAACATTTGTGAAAGCAATCTGGAAAAACATCAGTAGTCACTTATGCTTTTTTGTTTGCCATCCAGTGAACAGGAAGATCATTAACAATTGTGTGTATTAGTTCTTTGTACATTGTGAGTTAAGCTATTTTTAAGAAAGAGTAATTGCCAATAACAGAAATGAAAAAGAAAGAACCATGTGAAACGAGACTGCATAAATGGAAACTACGTATAAAAAGTTCACATAAATGGGAGGGGGGAAGGTATTTACTATGTATTAAAAAACTTGCATGAAAAATATCATCTAAGTCGAAAGATGAGTATATTTATTTTAAAACTGCTTAAAATTGATTAAAATCAATATTTTTAAGACTTAGTTGAAAATATTAACAGTTAATATAGGAATAGATTATAAATGAAATTCTGTGAATTCAGCTGTGAAATTTTTTATCCTTAGGTTTTGGGGTTAGCTATGGTTATTATAAACGTGTAGAACCAAATGTTGAATGCGGGAAAACAGAACTTCCAAAGATAGAGGGAACAGAACCTTCCGAAACAGAAGAGTACTTTCCTGAAGTATCTTCCCGCTTGTTTTGGACAGACCTCAAAGCAATGTTGTCAGAGAAACTGAATGCTGCAGAATTCACCAACACCATCAGGTAATCTTGAGATACTTCACAAGTTCAACCTCGATGCCTAAATAGATGCTGAGTATTAGGTACAGTGAAACAAAACAAGGTGACAGTCTGGAGGAAAGGCTTTTTAGGGTAGAGACTTCCTAGGTTTAGTTAGAGATAAGGAGTCAGTATAGAATTCAAATTACGTTGATGGGGGGAAAGTTAGAACTTTTGTGGAGACTCTCCTTTTTGGGAAAAATTCACAGATCCTTGATCTTTCTGTCATCTGGTTCTCTGTAGCTTGTTGCTTGCTGTCAGATTTTCTTCTCTGAATTTTCATCTTAACCCCTTGTAAGTCATGCTGAGCTCTGCTGCTCTCCTCAGGGCCATTAGTAGCCTTCTTCATCCTCTAGGTCAGCACTTACTTGTCTATCCAACTTGTTATGTCTCCAGTATTCTTTGCTTTCTGGATCTCATTCATTAATCCATACCCTAAGAAGTATCCTTAAGGTTTCTATCCTTAGATTTTTAAGATCTTCCTTAGACACACATCTAACTCTGCATAGAGAACAAAATCATCTTTTACCTATTGCTAACTTTCTATAGCTTCAGTGGTATAAATTCTTTTGGTCTTAAATTAGAAATCTTGGCATTTTACTCCATCTAGTGAATACTTTTGTGTATACTATACTGTACACCAGGCATTATGGATGAAGTGAAAGTATAGTCTACCCCCCAACCCCCAAAAAAGATCAAGAACTAATATGCTCTGTATATTTACACAGAGCCATAGGATATAAGAATAATAAGTAGTTTTGCTTCCAAGTGATTTGCAGTGTTTCAGAGTAGGTGAAAGTTGAAGATTGAGTTCACCAACAGTAATACTATCTCATTTTGCTTAGAACAGCTCTCCTGGAAGCTGTTCTAAAACTACCCTAAGCAGATATACTGGGATGGGGCTCTTGAAGGAGTGGAGTGTTTTACATTTGATAAAGAGGTTTTAACAAGCTCGAAGTCATAAATTTCTTCAGATATTGGGCGTAATTTTTTTTCTTCTGCGTTTCTATCTATCTGGTCAATCTAGAAGTTTTGGGTCATAGTTAATTTATGTTAACTCTGACGGATGGCATTGAGTTAGCTTTTAAAATAATTTGCTTGTTAGAAACTAGACTTTTGGTTATAAGTACACTGTAGTGTGTACAGATGTCAAATTATAATGCTGTATACCTGAAACTTATGTAATGTTATTAACCAGTGTTGCCTCAATTAAAAAAATAACCAATTTCCTTGATATTTTGAGTTTAATGTTTATTTTAAATTAAACATTAGTTCATTTTAAAGTGATGCTTTTTCCTCCAGGCGTCTGAATGAAAATACTTATGTCCCTCGTGAAGCTGGATCTCAAAAAGATGAAAGCCTTGCTTTTTACCTTGAAGATCAATTTCGTAAACGTAAACTCAGCAAAGTTTGGCATAATGAACATTTTGTTAAGATTCAGGTCAAAGGCAGGTATGTTGAAAGATGGTGAACTTACAGCAGAAGTAGCTATTTTTAGGTTTGATAAATATAACAAAAGATTTTCAAAGAATGGAAGCCAAATGCTAAATGTATTAAAGCCATTGAAGTTTTTGGTCCAATAGTGGTCTTAACTTCATTTTGACTTAATCTTTTTAACAGTACTCAAAACTCAGTGACCATAGTGGATACGAAGAATGATATGGTATATCTGGTGGAGAATCCTGTGGGTTACGTGGCGTATAGTAAGGCTACAACAGTTACTGTAAGTAAGGCAAAATAGTACATGACTTTTTTTCCCTGTTGAATAGCTCAAAAACACATTGTCTTTACTGTCCTTAGGAGTTATCCTGTAAATTTGCTTGTAAAATGTAACTGATCATGACATTCTTATCTTCAACCCTCCTATGCAATGATGAAAATAAAATCACAAGTCCTTATCTTGTTTGGCAAGGCACTAAGTAATCTTACTGCTCACTCCAATTTCCCTACTGTTCCTCAAACACTCAAATGCAAGCACACTCTCAACTCAGGGCCTTTATAAAACTCTCCTTTCCCTTTGCCTGAACCACTTTCCCTATATATCAGCATGGCTTGTTTCCTCACTTTGTGTAAGTTTCTTTAACATTACCTCCTCAGGGAAGGCTTCCTGGATTATCTTATCAAAAACGTCCTTTCTCTTATCACTTCCTCTTATCCTGCTTTATTTTTCTTCATCATCGTACTTATGGCACCTGACATTATTCATCTGATTCCACAACTGGAATGTTAGCTACACAAAGGGGTAGGGATTTGTTTCATCTACTGCTATGTCACAGAGCCTTGGACAGTATTTGACACACGGTAGTATTTGCTGAATGAATGCATATATAAGATTACTGCTTATGTGGGGGACATATCAGTAACCGTCTTAGCTGGATCTAGCCTTAGCTTGCTTCTTTAATTTTCGAGCTTATAAAATTAAGGCAAATGTGGCCAAATTTCTACAGAAATTAAAAAACAGCTAAATAGAATAGTTCTGTCCAGGTTTTCCAGGTTAAAAGCCACATGTTTGTATGTCAAGGGGTCTATCTTTTGGATCTTCTGAGCAAGATGAAGTTTTATAGTTATTTTGTCATCTTGGTTACTTATGCTCTATCACTTTGCCTGGCTAGCTACAAGCCAGTGGTTTGCAGGTATGTAGATTGTTCTGTTAAAAAGAATGGAGGGTTTTGGTTTTCCTTCAAGCTTTTTATATTTAGATATTTGGTTGTTAATGTCAGTTTATAATTGTACATCTAAACTCTAATAGTGTATAGGAACATTATGACAACAGCCCATATAAACATTTAAGTTTGTGTAAGTCACTTTATTGTAATGGACAACTTTATTATCAGAACTTTCAGTTAAGACCTTTTCCTATATATGTTCTCAATTGTCTGAAATTCAAGTGTGGGAATATTATGTAATCGGTGCTGCCATGTATTTATATTGGTATATGTCTCTTGTTTAACATACCCTGTTATCTTTTCCTTCAAGATTATTGAAGCAATGTAAATTACTAATGTAAATAGATCAATGTAGGTTAAAGACAGCATAATGAAAGACATGAATATAGAATCTTGATTTCATTCCTGATAACCCTGACCACTTTTGACTTTGAACTCTCATATCCTTTCTAGGCCTTGGCCTGTTTTTACCCTCTCTTGGGTTTAATATGTAAAACTATTCTGTCTCAGACTCTGCAGCTGTTCTAATACCGTGATGTTCATGAAATCTAATGTCTTTATTCTAGGGTAAACTGATCCATGCTAATTTTGGCACTAAAAAAGACTTTGAGGATTTAAACTCTCCTGTGAATGGATCTTTAGTGATCGTTAGAGCAGGGAAAATCACTTTTGCTGAAAAGGTGAGTATGAGTCATCAAATACATTGGTATCATATCATTCTTCAGTTAAATGACATTGTTAATTTTCTTATATTCTGAAAACCATCAGTCTTAAACCCTCAAACCTGATAATATAATTTTATTTATTAAGTGCTCAAAAAATCAAGTAAGTTGCCATTATCTAAAGTTATAGGATACTTTAGAATTATGACAGCCACTTGGAGTATTTTGCAGCCATTGTCTTTTTGTGAAAATGAGCTAATTGAAAATGCTTAAGTGAAAGCAGTTTAAATTGTCCATGTAACCAAGTTTTATATATATAGAATTCAGTTATAACTGTTTTATAAAAGGGAAGTTAAAAGTCAAACCTAGACAAGGGACTAGAGTGGAACATAGCAAAAGATAGTGTTTGTTGTGGGTGGGTTTTTATTATTTCTCATCTTTTAAACTCTCTTTAATGAGTTTTAAGGCATATATTTTTTCTAACCATAAAAGCTGTTTAAAACATTTGAGTATCAGTGTAGTCCTCTATCATGTTTTGTCCTTTAGCATCAAGTTCAGTATATATCCCTCTAATTTTATATGATTAGATCTTGATTTTCTGAGCTTTACATGTTTTTATTTAGGTTAAAAATGCTGAAAATTTAAATGCAATTGGTGTTTTGATTTACATGGACCGTACTAAATTTCCCATTGTTGATGCAGAGGTTCCAGTCTTTGGACATGTGAGTTCTTATTTCTTGAGTAAATGAGTTTGGGGGTTCTACAAATTATTACTAGATTTCATATACATTAGTAGAAATAGAACTATGCCTTCTTTAAATACTCTTATTCTGGGAGAGCTTTACCAGGAAGAGAAAAGATGGCTTACATGACTTTGAGACCTTATTATTACTTATTGCTGAAAGGAGTCTATCAGTATAGTAGTTTCCCACTTATCCTCAGTCTTGCTTTCAGTTGTCTGTGACCAACTGGTCTGAAAATATTAAATGGAAAATTCCAGAAATAAATAATTCATGTTTTAAATTGTGCTCTGTCCTGAGTAGCATGATGAAATCTTGAGTCATTCCACACCATCCAACCTGGGATGTGAATCATTCCTTTGTCAGTGTGTCAACATTTTATACGCTACCCACCCATTGGTCACCTAATGGCCATCTCAGACACAGGATCAACTATCATGGTGTCACAGTGCTTACATTCAAGTAAGCCTTATTTCATTTAATAATGGCCCCGAAGCATAAGAGTAGTGATGTTGGCAATTCTGATATGCCAAAGAAGCCATAAAGTATATGTACGTATAGGAAAAACATAGTATATATAGAGTTTGGAGTTTCAGACATCCACTGAGGTTCTTAGAACATATTCCCCAAGGTTAAGGAGGGACTACCATAGTGCCTTAAGCTGAGGATTTGGTAAATGTCATGTAAAAACAAGAGTCATATCATAGAACCACTGAGACTTTAAGGTGTTAAACTAAGCTTGGGCTATTGCCCCATACTGAATCTGAATATTTTAGGGAAGCTTGAATAAGTACCTAGTAGAGCTAATTACTCTTTTGTTTTATTAGGCTCATCTGGGTACAGGTGACCCTTATACACCTGGATTCCCTTCCTTCAATCATACTCAGTTTCCACCATCTCAGTCATCAGGATTGCCTAATATACCTGTCCAGACAATTTCCAGAGCGGGTGCAGAAATGCTGTTTCGGTAAGTTATTTGAAAACTGTCTTGCAGGATGAGGTGTTATGATTTGGGAGAAATGATCTATTTATGTTGATTTGATAAAGTCTTAAAACAATTGGCTATAATTTTCCACATTTGAAACATTTTGGGGATGGATAGTTGTTAATAAAACTTTTCCTCCATAAAGTGATATTAATAATAGACATTAGATTTATAAACTCAAGGAGTCCTTGTTCAGTTCACCTAGTGATTTCCTTGTGTAATATACTTGGCATAGCATCTGTTTGAATACTTCCTATGATAGAGCATTTTCTTGCCTGTGGCAACTCATTCAGTTATTGGAGAAAATCTGTTAGAATTCATGTTGAGCTAAAGTTTTATTCCTTATAACATCCATTAGTTCTGGATTTTCTGTTTAGCAGTAGAAAGATTCAAGTTTTCTTATCTATAGATTGAATATTCTCAATTCTCATAGTTTACAGATGCTACATAGTCATGTTTAGTCTTTCTGGATATCCCTAGTGTATTAGTGTCCCCCAAAACAACCCTGTCTGATTAGAGTGTATATTATTAATTTTTATTTTGATCTGGACATGTCTCCCACCTGGTGTAGGTGCAGGATATAGATCTAGTTTCGGATACTTATGTGAGCATTTATTGCTGTGTGACATAGAGCAAGTTACTCTAATGCCACTGATCATGTTTCTTTGACTTAATTGGATAACTAAAATATATTCTACCTAATAGGGTGCTACCTGGTCTCAAATGAAGAGCATCTACATGTAAGGACTTTGTCAAATACTGTGTGACTCTTAATAATAATGCTGTCTTAGGTCTAAGAGGCACTTGTAATAGGTCATTCTCCTTGAGTCATACCAAACTTAGAATCAAGATATTCTTCCCACCACCTATCCTGTGAAGCCAACCCCCTTTTATCCTTTTGTAGTGGTGGGGAATAATGTTTTGACGTACAATTGATTCTTGAACAATGCAGGGATTAGAGGTGCCAACCCCTTTGCACCGTTGAAAATCCATGTTTAACTTTTGACTCCTCAAACACTTAACTACATAGTCTGCTGTTGACCAGAAGCCTTAACAATAATGTAAACCATCAGTTAATGTACTTTGTATGTTATATGCATATGTATTATATAGAGTATACTCTAGTCATACAATAAAACTAGAGTAAAAACATCTACACTAATGTACATATTTATTTTAAAAGTCCACGTATACATGGACCGGTGTAGTTCAAGCCCATGTTGCAAGGGTCAACTGTATTTATGTAAGCCCCTTTAGAGCAGTTACTGTTTGAATGATAGTTGAGGAATTAGGGGAAGATATTTAACTACCAGCAGCATGATAAGAACTTTGTTCTGAATTCATCTTGGTATCTATTTCAAATTAAACAATAGCTATATTTCTGGCAGAAAGGCACAGGCACAGATCAGAAGAGGAAAGTAGAGAAATTCTTTTAAAACATTGGTTAAATGAGAAAGTAACTCATGGTTTTCAAATAAATGGCTGCCTACAGATCAGAATAAGACACAAATGGTTAGCCACTAGGGAATAAATTTTGTGTGTTCTCTTTATGTTCTTTCAACCTAGAACTTTAGTGGACCTTAAGGAGGACTGATTTTGTAAACTTGGATAAAGTAACAACTCAGAATGCTGATCCGTTTTTTAATTCTAGAAAAATGGAAGGAGACTGTCCTCGTATTTGGAACACAGATTCTTCATGTAGGCTAATAACCTCACAGAACAGTAATGTGAAGCTCACTGTGAACAATGAACTGAAAGAGATAAGAATTTTAAATGTCTTTGGTGTTATTAAAGGCTTTGAAGAACCAGGTAAAGACCCTGCATTTGTTATCTATTTCTATAGTTCTGTTTTACTTGCTCATCTTAAGGATGTGGCTAGAGAAGGGAGTGCAGGAAGGCTGACTTGGTTTGGTTTTATGAAATGCTAAATGTTGTCTGTCCTAAAGAGAACCGTTTATGTGTCAGTTTCGTTGGGTGGTAATAAGACTCTAGGAAAGTACCTTGTTAAAAACTGACCTTTGTGACTAGAAAATTGCTTTTAATTATTGAGTAAGCCAGCAGTAAACAAATTTCTACTTAAGGGGGCAGTTTATGGGCCGGCCATACAGTCTCTGTTGCAGTTATTTAATTCTGGCCTTGTAGCATGAAAACAGCCATAATGAATAGGCCTGCAGGCTGTAGTTTGCTGATCCCTGGAATGGGTAAATCTGTCTATCTAAATGCAGTCAGATGGTCATATAGTACAGAAAGCCTTTGGACTTCAGTTGCTTATTGTCAGGTGAGTTTTTGATCCCCAAAGTCCTACGTCAGATCTGAAGTAAGGTTTTCTTATCCTTAATAACATATACATTTTTACCCTTCTACTAATGTGCTTTTCTAAACTTTGAAAACAGTTTAAGAGCTGATTGTATAATTTTTATTATCTTTTTTTAAGATCACTATATTGTAGTAGGGGCTCAGAGGGATGCTTGGGGTCCTGGAGCTGCAAAGTCCAGTGTGGGAACAGCTCTCCTACTGGAACTTACCCAGATATTCTCCGATATGGTCTTAAAAGGTAGAGTGCAAACTTTTGAAACTTGAATATCTATGTCCTACATATAGTTCTAAATGTTATAATATACTTTGCTCACTTTTGCCTATGATACTCATGCTAGACTCTTGAGTTCTTAAGTACAAAGCAGGTTGTCCTTTGTTATATCTGCCTTCAACTTTTTTTTAATTGAACTATAGTTGATATACAAAATTATTAGTTTCAGCTGTACAACATGGTGATTCAACATTTTTATACCTTATGAAATGATTACCATAAGTCTAATAACCATCTGTCACCATAGAAAATTATTACAATGTTTATTGACTATATTCCCTATGCTGTATACTATATCACTACCTTTAACTTTGAAACAGCTTTCCATGCCGTGTCTTCATTGCACTGGGAATCCTCAATTTCTTTTGAAACACTGGAAAGTGTTATATTGAGCCCTAATTCTTAGTTTGAGCTACTTAGAATATTATGGCATATCTAACATGGTCCCTAAGCAATCTCTTTCAAAGTAAGTAGTGGTATACTTCTGTGGTGATATTCTATAGTTTTGTTATAAAGTTATAATGTATAATTTGATATATTTATACATATGATATAGAATATATTTATATATTAGAAACATATAAAGGCTTACTTTCAAGCCTTTCTCCCATGGTATTTACCACTCCTACACCTGCATACACACATGCAAAAACCCACATCACATTTTTAAATCTTTGGTTCATAGAGTAGGTCACAGTGTTTAACTTTATATAGAAAAGTACATTGATGCAGAAACATACATACCTCAGAAAAGGAGAGGGATGGAAGCACATATAGCCCCCAAAGGAGCTGTCACTAGTTTTCAATTCTCTGAAAACTCTTTCTTAAAACTTAAACTTGTGAATTTTTATTCTATTTAATAACAATTGTTTTTAAAGTAATCTAGTATTTTAAGTGACTTAATTTTAAGCAAATTGTTCTTCAAGAAGGTACACTTTGATTTCAAGAACCTCTTGGTCCAAAAGTTAACAGACCCAAAAAATGGAGTTGAAAAAGTGACTTCCAGTAAGCTGGTTTCTAATAAGTATTGTTGACATACAATATTATATTAATTTGATGTGTGCAACATGATTATTTGACATTTATTTCCTTTATGATCATATCGATTACTTTTTAAAATTCCTACTCCTTTTTTTGTTTCCACCTGGGGCCTCAAAAGGAAACGAACTATTTCTGAATCTGTTGCTTTGAATTGGAAATTTCTGATTTTATCTTAAGTCAATTGTCTACCTATAACTTTTCTCAAGATAAAACTATTTTGTTGTCTTTTAGATGGATTTAAACCCAGGAGAAGCATTGTCTTTGCCAGCTGGAGTGCTGGAGATTTTGGAGCCGTTGGTGCCACTGAATGGCTAGAGGTATCATCTATACCCAGAATGGGACCCAAACTTAAATTGGCTTTTGTCTCCCAGAAATCATGCTCTCTTTCGTTGGATTATATCATTTTTGCCTTTGTATATTTAGTCTCAGTAGAAACCAAATTCAAAAAGAAACCTCTAATAACAACTATTCTATATGATAATTAGATTAATACAGATTAGTATATTAATATGTCCCCTTCTCTTCTAGGGGTACCTTTCCTCTTTGCATTCAAAGGCTTTCACTTACATTAATTTGGATAATGCTATTCTTGGTAAGCATTTCTTTCATTAACTATCTATGCATTTTCAGGTAAATTACTTATAAAGCATCAGAAGAAAGCTTTCTAAAACATCACTTGTTTTTTACAATTTACATTGGCCAAACCCAGATCAAAAGATTGACTTACCTGTCTCTTCACAGTCCATTAAGTTATGGAATGGGTAGGTTTTAGGCCTTGTCCCAGACCTTTTGAGTCAAATTGGAGCACAAGTCCAGCAAAGTGTGTTTTAACAAGCATTCCAGGTGATTCTGATGCTCTAAAGTTTGAGAGCCACTAGTCTGGACTATGTTTTAGACCAGAAAGAACTAAACCATACCATGTAGAATGGTACTTCTAAAGACTAGTTCACATTTTTCTAGATTGTGGCATAAGATAGAAAGGCCAGATGATTAACCTTGCAGATATAGCCCCCAGATGCACTGAGAATAGTGAAAAGTATCCATTGGGAAGAAAAAAGGAGTTACAATTAAATGAAATCTTTTATTAGATTTGTCATTATTGCCATTTTACCTATGCAGCAGAATGTGTATCAGGCTTATCATAGCTAGCAGATTACTGCTTTAACATGAATGAACCAAAAAGGCACCATAAAACAAATTGTTAACATTAAAGTATGCAAGGAGAATGAGGTTTGGTTGAATCAAATTAAGCTTAGCAGTCACTAAAGAACTTTGACTCCTAAGAAGATAGTTGTTACTTATTCTGCTGATCTAGGTTGTCTTCCTATACTTTCAGTTGTAGAAGTAGCACTGTGAAAAATTGCATAACTAGAGAAGGGGTAATATTAAAATAACCTTCTTTTCAGGTACCAGCAGCTTCAAGGTTTCTGCCAGCCCACTGTTATATTCACTTCTTGAGAAAGTGATGCAAAATGTGAGTATATGCCTAATTATGAAAATGTGTGACTTAATTTTTGACTAATTTACATAAGGTGAAAATATCCAGATTGATATTTTAAACTATTATAAGTAACCAGTAACCGGAATTTAGAATAAATTTTATAGCAGCATTAAAGTCATGCTCTTGGCATATTTTCTCTCAGCCTGTTGAACCGTGCAAGGTGAGGGAGGTAGTATGTGAAGGGCTCTGATCTCAAACAGTATAAGTCTATTTAGGAATCTATAGCAGAATTCCATGAGGCCTAAACTGTGCTGCAGGCGCACCCACAGGGGAGTGTCTATAGAGTGAGGATGTTAGGAAGGTGTAAATGAACTTGCACTAAGTTCATGTGCCTAAGACTTAAATAAGGACAAATGAAATATGCATAGAATAAAGACAGCCATGTGAACGACCATAGTTATGAACGAGCAAGGAACAAGGCTTGCCTAATGGGATCAGAGGCTATATAATGGAATGATTAAAGCTAGATGGAAACCAGGGTTGGAGAACTTCCTTCTGATTCTATGGGAAACTAGGGATTAGTGTAGGGTCTCCAACAAGGCAATAATGTATTTGCAGGTTAGGCTAGCAGTAGTATAAAATGTGCTAGAAGGAAGAAACCAGAAATGAGGTAGGCATATCATGAAGAAGGCTAAAGATAGATTTTAAATTGTGGTTAAACCACCTTTAAAATGTTGAGTGGGATGTTTTTTTCTCACCTTAGCTAGGGGAACTAAAAGCACAAGCCTAGTAGGAATAACTTCAGATATTTGTGAGTATTTTAATTAATTTTTTTCAAGAAGGTATAATAATGTTTATAAATTTTTATAGAGAGAAACATTTCAGAAAGGTTCATTTTAGATGATAAATTAATTTCTTATTTTATAGGTGAAGCATCCAGTTACTGGGCTGTCTCTGTATCGGGATAGCAACTGGATCAACAAAGTGTAAGTTGAGAAAAATGAATGAACAGTTAATAGGAAAGCAGAATTACCTAATAGGACCCTACTGTGTGAGGTAGAGATCTAAATGTAACCTGGAAGTGAGTTTACCTATACCTAGAGAGATTTAATTTAAGACTTTTTGGGGGGTTAGGGGTAGAGTTGTATGGTAGCAGTCTGTTCTTTAGAAAACTTTCTAAAAAACACATTCTTGCTTTCCTTGCAGTGAGAAACTTTCTTTTGATAATGCTGCTTTCCCTTTCCTTGCATATTCTGGAATCCCAGCAGTTTCTTTCTGTTTTCGTGAGGTAAGTCTGAGGAATTCTAAAATGTTGCATCTTAAATCTTCTTGCATCAGTTTTGAGACCAAGCTTCTAGAGTGTTTAAAATGTTTTAAGAAATTATGTGCATTCGATTACTTCATGCTACCTTATGATGGATCTTAACATAGAATTGATTTGTTAACTTAATTCGCATTTGATTTTATTTGCTAAAACTTCAATTAAGTATGATGTGTTTTAATAACAAGGTTACCTACTGGACAGTAAATATAAAGTATTTCCATCAGACAGTTCTACTGGACAGTGCTGTTCTTGATACCTGTTGAAATATTGTCCTAGGTGTTTGTTCAGAGATTAGTCTCTTAAAGCAAGGATTATCAGTAAAAACACAAAAACCCAAACAGATGTGAGATTGTTATGAGACAGAACTTTAAACTGACCAAGCTGAAAAACAAGATTGGCTTGGTATTCCGTTAAAAGGCACTGAAAGTTAGGCAGAGTGAATAGAATGATGAAGACTTTGAGGTTGAAGTGCTAGAGTTGGAAAAACCAACTCTATAGTGGGCTTCTCCAAAGGTGGAAGAGATCCTAGAATTAGTATATGAGGTCAAGATGGAAACTGTTAACTGTGGCATCACATTTTTGATCTAGTAGAGGCCAGGTCCTTACTAGACTTCTTATCACGGGATGTTTTAGCTTGGGACTAGGAAGGGAAAGGTCTGAAGTGAGGGAGTGATAAAAGATCTGGATTTGGAGATCAACATTGCTAGAATTCCCTCAACCTGCTAGAGCAGCAGTATGAGTTGTTATATTGGAATAGCTGGTCATGATGTCTACTTAGAACATTAAGAATTGCTTGTCATGTCCTATGGTTGAGGAAATTATGGTGTCTGTTGACCTTCGAAAGTCATGATTTTTAAAAACTTCTTAATGACTTCTTAGATGTCAAAAACATAGCAGTTCTGGTTCAGAGGCACAGATAATACAAATATGTACACTCTGAAAGTGAAAGAATTGATCAAACCAAAGGATTGTCAGTGAGATTACTGCCATGGACAGTGGTAGAAAATAGAGCCGAAGAAATGGTCAATAGAGAACGAAAGGTGTCTAATGAAGGTAGAGGGTTCTTGTGAACGCATGAAACATTTTTGTTAGGAAGGTAATGTCTGACTGGGTCAAGTGCTGCATGATTTAGAGGAAGATAAATGTTAGTCTAAGAGTAACACTTTATATTGAAAGTACACTTCATGCATGTTCTCTTTCCTCATTAATATAGGCCAAACTTTTCAGAGAGAAGAGAACAAGGCTAGAAATCTATTCAGGGTATCCGATGTGATAGACCAGGGATTATATAGAACCTAGAAGAAAGTAGCAAAAGTGGTGTCTTAAAGTATAGTGGATAAGAGATAAAATTGGGAATAGGAAAATATTAATTAGAAGCAAGGGAAGAATTGCGGTTACTATTATTAGCTTGATAAAACTAACATGAGGCTCCTCCTCTTGTACCCACCTGAGTACAGTAACCTGGCTTTGTTTTCCAGGACACAGATTATCCTTATCTAGGTACTACCATGGATACTTATGAGGTGCTGAATCGGGAAATTCCTCAGTTGAACAAAATGGCGCGTGCGGCAGCAGAAGTGGCTGGTCAGCTCATCATTAAACTTACCCATGAGGCTGAATTAAACCTGAACTATGAGATGTATAATGATGAGATACTTTCATTTGTGAGGGATATGAACCAATTCAGAACAGACATAAAGGTGAGCACAAATAAAATCAGGTTCTTATTGCTGAAGTATTAATTAGTTTGAAGAATGATGTTTAGTTGTTCCTGAGGAGGGGCATAATTGGTAACCAAAGTACATTTTAAAGTGAACTGAGGTATACTTTTGCTTGGAATCTGTAACTCATTTGAAATCTGGGAAGTTGGGAGGCTATGCGTTACAGAGCTGTATAAACCACAGCAAGTATTTCAGAATCAAACTGTTTTCTTTTGTTCATATATTCTAAGCAACCCCGTGAAGAGGTGGGACTCAGACTATAAAGGTCCTAACCATGACTTCAAACCTATGAGTTTGGCCACATGTGCCTTTTGGAGATGACATGGATGGGGAGTGAACATGGCTAGGAGTTATAAACTTATTTAGTTGTGATCGTGTGTGTCTAGTATACAAACATTTAGTTAAATCAAAAGTGGTTTCCAGCTAATAACCAAATCTTAATTATTATGGTTTTCTTAAAATTTGAGACTAACTGGTCAGAAAATGGGATTAAACAGATGGGAATTACTAGATTCTGAAGTTCGTTGAACCGAAATGCTTTGTATTTTCCCATAGAGAAATGGAACTGGAAATAATATACTACCAGGATTTTATACTTTGACTAAGTAGGTTGTTAAATTTTTTGTGCTATTTGTTGGGCTTAAATATGAGTGTATTGCTGTAGTTTATAGAGCTTGGAACTTCCTATAAAAGGTGCTTAAGTCTAGCTTTCTAGACTTAAGTGAGTCATCCCCTTTTATCAGAATCTCAGTTGCTACACCTAAATTAGAAAGGTATACTGAATAACATTCTTAGAAGGAGAACATCTAATAGTGAATGCAATTTCTTTCTGCTTCAGGAGTTGGGTCTGAGTCTACAGTGGCTGTATTCTGCTCGTGGAGACTTTTTTCGGGCTACTTCCAAATTAACAACAGATTATAAGAATGCCGAGAGAACAGACAGATTTGTCATGAGAGGAATCAACGACCGTATTATGAAAGTAAGTAAACTCTTCAAAAAAGAACTAAAACATGTTAAATTTTACTTGGTAAACCTTGCCTTTCTAAAAAGAATAATAATTCTAGGAGTCTAGGATCCTTTGCTGCTTTAGAATTCAGAGATTTCTCATAACTCATAAAATCTAAAACCAACATATCCTAACTGTTAATAGACATCTGACCTAGTATTAATTATTTTAGGCGTTAAAAACATTCTTAAGAGATCATTACTGAGTTTTTAGCTGTCATTTCCTCTGTTTTTCTATTGTCTAATCTAGACCTTAACTGCTTTTTTCCTAGTCTCCTTGGAAGAATTAGAAGACTCATTAAAGTAGACACTTGTAAAACTTCTATACATTTTTCTCACAACAACAGAAAGCCAATACAATTAGAGTTCATTTTTACAAAGTAATTGACAGTTGGCTTTACAGTTTTAATGTTAGAAGACTAGTTAGCTTGGTTCTCGACATTCTTAAATTCAGGGAAATGTCAACATTTGAAGTGGGAGAAGACAGTGTGGTTTTACTATGTAAGGTCTTTACCTCAAAACAAAAGTCATAATACTGTATAAGCTCTCTTGTATGTTTTTTTGTAGGTGGAATACTACTTCCTCTCGCCCTATGTATCTCCAAGAGATTCTCCTTTCCGACACATCTTCTGGGGCTCTGGCTCTCATACTCTGTCAGCTTTACTAGAGCACTTGAAGCTGCGTCAGAAAAATAACAGTGCTTTTAATCAAACACTGTTTAAAAATCAGTTGGCTCTAGCAACTTGGACTATTCAGGGAGCTGCAAATGCCCTCTCTGGTGACATCTGGAACATTGACAATGAGTTTTAAATGTGATACCCATAACTAATCTGGGTAGTGTGGTTTCTAGACTTGGCTGATTATTGATTATGCTAAATTTTCAGTAAGGCTACAAAACCTAATATTGTTAAAATTCTACCCAATCATCTTGGTACTACTAGATGTCTTTAGGCAACAGCTTTTAATACAGGGTAGGTACCTGCACTTCAAGTTAAAGTGAATAACCACTTAAAAATGTTCATGATAGAACTTTTTCTTTAGAATTATAAGTGCTTTGTAATGGTAACTGCCTCTTTCCTGTTACAGTTATGAAAATGTCAGAACCAGTTATATGAACTATTATTCTACATTTTAAGGACATGAACTGGTATCTTTTGAGTGGGAGGAAGAAGGTGATATCTGCTGAAGGTTAAAAGTTGTAGCTTATTGTAATTTTCCATCATTTGATGCTGGATAAGGAGATAGCAGGTTGTAAGACCTTATCCTCCAAATGAGAAATATGCCTTCTTTAAGGATTTTGCTGGTTTCCTCATCCCTGAATGAAACAGTTAACTTTCAGAAGCGATGGGACTTTTTTGGCCAATGAGGTCTGAAATAGAGGTCCTTAAGCTGGATAAAATAAGGTTCAACTGTTTATCGGAGGAGTAAGGCCTTAATGTGTTAACCTCACGATCATTTATGAAAAGAGGAGACCAGAAGCCAAAGACCTAGTATATTTTTCTTCTGTCCTCTACCCCATAAGCTTTTGTTTAGTTTTTGTTGTTTTTTTCTGCAGTGTTTTGAAAGAACCAATTTTAGCTGTTCAATCTCAAACTCAGTTTGTCAGACTTTAAATAACACACTGCCAAATTTTGGTCAAAGTGTTAATTTTTTGGAAAAGCTTTCTGTTATTTTGGCACTGAGATATTTATTGTTTATTTATCAGTGACAGAGTTCACTATAAATGGTGTTTTTTTTATAGAAGATAATTATCGGAAGCAGTGCCTTCCATAATTATGACAGTTATACTGTCGTTTTTTTAAAAAAAATAAAAGCAGCATCTGCTAACAAAACTCAACAGATACTGGAAGTTTTGCATTTATGGGCAATACTTGAGGGTTTAGAAAACAGCCTCAAGCTATATAAAATTTTAAAGCTAAGTATTAGAGAAGAATCAAATTTGATTAGGGATTGCTTAATTGAATTAGACTTCTATTTAGCCAAGTAGATAAAAATGGTAGTTTTCCCTACATTATAAATTAATGTCACTTAAAGGCCAAGACAGTACTAATGTGCAAAATTTTACAGCTCATTTTATCCAAGGTGTGACTTTAATTCAAATTTTGCAAAATTTCCAGTACCTTTGTCACAAACCTAACACATTATCGGGAGCAGTGTCTTCCATAATGTATAAAGAACAAGGTAGTTTTTGCCTACCACAGTGTCTATATCGGAGACAGTGATCTCCATATGTTACACTAAGGGTGTACATAATTATCGGGAACAGTGTTTCCCATAATTTTCTTCATGCAATGACATCTTCAAAGCTTGAAGATCGTTAGTATCTAACATGTATTTCCAGTTCCCTGTAATTCTCTCTCTTAGTTATAGGAACTTTGTGGTCATTAAACATTTGGTGGGTAAATTCAACCACAGTAAAATAAAATTACTTCAAGATATTTTTTTTGTTGATTCAAAGGTTGATTTAAAACCTGACATGGTGTTATATTTGTGGTTTCTCTGGTCTTCTGTTTAGCAGGATAGTGGCATACATTTATAATGTTTGCTATTGACAAATGAATTTAACTTTATTCCCTATATGCATGTTATCTCCTATAAACTGAGTTCCTACAATTCGAATCTAGAACTGACCTTTTAGCTTAAAGCAGGGGAAACTTGTATAGAAAGTTGGGGGGTTGGGGGGTGTGAAGCGTATGGGAGCCGAAGCTTGCAAGAGGGTCTTTGATTATGGCTGCCTACTTACCCCTTAGTATATGGTAGTCATAAGTTAAAATGTAGATGGGAACAAGTAAGTTTGAGGCTACATGAATAAAAACTTTCCTATTCAATCATCATGATAATTAGCTGTTACAGGGTATCAGCTGTTTAATAATGTCACCTAAAAAAAAGTCCACAGGTTCAAGGTTCTTAAACTTGGTGTCACCTACCTAAGTAAAAACAGATTTAGATCATTACAGCCTCACTAAGTTGTTTCACTACTCGATCCATTTAGTCTTCACCGTGTTTTATCTTAAACCAATATTTAGGGTAGCTAAGTAAAAAGGTCATAGCTGGGATTCCTGGTTTGAGTATCATGCTTTTTCGTAGTTTAATAAAAGCTCAGTGACTTCAATGCATAATATGAATAATGGGTATACATTTTATAGCAGTAAATCTCAAAAAACTCTTCTATGGTTATGGTTATTTCCAGTCAAATACAAGCCAGTAAGTGGTAAGAGGCTTAATATTCCCGAATGAAATGTATATCTGACTAATGACAACCTGCTTGTCTTCAGATTTCTTCTGATTATAGATATGTACATTTTGACGGTAAAGGATAACATGAGTGAGCTGTCATGATTCACTATTCTAGAACTTGCATGACCTTTACTGTGTTTTGTCTTTGAATGTTCCTGAAATTTTGCTGGGCTAAAGATGGCTTATTAGATTTGCCATTCTACTGCCCAGCTACATCTTTGTAAACAAGCGATAATGCCCTTATAATTGTGTACAAACTGGTATGTGCAACAGTGGAGATTCCTATCTGATTTAATAAAATGCTTGAACACTGAGTTGTCATTTTTTAAATAGGTTTTTTAGAACACTTTTAGGCTCACAGCAAAACTGAGCAGAAAGTAGAGTTCCCATATCTTCGTGCCTGCAAACCCCACCCTCCACCTTCCCCCATTGTCAACACCCACCTCCAGGGTGGGACATTAGAATAAAGGACCCTGCAGTGAAACATCCTTACCACCCCAGACCATAGTTGACATTAAGGTTTCCTCTTTGTGTTGTAAATTCTCTGGGTTTGGACAAAGGCATAATGACACATATCCACCATTATGGAATATTACAGAATAATTTTACTGCCCTAAAGATCTCTGTGTTCGTCCTTCCTTCCTTTTAACCCCTGGTAACAATGAATCTTTACTGTGTCCATAGCTTTGCCTTTTTAAGAATGTCGTGTAGTTGGAATCACACTGTACATAGCCTTTTCAGATGGGCTTCTTTCACAGTAGTATACATTTAAGCTCCCTCCTGTCGTTTCTTAGTGCTGAATAATAACCATTGTGTGGGTATAATATAGTTTATCCATTCACCTACTATAAGACATCTTTGTTGCTTCCAAAATTTGGCAATAATGAATAAAGCTTTCATAAACTTTAATACAGTTTTTTATGTAGACAAGTTTTCAGTCATTTGGGTAAATACCAAAGAATGCAGTTGCTGGATCATATGGTAGGAGTGTTTCACAAGAAACTGCCAAACTACCTTTGAAAGTGGTGTTGACATTTTGCATTCCTATTAGCAATGAAGTTACTGTTGCTCCACATCCTTGCCAGCGTTTGGTGTCAGTATCTTGAGTTTTGGCTATTCTAGTATTCTGTAGGAGAAAGTCCCTACATGAAAGGTAATAGGCCAAGAGACAACCCTAAACAAATACTTGAAGACATCTGGTTATCTGCAAGATATACCTTCACGGGGAATTTAACACATCAAATACTAATATCTTGTGGCTATCAATAGGTTTACCTTCTTAGGCACTTGAGTTAAAGCCTTTGCAGTTTGCTACATCCTATAAATTGCCTAATGCTTAATCCATCCCAAATGGGCTGTTGACTAGTTAATGCTTTTTTTTTTTTTTTTTTAATCATACTAATGGTCAAAGTGCAAAAGGGTCTGTATTAAATACTAAGTTCAGGTATGCATGATAGACCATGTGCTGGGCTGTAAAACAATTTTCAAGCTTAAAGTTGTTGAAATTATACAGCATGTTCTCTGACTACAATGGAATGGAATTAATCAGTAATAAGATATCCAGAAAGCCCTAAGACATCAGAAATTAAACACATTTGTAAATTTATGGGGCAAAGATGAAATCATAAGAAATTAGAAGATAATTTGAATTTAATGATAATTACAACATAAAATTTGTGGATGCTTAGAGGTGGACTGCTCAGCCCAACTAGCCATGTGACTAATCTAAATTAAAACATTCAATTCCTCAAACACACTAGCCACATTTTGAGAAAGTAGAATATTCCACTGGTGCAAAGTTCTACTGGACAGTCATGGTTTAGAGGGAAATTTATAGTTTTAAATATATTAGAAAAGAAGAAACATCTAAAATCTGTGGACTAAGTCTCCACCTTAATAAATTAGAGAAAAAGCAAAATAGTCCCAAATGAAATAGAAGAAAAGAAATATAATAAAGAGCAAAAATCAATGAAATGAAAATCAAACTTGAGGAAAAAAATAAGCAAA
Source organism: Cynopterus sphinx (assembly GCA_030015415.1). Lineage (NCBI taxonomy): Eukaryota > Metazoa > Chordata > Mammalia > Chiroptera > Pteropodidae > Cynopterus > Cynopterus sphinx. Next base: position 50,620,817 of record CM057380.1, read on the forward strand.
GCCAAAATCTGATTTTTTGGAATGGAAAAAGGAAAAAAAGACAAAAGCTACCAGTATCAGGAATGACAAGGAGGTTATCACCACAGATACTATGAATGTTAAAGGATAATAAAGGTATAACATGAATAACTTTATACCAATAAATTGGGCCACTTACATGAAGTAGACAAATTTATTGATAAATTCAACTTATGAATGGCCTAGTAGAAACAGAACTTATCAACTTTCCAGAAAGAATTCTAGAGACTCAGTTTCACCGGTGAATTCTATCAAACATTCAAAGAAGGAATATCTACAATCTTAAACTTACAGAAAATAGTGGAAGAGGGAACTGTTGAGGTCAATATAACATTCCAAAACTTGACAAGAGACATAAATATTACAGATCAATATTATGAATATAGATGTAGAAGTCCTTAACAAAATACTAGTAAATTGAATCCAACAATATATAAAAGGATAATACATTATTATCAAGTAGGGTTTATTCCAGGAATGCAGGTTTAAGTTAACATTAAATCAACGTGTCCTGCAATTTTACACCTATATATATATTGCTAGTTGAACACTTGTAATGACCAGATAGAGCTTGATGAAGAGGCTATATAAGTTTCAGTAAATTCTAGTGAGTTTTGACCTTTCACATGGTGGCTACTATCCCTCACTTCCCAGACCCACAGCAGGTGGTTCAGAGGAGAGACAGTGGCCCACACTCCTGGTGCAACTTTCTTAGAACCAGAGTGGAAACAAGGGCCTTGTCATCCAAATATTGGGATTGTGTATTTTGATTGATGATTACTGCTTTTGATTGCTAAGGTACCAGCAAAGGGTCTGGCTATTGTTTTAACCCCCATGGGCTGAAGTGGCTTACACAGCATCTAAAGAGAAACCCTTTCCTTTCGGGAGCAAAAAAAATTAAAGAAATCTTTGTCAGGTCATGGGCTGACTGCAGAGATAAAAATAGAAACTTCAGTGATGACACACAAGGAATACATATTTTACAAAAATAGTTTGGAATAGTCACCAACATGGCTCCAAATCTCAGTAAGCAAGATTTAGCAGTCCCAGAAGAGTGGGAGAATTAGATTTCCATGCTCAATATGTCCAATCCTTCCTATAGAAATTACAGGAAACAGAAACAGAAAAGCATAGCCCAATTATGTCGGGTAGGGGCGGGTAGAATTTGACAGAAAACACCCTTGAGGAAGCCAAGACATTATTTACTAAAGGAAATTAAATCAACTGACTTAAATATGTTCAATGAGCTAAAGGAAACTATGGGAAAAGAAGTAAAGGAAAACTGTAGAACCAATGAGAATGTTAGTAAAGAGAGAAATTATAAAGGAACAATTCTGGAGCTATGAAGTAAAATAACTGAAATGAAAAAAGATCACTAAAGGTTTTCAGCATCAAATTTGAACATACAGATGAAGGGATCAGTGAACTTAAAACTTGAAATTATTTAGTCTGAGAAGCAGAAAAAAAGAGAATGAAGAAAAATGAACACAGTCAGAAAGCCCTGTGGGACACCATAAAACATACCAGCATAGGCATTATAGGAGTCCCAGAAAGAGGAGTTCCAAGAAGAGAAACATAAAGGAGCAAAAAATATATATTTGAAGAAATGATGATTAAATTTACCAAATCTGAGGAAAGATACAGATATACTATGCAAGAAGCTTAATAAACTCAGTGATCTATGGTAAGACACATTTTAGTCACTGAAAGAGAGAAAAGAGGAAATTTTGAAAGTATCAAAAAAGAAGTGACTCATACAAGAAAGCCTCTATAATATGAACAGCTAATTTCCTTTTGGAAGCCTTGGGGGCAAGAAGGCAATGGGACAACATATTTAAAAACTGAAAGAAAGAACTATCTACCAATAATTCTGTATCTAGCAAAGCTTTCCTTCAAGAATGAAGGAGAAATTAAGATATCTCCAGATAAACAAAAATTAGGGAGTTCATTACTGGTTGACCTGCTCTACAAGAAATGCTAAAAGGAGTCATTCAGGCTGAAATGAAAAGATACTAAGCAGTAACTCAGAGACATGAGAAAACAATAAAGAACACTGGTAATGGTAACTACTTAGGTAAATATAAAACCCAGTATAATTGTACTTTTGGTATAGTCGTAGCTTCCCTTTTTCCTATACAATTTAATAGGTAAATATATGACTATAATTATAAACCTATGTTAATGGGCATACAATGTATAAAGATGTAATCTATGTCAAATATAAAGAGAGAAGGAGAAAGATATAAAAGAGCAGAGAGTTTGTATACTTTTGAAACTAAGTTGGTATTATTCAAAGTAGGTTTTTATAAGTTTAGGATGTTAATTATAATTGCCAAGGTAACTACTATGAAAATAATTTTAAAATATATAGAAAAGAATATAAAAATAAAAAAATTATACACTACAAAAAAGTAACTATATAAAAGGGAAAGAATAAAGAAATTGAGGAGCAAATAAAATATAAGACATACATAAAACTATACATATATGGCAAAAGTAAGTCATGTCAATCCAGTAATAACATTAAATATATATGAACTAAACTCTCTTATCAAAAGGCAGAGATTGGCCTACTGAATTAACACACACACACACACACAGGATCCATCTATATGTTGTCCACAAGAGACTCACTTTAGATATAAGGACAGAAGTTGAAAGTAAAAGGATGGAAAAGATATTCCATACAAATAACAACCCAAAGAGAGCTGGGTGGCTAAATTATTATCAGATAAAATAGACTTTAAATCAAAATAGTTTACAAAGACCAAGAAGGATATTATATATTGATAAGTTTTGATACAGCAAGACGATATAACAATTATAAACATTTATGTACTTAATAGAGCCCCAAAATATATGATGAAAAAAGTGATAGAATTAAAAGTAGAAATAGGCACTTCTATAATAATTGTTGCAGACTTCAACATTCCACTCTCAATAATGGATAGAACAACCAGACAAAAGATAAATATATAAATGGAGAACTTTAACAACACCATAAATCAAATATATCTAGCAGATATTCCAACAATAGCAGAATACATATTCTTCTTAATTGCACATGGAACATTCTCCAAGATACATCATATTAGGCTTCAAAGTATCTAAATAAATTTAAAAAGACTGAAATATAAAACATCTTTCCTATCACAATGGAATAGAATGAATCAAAGAATGAAAACTAAAAAATTCACAAATATGTTGAAATTAAACAACACTATTAAACAATGAGTTAAAGAAGAAACCACAGGAAGTTAAATAATACTCTGAGACAAGTGAAAAAAAAAACAAACACGTGTACCAAAACTTAATGGGATGTAAAGAAAGCTGTGCTATGAGGAAATTTTATAGCTGTAAATGCATATGTTAAAAAGAAGAATGATCTCAAATCAATAACCTAACTGTACATTTTTAGAAACTACGAAGAGCAAACTAAACTCAAAGCTAAGAGGAAGAAAGAAATAAAGTTTAGAGCAATTAAATTGGAGAGTAGAAAAACAATAGATAAAATAAAAGAAATCAAGTTAGTTCCTTGAAAAGATAAACAAAATTGGCAAGCCTTTTGCTAGATTGACTAAGAAAAAGAAAGAGCTCAAATTATTAAAATCAGAAAAGTGAGGACATAACTATCAATTTAACAAGGTAAAGAATTATAACGGGTTGGCTCCATAGTGTAGTGGTTAGCACATCAGCTTTACATGCAGAAGGCCTTGGGTTCGTGTCCCCGGTGGAGCCACAGATCATACCCCGGTGTGCCAGGCACGCCCCCGACAAACAGTGTGCCTGGCCCCAGGCCCTAGGAGCACACCTCCCTTCCAGTGTGTGGGAGGAGATGCCCCACCTTCAGAGATCCAATTCTTAAGGGGAAAAGGCAACATCCATAGATCAGGGGTGGGAATTGGCGGGTGGGGGGGAATTAAAGAGGGGAAAAATTTTTTTTAAAATAAAGGCTTATAACAAAATACTGTGAACAATTATACACCAACAAATGGGATAACCTAGATTAAATATATAAATTCCTAGAAATGCACAATCTATCAAAATTGACTCATGAAGAAATAGAAAATCTAAATAGATCTGTAACTAATAAGGATATTGAACTAGTAATCAAAAACCTCCCAAGAAAGTAAAGCCCTATACCAAATGGCTTCACTGGTTGACCTGCAATTTTCAAACTCCTAAAAATATTGAAAAGGAGAGAACACTTTCTATTCATTCTATGAGGCCAGCATTATCCTGGCACCAAAGCCAAAGACACTACAAGGAAACTACAGATCAATATACTTTATGAATACTGGTATGAAATTCTTAACAAAATACTAGCAAACTGAATTCAGTAGTATATTAAAAGAATCTCACAATATGACCTAGTTGGACTTATTCCTAGAATGCAAGAATGGTTCAATATATGAAAATCGGTCAATATAGAATACCATATTATTAGGAAAAACCACATGATTACCTCAATTGATGCAAAATGGTATTTGAAAAATATCCAAAACCCATTTATGATTTTTAAGAAATAACTCAATAAACTAGGAATAGAAGGGAACTTCCCCAATATACTAAGGCTATATATGATAAACAAACCCACAGCTAATATCATATGCAATGAAAGACATAAAGCTTTTGCCTAAGATCAGGAACAAGAAAGAAATGCTCACTCTGCCACTTCTATTCAACATAGTGAAGAAATGCAAGTTCTAGCCAGACTGATTAGGCAAGAAAAAGAAGTAAAAGGCACCCAAATTGGAAAAGAAGTAAAATTATCTCTGGTCATAGATGACATGATTTTATGTGTAGGAAAATAAAAAATCTACACAAACATAAAAAAAGAATTAAGCAAAGCTACAAGATAAAAAAAATCAACACACAAAAATCAGTTGCACTGCTATATACTACTAATTATCAATCTGACAGGAAATAAACTACTCTATTTACAATAGCCTATTCAAAAATAATAAAATACTCAGGAATAAATTTAATCACAGAGGCTAAAAACATGTGCAGTGAAAACTACAAAACTCTACTGAAAGAAAATTTGAAAAGATATAAATAAATGGAAAGATGCCTCATGTTTATGAATTGGAAGATTTAATTATTAAGATGACAATAATATCCAAAGCTATCTACAGATTCCATGCAATTACTATCAAAATCCCAATAGTGCATTTTGCAGAAATAGGGAAATCTAATTTAAAATTCATATAGAATATCAAGGGAATCTAGCCAAAATGATATTGAAAAAGGACAAATTTGGAAGATTCACACTTCTTAACTTCAAAACTTACCAACTACAAAGCTACAGTAATCAAAATAGTATGGTACTGGCATAAAGACAGACACATAGGCCAATGGAATAGAATAGAGCCCAGAAATAAATCCTTGCATATGTGGGCAAATGATTTTTGACAAGGATGCTGAGACTATTCAATGAAGAAAGAACAGTCTTCAATAAATGGTGCTGGGAAAACTGTATATCCACATGTCAATAGATAATAAACAAACAAACAAACAAACAAATCCTTACCTTTTATCATATATAAAAATTAACTAAATTGTATCAAATACCTAAACTTAAGAGCTCAAACCATAAAACTCATAGAGGAAAACATAAGGGAAGTCATAACATTGGATTTAGAAATGATTTCTTTGTAAAAATGATACCAAAAGCACAGAAAACAAAATAAAAAAATATAAATTATTTATTAAAAAATCTTTTGTGCATTAAAGCACACTATCAAGAGATTGAAAAGACAACCAAGAGAAGAAAAAATAGTTGTAAACCATATATCTGATTATATCCAGAATATATAAAGAACAAATAAACAACCTAGTTTAAAAATGGGCAAGAGACAGAATATATATTTCTCCAAAGAAGGTATAAAAATGGCCAACAATCACACGAAAAGACGATCAACATCTTTAGTTATTAAAGAAATACATCAAAACAACCATGAGATACCACTTTGCACTTTATAAATTATGATTATTATTTTTTAGAAAAAAAATATTGGTAATTAGTATTGGTAAGGATGTGGAGAAATTGAAACCCTTATGAATTGCTAGTAGGAATGTAAAATGGCGCAGCTGCTGCAGAAAACAGTTTGGTAGTTTTTCAGAAAATTAATCATAGAATTTCGATATAACCCAACAATTTCACTCCTTGTACACACATGTTCATTATAGCATTATTCACAAGAGTCTAAACATGGAGACAACCTAAGTGTCCATCAACAAATGAATGGATAAACCACATGTGGTATACACATATAATGGAATATTCTTCAGCCATAAAAACAGATGAAATTTTGACACATGGCACCTTGAAAACCCTATGTTAAGTGGAAGAAGCCATTCACAAAAGACTGCAGATGGTATGATTTCATTTGTATGCAATGTTCAGAATGGCAAACCTACAGAGACAGAAAGTAGATGAGTGATTGCCACAGGGTAGGTGAAGAGGCAATACAGAGGGACTATTAATGGGCATGGGACTTCTATTTGCAGTGATTTAAATGTTCTAAAATTCGATATGGTGGATGGTCACAGAACTCTGTGAATATATTAAAAACCATTAAATTGTACACTTTAAAGGGTGAATTTTATAGTATGTACACTATATATCAATAAAGTTATTCAAAATTCATGACATAGATGCAGAAAAGCATATGAAAAGATTCACACCTTTTCACAATTCATAAACTCAGAAAACTAGAAATAGGAGAGAACTTTCTCAGACCATTAAAAGGGCATCTATGAAAAACCTGCAGCTAACATTCATACTTTACAGTGAAAGACTGAATTGCTCACCTATAAAATTATGGACAAGAAATGATGCCCATTTCACCAATTCTACTCAGCACTGTACTAGAGACCCTAGTCAGTGCAATAATGCAAAAAAAAAAAAAAAAAAAAAAGACATATAGATTAGAAATAAAATTGCTCTTATTTGCAGAGTATAAGATTGTTTATAAAGAAAATCCTAAGGAGTCTACAAAACAACTTCTAGAACTGTTGAGTGAATTTTTCAAAGTCATAAGAAATAGTTCATACACTACCAATTGCATTCTTATGTATTAGCAGCAGACAATGGTTAAAAAAACAATTTACAATAGCACTAAAAATATACAATACTTAAGAAAAATATCTAACAAAAGATGTCCAAATTTTAATGTTTAAACTACAAAATGTTGCTGAGAGAAATTAAAGACTTAATGCAGAAATATACAATGTTTATGGACTGGAAGACTCAATATCATTAAGATATGAATTGTCCCCAGATTGATCTATAGAGTCAACACAACCCCAGTCAAAATTCTAACAGGCTTTTTGTGGAAACTGACAAGCTGATAATAAAATTTATATGGAAATGCAGAGGACCTAGAGGAGCAATTTTAAAAAAGAAGAATCACTATTGGCCTTTGGCTAAGATCAAGTGTAGTATCTGTTATTATATGATTGCCCTTTACCAAGGATAATATAGTAAATGAGTTTGTGGAACAGAGAGATAAAATTGGAGCTTGTTCCATCTGTTTCACTCCTTGAGTTACTATTGCAATATTTCCAGAAACGATGCACAGAGAAAGGTGATAAGAAGAACAAGAACAACAAGAACAAAGTTGTGGGTATTACCCTACTTGACTTTAAGACTTATATAGGTAAAAAAGTACAGATAAAAAGGTAGATATATAGACTACAATAGAGTTCAGATAAAATCCCATCCATATAGAGTCAATTGATTTTTTACAAAGTGCTAAGGCAATTCAATCAAAAGAAGACAAGTCTTTCTAGCAAACAGTGCTGAATCAGCTGGATAATCACAAGGTAGAAAAAAAACGAACACTGACTCTCAATGCATACTATATGCAAAAATCAACTCAAAATAGATCATATACTTACATGTAAAAATCTAAAATTATAAAATTTCTAGAAAAACACAGGAGAAAATTTTGGGGATAGGCACCATAGATAGAATACAAAAAGCCTAACACACAAAAGAAAGGTTGTTCAATTAAACTTCATTCAAATTAGAAAGTTTTGCTTTTCAAAAGATACTATTTTAAAAAATAAGAAGGCAAGCCACAGACTGGAATAAAGTATTTGCGAATCATATATTTGATAAAGGACTTATATCCATAATATATAAGGAATTTACAATTTGGTAATAAGACAACCCAAATTTTTTTATGTGGGCAAAAGATTTGAATAGGTACTTTATAAAACAAGTTGTGCAATGGAGAATAAGTACCTGAAAAAACGCATCATTAGTTATCAGGAGAATACAGATGAAACCACCATGAGATACCTCTACACATTCATTAAAATGCCTAAAATTAAAAAGATTGACTATACCCTGTGTTGGTGAGGATGCTGAGCAACTGGAGATTTTATATACTACTAATAAGAATATAAAATATTACGACTACTTTGGAAAACAGTTTGGCAGTTTTTTAAAAAGTTAAATATACATCCACTATGTGATCCAGCTATTCCACTTCTAGGTCTGTCCAAGAGAAATGAAAATATGTAACCACACAAAGGTTTGTACTCAAAGAATCATGGAAGCTTTATTTGTAAGAGTTCAAAATGGAAATAATTCAAATAGCTATTGCAATGTATTATAACTATACAATAGACTTCTATTTAGTTCTGAAAAAAAACCTATTGATTTCATTTATATAAAATTCTAGAAAATGCAAACTAACCTATAGTGACAGAAGGCAAATCACTGGTTGGCTGGGTATAGGATGGGAGGATGCAGAGAGAAGTCGAAGGGAGGGATTCCAAAGAGGCATAAAGAAACTTGAGGATGCTAGAAATGTGTTTGTGGGGATGGTTTCACAGTATATATTCAAGACAAAATCATCAAGTTATACCCTTTAAACTGTGCAATGTCTTGTATATCAATTATACCTCAATAAAGTGGTAAAATAAAAATGCACAGACACACCACAGTATCTTGCTTTGTTTGCTTATAGATCTTGAATGATTCATATCTATACAAATAAATGCACTTTATGCTTTAAAGTAAAGTACACTTAAAAGTGTTGTGCATTATACATAGATATGCCATACTTTGTCTTATCGAGTCCCCTTTTAAGGAACAGCTCAGCTAGTTCTACTGTTCTGCTACCGCCTACTGTATTTAGCCAAGTAGCGATACGACTTGAAAACAATAAGCTAAGGATGCACTGCGTGTACACTACAAATGGGGAGACGTCAATAAAGAAGGAGAGACAAACAGCGGGGAAAGAATACCTCACCATTGAAGGGTAAGGCCTGCCGGTTCCTCAGGTGTAAACGCAGCTCAGTGAGCTCCAGGGGCAGCCCGATCCCATAGGTGTAGAGGAGGAGCAGGTGAAGAATCAAGGGAGCCAGTCCGTCGTGAGTGGGGTCCTGTCTCCCGCATAGCAGTGTCTGGATCGTGCATGCTGGGCCGTCTCACACGGTCCCCGCCTCGAGTCCCTGCCGCCACCGGTTCCTACTTCCACTCCCGGTGTCCGCCAGGGGGCGGCGGCACCCAGGGCCTGGATCCCCTGGCTCCCTCGGCCCGTTCTCCAGCTGGGCGAGGCCCTCGCACGGTTTTGAAACTAAGTTTTCCTTGGGGGCATGTGAGCTCCAGGGACGGCCCTCGGATCTGCGCGACAGGTTCGAGGCCCGGGCTGTTCTTGGTCCCGGGATGCTGTGGCCTGTATACGCAGACAGCCCTGTGCCTGAGGATTCCTTCAGCCATCCCTCCCTCCCTTCGCCTCAACGAAGAGGCAAATGGTCCGTTCCTGACTAAAAAAGTGTTTTGTCCTTTGCCAAATCAGATTGTCCGTTCGCATACCGGTGCTGAGCCCACACCTCCCTTCCTTCCTGCCTCAGGTCAGGCATCTTCTAGGCGTTCGGGGGTGGGGTGGGGTGGGGGGGAGACTGGGGAACCAAGCACCTGCCTTTTCTTGTTGCACATTGGAATCACCTGCGGAGCTGTTATAAACTGGGGATGCTGAGCCACACTCCAGAGATGCCAATTTAATTGTTCTGGGGTGGGGCCTGGGCATCAGAGTTTTTAAGAGCTTCCCATGTGATTCTTAAGTGCAGCATGACCGAGAAGCTCTAGGGTCCAAGGCTTTGCTCCTCAAAGTGTAGACGGAAATGCAGACTCTCAGCATGCCTTCCCAACCTGCTGAATCACATCAACAAGATCCTCAGGTCACTCAGCACACTGAAGCTTGAGAAGCCCGGAGTGAGTTAGTATATCAGGATGCTTTGCCTTGTCAAGCTCATTGCCCTGGCCCGAAGCACCACCTCCACAACTTTCTCATGCTGAATCAGTTTTTGCCTATAGTCAGAAGTTTTTGACTATGACCTACAAAAAAGAAACTGATTTCATATCAAGATGTAGAGTGTATGTGTATATATAATGAAACAAAAATGTCACAAATCAATACTTTTACTACCTTCAATTCATTCATTCATTCATTCATTCAGTAAATACTGTTGGCACTTAGAATGCGTTAGGCATTGTTGTACGTACCTGTGCCAGTCTATTCCCAAACATCCTGTTTTCCTGGACTTTACATTCTGACTGTGTGTGTGTGTGTGGGGGGGGAGGCGGGAAGAGTTGTCAGAAAGTTAAAAATATATTATGTGCACGAAGGGCATGCTAGAAGATTAATATAATAAAATTTCTTTTAAAAATTACACTTGGGAGGACTTCCAGATGTTAGTTATGTTGCTTCTTGATTTGGGTGCTGGGTATGTTCACTTTGTAAAATGTGCATATTTTTGCACTTCTCTGGATGGATGTTATACTTCAAAAAATTACATTATGATATTTTCTATTCTATTACAGTCCTCTTTTATTTTTTAAAAAAGGGCCAGTCAAAACCACTAAACTCAGTTCACCTCCTACTAACAGGTAGAAAAGGTGTTTTAAAAAATATTACTCTATTTTAGAGAACAAAACAAAACAAACCTTTAGCTCAATCACTCAACAGTATCCACCACTCTTATCCAAGCACCTGCTTGCAGGTTTGAGCCAGGCTTCCCGTCACCACCCCACAGTTGCTTTCCTTGCCCTCCTGCTTACCCCACAGTGCAACCATCTCAAGGAGGAGAATCTGTAAGGGCACCACCACAAGCCTCCCTCAAGCAGCTTGGTCTGCCTCTGCTTAGAACTAGACCTGACAAGTCCTTCTCCCTGCAGTCACTCTGCTGTGGGCAACTCTGCTCAAGTTCCAGATCTGGGAGGAGATTGGCACAGGCATATTAGAGGGTTGGGATTATCCCCACAGACACCTCCCGAATCTTCTGAGCTTTATGCTTCTAGACTGTATCTCATTTCCTCCATTATGCTCTCAGCTCCTTGGGGACAGAGCAGTCTTCCAAGTTGTCTCCACAGCTTCTAGTGCTAGAGTCACAAACCAGTGCAGAAAAGGAGACAGCCTCAGAGACATCTCCTAGCATAGTCTCAGCACTCAATGTGGTGGTTGTTGGGAACAACAAGAGCTGAGACTAGGCAGGATGGGGGAAGGGAGCAGGAGGCCTCTTTTCTGAAGACCTAAAGCTCCAGATAACCCTGCACTAAGGATGTAAGAGGCATGGATCTGGCTCTTGAGGGCAGCTGGAGGAGAAGTGAGAGAACAGAGAGCTGGGCTCCTCTAAGAGAATTACCTACCACGATGCAGGTGCTTTAACCTCTTGCTTTGTTTGATCTGGAGTTTGATTCACCAAAAGAGAAACTTGCTCCAATCAGTTGTTTACAACTATTGACCCCTTCAAATCTAGTCAGAACGAATGCTTCCCAAAGCAAAGCTCCCGGGTTTGGCGTTGCTTTGTTGTACCTTAGTGGTTCAGAGCAGACTTTGGAGTCAGAAAACTGGATTTGAATCCCGGCTTCATTACTACCAGCTATATGACCCTGAGCAAATTAGTTTAACCAAACAGAGCCTCAATTCTATTATCTGTAAAATGAGGATGATAATGTGTCCTTCATTAGGTTGTGGTGGGGATTGGATGAGAATAAATGCCAAGTGCAGGGCCTTACTCTTAGCAATTGTCATTCTGAGATAGTGTGAGGGAGGTCAGGGAGAGGACCCCCCCCTCAGATTCCTTCCCCCTGACTTTCTCCTCTGAGGCCAGGGAACAAGGAAGAAAATCATAACCTGGTTGTGCCCAGAGTCCTGCCTGCCTTAAACCTTCTCTTAGTCCAGCTAGGGTGCATTTACCTCCTGCTCAGCAGCCCTTGCTCCATGGGGAAGGGCAGCTGTTACACAAACTGTTATCAAATGGTTTACAAGAAAGTTTCCCTGCCCATCTCACAGGACAAAATACCATAAGCCAAATCCACCTAGTCCAGCCCCTGCATTGGAGTCTGGAACCCATCCACTTCTGTTGCCCTATTGTCTGCTGGCCAGGGCCCTGGGGCCCAATACTAGAATATGGGAGTGCAGAAAGTGCCATCCTTACATAGATCTCTGTTATCTGACTTTTGGGACAATTCTGTCTGGAGTTGTATTATTATTATAACCATTTTATAGATGAGATATAGTAACAGGGCCAACTTACTGCAACTATTTGGGTTCTAAACTTCACAGCCCAAGGTTGTCTTCAGTTGGGCTGGGATCTGGGTGGGCAGGCTGCACTATCACTCGTAGGCGGGGCTCTGAATTTTCTCTGGGGCGGGGGAGGGGGGTTGCAGGAGAAGATGGCCCAAGAGGGAGCAGTGCGTAAGGTCGCATTACCTTGGAGCTTTCCCTGTTCCCAGCAGGAAACGTCACAGGCCAGAGATCAGATCTTCTTCATTTAAGTAACTTTCAACATCCTCTTCCGTCCATTGGCCTTAGGGAAAGGGTGGGGGTGACCCAGGTTCTCAGGCCTCTGGGCAGCAGTTTACAGATCACTAGAATCCCTCTCTGAGGTCACTTAATGGACTGTGACCTTGTCCACTTTTCAATTCGACCTTCCCATTTTAGAAGCGGAGCAACTGAGGCGCGATGGAAGAGACTTAAGTCCGCAGCAGCTGAACCACTCAGAACTCGAGAGCGCTATTGGAGTGCTCCTTCACAGGGAGTGGTTGGTTGAGCACACCTACTCCGTGCGAACGCCCTAGCTTCGGCTTCACCTCTCCTTCCTTTTTTTTTTTTTTTTTTTTTGGCATCACAGGAAGGCGCAAGCTGGGCCTGGGGACGAGAGACCCGTGCGACGAGGAGCGGGGAGAGGGCACGGGGAGGAGGCGGGGCACCTGGCCCTTTAAGAGGGCGGACGTGGCCCCGCCCCCACGCGGCGGCGCAGGCGCAGTCGCGCTCCAGGAACTCCGGCCGGAAGGCGGGCGCGGCTGCCGGGCGGGCCGGCGCGCGGGGCCGCGGCACCTGCGGGGGCGGCGCGGGGCGCGGCGCCCGGTGGGCGGGGAGGCGAGCGGGGGACGCGGGGGCGGCCGCGGCGCCGGAGGGCACGCGGCCCCACAGCTCCGTCTCGGCGGGGACGGAGCGGGCGGCGCCGGGCGCGGCGGGCGGCGGGGCGAGCGGGCGCCGAGGGCAGCACCATCTGGAGGGGCGGGACCGCGCGGCCTTTGGGGGGCAAGCCCGAGCGCGGGGCGGGGCGGGGCGCACGGCAGGAGCGGCCGCCGCAGCACCTCCGCGGGCTGAAGCTCGGCGTGGAGGAGCGGGGGGGCGTGGGCCCGGCGGTGCAGGAGGAGGGCGGGGTGGGCCCGGGGGTGCCAGAGCGGGGCGGCCGCGAGCGCAGCCGGGGGGTGTCGTGGGGCTCGCGGGACGGCGCGGACTGGAGGCGCCCGCCGCTGAGGACCGGCGCGGCGAGCTGGCCTGTGGTGCAAGAGGAGGGGCTGGGGCCCCGCAAGCAGCACCAGGAGGAGGGGGGAGGCAGCCCCGCAGTACAGGAGCGTGGGGAGGCCCGCGCCGGCGTGCAGGAGCGGGGGGAGGGCAGCCCACGCAGACTGCTGCGGCTGCCGGAGTCCGGGCACCGCTCTTTTGAGCTCGCGAAGGGGCTCGAAAGTTCCGGGGAGCAGGGGGAGCTGTACTGGGAGAGCTGCGGGCACCTCAGACGGCAGGCCGTGGCCCTCGGAGAGGCCTCGGCTCGCAGAGAGAGACTCGAGCTCGTGGGGAGGGCACGGCCTGTGGGGCCCCAGGGGCCTGAGGGGGAGGGGCGCCTGGGGGTGCAGGAAGCAAACTGGCAGCCGGGGGTACAGGAGGGACAGGTGGTGCGTGCTGTCCAGGAAACATACCTGGAGGGGAAGGAGTCCCAGGAGAGAAAGGGGCATCCTGAGGGGCACAGGATCCGGAGGCGCAGGCGAAGGAGGAGGTGGTAACCCACAGACTGGCTGTGCAGCACCGGAATCGCTCCAGGGCCAACGTGAGCGCAAGATGTAGGGGTTTGGGAAATGGGGAACCGAAGACCTCTGTGAACCTGGGAGCGTTGGAAGCCGCTGTCCGAGAGCAGGCAGTGTCCTGCTGGATTCTCTTCTGCCACCTCAGCCTGAACATCATCGAAGCTGTGTCTGCAGGGAGGCAGCAGAAGGCAGCAGGTAAGGAAGCCCATTTCTGAGCTCGGCTGGAATTGTATGTTTGGAAGCAGGGGGACTGCAGTTATCTCAGGAAAGGGTGATTTCCAAACTTTGTTCATGCTCCTGTTCCTGGGAAGGGAGAAGCAGTGTAATTTTCACAACAGCGAGGCAGGAGCCCTCCCCCTAGTACTGTATAGCCAACTAGAGTGATGGGGCATTTCCTGAGTCTAGACTGGAGGTGAGAGCCTGGATGATTGCCAGGCCTGGGCAGAAAAGGAAGAGAGGGTTAGCCCCAGGCTGAGGGTACGAGGAAGTAGTCACCCTCTCCACCTGTTTACCGGTGCAGATAGGGTGCTTCCATGTCTTATCTGGGATGGTGCAATCCTGTCCTCAAAACACATTCCAAAAATGGGAAGGGGGCAGCATTGCATTAACAGGACCTTATCTTGTAACCCTGTTGGCCAAGTGAGCTGAGGTGTGAGTGACAGTCATTGACTTGGGCACGAGCCTGACTTGCTCCCGCCACACCTTCTTGTCACAGCTGATTAATATTGAGGGCCCAGAGCCAAGGATGAATTCTGAGCAAAAGGGTAGAGAGCTACTGGGGAGGCTTTCTGTCTCCTTGTAAACTCTCAGAACCCAGCCTGAAAGAGGTGGAAGAGGACGGGCTATATGCATTGCTGGACTCCAGGCATCCTCTGTAGCCCAGACCTCAGCCCCAAGATATGGCAGTGGACAGATGGGCGGCTGTGGTATCATGGGTTCTGTACCAGCCAGGGCCAGCTCCTAGGCCAGTCTAGAGGTAGTGTTTGCAGGGGGTGTGGGGGAGGTGGGGCTAGATTTGGCTTCTTGTCTACTCCCTCACTACCTGGGTGCCAGGCCTATTCATTCCTGGCTCAGAGGGGGGCTTGGTTGGCCAGCTTATGGGCCTCATCTGCCTAGGACTATTCACATCTTATCTGGTAGCGTATGGGTTTTTGCTTCTCTAGTCCTTGGGGAGGCAGGGAGTTGTACAGTATTACTACCTGCCTAAGGTTCTTAGCTGGGACTCATCTCTGCCCCAGCCCAAGGTGTGGTTCTGAGTCACAAGGCTTCTCTCTGAAGCAGGCAGGGTGGAGATAGTCCTCTGTTGTAGGGATCAGAGAGAGAGGAGGTGACCAGTCTTAGGCAGCAGCTGGGACTGCTGGAGGAGCCGGTTAGCCTGCCCTCGCTCGAACCCAAACATCTGTCAGGTTCATCCCACGCTTGCTTCAATCACTGCCACCCCAAACGCTCGTGCACCGGAAATCCAGGTGCTATGTGAACCATACCTGTCTCTTCTGGGATGACCAGATTAGTTCTGGCTCTCTGGCTTCAATGCAAAGAGAATTGTCTGTTCTAAACATATACACACAAGCACACATCATCCTATTTCGGGTTGGCTTTTTTGAATTTATGGTAGATGAAGATAAAAAGGACTTTTTGACAGGTCTGGGATTAGACTACTCACTAGCTACGTAACCTGGGCCAAGATGACATCTTTGGGCTTCAGTTTCCTTGTCTCTGCAGCAGTGTCCTCAGTGAAGAAGGCTCAGACTCTTTGCCAGTCTGGTGCCCACCTCCCCAGGAGCCCTGGCTGACAAATGTTGGGGAGGAAGGGTCATTGTTTCCAGATGTTTTCCTTTGGCCCTTAAACCCTTGATTAACCCCCTGTCCTGAGCTTTATTCTGGAAGATGAAGTGCTTTGGTATAATGACATATGATAAATGGAACATATTTAAAACATAATTTAACATATGTATATACCCATGAAACCACCGCCACAGTCAAGATAATGAACATATCCATTATTCCAAGTCCCCCCCAAATTTTTGGGCCCCTTTGTAATTCCTGCATCCCACCTCTCCTTTAGCATCTCCCATCCCCTCAAACAAGTGATAGACTAGTTTGCTTTCTGTCAGTATACATTAGTTCATATTAGTTAGAATTTTATGTAAATGGAATACAGTGTGTGCTCTTTGCCTGCCTTTTTTCACTCACCATAATTATTTTGAGATTTAGTCACGTAGTTGCGAGTATCAGTATTTTTTATGGTATTGTTGAGTAGTTTTCTGTTGTACATATATACTACAGTCTGTTTATGCGTTTTTGGTTAATTGCAAATAAAGCTATGAACATTTGTTTAAGTCTTTGTATGGATAAATGCTTTTTATTTTCTTTTAAGAAACAGCCAGACTAATTTCCAAAGTGATTTTACTATTTTACATTCCTAGAAGCTGTTTATGAAAGTTTTGGTTTGTCCATTTCTTTGTCAACGCTTGGTGTGATCGGTCTCTTTAATTTCAGACATTCTAAAATTAAAAAAATTTATAGTATTTGGTTTTTATTTTTAAAATTTTTAAATTTTATATTGAACATCTTTTCACATGCTTGTCATTTGTATATCTTTGGTAATAAGTCTGTTCAAATTGTTTACCTCTTCTTTAATTGCATGGGTTTTATTTTTTCCATATCGAGTTTTGAGAGTTCTTTTTAATTCTGGATACCAGCCTCTTATTGGATATATTTGTAAATATTTGTTTCCAGTCTTTGGTTTGCATTTTAATTCTCTGAACAGTGTCTTTTGAAGAGCAGAAGTTTTAAATTTTAATGAACTTCAATTTGCTGGCTTATTTTCTTATGGAAACTTTTGGTGACATGTCTAAGAAATCATTGTCTAACCCAATATTCCTATGTTTTCTTCTAAAAATTTTGTAGTTATGGGTTTTATATTTAGGTGCCAATCCATTTTGGGTTAATTCTTTTATGGTGCAAGGTATGAATTGGAGTTCAGTTTTTTTGCATGTGAAGATCCAGTTGTTCCAGCATTATTTGTTAAAAAGATTTGTCTTTCTATGGAATTGCCTCTGCACCTTTGTTGAAAATCAGTTGTCTTTATATGTGCAAATCTAATTCTGGACTCTGTTTTGTTCTGTTGATCTATTTGTCTGTCTTTATCCCAGTACCACAGTATCTTGATCATCATAGATTTATAGTAAGTCTTGAACTTTGTTCTTTTCAAAATTGCTGTAGTTATTCCAGGTTTTTTGCATTTTCTATTCATTTCAGAATTAATTCGTTCATTTCTACACACACAAAAAAACCTTGCAGGGATTTTGATTGGGATTGCATTGAATCTATAGATCAGTTTGGGGAGAACTGGCATCTTAGCAGTGTTGAATATTCTGACTCATGAGCAACATAGATCTCTGTATTTATTTAGATTTAAAAATTTCACCATTGTTTTATAGTTTACAGTGTATAGATCTTTTATATCTTTTGTCAGATATATTGTGAAATATTACATATTTTTGGTGCTATTGTAAATGATATTTTCTATGGTATTGAGTTATTTAAAAATTTTTTTTATCTTAATTGTGGTAGAATATACATAACATAAAAATTGCCTTTTTAACCATTTTTAAGTGTACAGTTCATTAGTGTTAGGTGCATTCATATTGTGCCTCATCACCATCCATCTTTAGAACTTTTCTCATCTCACAAAACTGAAACTCTGTACTTATTAAACAATAACTCCTTTCCTCCCTCCATCCCAGCCCCTGGCAACTACATTCTACTCTGTCTCTATGATTTGATTTGATTACTCTAAGTATCTCATAGGAGTAGAATCATACAGTATTTGTCCTTTGTGACTGTCTTTTTACACTTACCATTATGTATTAAATGTTTATCCATGTTATAGCATGTGCCTTTTTAAAGATTGACTAATGATCCGTTGTATAAATATACCGCATTTTTTTTATTCATCCACTGATGATTGCTCCTACCTTTTGGCTGTTGTCAGTAATGCCACTATAAGATGGTATTAATTTTTTAAATTTTAGTTTCCAGTTGTTGTTAGTATCTATAAATACAGTTGATTTTTTTCGTATATTGACCTTGAATCCTGCCATCTTGCTAAACTAATAGCTTTTTTTGTAGCTGTCATTGGATTTTATACATAGATTGTTATGTCATCTGCTAATAAAGACAGTTTACTTCTTCCTTCCCAGT
This sequence comes from Cynopterus sphinx, assembly GCA_030015415.1. Lineage (NCBI taxonomy): Eukaryota > Metazoa > Chordata > Mammalia > Chiroptera > Pteropodidae > Cynopterus > Cynopterus sphinx. Next base: position 50,639,376 of record CM057380.1, read on the forward strand.
CTTCATGCCTGTTATTTCTTTTTCTTGCCCGAGTGCACCATCTATATCCTTTAGTATAATATTGAATAGATCATTAAATTTCTTGTTTCTGATCTCCAGGAGAAAACATCCAGTCTTTCACCATTATGTGTGTTGTTTTAGATTTTTCTTGATCAGGTTGAAGAAACTCCTTTCTATTCCTTCTTTGCTGAGATTTTTAATAGGGATGGATGTCAGGTTTTTGTCAAATGCTTTATCTGTGTTTCTCAAAATGATCATAGGACTTTCTTTTTTATTTTTTTAATATGTGAATTACATTGATTTTCAAATGTCAAAGCAACCTCACATTCCTAAGACAAACTACATTTGGTCATGATATACTATTCTTTATACATATATATATAAATATATATATATAAATAAATAAATATATATATATATATATATATTGTTAGATTCATAACATGTACCTTTAACTTATCATAGTCTGCTTTCAAGTGATATTAGTATAAGCCTTAAAATTGTATTTTGTCAAAAATTATACATATTATAAACCCCACACTAATTGGTATTATTTGTGTTTAAACAGTTTGTCTTTTAAAGTAATTTAAATAAGAAAAATAACTGTTTCCCCATGTAGTTGCCATTTCCAGTACTGTTCATTTCTTTGTATAGATCCATATTTCTGTATGGTATTATTTTCCTTCTGTTGGGAGGACTTCTTTAATATTTATTGTAGTGTAGATCTGTCTGCTGATGGTGAATTCTTTCAGCTTTTGTATATTTAAAGAGTTTAGCCTTTATTTAAAAAATATATTTCTGCTTTCTGGTCCATCATCTGTGGTGGAACTACTCCTGAGATGCAGATTTTCATGAAAACTCTTTGGAGAAGACCATCACTCTTGAGGTTGAACTGTTGGATACATAGAAAATGTAAAGGCTAAGATTTAGAATAAGGAAGGGTTTTTTTTCTGATGCAGCAAAGATTGATCTTTGCTGGCAAGCAACTGGAAGATGGATGTACTTTATTCTTTGTTTGCAGCATTCAAAAGGAGAGCATTCTTCATCGTGTTGAGACTTTGTGGTGGTGCTAAGAAAAGGAAGAATCTTACACCACTCCCTAGAATAAGCATAAGAAAAAGAAGGTTGAGCTGGTTGTCTTGAAATACTAGGAGGTAGATGAGAATGGCAAAATTGGTTGCCTTTGTTGGGTGTGCCCTTCAGATAAATGTGGTGCTGGAGTTTTTATGGGGAGCCTCTTTGACAGACATGACTGGCAAACGTCTAACCTATTGCTTTAGCAAACCGGAAGACAAGTACTTTTATAGGGGTTAATAAAAGACATGAACTAAACAACAAAAAAAATAAATTTCTATCGGAATAGAATTCTAGTTAATTTTTTGTCAGTGTTTTAATGATGTCGTGCCGCTGCTTTCTCAGTTCTGTTGTTTCTGCCAGAAATCTCCTGTCATCTTTACCTGTTTCTCTGTAACATGTCTTTCTCGCCTTCCCGAGCTACTTCTTAAGATTTACTTTTTTACCACTGATTTTGAACAACTTAATTATAAGGTATGTTGGTGTAGTTTCCTTAATGCTCTTGGAGTTTACTGAACTACTTGAGTGTGTGGGTTTACAGTTTTTATCAAATTTTAGAAAAATTTCAGCCATTATTTCTTCAAATATTTCTTTTTTGTTTTTAACTCCCTCCTTTCCTCAGGAACTCCAATTATGTATATCTTAGGCCACTTAAAATTGTCTCACTGCTCACTGATACTTTGTTCATTTAAAAAAAAATTTTTTTTTCCTCTTTGTTTTAGTTTGGATAATTTGTAGTTCTGGGTCTTCAAATCCACTAAGTTTTTCTTCTGCATTATCTAATCTGCCATTAATTCCATTCAGTTTGTTTTTTCATCTCATGTAGTGTAGTTTTTATTCTAGAAGTTCAATTATAGTTTTTAGAAATAATTATAATTGTTTTAATGTTTTTGAATGCTGTTTCTAATGTGTCACTTCTGGATTGGTTTTGATTGATTGCTTATTTCCTCATTATGGGTCATAGTTTCTTGCTTTTCTGCATGCCTAGTACTTTCTTACTGGATGCCAGACAGTGCAAATTTTACTTTATTAGTTGCTGTGTATTTTTCTGTTCCTGTAAATATACTTGAGCTTTGTTCTGGGATGTAGTTAAGTGACTTGGAAACAGTATGATACATTTGGGTCTTGTTTTTAAGATTTATTAGATGGGACTACAGTTGGGCTCAATCTAGGCTAATAATTTCCCACTACTGAGGCAAGAGGTATTTGCCTGTTCTATCCAAATGCCTACCTTTTCCAGTCTAGCTAGCTGTTAGAAACAGGTACTTTTCCCAGCCTTGTGAGTACCAGCTACTGATACTTCTCCTTTGGGGTGGATTTTTCCACAGCATACTGTAGTTTCTACACATTCATGTGATGATCAGTACTCAGCTGAATATTTGGAGGAGGGACCCTTTATAGACCTCTGTGGTGTTCCCTCTTCTCTGATGATCTGTTCTGTGAGTCTCCTAGATGCTCAATTCCATCTTCCCAACTCAGGGAGTCTTTTGGGGTCCAACTAGTTCCCATCCCCGTGCTGTAGCTTGGAAAACTAACTGTAGGGCTGAACTCCTTTATTTCCTGTCTCATGGATCTTACCATTCTTTGTTTCCTGATGTCTGGTGCCTTCACAACCATTTTTTATGTTGTTTATTTTTGTTGCTGTTTCAGTCAGGTTAAGTCTGATCTTTGTTACTCTATTGGTTATAGATGAGGATTTGACTTTAATCTCCTTATTTCCATCCTTCTACCTGGTAACCCTTTCCATCTTTCAGTCCATCCACTCTAGATGTATCTCATTTTTTCTTCTGTCTCCTGTCCATGTTTATATTGTTATGGTGTTCTAAACTATCCATTCCATCACAACTTTTTGTTCTTGGGGTTGCTTTTTTGTTTGTTTTCTGTGTACCTTTCATTTAGTCAAACTCTCCAGTAGCTGTCTAAATTTCTTACGTTATCAGTTACATTAGGTATTCTGTCAAATCCATCTTTTTGTCTCAGAGTCTTGTGTCCTGAAGCAGCCAGGCTGGTTGCTTTCAATCACTGATGCTTAGCTGTCCTCCTGGGATCTCCCTTCAGCATCCTGGGCATTTCCTTCACAGTTCTTTTGTGTTGGATCAACTCCTTTCCTGTGTTCTGTGTCTTCTCCTTTGCTGGTTTACTCTCTAGTTTTGGTAGAGCACATCCTCTCAGTTATCATGAGCCCATCTGCTTTCCAGCTCCCCAAGTTTTGTAGTATTGTCTCTACTGTTCTATCCATCCTTAGGGACTTCTGCCATTCCAAAAATTTATCTTTTTTTTCACTTGTGGTTTTGGTAGGCTTTTGGGAAAGATGAAGTTATGTGCATGTGTATAGTGTACTGTCTTTTCCTGGAACCTCTATCCCCTCTTTAAAAAACTTCCTTATTGAATCTGTGAATTCATTCAGCATCCAGTATATACATAACAAACAAGACTCTAATTTATGTCAATCTTCTATGGGCCTGCATCTTGGAGCCAAGCAATGTAGTGGACAGTTGTATATGGACTGATTCCTGGCTTTGTCTCTCACTTTTTGGGTGACCCTGGTCACCTCGCCAGAGCCTCAGTTTCCTTATCTGTAACATGGGGATAATGTAGAGTAGTAGGGAAGATGTTCATTGGTCAGTGAAGATAAAGTTTTAATAAAGAACCTGTTCATAGTGTCTCCTTGAGGATCCAGACCTTGATTTCTTTATATTTCCTCCAAACTCTAGCACAAGGTGAGCATATAGTAGGTAGATGATGAGTGACTGAGGAGGAGAGTAGGGTGAGAAGTTTGGCCTGGTTTCTCCCTTCAGCAGCTGTACCTCCTGAGAGCCTTGAGCATCTCAGCTGGGTGTTGAGAAAACTGAGTTGTTCTTGTCTCTACCTATCCTCTGTGTGCTGTCTCCTAACGAAGCAGGGTCTTATAGACCCCTGACCTCACTAGGTCCCGACCTTAGCAGGCCTGCCCCTCCATGGCTGGAAAAGAATTACCATCACTCCGAACAGCTGACCACCCCGAGCTCCTGGAGATCCATTCCCTTATGAAAGGTTTTAAGTGCCATGGACCAGGCAAGTCCCTTCCCTTTTTAGGGTCTCAGTTTCTCTGTTGCTAAAATGGGTGGACAGGATATGGTTGGATTAAAGGTACCTTAAACATCTTGATGTCCCTGACATTTCTTACTCCGTTCTCTCCTGGACCCTGCACCAGATGTTCCTAGCTCTTGGGATTCCGGTGTGGACATGGTTCCTAGAGGGTAAGCAGTCCCCCATGCAGAGTAAATGTTTTACAATTCATAGCTCTTGCTTCTTTCCTCACCCCACCTCCAAGTCCCAACAATAGGCCCCTTCAGCACTTGGCCTATGATGATGGCATGGGGGTGGGGTGAGGCCTGAGCAGGCAGGCAGGGTGACTGAGCTGGGCGGTCTCTGCCTAGCCCTGGAAGAGCTCTGGGAGTGGCGGGCTCCCAGGACTACTTCCTTCCTCCCTGGGAGTTACTGCTTGGGCCTTGGTGCCCTGGTGATGCCTGGGCCAGAAGAGTGGCAAGAGGAAGCTTTTACAGTACCCTGCATCCCAGTCCTGGTGTGCACGGTGTGCATGTGAACAAGACCTAGACAACTGTAGGATTTATCTTTTATCACACTGTAGTGATGTGTATGTGTATGCAGAGGAGGGAGGATGCTCCAGGAATGTGTTAGCACTCTCAGTGTCCTGTCTCTGGGTGTCAGTGTTGGCATGCCAGCTGGTGGAGCATGAAATTGTTACAAAGTACTTTCAAGACCAAGTTGGTACATGTGGGGAGATGCTCATTTCAGTGCGGGTCTCTATCCTGGTGTTTAGTTAGATCCTTTCTTTCATCTCTAAAAGTTATACCTCCTCCATTGGAGTCAAAGTAGATGAGGCATAGGAGGGTCCCTGTATCTGGTGTGTCTGCCCCTGCTTCTGTGGCCTGCCTTCCCACCCTGCCATTCCCCTGTTCCCTCTTTCTCTCATCAAGGCTGGTATGCCTGACAAACGAGACCTCTTTCCCAAACGGTATGCCTGACAAACGAGACCTCTTCTCCTCCAGAGAAGGCAGCCTTCTTGGAGAGTCAAGGCTCTTTTTTGCCTGAGTGACTGGCCATGTTGTCCCTGGGGGTGAAATGGCTTTGTAGAGCAAAGCAGCTTAACAGGTCTGGGACGGGAGTGACTGTAATGAGATTGGCAGCCCCGCTTTCCATGAAGGTGCTTGCTTTACGGAATTTGAAATAATGGTGGGGGCAGGGTGGGGCAAGGAACAAAGCAGGGGCCAGGAGAAGGCAACCAGGCTTAATCCTGGTATCCACTGGAATAAGGCGTATCTCTCAGCTCAGTGGAAAAGAGGCCCCCTTTCTTCAGTGTTCATCACAAAGGTTTAAGTCCTTTTCAGCAAACTCTCTTGATTAGATGCTATGACAGAGTCTGACACATGGGTGACAGATATAAGCACATTATCATTTTACAGTGTACAGGCTATAGTAGAGGTGTGTGCGTAGGGCCCCCTCAGTAGAGTTATGTATTAATATGTGTTACAGGAATAGTGACCCTAAGATCAGAGCATGATGGATAATTTAAAGTTTGTAATTCTTTTGACTGCTTTCCACATGTACTATTATGTATTTTTACCAGTATTGTTTTCAAAAGTCATGTTAACACAATAACCTGGGAAGCATGGCAAAAATAACCATTAGTGGGTATGGGAATTCACAGAGGAAATGACATTTGATTTGGGTCTGGAGGGGTGTATAGGAGTTCATCATATAGACAAAGAGGAGTGTCCCAAAGAGAATAGCTCAAAGACATTAAAACTAAAGGAGAGTATATCTAAGGAAGGGCAAGTATTTGACTTGGAAGGGAATGGTTAGAGATGGAGTTGGACAAAGAGGCAAGGAGTGGATCCTGAAGGGCCTTGTATTTGGTTCAATGAGGAGTTACAGAAGGCTGTAAGTAGGAGAGGGACTTAAGATCTGTGTTCAGATGACAGTAATAGCAATAGGCAGCTATGTGCCAGATGCTGTGCTAAGTGTGCTATTCATTATCTTACTGACTTTACACTCTTTGAAGGAAGTAATATTTATCTTTGTTTTACAGATAAGGAAATTGAGGCTTAGACGTTAACTCATTTACCCCAAATTGCCCAGCTACAAAGTGACAGAGCCAAGATTTCAGCTCAGGTCTGTCTGACTTTTGATCCCAGTGCTATTAATGGTAGGAATAATGAATGAGGCAGAAAAAGCAAGATTTTGTGGCCTACTCAGTGGGAAAGCTAGGGCAGGGGTGAGGTTTGTAGCCTGGGTGGCTAGTGTTGGCTTAGGATGTTTTCAGTCAGGGTATAAGAAGCACGCATTAGCTAGGTTTAAGTGGTTGATGATGAGCTCAATTTGAACATGCAGAATTTGTGGTACCTGCATCCTCCTGTTAAGGCTGTCCTTTAAATATCTAAAATGTGAGTCTAGAGCTTCAGGTCAGCAATGGAGATAGTGCATGATGATAATTGGAGCCCCGGAAGGAGAGGAGATAATCTCCAGAAAGTGGAGCATCCACTGAGAAAGGAAGGGCAAGTTCAAAAGTCTTAGGAAATAACCATCCTTAGGGAGAAGGGTGAAGAGGCTTTAGGGCTGGACTCAGGGCCTGTGGGCTCAGCATTGCTGGTAAATATGCTTCAGCCTTTCCTGTCCTCAGGACCTCAGCTGCCAAGCTCCCCTGTGTCCAGAGGATGGAGAGGGTGTGGGCAGTCATGGTATGTGTCTGAATCATCCATCCCCTTGTCTCCCTTGGCCTCTGGCCAGCCTCCTCCCCAGACCAGTGTGATGTCAGATCTGGGCTGACCTGAAGGTGTGGGGTTGCCTGGTGCAGTTCCCTCTGGATTGAGGTCCTGAGGGGAGCCAGCTTGGCCTTGGTCCAGCTCTGCTCACAGAGGGTGAGTTGAGGCTGACTTGGCTTGGTGGGACTGACATGTGGAGGCAAGATAATCCTCTGGCTAGGAGAGGAGCTATAAGCACCCTCCCCCCCCAACCCACCCCTGCTCTAATATGTTGTTTTCCCTCTAGGGCTTAGGAAAGAGGGAGGGCAGAAGTGGGAAAGGGCTGGCTTGGAGGTGGGGTTGGCATATATTCCCAAGAATACGGTAGATTGTTTTGGAAAAATCCTCTTGGCCGGAAATTACATGTCATGTCTGCTCCTAGGTGTGGATTTGTCACTTCACTGATACTGTTGGAGAGGTTGGGGGAGGGGAGTAGACAGCTGAGGCAGGCTGGTACCTGGCTACTCCTGGCTGGCTCCCTTTAGAGATAAGCGGGCAAGTTATAAACCAGAGAGGTGTACCTGTGGGCTGGGTTACCGAAATCCTAGAGATAGTTTGGATCCTGCGGCTATCTTAACACTAAGATGGTATTAAGAGGCAGAGGGCTTACTGGGGAGGAGATAGGGAGAAAGGAGGAATGGTTTGGATCAGACCCTTCACCCAACCAGAGGAAGAAGAAGGAATGGGCCTGTTTTCTTCAGCCTCTTTTTCTCCACAGCCTCCTGACTTTGGGTTCTTGCAGGTGCTCCCCAAATTAGTTTTTGCCCTGACTTTGGGTTCTTGCAGGTGCTCCCCAAATTAGTTTTTGCCCTGGCTGCAGTAAGATGGAGAGGTGCTTCTGCCTAGAATAGACCTGGTGCCTGGTGAGGTCAGACCCCACCCCAGCATGCTTCAGGGTGGAAAAGGAGCTTGTGAGGAGAGTGAGCCTTATGGGAGCTCACCTAGTGCCCTCCTGGGATCTCTCTACTCAGTCTTGAGGTTGAGTGTGTGTGTGGGGGGGAAGGACGGTATCTCAGCATCATCTTCCTCCTCTGCCCAAACCCCAGAAGGGCTGAAGGTGCTCTGAGCTCATTGCTAAATACCTGGTACTATGGAGTCAATGGATGCTTCAGATGCCAGCAAAACAGGGTGTGCAGGAGGGCTTGAGGGCCTCGGGGCTGGAGGGAGAGGAGGAGCCTCTGCAGTGGGACTTCCTTTTCTAGTAATGGCCTCTCCCGAATGCTGGGTGACAGAGTTCTGCGTGGGCAGGTGTTGGAGCGGCTCCTCCGGCAGGGAGTGTAGGCACTCAGGGCACTCTTTTGAGGCTGGGAAGGTCAGCCCCAGTGCTGTGCCCTGAACTCCCATGCGCACAGCCTGTGCTTTTTCGTAGGGGGGCGGGCAGGGAGCTGTCCTGCAGCGCAGAGAAGAGGGCGGGGCTGGGGCGGATGCAGGAGGCGTGGCTCTCCTGGCTGGGTGAGGAGTGGGCTGGGCAGGTTCCTGCGGCGGAGCCAGTGGAGGGAGGAGAGCGCAGGGACCCCAGCAGGTGGGCTCATTCTTGGAGCCCAGTGGAAGCTGGGCGGGTGCAGGGATAAGTTTCAGGCCCGGGAGTCTAGAGGGAGGGGTCTCAGGTGGAGTAAGAACGGGCGGGGGGGGGGTGCTTCCCCTCCGTGGGCTACTTCGATGGACCCCCTGGTGGAATATGGGGACCCCTGAATCCCCAGGACCAAAGTGGTGACTGGCGCTCTGAGGTCGTGGAGGCGGCCCTTGGAAGGGCTGAGAGGAGCTGTGTCTCCGTGGTCACTGAAGGTGGGGTGCGGCACTTGGTCTCTCGGGGGGTCAGCCCGCTGCGCTGCGGAGAGGCGGAGGCTGGTTAATGGAGCCTGGGGACAGCTCGGGGGAGGGGCCGGCTGCTGGCCTAGCAGGGGAGACAGCGACCATGGCCGACCACCGAGGCTTTGAACAGCCGGTGACAGAATGGAGGCTGTTCAGTACGTGCTGGGGTGGGGGCGAGGAGCTACTTTAGCAGCCCTGCCCTCCTAGAGGATGCTCGAGGCCCGGCCCCTCAGGACGCAGGGCAGTGACGCTGCCGGTGCGGCTGGAGGGGCGGGGGCTGCGCTGCGGGATGGCTCGGCTCCCATCCCTGGCCCTAGCGCAGGGAATTTGGGTTTCATGGGGGAGAGATCTGCGTATCAGCGCCTGACGGGGGGCGAGGAGGGACAGCAGGTAATGGGGGAGGCCTAGGGGACAGTGACGTACCTGGGACCTAGCCCTCATCATTGCTGGTGAGCTGAGGGCCCAGCCTCTGCAGCAGCCTCTCAGGAGTGAGGGGTTTCTATGTTTCTAGCCCCAGGACAGGTCCTGGGGCCAGGAAGGCTGGGTAAAGAAGAGTGGGGGTTGAGGTGGAGTGTTAAGGGGGTGGGGTGACTCAGTGGTGATGAATTAATGATGCTGACATTTGCCTCAGTATCTCTGGGTCCCCTGGGATCCCAATTAAGCTGCCCTTCGGGCTTTCCTTGATGCTCCATGGGAGCCCTGGAAGCACTGCTAGGATTTGGGTTTAGCCTTTTATGGGCACTGAGTCCCTGTGTCCTGGACGTTCCTGCTTAGTGGCCTTTCATATATGCATATCAAGCCAAATGTCCCTGTTTGCTTTAGAAAATATGATCACCATATTTATGGGGCCGTTTTTCTTCCCCTTGGAGACCAAGCACTTTCTTGGCCGGCAGAGGGCAGTGGCTGACGACAAAGCGGGACAGAAAGGTGGGGGCTGCTTTCCAGGCCTGGTAGAAGGGATCTAAGAGCTGGCCTGAGCCTCTGATCTCTGACCATGGTTTCCTTTTACTCACAGCCTTCCACTTCTGTATTGCTGAGCAATCTGCTGAGGCCTGTTCTTACCAGATTTCCAAGGGAGAGTCAGGCATGGGGTTCTAGTGGATTTGGGACACATCTTTCAGGGGGTGTCTAGAATTTTTAATGTAGCCTTTCTGCTCCAGCACTTCCCGTCTTGCAGTAGACAGTGTAATTCTACTTAAATTATCCCCTGAGGTCAGGTCCCTGGGTCTCCTTCAGGGTGGTTCTTGGTGAGAGGTAGGCAGACTTCTCTGTCTGAGCTGTGGACATTGCCAGCATTTAGGGGGAAGGTTAGCTTCAGTGTGACCTCAGCCTCACCTCATCTTGTTCATTTTCTGTGACCCCAGCCTCAGACTGTTGATTCACTTGGACTGAGGGGAGGCTGCACCTGGCTGCCTCAACAGGCTTTGGGTGGTGGGTGATGGGAAAAGGGAAGAGAGACAGAATGCTGGGGTATGTCCTCCCTTCCCTCACTGGGGTCAGACCAGGAAATGGCTGTCTCTTTGGATACCTCCTTGCCAGGGAAGTCAAACACTGAGAGAGGTCCTAGAAAGAGAGTCTGAGGTGCCAACTCCCTAAAACACTCTCACCCCAGCTGCCTGCCTCACCAGCCAGCTGGGGGCTCCCAGAGCTAGTGGCCAGCTGGATAAGGACAAGAGAGCAGTGTGCAAGAAACAGGGGCTCCCTAGGCATGGCTGGGACTGGGGGGTGGGTTCTGAGGGAGCCTGAGAGAACTTCCTGCAGCTGTCAGGTGTGTCTGGGGGCTTTAGAAAGGGGGGTGTGAGCAGCTGGCGCCCTTGAGGAGGGGCAGAGGGATCATTTGTCAGCTCCAGGAACGTGGGGGGCCCACGGGGGCTTGATGGAGTTTCTCCAGTTCCCTTTAGCTGGGGCTGTTGTCTGTGTGGGTGCTATACAGGAGACCTCATGCAGTCTGGAATCTTACAGCTTGGGGTAGGGGCAATTCCAGCAGGGTCTAGGGGCATATTTGTTTGTTTTGAGGGGGTTTTGGATTTTGGCCAGCTGGTCCAGGGAGGAGATAGCCTGGGTGTTGTGAGCTGCAGACTAGGCAACCCCAGGGGAGGGGGTGGAGATTCCTCCCCCCCAACCCCCCCATACCTCCTCTCGCCCTTGGCTGGACTGCCCCACTCTGGCAGCCTGCCGGCCTCCTATTTCCGTCGGGCACCAGGGTAACAGGGCCACATTAGAGCCTGAGCCAGGAGACATCCAGCCAAGGCTGGGACTGGGAGATGGGGGAGGGTCTCTGAAGGATTGGCCTGCAGGGTCCAGGAATGACTGGGGTCCTAGCCCCCAGCTCAAGCTGTGTACTAGCCCCCAAGCCCTAGATAAGCCCATGTGGGGGCCTGCAACCAGTCTTTTTGTACATTGCTGCTTGATTCACATATCCCCCACCTTAAAATCCTAGGAGTTGTCTGCAACTGTGGGGGCTGGGTTGGAAGCCAGAGACAGGGGGCCTTGTGTATGGGGAGGCAGGGGGGCCAGTGCGGGTGGCTGGGAGGAAGAGTCCCCCCATTCCTGCTCCCGCCGCCCTCTTGGCAATGATTCAGAAAGGTCCCTTTTCAGCCAGTGTCAGAGCTGCTCAGTTGAAGAGGGAGGGAGGAGAGAGAGAGGGAGGGCAGTTGGGTGGGGGAGCCAGGGAGTAGGGCTGGAGCTGTGACCACTGCACTGGAGAGAAGACAGAGAAACAGGACAGAAGACTGCTGCAGCCAGCCCAGAGGAGTGAACCTGCTCCTTGCCAGACTAGCCAGCTGTAGAAACAGCTCTGCAGCAGAGAAAAGGGGTGCACCTTATTCTGTCCCATTTCTCACCCCTGGCGTGGGATTTGGGGGACTCCTGGGGCAGACCTCTGGCTAGTTTCCCTTCTGGACAGAACCTGAAATTCAGGAGGTGAGGTCCCTGCTCCTCCCCCCCCACCCATCTCAGGCCAGAATTCCAGTGACCCAGTCAGGGGGTCCAGCTGTGTGGAGATGCCAGCCGCTCGTCGGTTCCCTGGCCTAGAGCTCTCCTTCCCGCTCCTGGCCAGACTACGGCGAAGACTGTACACAGTGAGTGGGGTCCAGGGGGCTGAGGCAGACTGGGCTGAATCAGCTCCTCAGAGCCAGTGCTAAACTGAGGGGCAGAGAGTAGGGCTGGGAATGGCTGACCCCCAGTGAGGATTTGACAGGGGGTGGGAGGATCAGGGCTTAGTGGCCTCTCCCGTAAGGTCATTGGCAAGTGTTAGAAAAGCCTATGTGGAAAGTGTGCATGCAGCCCTGAGAGTGACACGGGTCAGACACAGGTGTGCAGACTGAGGTCTAAGTGGGGGCCTGCAGAACTAGTGACTGACTGAGCAGGAGGTGGGGGTCAGAGAGCTGCGGCAGTGCTCCGGCTTCACAAAGAAACTTGGGCTGGAGAGGGGAGTTAAGAGTGGGAGGGGACTTGTCTAAGGTCACCCTGAACTTGGTGGCAGAGATGGGACTGGGACCCTGTCTGCTTCTCACTGGGATCCCAGTGTTCTGTCTTCCCATGCGTCCCCTAGTGGAGCAGCCCTGTTGCCTGGGGTTGGAGAGCAGGGAGGAGAGCATACAGCAGAGCAAGGAGATTTGTTAGCTGGTGTTTTCAGGAAGAAGAAACAGGCTGGACTGTGCTTTTCAGGGGAGGGGCCTTTGGTTCTTGTCCAGCCCTGACCACCAGGGCGTGGCTTTGATGTGTTCTCAGCAGCAGCTGCCTCCTGCCCCCAAGGCAGGGTAGGAGTGGGAGTCTGGAGCCCTGGAACTCTGGAGGTCTGGGAAGGGAGATGAGGGAACCCTCAGACTGCTTGCCCTGATGGCAAACCCCATGGCGGGCTGAGCCATGTTGGGGTGGGGTCACTTGGCTCCAGTGACAGGATGATAACAGTGGACATGCTTGGGCCAGGGGAAGACACTGCTCAGGTCAGCAATTTTCACAGCATACATTTGGGGCTTTCTTCTGAAAAGCAGCGGTGCCCTGCCCTCGTAAGCCCACAGCCCCTTGTTTGTTGAGCATAAGTGAGTTAACACAGCAAAATGCTTAGAACTGTGCCCAGCATGTAGTAAGAGTAGTTGAAGTATGTTACAGTTGTTTTTATTACTATCTTTCTAAAATAAGATTAATAGAAACATAACCCGTTTATTGTGTTGTTGTGTGTATGTATAGCCAGTCAGCATTATGCCACCTGTAATGTGAAGGAGAAATAAAAGGAAGGTAATTATTTCATGTATTCTAATATGTCAGGACTCTGGCATAATGAAGTAATCAGATGCTAAGTCCTCCTATAGAACGACCATGAAAGCAACGTCTACAAGTGCTGACCGAGGGGAGTTTTGAACTAATAAGGATGGGTTGCCTTCGGTGACATTTTTTTGAATGGTAAACAACTTTGGTTAAGTCCTGAACAAAGCAAAGGCCAATTTTCCTTTAGGTTAAATGGTAGTTCTAAGAAAATTCAGCGTGTGTTAAAACTACAAAAGTATTCCTGTTCATACGTAGAATTTTATTCTAGGTTCAGATGATTATAAACAAATTTTTACATGTATGAGTTAAGTTGTGTGAGATTTGAGACAGTATGTGAGGCTATCCTGTGCCTTATAGGGTAACTAGTGTTCTTGTTCCCAAGCCACCCTCTAAAGGTCACTAGTGGCCCTCCAACATTGTGACAACCAAAAATATTCCCTAGGGGGCTGTATAGGCTATGTGAGAACCATTTGGGCAACAGGTTATGGCTTAAAAGTTTGAAAAGCCCATCTGACCTAGCCACCTTGGTGGAAGAGCCAGGGTTTGAGCTGAGGACCTCTCATTCCCATTTGTCCCTCTATACTACCCTGAGCTGCCTGAGAAAGTCAGTTCCTGGCACAGGTTTGACAGCACCTCTGGGAATTGTGGGGGCAGGAGGCTCACACTGGGCTTGAGCTGCAAGTGCATGCTTCTCAGTGTGACCTATGATGAGGGCTAAGGGATGAGGTCACCTCTGATTTGGGGAGGAGAGGGTCGTGGGCAGCTGGCCTTTTCCCTCTTACCTGCTTCCTCAGTGGGGATTGAACACAGGTCAAAGCCCTTAGCTCTGAGGTCTTACTTGGACAGGGATGGCTTTGGTGTCCGGTGGGTCAGGCTTCTTAGCTTTGAGGGTGCCATAGGCCTCTTTCTCTGGGCCTAAGAGAGGGTAGGTTAGAGGTCACTCACTGCTGGCCCTTTGGCTGATTGTGGCCTGTACATGTGTTTTGTTTGGCCAGCAGAGAGAGAGTGTGTGTTTCAAATTTGAATTAGTTGACATAGTTAAAAAGGAGAAAGATATAATGTAAGTGAAAACAAGGAACAAGGTGTGAATATTTGTGTGTGGGAAAAACAGTCTGGAAAGATACGTAAAATTCATTAATGGCATCTGGCTTTGGGGATGGGGAGCTAGGTGGCTGTGTGATTGGGGAGGGAATGAGACTTTATGGCTCCTGTGTGCCTTTTGAATATTTTACCATGTGCATATATTAACTTTTCAGAAAAAAATTTTAATGGCAATATTTCACATATACATTCAGATTTTTTGAAAAAATTGAAAGCTTTGACAGCTCTAGGCTACAGTCTGTTGTGACAGTGGTTGACAGGAGCTGAACGGTTCTGTCTCTTTGAGCTGGGTGTGAAAGCCCACCCTCCCTCACCCCTGCCTCCACACTCACCCTCACCCCTTCCTCTTGTCTTCCACTTGCTGTGGTCCTGGAGGTACTTGAGTGGAGAGGCCTGTGGAGCGGTCTTTGGATTTGGAGGGAGAGGCTGTGGTGATGTCAGGCATTGAGAGGAACTTAGCTAGAGCTCATCTAGTCCTCAGCTCTTCTTATGGGGTCTGTCAGGTCAGGGGAGCCCATGGATGAGTCCCAAGGGACCCTGTATCCCCCTCAGCATTTTTTAATCAAAACTTTATTTCTCTTGGAGACACTAATCGATCGTTGTCAGCAGTTACTCAAACAGCTTGTGACCTCAAGAGAGTTTGAACCAATGGGGAATCTGAAAACAGAGAGGTTGATCTAAGGTCACTCAGCCATAGATCGCAGATTTTGGGAGAGAGACCTAACTCCAGGGCCTGTACCGTATCCCAACTGCCCTAATTCTCCCCTTGTTGCTGGCAGCAAAGGGAAGCAGGTGGTTGGTCATAGGCTATTCTGTACAGCTAGTTTGAGGAGAAAGAAAGTGGTTTGAATCCTTCCCTTCAGCACCATAGTAAGATGTGGGTAAGCTTGGGGCAGGGTCCTGTTACCTCCCTTCATCTCTTGGTCCCTGACTCATTTTTCCCTCCATAGAGGCTGGGGAGCAGCAGCATGCAGCCAGAGGAGGGCACGGGCTGGCTGCTGGAGCTGCTGTCCGAGGTGCAGCTGCAACAGTACTTCCTGCGGCTCCGTGATGACCTCAATATTACCCGCCTGTCCCACTTTGAGTATGTTAAGAATGAAGACCTGGAGAAGATTGGCATGGGACGGCCTGGTAGGTGGGGACATTGGTCTTGCTCGTTGTTGCTCTCTGATCGTTTACCTCCTCTATCCTTGGGATTGCCAGCCATATAAGGAGCCCTCCCCACCTTATTCCAGGGGTGGTATAGCTGAGAACTCTCCCTGCCTACCCAAGAGTCCCCATGATGGGGTGGAGGGGCCTCAGTAGATGCCACATATGATGAGTACATGAGAACAGTTTGCACTTGCAAAGGTGAAGCAGAGTTGGAGGAGTCTTACTTAAAGCCGTAACTCCCACCTCTTTTTGTTTTTGTTTTTTCAGACATTTGTAGGATGTATCTTCTCCATCTCTTCCTTTATGCATGTAGAATTGAGTCTGTTCAGAATATCTTGAGGGGTCAGTGTCCAGGGATCATATGAAGAAGAGATTAAAAACTCAGATGGTTTCCTGATTTTCTCTTAATCTGTGTCTTTCTTTCTCACGAAGATCTGCTTAAATTTGAACCGATCTTCTCTCTCCCTGTTGCACAACAATCTGCTCTATAAGTTGAACTCATTTCTTTTCTACATATTGATCCTAAAAGTAGTGGTTGCAGCATCTAGAATTAATGGTGTTTTTTATAGGACATTAAAAACTTATTTGTGCATTCAACTTAAAATAGCTGAACAAATAATAGTGTGCTTAACCGATAATGCTCCTGTTGGCCTGGATAATTGATGTTTGATGCCAGTAACATAATAACATTTTATAGGAGAAAAACTCAAAATTTGGAAAATTCTATTACCTTGATTTACATTTTTCTTGAGAATTGGGAAAAGAGCACTACTGTTCAATTTTGGTGGTTAAATACAGCCAGCCCAGTTCAAGAACCATTCCCTAGATAGTGGAATGCAGTGACCATCTGGTTAATTGTAGCCCCTGGTTGGTTGGGATGCTTTGTTTCCTTGGTGTCATTGTCCTGGGCAGTATCTGGTGGTGGACCCACCCCAGGGGACCAAGGAAGCCTGCAGGTGTGGGCAGCAAGTCTCCCTGGGGGGCTTGAGCAACCTTAACAGCATGGAGTTACCCTTCCCTCCCTCAGGCCAGCGCCGGCTGTGGGAGGCTGTGAAGAGGAGAAAGGCCATGTGCAAGCGCAAGTCCTGGATGAGCAAGGTGGGTGGATGAGGAGTGAGACGGTCTGGGGTGGTCTTTGGTCCCACTCTGATGTCAGTCCTGAGAAACTTCCCTCATTCCCAGGCAATATAATCTCGCACTTTGTACAGACCTCCCTCCTCCAGGGTCTTATCAGGCAGGGTACTTGTAGAGCTGCCTGGCTAAGTGTCTGTCTCTGCCAGGGACAGCACGTGGATACCCTGTGTTACTCATGGCTTCATATTCCCTCCTGCTATACAGTGATGTAGGCATGGAACAGGCACTGGTTGACAAGTGTGCCATAACTTGAGCCTTTGCTCTCTCTGAGTGTTGGGGCCAGTGTCCAGCATAGGGTGGTGGGGACTGTCTGGACCCAGACATCTTTGCTTTGTTTCCCTCCTCCCCCACCCTCCTTAGTCCATGTAGGGTTTCTCTGGTCATCTGGCTTTGCTGACAGCTTTCTTCCCCAAAGTCTCCTCTTACCCGCTTTGCTCTAATTTGGGTCTGTGGAGTAGTGAGTCCATGGTTTGACTTAGTGGAAATTTGCCCATTGTCTGGAAGACAATGCAAGAGGAAGTGAACCAGCCAGGGCCTTCCCTCCCCACTTCTGGCCTCAGGGCTGGAGGGGGGTGGGCAGGCAGGACAGAACAGCTGGACAGGGATTGGGCAGCAGAGATTTCCTGGCTGTGATCTGGCAAAGGAGCTGTCTCTTGGGATCCTGTGGCCTTTTCTGGGGACACTGTCCTGGTCCCTTGCCCAGGTTTTAGGGAAGGATGAGCATTTTGGGGCGGGTGAAGGCAGAAGGGAAGAGCTATGCCATGTGTCAGGATTCAGGGGTCCTGGATCTGCCACGGCATGCAGGAGGTTCTCTGGCCAGTCAGTGAGCCTCTCCAGACGTGAGGCGGGTCTTTCTTTAGTAAGACAGTTCTGGCCACACTTGCCAGCTCATGTCACTCAGGCCATGTGGAAGGTCCTTGCCAGCTGAACATTGTTTGCAAATGTAAAGGATTCTAGTTACTGGGAGGAAGGACAGAAAAGCCGCTGGGAGGGGCCCTCAGATTGGAGACATCCCATTTAGATAAGGCTCTGCCAGCCTTGCTGGCAGGGGCCTGGCTGGGTAGATTCTGCAGCCTGAAGCCAAGGCTTTAGATGCCCAGTAGAGATGGCCAGATCATACTGAGGAGCCAGCTCTAACCTTCAGGGCCTCCTTCCTCCTGCCCCCTCACCTTTCGCCCCTTCCCTCTCCAGCCCGGGCTGCAGAGTTCTCTCCAGTCTTCCTCTTTTCTAAGTCCTCAGCTCTAGGCATCCCTCCAGAATCCCAGCTGTCTTCCCAGGCCCTTCCCCAGCAAGGCCTTGCTTTATCTGCACCCCACACATGCTCATGGTCCAACCTCAAGCTCAAATTATCCTCTCCCCTGGCAGGATGAAGGGCAGCCGACTCCCCAGGGAGGGTGGAGATAGACAGTGCCAAATGGGCAGCCCAGAGAAGGGGCCAGGGCTAAAAATGGACAGAGAGGTGTTTGTAGCGGGCCCCTCAGGCTCTTGCCGATCTGCTTGGGTTAGGGGTTGGAGTCTCTGTTGGGTAAGGGGTACAGGGAGGGATGGGTGGGGCAGGAGGTAGTGCCTGGAGTGGCTTCAGGTTGTCTCAGACCCCTCAGGTGGGTGTGGGGCCACAGTAACCATAGGCTGCATGCCTGTCAATTCGTTTCTGGCACATACCCTGAAGCCACACTGAGGCTGTGGGTTCCTGTTTTGGGGGGATGGTCAGGAGGGGTGTGAGCCTCTAGCCAGGCTGCCCCCCTGGCAGTTTAACAAAGTCAGGACCTATCTGGAAGCCTAGCTAAGGGCCCAGTGGGACAGGACTGAGGGACTGGCTCTGGGGCCTCAAGAGTTCCATCTGGCCTCTGGCTGCCTTCAAAACAGGTGTTCAGTGGAAAGCGGCTGGAGGCTGAATTACCCCCTCATCACTCTCAGAGCACTTTCCGGAAGACTTCGCCCACCCCAGGGGGCCCAGCAGGGGAGGGGCCCCTGCAGAGCCTCACCTGCCTCATTGGGGAGAAGGACCTGCACCTCTTCGAGAAGCTGGGAGATGGCTCCTTTGGCGTGGTGCGCAGGGGCGAGTGGGACGCCCCATCGGGGAAGACGGTAAGCTTTCTGGGCCCTGTGAGGCGTGGCAAAGGGCCAGGCACCTATGCCTTTGGAGGTGGATTTGTCCCTCTGCTGCGATATGAAGGGTGTTGGGGACGGGTCGCAGAGTGGCTCTCCCTGGAGTCCATTCAGGTTTAACTACGTATGTCTGTTTCTTTCTTAAATTATAGAAATTATTTACTTATAAAAGTTTGGAAGCTATTTAAAAAGCAAGAACAAAAATGCCTGTAATCTCACCACTCAGAAGAAACACAGTATTTCTGCCTTTTTTTCCTCTTTAAGTATTTTGTTGAATTTAGTTAAGATCCAAATTTTGGGTATAACTTTTAAAATCTTGCCTTTTCTTTTGGTATTTTATTTAAAAATTTTTCCCAGAGGAGTAGATAGCATGTATATAATAAAACATACAGTACTTCGGTGAATAGTTCAGTGAATTTTTACATATGCACAGGCTCAGGTAGCCACACCCATATCTGGATATACAACATTGCTGGCATGTCAGAACCTCCCTCCTGCTCACACTGAGTAGACCCCTTCCTCTGGGGGAAGCACTTCTGTCACCCTAGATTAGCATTTTTACATTATATTTAAAGCATTTTTCTTTTATAGTGAAACCATTTTTAATATTTTATAATATTTTAGTGTGCTATCATCATACTGGTCATCTCTTGCCTAATGGTTGGCATTTAACATAAGCATTCCCTGAGGAAGGGAGATCCAGTGCTTGGCCTCAGGGTCAGCCAGCTGCCCTCATCCAGCCAGGCCAAGGTACCTGTGGCATACTCACGCACTCAGATCTGAGCATATCTGAGGCCAGGATGTTTGAGCTGAGTTGGGGGGAGAGAAGGTTGGCTCAGTATTGGGGACTGGAGCCTGTCTTGACTCCCTGCAATCCCCACTCGGGGCAGGTGAGTGTGGCTGTGAAGTGTCTGAAGCCCGATGTGCTGAGCCAACCAGAGGCCATGGACGACTTCATCCGGGAGGTCAATGCCATGCACTCACTTGACCACCGAAACCTCATTCGCCTCTATGGTGTGGTGCTCACGCCACCCATGAAGATGGTGAGTACTGTGGGTGGGAGAGGCCTGTAGTCTCTGCGCTCAGGTCCGTCCCTCCTCCTACCTGTGCTGTGATTTACTCCTTATATCCTGGTGAAGGTCTAAGGTCCCCCTGCTTTGGTCCCCAACCTGATATGCCAAAGGGCTCACAGTGGTCTAGCCTGGTATTGACTATGCCTGCAGGAGCCCATGTCCACATCTGCATTTTGCTTGTGTTTATTGGCAGAGAGTTGTTTCCATAGGAGGAGCTGGCCTTAGAGTTTAGTGCTTGAAATTTCTAACCTGAGCCTCTTTGGGTTATTTCTCTGGGCCTCAGTTTCCTACATTGGCTAGAGGAAGAGGTTTGGGAAGCTGTAGGACTCCTAGAGGTCCCCAGAGGACAGTCCAGGAAAGCATCGAGCATGACTCCAGTAGGCCCTTAGGAGGAGACTGGGATCCCAGCACAGAGGGGCAAGACTCAGCCTCACTTATTCCTCCCGCCACCTCTGACTTCAGGTGACAGAGCTGGCGCCTCTGGGATCATTGTTGGACCGGCTTCGCAAGCACCAGGGCCACTTCCTTCTGGGTACTCTGAGCCGCTACGCTGTTCAGGTGGCTGAGGGCATGGGCTACCTTGAGTCCAAGCGCTTTATTCACCGTGACCTGGCTGCCCGCAATCTGCTGTTGGCCACTCGAGACCTGGTCAAGATCGGGGACTTTGGGCTGATGCGAGCACTACCCCAGAATGACGACCACTACGTCATGCAGGAACATCGAAAGGTGCCCTTTGCCTGGTGAGGGGCAGGCGACTTGGGCTTACAGGGTCTGCACTTCACCCTGTCCCACCCTGGTCCCTACACACCCAGACGTCAGCTTCCAACGCCTCAATATCCATAGCCCTTGTCTCTGCTACCCTTCTTGTGTTCCCCTTCATTCACTCATCCATCCAGGAACTTTCACATGCCAGGCACTAGACTACATAGGAATAAGAGCCATGGGGACTCAAAGGTTTCTTTGAGGACTCAGTATTAAGTTTCTGAACTATCAAGAGAAGTTAGCCAGGCAAACTGGTTCGTGAGCATGTTCCAGGTAGAGCTAGTTGCAGACAGGGCTTCTTGACTATGATTGGGGATATTCACCAGCACAGGAAGTGGTCCTTGGCTCTGCCCTTCCCCTTGTGTGAGCCAGTCCTTGTGCTGAGACCAGCATGGTCCTCTGGTGTCTAAGGCACCAAAGAAGTATAGTCCCCCTGCTTTGGGATGGGAGGAGTTCACCCAGTTCAGCTTGCCAGAAAACTTCTAGTCCATGAAATATGGTTACCCTACTTAGTAACTAACTGATATCTAGGGGGACCATACATTCTGGATTATGCCTGTCATCGTGGAGTAATTTATAGTACTGCCTTTCATACTCAAGCACCCTGGTTTGGGTAGTAAATTATAAAGTCACCTATTTCTATGCAGCCCCCTTGAAACAACTCCGAGGTGAGAAGATTATTGTTACTTTGTTTCACAGATGAAGAGCATGAGGCTTAGAGATCTTGAGTGACCTTCCCTGGGTCCTATCCCTTTGAATGCCTGGGCTAGCTCTCCAGTCCCATGAGAGATCCTTTGATTCTCTATCCAAAGTGGCTTCTTTGCTTTTTATGCCTCAGCTACCCTGGAGTGCCCCTTTGCCAGCTCCACTGCGATGGCGGTTCTCCTCAGCCAAGGGGGCATCCTTGAGGGAGTGTGCGGATGTTTGGGTGAATCCATTGTGACCGTTTCCACACATTTTGGTTTTTCCCCAGGCCCTATCCAGATTTCCCACCCACACCTTCCTGCCGAAATGACCCAAATGCTAGGATCCTGCCCAAAATCTGGAAATTGTCATCTTCCCACCACAATTAGAAAACAGCCTCAGCTCTTATCCCCCTGCCTCCCCCCCTTACCCCTCCTCGAGTCTCTGACCTTCCTTTCCTTGCTTCTTTGAGCTTGGAGCTTCACCTTCTTCTGACCCCAAGCCACATGTGGGTAAAAGCCCTGAGCATAGATGATTTTCTCCAAGTCTATGGTTTACATAGTCAAGATGTCCTGCCCTGTCCGCTTCATACCATGTTCCTAATACCTGCTGTTGAACCTGGTACATGAGGCACCAACATGCTTTTTGAATGAACATTTTATGTCCTTTGGGGCAGTTGTGGGTGGGGGTACTCTGAGAGGCCTTCTGTTTGACCCCTGCTTCTGCCAGGTGTGCCCCTGAGAGCCTGAAGACACGCACCTTCTCCCATGCCAGTGACACCTGGATGTTTGGGGTAACATTGTGGGAAATGTTCACCTATGGCCAGGAGCCGTGGATTGGACTTAATGGCAGTCAGGTGAGGGGGCGGGGATGTGCCCCTCATAGGTGGGTAGTGGTTGATTTGATCCCAACCTGGCCCTGCAAGAACTGGCTTTTACCTGTTGTAGTCTTGCCCTCCACACCCTATATCTTCATGACCCCTCAGCTGAGCAAAGACAAGGGCCCCCAGTGGTCAGGAGGACAGGTGGGGGCTTGCTCTTATTCTTAGCCTTTGCCACAGCTACCTCTCTGGAGTCCCCAGACCCAAGGATAAAGGTCAGAGGTACAGGCATCTTTTGGGTGCAGGCATGGTGGCCCAAGCTCCAGCTGCATAGGCTGGAGGGAAGGTGGGAAGTGAAAGGCTGGGTGCTGTGTGTGTCCTCAAACTGCATCACTGTCTCCAGATCCTGCATAAGATTGATAAGGAGGGGGAGCGTCTGCCCCGGCCTGAGGACTGCCCCCAGGACATCTACAATGTCATGGTCCAGTGCTGGGCCCACAAGCCAGAGGACAGACCTACCTTTGTGGCCCTGCGGGACTTCCTGCTGGAGGTGAGGGCAAGTCTGTCCATGGGGTTGCGGTGTCCAAGCAGGGGTCTGTCTTAGTGTGGGCAATGACATGTCTCCGCTCTTAGGCCCAGCCCACTGACATGAGGGCTCTTCAGGACTTTGAAGAACCAGACAAACTGCACATCCAGATGAATGATGTCATCACCGTCATCGAGGGGAGGTAGGGAACATGGGAGTTGCACCTGCCCGGTCTTGAAGTGTGCAGGGTGGAGGGGCTGGTTGACCAAGAGCTCTTCTGCATCCACAGTTCTTATGGCAATGCATAGGCTATGGTAGGCCTGAGCTGTGCAAGGATGGGAGGGCAGGCCTGGATTTGCCCCTGAGTGCTTGGGGTTAAGTACACATGCGGTGCTCCTGCTTTGGGGATGTTTTCCTGCCTACCACCACCTCCATCACCCTTTTCTCACTCTGCTCCAGCCCTGGCTGTGTGGGTCAGAGCCAAACTGCCATTATGGTGAGGCAGCCAGGCCTCAGGACCACAACTGGTGTCTCTGGAGCGCCTAAACTTCCTCCTCTAATCCTCTCCTTCCCTTTTCCTTCCTGCCTCCTCCCAGGATGAGGACTCTTGACTTTCGACAGGGGCATAGTTCAGTACCCCAAAGCCATTTCACCCTATTTCTGGCATCTCCTGCCTTCCCATTGGGCCTCATTGCTCTTGCCCAGGGCTCCCCTCCATCCTCCGCTGGGCCTCTCACCCTGACACCTCTGTCCCCAGGTTCCCCTTGCAGGACTTAGTTCTTGACCCTTTCCTCCTCTTCACACCTTGCAATACATGTCTATCTACAGGCAGCATCTCTGGCAGCCCCTAAAAGCTCCTGCATGGAGCCGTTCCCCCCACCCTCTGTTATCTGTGCCTCAGGGTATCTGAGGAACTGGTTGGGGCAGGGCAGGCACCAGGTCCCTTTGGAGTAGGGGGTGAGCGTGGAGCTCTGGAAGAGGAAGGAAGCAAAGGTAATTCCCTGTACTGTCAGTGACTCTGACTCAGAGCCAGCAGGAATGAGGGCCAGGTTGCTTCCCACAGAGCCCTTTCTGCCTGGACTTCAGGTTTAGGGGTCTGGGCCTTTGGTTAAACCTTGTGCCACAAGTGGGGTTGGTACAGGGGAGAGCTTCTGGGTCTCAGTCAATGGTGGAGTTAGTCCTGGAACCTAAGCTGGTTATGGAGAAATGAAACCTGCACTGCTGTGGCCCCAGTACCTCTTCCCCAGGCCAGGGCTCCCCTCACCTTTGGGCACAGTATCTGGGAATAAGAATGATATACCAACAGCTTAGTGGCAATAGACAAAAGCAGAAAGCTTTTAGAAGAGACTTGGAGGACGGGAAGGGATATAGTCTGTGGTTTATGAGCTGAGGGGCCAGGGAAGGGACTGCAGGCCTGGAACTCTGGGGGAACATTCTGGAAATAGGAAGATTAGGGGTGAGGGCCCCTCTGGAGGTGCATGTTAGGACCATAAGCCAGAAGTCTGGGTCTACAGCCATTCTCACATCCAGGAACCAGAGAGCTTTGGACTTGACCCCTCTGTGCCCTATAGTCCCCAGGTCTTTACTTCTCTCACCCCTTGCTTTCAATGGGGGCCTGTGTGCCAGGGCCCGGTATTTTCCAGGGGTGACTCAGGAGCTGCTTATTTTTCAGGGGCGTGTGTCTCTGGAGCTAACGCCCTGGGTCATGTCTGGAGTTAGGCAGCAAGGGGAGGGGTCAGGGAGCCCTCGTCTTGGGAGGCTGCTGTGGGCATGTGCCGCCCTGCCCTTCCGTCTCAGGCTCCTTGCTGCCTGCCAGAGTGGGCATTCTGGGCTGCTCCTCCAGGGCCACCAGCTGACTTGGACCACAGTGCCTGTCCTTGGTCCCTGGAACTGCTCAGGATGTGGGAGGTGAGGGACAGGAGGCCATGACAGCCGGTGGAGCTTTGGGAGTGGGCCTGTGTGTCGGTGGTACCAGAGTTTTAACTCTGCCCCCTTGTTTCCATGGTGTCCGAATCTGTTTGGCTGGCTCTGTCTCCATGTCTGTGGGTCTGTGGGTGTCCCTTTGGGCCTGGGTTTGTACTTGTGGGTCCCTGGCTGTTTCTCTGTCTCCTCCTAGTCTGGCTCTGAGCTCTCTCCCTGTCTGTGCCCTTCCGTTGGTCTTGGATTCCATCTGGCAGAAGCTGTCTCCAGCATGTGTTTCCTAGTCCAGTGTCTGGGAACCCCTCCTTGCCCCTGGCTCTGACTGGTTCTGAAGGCTCAGTGCTGCTTGGGGTACCAAGCACTGGGCCCAGAAACACTTCCCTGTTCTGTGAGTCAAGCTCCTGAGGCTCAGTTTAGACAGGAACAGACGATGTCTGCTCTTTTCCAGGGGGTCTTACTTGGAACCTGGGATGGCTTGCAGCACTTCCATCTTCTTTGTTTATTGAGTTGGAGAAGGGGGATACAGGTTTTTGAAATCCTTCTGTAGGTCCTTAGCCTGTCCTGGACCCGAGAGCCTCTGCTTCCTGTGGTAGGTGAGGGAGGAAGAAGCAAGGGTCTATGTTCCTTGAGGCCAGGGGCTGCCTGGGACACCCAAAGGGAAGTGGGTGGGGTGGTGTTTTGAGCAAAATGTTTAAGCCACATTTGTCAGCCATTTCTGGATTAACTTAGGCCAGGACTGGGACAAGGGGCCAAGATTTCAGAGGCTGGTCCCCAGTGGAGTTGGGACATCCTTAGGTAGTTCTCAGTCCAGGCGTTGGCTTCCTAGGTGCCACTTCACATTTTGCTTATTCCAGGACACTGACAGGCAGCAGGAAATAGAAAGTTTTTGCTGGAGGTGCTGGGCCCTTTCCTCACACCCTAGGGACTCTCCTTCTGTGTCTTTGTCTATCTTTGCTGCAGTGACTGTTGGTTGATGTGGTGGGCCTGGCTCTCCTCTTGTTGCCATGGAGACTCTGGCCTGTTGGAGGGGGAAGAGATGGTGTGACCAGAGCAGGCTGATGAGAAGGACTGGGCTTGGTTCTTTCTGGGCTTCAGGTAGCTTGGCTCCACTGAGTCTCAGAAGGAGACAGGTGGGTGGGCCGTGCGACACAGCTTTGACCATCTTATTGGCTATTTCAGGAGTTAAATTTGAGCCTTGTCAGGGTCAGTGTGCTTGGGGTGCAATCCCCAACGGGCTTCTTTCTCACACACACGCTATACTCTTGACTCCCACTTCCAGGAGCAAAGAAATTTTTGAGGAGGAGTGTCAGGACCCCCAGCAGTCATGGGGGCTCTCGCCTCAGCCATACTTGTAATGAAGGGAGGTGGGCTTGGTGTCCCTTCTTGTTCTCAGAAGTGGCTCAAAGGAGGCTCCCATGTGAGGAGCTTGGCTGTGTTGGCAAAAAGAAAGGAGGGGAGGGAGTGACCTCCTGCTGGTCCAGCTTAGCTGAGGGGTCCACACAGGAAGGTCATGGTCTTGGCCATGAGTCCATTGTGCCCTGCACTGCATGTCTGCCTCAACTGCATTTCTCACCCCAGTTAATGAGCACCTCTGAAGAGGTGTGGAGAGCAGAGTCCAGTGTCCATCCCTGGGGTTGCTGTCTGAGACAGATCTATGGAGGGGCTCTCAAAATCCAGGGATTGTTGGGGGAGGGTAGCAGCAGGGTACCTTGGTGCCGAGCATGCCTCCCACCCTCTTTTCTGATGGCCCTCAACCTCAGCTGGCCCTGGAAGGTATAGGGACAGCATTTTTCTCCTTGGAATGGCCCTGCTATTTTCAGATGGGCTTTGTCCCTTCCTGGGTGTTGTCCTCCTCTCTTCTTCCTTCCTTTCCTGCCCTTCCCACCCGGAGGGCAGGGTGATAATCACAGGGTTGCTGTGTCTGTGGTGGGCCAGTCAGTGACCTTGTTTACAAGGAGGCTGGGCTCCTATCCCTCCCCTGCCTCACTTCTCAGCTTCCCAAGGACTGCTGTGCTCGTGAGGTTCAACTTTTGGTCTCTGGAACAGGTTGTTTGGGGGTCACGATGCCCCAGTGGGCTGCATCACCTCACGGTGGGGGTCCTGGTGCTCAGACCTTGCTGCCTCCTTCCAGCCTCCAGTCTCCCCCAGTGTCTCCAGTCTTGCTGCAGTTTGGAGACCTCTCTTTACGCTTCTGGCCGTGGACAGGTGGCATGCAGGTGTGGGGTATTGACAGGGCTTGTAGGTTGGTGCCACATGTGTCCACCACAGCAGCATAAGGCTGTCACCAACTCTTCCTTAGCCCACATGTTGCCCACATTGTCGGGTGAGTGACCCCAGCAGCAGACGGAGGAGCCTCGTGGCTTGTTGGTTATTTGGCATTTGAAGCATCCAGGAAGGTGCTCTGTTTTTCTTTGCCTGCTTGTCCCCATCCCAGGGGCTTAGACTGCCTGACAAGTTGTGTGTCTGTCTGCAAGCAGAATGAGGGGCTGGTAGTCCAGCCATACTCGGAGGCCGGCTTCCCTTCTCGCCCCTTATTTAAGACAGGATTAGAGCTCTTTCCAAGGAGGTGGATGGGACAAGGGCGAGGGTCCCACAGCCCTACCAGGAGCTTGTGAAAGGCACTGGAGACACAATAACTGGTGACATGAAGGCACAGCTTGCCCCAGGTGCTTCCAAAAGCATGAAGGAGATAGGTTGTGTTTGAAGGGCTTGGCCCCAAGCCTGGTACCAAGACCGTGGTGTTCTCTTGGGCCCCCAAAGCTCATAACTCTCGGTACTGGGCTGGAGAGTGAAATCGGGTGGACAGAAGAGGACCGGGCTCCAGTTCTTGTCAGAGGAGGAGGGAGGCAAGGTGATATTTGAGAAGGGTTCTGGCTTTACAGACGAACAACTGGATATGAATCCTGGGTGGGTTTGCTGCAATCTTTCTGGTAGGCAAGTCATGTCACTTGTTTGAACCTGTTTTCTTATTTGTAAACTGTAGGAAAAGCTGTCTCACCCACCTAGGTATCTTACAGTGAGGCTGTGTGCCAACAGCCACGTCCTGTACCGTGGGAGTAGCTGGGCTTGGGGGGCTGCTAGGTGGAGGCTGGCTGATGGTGGACCACCCTGGTCCTGGGGCCTTGACCCACATGTTCCCTTCTGCCAAGGTGGTAGGATGTCATAGCTAAAGAGCTTGGTATGGAAAGGGTCCTGCTTCTTGGAGCTGTCACACCACACCCTGGTGCTTACCATGTCATCCCTGTTGGGCAGGGCTGAGAATTACTGGTGGCGAGGGCAGAATACGCGGACGCTGTGTGTGGGGCCCTTCCCTCGCAATGTGGTGACCTCCGTGGCCGGCCTGTCAGCCCAGGACATCAGCCAGCCCCTGCAGAATAGCTTCATCCACACGGGGCATGGCGACAGCGACCCCCGCCACTGCTGGGGCTTCCCGGACAAGATCGACGAGTGAGTACTGGGCAGGGCCCCGCCTGGGGATCTGCGGCCCGCAGCCCCTCCCCGGGCATGCAGGCTTCCTAAGTCCCCATTGTAACCAGAGGGTAGAGGGTCTCTTTTTGCCCAGCAGCTTTTTCCTACCAGCAGGATCAGGATTTGGACAAAGGAGGGTCCCACACTTACATTTGGTGGAACAGCCCCAAGGGCTACAGCCGGAAGGCCCCTTGGCACGCTCGCCTTGGGAAGCTGGCCTTGGGAGCAGCTTTTGGAAGCAGTTCAGTGGGAAAGCCTTTTTCATGACTCCTGTCGTTTGAGTAGCAGTCTCCCTTCTCTTGCTGGTAGTCGCGAGCCTAGGAGATTGGAACTTGCCCTGTCAGGCCCAGGGGTACAAGTCACAGAAAGAGCTCCCTGTGGGGGGACTTCAGAGCACACGTTAGGCAGCAGCTCAGCCCTGCCTGCTGCTCACTCTGCCTAGGATAGGAGTTCAGTCTCCTTTAAGTGAAAGGATGAGGTCACTGGGGGCATCTAGGGAGGAGGCAGAGAAGAATTAGTCACTTCCTGGGTGCCCTGCCCCTGGATTCCACCTGGCAGTTCTTCACGCCAGGCCTCCATGCCTCTGCTGGCTGTTCTCGGCAGACGTTGTTCCTCTGACTTCTGACACTTTTCTGCCCAGAGGGCCATGGTGAAGCAGACCCTTCCCTCGTATGTTCCCACACACCAGAGCACTAAGCTCTGGGAGGGCAGCCCCATGTGTGTCTCTCCTAGGGCCTGAGAGAGTTGGGGCAGGAGAGCACAGACACTTCCAGAAGGAGGCCCGGTGCCCTCTGCCCTGCTCCTGGCATGCCGTGGCCAGCCCAGCCCCATTCCTCCAGGCTTTAATCAGCCACAGTGACTAAGTCCCAGATCCTGACTGTCGGCACAGAGTTGAGGGTGAATTGGGAGCAGAGCGGGTGCCTCCACTCCTGGCAGTAGGGTTGAAGGGTGCCTCCTGCCCACCCTGACCGGGGAGTGCAGCCGGATGCCTCTGGGCCTGGCAGCAGAGAAGAGTGTGCCAGCAGGTGGCCGCCGGGTGTGGGTCGGGGTGCCGTGGCGGTGGCAGAGGGCCAGCTCTGCCCTTGTAGGTTGTTCCTGGAGCCCCTACAGCCATAGGCTTTTTCACCAGCGGTCAGGAGCCCTTTCCTGTCCCCTCTCCACAGCGCCCTCCGCTGGTTACAGTGTTGCTCTGTAGAAGGGCGCTGCTGGGAGTCAGAAGTCCTGTGCTGCAGGTGCTCATCTGTGAGAGCCTCGGACAAGGTGGTCCGTTAGATGCCCGAGCCCACCAGACAGGCCCAGCATCTCCTCCAGAGGCTTCCTCACTGCCACCACTCTACAGTGGTCGCCCGCCGTCTGACCTGGTTCCCTCCCCACAGACTATATCTGGGAAACCCGATGGATCCTCCGGACCTGCTGAGCGTGGACCTGAGTGCCTCCCGCCCAACTCATCATCCGGGAAGGGTGAAAAGTAAGAGCCCCCCGCTCCCTGGTGTACCCTAGTTCATCGGCTGGCCAGGGCCACTATCTCCTCAGGCCAGCCCTGAGCTGGCTGTTCTGGCTCTGAGATGATGGTTGGGTCAGGGCAGCAGGGGGACAGCTGTGTCCCTGGCTCCAGCTGGGTGTGGGGTGGAAGATGAGAGGCAGCTGTATCCGCCGAGGTGGGCATCCTCGGTCAGTGCTGCGTTGGCCTGTGGCCTCAACTCTCTCCACCCTCATCCTTCTCACCATGCTCAGAGCCTAGCCCTTCCTTACCCACCCTAATCCCACTATCCTCTCCTAAGCCAAAACTACCCCACAGGCTTCATCTTGGCCAGGAGCCTCATCCACCCCCTAGATCCTGGGCCTGTCATTCCAGAATATGGTTTTCCCCATCCTGCCGCCCCATTGCTTCCCATTGCTCTTGGGTTTGTACACTCACTCGCCCCTATTCACTGCGCTCTCTCTCTTTCTCCACGCTCTGCCCTCTTGTCTGGCTTTTCTTCCTCCCTTGTCCTCTGTCTGTCTTGCTCTTCCCCTCTCTACTCTCTGCATGGCCCTTCCTGCAGGGGAGCCTCCACCTCGCCCACCTCAGCCTGCCATCTTCACTCAGAGTAAGTGGGGCTGCTCTCAGTGCCTTGGCCCCTGCCCCCTCTCTCCTGTCATTCCTCCTCTCATCCTGGAAGGTACAGAGTCCTGGTGACTGAGTGGATGGGAGGGGAAGCGGGTGTGTGCTGTGAGCTTTAGCTGGCCCAGCATGCTTGCCTCTCCCCACCCCATCCCCCAGAACCTGGGCTTCTGGAGCAACTGTGTGGTCCCGGCGCCCACCTGTGCCCCTCTCTGCCATTGCCTGCCTGCTTCATTCCCTTTGGGACTTGGAGAGGCTGGCCTTCCATAATGGTGGGTCAGGAGTACCTGTTGCTCTTATTGGTGGGGTTGCCCATAGCCCCTGCCTGCACTAATGGTCTCCTGTGATGGGGGGTGGGGTAAGGGTTACTAACCAGGGGCAGGGGCATTTGGGGTCTTATACAGATGGAGGGGGCATCAGAAGCAGGCGGGTATGGGCTTTTGCTTGCTTTAGCTGCGATGGAGGCAGGGGCTCACCCACCACGTAGATGTCTGACAGTGCCCAGAGCAGGCTCTCCCCTCCTGTTTGGACGGGGTCAGTGTGCGCTGAGAGTTTGACAGCTGCGAGGGCTGATCTCCGGGGGAGTTGGAGACACTTGGCTTTTTTCCCATTCCTCAGCTTTCCTGTCCGCCTGCCTGACACTGCCTCCCTGCCCGGGTTTCCTTTCCATTGCAGAACCAACCTATGATCCTGTGAGTGAGGACCAAGACCCCCTGTCCAGTGACTTCAAAAGGTTGGGCCTGAGGAAGCCAGGCTTGCCCCGTGGGCTCTGGCTGACAAAGCCCTCGGCCCGTGTGCCAGGCACCAAGGCAGGCCGCAGCAGCGACAGTGAGGTCACACTCATTGACTTCGGTGAAGAGCCTGTGGTCCCTGCCCCACGGCCCTGCGCGCCTTTGCTGGCGCAGCTGGCCATGGACGCCTGCTCTTTGCTAGACAAGACCCCACCGCAGAGCCCCACTCGGGCACTGCCCCGGCCTCTGCACCCCACGCCTGTGGTGGACTGGGATGCGCGCCCACTGCCCCCGCCTCCCGCCTATGACGATGTGGCCCAAGATGAGGATGATTTTGAGGTCTGCTCCATCAACAGCACTCTCGTGGGCACAGGGGTCTCTCCTGGACCCAACCAGGGCGAGACCAATTATGCCTTCGTGCCTGAGCAGGCGCGACTGCTCCCACCCCTGGAGGACAACCTGTTCCTCCCTCCCCAGAGTGGGAGCAAGCCGCCCAACTTGGCCCAGACTGAAGAGATCTTCCAGGCACTGCAGCAGGAGTGCATGCAGCAACTGCAGGTCCCAGCCAGTTCTCTGGTCCCCTCGCCCAGCCTAGTCAGCGATGACAAGCCCCAAGTGCCCCCTCGGGTGCCCATTCCCCCAAGGCCCACACGCCCACGAGGCGAGCTATCTCCAGCCTCCTTAGGCGAGGAAGAGATGGTGCGGTGGCCTGGACCTGCCTCCCCTCCCCGGGTACCTCCCCGGGAACCATTGTCCCCTCAAGGCTCGAGGACCCCCAGCCCCCTGGTGCCACGTGGCAGCTCCCCGCTGCCATCCCGGCTCTCAAGTTCACCTGGGAAGACCATGCCTACCACCCAAAGCTTTGCCTCAGACCCCAAGTATGCCACACCCCAGGTAATCCAGGCACCTGGCCCACGGGCTGGTCCCTGCATCCTGCCCATCGTCCGTGATGGCAAGAAGGTCAGCAACACCCACTACTACCTGCTCCCTGAGCGCCCACCCTACCTGGAGCGCTACCAGCGCTTCCTGCGTGAGACCCAGAGTCCTGAAGAGCCAGCCCCCTTGCCTGTGCCCCTGCTGCCCCCACCCAGCACCCCAGTCCCTGCTGCCCCCACTGCCACTGTTCGACCTATGCCCCAGGCTGCCCCAGACCCCAAGGCCAACTTCTCCACCAACAACAGCAATCCAGGGGCCCGGCCAGGAGCCTTGAGGGCCAGTGCTCGATTGCTACAGAGGGGATGTCCTGGAGACGGGCCAGAGGCTGGACGGCCAGCAGATAAGATCCAGATGGTGAGTACCAGACCTGGCTACTGGGTAAGGAAGGCCAGAGGCCTAAGGGCCCTGGAAGAATGGCCCCAAGTGGTGCTGACGGGTGGGTGGGTGTGCCCAGCTGCAGGCCATGGTGCATGGGGTGACCACAGAGGAGTGCCAGGCGGCCCTGCAGAGCCACAGCTGGAGTGTGCAGAGGGCTGCCCAGTATCTGAAGGTACCACCACCTCCTGCCCACTCTGGTTTTCAGGGACCCTGAAGACTGTTCTGCTCTTCTCCCCCTCCTTACTGCCCCGCCCCCCGGCTCTCTGCCCCCACCCTTATCTGGTGACCCTTGGCCCCAGTGTGTCCCATGGCACCACCCTCTGCTCCTTAGGTGGAGCAGCTTTTTGGGTTGGGTCTGCGGCCACGAGGCGAGTGCCACAAAGTGCTGGAGATGTTCGACTGGAACCTGGAGCAAGCTGGCTGCCACCTTCTGGGCTCCTGTGGCCCTGCCCATCACAAGTGAGTGAACGCCACACTCTGCCACCTTCCTGTCCCCAGAGGGGTGTCCTGGAGCACACCACTCCAGGAAAAAGCCCACTCAGTTCCTTGCAGGCCACACACTGGCAGGAGTCATGGCTCCTTGGCCGGGAGGAGGGATGGTGGGCCCCAGTCCTGGGCAAATACCCTTGTGGATGAGTAGTCTCTCCTAAGCGCACTTTAGACTTTTAGCCACTTGGTTCACGTGAACTAATAAGTAAAAGGCATTTGTAGGCTTTCTGGTCGCAGGGGACTTATTTGCCCAGCTCTTCTCTGAGCGGCCTTCAGAGACCAGCAATTGAGGACCCAACGATTTAAACAAGTTTCTCACCTCTGCATTTCACAGTTCAGTTTAAAGTAACGCAGTTTTAGTGCCTTTATTTAAAGGAAAGTCTAATCAAAACAAATTCATTACTTTCCTGTAAAGAATTTAAACATGTTTACCTAACAAAATGATAACATAAACATAACAGTGATAGGTCGTATAAATATACATATGTGAAAGTTTTATTAAGTCAAAAGTGGTGAAGCAGGTAGATCCCAACATTGCTCCTCAAGAGGCCCTGGTGGAGTGTGGGGTTTCAGAGCAGTGGGGCTGTGGCAGGGGACAGCTCGAGGGAGAGCCCAGCCTCCTGCTCACCACCATGTCAGCTCACGCACACGTCCTGACCTCTCAGGGTCCTCATCTGTAAAGCATGTGAATGACGGTGCCTCTTTTAGAGGCAAGATTAGATAGAATTAAGGAGGGATGCCTCATCTGTCACCTCACCGCAAGCGTCTGGCACACAGGACACCGTTAGTAAATTCTTACTAATTTGCATCCAAATAAACTTAAGCTTTACTGTGTCTGTCAACCTTGGGTACTCTTAATACACAGTCCTGCTGGTCTCTTATTTTTAGTTCTTTAAAAAAGAAAAAAGGCATCCCAGGATGATAAGTTCCAAAATCATTGCCTAGAACTACCAGTTTTCAACCGATTTGCCTGGCACTGAGAGGCCCACCTGCATGGTGCATTCCATACTCTGTTGCGCTAGCCCTGCCTGTTGATAGAGGCTCTTTCTGGTTCTTCCCCCTGCTTTAGGCGCTGAGATGTCTGGAGAGCCAGAGGGTCTGCCCTGAAGAACTCTGTTGAGCCTGTCCTGAGGAGGGTGGGGAGATGCCCATCCCAGGCCTGGAGGACTTGCTGCCGCCTGCTGCTCCCAGTGGCAGAGGGAGACCAAGGCAGCAGGAGGCTGGGAGCCCTATCTTGCCCGTCCCTCCCTCACCCAGCGTCACCCAGCGCTGTCCCTGCAACTTCAGTTCAGCCCTTGGTGCTCCTGGCCAAGGTGTAGGAAGGAGCCCTGTGAAAGCAGGCCTGGCGGTGGCCTCAGCAGGCCCTGTGGCTGACTAGCCTCTGGCTCCACCCGGTCGGGCCTGTGGCTGGAGTGTGTCCCCAAGTCCTGCCGATGGGGAAGCCATGCTTGACCACAGGCTGGGAGCATGTGTTTGCCACATGGAAAGGTGGACCAGCAAAGGGCTGGGCCCTTCTCCAGGAAGCCCCTGGTGGGCAGTTGGGGTGTTGGACAGAATGTGACTTGTGGCTTTGCCATGGACGTGTTCTGGGACTTGGCTGGTCTTAGGATCTTGTGCCTAGAAATAGCCTGAGGTGGCTCAGGAAGCGGAGCAATGGTGCCAGATAGTTCTCTGGCAGGGACCAGGGCCCAAGGCCCCAGAGTTGGAAGGAGACCAAGGGGGCAGCCGCCCTGGAGGGACACCAGTGCTTCCTCTGACCCCACTCCTTCCCTGTGTGTTCCGTGTTTTCCCACGACTTCTGTTGCCAAAGTTGCTTCCCCAGCTATGGATATCTGCTTCTTCCAGAGAAATAAAGTTAGTTTCTATTTTATGTTACTTGTGCCTGCCTGTGTCTTTGCTTCTTGGTCAGCAGCCTGAGGCCTCCAGGATCCCCAAGCCACCACCATCTGTCTAGGGCAGCAGGCCTGGTTGACCCTAAGAGGTCTCTCCCCTTCTGGGGCTGGCAGAGGGTCAGAGCCCCCACCAGTTGTAGTCACTGACTTCACAGTCCCCGTGTTTTTGTTCTAGAGTTCCATACGGCAGGATATACTGCAGAAGAGAACACAATTAGCTGGAGTCAAGCTAGAGATTCAGTAACAAGGAAGGCTTCAGTATGTCAAGTATTTTAATTCTGTTTTTCTGAATGACTAGTATTTCACAATTTTCAAAATTCAAAAGGTGCCGAATAGTATAGGGTGAAGTCTCCCACCTCGGCTTTTCCCCTCCCCTCCCCAGGGGCTGAATTTATCATTGGTTCTCGTGTGTTTCTTGTTTTTTTTCACTTACAGTGTTTTGAAGAGTTCTCTAACCACTGAAAGAGCTTCCACGTTCTTGTTTAGGGTTACATGGATGTATGGATGTACCATAATCTATTTAACGAGACCCCTTTTGATGAAGGGACATTTCAGTTTCCACTTCTTTGCAGTTACAACCACTGCTGCAATAAATGGCATGTGTGGGTTTTTCACTTGCAGCTGAAGGATGAGTTCCTAGATGTGGGACCCCTGTCAGTGTGGGCAATAATGACTGATCTTTCTGAATTGCTCTCCTTAGAGAAGGTGGTTCAGTTGTCACAGCCACTGGGGGGGGGGGGGTGAGAGCGTTCCATGGTTTTAGCTAGACTGATAGGTGGAAAACGGTGTCTCTAGTTTTAATTCGCATTTTTCGAATGAACATCTAAAAAATTAGTTGCGCCATTTATGTTTCCTTTTCTATGAGCTACCTATTAATACCCTTGGCCCATTAAAAGTTTGATTTTTGATCTGTTTCAGACTGATTTGGGAGAAATTACTAGATCAAGGAAATTAGTCCTTTGAGCTTTATCATATTCAAATTACTGGAAAAGAGGTAAATCATAAGAAAGTAAGCTGATGACTTGGGTTTACTGAAACAGGCCATTCAGGATGGATTCTGGGCCTCTGTGTCTGTGGCTCTAGGCTGGCCTGTCGGGTGGGCTGCACCCTGGGAGGTCTGGAGCCTTCAGATCCAGACATATTCCTAGCCTGTTCACGAAAGCGGAAATTATATTTAACTGAGTTAAAAGATTTAGTTAGATAAGTAAAAGGGGAAAAGTACTAAGTAACTTTTGGGTATTGTCGCTAGGCCCAGATTCCATTCTCAGTTGCTTGATCTTGGAAAAGTTGCTTAAGCTTTCTGAGCCTATAAACTGGGGGAGAATCATTCCTACTTTACAGAACGATGGTGAGGATTCAATGTAGTCACAGGGGTAAGACATTGTGTTTAGTGCATGGGCCATGATAAATACTCCGAAAACTGTAATCATCATACATTTTATTTTCCCATGCTCCCGCTTGTCTCTATCAATAGCTTACATTATACCCCCACCACAACTCTGCACATAATTGTCTTTTCACATTTTCCTTGAATGTGTTTCTGAAACTTTTTTTTTTTTTTAGCTACAAAGCCATTCCTTTTTATAGGTCATAGACATTTTCGGCTCCATTTTTTAAAATGTCACTTTTTGGTAAATGATGACCTGTCAGAGGTAATGTATTCCAGAAAGATTTTTTGTAAAGGTGAAGCTCTAGAGCATCTGAGGGTCCCTCAGGTAACTCATTGTACTGCTCTTGCCAGACACACAGTTCACTAAATTCCAGGGGTTTCCTGCTTTTGCTCCCTTCCAATCAATCGCTCTGCCAGCCTTTGCCAGCATGTCCTGGGTTTATTGAAAATAATTGTAAGGGAGTGAGGGTGTTGAAAAAGCTGACTCAGGTTTTATAGTCGACATGGAGAGTCAAGTCAGCGAGGATTCATTGGGCACCTCTGTGTCAAGCCCTGACAGAGATAAGTTGAGCAGCCAGTCTGCGCCCCAGGGAACTGTAACATGACAGCAAGAGAATAAGTGCTTTCAGAGCGTTTTACGCCAGGTGCCTCGAGAGCAGAAGAGGTGACTCCGCAGAGGAGCTGGCTCCTTGGAGGAGGTGGCTCCCTGGAGGAGGTGACGTGTTGACTTTATGGGAAAGAATGGGCGTGCCAGGAAGGTAAAGGCAAGAAAAATTTGCAGGTGGAGGGAACTGCACGTGCAAAGCTATGGAGGCACAAACTGGCTTGTCCTAAGCACTGAACTTGGGCAAGGCCAGCACCCATTATTTTGTTACATTTTGGGGTGGGTTGGAAGTGTTTTTCATCTGATTCTGACGAGTGTGGCAGGCCTGGATCATGAAGCCGCTGGTGTGAAATGCAGAGTCCTCTGACTGTAGACAAAGCAGCGGAGAGTAGGAGAAATGACGAGGTAGGACCCGTGTTTTTAAGAAACAGCTCTGCTTAGAAGTGGCTCGCTGCTCCACGAGTGGAGGAAGGATTTAGCACACGTGTCACTGCGCACCAGGAACGCAAAGGGGTTCATCTTTTGAAGCAAATTGTACAGAAATTTGAACTTGGGGAATGGAAGCACCTGGAATTTTGGCTAGAGCAGAAGTTCCCAAAGGCCAAGTCAAGGCCAGTGCTGGTCTAGGGTCAAGTTTTCACTGGCCTGAGGTGAAATGACATAAACCACACAATTGAGGTTTCTTTAAAATAAAATGTGTGAATTTCAAGGACTGTCTTCTGAGATTTCTGTCTTCCTGCACTTTTGGTAATGAAACACCTATTCGTGTGTGGGGATGACAGTAGTAGTGGTAGGTGGTAGATTTGTCCGCACGCCCTTATGTAGCAGTGCTGTCAGCCTGCTCTCTCCAGCCATTTTTTTAATGATCCCTGAAATCTTTCTTCATAGGCAAGTGCTTTCGTGTTAGGCAGCACCATCTGTGGGCAACATGTGACATTGCAGTCTCAGGCTTAATGTCGGGAGGGATAAGACTGTGTAAAGTCATTGCCCAATAAACCAGTTAATTCCAAAAGCTGCTGGCCCAAGCCCATGAGTGCTTACAGGGCCTCATCTCAGGGAAGCTCGGGGGGGTGAAGGAACAGGTTCACCCACCACCTGGAGCCAAAAGGCCAGCTAGGATCTAATGCCAGGAAAAGGATCTAGGTGAGGGGCTCTGTAGGAGGCTACCCCCTAAACCTAGGAGAGAAACGTGGGCCGCCTGGGAGGACACTGAGGGCTAAGAGAGGGCGTGTAATCACTTGCCAGTGAAAAGTCCTGGGGTGACACAAGTGCCCTTTGGGCAAGTGCCGTCCCCACTGTACTTTTCTTGTAATGTTTTTGATTGTCATACGTGCTCCTTGTTGAATTGCAACATTCAGAAAAGCGCAATGAGAGATAAAATTACCCAGAAAACTACTTGAAATTTTGAAATGTTTTCTTCCAGTTTTGTTCCTGTGCACATATGTGTTGTATGTATTGTGATTTTATAAAAGTAACATCATCTGGCTTGTACTGTCTTGTAACCTGACCTTTTTACTTAATATTTTATACTCAAACAGTATTTATTTTTAATTCACCTTCCTAAAGGATATTTAGACACTGCATATTTTTCATTCTATAGAAACGAAGTGTAGAAATTCTGTTATTTACATTATTTTTAACATTTTTATTTTGTGACATTATTTTAACAAATATTGATAAATGGCCTTACAGAAAGAGTTATCTCCTTTGTTAAAATAAAACATGTTTTTAAAGAGAGGGCCTATATTTTGGAAATATATTTTAAAATATTTCTGAATGAAGTGATCTGTTAAGGATAGCCCAGACAGTTGGAGGAAATGGGCCATGAGTTGATAATTTTTGAAGTTGGTGATGGCTACTTGATTAAAAGGAAGAATGAACCTTCCTATGATAAAAAGTTAAACAAAAACACATGCAGTCTCCAGGTAAGGAAATTCCCACTGGTCCAGCTGTCTCCTCTAAAGCTTTCCCTTTGTTCCTGCTGCCACCACCAGGATGGCCCCCAAGGCTGCATGGCTTCTCGCTTGCATCTTCCTTCTTGGCTCTGGCCCAAGGTGGGCAGAATCTCCCTCTCTTGCTGGCTTTTGTGAGCTAGAGACAAAGTGGAGCTTTACAAACCACTAAACCAAATTCTGAGGGAAAAATCTGCAGTCTCATCATCACAGCCCCATCCTGGGCCCTACCCTGTGTACTCACCCTTTATCCTGGGGCCTTGCTTCTGAAAGGGTGGCATGAGGTCCAGTCACATCAGTATTACCTGCGAGCCTGTCATAAATGGGAACCCAGGCTCCGTATTAGACTTAGTGACTGAAATCTTTGTTCTACCAAAATTCCTCTATGGTTTGCGGATGCAATAAACTGTGTAAAGCCTTGAACTGAGGCAGCTACACTCTAATCTCAAAGAGCTGGCTCCTTGACACCCCTGGTCCTCTCTAAGCAGGGCTGTGCTCCCTGCCCACTCTCCCCAATGACCCATCACTCATCCTACCTCCCCCCTTTTTATGAATAAACAATTTGTTTTTAAAATATACATATGGAATTTAACCACAGCAGTGTTTATAATCGTAGACTACTAGAAACCATCAAAATGTCTGATCATAGGGGATTGGTTAAATATATTTCACCCACAGTATAGGAAATAATAGCAATCTAATCCTTTAAGAAGTTCAGTTAATATTCAATTAATATTTAAATTGATCATTATTTGAGTGATGAGATTGTGGCTATTTTTTTTAAATTTCTATTTTATTGCAAAATAGCTTCCTGTTATGCTTCTTATTTTCAACTTTTATTGTAAAATTTACATAACCAATTTTTTTAAAGTCATCCTTATGAGTATAAGGTGGTATCTTGTGGTTTTGTTTGCATTTTCCTAATGCTTAGTGATGTTGAGCATCTTGTCATGTGTTCGTTGGCCATTTGCCTTTCATTTTTTTAATTGAATTATTGGGATTTTTGTCATCCTGATGGGGCCTTCTTGCTGGACCCCATAACCTAGAGCCTTGTCTCACCATCTAGTTTAATTGGCTTTAAGAATCTTACATTCTGCCTTTCTTCTCTCTCCAAGGATGTGAGACAGGCCTGGCTTTCCTTCCACTCATGGCAGCACCTTCTGCCCTGGCTGTTAACTTTTTCAGGATATTACCAGCCTGTTCTTGGGGGAGTAGCACCTTATGTGTGGCTCTTGTCATCCCAACTAGCCTGGTCCGGACACCGTTAGTCTTGCTGACTTCCAACCATTGTGAAATGCTGCCTTCCCTAGGGCTTTCCCAGCCCCTCCAACCCTGACCACCTCTTCCACGTGCCCATGGCTGGTAGCCCACGGTTCATTCTGCAGTGGTCTCATCTAGCTGCGAGGTGTCCTCTGGAGAAGTTATCGGCTTTTATGGGCTCACAGTAAATGAGGGGAGATGGGCACACACATATCCTTATACAACGCCTAGCCAAGAGCTTTGACAGGACACACAGGGACAAGGAGCCCTGGCAGCACAATCAATGAAATGTATGGACACTGAAGGATGAGAATTTGCCAGGCAAAGAAGGAAGAAGTTAGAAGGAGTAAAGATCTGGACTCACAGCAGCCCTCTTGTGACCGGACTGGGGAGGGGTTAGCAAGTAAGCATGGAGAGAGACAGAAAATGTTGTAAGGGTGGCTTCAGTATGGTTTTGTCTCTGTGATTAGGTTTTAAGTTCTAGAAAGCAGACCTGTGTCTTAACTCCTTCCATGCCCCAGGGAAGTGTGTCGGTTGGATCTCCTGTTGGCACTTGTTGGTTTTCCAGGTCAGCGTTCTTTGTTCCATTCCCTTTTCTTCCTGCTTTTGTCCCTCCCTCCCTCCCTGTTGTAGCTGAGTGGCTACTATCCGGTACTTAGAATAAGTTAACTGTCTTAATATCAGACATACTGTCTGTGATGGCGAATCACTGCCTCCCAGTCCCTTCCTCCCCTGCCAGAACCAGAGAGGCCACTCAGGGCAGTGAGCAGTCGTGTCAGGGGCAGGCCCCCCGAGGTTCTCAGCCTGCAGGGAAGGCACCCCGTCTCTTGGCCTGCCAGCCGCCCATTTCTCTCATTTACTTGCTTTCCCTCGGAACCTCAGGGTTGATCATGGCCAAAGAGATAAGGGAGAGCTGATCAGAGAAGGATGGCAGATGTGCAGATAATCAACGTCAGGCCTATTTTTCAGAGAAGTGGTTTGACTGCTGATAGTCCTGGGGTTATGATCACTCTGTCATGTTCGATAGTTATACCGTTTAACCACAGCTCAAACCGCAGCCGATGAGGCTAACAGCTTCCTTTAATATGCAATCATTTATCTTTGTCTCAGTTGTGTAGTTCCCATTTAAAAAAATTCTTATTTTTAACTTCTTTATTTCTCTACTAAGTGTTTTAAAATTTCAAGTATTAAATATTTCCAAATATGTCATGCATCTATCCATCCATTTATTCATTTATTCATCAATGAATATTTCTGGCATTCCTGTTGTGTGCCTGGCACTGTACTAGGAGGTAAGGTACAGTCAAGAGCAAAATTGAAATGCGTTACCAGCCACGGAGGCTGCTTAGTCAGACAAGCTATTGTTCTAGCTATTGTCCATCCACCAAAATAAAAGAAGGGCTTTTTTCCACTCCCAATAAAAAGTGTTGATTTTTTTCCCAAAAGAACATTCTTATTATAAAATTTCCAGAACATAGGAAAATAGAATCTTTACCTTATTTTTAGCCTAACCCTTGACTATGACCACTGTTTAATATCTTGGTGTTTCTGTCCTGTTTGTTTTTATTTTACTTTTATGTATTTTTATTTGTTTTACTGTGTCCACTTCAGAGTTTCATAAACATAGTCCATTAAGTAGATGTGCCAAAATATTTCTAATCAGTCCCCTTCAGTCAAGTTTAGAAGTAGTTCCACTTTTCTGTAATTCTTATTGCTAAAGCCAATTGTGTTATATCACTATTTAATCAACTACTTTCACTGCTCAGCATTTAATCTGGAGCTTTCATTTAAAAAATAACAAATACCTATCAGGCTATTTTAGCAAAATACTTACTAAGGACATACATAATACATAAGAACCTCTTTTTCCTTGAACTGTGCAAATAAAATTCATACTGAACCTTCTAAAAGCTTTATAGTATTTAATTCTCCATAAATATAGAAAGTTTTGGAAAGCAGGTATTTCTGTCACTGGTTGTATGACCTTTAGGCAAGCCCCCGTATTTTCCTGGGCCTGAGTTTCACAGACCATAAAGGAAGGAGTTGGAAGAGAGTCCTTACCGCCTCTGCCTCTGATATCCTATTTTCTGTCCCTGGGAGAAGAAGGCTGGCGCTTTAACTCTTCCCACAGCTGCCATCTGCGTTCCTCTCCCTGTCTCTTGTCTTCCCTGTCTAAAGGCCCCAGGGTTATAGACAGATCCCTGGTTCGAATTGCAGCTCTGCTACTCACATACAACCTCATTCCTGTCTTTTCATCTCCGAGGAGCATTTAGTTTCCTCCTCTTGAAGTGGCGAGTGAGCAACTGTGAGGGACTCTATGTTAGAGCTGCTCTAAGATTTTATTACCTACTCATTTGCTTCTCCCCCACGGTGCGGTGCTCGTTGGAGGTGAGTCTTCTGTTTGCCAGACCTTCTGTGCCTTCTGACATGGGCAGAGCATTCCCAAGAGAGAAAAACCACCAGTCCCTTCCAGAAGGAGTTCATTTGCCCTAATCACCACACACTTCCCATGACTACAACTGCCTCTGACCAAGCAAAGAGAGAATGGAGGGAGAGGGACCACAGACTCCCTGGACAGAAAAGAGATCCTCCCTGAGAGCTTTAAGTGCCCGCCCAACTGTTGCTGCCATGGAAAACTGGGGTGGAAGAAAATGGGAAACACACAGTGAAAAATGTAGATTTCCTCCCCTCACTTTAACAGCTGGGAGCCCCCTTTACTGCTCCTTTGACCAGAAACAGAGAGCTTTTGGAGTTCTTTCTGTCTGTACCCAGACCACAATTCTAGGTTTCAGCTGTCTTTGAGGATGCAGAGGGAGGGAAAAAGGAAAACTCGCTGCTGATTTGGTTTTCTTCCCCAATCTACTTGCCACCATTTACTTTTAGGTGTCAAATAGCGGGCCTCAGACTAGAGCAGGGATCTGCCTCCCAGGTTTGTGTTCCTGAGGGTGTCCAAGTAGGAGAAAGCCACAGGCCAATCAAGGCTTTTCACTGGCCTGGTTACTTAATTAACATCACCTGATGAACTCAGTCCCACTCACCACAAGCCCCACCTCAGAGGCTGACACTATTTTTATTGCACACTCACTAATATTTGGCCCTTTCGCAGACCTCATCTCCTACAATACAATAACTCATGAGTTAGCTCTTATGAGTCCCATTTTATAGACAAGAAAACTGAGAGTCAGAAAGTTTAGGTCACTTTTCCAAAGCCGTGGAAAGAGGTGGCGCTTGTGATCTGAGTTCAGATCTGGTTGAAACCAGCTCCCACATGGCTGCCCGCTGCATAAATACCCAGTGTGGCCGCTGAACTGAATCCATCAAGAGAGAGGACGACTAAAGAAACCACGTGGCTATTCGGAACCTCTCCCAGTGCCCGGAGCTCACCTGAGGGCCACTTGGGGGCAATCCCCTAGGAGAGTTCTCCTCCATCCCCCTGAACAGGGTGACCATCCGTCCCAGTTTCTCTGGCACATCCTCATTTATGCCCATTGCTCCTGGGTATTGCTGATAGCATCCCTTTGCACTCCCAGAAGTGCCCCAGCACAGACTCGAGATTGTTAACAGTCACCCTGCAAATGGGGGAATGCTTAGTCATGGCCACAGCTCAGCCTCGTTCTCAGGACAGGACAGGCATTAACCCCAGTTAAACCTTTGCATTGACCAGAAAATCCCAGGAGTGGGGTCTCACTGCTGCGGTGGAGCCTTAATTGGTGGACAGCAATGTTGCTGAAACACATGCATGCTCCTTGAACAAATGCTAAGGTCTTAATAAAAATGCAGCCACGATTGTAGCATCTACTGGGTACAGTTCAGTTGTAACTCTGCAGAAAAAAGGATGCAGACATTCATCCTGAAGGTAGCAGTGCCTGACTGGGGGGGTGAAATTGCAGGTAATTTTCAGTTCTTATTTTTTTAAAGTTTTTCAAGTTTCTAAATCATGCATGTATGTGTAGGTGATTTTATACTCAGAGGAAACATTAAATTCTTACCGAGTGCCTATGATCAAAATTATGGAAATAGGTCATTGTAACGACTGTTGGTTTTTAGTGAGTTAGAAAGTTATTTTGGGCTGATTCCCTAGCTGTTCCTGCTCAGATCTGCCCCTCCTCTCCTCAACTGGGCCCCAGTCTCTGCTCATCTCTCCCAGAAATGAGTCAGTGAGGACCTGGTGGCTGGGTGACAAGGCGAAGGGGCAGCAGAGAGAAAGAGATCCAGAGTAGGTTCAGGCTCTCAGTAAGAAGAATGAATGAATGAATGAATGGGGGGAAATGACTAGAATCCTCTAGTGTCAAAGCAGAAGCTTGGCCCCCTGCTTAAATTTGAGATATCTCTGAAGGACTACCCCAGGCCTTGAGCTCCCCAAGGGATCTGCTGAGGCCTCTCCTGTGGCTGCATTGCAGCCCAACTTCTTCCTCTGCCCAATCCTGGATTTCTCGACCCTCATGGGTGTTTTCAGGAGCATGACCCAGTTAACTGCCTGCACAGAAATCTCCCTCTCCGAGTCTGTTTCCCGGAGAGCTCCACCTAAGACAATGCCTTGCCATACAAAGGAGAAACAAAAGAAGTGTAATTTATAATGAAACATCTTCTCCGCATGTCACTGCTCGGGTGTGACTGCGCTAGGACCTTACAACATTGGCCACCCCTGAGGCTGGGGAGAAATGCATATTTCAGGTCACAACTCAGACCGACTGGAATTCGAATCTGTCCCTATTTACCAAGGTCCCCAGGGGACGTGTGTGCACAGAGTGTGAGAAGGACCTCACTAAGAGATATCTCAAAGGTCAGATGTGATGTCACAAATGTGTACTGACACACAGGTATCTCCTGGCCACTAAGTGGCAGTACCGTAAATGATGAGATTTTCCAAACTAGTGCACAACTCTTGGTAAAGTGCCAAAAAAACCAAATTACGAAATTCCCTCATTTACCTACTGGCTGTGTTCCTAGGAAATTCAGTGCGTCTTAGAATTGTGCAAAAACCTACTTTGCTATGTAGAATACACTTCCTCGTTGTACATCATGACTCCATGTATAGTAGGGTCCCTTGTCCCTGCCTTTTACACCAGTGATAATGTGTCACCGTGAGCACCGCAAACACCCCAGCAT
Source organism: Cynopterus sphinx (assembly GCA_030015415.1). NCBI lineage: Eukaryota > Metazoa > Chordata > Mammalia > Chiroptera > Pteropodidae > Cynopterus > Cynopterus sphinx. Next base: position 50,683,929 of record CM057380.1, read on the forward strand.
TCCCTAAACCGTCCGCTAGGGGTCATTACTGTCCTTGCCGAAAACCACTGGTCGACTGGTCAACCCTGTGCATGGAACTTTGCATTTACTTATCTAATCCTCCCGATAAGCTTAGGAGGAAAGCATTATGATTCCCTCTCCTTAGCTAAGAAAGGCAAGCTCAGAGGAGTTAAGTAATTTGTTCAAGTTCACACAGCTAGTAATTGGGGGAGCAAGAAAGATTTGAACCCAATCTGCCTATCACCTAAGCCCACGTTTCCCCTATGAGTCGCTTCACAGGTGTTTGTGGTTTATGAAGGGTTGCCTGGTCACTAGGGTGCGGCCAGGTTGGTTTATAACAGAAAAGAATAAACTTTGTTTAGGGCCCTCTGTGTGGACACAGGGCAACAGTAGGAATTTGAAGCTGAGAGCAGCTGGGCCTTCCTGGGCAAGCTCCACCTAGAGAGCCTATGCCTCAGAGCCTGGGTGGCCAGATAGAACCACAGGCCCAGGCTCCCTTCCTCAGGCGACTCCCCAAGTGGCTGTCCATCCCCACGCACCCCTAGAGAGACCAACAGGCCCAGATCCAATAAGCACCAGTCAGCATCTCTGCGGGCCCCTCACAACCTCCAAACCTGGGCCCCGGACAAAGCGAAAAGTGTTCCAACACCCAGCTCAGATGCCATCCCGCTTCACCTAGAATTAACTTGACCTGGAGCGAGGGTTTGAAGGACATCTAAGTTGGGCAGGTGTAAGTGGAAGCTGATAAAGGCATGGAAGTAGGAACTGAGATGAGAGGACAGGGGAGCACATTTTCCCCAAGTGGGCTCCCCCTCACTGATCCTAAAGGAGGAGAGGTGAGGGGCACTCTCTGTATGTGCCTACGCCCCTACTGGCAGAATCTTGCTCAACTTCTTCAGTGAGGTGGGTTTGGTTAGGGCTGAAAATATGTGGAGAAGACATAAACAGCCCAATTGCGTTAGTCCAGATGCTCCAAGAAGCAGTCACCAAAGTTGAAATCAAAAGCCCAAGGATTTTATTTGGGAAAGTGTGGGAGAAGATAAGGAGGGTGTCAGAGACGCTGTGAGAGCCTTCAGCCATCATACAAGTCTGAACCTGAGTGAAGGAGAGAGGGAGGGAAGGTTGAGTGCCATGCATGTCCTAGACCACTGGATAGTCTACAGAAGGTTTGGCAAAGCCTCTGGAGAGTCCTGGAGCCTGTGTCTCTCAGAAATGGGTTATTATCTGGGTAACAGTCAGTCATTGTTTGGGAGCTGGGGCCACTAGGGATTTTCGTCTTTGACCCTAATGACTCCCTTATGCACGCTATTCTGCATGATACTGGAATGGTGGATGTACAACACTGAATGTGTCAAAACCCATAGAACTTTCTAGTACATAGAATGAAACTTAATGCAAACAAATGAAAAAATCACTTAGGAAGTCAAGATCCCAGGATAGAATGCAGAATGTGACAAAACGATCTAACTGTATTTCAAATGTGTGAACAATCTCACTAAAAGGAGTAGGGAAAATGGTGCTGACATAAATAACTTTGCAAATAAGTGGGGTATATAAGATGAAAGGCAAAAGAAACTGTAAATAAGGTTGTTTCTCATGGGAGTGCAGGTTAACAGTTCTGAAAACACCATACTTGTATACTGCAGTTGAACAGCTAAGCAAACGGCTATGGTAGCAACCAGGTACCTCCCTGTTGCTACAGGTAAGCAAGGAGAGGAAGCTGGAATTATCCATGTGGAAATGGATTGGAGTTGGAGATATCAGTATGAATGAATGTTTAGCTTAATAGAGATGCAGGTGGGTATTTACAAAAGTATTGATAAATCTGTATATGGATGTGGGTTAGTATACACATATATTTCCTTGCTCTGTCAGCTGAGGGATACCATGATAGCAATGGGTACAGCTAGAGGGAAGATCTTAATTTCTAATGCTACTCTCCAATAAAAAGGAGCCTGAGGTTCTCAGAGAAACGACTAATTCTAGGACTGTGGAAAGAAACACACAAGATAAACTTGAGCATCTTGTAGAGGTGCAGAAAGTAAAGAGATGCTTAAAAAAATAAAACTGGATGATGAGATATGTCAAAAGGACATAGGAGCCCATGGAAAGAGCCAAAATTGGAACAATTTGAGCAACAAAATAAATAAAGCAGTATTGAATTATAATCTAAAGTATAAATACATATTCAGGGTCAATAATTATGTAAGTAAATGACAGAATACATAAATAAATGGGGGAGAAAGGCAAAACTCCTCAACAGAATTTTAAATAATTTATGATACCACCCCCTCTAGCAGAAGACAACTCCTCAACCCTAAAGTGTGAGCCACACATAGTGACTCTTTCCTAAAGAGCACAGTATGGAAAGGGTGGAAGAAAAGAGTACACTTACAGTAGAAAAACCTGACAAACACTACCTCAGCCAGGTGATCAAGTCAGTATCGACAGTGACTGGTCATGGTGAGAGCATGTACCCTTGATATGATATAATGAGAATGTCACTTTACTTACTTGATGTTCCTCCCCCAAACTCATAATCCCGGTCCAATCATGAGGAAAATATCAGATAATTCTGGTTGAGAGATGTAATTCAAAAGTCCTGACCCGTATCTTCAAAACTGTCAAGATCCTCAAAAACAAGTCTGAGAAACTGTCACAGCCAAAAAGAGGGTAAGGAGATATGACAATTAAATGTAATGTGGTATCTTAGATGGGCTCCTGGAACAGGAAAATACATTAGACAAGGAAATCTGAATAAGGTATAAATAAATAATATAAATAAAGTAGTATAAATAATATAAATAATAATAAAGTAGTAACCAATTAATGATAATGTATCGATTATCATTAATTGTGACAAATGTACCAACAAATATAAGGTATTATAATAGGAGTAAAGGGGTGTGGATTATATGGGTACTCTCTGATTACTCTTGTAATTTTTCTGTAAATCAAATTATTTTTAAAAAAAAACTATTAAAAATAAATTCCTAGAAAAATGAAATCTATAGAAACCAAAGATAAATACAATATGAATCTCCAAATTTTACATAATACTATGTTTATCTTTTGTTTGTCAAATTGCAAATTGCAGATTGCAAATTGTAGGGTATTGCAACCATCTTATGATTATAATTACATAATTACCTAGGGTATGCTTTCTGATAAAAAATATATTACAGCATAATTAGATACAGTTCATTTAACTTTTAATTTATTCTAGTTCAATTATATGAAACAGAGTTTGGCGAACTTTTTTTGCAAAGAGCCGTACAGTCTCCTGTCACAACTGCTTAACTCGGCCGTCATAGCATTGTAGATGGTCCCAAAATGAATGGGCACAGCTGTGTTCCAATCAAAGTTTATTTACAAGAACAGGCAGCAGCTGAATTTGGCCCATGGGCTATCGTTTGCCAACCCTTCACATTTTAGCCAAACGCATGTAAGATTTACCAATTTCCCCAAAGCATTTTGGTTTTCAGATCACTGTCCCGTGAAACAAACTGCTCCTATTTTTTTTCTTGTGTAATTTAAAAAATTATTTTTTGTTTTTAATAGACATTTATTGATAGGCCCCATGAATAAGAAAGTGTTTCTAACCATGCTATAAAGTGAAATAAAAATCCCTAGAGACATGTTCACTAAATGTATAGAGATATTAACTTCACTTGTACCAGAGTTTCAACATCGCCAACATCTTCATTTAATTTCTACATTTTTTTCCTGTAGACTATTCCCTTGCATTGATTTATTTACCAGTTCTTGGGCCAAGACTACTTTAAATCACTATCGCTTTATATTCTGATGTGTGGTCATTTACTCAAAATGTATTTTTCAATATGAACTTGAGAATCAGATTTCCAAGTTCCAAAGAATAACAGTCATTTTTATTCTAACTGCAGTGATGAATGTAGGGAACATTAACATCTCTATATCATTAAAGCTTTTCATGTAGGAACATGATGTCTTCTTATTTATTCAAGACTTTAAAAAATCCATTTATTAACAATTTACAATTTTCCTTCATATGACTTTTTTCACAGTTCTTTTAAAATATACTCCTAGGAGTTTTATGAGAAATTTTTATTATTAGTTACAAGGAACATACAACTTCTCTGTCAAAGTGCTAAAAGTTTTCCAAATACCGTCTCTCGGTTCCTGTGCTTACCACACTGTGACCAGCATAGGTTTGTGCATTACATTTAGGGAACTGCTGATTTAGACTTCTGTGAGCCTCAAGCTCCTCTTGGGTAAAACAAGGATAGTGATCTCCTTCCAGAGGTCTGTGATGAGGTAAGGTTAAGTGGGGGCTCCAGGGACAGCTCTGAGCCCAGCACTGGGTACAGAGCAGGTTCCTTTCTATCAGATGAAGGCATTCGCAGGCAGCTCCTCAGGCCCCAAAGGGCCTGCCCTCATCCTGCACAGCTGCTCTCCAGGCCTCCATCTCCCCTACCCTCCAATAGTGCTCCCCAGAAATGGCCCGACTCCTATTTTCAGTTTTAAGTCTGCGGCCTCCTGTTTTCGAATGGCTCTCCCTTCTGTGGAGCCTTCCCACCCTCTGCACCAGCCTTTCACTGTAGGCCACGAAGTGGATGGTCCTCTCACTCTCAGTTGGTATCTTCCTTCATTCCTTCAGTTCAGTAATGTTCTCTTGCTGAGGTAATGCAGGATAATGAAGCCTGAAGTTTGAAAACCAAGATAGACTTTGGGGAAATTGGTGGTAAATCTCATAAGAGTTTCGTTGGTTGGTTTGGGTTGGCAAACTATGGCCCATGGGCCACGTCCAGATGCTGCCTGTTTTTAAAAATAAAGTTTTATTGGAACACAACCATGCCCATTTATTTTGGGATTATCTGCGATGCTCTGATGGCAGCATTGATTCCATCTGCTCATGCCTAACTCCTGCTGACCCACATCCATGGGCGTGGGCTCCATTGTGGAGATTGATGCAACACCCAGGTACAGGAACTTAGGAACAGAAACTCTTTGACCACCTTATTTCTAATACCTACCCAAATCCTTCTCTTATTTTGTCTGTGTTCTTTCTCCCTCATTTCTACTCTTTCTGCCTCTTCTGCCCCATTACTCAGGCTGTGCCTCTCCATGGCCTTCCTTCTCTGGTTCATCCTTAAAGCCATCTTTCTCCCTCCCTCTCTCCTAATCTCAAGCCTTCTTTTATTGTTGATTATCACTCTTGGCACTCAGAAAGGGTCAACACAATTTTTCTTATGAGTATGGGTATTATTGCCTGCCTTACCCGCTCCCTGGCCTTCTCTCATGTCCCTTCCTCTCCTCTTGCTTGGTGGCTACCTGATCCTGCATGCATCTGTATGCTAGTGGCTCACGATGTCCCATGCTGCTGGACCACAGATCCTTGGGCCTCCCACAACTTCCCTCCATTTGTAACTTGCCTCAACATACATCAAACTTCCCATCCTTGTTCTGGATCTTCCCAGCTTCTGTCTTTGAGTCTTGGCCTCAACATACCCCTAGACCTAACTCCTGGTGTTGCCTCTCTGCAATGAGCTTCTGCATCACAGTCTCCTGCTGTCTGTGCTATGATCCAGCCTGGCCCCGAGACATCACATTACTCTAGGACTTGACAGGTCTATGTCCCAGATGAGGGGATTTTCAGGTCGTCCTGGTTGTCGGGTCTGCACAGGCCTCACCTCTGACATTGAAGATGCTGGCCTCCTTGCATATGCACTAAAATGTTTCAGTTCTCTGCTCAGTCTGGGTGGAAAAAATTACACTTCGTCCAGTCAGAAGAGGTCTTGATCTAAAACTGCCTTAATGATTCTTGTACTATCCCCCATTATCACATTCTGTGGCTTCATTTAATTCAACAATTACCAAATCACTGATCTCTTCCAAAAACTATGCCAGATACTGGAGATGCAAAAGTTATTAAGACACAACCCTACCTTCCGGATGCTCACAGTCTGGTTGGGAAGGTAGAGCTGGCTATCTTTCCACCCTGCATGGACATCTCTATAAATGGTGTCTCACCTTATTTGCTAACTTCACTGAAATTCACAACAAAACCCTTGCAAACAATTTGATGTCAGCTGCCCTCAGCTTCTACTATGTCTCAATACATTTCATTCTTTGAAAATATATATTAAAACCCCCTTAAGTCTTTAAGAGTTCAACTGAGAGATTAGCAAACTCCAGAGGACTTTCCTCCTCAAGGTATTTGATCACATCCTTCATTTCTTTTCCTTCTTATTTATTTACTTGTTTACGTTTTTCAATTACAGTTGATATTAGGTATTATTATATATTTATTTCAAGTATACAGCATAGCGGTTTGACATTTATGTAGTTTATGAAGCGGTCCCCCTTATTAGCCTAGTACCCATCTGGCACTACAAATAGTTATTACAATGTTATTGACTATATTCCCTGTGCTGTACGTTACATCCCCTTGACTATTTGGTGACTATCAATTTATAGTTCTTAATCCCTTTACCATTTCCACACTGTCCCTCAATCCCCTCCCCATCCTGCAATATGGATGTAATTGTTTTCTTTATCTTTAAGTCTGTGTCTGTTTTCTTTGTTCACATATTTGGTTCTTTAGATTCCACGTATATGCAAGATCACATGGTATTTGTTTTTCTCTGTTTGACTTATTTCACTTAGCATAATACCTTTCAGTATAATACCATCCATGTCGTCACAAATGATAAGGTTTCATTCTTTTTTATGGCCGAGTAATATTCCATTGTATATATGTACCACATTTGCTTTATCCGCATGTCTATTGATGAGCACTTAGGTTTCTTCCATTTCTTGGCTATTGCAAATAATGCTGCAGTAATGCTGAACATAAGCATGCATCTGTCACATCCTTCATTTCTTCAGAGTGGTCAGTATCCTGGGCAAAGCTAGAATTGTGACTAACTAGGGAAAGAAAGACAATTTTTGTTCCGGTTATGCTTGTCAAAACAAACCAACACAGCAAAACTGCCCTTCACTGTCCGCAGCCATGCTAATCTCTCTGGGTGAGTCTTCTGAGTACCCATCCACACTGCCCCCTGCAAAGGCCTGGACTCCTGCAGGGAGGGTTTGTACTTTTGATTGAGCTTCTTCCTCTGATGCCAAGATCCAGGGAACACCATCTGTTCCAGGGTCATTGCCATTTCCATTTCAACACCTTGGGGTTTTGCCTGTTTCCCAGTAGCCATTTCCCTATAGAAAGAAATACAAATGTTTATTCTTAGTTTATCTTACTTTGGTTCTTTTCCTTAAGAAATTCTTTCAAAGTCTTTTTCTTTTCTTTTTTCTTTTCTTTTCTTTTCTTTTCTTTTCTTTTCTTTTCTTTTTTTTTCTTTTCTTTTCCTCTCCTCTCCTCTCCTCTCCTCTCCTCTCCTCTCCTCTTTTCTTTTCTTTTCCTTTTTTTGCAGGCCCTACAAAATTTTAACATTTTGAAAGGAGAGGATAGAGAAAAACAACAAAGTATTGGAAAATATTTACAACTAATCTGACAAAGTGTCCCTAATAGTATTAAATAATACGCATAAATTGATAAAAAAAATACTAAGATTTTAACTGGATAAAGGACTTGAATAGATAATTCACTATAAGAATATATATAATTTACAAATGCATACACGCATGTGTGTGGAGAAATAGCTGTTCAATTCTCAAAAGTAAGAAATGTAGCTTAAAATAATAGTATAAATTTTAAACTATTAAACTATAAAAGTGATTTTTCAAATTCTACCTAGTCCTTGCAAAGTTTTGTTAAAAGTGGCACTATTGGTTAATTTTATGTTTTACGTTGGTTGGGCCACAGTGCCCAGATATTTGGTTAAACATTATTCTAGATGTTTCTATGAGAATGTTTTTTTTTTTCTCCTCTTTAATTCCCCACCCTGTCACTTCAACTCCTGACCCATGAATGTTCCTCTTAGGAGCTGGATCTCTGAAGGTGGGGTGTCTCCTCTCACACGCTCATGGCATGCACCCAGGGCCAGGTGCACCTGGGGGGCCTGCCACACCCAGGGGGCCTGGTGCACCCAGGGTATGGTTTGTGGCTCCACCTGGGGCACAAACCCAAGACCTTCTGCATGCAAAGCAGATGTGCTAACCACTACACTATGGAGCCAACCCCCCTCCCCCCCCCCCCCCCCCGTGAGAGTGTTTTGGATGATATTTACATTTAAATTGGTAGACTTTGACCAAAGTAGATTGTTTTTCATAATGTAGTGGGCCTAATTTAATCAGTTGAAGGACTGAATAGATCAAAGGGTGGACTTCCTGGAGGAAGAGGGAGTTTTTGAGCAGACCGCCTTTGGACTTCACTGAACACTGACTCTTCCTGGTTTTCTAGAGACTTCCTTTTTCCTGAGTCTCCAACCTGTCATCCTCCTCCATCAGATTTTGGACTCACCAAGCCTCCACACCAATTCCTTTAAATCTCTCTCCCACTCCCCCCTCCTCCCACCCCCTGCCCTTTGTTTCTCTGGAGAATCCTGAATAATACAGGTAATCTCTTATGTTGCTAGGTACAAAATATTTAAACGGTAATTTTGCAATATGTATTAAGAGTCAATAAAGGATTTGTACATGTTGACTTAGTGATAACACCTCTGGAAATCTGTCGTTAGGAAATGATAGCCAGAAGGAAAAGCCATTGGCATATTTACCATAGCTTTACTTATAATAGTTACACCAACCAACAAACAAAATATCTAAATGTTTAATAATAGGAGAATACTTAAATAAATTATGGTATAACTACTTGATAAAACCCTTTCATTAAAATAATAAAAACATGTAGTGATATTGAAGATGCTTAATACACTAAATAAAACAATTGAGTACAAAATTACGTCTACAGTGCTGTTCCAGCCATGTTAAGATATATATGTAGATAAGAAAATTGAGAGCAAAAAAATTTGTTAGGGTTATTTATGAAGAAGATGGGTTATATGTGATTTTTCACCCTCAAATGTCAGGCTTTCTATAACATCTATATATTACATCTATTTAAAAAAAAATAAGAGAAGGCAGGGAGAGAGGTAGGGAGGGTCAGAGGAAGAGAGATGCGGGGAGGGGAGAGATTGAGAGACACCTCCTCCTAGTTGCAGGTATTTTGGACACTTTTGGTGGTGAGCGCAGTTGTATTTCCTCATCTCTCCTGACCCCAGTCCTGCAATTTTGCCTTCAGTATATATAGGCTCTAGAGCGCCCCAGGAAGGAACTGAGCAGGCAGCAACTCCTGGAGGGGTGGGAAGAGCTGTGATCTGGCCCTCAGTGACCCAGCCGCTTTTCCTTCCACCTCTGCTATTCCAGTCCTACTACCTTCCAATACCTGCTCACAACTGAGGATATAATTGATTAGCCAGAGTCTCTCTCCCCGCTGCTTTCCTGATGATAATCCAACAAAGCAGGGAGCCAGAGATTAGGCCCAGAACCTTGCCTAAAACTAGCTAACCGACTGACTGCTGACTGCTAGTGATTAATTCACCCAGTGCTGGCCTGGGGCCACCTGGAGGCCCAGATCACTCCCATTCAAGGGCTGGAGAGAAAGGAGACTCCTGGATGTTTAAATATGCTTCTCCCTCTGCCAGAGAGCCCACTCCTTTCTTTGCTTTGCTAATTTCTACAGTCTTGAAAGACTTAGCTAAGGTATGACCTCCTGTAGGAAGCCTTCCTGGATATGCACTTCCTTGCCAGGCCGCTCAGGCTGGAAATGTCAGGAGGCTAGAGGCTATATCTGCCCAGGCCTAGGCAGAACCAAAACTTAGGAAATATTTGTTAACTGAAAAAAGTCACTTTCTTGTGAGTAATTTAGCCCTTGGCCTCACATCTCGCTGGGCCCACAAACAGTCCCCCCCACCACACATACTGTCTTTGGAAGAACAGTTTCTTTGATTACATTTATGTATCACAGGGTCGGAGACGACACTTGGTGTTGTGACAGCTATGAAAGTGTGCTGCTCAGATCTCCTGCTGCAGGTAGCATAATCGACTGGCACCCCACCTGCAGCCCCTCTGTACCCACCATCCCCTTTGACCAGAGGCCATTCTTTCTCTGTGCTGTTTCCAGCCAATGCCTGAGCACAGCAAGGGTCTAACACAGGCACATTCCAGCAAAACATGGGACCCTCCAGTGTGTGAAACTGGCTTGAGGACAGCCTACTGGCCTGATGGAAACCGTCTTAGATTGGACTGCAGCCTAGCACTTTTCCTACCTAGTCTTCCTTCCTTCCCCTCTTCCCTCACAGTGGTTAGACCTGAATCGTGGTTGAAAGGTTCTGCTCACCCTCTCTGGCTCCTTCCTTGTGGTAGCCAGTTTCTAAGGTGGCTCCTAATACCTCCACCTCCCGGCATTCATGTTTTAAGTAGCTCCCTTCCACACTGAACCAAGGTTGGTCTGTGTGACCAATAGAATATGGCACAAGTGATAGTATGTCACTCCTGAGATTAAGTTATAAAAGACCCTGCAGCTTCTTCTCTGTCTCTGTCTGTCTGTCTGTCTGTCTGTCTGTCTCTGTCTCTCAGAAGCCAGTTGCCATGTTGCTGAGCAGCTCTAGCCCACATGGGAAGGGCTGAAGCCTCCAGCCAACGGCCACGCAAGTGAGCTTGAGAGGCTTTAGCTGACTGTAGCCCCTGCTGACAGCTCAACTGCAACCTTCTAAAAGGCCCTGAGCCAGAACCACCCAGCTATGCTTCTCCAGATTCCTGATCCTCAGAAACTTGGTGAAATAATAAATGTTTGTTTTAAGCCACTAAGTTTTGTAATAATTTGTTATGCCATGATAGATAATTAACATATTCTCTTTTGTCTTTTCGAGGCATTTCCTCTAATAAATCTTTTGCATGCCTAACCTTGTTACAGCATCAGCTTTTCAGAGGACAACATAGATGTGAACAGATGACAATAAAACAGTCAGCTCTTTTGAATATGTGGCTGTGGCAGACACTTCTAATCACTTACCACTTTATTTAATCCTTGCAACAATCCTGTGTGATACTATTATTGTCCCCATTTTATAGATGAGGAGATCGAGACATAGAGATGTTAAATTTTTTTTAATGTGGAGAGACCTAGAATAGCAAAAAGAATTGTGGTTACTGCAGGGGGTTCTAGTTCTGGGTCATGTGTGACTTTGGACAAGACATTTCACTCCTCTGGGCCTCAGTTTCTTCCTGTGTATGATGGAGTTACCTAAATAACTGGTCTCTGAGGTCCCTTTTAAGGATAACACTAGGATTCCAAGAGTTAGACTAATAAAACTAACATGTAAGACATAAGAACACGTAGCTACACACACATGTGTATGTATACAAATATATGGGACTCAAATGTCAACTGGAGTAACCATTTCCTTGGGGGTCTAGAGAGAAGTTTGGATCAAGGCCCATTCTACCTCCCTCATCAAATCCGATGCTCCCCCAGACACTGAGAGTCCTTTGGTGGTAAGTGGAGGAGGTGATGCTCTTGGGCCCGAGGCCATCCCAAACCCCTGCTCCAGTTTCCTGCTTCGTGACTTCTTGGACTCCACCCTGCACAAAGCTGTTCTGCTTTTTCTCTGTCCTCGTGTCATCTCAAATGTGAGACGCAGCTTTTTTCTCCTTCATCCCTGTCCCCACCCCCATGAGGCATCCACCTGCAACAGAACTCTGTCCATGGTCTCTCCAGGTCACTGGCCACACTGTGCAGTGAACAGCTGCCTGACACAGAGAGGCAGGTAGTCTTTCTGTCACCAGCTTTGACCCATCTCCCTCCACCCCCTACTCCAGCCACACCCAGGCCTCCCCCTCTTGCAACTACATAGGGTTGCCAGATAAAATATAGGATGTTCAGTTTAATTTTAATTCCACATAAACTACAAATAATTTTTGGTATAAGTACATTCCAAATATTGCATGGGATACATTTAATTAAAAATTATCTATTGTTTACATGAAATTCAAATTTTATTAGACATTCTATATTTTTATTTGTTAAATCTGGCTTCCTCTTCTTTTCCAGGGTTTCTCCCCATCTCTCCCTCCAAGATCACCCCTGACACTCAGATTCTGTTCACTGTAAAAGTCAGAGCAATTCTGGTCTCCCCAGACCTTATCCTCAAACTCAACCCAGGTCCATGCCTGAATTTCTAAGTTCCTCAAGGATATCTGCTTCTTTATTAGCTCAGTGTACCTGCAGTTAATGGTTTTTTTCTTGAATCCCTTCAACCCGTTCTTCTAAATAGCACTTTTCTCCTCTGTTGCTGGTAGAAGTCGTCTTAAACACAAAAAGGCTTCTGCAGTTGCCTTCAGGGTGTAGAGGCCTGTCAGTGCCTACACAATGCAAGTAAAGAAAGAATTTGTCAGCAGAGGTTGGTCAACAAGGAGAACAAGAAAGGGGGCCGAGGAGGTTGAACTGGATGGGGAGAGGCCCTGGGTAGAGGAATGCAGCCCTCTACTTGCCTGAAACCATCCCTGGCCTTTGCCCAGGGTTAGCCCGTCTGAGAGTGTCAGGAGTAGGGGGAAAATGGTTTTGAGGTCAAATAAATTTGAAAATTTCTGATAAAACTATGTTCATTTCAGAGTCTTGAACAGGCCAACACACATTGTGAATTTCCAGGAGGAGGCAAGGCATGAAGAGTTCTCCAAACTTAACTGGCATCAAGAGTCCCTTTTTGAAAAGCGGTTCATGTAAGAGTGTTCTGCTTTGAGAAACATGGTCTTACACTCCCCTCCCAACTAATTCTGGTTCCTGGCTCACCACGCTACCTAATTTGATTCTTCAGATACCTAGAAGTTGTGAAGGGAACACCATGTCATCAGACATAGTGTTCTAATCCTTGCAAAGGGACAGCCCCCAATGAAGATTAATAAACTGGAACAGGGGAGAATAAATCAATTGGCATCACACACTCAGCCAGTTTGGGAGTTCCATCTTACATTTTATGTTAATATACTGCATTCTGGTTTATAGATCGGCTGTCCTCATGGGTTTGGTTAGCAGAAATCATTTCCCCAGAAGCTGAGGCATTAACAAGACCTGCTCTTGGCTACTGGGCTGAAAGGATGGGCCTAGCCAAAGTGACCAGCAGGCTCCTTGTTACTACCCACCGAGCACCTTCCAACTCTAGAATTATGGGCTTTAGGAAAAGTAAATCTCTCATAAATGTTAAATTTGCTGAAGGCCAAAGGGGTTGTCAGGGTCAGCCATCTCAGCAATGGGCAAAAGGCCAATTAGTAGACCGAGGTACATGAGGGAGAAGAAGTGAGAAAGGAAGGAAGCACAAGGAAGAGGAGTCCTAAGTCAGGGAGGTGCGAGGTCAGAAGCGAGGTCAGAAGCAAACTGACCTGGTAGGTGCCTGATACTGTAGGGCAGTGGGGACAGGAAGGGTGTGGGAAACAGGAAGACAGAGGAACTAAATTGCTGCCAGCTGGGCTTTAGAGCAGTTTCAGGCCGAACCCAGGAAAACCAGCCAGAAGGAGAGCATGTCCTAGCCTGGGAGGCCGAGGGAGGGCTGTGGGTCTGCATCGCCGTGGTGGAGTTCTGCAGGAGAGGACAGAGCACGGAGGCCATTTCTGGGCAGAAGAAGGGAGAGCACCCGCTCTGAGCTCTCACACCTGGGGAGCAGAGGCCTGTGATGGTGAGGGCTTGACTGGGGTTCTGAGTGATGGCAAGAAAGCTCTGGAAACCGAAGGCTCAAAGCCTCCCCAGCCCCATCTTTCTATAGGACATCCCTTTCATCAGCCACGGCCCTGGTCTTGCTCCTCTGATCCACCCTGGTTGTGAGGGAGAGGGAGCTTCTGGTGGGCCGGGGGAGGCTGGTGAGACTCTGACCTGCCTCTGCCAGGATTCCATGGCAGCTGATTCCACTTCCTCTCCCTGGCCCAAGGACTGAGCTCACAGCCACCTCCTCTCTGCCCTGTAGACAGGAGCTGTGACAGCACCCCCTCCCCACACCTTATTCCCCACCCAGTTCTCAGAGCAGCCCAGAGTGAAACTAAATTTGAAACATTTTCTTACTTCCTTGTTCCTCTTGGCACCTGGGTCACTGCCGTCCTAGCCCCAGATGCCCATTGTGCCGGCACCCTCCGGAATCAGGGACCCACCCAGGCAGACTCAGGAGCCAGCAGTGTCAGAGCTGGAAGGGACTGCAGTGACAGACTAGTCTAACCCCATTTCACAGATGAGGAAACTGAGGCATGGAGTGTGGAGAAGCTGTTCAACGTCACACAGTGTTGAGACTGTCTGGGTTCTGGCATCTCTGTGACTTCTTTGAATCAAAGCAGCCACACAGAGAGCCCCTGTGTTCAAAACCCAGAGGTCACTTCATCTAGCCTCCTGCCTTCAAGGGGCCCATGACTACAGGTGTGGCTGTTATCTCCTAATCTCTGATGGGTGCAAGGACCACCCTGGGTACCCACTGACAAGTCCAGCCTCACTCCCTCCCCAGGACCCAGCATCACATTTTTCTATTCACTGACTCAATATAGACCACTGAGTAAATGGCTTCACCAAGTTGAGCCTCAGTATCATTGGGGAAAGAGAGAGAATGATCCCTGTAGACTCCTCTTTTTTACATCAATATTGCAAAGTCAAAATAAGATTCAGATGCTAAAGCATTTGGGGCCAGAAACTGTGAGGCCACTACAAGGTAATGCAGAAAGGACACCTGCACCAGTGACATTCGTCTCTGCGCAGGCCAGTGGCTCTGTGGTCGCACTGCCTCACCCCCTCTGAGCCGTGCAGACCCTGGCTTCACTGACACCTTTCTCTTGTCTGGAGGGTCCTTCCTCTGGCCCTTCGTGCAGCCATCTGACACCAACTTCCTTTTAGGAAGAGACAGTGTCCCTTTGGTTTTGGAATCAGGTGGAGCTGGGTTCAAATGTGTACCTGCCAGCCTGCTACATGGCCTTGGTCTCAACAGCTTCCCACCCTCTTAGGAAAAGTCCTAGATTCTTTAAATGGCCAAGAAGACCTACATCGGTATTCCTGAAAGTGTCCTCTGCCAGCCACCTGCCTCAGCATCACTTGGGGAAATAGGTAAAAGTGCCATTCTCTGGCTGAGGCTTGGTGGAGGGTGGACTCCAGAGCTGACATCAAAATCAGCTCCCCCAGGAGATTCTTATGCCCAAAAAGTTTGAAAACCTGAAGGACCTGAAACCTACCCAGCTCTCTGGCCTCATTTCTCTCATTCCTCCCCCTCAGCTCCAACCTCTCTGGCCTTCTTCAGATCCTTGATTAGGCAAAGTTTCTATCCACCTCGGGGCCTTAGCACATGCCATTCCTCCACTCACACCTGTCTTGCCCACCTCTACCTGGCTAACTAGTGTTCCTCCTTTAGTCAGCTTAGGCAGCCTTCTGTCTACTCTCCTCCCCCAGCTCAAGTAAATGCCTTGCTGTATGTCCCTAGAATGCTCTCGGCTTTTCCTTCAGAACACTTAACACATTATAATGAATTGCTTGCATTTTTGTTTAATGCCTGTTTCTGGATCAGACCGATGCTGTCAGAGAGTGCCATTATCTCTGCTTCTAGCCCCATACCTGGCACAGATAGGTGCTTAATAAACATTATTTGTACACCAAAACAACCTGTGTTTAACTTTCTCATCTGTAAAACAGGATAACACCTACTTTAAAAGTTCCAATGAAACATTAGAGGTGATATATCAAAATGCCAGCACAGTAGGTACTCAACACACGGTGGCTTAAAAAAAAAAACAAAAGCAGCAAGTCGAACGAGATGAACAGCATAAAAGAGCCAGCATATGGCTTTACTGTCAGTCACAAGTTAACTCTCCCATATAGATAGTTTGCTCTATTTTCTCACCTGCACGTGTAGTGGCACAGTTTACCAGACTTGGGCAGCCTCCAGGTCAGGGTGGGTAAAGGGCAGAGGTTCGTGTGGCCATGGGCTGCCCACTGCAAGGACATGCCTGCCCTGAAGCTTGCCAAGGCCCAGAGGAGCTGGAGGGCAGGTGGTAGGCAACGCCTGCGCGAGTACCTAGAAGCCGGCTTCTTCTCTCTGCTCAAGCAGAAGGGATGACTTCAGGCTGCGCGCGAACCTTGGGTGAATGTGATTCCAGCTGACTCCTAGCCAGGCCTTGTGGGCAACATCCCTTAGTCATGGCAAAGGCGACCTGTGCCAACTCTTCTCATCCCACCAGACCAGGGGCATCCCAAGGCAGGTGGTTAGGTCTTTCTTATTCTGTGGGTGTCTTCCCTGCACCCAGCACAGAGCCAGGCACACAGTGGGCACTAGCTTAATAATCATCGAATGAATCTATGGATTAATTAATGAGCAAAATGGCCTGGCATGGGGGCCTCATTCCTGGGTGTGGGTAAGCACGTGTGTCACACTTTAACGGACCAGAGGGCTTGGGGAGAGGATGACTTCAGAAGAGGCAGTGTGGAAGGCAAGGCCTGGAAACCCGGGAGTGGAGGGTGGTAAAAGACCTGAGTAGAGAGAGGGGGAGGCAGTCCCTGACTTGGGAGTGCCACGGCATCTGCCTCAACTTCTGAAGTGCTGCCTAGGGAGGAGGAAGCGGGGGGTGACTGGGCCTGAGAAGAGACCAGAGCTTGTTAAACAAAAGAAAAATGTCTAACAGTTTGTTCGGTCAAAAAACAGCACGAAATGTAGTGAGTTTCCCGTCACTAGAAGGACTCAGCCAGGGCTAGGCAGCACTTGGTGGGGCCACTATGGACCAGGATGTCTCAAACTTTGTTTGGTAAAACTGAAGCCTGCATAAAAATACATTCCACGTTGCAGTGCTTCGCGCATGCACACACAGCTGCCTCTCCGTCCCGGAGAGCCCTTCTGCTGGGCCCTCAGCACAAGCCTGGAGAAAGCATCGCACTTGTTGGCCCAAAGTCCCCATCAGGCCTGGGGTTCTGAGGCTGCCATCTCACAGAATTCAAACTTCCATTAATACTCACCTGAAAAAAACTCATTTAGGAAGATAAATCTTCCTTTAAAAAACTCACAAAATGTTTTCTCTTTTATTGTAAAATAATATTTATTGCTAGAAATCCCAACAAGCAAAAAGAATAAAAGCCATCAACCAGTCAGAGAATGCCAATGTTAGCATTTAGATAAATCTCATTCCGGGCATTTTTTTATTGTGTATAGCTCTTTCAAAAATTTGGGACCATTTTATCAACATTTTACTTCACAGTGTTTTATTAAATTATCCTTTATTGTTGTATATTCTTCCACAAGATCATTTTAAATAAATGAATCATATTCCATTGCATTAATGCATTATAAGAATTTAACCAAATTCCAATAGTTCTCCATTAGGTAGTTTCCTTTTTTAAAATGTACATATGTCTTTTTATACCTGCCTTATGATTTCTTTTGGATAAATTCTTAGAAGTGAATTTTGAAGAGTAGAAGTAAAATATTCAGACTTTTGCTACATGTTAACAAATTACTTTCCAGAAATGAACCAGTTTTTAGTCTCCAAGAGCAATAATGAGTGTCCATTTTTCCATATGCCCATCAATCCTGGGTATTATCATTTATTTCAAATTTTTACAAAATTTGTTTTAAAATTGTACCTTGTTTTAATTTGCATTTCTTTAAATACTAGTGAGATTGAAAACTTCTGTGTATTCTTTGTTTATTCATGCACTTTGCTGCCATTTTATTTCATTTTAAAATATTATTACTTTGTAAGAACTCTTTATATATTAAGGACCTCATTTCTTTCAAATATGTTGCAAGTATTTTGCCTTATTTACAATTGACTTTAAAGTTAACACACTTTTCATTTTTACATATAGGGTCAACCTTCTTTTTTAAATGTTGCCAAATGCATTCAAAAGCCAAAAATGATAATATTTGAATTTTGCATATTATTCTTTGCTCCTCTTCATTGCCTCCTCTGCCTTCTCCCTCCCCAGGATGCACACTTCAGAGAGATAAGAATTTCTTGTGGCTAAACAGGCTTATTTCATCTCCAATCTCTTATTTTCTTCGCTGCTCTCTAGCTCATAGTCTGATTATGAGCATGTAGTGACACAGAAGGGTCATGGAAGAAAAGCAAACTATGGATATTCTATATCCTGGATTACCCATCCATATAACTCAAAACTGCAGCAAAGCTGCTGGTTCTGGCCCCACTCTCCTCCCAGGCAAGAAGCCTGACAGAGAGGGGTTGGCCTGTACTTCTGGTACCCCCATCCCCACCCTGAGGGGCTTCTCAGGAAGATCCCAGTGAGAAAGACGTTTGAAGCCCTGTCTCTTGGGCCAGGCACAGCCATTCCTCATCTCGGATTGGTCCTCTCACAAGGCCCCACCCCCACATGCCTTCCTTGCCTCGACCTCTCCACCAGCACATCCTCTTCTACTCTGTGAAGAAACTATAGGCTCTTTCAGCTTTGGGGGAAATCAAGTAGCAGGAGTGAAAAGCTGTGGAGAGAGACAGATTTGCCTTCTAATTCTGGCTCAGGCCCCTGTAGCTGCATAACCCTGGACAAGTAACTTCTGAGCTACTCGGAAACCCCTCAAACATCTGGAGTGCTGCCCAGGGAGGAGGGTGTTGAAGTCAATGGGCCATGGCTGTTCCTTTAGAAAGCTCCTTTTGCCTGAAATGGTAACTTTCACATTCTGTTTCCCACCCACCTTCTCTCTCTCATTTCCTCTATGAACCCAAAGTCCTCTATTCCAGGTAGAAAAAACAGACACCCACCCTGAGAAACTCCAGAACACAAGCACCCTAAGCACAGAGCGCCCTTCCCTGGCTGCCAGTACAGCAAAATGGAAGATGTTGCTCCTCACAAAGCAGGCCCGTCATCGGCCTCTTCTCTTCAGTACTCCCCTTTTATGAGGCTCCCGAACCCCAGGCAGGCATTCTGGATTCCAACCAGGTGCCCAAAGCGTTTCACCCACATTCAAGGGAATTTGGATGAGTCAACGGCCAGTACTTCTCACATTTGTCTCGGTGCCGTGCAAGTTGGCAGCAGTAAGCCACTAGCGCCCTGACGAAGGGCATCTGGTTTCACAGCCTCATTGATTCAAGTTAACATTCTCTGCACCCCCACATCTGAGCTGCATCCAAGGGGCTGGGTCCCCACTCAACTGCAGTCAAAATGGCTGGCTTCCTGCATCCTGGGGACTCAGTCTACAGCAACACTTTCCTGTCATTCAGTAGGTCAAAGTCAGGCCTGGATGCCTGAATGAACCCATACATATGCTCAGTACTCCCTCCCGGCTTTTCATTTTCTCCTTGCTTTCCCCACCCTTTGTATTCTTTCATCTGATGAGATGAGGTCATTGGGGTTATGGATTTTTTTTTTAATGCATTGGTCATTTACGTGGAAACAGACTCACAGATCCAGATAAAAGCACAAGTGATTTTAATTTTGCCTCTTATTTCTGTCTTTGGCTGATGGCAAAGGAAGAGGAGGCTCTAACAAAAGGACAAGAGTTTGGCTTTCAGGTTTTTAATAAAGTTAAAGTACATTGACCTTTACTTGATGGCATGGGGTGGGAACGGGGTAGGCTTCCCACAGCCAGGTCCTTGCATTTGTGGGCCTGCCTCTTGGCAGAGGGGCAAACTAACCACGGACTCGTGGCATAATTGTCTCAGAGTAACCAGGGGTTTGGCTGCTCAGGCACGTTAAAGGGAATCAGACATTCAGGGGCTCCCCAGGCAATAACAGTCATAAAATCTTTTAAAGCATTTTTTTAAAAACCAACCTCACACTTAAATTAGGCTAACATAATAATCATACATAATATATACTATTATAACACGTATCCATATATTATTTCATACTAACTGTTATGATGAGATGTTGAAACCTACATTTGAATGAACTCCTGACGTACAATCAGGTTTTACCTAGGGTCTGCAGGCTTTCACTACTCTGCGAGAGAGTTTAACGTCAGAATTTTTACAAAGTCCTCCAAACAGAAATATCCTTCTGTTACCCACACTGTCCTTGCCCTTGCATATTATACTTTTTAGTAGGTTGATTCAAGACTATTGCTTCTGATCCTCAAAACATGTCCCGTCCTCCAGCCACTAAACCATAATGCTTGAAGAAATTACTGACTTGCATAATCATTGCATAAAATGAGTTACGTGCCCGATTAACACCTGACCATCTCCTAGTGGGGACAGTAGCCTCCTAAGCCTTATAGCAGCCACCCACCCCCTCACCATTTCCCTTCCAGAGTTATTCATTCAGCAAGACTCATGCTGTAACTCTGACTCTTCCATGAACTGGCCCCTCCACCCAAAATGACTCCAGACTGTTACCCCAACCACCTTATTGACTCCCTTTCCGTGTCCACTTTCCATGTGCACCTTCCGCGCCCTGGGAGAGCAGGGGGGTCAGTTTGTGAGGTGGGGAATTAGAGACATGCCCAGCTGTGGAATGCCCGAGAACAGTGTGTGGGGTTGGTTTATTTTTAAATATTCTGGCCTCTCCCTTGACCTCCTCTGGGTCAAGAAAGAAACCAGGAAGTATGGTATCTTCACTCAGCTGTAGCGAGTCTACCTTTGAGAGAGCAGGGCTGAGATCAGGGGTGCTGGTGTGTTTTCCCCACTTCTCATCAGCCCTCCTAGGCAGTGGAGGGGTGGTCTAAACACAGACAGTAATGAGGTGGGGCTGGGAGCTCCTAGGTCTCCTGCCTGCCTAGTTGCCCTCCCTGGGACGTCTGATCAAGGGATTAGTCCAGTCATTTCCCTTTGTCACCCAGCCTGGCTTGAGACACAATGATGACAAGTGCAGGCATTTGGTGATTTCCAGGGTCAGTCCAGGGTGAAGTGGGTTCATACACTTATTCCTCCTGAACTTTCTTCAGAAAGGTTGTACTGCATTGGATAAGTGTCCCAACACAATTTATGTCACCAAGAACTTCAGAATGTGACCTCATTAGGAGTAGAGTCTTTGCAGATGCATCAGTTATGTAAACTGAGGTCGTAATGGATTAATGTGGGTACCACTCCAATGACCTGTGTCCTCAAAAGAAGAAAGACAGACACAGACATACAGGAGAGGAGACAGCTATGTCATGATGGAGGCAGCGACTGGAGTGATGCAGCTGTAAGCCAAGGATGCCAGCAATCACCAGATGTTGAAGAGGCAGGAAGGATTCTTCTTTAGAGGCTTCAGAGAGTACATGTTTCTAACAACATCTTGATTTTCGACTTCTGGCCTTCCGAACTGTGAGAGAGAAAATAAATTTCTGTTGTTTTAAGCCAGCCCTGGGAAACTTTTACAGAGATCCTCTTGGATTGCCCTCGATGAGTTTCCTCCATTGCCCACCACACACCCAGACCGAGGACCACAGACCACGAGGGCCTGCCATTAAATATCTAGAGGCCCATGTCTAGACCCCTCTAGATTATGACCCTATGAAGGCAGGGGCTGTGTCGAGCTCATCTCAGCATCTCCTGTGCCAGCCATAGGTTCATGGAATAAGTTGACTATTGGAGTGCCAGGCTGACCCTCCATCTGAGTTCTGGTGCCTCCTCAGTTTCTAGGAATTGGGGCTTGCTGGGAGGCCCTGGTTCTGCTCCCTTTTCCCTCCAATAAGCTTCCAGCTTCAGCTGATTTCTCTCCCTGGGGAGCAGGGGGAAGGCCAGGCCCTCACTCCCCAGCTAGCTTTTGCTCCAAAGACTGTTTACATTTACATCTTCTGCTCTAATCCTCAGGCTAAGTGTCTCCCCCCACCCCCTATTCTCTTTCAAATTCCTTCTGGACCATTTCCTTTAGAATATCCACCTGGACTATGTATCACGCCTCAGGTATTCGAATGGGAGGCAGGGAGGCGGTCATGGATCACAGCTGGAGCCCACTCAGGAAGTTGTTTTTGAGGGACTCCACCTGTTTCCCAACCTACCTGCAGAGTCCTTAATCTACCCATCATTTTCATCTCACCTGAGAATTTATCTCGTTTTACTGTTGGTGTTTTCTCTACCATTAGACTGTCAGCATTAGAGATTTAATGGGCCTGATTCTAGCTTCAGGAAATAAGCCTATTAGGAGCTTCAGGCACAAAAACTCTCATCTCTGTGTTACTTGAAATAGTGACAACTATAAAGAATCCAAGTGTCTAACAAAATTAAATAAGTTATGGTTGGCAGTCCACTCGATGGAATATTATGCAGCCTGTAAAAATATATGAATCAAGTGTTTGTAGTAACAGGTTTAAAGTTACTGATTAAGTAGGAATTCAAATTTTATTTATGACACGGTAGATTAAACTATGTATATTTGTTATTCATGGGGAAGAGACTAGAAATCTATCAATGTATTGAGAGGGGATTTTCTTGGGTGGTGAAACACCAGTGATTTTTTTTATCTCTACTTTTAGGTATTTTCTATATCTGCTATAATGACTGTGCATTACTTTTATAATGGGAAAAACAACGACCAGTCAATTTAATTTTAAAAGACTATTTTAGGCCTGGGCTGGGTTCTCTGTCAGAACCCTGCATTGAAGATCTCTGCCGGCCGCCCTGTCTGAGAGGACAGTCCATCATCGTTTAGTACCCATGACAACATTTCTGGGTGTTGCTGTAGACAGAGGTTTAGACTAGTGGCAGTGGTTCTGACTGGGGTGCTAAGAGTATGCAAAGACAACCTAATAAACATGGGTGGCAGCGCGGCACAGTAGATAAAGCACTGGAGACATGGGTTCAAGGCCACTTAACAACCGTTTGAACTTGGACACTGCATCTGCTACTTACCAACTGTGTGAACCTGGACACTCCCCTTTCTCTGAACCTACACCTCTGCCTTGGTCAAATGAAAAGGGTGGGCTACATGACTGTCAAAGTCTCTTCCAGTTCTAAAATTACATTGGTATATATTTTTTTCTTTTAGAATTTAAAGAGGGAAGCCTAACCATAGAACAGAGCAAATGTGGGCACATGGATTCTGGGTTTTTGACTTAGCTCTGTTGCTAACTTCCTGGCTTTAGTTTTCTTCTCCTTAAAGTTGAGTGAATAGATAAATTTAGATTTCTGGGCCTCAAGTCAGTACTGCCCCTTAACCCTTGCCTGTGCACTCAGGATTGCCCCTCTTTCAGAGAGACCCCATACCTGGAAGAAGTTGCTTGAGTAGGCATTATGCTCCCATCAGCCTCAGAGGTAAAATGAGAAGGGAAATGAGCTAATCAATGTGAAAATGCTCTGTACTGTTAGAGAAAAAGGCTGAGAAACCCAGTCCTTAGAGGATGGAGGCCTTTGTGTAGCCTAAACTCTAGAGCCCCTGTTTCACCAAGGCCTGGGAGCCAGGGCTCAGGAGCGGGTTTCCCCTTCACCGCCTTGGCTTCCTCCTCTACAGTGGCACCAACACTAACACACAACATACTCCTGATGCTCCATTGGTCTTTATCTTTTGCAGTGTGACAATCTTGTCTTGTCAAGCAAATCACATACTTCTCATGGACAGGGACTGTGAGTAGCAGGGTGCCAGGCCCACCAGGCCCACACACACCCTTGCTGAACTGGTGAGTAAGAAAGAGAAGTTGGAATTGTGCAGATCTGGGTTTGAATCTCCGCTCAGAGAGCAGTTTCTGTATCTGTAAAATGGTCTTCCTCTTTTAAGTGAGTATTTCAGGTTGTGTCCTTCTGGTAGCAAACACTGAGATGGAATGAAGTGAAAAGGTGTACTGGGGAGTAATACTTATGAAAGGAAAAGGAAAGAAGCAGGATTGGGCAGGGGGCAGCTGACAGAGCTGACAAAGTCACAACGTTCCTTTCAGCTCTGGGGTGCAGACTGCTTGTTAAAGGAGTACACGGGGGTGGAAATAGCCAACACTTTGCACCATTGCCTTGCTCAGTCATTGTACTAAGTGTCACCCCAAGAAAAGAACGATGTTGAAAGCTGAGGCCATTCTGAAGGAGCTAACAGCTGGAGGCTAGCCACTCTCCTTACAGCTGGACACTGAATCCTCTCTTAAAGGTATGTCTCGATGTCTGTCTGGGGAAATAACATAGTTTAGCATACAGTAAATACTCGGTGCATGTTAATTCCTTTCTTTTGTTTTGAATTCCAGCTTTGTCACAGACTTACTATGTGACCTATGCATGCAAGTCTGACCAAAAGAATTAGCATTCTCCAGTTTCTCTCGATTATCCAACCTGGACCATGACTCAGACTCAGTGACCATGAGAGTACATGTTAACCTCCCTGAATTTCAGTTTCCTCATATGTGAGATGGGGAGAATGATATATACCTCACAGGGTTGTGAGAACATACACAGGGCCTGACATTCTTTTTATTCAAGTTACAAGTCTTTTTATTCAAGACTCAACAAATCAAACAATAAATGTCTGACTTCCTGCCCCATCTCAGTCTAAGTGCTCAAGAATGACCAGAAGTAACTTTATTAGCAACATGAAAGTCTATCGGGACTTAAATTGTATGAAGCTAAGCAATTTCAGGGGTTCTTCCCAAAATGGGGCCTCCCACTTTGGTTAGCTTAGAAGAGAAATCTCCCTTTAAGATCTTCGCTCAGAACAGGCTGAATTTGTTCAAACCAAGCCTGTGTCTTCCTTCCATGTGGAAAGGTCAGGATCTAATCCTTGCTCCAGTTTACTTATACCCCAAGTCCAGACTGAGATAGATCTCTTGCTCCCAAACTTCCACAGAATATCACCTGAAACTTGATTTCAGATTCCTGCCCTTGGGTAAATCCAGCCGTCTGCAGATTTAGGTCTCCACCAGACAGAACTTCGAGAATCTACTCATTTCAGTCTCCTCTTACTTACGCTTCTTTGTCCCCATCAGATGCCGTGGGAGGAGAGAAGGAAGGAGAAACGGATAGAAATGCATTTGTCTACAGAGACCTAGTAGCAATCCAACTCCAGAAAATGGGCTTTTTAAGAAGGAAACTGGAGGTAGGCAGGGAGAAAATGAATTAGATTTGAACATGCCAATGTCAAAAATACCAAAGGGGTCACAGGAAAGAACTTGGTATGCAAATAGGCCTGGACTTTCTTCTGCAGACACCTCCTCCCTGGCTTCTCTCATTTGTTTCTACCTTCAGGAATGTCAGGATGAGAAGAGAAGCCAAGAGCTCTCTACAGGTGTTTTAACATTCGAAAAGCACTTTAATGTTTATGAGTTCTTTCCAGTCTCACAACCTTTTGTGTAGGTGTTATTTGACTAGAATTCTTTGCTGACCAAACTTTAGTCAGCAAACTTCTAGGTCCATCCGGGCATTTCCTTGTAAAATGCAGTTATAGCAAGAATCCTGCTAAGTCAGTTTAGCAAGAGTACCCCCTCTTCAATATCTGATCTCCCCCAATGTCTGATCAGAGTCCTCATCCTCCATCATTCTCCTGTTCATGTCTGATCACCCTGGCCTATCTTCAAAAAAAAAAAAAAAAAAAATCCTGTTAGGTTGGTTTAGCCAGAACCCTCCTTACTCCTGATGTATTCTCTTAGTAATTTTCTATCCACTGACCCCCTACCCTGCTCCTTGGCTAAAAATTCCCATTTACCCATGCTATATTTGGAGATGAGCCTGGTTCTATACTCAGGTCCCTTGCCCGCTACTGCAATAGTCCTGAATAAAATAGTCCTGAATAAAATTCCCCTATGATAATAGATGTAAACCCTTTTTTACCACTTTAACTACTGTCCAGCTCTGGCTTTTTTTTTTTTTTTTTTTTTTTTTTGAGATTATCTCTATTTTATAGATAAGGAAAGCAAGGCTCAAAGAGGCTGTGACTTTCCTTGGGTGGCAGAGCCTAGGTATCCTGATGTCCAGTTGGCATCTTGACCACTACAGCAGCCTCTGGAGAATGTTCTGCGCCTCTGACCCCCCTTACACTGAAAAGTGGAAGGTTATCTGTGTTAGGTCAACAAGACATCCAACTTTTACTTGGGTCCAACCTGAAATGCTTTCCCCCCACCTCCTCTGTAGACGGGAAACTGTAGTCCAGAGAATGTCACCAAATAAAATACACAGCAAATTAATAGGGGGAACTCATGAGCAAGAACTGACACAGAAAAATGATTTAAAAGGCCAAGTTGGGCTTTGGTGTCTATGTAAGTTCTCTTCAGTGACATCCTCCTCCTATCCTGTCCAGGTGCTCTATGCCTAAAATCCCTCTTTACCTTTGTGAGTTTACTGCTCCCAGGAAAGAATGGAAGCAACTTGTACATGCAGATGTAGAGAGACCATGCTACTTCTCTGTAATATCTGCATTATAATTGGCTATAAGCGGACTTTTAGCTTCAGAAAGCAAGTAGCCGACAGTGTTGGTGCAGGGTTGGGGGTTGGTGGGAATTTATGATCCTCAGGCATCTATCTTCCTTGCTGGACAAGTCTGGCCCTTTCTGGGTATGTGGAAATACAGACTTATTCTGGGCTGTGCAGTATCTGAGAGACTGAGCTCCCTGCTTTGGAAACAATCATTCCATAGACCACACTCAGGGAATCAAGTCTCAAGGAACCAGAAGCAGGGGTTCTCATTACAGCAAAGGGAGGGGGAAGATCTCTGTTGTTTTCCTTTGCAGAGCTACACCAACTACCTCCTGTCATCTTCAGAACTCTGGCCGGGGGTCCCTGACTGGAGTCCTATTCCTCATTGGTGCCTGTGAGTCTCAAAGGTCAAAATGAGGTGGCCTGAGCTTGAAGGTCTCCAGAAGCACCTCCATTTCCTCATGGGAATCACAATTACTTCTTCCCGAGTTCTACCCTCAACCCTGCTACCCATTCCAGATCCCTCAAGCTACTTTCTCAGGTTGCCTCCAGCTCTCCAGACCCTGGTTCCTTGCTCCCTCTCCTAGAAAGAAGATATCCACTGTTTGGTGAGAGTCTACCATGTGCCTGGCATGGAGCAGATGTTCTAAGTCCAATATTCCTTCCCAAAAGTCCCATACAGGGTATTTCTGATTTCAACCTTTCACCTGACATTGTTCCCCCTACTCCCCATGTTTCTTAGGTCTCCTTAAATCTCACTTTTTCTCCTGCTCATACAGCCCCAAACTCATTCCCTATTGGCCCCTTTCTTCCCTATTCTCCCCTGCACTTCTGGAATGACCCAGCTGCCTCCCACTATAGCAGTCCAAAGCTTCAGTAGGACAAGGACTGTCCTTGGGGAGGCAGGAGAAGGCCTACGATCCCAGGCAGGAGGGTGGCCCACTCCTTTGCAGTGCATCACAGTTTTTATTTTCTCATATCCCCTCCCATCACTCCTCCTACTTGGCTCAGGCTAACTAGCAACAGAGCAGTGAGTGTATAAGGTTTTTATTTTTCCTGGTTGGGGAAGGAGGTGGAGATTGATGAAAGAAAAGACGGGGAAAGGATGATTGGCATGAGGCCCCACCTTCTTTTGTCCTCCTCCCCTGGTACTCTGGCCCCTCCAGTAGAAACACCTGTTTCAGGCCAGCAGCTAGTGGGGACAGGTTCACTTCTGCTCCTTGCACCTCTGCTCCTGAACTGAGGAACTTCCCAGGGGAGCCTGAGAGACTCTTTCTGGAGCCATGAGGGGGACCCACTGGAGGAGGGTCCCCTGGGTATTCCTGATCTGCTTATGTTCTTGCCTCCTTTGGCCAGTGGTTCTGGGTAAGTGATGCACCTGGGGCAGCATTTTGGGGGCAAGATGGCAGATTAAGAGAGTCCATTAGGGGAGCTGGGGCCTGTCGAGAGGTGGCGGGGTGGGGAAGAGAGAGACAGAGAAAGAAGTGAATGAACAGAGATTAGACAAGACAGGGAAAGAGAGGGGAAGAATGCTAGAGAGACAGAGAAAAAAAGAGAGACAGAGAGAAGCAGAAACATGTCTGGAGGCAGGAGTGCCCTGGTTTGGGAAAACCCATTTTCATTCATCCA
The DNA here is from genome assembly GCA_030015415.1 of Cynopterus sphinx. Taxonomy (NCBI): domain Eukaryota; kingdom Metazoa; phylum Chordata; class Mammalia; order Chiroptera; family Pteropodidae; genus Cynopterus; species Cynopterus sphinx. The sequence goes on from CM057380.1 coordinate 50,711,703, forward strand.
AGATCCTCTAATCTCTAATCGGTACTTATTTTGGGGAGAGAAAAGGACAGGTAGGCAGAATTGTAGAATGAGGGACAGAGAGTTGAGGAGAGACTGACAGAAAAACAGAACAACTGGGTAACAGAACAGCTGGGTAACAGAACCAGAAGAAAAACATATAAAAATGAAGAGACAGAGGAAAAGAGAGATGAGAAGCAGATTAATCAAAGCAAAATAGATACAGAGAGAGGAGAAAAATCAGAGGAAACTTGCAGAACTGAAAGGAAGGGATAGAACAGAAAGAAAAGAGTCAGACTAGCTGAGAGAAACAAGGTGGGAACTAGAGGGCAGCTGAGGAGTGGGCAGTCAACTTCGTGCTTCTGACCTTCGGTTTAAAAGCCTCCTTTTGGGGGTAATGTCCACAAGGGCATGGCTCTTAACCCTGGTACTGGCCTTGGCCTCCCATACATCCTCACTTCTCCTTCACTTCTTCTTTGTATATGGAGCTTGGGTGGGGTGGAAGCAAAGCCTTTTGAAGTCCCCTGTGTGTCCTCCACTCCTCTCCTCACCACCTTCCAAGCTGCCTCTCTGGCTTCAGGGTGAGGTTACATTCTGTATTTCTGTATGTCTGAGTCTTTTGAGAGGTTCTGGGGCCCGAGAGAGAGTGAGGGGTCAGAAACCCAAACCAAGGATATACTCGTAGTTTCTTAACCTGCTTAACAGGCCTGGGGGAGCTTCTACCCAAGGAATCATTTCTTAGGGAGTGGGTCAGAAGAAACACGCTCTCTGCTGGTGAAGGGGAATATTCTACCTTCCTTGAAATGTTTAAGGACTTGACTCAGAGCAAATGAAACAACATCTAACTCCTCAACTTTCCAATCCCGCCACCTGCCCCCGCTGCAATAACTCATCACGCAGAAAACTGAGTCCAGGAGGAACCTCCAGAGCCTAGCCACTCAGAGTCTTGTCCTGGGAGTAAAATCAAGGGATGTAGAAGAAGGCAAGTCCATGGGATTCATGACCATGGGCAATGGGGAGAGAGTGGCTTGGAAGTTAGGGACCCTGGCATTGCCACTAACTGATCTGGTTCTTGGAACCAGGTCTTATTATATCTCTCAGGCTTTGGTTCCCTTATGTAAAAAGTGGAGAGGTGACTAGCAAGACCTCTGTGCTTCAGCTTTGATTTTCTGTGATTAGAAGTCAACACAAACAGTTTGTGGTGCCAGGTCTGCACATGGTCCTATGTTAGAGTTGTCAAGCTCAAGAGGAGCCAGAAAGTTGGTGGAGAGGAGCTTGAAGGGGCAAGAACTGGGGTAGGAATGAGCAGGGAAAGCTGAGGTGGGAGCGATGGGGTATGAGGGAGAAGAGGAGCGAAGGAGCATTAAGGTGGAAGGGAGTCCCCAGGATGATACTGAAGAAGTGCAGGGATGCCCTGGACCACTGAGTCCTCAGTGTTGTTGAAGGGGACAAAATGGAGTGTTGCCAGGAAAAGAAGTGGGGCAGCCCAAGCATCTGATTGAGTACCAGAGGACCTTGGAAGAAAAAGTAGTCTCCATGAGACAGGGAGTTAGTCCCCCACATCTATTCAGGGAACTTCTGGGCAAGTGCAAACTGGTCAGTCTCGTTTCCTTGGATCCCTGAGGGGCTGACCTGCCTATGTTTGAATCTAGGGTCTGTTCCCACACTTGCCGCCGCACCCTCACCCAGGCACCATTGGTGCAGGTTTAGAGCCTCTGCTCACAAAAGAGGGAGAAACCCCAGGGTTTCCATGAAGGCACCACAGTGGGAAGGGCTTCCTTGGGGGAAAGCCCTGGCTCTCAAATGTGAAAGGGGTAAAGGAGGGTAAACAGCGGCGGGCTGGACAGGGAGCCAATGGAAACTCAGCAGCTACTGATGGCTTCTGGTAGGAATGACTCAGAAGGAAGCCTAGAAACCCTGATTCCATGCCCTACAGTAAGGAAACTGGGTCAAAATATGCCTCAGTCTCCAATCCTATCAGCGGCCCAGTAACCAATTAGCTACCGCCCTATTGGCCCAGTGGGAGGTAATGAGACTCCACCAAGGACATTAAAACTCTCTGCAGGCTGTCTACCACCCCACTTCCTACCCCCAAGAAACCCTCACTGTGCTTGGGGATACCCAAAAGGAGAGAATCCCTGAACAAGAGATCCTGACAAGAAAAGCAATCAAATTTAGGCCAATGGCTAAGCAAAATGTATAGTGAAGAGTGGGAACTTCAAATCTGAAGATCCATGTCAGTGTTGCCATTTACCAGCCCAGGGGACATAAGAAAAGTCCCTTTAATTCAGTGTCTTCATCAGCAAGATGGGTCAAATGGGAAGAGCCTATTTCATAGGGCTGTGGAGAGGGTAAAATGAAGTAGCATCTGGTATGATGTACAAGAGCCATGAAATCTTTTTTGAGAGATGGACCACTCCATTTTAGACCTAGGAGACTGAAGGGTGATGAGGGCGATGAAGCCAGGAATGGCATGCGCACCTCTGCTGTCTCAGAGTCATTTTCATTCATCCAAGATCCTCTAATCTCTAAAAGCATCTCTATCTTTCCTGTGGGTTTGTAATAGCCAGCTTAATTTATTAAGAATTTGGCTTATTTTGCTAACCGACTAAAATAAATACCAGCTCTGCCATCAGTCAGAGGCTCTACGTGAGCTGACACCACTGCTTCACGGTTCATTGCCTGGCAATCTCCACACCCTTGGTTTCTGGGCTCAGCTCGGGAGGCAGAAGCTGTCCTGGCAGTGCCTGACATGTGAGTGATTTATGTCTTCATTGCCAGGAGAGGCCAAGAAGCAGTTAGCCTTTCATGCGCATGAACAAGTGGGTTTGCTACTGTGTCTGTTCTGTGTTCTCAAAAACACTGAAGGCTTCAGGGGGGCACATAATGAAGCTCTCAGAGCCACTTCTCTGAAGACCAGGACTGACGAAGCGATAGGCTAACTCTCCTCTCAGTTCCGGCCTGTTGCCTCGAAAGTTCATTTTTCTTTCTACTAAGCTGAACTCGTGGCAAGCAGATACTTAATCATTATTGTATCCCCAGCACTGACGAGTTGATTTGAAATGCACTCAATTTGTTGGCACTTCATAGAGGTTTAAGTACTCAACGTTTTCCTTTAGACTAAACAGGCCTCAGGAACTGGGCATCTGTGTTTGTACATGTGGCCTCCACAACCATGGCCTTGTGCAGATGGAGGGCACTGACAGTTTAGTTCTCCATGTGTGCATTTTTAAGTACACATCTGTATAGACATCTACTCTACACAGATACCCCCAATTAAATTTGATGTTTGAGTTCTAAAAGTCCTGTTGGTGGTGGGTGTGGGGGAATTCAGAAGAGGAGAGAGTTCTCTTGATGAACTTTTACTTGTGCCAAGTGCTCTGGACACAAAGATCTCATGGTTCCTGCCCCTAAAGGTTGTTTAAGGCCACACAGCCCATCAGCAGGGCAGTTGGGACTAGAATCCAGTCTCCTGACTCCTCGTTCACTGAGTTTGCATTGCAACTCACAACCTTCCACAAACCTTCACTCCAGCCCAGCCCATTAGTGGAGGAAGAACAGAAGCATTCACAACCCCTGCTGAGATACCCATTTATTCAATTGTCCGTACATTTGTCACTTAAACTAATATCTAAGCAGTGCCTACCATGTACCCGATATTGTTTTAGGACAGCACTGTACTTACAGTGAAGAATGGAGCAAACAGGGCCCAGCCTCTTAGAGGTAAGATCTGGCATACTGAGAGACATGAAAGAATTAAAAAACAATTTCCAGCTACAAATATGGTGTTATGTTGAACAAGTATTGTGATAAGAGTAAAAGAGGGAGACTTTATTTAGATTAGTAAGTCCAGGAAGGACTCTGATGAAGTGCTGTACTTACCCTACAAGCTGAGTCCTGAAGTCCGAGTAGTGAACCAGGGGAAGAGGGGTGGGGGACCGGCGGGAAAGCACGCCCAAGTAGGGGACAATGTGCAGACAAGAAAGAGTTTGATCCTTTGGAGGACTTGAAAAAAATAGGCAGGTGCTAGATCATGAAGGGCCTTGTATGCCATGTAATGGGTTGTGGATTTTAAGAAACTAAAATGGGCAGAGGGTGAGGAAGTTTAGATAAAGGAGCAACATAATCAGATTTGAACCCTGGAATGATCGCTCTGGATTCTGTAGAAGAAAATGGATTGGAACAGGGAAAGGGTGAAATGGGAGACCAGGTAGGAACTGGCTGCAGGATTTTAGGCAGAAGATGTCATGGCTTGGCCTGGTGGTAGAGGTGGAGATCTGGAAAGGGAGTGGACAAGTGTAAAAGCAGCTGCATGCAGACGTTCTGACCTAATAAGGACACAGTCACAAGGAATCCTGCCTTTGCCAGGAGCTCAGAAATCTGTACAGACCAAGATAAGAGGCAGCACGGAGTGCCATATATTGAGCTTATGTGCTGAGCTAAGCACTTTAGATATTGGTTTACCATTATCTACCATCATCCTACTTGTATACATAAGGACCCCACGCCTCAGAGAGGTCAAGAAACTAGCCCATCACATAGCGGATATTGGTCAATTTGACTGTAGAACCTATGCTCTTAACCACTCCTTGTCCTTGTCAGATTTTGCTGTTATTTGTCCCTCTCAGGCTCAGAAAAGACTTAGGGGTGTCAGAAGCTCCATGTCTGTCAGGAATCACAAAATCACAATGGTTATGCCATTATTGCTTTCCCACTTTATTCCCTTCTCCCCCAAATCCAAGACCAGCTGACCTGTGTGCTGAGGAAACTAGAGTATCAAAAAAGGCACTCACATTATGGCAGCTTTCTCAAGCATCCTTTTTCTTACCCTTACTACTAAATGGAACCACCACCTTTGAGCTGACCTCAAAATTTAGATCAATAATATCAAGGAAAATAATTTAGAAGCCATCCTTCACAGTCAGCTCCAAGACAAGGAACTTATTTCTGAACTTATCGCCGAAGTTATACTCAAACAATGCACCTATCAACTAGGCATTCCTTTACCTTGGATATCACCACAGGTCGTTTTACCAGGTTTCTTACATTGTCTGTTGTGACAGAACAAAGTTTACCCTAGTGATAAGCTCAGAAGCTCCAGAACCAAGCCAAGAAACGTCAATACCCAGCGTTGACACTATGCTCCCAAGCACAGCTTCAACTTTCTTTTCCCCATGCCTTCCTCTCCTCAGAAGTTCCGTCTCTAGCCTCCCCCATCTTGGTTTTTGGAGGTTTTCCCTTCCTGGCCCCCATGAGAGACAGGCACACCCTTCTAGCCTAGGGTTGCCCTCAGGGGTTTGGCTACCTTCTGCCTCAGTGCTAGCCACAGCCTCCTCTTGGCCAGCTAAAAGAACCAAAGACCAGGGAACGGGGACACATGACTTCTTTTGTTCAACAGATGTCTATGAAATAATCCTGTATGCCAGGTACTACGGACATCATGAGATCTGTCATCCTAAGGGCATTTTCAGGTAGCATCTTTCCTCACCTTGAATTTTAGGAACAATAGAGGAAATATATCCCGCGATCACAATCATAGTTCCTGTTTCCTGCAAGATAATAGCAGGAAAACAAACCGTTGTCGCTTGTCATAGTCCCTACAGCATCAGCTCCAACACCCATCACATCCATCAGTTCATACTAGCCTGTTGTTCTTGAGGGGCAAGCTCTGGGAAATTCCCAGCTCCTAAACCCTGACCACAGAGGTGCAGAAGCCTGAAATCACCACTCAGAAATTTCAGTCTTTAGTCACCAAGAATTTCTGAGGGCATGACAGAGTCTTCATCTTTTATCCTGGGAAGAGCAGGCTTGTGTATGACATCTGTGAGGGAGGCTGAGGCTGCATCCCTATGTGATGAGAATGGGGGCTATGCTGATTCCGAAGCTGAGACAAATATAAATGGCCCTTGGCTCCCTACATAGTGTAGTTCTGCCTCCCTCCAACTTCTCTATACCTTTCAGGGCACCTGCTGCCTATCTGGGAGTCAACTTTTTCTTCAAAGCTATTCTTGCAATTAGGTGCTTGGCTCTATATTGCCCTAAGCACAACCTGGCTAAGAGATCCGCAAATCAGGAAATAAGAGGAGTGAAACTTTGTGGGTGACATGGCTAATGGGTTCCTCACCTCCAGTTCCAGGAATAACTCAAAACAAACAAACCATGTACCAAAAATAAGCCTCTGCCCACAACATATTCACGTAAGACACAGGCTTTGTTTTCTCTTCAGGGAGTGACTTCACCACTCTGTGGAAACGTTATCTCCCACCATCATCACCACTTCTGCCACCACTCCTTTACCTGAGTCAACAACACACCCATCATCTTCTCATACCTGTGGAGTTACCAGAAGGCCACACAGGAGAAATGATGCATATTAACATCATCAACCTTGCAGCCTGGAAAGGACTAAGGGAAAGGACTAAGACTGCTGGACATCTCCCACCAGACACAGTTCACAGGGAGAAAAATGATGCCTTACCGAGTGCTTTCTTACCTCAGCAGTAGCAGAGAAACCTGTGGGGTTTTCCAGGGGTCAGAGGGAGGAATACCCCACCTCAGTGCCAGCTCTCTGTCCCAGTGCTCTCTCTGTCCCTGGGTACAGGCTCCTCCTTTGACAGAACTTCTTAAAAACTATTCATTTTAAGCAATACCAGGCGCATATCTTTTGACAGCAAGCTTGTCAGCCCAAGGGGTCAAGAGCCATCACAACTCACATGACATCATCACAGGAAAGGAGACACCAGAAAAATTGGCAGAAATATTCTAGTGTCACATCATTTACCTCTGAAAATGTGCCAGACTTGTTCCCAGGTTCAGAACACTGGGCATGTGGCAGACCAAGAACTCAGGGCAGATCAGACATCATTTCTCCACCTCTTGCTTCAGCTCTCCTGAGACAGTCTTAGAAGGACTCAGTTGTGGAGAAGCCGTGCACACGATGACTGTCCCATAGCTGAGTACTACCTCACACCTTCCAAGTCTTTACTCTTACCTTCGGGCCCCAGCCCTGTCACTTACAAAATATGTAATGTTGGGTAAGTCACATAGCCTTTCCAAATCTCAGTTTCCTCATCCGTTAAACTATAACTAAGAGAAACTATAAAGAACTGTTTAAATATACGGTATCAACATTTTTATCATGTATAGAGTCAAAATGTGCCCAGTGATAGAAGTACAAACGAAATTCTTATTTTCAACTGCATGGGTCAATTAACCACAAGTCAGTTGACACTCAAGAACTCAAAGTAAAGCCAATGTCTTCCAAAGAAACTGCCTTGGTAATGGGCATTTTTTTATTACAGAAATCATTCTGCAGTGCAGATAGACCCATTGACAAGATTCTTGAACACTCTTCTCGGCCACAACCAGAGGATAGTCAGCCAGTACCAAATCGCCTTTCTCTGAGGACACATGTTTCAGGATCCTTGTTTCCTTATCACAGTTATGAGAGGGTGACGGGAACAATTCCAGTCACTTATATCCTTGGCTCCAATAAAACAATGAGACCAGTGCCCTTAGGATCCAAGCAACTGCCGTCCAGGGCAGACAATACAGGCATTTTCTTTTTCTTTTATTTTTTTAACTCCTAAGGAAACTTTAAAGATTATATATGTATTATTGGGAAACAAAATCACAAGGCAAAAAAACGTTAGGGAGCTTTGATTTAGAAAACTGTTTTTTAATTACTTTTTCCTCCCTCGCTATAATAACATTCTTTGTGATCTGGTAAATTTTTTTTTTTTTAAGCCTCAACAAAGTTAGTGTTGATCACATAAATTGGTCTGTTTAAAGACATTTGTTAGTCACAAATTATTATTCCTCCTGCCTTTCTACCATGAGAATGTACTTAAAAACACAATTTTCATGAGTTTGCCAGGTAATTCCCGCTTGGGCAATCCACCCATCCTTTGGCTCAGTGCTTTTGTTTCATATTCAGCTATTTTATCAAGTGGAATGGTTAGTGCTATTCTATTTTGATTTGTCCATTAGATCAGGGAATTCTGTACATTTACTGCTATTTACTTTATTTCAAGGCTTAAGGCTATATCTCTAATCCATTGGGCAAATATATGTCAGTTATATAAGAAATAGGAAGTGTGGGTGACTTATATAGCACTTCAAAATATATATAGTACACTGTAGTGGGTCAGTTACATCAGTTATTGTGGTATATTTAAATATCTTTGACCTGATTGCATTAAAAGACTGTTTTAAAGTAGGAAACTTGCCCAAAACAGTGAAGATGAAACAAGGAAGTGAGCACTTTTACAGTACTTGATCCTTTCTGAGCAGTTTGTCTGAGATAATAATCAAATGAGCTCATTGATTTTCCAGACTTATTTTACTGTTAATACATTTCATACAATTTATAATTGATTTTAAAGAATCATACACTTAAAGTTATTTTTGGGGGGGAACTCATCTAACATCTTAGTTGTTAACCTAACTCTACATACTTTATGAGATTTCTTATGCATCCTTAAATATCTTTCTACCTGTAAAAATGTAAATGTTGATCACTCACTAAAATGCACCAATATCTCTAATAGAAAAAGATAATTCAAACAGATTTAGACTAAACTGAAACAAATATACCTGGTCTTCTTATCTCTAGCTCCCACGAGTCTGTTATACCTACTTCTAACTGTCTAGACTATACTCATGAAAGCCCTCCAAATGTTTCTAGATCTTTGCAGTTACACACATCCTATTCCATGAGACTCAACATACTTATGCCTATCACAATTCAAATTACATTCAAAGTCTATGGGCGCGCCTGAATGTGCCCTATCTTTTCTGATCTCAGAAGCTAAGCAGGGTCAGGCCTAGTTTGTACTTGGATGGGAGACCACCTAGGAAGACTAGACACTGTAGGCATTTAAAATAAAAAATTATGTTCAAAACTATAAAATGATCAATTTTAAAAAATGGCTCCCACCCACTTCCTCTTTTATTCAATGTCAGCGATCATCTATTTAAACAATAAGTACATGGTATTCAAAAAGATGAGGAAGATGGTGAAGTTTGTGAAGAGAGGACCTAGTTTTTCTTAAGGATACAAAGAGTGGAGTTCTTTCAGATTCACGCTAGTGAAATAATAGGGGCAAGAATAGAATCAGAGAGAATAAGAAAATAGAATTTGGAAAGGGAAAAATAAGTAATTAGGCAGACAATGAGGTAAGAGAGACAGTACAGTCATGGGACACATTCGAGGACCCATCCAGTCCACAAAGAAAGAGGTGGCCTCTGGCTGCAGTGCACTGGAAGTCTGCTCATCGGTCACCGGCCATGTGTAATCTGTTCAGCACGAGGAGGCTTTATGGAGAAGTGCACAGGTTGGTGTTGATCTCCCAACATAAGTTTCTTCTGATGAGGAGGATCAAGTATCTCTCGAATAGTACATGGTGGCACAGTTTGGCTTAAGCTTTGTAGATGCTCTGTGGGAGAAAAAATGAGACCAGAACAAATGGCATCTGCTTGGGGCAGTTGCATGTATCTTGCTGGGTGGTAAGTGACTGTCTCAGCCTAGACTCTCTTCCACCCACTCAGCCCTGACTTCTCTCCTCCGTCTCCAGCTCTGGCACCCCCCAGAGCTCGGCTCTCCTCAGAGTCAGCTCCCCACTACACTGCACCCCATTTCCAGCTCTGCCCCACTTGCTCACTGGGTTCTGGCTCCCTGGGCACAGGCATTTTATAAAGCCATTCCTGTAAGGAGGCAATATGAGAAACTCTCCTTCCTGGTTCCCATAGTCGAAGATCAATCCAGCCGTGGTGAAAGCTAAGAGTCAAGGTGGGGAACGGAGGAATCAGAAGGAGCAGTTAAGAGGCTGCTGCTATAGAGTAATGAGGGTAATGCAGCAGAGTGAACAGGAGGCCATTTTACATTAATCGTAGATGGTACCAAACTATGATGTTTGGGATGAGGAAGGGAGAGGAATCCAAGGTGACTCAGGGGTTTCTGGCCTGCATATCTGGAGGACTGATGCTACAATTAACATAAGGAAGGAAAATAGAAGAAATAGTTCAAGAAAAAGTTCCCCTTAGATATGGTGCATTTGACAGGCCAGCCAGGAAATTTCTGGAAAGGTGAGTCTGGAAAATGGATGTGAAGTTAGGGTAGAATTATAGATTTGTAAGGCGTGAAAGATGCAATTTAGCCAGAGAGAAAGTGTAGGAGAGGGAGAGGGAGAGGGCTAGAAATGATACCCATAAGGCTGACTTCATCTGGGAGCTGAGAAGAGAAAACAGAAGAAACAGGGAAAGTTGCATGGAGAAGACTCATTCAGCTTCAAGGAGAGCAATGCCATGCAGATGTCAAGGGACACTGTTCAAGGACAGACTATCAAGTAGATGCTCAATAAATATTTGTTAATGAATGAATAAATGGATGGTGCCGAATTTGACAGAGACTAATGGGGCCTGAGAAGAAAATTGTTTGTGGTGATTAGGAAAGGGATTTTTGGTAACTTTTGAGAAAAGTGGTTTTAGTGAGATGATTCAGGTGTGTGGAGTAGATGAAAAAGAGGTGATAAGTATAGACCCTTCTTTCAGGATGCTCGTGGGTGAAACAAAAGATGGAAATGAGGACACAGAAGATGAAAGACTTTTATTTTAGATTGAGAGATTTAAACATGATTGTCAGCAGAAAAGGAGTGAGTGAAGAGACTCAGACAGAAGAGTAATAGACTGAGCCATCTGAGGGAGGTTGGGAACAAACACAGCAGTGTGTGTGTGTGTGTGTGTGTGTGTGTGTGTGTGTGTGTGTGTGCACGTGCGCATGTGCACACGTGCATGTGTACAGCCTTTGAGGGGAGATTTAGCTTCTCTTCTGATGTAGGATAAGGGATATTTCCTGGTTCTAGGACATCAAAGGAAATCATGTTAAATGGCTTTGGTTTTTCTAGTGAAGTAGAAGATGAAGTGTCATAAAGAAAGGAAGGAGAGGAGGGAAGAAAAAAGGAGAAGAGAGAACTGTTTCTCTCAAATATCAACTCTTTACAACCAAATCCCTAGCTCTCTGCTCTGCAAGTATGTATTTGGCCAGAACAAGACTTGAGTTGTGTACAATCTGTTGGAAACCCAAGAGCCTGACTCACACTCTGGTAAAAGACAAGGTCAGTGCATTCTGGCAAAGCTTGAGCAGCAAGAATAAGGCTGATAATATTCTTTAAAACAAAGCTTGATCAAGACCCTTACAACTTCACTAAGGTGGTTTTAGCTTACACAAAATTTTAAGAGCAGATATTATTATTTTATTTTAAGACGTTTCTTAACATGTGGTCCATAGACCACCTGAATCAGAATCACCCTAAGTATGTGTTAAAATGCAGATTCCTGAACCCCACCTCCGTACATAGAGACTCTGGTCATGGGCCTCAGAATACATTTTTATATGCTCCTCCAGGGATTCGAATGCACTCTATCTTTTAAGAATAACTTTCTTACCAAAAAGAATTTCTCTGTAGCCCTCCCCCCGTCACCAGGATTTCTTGCTGAAGAATAACCTACTCAAGGTTAATAGGCTGGGTTACCTGCAAACTGTTTTCCTTAATAGATAAATAATTCGTTAAAGGAGTGGCTTAAGATATGTTGTTTTAATGGTGATGAAAGACAAATACAATATTGTAGTTTTGATGTAACTACTGCTTGTCTTTTCCTTCTAGCAACAAGCCCAACAGATTTAGAGACTTATTAAGACTGCACCTGCTCTCTTCCCTACACAACATTATGACACGAAGGGGCTTACCTTTCTGTTCGATGGAGCAGGAGACTCTAATCAGCTTGGCCCATGACTAGCCAGTTTTTTAAATAAGATTCAAAAGAAGGATACAGTCCTGTTTGACAAGATTTAAAATTGGTACTATGGAAGAACTATTTTTTCAAAGAAAAAGGGTATTGGGAAATAGGTACACTCTCATAGATTGCTAATGGAACTATAAATTAGCACGACTTTGCTGCAAAGAAATTTAGCAGTCTGTATTAATGACATGAAAATTTTTATAATAGCATTAACCAGTAATTTTACTTAGGGAAATTTATGTTAAGGAAATGAGCTGAAATAATGAAGACAAAACAAAATATTATACGCAAAGATAGTCATCAAACTTTATTTTTAATAACAAATTGAAAACTGCCTGTGTCCAACAGTAAGTTAATTATGAGTTATCTTTATGATGAAACATTATTTAATGTGCAAAGGTGATGTCCAGTGTTCTATTAGCGACATGGACACACACACACACACACACACTATCAAACATACATACCGGCAACACATGGAACAAGCATAAAGTCAGATATATTCAGGAAAAACTTTCAAGAAAAGAAGCAGTAGAGTGCATGATCCCTAAGCTCCCATTATGTCACAGCGGGGTGGTGGTTACAGCTGGACACATTGAGAGTAATGCTCCAGGAGAAAGACCCAGCTCTGTGCTACTGCGGTGAAATGAGAATAGTAACAATGAACATTTTCAGGCTGAGAGAATGCCTTTGTTGGATCCTCCAGAATTTAGCAAGGGGAGTTTACATACAACACCCAAGGTCTTTTTGTTGGGATTAGCTAGCCTGATCCCCTTGAACCAGCTCTTCCATGCTTCCAAAAGGAGGGAAAGAAAGAACTACCATCTAAAACATAAGATTTGTCTATCTTCAGACTATATTTACAAAGAATAAAAACATGAAGAAATGCTTATGATATGAGGTAAAATTTAAAAAATGGGATACAAAATTAAATACATTAGGTAAGCTAAACTATATTTTTTTAAAGCATAGAAGAAACTCCTCAAAAAAACAGAACAATGTGGTTGTCTGTATAGTGAGATGATGGGGTTTTGTTCTTTTAATTATCTATATTTTATAATTTTCATTTAATGAGTATGTCTTTCTTGGTATAGTTCATGGTGTATAATCTTTTTAATATGCTGCTGAATTTGATTGGCTGCTATTTTGTTGAGAATTTGTGTGTTAATATTCATAAGTAATATTGGTCATAATGGATATAGTTTTATTTTCTTGTAGCATCTTTGTCTGGGTTTGGTATCAGGGTAATGCTTGCCTAAAAAAAGTTAGTAAGTGTCATTTCTCTTCAATTTATTGGAAAAGTTTGAGAAATATTAGTATTAGTTCTTCAAATGTTTGGTAGAATTCTCCAGTGAAGCCATCAGGTCCAGGGTTTTTCTTTGTTAAGAGTTTTAATTGCTGATTCAGTCTCCTTACAAGCTATAGCAGTGGTCCCCAACTTTTTTGGCACCAGGGACCAGTGCTCCTATGAGAATCCAATGCCAGATAATCTGAGGTGAAGCTGAGGTGGTGATGCTAGTACCGGGGAGTGGCTGCAAATACAGATGAAGCTTTGCTGGTTCACCTGCCACTCACCTCGTACTGTACAACTCAGTTCCTAAGAGGCCACAGACCGGCATTTTCCACTGTCCAGGAGGTAGGGAACCCTAAGTTATAGGTATATTCAGATTTTCTATTTCTTCATGATTTAGTCTTGGTAGGTTTCGTGATTCTAGGAAACACATTGACTTTCTCATCTTGTTTACCCAATTTGTTGGTGTAGGATTATTCATAGTATTTTATTCTCTTATAATTCTTTTTATTTGTGTAGAATTGGTAATACTGTCTCCACTTTCACTTCTGATTTAGTAATTCGAGTCATTTTTTCTTAGTCCATCTAACTAAGTTTGTCAACTATACTGATCTTTTCAAAGAATTAACTCCTGCTTTCATTGATTTTTCTCTATTGTTTTTCTCTTCTCTTATTTCAATTATCTCTGCTCTAACCTGTTTAAAATTTTTTTTCCACAGCTTTATGGATATATAGTAGACAATTAGTTGCTTATATTTACATCGTAAATTCAATGAGTTTTTCAATTTTAGTTGACACACAATAGTATACCAGTTTCAGTTGTACAACCTAGTAATCAGAGATCCACATAACTTGCAAAGTGGCCACCCCATTAAATCTAGTACCCCTCTTCCCCCTTACGTATTTATTACATGTCTGTTTCTATATACTAAGCAAAGCTCCTTAGTCTTCTGGTCTTATTAGCACAGCTTTGTTTAGTAGCTGTCCAGTGGCACAGGCCTGAGAGGGATTTAGCTATAGGCCAAGTTTAGCCCCAGCCTGTGCCCTTCTGGGGCCACCTGTTAAGATTCAGCAAGCAATCCACAGATTTTGTGCTTATAGTTGCCTCAAGAAACCATGCCAGAAACCACAGTCAGCTGCCACTAGTGTGACATAACATAATTAACATTATGTTATGATGTGACCAGGGCTAGAGAATATGTGCTTATTTAGGTATCTGCTAGATTGGAAGAAATGTTAAAAATAAAATATAAAAGCTAGAAATTCAATTTGCTTTTTAAAAAATGCTATAATTCAATTTGAAAGAGTTAACCCTCCCTCTCACCATTGAGTCTTAAATGGTCTCATCACCCTGTAGTTTTTAATCTTGCCTTTTTCATTATAAGCAATACAGCCGTGACTTGTCACATTCCTGATATATATTTAATTTAAAGCAACCCTGATCAGGTGCCTCACTCTATGCAAAATTCTGCACCTCCACCCTTTGGTTTTATTGCAGAATTTTTTCCCTTAAGCTTCCCTCAGGTATGTCTAAACCTCACACCTGGAGCAGGTCTTATTGACTAGACCTTACTTCTGGCTCATTTATCTTGGTGCCTGGCTTCACAGGGCTGCACATAGGTTGTGGGACTGAAGGTTTTCCTTCCACACATGTGCCTTTTATTCTCCAAAGTGAAGGAACTTTTCTTTATCTTAGTACCTTCCAGAGCTGTCATAAGGGAAGGAATATTTGGCAACTTTAGCAAGAAAGACTGGCCACTTAAAATCAAGTAAACAATATTAAAATTTGATTTTATTCTAAATTCCTTGAAAGAATAGATGATGCCTTTTTAATTTGAAAAGGACATTAACATTATAGGATTTTTAAAAATTTGTGTATGTAGTTAAAAATGTTTACTTTCGAGGTCCTGAACGGATCTGTCAGAGCCCTCAATCACCTAAGAAATACTTTCTTCTAAATATTAAACTTATTAATACTCTGAGTCTTTTGAATTTGGCTAATCATGAAAAAGCTCCTTCTGCTAGAGTATTCTGAAACTTGTTATTGTCCCCTTTGAGAAAAGAGCTTTCTTCGAAAAAGTAGCACTGCCTTAGCTTTGATGTTCAAATTAAGAGAACATCTCTTAATAAATGGAAAACAGTTTTCAATAAAGAACCAAATACTACAAATTTCTCATAATTGGATTTATCATTGTATCTCAATAACTTCATGGGAAAAAATAGCATCAGCATAAGGGTTGAGTCAAAAGAAGTTAGCTCGGTGGGGTTTTTTATGGGTGGGGACAAGGAAGCTAAAGATAGTTGTTGGGGAATCAATATAAGGTACATAAACTAATGTAAACATAAAATAAAATTAGATTGTCATTGGTGAACTATAATTTTTTCTATCTCTTTTTTTCTTAATTTATATAACTGACATGTAATATTACATTATATAAGTATCAGGTGTACAATGTAATGATTCGATCTTTGTATACCTATCTCTTTATTAATGTGTCTACATTTTTGTTGAGGCCATCTAGCAAAAGGGCCATACAATGACTTTAATGGAATTGAGGCACTGTTGCCTTTCCAGGCCACTTCCTTTGTTAAAAAAAGTAAAATCAAATAAAAACTGTATTTTACAACAATGTTGGACTAAAGACCAATCAATGCTGGTATCATTATTACATATTCATTATTATTACATTGAGTTATTTTTTCTGATTGTAAAAGAAATTAACATAAAAACAGTTTTGTAAGATCCTAAAAGGAGCTTGGGCCATGGGTTCTTGGGCTCTGTGCCTTAATTGCTGGCAATTGCAAGGTGATAGTGCCTTGAGAAGCAACTTGCTGAGTTTGTAAAAAAGAAATTCTGCTGAGCTCACATGTTCAGAAAGTGGCCAAAATTCACTCTACTCCCAGTTAAAAGAAAAACTGAAGTAGGAAGGGAAATTTCTGGATTGTAGATAGAGGGACCACCCTAAAAAATCTTGGGAGAGAATAAAATTAAATAAAAATAACTACATATATTTTTAGGCAAGGTAACCCTTGGTTGACCTCAGAGATTGCAAGGACCTTGTCAGCTTACTGTCACTTAGGTTTTTTTTATTTTTTACATTTAGAGCACCTGGTCTTAGGTGGTCTCCCATCCAAGTACTAACCAGGCCCAACCCTGCTTAGGTTCCAAGATCAGATGGGATCAGGCTTGTTCAGGGTAGCATGGCCACAGATAATAACTATGTATTTTAATATGAGACAAGATACCCAAGGGAAATAAAATACCCTCATATTTCCAGAGAAGCTGGAGCCACTTTAAAATTGAATCCTCATAAATACTCTTGTATTATTGAGTATACCTCCAAATGCTTTAAACTGAAACAAACTTGTTTAAGACAGTACAAGTTATTGACATGAACTGTCAACAGTGCATAAATTTAGGTATGTCGAGAATTCAGGTAGACAATTCACAACATTTTCTCTCTCTCTCCAAAATAAGTCCTCATAAGCTACCAAGTTTCATGGGCATTTAAGATGAAATAGAGAGAAATGAAAAAGAAAATAAGATCAAAACTATCACTAGGGGTGAAAACTAAAAGATTATGTGGGATGGGATTAGGAGACAAACTAAGAAGTAAACTGGTCGGTATAACCTCTAAATTTAAAATAAGAAAAAGTACCTCTGTGAAAAAACAGGAAAAAGCTACTCATCTCCTTCATAGAGATGGAGAAAAGTGTATATAGAATGTGAAGCAACTTAGAAATTCCAGATTGCAAGATTTTGATGTGGATTTTAATTCAATCACACTTCTCAGATGAAAGCACATGGATCTTGGCTTTAATGCCTTATATGGGGAAAATAGAAAGTACAATAAACCAGTTACCTTTTACTGTCCTTTTAAAAACTCAATGAAGACAAAATGTTAACAAAAGGCATTAATTGCAGTATTATTTATGACTGCGTGCTGCTTGTGTTGGTAGAAATATTAGTTATGGCTAAATACCTAAATCTATACAGCCATACCTTCAGGAGAACTGGAAAAGGTATGGAAAAAGTACAAAATTGTTGGGATAAAACTGTGAGCTAGTATATACCAATTTAACTGGTCTCATCATCCTTCAATTTTATATTTATAGGTGAAGACAACACTAAAACTGCACATTTACAATCCACTACAACTAGACCAATGCTGCCAATAAATGTTCGGGCTGAGATATCCCTTACTATTAACAACAAAACACCTTACAAGGAGAAAAATTCCTTCAAAAGTACAACCTCAAAAGCCAACACCATGACAAGTAAAAATTTGTCACTCCATATAAATACTACTACAACTCCAGTAAAATCAACAGTCTCAATGAACATAGAGAAAAAAGTACGACAAAAAAGAAATGCTGTAACGAGCTATATCCCACAAAATACAGCATCTTCTCAGGAGCAGCACACACAGAGTACTAGGACCACTGGAGGATCACAAACGAACACCATCACAGAAGCGAGCACATCTATGCCCTCGTCCGCACCAACGACTCACAGTCCTTCCACGAGTATTCCTGAGAAGACTTCTCTCTCAGGTAAAACAACCCCTGCGTCTTCTTCTATAGAAGGACACACACCTCTGAGCACAGCACCACTGTCCACACCACCAACCCCCACAGACACCACTGGGAAAGAAAGCGTTCACACGTCGCCTTCTCTTACTACTACTGCTCCTCCAGTCACCTCAGCAGTCTCGATGACAAGTCATGAGAATGAAGAGACAACCCAGGAAGAGCCAAGGACAAGTGCACCTTCACCCAGCACGTCTACTCAGGAAATATCAGCATCTTCTCAGGAGCAGCACACACAGAGTACTAAGACCACCGGAGAATCACAAACAAACACCATCACAGACGCGAGCACATCTATGCCCTCGTCCGCACCAACGACTCACAGTCCTTCCACGAGTATTCCCGAGAAGACTTCTCTCTCAGGTAAAACAACCCCTGCGTCTTCGTCTAGTGGAGGACACACACCTCTGAGCACAGCACCACTGTCCACAGCACCAACCCCCACAGACACCACTGGGAAAGAAAGCGTTCACACGTCGCCTTCTCTTACTACAACTCCTCCTCCAGTCACCTCAACAGTCTCGATGACAAGTCATGAGAATAAAGAGACAACCAAGGAAGAGCCAAGGACAAGTGCACCTTCACCCAGCACGTCTACTCAGGCAACATCAGCATCTTCTCAGGAGCAGCACACACAGAGTACTAAGACCCCGGGAGGATCACAAACAAACACCATCACAGACGCGAGCACATCTATGCCCTCGTCCGCACCAACGACTCACAGTCCTTCCACGAGTATTCCCGAGAAGACTTCTCTCTCAGGTAAAACAACCCCTGCGTCTTCGTCTAGTGGAGGACACACACCACTGAGCACAGCACCACTGCCAACAACAGCAACCGCAACAGACACCACTGGGAAAGAAAGCGTTCACACGTCGCCTTCTCTTACTACAACTCCTCCTCCAGTCACCTCAGCAGTCTCGATGACAAGTCATGAGGATGAAGAGACAACCAAGGAAGAGCCAAGGACAAGTGCACCTTCACCCAGCACGTCTACTCAGGAAATATCAGCATCTTCTCAGGAGCAGCACACACAGAGTACTAAGACCACTGGAGGATCACAAACAAACACCATCACAGACGCGAGCACATCTATGCCCTCGTCCGCACCAACGACTCACAGTTCTTCCACGAGTATTCCTGAGAAGACTTCTACCTCAGGTGAAAAAAGCCCTGCATCTTCGTCTAGTGGAGGACACACACCTCTGAGCACAGCACCACTGTCCACAGCACCAACCCCCACAGACACCACTGGGAAAGAAAGCGTTCACACGTCGCCTTCTCTTACTACAACTCCTCCTCCAGTCACCTCAGCAGTCTCGATGACAAGTCATGAGAATAAAGAGACAACCCAGGAAGAGCCAAGGACAAGTGCACCTTCACCCAGCACGTCTACTCAGAAAATATCAGCATCTACTCAGGAGCAGCACACACAGAGTACTAAGACCACCGGAGAATCACAAACAAACACCATCACAGACGCCAGCACATCTATGCCTTCGTCCACACCAACAACTCACCGTCCTTCCACGAGTATTCCTGAGAAGACTTCTCTCTCAGGTAAAACAACCCCTGCATCTTCTTCTATAGAAGGACACACACCTCTGAGCACAGCACCACTGTCCACAGCACCAACCCCCACAGACACCACTGGGAAAGAAAGCGTTCACACGTCGCCTTCTCTTACTACAACTCCTCCTCCAGTCACCTCAGCAGTCTCGATGACAAGTCATGAGAATAAAGAGACAACCAAGGAAGAGCCAAGGACAAGTGCACCTTCACCCAGCACGTCTACTCAGAAAATATCAGCATCTTCTCAGGAGCAGCACACACAGAGTACTAAGACCACCGGAGGATCACAAACAAACACCATCACAGACGCGAGCACATCTATGCCCTCGTCCGCACCAACGACTCACAGTCCTTCCACGAGTATTCCCGAGAAGACTTCTCTCTCAGGTAAAACAACCCCTGCGTCTTCGTCTAGTGGAGGACACACACCACTGAGCACAGCACCACTGCCAACAACAGCAACCGCAACAGACACCACTGGGAAAGAAAGCGTTAACACGTCGCCTTCTCTTACTACAACTCCTCCTCCAGTCACCTCAGCAGTCTCGATGACAAGTCATGAGGATGAAGAGACAACCAAGGAAGAGCCAAGGACAAGTGCACCTTCACCCAGCACGTCTACTCAGGAAATATCAGCATCTACTCAGGAGCAGCACACACAGAGTACTAAGACCACTGGAGGATCACAAACAAACACCATCACAGACGCGAGCACATCTATGCCCTCGTCCGCAACAACGACTCACAGTTCTTCCACGAGTATTCCTGAGAAGACTTCTACCTCAGGTGAAAAAAGCCCTGCATCTTCGTCTAGTGGAGGACACACACCTCTGAGCACAGCACCACTGTCCACAGCACCAACCCCCACAGACACCACGGGGAAAGAAAGCGTTCACACATCGCCTTCTCTTACTACAACTCCTCCTCCAGTCACCTCAGCAGTCTCGATGACAAGTCATGAGAATAAAGAGACAACCCAGGAAGAGCCAAGGACAAGTGCACCTTCACCCAGCACGTCTACTCAGAAAATATCAGCATCTTCTCAGGAGCAGCACACACAGAGTACTAAGACCACCGGAGGATCACAAACAGACACCATCACAGATGCGAGCACATCTATGCCCTCGTCCGCACAAACGACTCACAGTCCTTCCACGAGTATTCCTGAGAAGACTTCTCTCTCAGGTAAAACAACCCCTGCGTCTTCGTCTAGTGGAGGACACACACCTCTGAGCACAGCACCACTGTCCACAGCACCAACCCCCACAGACACCACTGGGAAAGAAAGCGTTCACACGTCGCCTTCTCTTACTACAACTCCTCCTCCAGTCACCTCAGCAGTCTCGATGACAAGTCATGAGAATAAAGAGACAACCAAGGAAGAGCCAAGGACAAGTGCACCTTCACCCAGCACGTCTACTCAGGAAATATCAGCATCTTCTCAGGAGCAGCACACACAGAGTACTAAGACCACCGGAGAATCACAAACAAACACCATCACAGACGCGAGCACATCTATGCCCTCGTCCGAACCAACGACTCACAGTCCTTCAACGAGTATTCCCGAGAAGACTTCTCTCTCAGGTAAAACAACCCCTGCGTCTTCGTCTAGTGGAGGACACACACCTCTGAGCACAGCACCACTGTCCACAGCACCAACCCCCACAGACACCACTGGGAAAGAAAGCGTTCACACGTCGCCTTCTCTTACTACTACTGCTCCTCCAGTCACCTCAGCAGTCTCGATGACAAGTCATGAGAAGAAAGAGACAACAAAAAAAGAGCCAAGAACAAGTGCACCTTCACCCAGGACGTCTCCTCAGGAAACAGCAGCATCTTCTCAGGAGCAGCACACACAGAGTACTAAGACCACCGGAGGATCACAAACAAACGCCATCACAGACACGAGCACATCTATGCCCTCGTCCGCACCAACGACTCACAGTCCTTCCACGAGTATTCCCGAGAAGACTTCTCTCTCAGGTAAAACAACCCCTGCGTCTTCGTCTAGTGGAGGACACACACCTCTGAGCACAGCACCACTGTCCACAGCACCAACCCCCACAGACACCACTGGGAAAGAAAGCGTTCACACGTCGCCTTCTCTTACTACAACTCCTCCTCCAGTCACCTCAGCAGTCTCGATGACAAGTCATGAGAATAAAGAGACAACCAAGGAAGAGCCAAGGACAAGTGCACCTTCACCCAGCACGTCTCCTCAGGAAACATCAGCATCTTCTCAGGAGCAGCACACACAGAGTACTAAGACCACCGGAGGATCACAAACAAACACCATCACAGACACCAGCACATCTATGCCTTCGTCCACACCAACAACTCACCGTCCTTCCACGAGTATTCCCGAGAAGACTTCTCTCTCAGGTAAAACAACCCCTGCGTCTTCGTCTAGTGGAGGACACACACCTCTGAGCACAGCACCACTGTCCACAGCACCAACCCCCACAGACACCACTGGGAAAGAAAGCGTTCACACGTCGCCTTCTCTTACTACAACTCCTCCTCCAGTCACCTCAGCAGTCTCGATGACAAGTCATGAGAATGAAGAGACAACAAAAAAAGAGCCAAGGACAAGTGCACCTTCACCCAGCACGTCTCCTCAGGAAACATCAGCATCTTCTCAGGAGCAGCACACACAGAGTACTAAGACCACCGGAGAATCACAAACAAACACCATCACAGACGCGAGCACATCTATGCCCTCGTCCGCACCAACGACTCACAGTCCTTCCACGAGTATTCCCGAGAAGACTTCTCTCTCAGGGAAAACAACCCCTGCGTCTTCGTCTAGTGGAGGACACACACCTCTGAGCACAGCACCACTGTCCACAGCACCAACCCCCACAGACACCACTGGGAAAGAAAGCGTTCACACGTCGCCTTCTCTTACTACAACTCCTCCTCCAGTCACCTCAGCAGTCTCGATGACAAGTCATGAGAATAAAGAGACAACCAAGGAAGAGCCAAGGACAAGTGCACCTTCACCCAGCACGTCTCCTCAGGAAATATCAGCATCTTCTCAGGAGCAGCACACACAGAGTACTAAGACCACCGGAGGATCACAAACAAACACCATCACAGACGCGAGCACATCTATGCCTTCGTCCACACCAACAACTCACCGTCCTTCCACGAGTATTCCCGAGAAGACTTCTCTCTCAGGTAAAACAACCCCTGCGTCTTCGTCTAGTGGAGGACACACACCTCTGAGCACAGCACCACTGTCCACAGCACCAACCCCCACAGACACCACTGGGAAAGAAAGCGTTCACACGTCGCCTTCTCTTACTACAACTCCTCCTCCAGTCACCTCAGCAGTCTCGATGACAAGTCATGAGAATAAAGAGACAACCAAGGAAGAGCCAAGGACAAGTGCACCTTCACCCAGCACGTCTCCTCAGGAAACATCAGCATCTTCTCAGGAGCAGCACACACAGAGTACTAAGACCACCGGAGGATCACAAACAAACACCATCACAGACACCAGCACATCTATGCCTTCGTCCACACCAACAACTCACCGTCCTTCCACGAGTATTCCCGAGAAGACTTCTCTCTCAGGTAAAACAACCCCTGCGTCTTCGTCTAGTGGAGGACACACACCTCTGAGCACAGCACCACTGTCCACAGCACCAACCCCCACAGACACCACTGGGAAAGAACGCGCTCACCCTACGCCACGGCTTTCTCATCCTGCTCCTCCAGTCACCTCAGCAGTCTCGATGACAAGTCATGAGAATAAAGAGACAACCAAGGAAGAGCCAAGGACAAGTGCACCTTCACCCAGCACGTCTCCTCAGGAAACATCAGCATCTTCTCAGGAGCAGCACACACAGAGTACTAAGACCACTGGAGAATCACAAACAAACACCACCACAGACGCGAGCACATCTATGCCCTCGTCCGCACCAACGACTCACAGTCCTTCCACGAGTATTCCCGAGAAGACTTCTCTCTCAGGTAAAACAACCCCTGCGTCTTCGTCTAGTGGAGGACACACACCTCTGAGCACAGCACCACTGTCCACAGCACCAACCCCCACAGACACCACTGGGAAAGAAAGCGTTCACACGTCGCCTTCTCTTACTACAACTCCTCCTCCAGTCACCTCAGCAGTCTCGACAAGTCATGAGAATAAAGAGACAACCAAGGAAGAGCCAAGGACAAGTGCACCTTCACCCAGCACGTCTACTCAGAAAATATCAGCATCTACTCAGGAGCAGCACACACAGAGTACTAAGACCACCGGAGAATCACAAACAAACACCATCACAGACGCCAGCACATCTATGCCTTCGTCCACACCAACAACTCACCGTCCTTCCACAAGTATTCCCGAGAAGACTTCTCTCTCAGGTAAAACAACCCCTGCATCTTCTTCTATAGAAGGACACACACCTCTGAGCACAGCACCACTGTCCACAGCACCAAGCCCCACAGACACCACTGGGAAAGAAAGCGTTTACATGTCGCCTTCTCTTACTACAACTCCTCCTCCAGTCACCTCAGTAGTCTCGATGACAAGTCATGAGAATAAAGAGACAACCAAGGAAGAGCCAAGGACAAGTGCACCTTCACCCAGCACGTCTACTCAGAAAATATCAGCATCTACTCAGGAGCAGCACACACAGAGTACTAAGACCACTGGAGAATCACAAACAAACACCATCACAGACGCGAGCACATCTATGCCCTCGTCCGCACCAACGACTCACAGTCCTTCCACGAGTATTCCTGAGAAGACTTCTCTCTCAGGTAAAACAACCCCTGCGTCTTCGTCTAGTGGAGGACACACACCTCTGAGCACAGCACCATTGTCCACAGCACCAACCCCCACAGACACCACTGGGAAAGAAAGCGTTCACACGTCGCCTTCTCTTACTACAACTCCTCCTCCAGTCACCTCAGCAGTCTCGATGACAAGTCATGAGAATAAAGAGACAACCAAGGAAGAGCCAAGGACAAGTGCACCTTCACCCAGCACGTCTACTCAGAAAATATCAGCATCTACTCAGGAGCAGCACACACAGAGTACTAAGACCACCGGAGGATCACAAACAAACACCATCACAGACGCCAGCACATCTATGCCTTCGTCCACACCAACAACTCACCGTCCTTCCACGAGTATTCCTGAGAAGACTTCTCTCTCAGGTAAAACAACCCCTGCATCTTCTTCTATAGAAGGACACACACCTCTGAGCACAGCACCACTGTCCACAGCACCAACCCCCACAGACACCACTGGGAAAGAAAGCGTTTACACGTCGCCTTCTCTTACTACTACTGCTCCTCCAGTCACCTCAGCAATCTCGATGACAAGTCATGAGAATAAAGAGACAACCAAGGAAGAGCCAAGGACAAGTGCACCTTCACCCAGCACGTCTCCTCAGGACACATCAGCATCTTCTCAGGAGCAGCACACACAGAGTACTAAGACCACTGGAGAATCACAAACAAACACCATCACAGACGCGAGCACATCTATGCCCTCGTCCGCACCAACGACTCACAGTCCTTCCACGAGTATTCCCGAGAAGACTTCTCTCTCAGGTAAACCAACCCCTGCGTCTTCGTCTAGTGGAGGACACACACCTCTGAGCACAGCACCACTGTCCACAGCACCAACCCCCACAGACACCACTGGGAAAGAAAGCGTTCACACGTCGCCTTCTCTTACTACAACTCCTCCTCCAGTCACCTCAGCAGTCTCGATGACAAGTCATGAGAATAAAGAGACAACCAAGGAAGAGCCAAGGACAAGTGCACCTTCACCCAGCACGTCTACTCAGAAAATATCAGCATCTACTCAGGAGCAGCACACACAGAGTACTAAGACCACCGGAGAATCACAAACAAACACCATCACAGACGCCAGCACATCTATGCCCTCGTCCGAACCAACGACTCACAGTCCTTCAACGAGTA
Organism: Cynopterus sphinx; assembly: GCA_030015415.1. Classification (NCBI taxonomy): domain Eukaryota; kingdom Metazoa; phylum Chordata; class Mammalia; order Chiroptera; family Pteropodidae; genus Cynopterus; species Cynopterus sphinx. The sequence continues at coordinate 50,736,898 of CM057380.1, forward strand.
TTCCCGAGAAGACTTCTCTCTCAGGTAAAACAACCCCTGCGTCTTCGTCTAGTGGAGGACACACACCTCTGAGCACAGCACCACTGTCCACAGCACCAACCCCCACAGACACCACTGGGAAAGAAAGCGTTCACACGTCGCCTTCTCTTACTACAACTCCTCCTCCAGTCACCTCAGCAGTCTCGATGACAAGTCATGAGAATAAAGAGACAACCAAGGAAGAGCCAAGGACAAGTGCACCTTCACCCAGCACGTCTCCTCAGGAAACATCAGTATCTTCTCAGGAGCAGCACACACAGAGTACTAAGACCACTGGAGAATCACAAACAAACACCATCACAGACGTGAGCACATCTATGCCCTCGTCCGCACCAACGACTCACAGTCCTTCCACGAGTATTCCCGAGAAGACTTCTCTCTCAGATAAAACAACCCCTGCGTCTTCGTCTAGTGGAGGACACACACTTCTGAGCACAGCACCACTGTCCACAGCACCAACCCCCACAGACACCACTGGGAAAGAAAGCGTTCACACGTCGCCTTCTCTTACTACAACTCCTCCTCCAGTCACCTCAGCAGTCTCGATGACAAGTCATGAGAATAAAGAGACAACCCAGGAAGAGCCAAGGACAAGTGCACCTTCACCCAGCACGTCTACTCAGAAAATATCAGCATCTACTCAGGAGCAGCACACACAGAGTACTAAGACCACTGGAGAATCACAAACAAACACCATCACAGATGCGAGCACATCTAATCCCTCGTCTGCACCAACAACTCACAGTCCTTCCACGAGTATTCCTGAGAAGACTTCTACCTCAGGTGAAACAACCCCTGCATCTTCGTCTAGTGGAGGACAGACACCTCTGAGCACAGCACCACTGTCCACAGCACCAAACCTCACAGACACCACTGGGAAAGAAAGCGTTCACACGTCGCCTTCTCTTACTACAACTCCTCCTCCAGTCACCTCAGCAGTCTCGATGACAAGTCATGAGAATAAAGAGACAACCAAGGAAGAGCCAAGGACAAGTGCACCTTCACCCAGCACGTCTCCTCAGGAAACATCAGCATCTTCTCAGGAGCAGCACACACAGAGTACTAAGACCACCGGAGGATCACAAACAGACACCATCACAGACGCTAGCACATCTATGTCCTCGTCTGCACCAACAACTCACCGTCCTTCCACGAGTATTCCCGAGAAGACTTCTCTCTCAGGTAAAACAACCCCTGCGTCTTTGTCTAGTGGAGGACACACACCTCTGAGCACAGCACCACTGTCCACAGCACCAAACCCCACAGACACCACTGGGAAAGAAAGCGTTCACACGTTGCCTTCTTTTACTACAACTCCTCCTCCAGTCACCTCAGCAGTCTCGATGACAAGTCATGAGAATAAAGAGACAACCAAGGAAGAGCCAAGGACAAGTGCACCTTCACCCAGCACGTCTACTCAGGAAACATCAGCATCTTCTCAGGAGCAGCACACACAGAGTACTAAGACCACCGGAGGATCACAAACAAACACCATCACAGACGCCAGCACATCTATGCCTTCGTCCACACCAACAACTCACCGTCCTTCCACGAGTATTCCCGAGAAGACTTCTCTCTCAGGTAAACCAACCCCTGCGTCTTCGTCTAGTGGAGGACACACACTTCTGAGCACAGCACCACTGTCCACAGCACCAACCCCCACAGACACCACTGGGAAAGAAAGCGTTCACACGTCACCTTCTCTTACTACAACTCCTCCTCCAGTCACCTCAGCAGTCTCGATGACAAGTCATGAGAATAAAGAGACAACCCAGGTAGAGCCAAGGACAAGTGCACCTTCACCCAGCATGTCTACTCAGGAAACATCAGCATCTTCTCAGGAGCAGCACACACAGAGTACTAAGACCACTGGAGAATCACAAACAAACACCATCACAGACGCGAGCACATCTATGCCCTCGTCCGCACCAACGACTCACAGTCCTTCCACGAGTATTCCCGAGAAGACTTCTCTCTCAGATAAAACAACCCCTGCGTCTTCGTCTAGCGGAGGACACACACTTCTGAGCACAGCACCACTGTCCACAGCACCAACCCCCACAGACACCACTGGGAAAGAAAGCGTTCACACGTCGCCTTCTCTTACTACAACTCCTCCTCCAGTCACCTCAGCAGTCTCGATGACAAGTCATGAGAATAAAGAGACAACCCAGGAAGAGCCAAGGACAAGTGCACCTTCACCCAGCACGTCTACTCAGGACACATCAGCATCTTCTCAGGAGCAGCACACACAGAGTACTAAGACCACCGGAGAATCACAAACAAACACCATCACAGACGCCAGCACATCTATGCCTTCGTCCACACCAACAACTCAACGTCCTTCCACGAGTATTCCTGAGAAGACTTCTCTCTCAGGTAAAACAACCCCTGCATCTTCTTCTATAGAAGGACACACACCTCTGAGCACAGCACCACTGTCCACAGCACCAACCCCCACAGACACCACTGGGAAAGAAAGCGTTCACACGTCGCCTTCTCTTACTACTACTGCTCCTCCAGTCACCTCAGCAGTCTCGATGACAAGTCATGAGAATAAAGAGACAACCAAGGAAGAGCCAAGGACAAGTGCACCTTCACCCAGCACGTCTCCTCAGGACACATCAGCATCTTCTCAGGAGCAGCACACACAGAGTACTAAGACCACTGGAGAATCACAAACAAACACCATCACAGACGCGAGCACATCTATGCCCTTGTCCGCACCAACGACTCACAGTCCTTCCACGAGTATTCCCGAGAAGACTTCTCTCTCAGGTAAACCAACCCCTGCGTCTTCGTCTAGTGGAGGACACACAACTCTGAGCACAGCACCACTGTCCACAGCACCAATCCCCACAGACACCACTGGGAAAGAAAGCGTTCACACGTCGCCTTCTCTTACTACAACTCCTCCTCCAGTCACCTCAGCAGTCTCGATGACAAGTCATGAGAATAAAGAGACAACCAAGGAAGAGCCAAGGACAAGTGCACCTTCACCCAGCACGTCTCCTCAGGAAACATCAGCATCTTCTCAGGAGCAGCACACACAGAGTACTAAGACCACCGGAGGATCACAAACAAACACCATCACAGACACCAGCACATCTATGCCTTCGTCCACACCAACAACTCACCATCCTTCCACGAGTATTCCCGAGAAGACTTCTCTCTCAGGTAAACCAACCCCTGCGTCTTCGTCTAGTGGAGGACACACACTTCTGAGCACAGCACCACTGTCCACAGCACCAACCCCCACAGACACCACTGGGAAAGAAAGCGTTCACACGTCACCTTCTCTTACTACAACTCCTCCTCCAGTCACCTCAGCAGTCTCGATGACAAGTCATGAGAATAAAGAGACAACCCAGGAAGAGCCAAGGACAAGTGCACCTTCACCCAGCACGTCTACTCAGAAAATATCAGCATCTACTCAGGAGCAGCACACACAGAGTACTAAGACCACCGGAGAATCACAAACAAACACCATCACAGACGCCAGCACATCTATGCCTTCGTCCACACCAACAACTCACCGTCCTTCCACGAGTATTCCTGAGAAGACTTCTCTCTCAGGTAAAACAACCCCTGCATCTTCTTCTATAGAAGGACACACACCTCTGAGCACAGCACCACTGTCCACAGCACCAACCCCCACAGACACCACTGGGAAAGAAAGCGTTCACACGTCGCCTTCTCTTACTACTACTGCTCCTCCAGTCACCTCAGCAGTCTCGATGACAAGTCATGAGAATAAAGAGACAACCAAGGAAGAGCCAAGGACAAGTGCACCTTCACCCAGCACGTCTCCTCAGGAAACATCAGCATCTTCTCAGGAGCAGCACACACAGAGTACTAAGACCACTGGAGAATCACAAACAAACACCATCACAGACGCGAGCACATCTATGCCCTCGTCCGCACCAACGACTCACAGTCCTTCCACGAGTATTCCCGAGAAGACTTCTCTCTCAGGTAAAACAACCCCTGCGTCTTCGTCTAGTGGAGGACACACACCTCTGAGCACAGCACCACTGTCCACAGCACCAACCCCCACAGACACCACTGGGAAAGAAAGCGTTCACACGTCGCCTTCTCTTACTACTACTGCTCCTCCAGTCACCTCAGCAGTCTCGATGACAAATCATGAGAATAAAGAGACAACCAAGGAAGAGCCAAGGACAAGTGCACCTTCACCCAGCACGTCTACTCAGAAAATATCAGCATCTACTCAGGAGCAGCACACACAGAGTACTAAGACCACCGGAGGATCACAAACAAACACCATCACAGACGCGAGCACATCTATGCCCTCTTCTGCACCAACAACTCACAGTCCTTCCACGAGTATTCCTGAGAAGACTTCTACCTCAGGTGCAACAACCCCTGCGTCTTCGTCTAGTGGAGGACACACACCTCTGAGCACAGCACCACTGTCCACAGCACCAACCCCCACAGACACCACTGGGAAAGAAAGCGTTCACACGTCGCCTTCTCTTACTACAACTCCTCCTCCAGTCACCTCAGCAGTCTCGATGACAAGTCATGAGAATAAAGAGACAACCAAGGAAGAGCCAAGGACAAGTGCACCTTCACCCAGCACGTCTCCTCAGGAAACATCAGCATCTTCTCAGGAGCAGCACACACAGAGTACTAAGACCACCGGAGGATCACAAACAGACACCATCACAGACGCCAGCACATCTATGTCCTCGTCCGCACCAACGACTCACCGTCCTTCCACGACTATTCCTGAGAAGACTTCTACCTCAGGTAAAACTTCCCCTGCGTCTTCTTCTATAGAAGGACACACACCTCTGTGCACAGCACCACTGTCCCCAGCATCAACCCCAACAGACACCACTGGGAAACAAAGCGTCACTCGTCTCTTTCTATTTCTACACTTCTACTTTAGTCACCTCGATGGTTTCCATGAGATGTCTCGTAGTTGAAAAGACAACTAACGTCAAGAAACATACAAAAGCACCTTTTTTCAGTGCTTTTTGTCAGGAAACTTCTGCTTTTTTTCTGAACTCCTAGAGAGATTAATAAGATCACAGTAAAATCTGATTTATGCAAAATCACCCTTGCAACACATCACCCTTGGAGTCAGTCTGTCAGGGAGCATTTCTCTGAATGCATCCTCTTCCAATGAAAATATGACTTCTTCCTCTTTTATTTTTACTGACATATTTTTGACAACTTCAGAAATGTTCACAACACCGACCTCAAGAGACACCTCTATGGAAAACACCTGGGAGACGTCACTATCTGTAACTATGTTTTCTGTGTTCACCTCTGAGGTTTCTAAAACACTCTCTACCAGCAGCTTTCCTCTAGAGTCATCAGCTATTTCCCAGATAGGTTACACTCAGAGCACACAGACCACACAAGGATCCCAAACCATAAGTTTTGTCTCTCCCATAACGGACACAATCAAGACAGTCACATCTGCAACTTCATTCCAACCAAGCGGATACTTGCGCTCAGACAGTGTTTTTCGGGATACCTCCTCTATAGGTGAAGTGATGACATTCACCCCAGTACCCCCCTTGGATAGTCACACAACTCAGGTCACTGCTACTACCACAGAAATATGGACAGCACCAACTAGTTCTAACACTACCCGGGTAATCTCAGGAAGCACACTATTTTACATAATACGCACCATTCCTCAGACCACCTCTGTAGTCTCAACACTGGGAGGCTCAGAAGGACAATCAACATCCTTTGTTATCAGCACCTCACCTGACTGACATGATATCAGCCATTTCTGAATCTCACCAAACTCAAGGCACAGAGACTGCTGGAGAAATGTATACCAGCACAGCAGCCTCTCTGGCTGTGGCCACCACCTTAGTGGGCACAGTAACAGCTTCTTCATCTATAGCAAACAGCCAAACAACTTCAGAAAGTTCTTATCCAGAAAAGTTTACCTCAGATAAGACCAAGGATTTCTCAACAAATCACTCCAGGGAAAGCCACAAAACTCAGTCCACATTTGAATTGTTGTCCACTGCAACCAGTCATGACACTACTCCAGGAACCATGGGGATCATGTCTGTTACTGTCCCTAGCACTGTTTCAACCATCACCTCTGAGGTCTTAACAACAGGGAGACCAAAAAGACAGTCAATCCCAACTTCTCCCAGCACCTCTCCTCAGGAGACATCAGCTATTTCCCAGATACCTCAGGCTCAAAGTACAGGAACCACCACAGGATCTGAAACTGTCTTTTTAGTCTCCCAGGTGACTAACACCTTCTCAAGAGTCACATCTGCATTCACACCAAATGTGCACACAGCACCACAAACTGTCACCCACACTCTGTCACCTTCAAGTATCAGCACAACATTAATCTCAAACCCAGTCAGAGACAGCCATAGGACCCAAATAGCAATGCCAGCCGTGTCATTGGGGGCAACTGATGGGCCAACTACTGTCAGTTCTATCACCTTGAGTGATACAGCCTCTTCTACTCCTTCCACAATTTTGTCTCCAAGTGGAGAAGTTCTGACAATAACCTCAAACTCAATTATTCATGAAACCACTATAGGTTCTGGAAGTAACTTTTTGACAAATACCATGAAAGACTTAGCTTCTGCAGTGGGCAAGTCAAGCACACAAACCCCTGAGTACCTTGTAACTGTTCAAACAGTAGCCTCTAATACCATCCCTATTAAAAAGCACACATATATGAGTTCTACAAGTAATCATAGCAATATAGCTGGATCCATACCAACTTTGTCATTTCTGCTTACAACCTACCCTTTGATCAAAACCACTCCTGCTACTTCTTCAGCATCTAAGTATTCTAAGAGTCCTACACTACAGCCATCTACAGACTATGCTTTCTCTGACTCTACTTCCTCTGGTAATGTGGGCAAAGCTCAGACCATGTCGAGTTTCTATACTTCAACCAGTAATTCTTCATTCTCTCAATCAGCCCCTGGCCCTGCAGTCACCTGGATCTCCAGCACACTATTTTCAGGTTATTCCATGCCTCTGTCTGGTACCAGCACTCATCCACCATCCACAGCATCCCCAAGCTCTACCGTGAAGACTGAGACATCAGGTGCGTAGGGACTCCAGCATCTTGGTCTCTTACAGTGGCCCCATTGGCTCAATTTGGCCTAGAGGAATGCTTAAGAGAGGACAGTGAGTTAGCATGACCAGGCTAGGGTTGAGGTCAGGTCCACAAGAGGATGAAGTAATGGTATGGTGAATGACAGGGTCACCACCTCCTCTGACCCAGCAGACAACTGCTTATCTGCAGGGAGTAGCTCGAATGTGAGCAGAAGACAGACAAAAGATTTTCTAGCTGTCTCTTCCAGCTCCTAAAGTCTCTGACTCTCTTCGACTCTGTTACTCTCTGACTATATCACCCAGTTTTCTCTCCCTGCATGCCAGGAACAATCACAGTCTCACAGAAGACAGATATCAAGAGAAGCACAGCAACACCACTACCCTCAACAACCTCCCAGATCCTTACAACTTCCAAACCCAGCACATCCACAGGCACCAGCTCAACAGCTGTCCTAATTCCTATCAAGCCTGAGAAAGGTAAGTGATTCCATAAAGCTGGGTCTGCTGCACCCTGAGATGAAAAAAATTGAGCTAGATGTGGAGCTAGAAGTTGTGGCAGCTGGACTGGATCTACCAGAGAAGGCCCTTGTGGGTAGTTGGGGAACCAGTACTGTGGATATTTCCACTGCCACTCCTGGGCCATGGGAAATCAAGCTACTCCCCATATCCCCCTTATAGGGTGATATAGCTGAAAGCTCAGTCTTAGCCTGCTTGCTCACAGATGTTGCTCCCTCAGGTCAGAAGGGCCTCACAGGGGACAATGAGACAGAATCAAAGTTGGCTGCTGAGGACTGGCTTTGTGTGTGGCACTGGGCTCAGAGTTGGAAGGTAGAGAAATGATCAATGTGCTGTCCAGCAAGAGGCAGACCTACTGCCTCAGTGGGTGTAATTAGAGGAATAAGCCCAGGGTATTAGGCATGCATGATGGAAGACCCCTAGGGGCTGTGGGAATGGGTTTAAGGTAAAGAGGAGGATTCCTGGAAAGAGTGAATATGAACTGGGGGAGGGGAAGCACTCCAAGTAGGCAGGGGGGCCTGAATAGCTGGAATAAAGATTTGGAAGTGAAAAGTAGTCCCAGTGTTACATGAGGGAGGAAATCCCCAAAGCATTTGGGGTTACTGGAAGTAAGATAAAGAGTATTAAGAAATGAGGCTTTCGTGTGAGGGAGTCTTGTGATTAATGGGAACCAGAAAGGACTTGGTTAGATTTGCCTTTATGAACAGTGCTGTGGTAGCTGGAGTGAAGGATAAACTTGCAGGAGGCCAGGAGAGCAGTGTAGAGATGGTTTGCTTCCAAGTAAGACCAGGTGAGTGCTGCCATAATGGAAAAGAGGACAGCCATTTGAGAAATGTTTAGGATAAGGTAGCCCAAACTGCCTAAGGACAAGAGAAGTGTCCTAGGACAAGAGAAGAGTCCCTAATGGTTCCCAGTTAGGGGACAGAGGACAGGATGGAGGAGCAGTTGGGGAAGCTCTTTGGGGGTCTCTGTCAGTCTGAATGAAGTCAGGGCCCATTAGAACTTCCTACTCTTCTTTATACTGGCCCAGGCGCTTCCCTCTTCCCCTACGGGTCAAGTGTTGGAGACCGGGAGTTTGTCAGGAGGACTGTGGACTTCACCTCTCCGCTCTTCGAGCCCCAGATTGGCTTCCCTTTCGGCTCCTCTCTCCGAAATTTTCTCTATGTGAGTCCCTGGCTGCAGCCCAAAGGGCAGAACCTGTGACCTGAGTTCCAAAGGCCCTTCTTCCCTCTCTAGGGCTCCTCAATGGCCCTGTGCCTGTGACAGTGATCCCGATGGAGAGGAAGGGAGAGACTGAAAGCAACGCTTGTTAGTCACCTACTGCGTCCCTGCCACAGTTTGCACTATCTTTAATGTCAGGGTGTCAGCTGAGGAAGACACAGAGCTAGGCAATGCCCACTCGGACAAAAGGGTCTTTATTTCAGTGAAGAGATCTCAGGGCCCAGTAAGCTCTCCACTGTTTTCATGAGCCATTTTTAGGAGCAGGGAGTTCTACCTGGGAAACTTAACTGTTTGATGTCATTTACATTTTCTGTAATTTTTTCCTGGTTTCCTGGTACCCATGTCTCCTGGGGGAGAGTTGAAACAGCAGTTGTGGCTCCTGTGGCTCTCAGTGAAGGAGGTTGAGTCAGGACGCACTATGAATGGGTGACATAGTTATGGGGTGAGGGTATCAATTCTTTTAGCCCCATCAAATGTGGCACCAACTTTAGGATGGGGCTGAGGGGATTTACCCAGAGGGGTCTGCTCTGTGACAGGCTGGTCTTACAGATGGGGTCTGCCACTGAAACAGGACAAAGCCTACCACCTTACAAAGGTGGAAGGACTTAGAACAATAGAAACATCGTGAGGTTAAAGTATTTGTGTGAGAACCACATAAACGGGGTTTCTCCAGCAGGCAGGGAGATAGTTGACATGACCTGATGGAGGTTGTTGACATCTCTGAAGTTCTACACAGACCAGGCCTTGGGAGGGGGGGTGTGGTGTCACACTTCTGAGGATTACCCCAAGCCTGCTCTGCCTCCCTCCTAACCACAAGAACCTTTGTGCTCAGTTCACAGATAATGGCCAGATTATTTTCCCGAAGTCAAGGTACCAGATTTTCTCCTATCCCAATCCTCTCCCTAGAGGCTTCACAGGCTGGGACCATGTGGCCATGGTGGCTCCATTTTGGGATGATGCTGATTTCTCCGGCCACCGGGGAACCATATTTTACCAGGTGGGCCTTTAAAAGCCTGACATTTAGGATCCCTCAGTAGCCAGCCAGGAGAGACAAAGGAGGGCAGTGCATGTGTTACTGCTGTCAGAGCCTGGGATCAGTGTGGGCAGGACTGGTGTTTAAATATGAGGGCAGTGAGGAAGTAGATTAGGGCTATTACACAGATTCAGAAATACCCTGACACAACCATGAGAACTGCAGGTGACAGAGGGATGGGGGTTGGCAATCAGGATTTAAGTTTAGAATAAGCTTATAGGGGGTCTCTCCTAAAAAGCCTGAGTCGGGCAGGGTTCCTGTGTGTGCTCCTGGATTGAATTAATGATTCCAACTGATGGGAGCATGTAACAAAATTTCTGCAGAAGAATGTGGATTATGCCCCTGCCATGGACAAGGCACTGTAGAAGATGCAAAGATGGCGAAACCCATGCCTGTCCTCAAGGAGCCTCTGGTTAGACATAAAGGTTGAAATGGGCACAAATGGTTATTCTGTCCAAGCCAGTCTGTACTAAGAGATGCATGAGTTCAAGTCCAGAAGACTTGGGTTTCTGGGCCTTGACTCTTTACTCCACATACCTCAGGCTTCCCTGAAGCCAAATTTGAATTGATTTCAAGGTCTAAGGAGCTAACTGAAAATATAGGCCTGGGAGAGGAAAGGATGTAAGATGTGGGTAGACTCAAGTGAGCAGGATCACCATGTAGAAAATGAGCGTCCCTTGGTGTGTTGAGCTGGTACACTCATTTCCTTGTCCTTATCTACCCTCTTTTCCTAGGAATATGAGACACTATATGATGACTACAGGACACAGGTAGTCCAGCAGGTGGAGTCTTGGATTAAAAGGTTCACAAACACCTTGAATTACAAAGCCAGGTGGACCCTAAAGGTCACCTGGGTCAATGCCCCTGCATATCCCGCCCAGTGGACCTTCGGGGTGAGTGGACTAATGGACAGCTCCCTGTGAACCATCTGGAAGTCAGACATCCTAGAATCCTAGGCAGGGGCCAATCTTCCAAAACCCTCTCTGACTCAAGGACAAATTGCTGATTATATCACTCTCCCTATCTCTCCCCGCTTCCCCAATGCTGAATACTCACTGTATACCAGGCTGCCTCAACCCTTTACTTATATGGCCTTACAGCAGTGCAGAGCACTGGGTATCAAGTGGTTGAAATTTAGAAAATAGAATTTTTATAAGTCAAAAATGTTTGGCTATTGGCAATTTTTTTTTTTTTTGGCTCAACCTATTATTATCCACATTATAGAGATGGGGAAGATGTTGGTTAGAGAGGTTAAGCAACTTGCCCAAGGTCACCCAGCCAGCAAATGAAAAAGCCAGGCCTGAATCCAACTTTTTCTGATTTCAAACCCTGGCTTTCCACCTCAGTGCCATCCAATAGAAATGGGATCACCACACTGTCTTCCCTCTGGGGACTCACAGCTGTTACAGTCACAAAATTCTTACTTGTGTCTGGTTTAAAATCACTTATTTCTTTATTGGTTCAACCAGTTCATTGATTACCACCTTTATACAAGCACGGTGCTTTGCGTTCACCTTCAGAGACCTCCCAGTCTCACCTGCTGTGGTCCTCCCCACTATTCAGGTTGAGACGTTTGGACAATGTCCTTAAATATCCCTGAGGAAGCTACATAAGCCTCCCCTAGGTCTCTGGTGTCTTAGTTCATCTTCCAGGTTCCTGAAGTTCTCTCATACAAACTGTCTTCCCATTGGTTTCTAACCCAGAACCTTTTATCACTCCTCCCTGAAAACAAGTCACAAAGAAGGGAAATTCACCATGCTAGGTGCTTTGACACCCAGAGTGAAAGGTGCTCTACACACTCCCAAGCTTATCAGCATCTTAAGCCCAAGCCTATGCTCTGGGTAAGCCAGGAAAAGATGTGTGTGTCAGGGCAGGGGTGTGGGATGAGTGATGGGACAGAGGGAAGAGATCCTAGATTTCTCACAAGCATCTCTGTTTGTCTCCAACCAACTCCCAGACTAACACCTACCAGGCCATCCTCACCACGGATGGGAGCAGATCCTTCACCCTGTTTCTCTACCAAAGCGGTAGGATGCAGTGGGACGTGACTCAGCGCCCAGGCAGCAAGGTCCTCATGGGCTTCTCCAGGTAGGACAAGGAGGGGCTATCAGCACTGAGCAGACAATAGAAAGTGGTGCAGAGAAGTGTTTTCGCTGTACACACGTTCCCATCCCCCAGGACCAGGCATGAATCCTCCTTGCCGATGCTTCTGACTCACACTGGCTCTCACTTATTGCCTTTTCACATTAAAAGATCCCTATTTACCCTGCCATTCTCTTTTCTCCCCCCGGAACCCATGCAGTGTAATGATCCATCGAGCTTTGATTTCTCTAATTTCCGCTGACATTAGTTGACCTCTCTTGACTTCTCAAATATCGTAATAATAATAAACTAAGTACTTAATATGCATTATTTTATATTATTATCACAACCTCATAAAGGAGATACTATTTATTGCCCATTCTACAGATAAGGAAACTGAGGTACAAATCAATAAGAAATTGCCCAAAGTCACAGAGCTGGGAAGTGGCAAAGCAGAAATTTGAGCCCAGACATCGGAGGCTGAAATCTGCCTTCCTGTCTTCTGGTGCCCCTGGCCCCTGACAATTAATCCTTCTCTCAGGGGTATCTTGTGTGGTGTCAGTGGGAAAGACGGAGGGCAGAGAGATGGGGCAGTGGATGGGGACGTGGGTTCCTGTGTGTGTGGAGGTGGCTCAGTCTCTGACACAACAGTTCTCAGCCACAGTATTTCCAGGTGCTGGTGTGTGTAATCAGTGATGAAGGTCACATGTAATTTGTTACTGCTAATTGCTGCAAATGGTTTTCTCTTAAGAGAGTGTTCAGGACTTTTCCCTATAATTACATTGCTTTCACTTGCTTTTTGATGTGCTAAGAAGAAAGGAATGGAATTACCCAACTAGTTAGGAATTTCACACCATTCTGAGTGCACCTGCCCACAGAAAGTGCCACACCTGTGTGTGTCATCTATCCTGTGTCAGAGGGGAGAAAAGGTCAGGAGTCACTGCTCTGAGGCACGTATCAGAGTGAAAGTGTAGGCTTCTGCCTAGGATTTCCTCCTTCAGGGAGCAGCCTTTGAACGCCACCACTGAGGGGGAGAGGATGCACCCACTGCATCAAATCCTCACTCTGTTCTGAGGCATTTAAAAATGTTACTGCATTTCATCCTCACAATAGTATGAGGTAGGCACTACCGTGATCTCTTTTACATACATGTGAAAACTAAGAATCAAAGAGAGTAAGTAACTTGCCCATGGTTACCAAGCTACTAAGTGTGAGGATCAGAAGTTGAATCTACAACTGCCTAACTCCAGAGATTAGCTCTTAACAACCCCAACATACTGTCCTCACCAATCCCTACTAGAAGAAAAACCGACTGGAGACAGGCCTGGCTTCTATTGTTTTACACCTCTGTCTCATGACCGGTTTCTGGCCATTAGCAATCATGTGGAATAAATTAGAGCCTCCCCATTGCTGCCCCGTCCATCTCTCCCACTTCATGGTAAAAGTCAGTGATTCTGGCTGGCTGACTGACCAACTGACTGAATAACTGACTGATCAACTGATAACGAATGACTACTCGGACTGAGAGAGTGACCAGGTGACTGACTGGCTGAATGAGAAACTTGCCAACGGAGCAGGAAGATCCTGCATGTGACAGAAATCTCTGATTCTTTCCTTTGCCTGCAGTGGAGATGGGTATTATGAAAACAGCCCACTGATATTTCAGCCTGTGTGGGAGAAGTATCGTCCAGACCAATTCCTGGATTCCAACTCAGGTAAAAGTGCCCTGTCATCACACTTTCCCTCACTTGGTGGGCCACAGCAGTCCTAGAGGGGCAGTTTCTAGCACCTCCACCATCCCAAAGTGCATCCCCACTGAACTCCCACAGGTGTAATCGAGACTTGGCACTTCCCAGGGAGCTGCTGGTATCTTCTTCACCTTCATGCAATACAGCCTCGGTTGGGGCTATGTCTGCTCTCTAGAATGAGGCAAACCCAGGAGGTCTCTCAGTGGGGCCTGAATCCTGGAAGAGAGGGGTGTGGCAGGAGAGGAGGGTATGAATGGGCAGTTAATGTCTTATCTAAGAGCTGGAATGAAAACCCAATGAGATCTCTTAAGGGAATCTACCAAGAGGAGCTCCAGAGGTCTGGCATTTATTCAGCCATCATTTTAGTGTGCATATGTGCTGGACACTGTACTAAGAACCAGAAATATGAAAGAATAAAAAAAGACAGAATGTGTTTGCTCTCAGAGCTCTCACTCTAGGAAGAAGGCCAATACTTTATTATCAGGAGAAAGCCCGTGGGGCCTCCACCATGACTCAATGTCCTGTCCAGAAGCCCCAAAGAGAAAGAAATTATGTTTTCCAAATCTGATAGAACAAAGAATATTTTAACATTAGAAATCAGAGATGTAAATTGTGAATCATAAATCCAGTTCTATTCGTTCTGTGGCGAAAACTTTTAATAAACAGAAGCTAGGTCAAATCATGGGTGCCATTTTGTGGAGAGAGCTGCCCGGTGAAATTAGGGTCCTTCTATTAAGATGTGACCTGGCAGGTGCAGTATGATTGATTGTGTGTGTGTGTGTGTTGGGGGAGTGTATCTGGTGTGTTTTCCCTGATACCAGGCTACTGTAGAGAAGACTCATAAACAGATAATCATAAAAAATGATTATTCTTTTCAAACCCTTAACACATTGTAGCTATCTTGACAATTTCTTCTTTTGTGTGGGAACCAAGTCAAAATCTAATACATGTGTCCTACTGTAGCTTATGGAACTTTGGGGCCCTTTCTCACTCATGGCAGCTGGGGTGGGCAGTGTATAACTTAATTAATTAAAGGTCTGTTTAAAGTTCAACCCCCCATCAGGGTTCATTCTCCCACTTACTTCTCCCTTCCAAGGATGAGGTCTGGGCACAGAGGATGCTTCCTCAGTCCTGTGGTGTTAGAGAAAACCCCTGCTTCACATGCCAATTCCTCTGTGGCTGGCTCCCCAGATGGCCTCTGAACATTGGCGTCTTGTCTTGCTGCTTTGACCACTGACATGTCTGTACTGGGTAGGGTGGTCAAAAATGAAAGCCAAGTGTCTGAATAGATGGCTAGTGGCTGGTGGCATCATTCACTGAGATATGAGGTGCATGAGGAGGAATTGGTTTGAGGGGATGGAAGATGCTGGAGCTTAGAGTGATAGACAAGAGGGTAGAGGACGGGGTGAACTGAAGATCAGGGCCAGGGCTTGCTCTCAGTTTGGTGAAGGTGAGACCTCCCACCCAGCACTTGTCCCAGGGTTTCACCCTAAGAGCTAAGTTTTGAGGACTTTTGGGGGGTCACATCAAAGGGATATTTGAGGAGGAATTGCTGCCAGTCTGAATGGGGTCCCATCCCTGGAAGAGCTGTCCAGAGAGGGAAAGTGACATACAGAAGGTAGATTTCTGAGTTTTGATTGCCCCTAAAGCTAGAGCAGAGCCTGTGTCCCTAGGCCCTGCTATAACCCTTCTTCCTTTGCTCTCCAAGGCCTCAGGGGCCTGCAGGTCTATAAGCTGCACAGGAAAGAACGACCCAACTACCGTCTCAGGTGCCTGCAGTGGTTGAAGAGACAGCCTCAGTGGCCTGGCTGGGGCTGGAACGAGATGTCCTGCCCTTGCTCCTGGCAGCAGGGACTCTGGGACTTACGATTCCGGCCCATCCACATAGGTGACATCTCCTTCCTGTCTCTTGGGGTATATCCATTGTCCCCCACAAGCCCACCCACCATCCTTCTGGTCACATCTAACCTGTCCCTTTTGAGGCACCCTCAACCCCTCCCCAGGAACACCTCACCCTGATCCTGCCCCCACCGCAGGCATCCTGGGCCTGAGTGTGTCTGGACTTGTTGCAGGCTGGTGGGGCCTCGGAAGCAGGCAGCTATGCAGCTTCTCCTCCTGGCGTGGAGGTGTGTGCTGCAGCTACGGGCCATGGGGAGAGCTTCTTGAAGGCTGGAGAGTGCAGAGTCCTTGGCAGTTTGGTATGTGTGTTCACAGAGATCTCAACCCTACCTTCTCTGGAGCTCTGTGCTCTTCCCTGTCAAGCACCAGCTCTGGACTGAATGCCAAGCCTTTTGTTCCCATTCCCTCCCAGTTCTTTCCCTTCCTTAGAGATCAATTTCCTGATCTTGTGATGTTAGAACACTCCCAACATTCCTTCCAGCTGGCATCCTAGTGGTTTATGATTGAGTGCCAATTGCCCCATCTCCACTTGCTCCCAGAGCCCCAGCCCAGAACAAGGGCATCTTCCTAGGGAAGGGGAGTCTGACCCTAGTCTCTGGGTCCAGATTAGCAGGCTATCTTGGGGAAAATATAAAGTCATCTCTGAAAGAGACCCTCCAAAGGAGCTAGAGGGCACAGGGGTAGGGGAGCAAGTAATGTATGTCCTCTACCCTCCTCCTGTAATCCAAGCAGCATCCATAGTTCCAAGATCATCATGCCCTTCTACTCCCAGCACTTTGAGAGCAGTGAGACTCAACATCCCATGCTTCAAGAAAGCAAGATTTTTAGCTCCAGCCATGTTCTGGCCCACTTGAGGACTTGGCTATATGTGGCTCCAACAAGCCTGCAAGGGAGACAGTAATTGGTCAATAGCCTAAGGTCACTGAGTAGGGCAGGATCTTGACTGAAGTGTGCCAATTTCTCAAACCATGCCCTTGCCACTCATCTTATACTGCCCCACCAAACCTTCTAGCTGAGTTCTGCAGGTCCTCCATGTCTCACCCCCCAACATGCTGCTTTTCTCCACAGACCAAGAACTAGAGCCGCAACAGTGGTGCTGTCACTGGAATGGCCAGCCCTCCTTATGTGCCCTGTACCAGCAAAGGCAGCCCCGCGTCAGCTGTGTTGGGTACCAGCCCCCCAGGCCTGGTGAGGCTGCTGGGGCCCACTCTGGAGCAGGGTCAAGGCAAAAGGTCTGGGGAGGGATAGCCTCTCAGGGCCTGGACCAGGGCAACACTAGCTTCTTGGGGGAAGGGCTACGGCCACAAGGGAAGATGGAGTTGGTTTGGCTCTGTGTCCAATGTCAAACGAAGGGGCTTTGTACCTGACATCAGGGAGGGGGCGGGAATGGGGGAGTAAAAGATAATAAGCAGACATGGATGTGGTGGGGGCACAAAAGTGCAAGAGGGCTTCCAGGAAAGATTCTATAAGCCATGAACACCTTCCCAGTCTTGAGTCTATCTGGGCCAATGCCCTGCCTGCGGGTAGTGTGGTATCTCAGACCTTTCTCTCATCTGCCATGCCAATGTGGTATCTCTTTTTTCCAGCCTGGATGTTTGGGGACCCACACATTACCACCTTGGATCAAGTCAATTATACCTTCAATGGGCTGGGGGACTTCCTCCTGGTCCAGGCCCAGGACGGAAACTCCTCCTTTCTGCTGCAGGGCCGCTCTGCCCAGACTGGCTCGGCCAAAGCCTCCAACTTCATTGCCTTTGCCGCTCAGTACAACTCCAGCAGCCTGGCCCCCATCACAGTAAGTGAGGCAGAGAACACTAGACATCCCTGCTCCCCTCCCGGAGAGTGTTCAGGTGTGCCTCGGCTGGAAATCAAGACCCAGGAGGAGGAAGAAGGAAAAAGGGAAAGAGGCATACGGAAGGGAGGATGCATCTTGCCAGTGTAGTGGTTTGAGAGTCACTCTAGAGACACAGGGTTAGGGTCCTGGTTTCACCAGCTGCGTGACTAAAGAAATGACTTAACTTCCAGTGCCTCAGTTTTCTTATAGTAAAATGGGGATAATAATATTACCTACCTTACAGGGCCGTTGTGAGATTTTAATGAGATAACCTAAGAAACGGGCCTTGCTCAGAGCCTGGTCCATGCTAAGCACTCCAAAATATTAGCCTGCAAAACCTCATTGTCACATTCACCATCGCCTTCATCTTTGTCCAGAGCTCAGGTTCTAAGCTCTCTGCAGCCTCCTTCCTCAGCTCTGGGCCCACCTGCAGGTCAAGCTTAGGCCTCTTCCAATTCCCTTCCAGGTTCAATGGTTTCTTGAGCCCAATGACACAATTCAAGTGTGGCTCGATAACCAGACTGTGACATTTGACACTAACTCTGAAGATGCAGAAGGTAGGCTGGGGACAGCCATGAGGGTTCAGTGGGTGCTCCACACCTGGGAGTGGTGAGCTGGGGTGTGGAGACAGCAGCACTGGGGTGGAAGAGACAGGTAGCCACCCCTGCTATTTCTTCAGCAACTGTGCCTGAGAAGCTTCTCCACTCAAGAGCAAGATTTAAACTTTCCTTCCTCAGTTCTCTCTTCCTCCAGTGCTGTGACACCTCTCTGTGGTAGCCCCTTTCTTCTGTCCCAGGCTAGAAGGGGGTGGCACAGGCCTTGAGAGTATCCTGTGCATTTGGTTTTGGGCCACTAGAGAAGGTGCCTCAGGATATCCCAGAGCTGCTCTCAGTCTCCTCTCTGCATTTTGAACCTTCAGTCCTGCCAAGTCTTGGGCCTGCAGGATCCCAATGCTGGTTCCTTCCCTATCTATCTCCCAACATTTTAGGCCAGGAGATATTCAACACCACTGGAGTCATATTGAGCCGCAATGGCTCGATGGTATCAGCCAGCTTAGATGGGACGGTGACCATCTCAGTGATTGCTCTCTCCAACATCCTCCACGCCTCCTGCAGCCTCCCTGAGGAGTACCGAAACCGCACCAAGGGCCTCCTGGGTAAGAAGCTGATAGGACCCTGCCTCTAAGTAGCGGCCACCACAGGAGCCTGGACTCCCAGATCCCAGGTGGCTCCCCCTCCCATTGGCCTGTGGACATCCCAGGCTGAGTTTCTTTCTCGGACTACTTGGAGCAGAACTCTGCATGTGCAGAGAAGCAGGGAGGGACAGGGACCTCTTCAGCTACCTTTGAGGCTCATTTCCTGTCCTCCTAAAGCTCCACTTTGGGGCAGCAAAGGGAGCATCAAAGGGCATTGAAAAGGGTGGGGCCAGCAGCGACCCTTGTCCTCCCTATGCCTCATACCTCTCACACCTTCCCACTCCTCCCCCTATTGCCTCCATGCCCTCCGTCTACTTCCATCTCCTTCCTCTTCTTCCATCCCCTTCTTCCTTCTTTCTTATTCCCTCCTTAAAGCATAGGGGTGGGGCTCTGAGGTATGGTCCATCTTCTCCCCCTCCTCTTGGAGGACTGAATCAAGAACAGATACAACATAAAGAGGCCTCTTGGGGTCCCTGCTCCTCTTCACATTTTGAGCATGAACTGCTGGATGCTCTCCAGGGAAGGGGAAAACTGCAGTCCCAGGATGGCCAACATTCTACTCTGTCCCTCAGGGGTATGGAATGACAATCCAGAGGATGACTTCAAGATGCCCAATGACACCATTATTCCCCTAAGGAGCAATGAAGAGATGCTTTTCCACTACGGGATGACCTGTGAGTCTGAGCCTTGTGTGCTCTGGGTCAGTGGGGCAGGGCCAAGGTGAAAGAAGCTGCTCACATGCTCTCCCTCAGGCCTGTGGAAACCAGATCTCTTTCCTTCGTGAGAGAGGGGTGGAAAGCCAGGAGGTGACACCGAGGGTTCTGGTATCTCCCCAGATCTGTCCCCTTCACTCCCACTATACCTGCATCTCTCTTCCTGGAAGAGAGAACGAAGCAGGTGAGTGGCCCTCACTCACTAGAGCAGGTATTTCCAGACTCAGAAGGCAAAAGTCAGCCTGTCCTTCCATGTCTTCCTCCCCAACCCCAAGCTATATAAAGTGAGAGTAAGGGGCGGGCACTGCAGAATTATAGCTGAAGTCCCACCCCTGGAATTGCTGCCATTGTACCTCATGTGTTATAGGGAAAATCAACGGAACAAGCCTCCTTGGCAAGAGTGACAACAATCTGCCTTCCAACTTCACTCCTGTCTTCATTTCCCAACTTTTGAAAAACAACCCTTCAAGTGAGAATTTGACCTCTGAGTGTCATGGAAATAAACAATGCATTTATGACATCCTGGCCACAGAAAACAGAAGCACTGGACTGCACACTAAAATGCTCTTTGCAAGCTACCAGCAGATGAACGCCACCCTCAGTAAGTGGCGTGAGGCCCAAGGGGGCCTTTGCAAAGATAGGGAGAAGATGAGGAGCTCCCTTCCATGACACTCCTGTAAGAGACACAGATTTTTAAATTTACGAGATCCTTTGACTCATTATTCCTCTGATCAAACCCTTCCACAACTCCCCAGCTTCTCTGTGCTTGTGATGACCTTCACAGCCCTATTCAGTTTACCTCTCCAAACTCTTCTCCTGGTGCTCCCACCTTGCTTCCTTTACTCTAGTCCCATTGACATCTTTCTGTCCTTTAAACACTCCAGGCTCACTCTAAACTCTGAGATGCCACACATGCTGCCGTCTTTGCCTGGAACACTCTTCTCCCAGACAACCACAGACTTACCCCTCACCTCCTTCAAGTCTCTATTTAAATGTCACATTTCTTGGCTAGCCTGCCTAAAATTTTACATTCACCTACACTTCCTCTTCACCTTCCCTGCTTTATTTTTTCTCTTAGCATTTATAATTCTTGAATGTATTTTCTAATTTTCATAGGTATCTCTTTTATTATTTGTTTATTGCTGTGTCCTCGTTATCTAGAATAGCGCCAGACATATGGTAGGTGCTCAATAAATACTTGTTAAGTGACTGACTGATTGAATGAAGCAATGAATGAATGAACAAATGAATGAACAAAAAATGAAATGGAAATAGCAGGGCTCCAAAAAACAGACCAACGAAAAAGGTTTACTTCCTCTTTATTTCCTAACAATTGCAATGCCCATCTAGATATTACCCTCATGGTTTTTGGCCTTCTTCCAAAGGTAAAACTGTGGTGCTCTGAACAACTCTGTCCTCTGATTTATGTCATACTGTGCCCAGCACAGCACTCTGAACAGGAAAAACTTAAAACGAATCCTGCTCGGGTAGAAGATGGAGAATAAAGTTTTGGCCAGGCGGGCCATACAGCCCCAACCTGGTATGCATGGGTCTGAGAGCAGGTACGCAGAATAATTCCTGCTTCCGGAGGTGGGCCACAGCCCTGGGCATGCTTCCCACAAGCGACAGGACCAGAGAAAGAGAGAGGTGGCCATAAGGCAAGAGGGTACCCTACCTCAGGCCCTGAATCCTCTCTCTGTTTTGCAGACCAGTACCCGCCCTCTATCGATGGCCATCGTTTGGTGGAAGCCTACATGGGACAGACCACAGTGCTTCAATACAACAGCAGCTCTACGAATGTCACATTCATGCTCAGAAACAACTATACTGACTTTGAGCTTTTTGGTAAGGGTGCTTGGGGACTGAGGAGATGAGGTCAGAGTCAAGCCATGGGTAATCTTGCATTATTATACCCTTGGCAACTTCTTGTCACTATTTCATTGGAATATCTGGGACCAGCATTTCCTAGGAAAGATTTCTACAATTCAAATAGGTGTCCCCTCGCCCCGTGAATAGTTCTGATGGGCTTATGGAGATTTGGCCAGCTGGTTAGACTGACACTGGACAATCACCAAGTTATTAGAATAAAGTATAATGATGAAAAAATACTAATCTAAGCATTTTATATCTATTTTTTAAAGATATAATGTAAAACAATATATAAAGAAATACAAATATCATTGTTTGAAATGTTTATCACTATTTTTACGTGTGTCAACCATGTTTACTTACCTTTAGCGCTCCTTGTCTGTTTTTCTGTGCTGGGACCAAACAAAGATTTGTTTTCCCCTCTCAGTAATCGTGTGCAGACCTCCCAGGCCTGTAACCATGATCTAGGTCAAAGAGTCAAAGCCTATGGGATGCAGCTTGCCTTCTGTGGCCAGCAGTAACTGTGCTTGTAACTATTCTTTGATAAATCAAAGCCCTTAGCGACCTTCTTCTGAGCTCTGAACACCTCTTTGCCTCATTTTCTTCCTCTGCATAAGAAGCAACTGCTCTGTCTGCTCCCTTTTGTTCCATGTGGTGACTGCCCAGGGGCTAGGCAATGGCATCAGGAGATTTTGTCCTCCACTGGGCTTCTCTCCTGAAGAGTGACAGCTTGGAAGTTACTCTCATCTGTTCCCTAGTGTCAGCTCCCTTAACCAGCTCTTTCAAGGAGACTTTTCTATTTTCTCAAATCATAAGACAGATTTCATCAGAAGAGTCCTTACTAATATGTAGCAGTGTTTCACTGTAATCTGGTGTCTAAAGGGGTGGCTGGTCAAAGGTTCATTCAGGAAGCGAAAGGGGTGGGTGAGAACTCAAGGTAAGGGAAGGGGCTGCTGTGAAGGTGAAGCCAGTTTGGCCTGCAGTGTAGCCTGGAGAAGTAGCAGGAAAATCCTGGCCATTATTGTTCATCTCCACTGGATGTCCCATCCTGGCGCAGACCCAAGCAGATTGCCATTTGGGGTCACTTCAGGAGGCAACTGCCTTCCCTCTGTGAAGTTCCACCCTACAATCAGTTAGTTGGGCTGGTGTGGCCTCCAGCTTGGAGTGTGACCAGAATCAGCCCAGGAAACCAGCCTTGCTCAAGGAAATGCCCTATGAGATTTGAGGAGTGGTCTGAGAGGGGTGAAGGGACTCCAGTATTGACCCTCACAGTGTTAGATGCCAAGATATGTTGGACAGTAGAGCAGATAAGGTTCCCAGCTCTCACTGATCTTGTCTTCCCTGGGACAGAGAATGGGACATTGCTATGGACACCAAAGTCTCTGGAACCATTCACTCTGGAAATTCTAGCAAGAAATAACCAGGACAACTTATATTCTGTACTCCAGCCAAAGACCGTGGTCTGTGCTTGCAAGAGAAAGGAACAGTGTTTATACAACCAGACCACCTGGGTGGGCAATTCCTCCCTGGAGGTGAGTGCTGGGAGGAGGATGGGAAGGAGGTGAGAATTGAAGGGATGTCATAGTTCAGCCCCTCTGTAGTACTGTGTGTGTTGGGAGGTGGGTGGAACTATGGCAGGTGAGTAGAGCAGATACTAGTCTCAGGCCGCAAATGTACACATGTAAGAAATAAAACCTTTACTGCTTATAGCTCAATTGAATTTTTATCTCCTAGCTCCCATTCTGCCAGGCTGGTGAGAAACTTCCTTTTCAGCCTTTTAGAGTTTCCACAGTTGTTCCCAGCTTCGTGGTTCTGGAAAAAGATATGGGGTAGGAAAGTGCCTATGTGGTTCCTGGGCACGCATCTACATGAATCACAAGCTCCATGCTCCCTCCTCTTCAGACCTAGGGAGCTGCTGTGCAGTTGGGTGCCTTGCTCAGGGAACTTTTTATGAGGTGGCTTAAGATCCAGTCTGCCTAGATACAGCCATTTCTCTCTGGGATCTTGTCCTGTTGTTGAGCAGAGAGGTACAGGTCCCCTCTGATCTTGGCAAACCTTAATCCTCTTTGTTTTCTCTTTTATTCTTTCACTCTAGCCAAGATACTTGGTCTAAGTTCATGCGTCTTACCCTATCTGCTTTATTTATTTATTTATTTATTTATTTATTTATTTATTTATTTAGCTAGTTAGTTAGTTAGATTGTAAAAGTGGACCTAGAAAAGTAAAGCGTTTGGCTGGCAATATCCTATGACCTCCTTTACTCCCTACACACACACACACACACACACACTTCTCCTGAAGCACAAGCAGAGAATTCCGACTTGAAAGGGATGGGGCTGGGGGAACCCAGGGGCTGAAAAAGGAAAAAAAATATGGAGATGGGTAAAAACAGAGATTAAAATCAGTATATTATTCTAGACATTACAAAATGTCCAATCTTCGGGTAGAAATGTTGGAGAGTTCCATTTCTGGGAGATTTCCAGAGTCATCTCAGCAGGGAGGTCAGAAAAGAGAGACTAGCAAGCTTGATGAGGTTTCTAGAACCATAACTTTCCCTGTGCCATTGTTCTGGTTACATGTGCTCTCCCTGTGGTGAGCAATGGGGCTCTGAATTCTTGGTTTAGGAGTCAGCAAGGGAAGAATGAGCAGAAGATAATTTTCAAGGGATAGCAGAATATTTATTTATTTATTTATTTACTTACTTACTTACTTACTTACTTACTTACTTACTTATTTCCTCTCTCCCTCCCCACCATCTTACTCTAAAAAGGATTATGGGCAAAGAGATATGGTGTGAGAGGGAAGAGGCCGAGAACCGGGGGCAGGGGCGAGGCAGAGAGGTCAGGAGAAAGAAGGACCCAGCGTGGCAAATGGGTTGGAGGATAGTGTGCCTTTGGGCGGGGACATACAGGTCCAGGGCCTGGTCACAAAGGTGCTCAGTAGCTGCTGGCAGAATTAAAACAAGGATTCAGAGCCCATGGGTTCTCAGACCCGATGGGTCAGTACTGAAACACCCAGATGCCTGTAGTGGTTCAGCCTCCTGGCAGCTCAGTGATCAGCAACCCGTTTCAGATGGCTGGCTGTGAGTGTGATGAAAACACCTTTGGCCAATGCTGTGAACACTCCAAGGACCTCTGTGAGGAGCAGTGCTTCCCGAATGTGAAGTGCATTCGTGGGCAAGGCTGTGAGGCATGTCCCCCGAACCTGACTGGAGATGGGCGTCACTGTGCACGTAAGCTAAAAATTGGGCCCTAGCAAGAGTTGGTTCTGGGGACAGATGACATCTGAAAGGCCTAGGAAAGCCATGAGTGAACCATTTCTCTCTTTTTTCTAGAAAGTATTTGGAGTAATCAACACAGGTGGGTGTGATAAGAATGTAGGGTAGGCATGGTAATATGCAAGGCTGAAGGAGAAGAGATTATAGAAGCCCTGGGGAGAGGCCAGAACAGAGTATCCCTGAGGCACTGATGGGGAAAGCTGAGGGCAAAAGACCAAAGGTGGCTTGGAGAACAGAGGAGACTTTCAGCACAGCCAGGGAACCAGAAGTAAGCTGGGCCCTCAGACTCCTTGGGGTCTTCTGAGATATAAGGCCCAGGGTCTCCCTATCCCCTAGTCTGAACATTTGGAGGGGCTGCCATAGGCCTCTGGTGGCAGCGGTGCCTCATTTTCCCTTTCAGTCTTCCTCCCTACTGTTCCTTGACCCATCATTCATTGGAGTCAAACATGGCAGATCACAGTGAGGCCTCCACTAAACCCCCTACAGCACCCAAATGAAATTGAGCAAAGGCCAGAGCAGTAGAACCATGGTCTTATAAAGGCAGAAAAGGGCATGGAGGTAGAGAAAGCCCTCTGGGTCCTTTCCTGATGCAAAGGGTCTGATAAACACTCCATTCTCTCAGAAGTGAAAGAATTCAGACCTGGCAGAGGAACAAGGGTTGCTGGTAGAAAAATGACTGGCAAAGGGAGAAGGATAGTTTGAGGTTCAACGTGGCTCACAAGAAGAATACAAATTGAAGAGGCTTTGGGGGAAAGAAACCAAGCCTGTCCTGGGAGCGGCTTTCCATGAACCAGGGGCTTCCCTGCACTGCCCACTGTGGTGTTCCTGACCTCTGCTCTCTCTGCAGCTCTGAAAGACTCTGAACTCTGTCAGAACATGTCCTGCCCTGTGAATTACTGCTACAACGGTGGCCATTGCTACATCTCCCAGACTCTGGGCTGCCAGTTTGCCTGCACCTGCCCCGAAGCCTTTATAGACAACCAGTGCTTCCTGGCTGGCAACAATTTCACTCCAGCCATCGAACCAGGTACTATCAAATGCCTCCACACTTCTCTCACTTGGGAGAAAATGAGGGACTGTGGGGTTCAGGGCTAAGTTCCTCAAACTCACAGGACAGAACAAATTTCCCTCGGGCGGCCGTAAGTTGCAGGTTATGGAATCTAGTGGAGGCAGCTGTCATAGCATAAACCATGAACCTGAGTGGTCTCATGAGGAAAGACTGAAGGCGACCTCATAGCTCAGTGAGCAGAGAGTCAGGGGAGCCCCATTCATAGTCAAACAAGTGCTAGGATGGCGATCAGGACACTTGGTCATCTCTCCCAATTCTTCTAGTGACCTATCACTGCTGAATAAGGGGTCTCTCTGGACTGGCCCAGCAGTCTTTTGGGGTAAGTCTGGGTGAACCCATGTGGTGTTTATGAATCTGCTTCTCCCATCTCCAGGTCTTCCCTTAAGAATCATCCAGCTCTCACTCCGTGAAGAAAAAAATGCCTCCAAAGCAGAGGTCAACTCATCGGTCAGTGCTGCAGGTGGCTCTGGATGGGGAGGCAGGTTCTGGGTGGGATCTTAGCTATGACTTGTACATTCTGCATCTCATCATCCATCTAGATTCAATTACCTGAGAAAATGGGAGCTTCCTGCCTCAGGGAAGGCCTGGGGTAAGGAAGACAGGAAGCCTCAGGACAGAGACCTCCAAGGGGGTCTAGGGTAGCCAAATCGCCCCAGCCTCTCCCTCTGAGAGTCCCTAGAGACCTGCACTTGGGTGTTATGTGGGAGCAACACAAGGCATTTCACTTCCAGAAAACCTTTTCTGACTTCACAGAGGGAACTAGGGACTCCCTCTTTCTGGCTCCCTCCACTTTTCCATTCCTCAACCACAGGCAAAGTAGCACAGTGGTTGAGTTATTAAGGCTCTAGAATCCTACATACCCAGATTCAAATCCTGGCTCTACTACTCACTAGAGCAGGTGTGATAATTAGACAAATTATTTGATGCCTCATATAAAAATAGGAATAATAATAGTACCTGTGCCAATGGGTCGTATCAAGGTTTAAATTATAATGTATGTTAAGTATGGAGCCTGCTGCCTAAAACTCAGTAAGCGTCAAAAGATCAGAATAATAATTATTACTATTATTACTATGGTATTCTACACTCTGAAAAAATCTGTTGACATTTGTCTGCTGTACCAGACTGTGTGCCTTTGAGTATGGACTCCTCCTAAGTCACATTAACATCCCCAGCCCCTGACTATACCCTACGTCTGGCTAAACATAATTGATGTGGGAGAGAAAGAATGTGTGAATCAGGGATCAGAGGCAAGGTGGGAGCCATTCCTTTCAAATTCTCCCCTTATAATGGGAGGCTGGGGGTGGAGGGAGATATGTAAAGTCCTTTGCTTACCGACAAACTTTTACTAAGCAGTGACCCATGCCGGTCACCAGGCTAGGCTGGGATGTGGGGATGTAGAAATGGATGAGAAAATGTCCTGAGGGTCCTGGGGCTCACATTCAAAGACAGAAACAGACAGGGATGAGTAAATTGCATTAAAGTTGGTGGGTCTCCACTCTAGACTGGGCCTCACCCCCACTGTCATCTACCCCCAATGCCCATCCTCTGCCCTAGGTGGCCTACATACTAGGGAACCTGGACGTGCGGGCCTTTCTCTGGAACAGCAGAGTGGAAAAAATGTAAGTGGGACTGTCCCTGCCTGGTCCCCGGGTCCTCCCTCTTACCCTTCACCCCTGAGCACCTCATTATGTCCCACCCATACAGTGATCCCCCAGTTTCACTGGCCTCAGGACGCATCCTTCAATACTGGAGGGTCATCTCGGAATTCCAGTACCGCCCTCGGGGGCCTATCATCGATTTCCTGAACAACCAGCTGCTGGACGCAGTAATGGAAGCATTTCTACTGCAAGCCCTGCGAAGGAGGTGGAAGATAAGTGAAGGCCCCAGTAACGACGACTTGATCTTCCACCCCATCTCCAGGGAAGATATAAGCAGTCTGAATGCTTGTGAGTCATTACCTTGGGGACAGTCACAGGGATAGCTAAACAGAGGAGGTAAACAGTGGGAGCTTGACATGGATCTTCAGTCCATACAAACCTATGGCAGAAAAATATTGTACAGTTTTCCACAGACATGCAAAAAGCCAGTTAATTTAATTTTTGGTTTATAATTTTTGAGAGAAGTTGTAAACCTTTTAACCACCAGCTTTCTAGTTTCAAGAGCAGGAGCACAAAATACTGCTTAATGAATCCCCGTGTGCAGTTCCACAGAGCAGTTACTCCTAATGCTGCCTTCCTGACGACGCTACCAATGGCTTTCTTTCTTTTAATAAAATCGTCAGTGATTTTGTTAAAATACCATTGTACTTCATAAACATAAACAAGGACATCCTTTTGCGTTTGCCCTCCAGCTGGAAGTCATTAAGTTGAAGGCTGGAGATCCCATGCAGGGGCTGAGATATCCCCTTCTTGAAAGGGTATGACCCTCTGCAAAAGCCATCCCCAGTCCAGGCCTTAACATCCCCATCTAGAAAATGAGATGGGATTTCTGAGGTCCCTTTCAGCTCTGGCAGTCCCCGACTATCTCAGAATGAGAATGAGATAAGCTGGCAAGCTTGTTAGAAAGGGAAAAGAATAGCCCATCCTATTTTGGGAGCAAGGCAGAGAACAGGGCAGTGACCATGCCAAACCCAAAACAAGCTGCTGTGTTTCTTGGGTCCAGGACCAAGTAAGAGTTTTTAGAATCCAGGCAAAGCCTCCTCCCTGGGGCCAATAATGTGAAATCCTCCCACTACTATGTGGTTGGGGGTTCGGGGTGAGGATAAGGGAACAGCTACCTCAGACCAGACTAAGCCTTTTGTTAAAGAAAATAAATAAAACCCTACAATTTTTATTGTACAAGTACAATCATTTATTGTGGAAATTTAGGAAACACAAATTAACCAAATGAAGAAAAAATTCACCTGGAATCCCACCCCAGGGACAAGTCCACTTTGCACATATCCTTCTGAATTTTCTTTTATGTACAGGCACCTTCACACATGTCAAAACTGTTTTATAATAAAGGGATCAGATCATACCTAATGTTTGATAATCTCCTCATTACTTAAACAATTGTGAACATATTACCTTGCATATTGTGTACATATTCCCATTTGATAAATTATTTTATAATATTTTAATATAGTGTTTTAATATACTTTAAGTAGAATGCTATACTAGCAGTAACCATTTATTGAGTGCTTACTGTGTCAGGCACCATACTAGATACCCTGCATATATTATCTTATTTAAACTTCAAAACAAGTTAGGTGTTATTATTATCATTTCCATTTAAAGATAAGGAAAAGGAGACTGAAAGAATTGTGAACATTTCCCCAAATTACACAACTAGTCAGGAGCAGAGTTTGAATTTCAATTAAGGTCTAGCTGACTTCAAAGCATATGCTCTTAACCATTTCGTGGTGCTTACTGGTTGCACAATATTTTTTTTTGTTTAACAAAGCTTCTGTTAAACATTGTTGGTATTATAAACCATGCTGCTCTGGACCTCCGTGAACATGTGTATTTGTGCACTTTTCCAATTATCTCTAAGGATAAATGCCTGATAGGGAATTCTTGGTTGAAAAGGTATCGGTTTGGTGTTAATATCGCTGTGTCCTACTTGACAGCAAACGTGAGCACGCTGAAGGCTTACTTCAAATGCAAGGGCTACAAGAAGTACCGCCTGGTCTACAGCCCGCACAATGGCTTCACTTGCATGTCTCCGTGCAGTGAGAACTACTGTGAGCACGGAGGCCAGTGCCAGCATCTGCCAGACGGGCCCCACTGCAGGCAAGTGGGGCATGGGGTGGGGGGCAGGAGGAAGAGGGGAGGGCTGGGGGATCCAGGTTGGGCAAAGATACTGCAGGAAGTCCAGAAAGTCCATGGTACCTCAGGATGTCTGGAAATAATGGTGGTTCCCTTTGTAATTAACAGAACAGGGATCAGAGAAATGGGGACAGTGGAAAAAACGATGTGTGAGTGCCTACTCTGTATGGAGGTGCTATATTGTCTATGGCCATGCCACCCTGAACGTGCTGGATCTCTCTGATCTCGGAAGCTAAGCAGGGTCGGGCCTAGTTAGTACTTGGATGGGAAACCACCTAGGAAGACCAGGTGCTGTGGGGCTTTGGGAGGAGGAAGACGCTATATTACCCCTGAAATGCAAACTAGCTGCTAGGTAGGTATTATGACCATTTTAAAGATGAGAAAAGAGCAGGCAGCCCAGGGATGATAAGAATTTCATCCAATGTACCAAGTAAGTTAAGTAGCAGAATGTGTGTCCCAAAGCCAAACTCTTCCTCCTGATTTTGCTTCTTGGGTGGAAACCCTGCTATCTCATTGGGGAAAAAGAACAAGATGTCTTGTGTCCAGGGTCCCTCTCAAACTGTCACCCTTTGTCCCCTTGGTTCATCAATAGTCTGAGGGGCTCCTGGGAGGGGAGTGCACTAAGTCTGTAGGCCTACTAAGGAGGAGAAGGGCAGAGCCCCTGAGCCCTCCTATCACATCAGTGTCCTCCTTCCACCTTAACCCCACTGTGAGTCCAGGCCTACCAGCCCTCTTCCCGCCCAGGCCCAAGGAGCGGATGGTTGGAGCCGAGGGTGGAGTCTTGTGACTGTGCAAGCTCACCTATGGCCAGCCCTGCTCCCGGTCCTGGTGGAGCTGACACCAGCTGAATGCACATCAGCTTGCCTTGCTTCAGCTCTGCCCCAGGGCTGACTCTGCCTCTTTCCCTAAAGGGGGCCTGTGGAAAGCCTCCTCTGGACCCCGAAGGAGGGGGTGGTGAGGCTAAGGGCCCTTCTCCCCCTTACTGATTGCCATCTCTCTCTCTGTCCCCAGCTGTATGCCCTTCTCTATTTACATGCCCTGGGGAGATCGCTGCCAGCACCTGAGCATGAAACTCAGAGCTGCCTTTGGGATCATCTTTGGGACCTTGGGTGCCCTCTTGCTGCTGGGGACCGCGGTGTTTGTGATCCTGCGCTTCTGGAGCTACAAGACCCGGAGCTCCTACCCCCTGGACTCAGAAAGCTGAGGCCTTATCCCAAGGGGGGCAACTGTTGTCTAAGATACCTCAAGATCCACCCCAGCCTCCCCCACCCACTTCCAGGCACCTTTTTGCTTTGGAAAGATTGGAAAAAGGAAAGTGACTGAAGGCTTCATGATTCTTCAAAGAGAATGAATAATGAGAGTTAATAATAATAAAGATAAGAGCGCACCCTACCAGTAGACACAGAAGCATACAGGAAGAGGCCATAATGACCTACTACATAAATGGATGGATTTTCACAGAGACATACCCACAAGGAAGACACTGACATACACACACACACACACACACACACACGCACACACACTGGGGTGATGGCTCTTGGTTAAAAACCAAAATTCATTTGCACATAAAACTCTTCAGTTTACTTCTAGTTAAAATCTATTTAAATAAAATCTTTGCCTTTTTGTGTTTGCAAAGCCATGCAATTCCATTCATGATTTTCCTCTGGTAGCTGAAGGGCTGGGCAGGGGGATGAGGAGCAGAGGCAGGCAAGACCCAGTCCTGCTTCAGCCTTCAGTACTTCATGTTGGGAAGCTGGTTGCTCTGGCCTAGACTTGGATCCTTGCTTCCGCCCTCACATCACCTTCTTCCCCTCACCCCAACACAGTCCTAGGCCTGGTCCTCTGAAAAGAATGGTAGTGATACCCCCACACTTTCCCTGTCCTTTCCTGGGGCTCCAGGCAAAGTCTTCTGAGCATCTACACCCCACGGCCCCTCAACCCCACTCTGTGTGCTTGGTCCCAGCAACTCAGTTTCCACCTCACCTTTCTCCCTTAGCAGGCAGAATTTTACACCTCTCTTGTGTAACAAGAGCTGGTCCATAACTCCTGTGTCGGAGGTACTTCAATTTTAACTCTATGCAAAAACTGGGTAACTGCCTCTTGTTCCTAAATACCAAATTCCTGAAGAGAGAATCTGGTCCCAATTACAGCCAGTAGTTCATCTCTGGCCCAATCAAGTACAGCCACAGGATAGGCAGAGATCACATGATACGAACCTAATGCTCAGGCTCACTCTTATAGATGAGTGAGTAGTGGTCTTGGAGGAAGTTCCCACAGAAACACAACCTTTGATCTGAGCAAGGAGTGGAAATTGCCTGCCTTACACAGAGAATTTACTTCTCTCAGCAGGTGAAGCCCCTCCCATATGTAGGAGACTGGGGCTTTACCCTCAAAGACCCCCAAATGTAATCTTGTCTCCATATTAAACTACATTCATTTAATCCCAGCATTCATTTATGAAGAATTAAGCACATAGTCCAAGTGGGTTCACTAGTGAATTCCACCAAACATTTCAGGAAGAAATTCTACCAATTCTCTACAAGCTCTTTTAGAAGATTGAAGCCGAGAGGATACTTCCTAACTTCTTTTATAAGGCCATCATTACTCTAATACCAAAACCAAATTAAGATATCATAATAAAAGAAAACTATACACGATCTCTCTCATGAAATTGGATGTAAAATCTTCAAAAAAAAAATCCAGCAAATAGGATCTACAACAAATAAAAAGAATTATATACCTCAACCATGTGGTATTTATCCCAGGTGTGCACCATTGATTCAAACATGCAAAAATCGATTAATGTAATCTCTCTCACATCGACAGACTACATAAGAAAAATCATATCGATGCAAAAAAAAAAGCATTAACAAAATTAAACACCCATTTATGATAAAAACTCTCAGCAAACTAGAAATCAAGGGGATTTTCCTCAGAGTTTTTAAAAAGATCTGTATGGTGTCAGATAGGTACCAGATTCATTGGGGTGATGACTTCCTCAGTGTCTAATCACCATGTAGTACACCTGAAACTAATATGTTGCATGTCAACTATAATTAAAAAATTTTTTAAATTTTAACTTATAAAAACTTACAGCTGCGGGCGGCTCCATAGTGTAGTGGTCAGCACGTCTGCTTTGCATTCAGAAGGGTCTGGGTTAGTGCCCCAGGTGCAGCCACAGACCATACCCCGGGTACACCAGGCCCCAGGTGCGCCAGGTCCCCCAATTGCGCCAGGTTGTCAGGCCCTGGGTGCACCTGGTCTCACACACAAGTATGTGGGAGGGGACACCCCACCTTCAGAGATCCGGTTCTTAAGGGGAAATGGCAACATCCATGGTCAGGGGTGGAAGTGGGGGGAGGCGGTGAATTAGAGAGCGGGGTGGGAAAACAACCTACAGCTATCATCATACTTAATGGTGAGAAACTCAAAGCCTTCTAGCTAAAATTGAAACAAGGCAAAAATGTTCCCTCTCAGCACTGCTTTTTAACATCATATTGGGAGTCCTAACTAATTTAATAAAACAAAAAAGGAAATAAAAGATATACAGATTGGGGAGGAAGAAATAAAACTATCAGTGTTCACAGATGATACGATCATCTATATAGCAAATCCAAATTGATTTAAAAAAAACTGGAACAAATAGTGATTTTTAGCAAGGTTGCAAAATACAAGGTTAATGAATAAAAGTCAATTGCTCTCCTATATGCCATCAATGAACAAATAGAATTTGAAATTAAAAACACATTGCCATTTATATTACCAACCGCCAGAATTAAATACTTAGGCATAACTCTAAGAAAACATGTACCATAACTATATAAGAAAAACTAAAAACTCTAATGAAAGATATCAAAGAACTAAATAAATGGAGAGCTAGCCCATGTTCATGGGCAGGAAGACTCAATATTGTCAAAATGTAAATTCTTTCCAACTTGATCTACATATTCAGTGCAATCCCAACCAAAACCACAGCAAGATTTTTTGTAGATTCTGAAGTTTATTTAGAAGGTTGAAAAACCCAAAATAGTCAACTCAATGTTAAAGAACAAAGTCATAGAACCTATACAACCCAGTGTCAAGACTTATTTAAGTATTTCATAAGCTACAGCAATCAAGACAGTGTGCTGTCAGCAAAACAATAGATCAATGGGACAGAATAGAGTCCAGAAATAGGAAAAATAATAGACAAATAGATCAGTGGAACAGAATAGAGTTCAGCAATACATCCTCATAAATGTAGCCAACTTGTCTTTGACAAGGAGCAATGACAACACAGTGAAACAAAGATAGCCTTTTCAACAATTGGTATCAGAATAACTGAACATCCTCATGCAAGAAAATGAATCTAGACTCAGACCTTACAACTTTCGCAAACACTAACTCAAGATGGATCATAGACCTAAATGTAAAACTCCTAGAAGATAACACAGGAGAAACCCTCGATGGCCTTGGGTATGGCGATGACTTTGCATATACAACTCCAAGTCTCGATCCATGAAAGAAAGAACTGATAAGCTAGACTTCGTTAAAATTACAAAATTCTGCTCTGTGGCAGACAGTATTGACAGAATGAGGACACAAGCCACAGATTGGGAGTAAATATTTGCAAAAGACACATCTGATAAAGAACTGTTATTCAAAATAAACAGAGGACTCTTAAAACTTAACAATAAGAAAATGAACAGCCTGATTAAAAAATCAGCAAAAGACCTGAGCATAGACCTTACCAGGTAAGATATATAGATGACAAGTAAACATATGAAAAGATGTCAAAATGCTATGTCATTAGAGAACTGCACATTAAAACAACAATGAGATACCATTAAATACCTATTAAAATGGCCAACATTTGGAACACTGACAACGCTAAATGCTGGTGGGGACAAGGAGCAAAAGAAACTCATTCATTATTGCTCAGAATACAAAGTGGTGCAGCCACTTTGGAACACAGTCAGTTATTTCTTACAAAATTAAACATTTTACCATATGATCCAGCAATCACACCCCTTCGTATTTACCCCCAAAGAGTAGAAAACTTATGTCCACACAAAAACCTGTACATGTATGTTTATAGTAGTTTTATTTATAGTTGCCCAAACTTAGAAGTAACCAAGGTGTTTTTCAGTAGATGTATAGATAAACTGTGATATATCAGACAATAAAATATTTTTCAGCACTAAAAAGATATGAGCTGTGAATCAAGCCATGAAAAGACATGAAGGAAAGGCTATATATCTTATAACTCCAAATACGGCATTTTGGAAAAGACGAAACTATGGAGATAGTAAAACAAAGATCAGTGATTGCCAGAGGCTGGGAGGAGGTAATGGTGAATAGAAAGAGCACAGAGGATTTTTAGGGCAGTGAAAATACTCCATACTGCAAAGGTGGATGCGTGTCATTATACATTTGTCCGTACCCATAGAATGTACAACACCACTGCTGGGGAATGTTGGTAGGTGGGAAGGCTGTGTGTGGTGCAGGGGAGGAGATATTTAGAAACTCTCTGTGTTTTTGGCTCAGTTTTGCCGTGAGCATAAAATTATTCCAAAAAATAAAGCTTATTAATTTAAAAATAATAAAATTGTAAATAAAAAGAATTAAAGATTAAAGAAGTACAAATTAGTAGTTGATAGCTGAGTACGAGGATGAGGAGCACAGCACAGGTAATGCAGTTAGCATTAATATGATGGCTAAGTAGAGGACCAGGGAAAGGAGGGCACAATTGAGCCAGAGACACAGATTCCCTTGCCCATCCCCCGCTTCTCTCAAAGGAGCCTTCCAGAAACAATCTGTGGGCCTGGCTCTGGCAGAAACTACAGCTAAAGTCTCTTGTCAGAAAAGTTCTACCACATGTTGTCCTCACCATGGCCTTGCGTTTATGCCTTGGGAGTTTGTGCTGAGTCACAGGTGACTTCAGACAGACTATCTTGTTTAGGTCCACACCCACCATTGTTTCTATGAAATATGTGACATTTTCACCTGATATGCACACACTTTGAATCTTAAATAACCGAAGAATTTTCTCCAGGCACTTCTGGTTCTTGCTGGTTTTGTAGCATTACTTCTACTAACTTTGGTCATCTCTACTAACTCTCTCTCTCTCTCTCTCTCTCTCACACACACACACACACACACACAAACACATACATGAACACCTACACAAGCACACACACAAGCACACAGACATAACTTTAACTCCCAAATGCTTCTAATTGGTGTCCCCCATATTTTACAATTCTTTTGGCTTTCAATAATAACAGTAATCAGCATTGTATGTACATGTGTCTTTATATGTACGCAATTAAGGTTAAATTACCCACTTTATTAGGTATCACTGATTTGAATAAGCACAAAGCAACAAATGAAAAACTTTGTAAGAATTAGATTTATATAACAGCGATGTCATAGTGACTTATGCAAACTGCTGTCTATTCGCGCCTAAGTATAGCGTAGCTTAATAACAATTGTATCATTAAATTTGTTTTGTTTGACTTCAACATTGAATGAGATTTTCTTAACTTTCAGAGCCTAGTGATCTTCTGCTCACATGGCCCAAGATTTCAGTCATTCAGCAAACATCTGAGTGGCCTTCTATGTTCAGGGTTCTGTGCGAGGTCTTTTGGCTCCAGAGATGAACACTATATGGTGCTTGTCCTGAAGCACGTATGATTTAACAAACTTGTAATCATGATATAGCATGTTAGACGCTATAACAGAAACATAAGACTAAGAAACTAACTCCTCCTTAGAGGATTGGAGGAAAGCCATCATGAGAAGGTGCTGAATAAACTAAGCTTTTAAGCATAAATAGGAGTTTTCCAGAAGAGACTAGGGGTGACATTCCAGGGACAGGAATCATGATATGCAAACACTCTGGATCAAAGCAGATGTGACTGGGAAGTAGTGAGAATCTCTCTGGGTAAGGAACATAGGAGATGGGGCCATAGGACATGGAGATGAGAAAGTTGGCCAAGGCTGTGTGTCACAAAGACCCTTGTATTCAAAGTTGCAGGTATAATCCTGCAGGTAGGAACAAGACTACCTTTGATTTTAGAGAGGAAGCTCAGAATATAGTGTGACGAATATCTTGCAGTAAAAAAAAAAAAAAAAAAAGATGGTTCCATATTAAGAAAATAAAAGAGAACAAAATAATATTTCATGAACTTCTTTCCATGTTAATATACATCTCATCAACACGTCTATAGATTATATATAATAACACTATTATTAAACAAATAGCTACACTGGAACATCTCATTTGTGTTTTATTTTATCTTTTTTTTAATTGGCTGTTTAAATAGTTCTGTAATGAACATTTTAAAAAATTAATTTATATTCTAATTGCAGGTAACATACCATATTATATTAGTTTCAAGTATATTAATAGTGATTAGACTTTTTTTTGCCTTACGAAGTGATCACCCCAATAAGTCTAGAACCCATCTGACACCATACGTATATTTATTTATTGATCTTTTACTATACTTATTTATTGACCGTTGCACAGATTCTTAATTATTTTCTTAAGATAAACTCGTAGGAATAAAATTGATGGGTTAAAGGAATGTTTAAGGCTTTAGAAAGTCAAAGAGTCCTCCAGAAAAGTTGTATCAATTTTACTCACACTGTCAGTGTCTGAGTGCCCTTTTTGTCATATTCTCATTAATATGAATATTATAATTTTTAAAAATCTTTGCCTATTGACACACGGTCAACAATATCACATTGTATTAATTTACCTGTTTGGCTAATGTAGTTAAAGGTTTGTTTTTTTCCCCCATGGAAAAGAGGCATTGATATTCCTTCTTTTGTGAATTGCCTGTCTTTGCCATTTGTTCACCTTTCTACTAGCATATTTGCCTTTTATTGCTTTGTAAGAGCTCTTTGTATATTAAGGACATTCTGGTTCTGTCATATATGCTATAAGTGAGTTCTTTTGGTTTGTTATTTCTGTATATGCCTAACTTTCCTGCTAACTTTAATCCCTGCAGGAAGAAACATCTTTGAGTCCCCCACAACATAATGTGGACTCTCTTCTATCGTAGACGCTCAATAAATATGCTGGGATGAAAAGTTTAAATTGTTTTTGTCTAATCTACTTTATAAAACTCATTCTGCCCCACTCTGCAAGAGGAGGGGTCAGTTGAATTCACATACTCCCTTTATTCAAGGCAAAATTATTTTGTTGTTTCCTTCATTCATTTAACAAATATTTACTGAGCACATTTTACGTGCCAGGCACTGTCCCAGATACTAGGGATACTTCAGAGAACAAACTTTTTCATTCTAGTTGAGGAACACAGATAATAACAAGACAAATAAAAATGTATATTACATTAGGCTGTGATCAGTGTTATGAAGAAAATTGAAGCAGAGGAGGGTGGTTAGTTAAACCCACTGAGAAGGCAAGGAGGTGGAGGAATTAGCCAAGTGGGTGTCTGGAGGAGAAGCATTCTAAGCAGACTGAGCAACACATGCAAAAGTCCCAAGGCAAGAGCATGTTTTCGAGGCCTAATGCAGTCACAGAACAGCAAGGAGTCAGTGTGGCTGCAGTGCAGTGACATTAAGGAGGCTAGTAGAGGGGCGCAGGTCATGTACAGCTTTGCAGGTCATTTTAGAAACTTTGCTTTTTCTCTGAATAAAATAGGAGGGTTTGGAGCAAAGGAGTAGAACAATATGCCTTACATTATGAAAAGACAGCTCTGGCTGATGTACTGGGACTAGACTGGGGGTGGGAGACAAAGGAAGAAACAGGGAGACCTGTTGGAAGGTATTAGTAATCCAGGTGAGAGATGATGGCAGCTTGGACCAGAGTGAGAAAAATTAAGATGGTGAAGAGGGATCAGATTCTGGGCATATTTTGATGACAGTAGAGCCAACAGAATTTCCTGATGAATTAAATAAAAAATGTGAAAGAAATAGAGGAATAGAGAATAGTTCTTAGCATTTTGGCTCAACTAATTAAAAGATTCAATTGTTATTAACTGAGATAAGGAAGATGCAGGCATACATAGCAGGTTTAGGAGAAAAGATTAGGACTTTGATTTTGGAAATGTTGAATGCGAAGTATCTCAGACCAAGTGGGGACATTGAGTATATACATTAATGACAGCTGTACAGAAAAGGTGAGTTTTTACAAATTTTTTTTTCTATTCCCCTCCTTTTTCTATTTCTTCTTTTTTTCCTTTGTCTTTTTGAGTTTTTCAATTTTTTAAATTCATAAAGAAATTTTACAATTAAAAAACCTACGTCGAATTAAAAAATAATAAAATATGATTTATGAGCTATGGGGAGGAAATAATTGACTACTGCAGACTTTCTTTCAAATCTGTTTGTGTCTAGAACTTGAAATTCAAGTCAATTCAACAAACATTCTCTGTGATCTTACTATAGGCCAGGCACTCTGCTCAGTTCAAGGGATACAGACATAAACAAATATGGTCTGTGCTCCGAAGGAGCTCATGGTTGAACAGGCTCTAGTGCCAGCTTCAGTGAGTGCTGTAATTAAGGTCCAAACCGAGAACCAGGGAAGCATGAAGGAGGAAGGTGGCAGCGATAATGAACAAAATCTCTATCATAAAAATGTCAGGAACACACAAGTCAAATAGATAACCTCTGGGCCATACTGTGAGTGTTTTTAATATAGTATGGAAGCACACAGTGGATGACAGATGGGTGATTGGGTCATTCTTTACGGAAACACAACACATGTGCCAAGGGAAGTCTAAGGACATCTCTGGAACAGAAGCCGCCCTTCCCACATGCACACTCTCAGGCATGTGTGAGCCAGGATCCCACTGTCATGTCTGGGGTAAGGGATCAAGCCAGCTGACCTCTGTGGGAAACTTCAAGGCACATCTTGGTGTAGTAACATGTCTCCAGTCTGTGGTCTTTAATCCCTCTTGACACGCAGCAGGGAGACTTGGATGGGAGGCATGAGGGTGTGTAGCTTATGGCGTAGCTGGAAGGCAAAAGGAACAAGTGAGTATTTCCAGCCCATTTGGCCAGTGAATTCACCACACACCAAGGACAGGAAGGGACAGTGGGAGAGAATATATAAGGAAGCCAACAACACTTCCTGAGCCTCCTGTGGGGTGGGCATGGGCAAGATATTTTATGCACATTAAGTCTTTTAAACCTCATGGTAACTTTGTAAAACAGGTAGTGTTAGCCTCGTTTTACAAGAAAGGAAAGTAATATGAAGTAACTTACCAAAGGTTACACATTTAGTAACTGGAATTCACTCCCAGATCTATCTAACTCCAAAGTTTGTTGTTTTTTTGACCCTTAAGCCCTAGGCCAGTGGTCAGTCCCCAACAAAAACTGAAAGCCAACACCCACACAGCCTGTTTCCTGTACCTCAGCACCCAGCCTACTCCTATTTCCCTGGCTTCTTTCTGATACTTGACATACTTTCCAGTGTCTAGGGTTCAGAACTGACTCGACCTTGGCTTTCCTCTTCAACTAGGACTCACACTTGCTACTTTGAGTATCATATGCAGGGGCATTTGTCATTTATTTGGCTGTCCTGCTTCAAAATTCTCATGCCACATTGAGGAAACTTCTTATTATAGGAGTCATGATGGGTCCCCCTCCCCATGAGAGAACTTCAAGGGCCCAAATATTCCCTCCTTCCATTCCTTTGGCAGCAAGAAGTGGGTATAAGAACTAGACTGAACTGACCCATTCTAACCTACCAGTGATTCACACCATCCCCAAAAGCTCTGACCCCAGAATTCTACCACTCGAAGCTTTTTCCAGTCATCTGGGTTTTGGAAAAATTTTCCTAACTTATACAAATATATTTCAGTCTTGGTCCCCATATAGAGCATACCGTTATTTATTTGTTTGTTTGTTTTGTTTTTTGCTTAGCATCCCTATGCCTTTTGGAGCTCAACCTTCCCATTACATGTGGTTCAAATTGAGGTGTCAGTCATGGCGGCCCTGGTAGGGCCAATAAGATCAGTTCTTCCCTAGTATGAAATGAAGATTGCAAAAGATGAAAGTGCTTTGTGAATCTAGGGTTGCCACAGCCACCTTTCCTTACATCTAGAGAGACTCTGAAGAATGAAAAGAGCAGAGCTGAGAGGAAAAGAGAAAAAGAAAACCCTGAGGATCACGTTTGAGCTGCCAGATCCAGCCACTCACTTCTAGGTTTCTCAGCCAATACCTGGGTTTTCTATGTAAGCTATGGCAAATTGGGTTTCTGCCACTTGCAACCAAAAGTCCTGCCTATCTGCTGACTCATATCATTGATCTTCTCCCAGAGCCAGAAGACGTGACCTCCCAAGGACCTGAGGAAATTGAAGATGAAAGAAAAAATTTTTACATAGCAGAGAAGGAGAATTCAGAACTCAGGAAATACAGGCAGAAGCAAAGCCAGGCAGAAATCTTTAGATTTAGCTCCTAATACTCCATACAAAACTATTCTCCTCTCAATGTAACAGTTGTTTTGTATCCTGCAGATCTTCCTGGATTCTCTAAGAATCTCTATTTTCCTTTTCTGCTCTGGCCCAGAAAGTGCCCACTCACATGGTGCATCAGCTTCTCTGCCACTCTGGGGTCAGTGAGGTCTTCTGGGGAGGCCACACTCAGCCTCAGGAGGAGGAAGCCTCCATCCCCATCTGCAAGTTGAGAATAGAAGGAAGATGAAAATATGGGGAAATCAGTTCAGGAATCAAGATGTGAACTGTGCTACCCAGCCTCTGTCACCCCTCCACATGTAAGTGCTCATTTTTACATATAAACATGTCTATATTCTCACAGGATCCTACATTTACTCACTGCAAAGAGAAGAAGAATTCTCTTTCTCTGATAACTGGACCCATTAGACTATCTTCTCAACAAGAGTGAAGGAAATGATAGCTGGAGGCCCTGTCCACATTTGGAGAAGTTAGAAGAGTAGTGTGAGGAAGCGGAAATATAAGTGAATCCAGAATATTCTCGAGGCTTGGAGGTCCTTGACTAAGCTGTTAGAAAGGATTCCAGCTGGGAAGAATGCTAGAGAGAGGCTAACTCTATAAGGGGATGACCTTGGTCTGTTCTTCAAGCTCCAGATTGGTGAAGGTCTTTTAATCCACCCTTCCCGATTGAGCAACTCTATAGGCAAATTCTGTCTTTTGTTGAGGCCCAATATGTTTGCCTCTACCTGCCACCTTTTCTTTCTATCATTTCTTTCTATTGGAATATTATTAGAATCGATCCAGGAATTGCACTTCTATAAAATTATTCTACAGAAAACAACACATGTGTAAAAAATGTACTATTTACTGCAGCACCATTTGTTATAAAAGAAAATACTGGAAACAACCTAAAAGTCCTTCCATAGAGGACTGGTTGAATAAATTATGGTAAAACAAATTGGAATATTGAGCAGCCATAAAAAAAAAAAAAAGTTTTATCTCAGAGATCCATTTTTTTAGGATACACTTCCCTTGCCTCAAAAGAAAAATGTACGATATCTACCTTTATCTTTATTGGTTTATGTATATATATATATGGATACCATTCATCCTTTTTTTTTTTTTGCTTCCAAATATTTATTTCATGTCTATAAGAGGATTCACAAGGAAGTGATACTATTGGTTATGTTTGTAAGAAAAACTGGGTAGTTGGGGGACAGCATGGGAGAGAGACAGTTTATGGTGTATGTACCCTTTTATATCTACTGAATTTTAAATTATGTGAATGTATCATCTAATCAACAAGTAATAAAGAAAGCATTTTAAAATAAAAATATACTAATAAATTGAGCTTTTAAAAATAAAAGCACCATAGGAGATTATGAGTTTTGGCATCAGATAGAGTTTCATTTGGAATCTCACTGCTCTCTTTTTACCACCTTTAAATGCTTTTTTCTCATCTGTCAGATGGGGCAATAATAGCTACCTCAGGTGGTTTGGAGGGTTTAATTAGAGGAAATAACATATTCAAAGCTCATAGTACACTGCCTGGCATCAGAGAGAACATTCAGCTGGTGTCGATGCTTACTAGCTGTGAAATACTTTTATATCGCCTCTGTCTGGGACATAAAAGAAATTCAATAAAGTTGTCATGATTAATATTTTGATTTCACTTCCCCAGGAAGGCAGGGTAAGATGAGGATACCTCAGGGATGAGGCACAAAGACAGAGGGATGGGAAATGGAGGTAGAAGACATAGGCTGGCCAGGACCTGGGCTGACCAAGCAGCCTCTGACAAGGGACTTCTTTCCTGAGAAGCATCTGCTGTCTCAGAGATGTCACTTTAAACTTCCAAACTTTCAACCAGTTTCTTTATTTATTTTAAGTCACTATCTTTGGCATTCGCCCCAGCAAGTGCATTCAGCGAGCCCCACTTTCATGGGATCCCAGCTGCTCAGAGGGCAGCAACTTGGAACAGATGCCCACATGGTATTCATCTGCGTGGCTCTGGCTGAACCCAAGGCTTCCAGAGCACGAGGGCTGAGTCTTTTAAATAAAATTTGTGGACTCCCCTGGTGCACAGTAGTTACTTAACAGTTAACTTCATAGAAAGGCAGAGCTGAAAAGGACTTTGTTGTCCATTCATTGCAACCCCCTCCAGCTCCTGGTGGAAAAACTGAGGCCCAGAGAGGGAGAGGGAACTGTCCAAGGTCACTCAGGT
Source organism: Cynopterus sphinx (assembly GCA_030015415.1). NCBI lineage: Eukaryota > Metazoa > Chordata > Mammalia > Chiroptera > Pteropodidae > Cynopterus > Cynopterus sphinx. The sequence goes on from CM057380.1 coordinate 50,779,923, forward strand.
TATTAAGGGCAGAGCCAAGATCTCAAACCAGTTTTCCAGACTTCTAACCCCTCACTCTTTCCATACACCATTGTAACTCTACTTATTAGTGATTTTAGCAAGAGCCACAAGAAGATTATAAAGAGGCAACATCAGCCTCAGAATAGGTCCCCAGATCCTTCCTTTGCCTGCATACCTTAACCATGTAGACATTTTGAAGACTCTAAACTCCAAATTCCCGAAGATCACATAAGGGGAAGCCACTTACCCGCAGCAGTTTCTGTGGTCCACCTTGTCCCAGCAGTGGTAAGTATGGTTGTTGGGGGCTTTCCTCCAGCTCTGCTGGCTGTCTTTGAGGCCTTTGCTGAGGCTGTCGTCTTGGCTAAGGTGATCTCTGTTTCTTGGCTGTTGTTGGCCACAGTCAGATGGATAGATGAAAGAGGGCTCTTGTTAGCGAGAACAGTCCCACTGGTTGTGCTGTCTGTGGTAGAAGTCTCCAAGGAGGTGGAGTTCTTGGTATTGGCTACTTCAGAGAGGCTGTAGACGATAGCTGAGGAACCAGCAGAGGAAGTTGCTTGGCCCACTGTTGACCCAGTCTCTATGGAGATTGTAACTGCACCTAAGACTTCGGTGTGGCTTGTTATCTTAACAGAGAGGGCTGAAGTTTCTTCCAAAGGGTTCATGTTGGTTGTCACCAAAGTTCCACTGGAGATGGTGGCCTTGGCTGCTGTTGTCTCTCTTTCTGTGGTCCTGCTGGTGGGAAGTAAGGTCTCAACTGTGGTATCAGGTGTGGCTGATTCTGTGGTGCCGGCTGTTGACAAGGTTTCAGAAGAGGTTGTGGTCCCAGTGAGGTATAATTTTGATTCAGTGAAGTCAGGCAAAGCTGATGTCTCAGGGGTGGACAAAGTCTTTCTTCTTGTGGGGCTGTGATCTATGTCTGAGGTCCCAGGGTTGATGGCAACTGTTTTAATTTCTGTAACACTGCAGATGATAACCTCAATGTCAGTGTTGGTGTTGGCAACCAAGACTTTAGGTGGAGAAGTGATGTCAGGTGATAGAGTTTGTGAAATGGTGATGGCTGGAACTGACTTACTCTCCAAGGCCAGGGCCCTGGCTTCTGCAGAGTTGTGAGCCAATGTCAAGGTGTCAATTGTGATCCTCTTTGTCTTTTCAGAGCTGTCATTAGAACAAAGGATGTGGAAGACGGCTTCTGGGAGATCACTACGTATAACAGTTTCAACTGTGGTCCTTCTAGTTCTTGAGGGGCTGCCACTTGTGGCTGATGTCTCCATAAGAGAAGTGATCACAATCTTGAACTTGGAAGGTGTGATTTTGGTGAGAGCCCTGGTCTCTGTTGCAGGAAATATGGTTTTGGTTTCCCTGGTGGCTGCTTCTGAGATGGTGCTGGCTGGGATTAAGGTCCCATCAGAGGTCTGGGTGCCCAGGGTTTGAGTTTCCAAAGGGATATGGCTTGGCACAGAGGTCTCAGCAAGGTCAAGGGTCTGGGAGGTTCCCTCTGAGCTTATGTTGACCCTCAGAGTCACAGTAGGCACTTCCGTGTGGCTCATTGTCACCAAAGGGCCTTGTCCAGGGGTGCTGGGGCCTGTGTTAGGTAAGACAAGTTTGTGATCCATGAGTCCATGACTCATGTGTTTATGCCCTGGGGACTGCTGAAAGTTGAGTGGGGAGGGGGGAGTTGCCTTTACTCCATTTTTCATCTATATTTACAAGAAAGAAGGAAGTAGTATCAGGAAGACGATTCCCACGCAACAACCATGAAACTGGTATTGCCCTGATTGATGTCTTCTAACGGCCCACTAGAAGCAAGAAAGCCCCAGAATCCAGTTGATTATTGCTCTAAAGGCATCAGAATGTATGGGGCCAGGATCCAGCCTCAAGGAGGAGCAATGAAGGTAAAAGTCCATGTAAACCAAGAAATGTATAGAGCAGGGACCACGATTCTCAGAACTTTTTGAAGGAATCCTTGTCACTTTCCCATCGATACTTTTCTCATCCAGCAAATGTTTCCCTATGGAATTAAAAATACTTCAAACACAAAAAGTATCTGTGCTTTTGTGTTTAGAGGTAACTGGGAGGATTATGGGAGAGGAACCTCCAGGGACAGTGGGGATGGTGACTACTGCAGAGGAGAGAGAAGCAAGCAAAATTTGGGAGGCTCTAGCAGGAGAAGAGGGGGAAGCTTCCCATCTCTTCTAAAATCTCTCTTAAAAACTGGCCTGAGAAAACAGGGATGGAACCCCAGAACTCCAGAAACAATGTACCAGGCATTTTCCACAGGTAACAGGGAGCCAGGTGAGAGGCAAAACACCACTTTTTCGAGAGATGATACTAGTACTTCTCCATACGGCAGAACATCTCTGTTCACTTGACCTGCCCTTTGAGGTCATGTGTGTGTGGAGGGCCAGCAGGGGTTCTTTAACCCTGGGGGAGTCTACAGCAGGATCTTTTATACGCTGACGAGAGTAACTCTCCTCTCCACCCAGGAGGGTCTCTCTCTGTAAGTGGGCTAAAGAGGAGCCTCCTGTGGAAGGTGACCAGATCAAGCAAATAAAAATACAAGGTGCCCAGTTAAATTTGAATCAGAAAAACAAGAAATAATTTTAACAACAAATGACTTTTAGTAGGTGCATTTTCTCATGAAGTACCTGAAATTTAAATATAAGTAGATACCCTGCATTTTATCTAGTAACTCTACTCTTACAGGAAAACAATCAATATAAGTCCCATATTTTTGGGTTGTGGTGGTTTGAGATGATCTTGACTGAGAGCTACTGGTCCAAAAGTAGCCAAGGACCCAAAGAAGGTCCTGAACCATGTGGCCGCCTCTACCCAGGTGTCAGGACAGGGCTCCAGGTCCCCAGCTTGTCCTCCTGTGTCTCCCACTGAATGATGAAAGGGCCAGGAAGCTAGAGACTGGGTTCCATGCCCAGGTCTGTTGCTAGCTCTAGAGTCTGATGATTTACTGGTTCAAATCCTGGCTCTGCTTGCTACCAGCAATGCCAGTCAATAGATCTCTTTAAACCTCCTGTGAAAATGGGTCCCAATCTCTGACTTTCTATGGTGTAAGGACTAGAAGAGAAGGAGAACAGGAAAGCCAGCAAATGTTATTAAGCATCCTTCCCTGACCATGTCCTTTCAAGGAGTCACTTGAGAGCGTGCAACCTATTTTAATATAGTGGAAATCTGAGGCTGTGCCCACATGCATATTGAGTAGCTCATGGTATTCGCTCTCAATACTCGTTCAGTGTAGTCTAACTGCGCACACCAATCACACTTTTACAGGAATATACTTGCATCCCCCCACTTCAAAGTATGAGATATTTCTCTGAGCTTCTTTGGTCCTCACATGGTGGAAGCAGAGCTTGTCTGGGTCAGCCCACAGACACTGAAGCCTAAACAGTGGTTTGAGTTCTTGAGATCTGACCATGGACCTCCCCTGACACATTTTCATCCTTTTCCAGGAGCCCTCTGGTGTCGTCCTGCTGTGAAACCTCTTCATGCTTCACAAACACATAGCCTCTTCATCTCCAAGGATCTCATGACCCGTCACCCATATCTCTTACCCACCAAGGGTCTTCTCAAACTGAAGACCTCAAAACAGGGGTCTTTTCAAAACCCACAGCCTGTCCCTACAGCTCCCCTATGTTGCAGCTCTCTTGCTTTATTCCTCAAATCAAACTAGGGGAGAGGAAATCGTGTGGACTTCCGACCCTGAGTTTGAGTCTCCTCTCTGCTGCTTGCTCTGCTGCTTACCGACCATGTGTCCCAGCCAAGTGTTCCAGTTCCAAGCCTGCACTTTTCATCTGTTTGATGGAACTAGGGGTCCCTATTTCAATGTGAAGATTAAATTAAATTAAATGTAAAGTGTGCAGCACAAGCCTGGTAGATCAAACTGCACACAGCGGGTGGTATTTCCAGTGGTTAGGCCTGTGTGGTGTCAAATCCTGCCTCTGCAGATCAGTTGCCTAATCCTGGTAAACTTCCGTCTCTTCACTGTTGAGGCGGGGAGAGGGTAAGAATTTTACTTCTCTCACAGAGTTATTGTGAGGATTAGAAAGAGTCCACAGGAGTATATGGGATATCTCTGGACCTTCCTCTCAATTTTACTGTGAACTAAAACTGCTCTTAAAAAATAAAGTCTGTAAAAAAGAAAAAAAAAGGTAACGCATGACAATGATGGTTCATTGATCGTGACACATGTACCACTCTAGTGCAAGATGCTGATAGCAGGAGAGGCTGTGTGTGGAGGGGAGGGATGGGCTATGCCGGAATCTCTGTACCTTCCACTTAATTTTTCTGTGAACCTAAAACTGCTGCTAAAAATAAAGTCCATTAAAGAAATAATAATGCATGTGACAAGCTTGGCACAGTTCCTTTTATAGATTGTTTTCTTCTTTCATAAAAGCCCTGCCTCTTGAATCCACCCTCCCAGGTAGTCTGTGACAGTCAGACTTTTCACACAAAAATCGCATTTTAAAGGATAAACTTGGAGGAGTTAGAATCTTGCCAAGCCACATTCCTTGGCTTTAGTCAGATTTATCACCAGCCTGCACCACCCTGCCCCACACTTGCTCACGCTCCCTCAATCATAAAGAAAATGACAGCGACCTCACAATGACATTGCTCGTTTTTATGTCCCACAGCGGCACACACGCTTAAGAGGACACGGTGCCATTTTCATACTCTTTATCAATAATAGTAATACTTCACATACAGCTTTACGGTTCATTATAATTAGCCCAAGAGAGCTACACTCACCCACAAAGGGCTGCCAGGACACAAACTCACAACCAGAGCCCTGCCCAGACAGAAGCCTGCAGAGCCCTCTTTCCCCCTTACCTGCAGACCTCCCGGGGGCCCCAGCCTGGCAGCAGCAGAAGTAAAGGGTCAGAGCTAGGCCCCAGAGAGAGCCCATCCTAGCTGGGGATCCAGCCATTGCTGCTCAGCACACTTGCCCACTGCCTGTCACTGCCACCTGTTCCTGCTTCCTCAACCCAGGGGAGAGGCGGGCCGCCTGTGTGGACAGGTAATTTCCAGATCACAGCCAGCTGACCACAGATGCACAGGCTGAGAGCTGGCAGCTTGTGCATCAAGGGCTGTCAGCGAGCTAACCCTCCTGTTCCACTTGCGGGGTGACCTCTCCTCTCTGAAGTTTGGTTTAAAGATATGGGATCATTTAACAGTGATTCTCGCCCCTGGGTCCTGCAGCCAGGGAGGCCAGGGAAGATGGTGGTCACATGTATTTGCTTCCTTCCCACCACCTTCCCCTCTCCCCACCACCTTATGCCTGGGGTTTGGGCTTTTAGTTAGATGTGGGTCTCATTTCTAATCCTAGACTCATTAGTATGACCTAGGGCAAACTTCCTAAACTGTTAAATGGGCATAATTCTTACGTTGCTGGACTGTTTTGTAAGGATTACACAAGGGAGAGCAAACTCTTACACAGTGACTGCTACATACTTCGTGCTCACTGAAAACATGCATCTTTGGTGCTCAATAAATGAGTGAGAGCCCTGATACTCACTCCAATTCTCAAGCAATAGAGAGAAAGGACAGCCTCCTGGGGCCTGGAGGAAACAGCTCTGGTCCTAACATTCTTCTGTCTTCACATCCTATGATTCTGTACCCCAGTTGGATGCAGGACATGTCCCTCCACCAGAGGTGTTGGGTAGAGAAGGTACTACATGAAAGAAAAGAAAGGGTTAAGTGTGCTGGTCTCAATCATAGGGCCTAGGTGAAGGGAAGTGTGAGGATGATGACTTAAGGAAGCTTAGGGGATTTGGCCAAGAGAGGAATGAAGCTGCTGAATGTGTGTGTGTGTGTGTGTGTGTGTGTGTGTGTGTGTGTGTGTGTGTAATCTCCAAATACCTTAGAGAAGAATCTCATCCCCACAAGGAACCAAGAACATGAGCTGTTATAGCCACAGCCAGTGGCCTGACAAGGGGATTTTAGGGCAAGGGTTTTACGATTAAAGCAGCTCTGGGATAGAAAAAAAGCTGGCTGGATTGACATCGAGAAATCACAAAATCTTAGGATTAGAAGGAACTTTAAAGTGGTAACAGAAGGCCTAGGTTCTCTTTCCTGAGCCTTCCTTCATGGTGACCCAGGAGCTGAGTGATCTTGGACAAGTTATTTGCCTTCTCTGGGCTTCTTCTGTCAACAAGAGCTCTGAAATATTCTTGACCGTATGGTCTGAGGTTCTGCTTTGGCTCTGTGACTGTCTTCTAGAACTTAATCCTGCATTGGATACAGGGCTCTGCTGCCTAGAAGGAAGAAAGGGTCATTCCAGGGTGTGTGGTAGTGGGGAGAATTTATCAGAAGAGGCTGAGGTCTGTCTATAGGGGACACAATCCAGCACTTGAGGTTGGGGATCATGAACTCCAGTTCCAACTAACTGTTAATCTGTAGAGTGCTACGGACAGGCTGAGCTTTCCACCCTTCCATTCACCCTCAGTTCTTCACTCTATAAAATGGGAGGATGGATTTCTCCTGGGGGTGTTTCTGGTAGGGAGAGAAGGCCTGGGACCACAGCAAGGTTCTGAATTCTGTTCAACACTGTTTCGCAGTGTGTGATCTAGCCTGAAGCTTCCTCCTAGAAAAGAGGAGGAGAAATCCAGCAAGAATGCAGCAAGAATGCAGCTCCTTCAGCCACCTCCCCCCACCCCCCACTACCTCTCTGTCCCACCCTGGCTAGGAGAGGAACTTCCTCATTCCAACAGCCAGTGGCTTAATCTACAAACAGAGGTATTCCAAGTGCCTTTTCCACCCACACCACAAACTCGCCCCTTCATTGTCGTTGTTGTTCATTATATAAATATCAACAGCCCAACTCCAGCCATGGCAGATGAGGCAATGAAGAACCTGTTGGGAAGGAAGCTGAATGCTTCCCTGGGTTTGCTAAATTTTGTCTGGTCCATCTTCCTCTGTATCTGGGGTAATTTCCAAGCCTGGGCACATGCCTGTTGGCTTTAGGGCTATAATAATCTATTCAGATCCCAGACCTTTTTGTCCAGCCAAATTCAGCTCTCATCCTGAATGAGCACAGGAGGCTAGTTTCATTATTTTAACAAACATATTTGGAGCATTTACTATATGTCAGATACTGTTCTAGGTACCTGGAGTCCATCACTTAGTAAAACAGATTCCTACCTCACAGAACCAACTTCCTAGTGAAGATAGATGGCAAACAATAAACATAAGTAAGTGAATTATACAGGGACAAATACTATGGAAAAAAAGAAAAAACAAAAACAAAAACAAAAAACTGGTGTCCAGAGGTTGGAGGCCTGCAAATTAACTGAGAAAAGACAGATTAACGGGAGAAAAGACAAAGTTTATTTATACATGCACCAGGAAGTTGCTCAGTAGTAACTCACTAAATAACTAGAAATAAGGCATAAACACAAAACTGAACAAGGGGGTGGGAGTGGGGGAGGTGGCTTCAGGGCTTCCATGGGATAGTTGGAAATACTTTATTGGGCAGCCTGTCTCCATGAGAGCTGAACTGGCTGGAAACCCCTCTGAGGGGGGATAAAGGCATTTTGGAAAGCTTGGCTTCAGTCAGATAAGAGAAGTTTTGGTAACATTTCTTTCTGTATCTTTGGTAGCTCAGATATTTCCACTTTAAAACAATTTTTATACCAACTCTTAGAGTCTGAGTGGGTCCCCACAGGTTCAAAATATTGAGTGCGCATTGATTGTGTAGATGAAACCACAAGAGTGGTGATGAGAATCATCTAAGTATACAAGGCCCCGAGAGTACCCTCTCCGCCCTAAGCCCTGTTTCTTTGGGTTATAGCATAGGAAACTCCAGGGAGCCTTCTGTTCATTCGTTCATTCATTTCTTTTATTCGGTATAACCCACATGCAGTAAACTACACCAGCCTTCAGCAGTATACAGCATTTTTACATATGTATACCCTCAGGATGTATTCGCCGCTCAAATTGCAAGTTAGGACATTGTCAGCACCTCAACAGGCTCCCTTGTGTTCCCTTCCAGTCAATATCCCCCCAAAACCACCATTCTTCCCTCTATCACCATAGTTTAGTTCTGCCTGTTTTTGAACTTCATGTAAATGGAATCATGCATTTAAACGCTTTTGGGCCTGGCTTCTTTTTCTTAACATTATGCCTGCAAGACTCACCCATGTTGTTGTGTGTAACAGTACTTTGTCCTTTTTTGTTGTGGGTAGTATTCCACTGTGTAAATATACCACCATTTATTTATGCATTTTTTCACAGAAGGACATTTGGACTGCTTTCAGTTTTTCACTATTCTGAATAAAACTGCTATGAACAATCCTGTCTATGTCTTGGCTACACACACACACACACACACACACACACACACACACATACATATACATATATACATATACATACGTGTGTGTGTGTGTGTGTGTGTGTGTATCCAGGAGTGGAATTGCTGGGCTTTGGGGTGTATGTATGTTTACATTAGTATATAAAATCAGTTTTCCAAATTGACTGCGACTGCTTACACCATACCAGCAATGTATGAAAGCTCCAGTTGCTCCACACTTTCATCAAAAATTAATATCATTGGTCCTTTTAATTTTAGATGTACTTGTGGATGTGGGTTTCTCATTGTGATTTAACTTGGATCACAGAAAGTCCTCTGCCTTCCTAGGGCTTTATCCAGGTGGGAGAGAGACAGTTTGTGGTGTACCCTTTTGTATCTACTGAATTTTAAATTATGTGAATGTATCATCTAATGAACAAGTAATAAAAAAAGCATTTTAAAATAAGAATGTAGTAATAAATTGAGCTTTTAAAAATAAAAGCGTAATAGGAGATTATGAGTTTTGACATCAAATAGTTTCATTTGGGATCTCACTGCCCTCTTTTTACCACCTTTAAACATTTTTCCACTACGGCCATGCCAACCTGAACACTCCTGATCCCATCTGATCTCAGAAGCTATGCAGGGTCAGGCCTGGTTAGTACTTGGATGGGAGACCACCTAAGAAGACCAGGTGCTGTAGGTGTAAAAAAAAATTTTTTTTTGAGTTTTCCTCATCTGTCAGATGGGACAATAATATCTACCTCATAAGGTGGTTTGGAAGGCTTAATTAGAAGAGATAACATATGCAAAGCTCATAGTACACAGCCTGGCATCAGAGAGAACATTCAGCTAGTGTCAATCAATGGAGGACATAGGGAAGAAGGATGGAGGGCCAGGTAGAAATAAAACATTCATGCACATGTGCATGCACGTGCACACACATGCATACAGAACTTGAGCGGAACCTATGTCAGTTTTCTACATCACAGAAACTGTCTCTTTAGTTTGGTTAAACTAATTATGGGGACCTAGGCTGGGATAGGGGGATGATGCAGGAGAGACAGAAGAAGGAGGAGCCCACAAATCAGCATCTGTGGGTTCTCAGTGAGGCCCACAGGACGATCCAACCAGAAAGCCTGCATCTCACAGAGCCCCACCTCTTCCTGGCAAGGAAGGGAGATCTCAGGGTCTGCAAGTGTGAGCAGGGCTCACCCAGTCAGGGCCCAGGGCTGTCTCTCCCCCAGGCTCTTTCGTCCCTAGGCAGGAGAAGAAATCTGCAGCTGGAAGGAAGAAACTGTTTCTTTCTTACTTTTTTTTTTTTTTTTTTAGATGAGGTAACCCTTGGTTGACCTCACGGACTGCAAGGAACTTGTCAGCTTACAGTCCCTTAGTTTTTTTTTATTTTTTACATTTACAGCACCTGGTCTTCCTAGGTGGTCTCCCATCCGAGTACTAACCCGGCCTGACCCTGCTTGGCTTCTGAGATCAGACGGGATCGGGGGGAGTGTTCAAGGTGGCATGGCCATAGAGAAATATGTTTCTGAAAGCCTGCAGGTGGGACATATTGTGTGCGCCACCTCAAATCCCCTTGGCCTTGCTTCATACTCCAGCAGAGACCTGCTGCAGATACCAGTTTCCCAGGAGTGACCAGGCAGTGCCTTGCCATATGCCATTCGCTCTCTGCCCCAGGGTTTCCCTGACACTGAGACTTGGGATGGTTCCGGGAGCTGCTCAGCTCTCACACACCAGCAACAAAGAACTGGAGGAGTTATCCACCTGTGGAACAACCTATAAACCAAGGGAATGGGAGCTGATGAACAGATGCTTCCCTTTTCACCCCAGGATAGACAGTTCTCAGACACATTTTATAAAGCTTTCTAGAAGGTCCCCTAGGATCAAGCCACCAGTCAGTCATAGCAGGGGCCAACTGGATAACACATCTTTGTAACGGCTTCTTCTCTGCTTCATTTTCTTTTCCCTCACTTCTGCTCTTTGGGATTGTGTTTCTAAATTATTCAGGTTCTGCTTTTGGAGAAACTACATTAAGACAGACCCATTAGCCAATGACAGGGCCTCCTATGCCATAACCATTTACTTAGGAACCACTGTTCAGATTAGCAAAGGTGTAGAGCGAGGCTTGGATTGGGGATAGTGGGTCATTTCATTTGGTTGGAATATAGCAGTGGGCAAGGGGTCTAGTAGAAATAAGGCCAAAATGTGCCTTCAGAGGATGTCGCTTGCCATGCATGGAAGGTTAGCCTTTATTCTGGAGAAGATAGGAAGCTAGTGATGGCTTTTGAGTAGGGAACTGGCAATGCCAGAGCTTAACTTTAGGCAGTATAATGTGGACAGAGACAAATTAGAGGAAAGTCCAGAGCAAAAGGTCCAGTTAACGGCTATGACTTGGGACTTCAGCAATGGGACTGTAAGGAGAGCAGATATGAACCATGTTTTGAAGTAGAACTAGAAATACTTGGCACCTTGCAGACGAAGGCCAGGGACAGCAAAAAGTAAAAGATGACCTTGATGTCTGGAGTCCAGGAAGCTGGAGGGCAAGGAACCATTCACAGGACAGGAAGAAAAGCAGTTCTGGGAGGGAAAATGATAGGCTCAGCAGACCACAAAGCCCGCTAACCCGACTTTTATAAGTTCAAAGTCTTCTCAGGAGGAAACCCACCAGGAGACTAGTTGCCACCTACCAGAGGAAGGTACCCTGAATCACCTTCCACCCTGGGGAGAGAAGGGGATGACATGAGGTTGCAGGACTCAGACCAACCTACTGCAAGACTGACAGGCAGTAATATGGCACCTGGGAAAGAATATTATAGAAAGAGGAATGAATGACTTAGAAAGGGTGCTAGGTTCTTGCTTTCTACTTTCAAGAAATATTTGCTGAATTCACTGTAACCATCACAAAACAATGAATACTATGTGCGAAATTTATGTTTTATAATTTTTATGGCTGATTCTATGCACATTTGAATGTGTTTACAACAATCACAGATTTCCGTTTTCTTCTGGTTGAACCAATATGGAAGCACATAGGATAGCAGCTGAGAGATAAGCACCACTGGGTCCAGCAGGGCCAGGTGGGCATGGTGAGCTCTGCTCCGTGGGCCTGGGGAGGAGCTTCAGGGCAATGTCAGGCTCTCTTCTTGATTCCCTTCACAGAGACGGAGAGGGGCATTCTTGGGAGCCTCGTTTGAAGAAGCTGTTGGACCTAAGTGAGCAGTAAGCAAAGGCCTGTTCCCTCTCCAGCTTATTTGCTTGTCCCCAAGTAACAGTTATCGCTTGTGATACATCCACCAAGAATCAGGCCCTTCCACAACTGGCCTAGAAGGGAAGCTCTAGGATACAGGTAAGGAAAGAGAGCCTCAGAAAAGCTGAAGGAATTACATGACGTCACCCAGGTAATAAGAGGTGGAGCCAGGATATGAACTCAGGTCTATCTTGCTCTGAGTCCATGCTCTTTCTTTGTATAATGCTGCCTTTCTTTCTGCCCAGAACCATCATATGCTAGGATGGGGGCCAAGGCCTCTCCTCCAGTGCAGGGCAGAGAGCTCTGGACAGATCAAGGCACAGAAGTAAAGAACAGAGGTTGATTTAGGGTGGAAAATGGCAAACCACCGTCTGTGAGCCCAATATGTCTTGCTGCCTGTATTTTGTACAGATCACAAGTTAAGAATGGTTTTTACATTTTTAAGTGGTTGAAAAAAGTCAAAAGAAAAATAATATTTCATGACACATGAAAATTATATGAAATTCAAGAGTCAGTGTCCACAGGCAGGAACCCTGGCTCCAGGTCCTAAAACTATGGCTGCAATGGAGCTCTGCCTGCCCCAGCTGAGGCCTCTTTTTCCCCTTTGACAATTGCTCCCTGACTTTGAGGCCACCACCTTTTGGGAGAGAGCCTTCAGGACACTCACCATGCTCTGCATCCAGTCTAAATTGCTTCTGGCAGGGTTTGGTGGGTCCTCTGTCCTCAGCACCATCTGCAGCACCATCTTTGTATTCCAAGAAGCTGAGAAACACAGGGTGAAAGCTTCTATCCTCATCACTGCCTTTCATCCCCTTGCTATACTGCCCAACATCCTCAGCACCTCTCTCTGTGCAGACTCCTGTCTGCCCTTAAAAGTCTACATGGGACAGATCAAGAGGTAGCTACATTACAAGAGAAGGTGGGCCAGTAAGGTGAAACCCATCCACCCCATTTCCCATCTTGATCCTCAACCACCAGCAGCTTAATCTCTTCTTGTGGGACCTGGAAAAATGACTCAGAGGGAATAGCAGGTAGTAAGTTGCAGTGGGAAATAAAGCTGGGAGGAACATGTAAGCACTTTTGACATAAAAAAAGAAACATAATATGAGTATCTCAGGATTGCTAGGGACCCTCAGGAGCCATCCAGTCCACATTCTGGCCTCGGCCTGAAGTATATACAAGGGGCTTGCCTCTGTCAATCACAGCATCCAGATCTTCCAGGGGTGGGAAAGAACCTGCACGTGAATTTTCAAGGTTGCAGAGGGCACGGTGGTCTGGGCAGCAGTCTGATACCACATGGCAGAATTCATCACAGTAGCAGCTTCCTCTCTTGCAATGGTGATCTATTCCAAGGCAGCAGAGGAGCTGGGGCTGGGAACAGATGCCTGCAGAAAAAGGTACATTAAAAATAGGTATATTTAACAAATACTGCTGAAATACTGTATATCCATATGCAAAAGAGTGAATTTGGATCTCTACCTCACATCATCTACAAAAATTAACAACAAAATGGATCACAGATCTAAAGGTAAAACTGTAAAACTCTTTGACAAAAACACCAAATCCACTTCTTACCATTTTCTAGAGTTGCTCAACTCAGTTATTATCTGATTGTTGCCTATCCACTACAAGGTGAGGGAGTTTAGCTTCTCTAAGAGATGAAGATAGCAAGGCAGGTAGGGACCGCAGCCCAGCTTACCTGGTAAGTCTTTGGCTCAGGTGAAAATAAGTCCCAGGTATTTTCATGCCCAGGACTCCCAATGCTATTTTCTATTTTACCTTGACCTTCCCGATTGCTTCCTGTAGAGTTAGCACCTGCCTAGGGCTTTATTTAGGGATAAACTTGAGGACCTTCCCAAGTTGACAAAGTCAACAGAGAGTAGGCAGCTGAGAGAATGTGAGGCTAGGGGCCAGCAGGTGTCTGGTGCAAGAGGCTGAGTGGCCTAGAAGGTCAGACCTCTCAAGGTGATGCTAAGCCGGGCTGGGCTGGGGTGGTGGCCCCTGGGTTTGGCCTGTTTTCTGCCTCATGCTCAGCTCAGGAGCCTCCTGCAAATGATTAGTTTCCCTTCTCATATCATCCCTCTTCCCAAGAGCCTTGGTCAGTATCAGGTTGTCACCAATACCAGGGACGGACCAAAGAAGACGAGCAGGAAAGGAGTCCCAGGACTATCCAAACAAGGGTTGGAGCCCATTTGTGAGAGAGAGATTAATTTACAGTTCATGACTAGCATTTATTTTAATAGGATGACTGGAGTGGGGTGGAATGAAGTGGAATGGAATGAGATGGGATGGGATGGGATGGGATGGGATGGGATGGGATGGGATGGGATGGGATGGGATGGGATAAGGGAAGTGAATAGAAAATATTTACATACATTGTGTAACTAAGTGCAAGCTGGGGTTCTTTTTGAAATTTTTGTTCTTATGCACATGTGTATATGTACCGGGTCACCATGTAAAACACATGTATTAATGCAGATTGTGGCCATAAATGTTTCAAAGCCACTGATTTAGAAATGGAAAGCCATTTTCCCAAGGTCATGCTTGAGTGGGTGATAGAGCTGGGAGCAGAGCCAGTAATCCTGACTTCTTCCCCGCTTTTCTCACCACGGTGTGCTCAGTGTTCTCACTCGGAAAGCCTCTGGTTGCCCTTGCCACCAGTCTCTGCCATTCTCTGAACACCCTGTGCACTCCTGATTTTGAAACTTTGCTCAAGCTATTTCCTCTGCCTGGAAGACCCTTTCTTCCCACAGCCACCAGAAGAAAATAGTCTTATCCTTAAAGGTCATGTTTAAATTCAACCTCCTCAGGGTTGCTAAGAAACTAGCTTATGAATTTGAAAATGGTAAATAAAATATCAAACATTTATCCAGTCTTTCCATGCAAAAGAGAAAGATTTTTATGGAAGAACTTGGCTAATAAATGTAGAAGGAATGATAGAATTAGAAAACCACCATTTGGCAACTCCTAATGAAAAAAAATGAATCTAAGCAACAATCATCGTAAAGGCTAAAAGCATTAGAGAAAGGCTGAGGAAGAACTATTACAATAGACCTACAATAGATGCATCTGGCTGATCAAGTTTAAGACCATGAAAGTAGGACAACGACCTTGTGTGTTTCCTCTGAGCCATTACACGTCTCCTTTGAGACATTGTGCGTCTTCTTTGAGATGCATTTGGAAGCCCCACCTATGGAATATTCTCCCAAAGAAATGAACCTTAACTACCAGATTTCAGGAAAAGCATGGGACAGAAAGACAGCCATAAGGATTCAATTAGACAAATCCAGAATGTAGGACATTCTACAGAACAAATGACCTGGTTTCTTCAACAAATAAATGGGGGTGGGGGGGGAGGGAATGAAGAGGCTGATAAAAATTTAAAGAGACTTTATAAATGTAATACGTAGATCTTGTTTGGATCCCAGTTAAAATAAACCAACTGCAAAAAGGCCTTTTTAACAGTAGGGGAAATATGCACACTGATAGATATTAAATGATAGTAATTATTTTAATTATTTCTGATACAGTATAGTGGTTATATTTTTTAAATATGGTGAATAAGAACTTGAGCAAAATGTTGATAGTTTTGAGGCCAGATAATAGGTACATTGGGTTCATTACACTATTCTCTCTACTTTTGTGTCTGCAATTTTCCATAATAAAATCTCTTTGAAAATAAATCCAGTTTATTCTGAGAGGGCTTTCTACACTCCACCAGCTGGTATTAATCTTTTTATCTTATTCTTAAAATCTATGGATTTTAGCTTCTAACGTAGCATTAATCCTTGTCTCCTTTATTGTTACAACCTTCTTTCTACAAGTGTGTATCTATCTTTCCCAACAGCAACTTGAGGGCAAGAAATGCATCTTGTAGTGCCAAATAATTTTAATTTAATTTAATTTAATTTAAAAGACCTGAATTGAACTTGGGCTTGCTCTTGAGATTTCACAGTGTCCATGGGCCAAGAAGTGTCAGAGCCCCGAAAAGTCTGACTGAAACCATTAGAAAAATCATAGTGCAATAAAAAAGGAAGTCTGCCCCTATGATGATCAAGCACCCATTCACTCATTCCTTCATCATTTTTTCTATTGAGTGCCATGGTGGATCATGGAGATACATTCCACTGCCCTGACTCACCCTCCACCCCCCAAAAAAACCTTTCAGGAGTTTATTCTAGTGAACAGAGCATCATCATACTACATGTAACTGGAATGTCATTGTACTCTATGCTAAGTGCTGTGCCTCAGGTAAGAGGAGACAGCCATGGGCTTTGGTGGAGGGGCAGTGAGCCCACCAGGTGGTGGCTTTCTGATAAGGAGTCATGCCTCAAGTGGCTCCTCTGTGACTATCCCATTGGTTTCAGATCAAGAAGGTAGTGAAGGAACAAGCTGTGCAGCCCAGAACAGGCCTAAACAGGGCTGGATGAGGATCCTAAAGCTAATAGTTTGCATCCCTTCAGAACAATACTTTTTAAACATGTTTGACAATTTTATAGAGAAGAGGGTGAGCACTTCTGGGGAAAGGTAAGGAAGTGGGAGCACTGGGCATCCTCCTCCTCCCCTCAATGTTTCCCAAAGATCCTGCTTCAGCCCCAAACTTACAAACCCCACTCAGCAAAACCGGAGCCCTGCCTTTCCCCATAAGTCCTTTTCACAAAGCAATTTAGTCACATGTCTGTTATCATTTAAGCATGTCCCTTTAGGCTCCCACCCCCAGTGTATTCCTACCGATGACATCCAGCTTTCTCCCTAAAGAAGTTCTGGTAAATAACAACCTTATCCATCCTATTGCATTTCCAGGGGTGTTAAAGCAACCTAATGAGTTAGTGCCTGGCAGTTGCCCAGTGAGTCTGCCTATTAATCTGGATCTGGGCTTGGCATACCACATTCCCTCCTGCTTTAAAGGTGCACATTCCAGAGCCCAGTGCTGCTTCTACTCATAGGAACCTCTCCGGATGCTCCTCTGGACTCCCCAACCAAAACAGATCTTCTTAAGCTAATCACATATAAAGGAAATCTTAAAAAGATGAATACGGAGAAACTACTTTAAGTACTAGTAGGTGCTTAGTAAATGTCTGAATAAATGAATTACTTAATTAATAAATTAGTGAACATTAGCCCCAGGAAGTGGATCATGCCAGGGATAAAAAATAAATAAATGATGGATGAATGAATGAATGAACGAGACTAGAGGCCAGGGTCCCTCTGACCTGCTAGCCCGGTTCCTCACCTGTCTCCTGATTTGGGGCTGCAAGGCTGAGGAACAGCAGCAGGAGAACCAGCCACATGACTGCAGGCATCGAGCAGAAACAGTGTTCCCAGGACCAAGGCCAGGGCTTTTAATACCCACTCATCCCAGTAAGGTCATTTGGTATCTGCGTCCCTGGGGAGGAGCCAGCTGACACCTGCATAGCCCCTGGCAGAGGGAAGAGGTGTGGCACCAAGACAGTGGTACAGGTGCCCCAACTTCTTGCAATAGCCTGTTCAAGCAGACATAATGCAAACAAAAACTATTTTCCCATCTCTTCAGGTCTCCAGTTCTGTGGGAGGAGCAAAATCAGAGAAACCAGAGTGAGACTGCTATCAAGGACTTTGGAGATCATCTAATCTGACCCTCCCATTTTATAAAGATATTGAGGCCGGGAGAAGACAAGGGGTAATTGTAAAGCGGAGGTGAGAACTCCAATGTTTTTGCTCCCACTCCAGTATTCGTTCTATGAAAACGCAGTGGAGGTATTCAGAGATAATCCTCGGGAGGTTCCATCAGCCAGGAAAATCAGCGGGGCAGCACTATTCCTCCTCATAGTTGGTATAAATTGTCTACACCACATGGTATCTACACCACATGGTTACTAGACTGCTGACAGAACCAGAGGGGAGGGGTAGAGATTTGAGGGGAGTATCTACTATAGGAAAATGTGAAAAGTCAGGTGACTTCATTGGCCACTTAGGAAATGCCTGTGATCTGGTACTGGTTATACCCTTGGCACAACCAGGCTTATTTAATCTCTGCCTGTGGCAGGGGGTCTGCTTTGAAAGAGACAGTGACTGCCTAAGACCATTTCAAACCATACCATATCACCTTCTACTATAGAGATCAAAAAAATTAAATTTTACTTTTCCAATCTCCCTTCACTGTGATTAATAATATAGTTCTGGTCAGTAAAACATAGATGAAAATATGCTAAAAAAACTTCTGGAGTTTTGTTTTCTTATAAAGTTGATAAGCAGAAGAGGAGAGTTTGCTGGTACTGCCTCTTTCCCTTCTTCCTATCCATAGAGGGATGTGATGCCTGGAGCAGTGGCAGCCATTTTATAATCATGAAGCAACTCTTACCCTGGGGTGAAATGACAATATGTTGAAGCTGGTGGAGCAGAAGATGAAAAGAGCCTGGGCCCCAAAGACATCAGGGGCTTCTTGGTATGTGAGGGGGGAAAACCCTCCATTTGTTTGTTGTTTACTTGGGGTTTCTGTAACATACAACTGAAAGCATAGCTGTATAATGATAGTCCTTGGAAGTGCTCAGGATGGGCTGGAAAACTACTCTCAGGGAGGCCATGGTAGAGACTGCATTCTGTGGGAGGTTGTCTACAGTGACCCACAGAGGTCCCTTCCAGGCTGCTGTGTGTATCAACAGTTTATTCCTTTGTGTTCTGAGTAATATTCTAAGGTATGACTGGACTGTCATTTGTTTTACTATTCATGTATAGAAAGGTATCTGAGTTGTTTCCAATTTTTGACTACTAAAGCTGCTGTTAGCATTCATGCACAAGTTTTTTTTTGCGTGAATATGTATTCATTTCTATGGGGAAAATGTGGAAGGGTGAAATAGGTGTCTTGTGTTTGGTCTTGTGAGAAACTGCCAAACTGTTTTCCAGATGGCTGAAGCATTGTTCATCCCTACCATCAACAGATGAGTGATACAGTTTCTGTGCATCCTTGCCAGCATTTAGTATTGTTCCTATTTTTTTATTTTAGTGATTCTGATAAGATTAGTAATGTCTTGGGATTTAATTTTGCATTTTGCTAATGGCTAACGATATCGAACATCATTTCATGTACTTATTTGGCATGTGTATATCTTTTTCAGTGAAACGTCTCTTCATATCTTGTGCTCATATTCTGATTGGATTGATTTCATTATTGTTGAATTTTGAAAGTTCTTTACATATTCTAGATACTAGCTTTTGTTGGATGTGTGGTTTGCAAATAGTTTCTCCCAGTTAGCAACTTGTCCTTTTATCCTTTTAATGGGGTCTTTTTAGAGCAAAAGTTTTTATTTTGATCAGGTCCAAATTTATTAATTTGTTCTTTTTATAAATCATGTTTTTGGTGTCAAGTCTAAGAACTCTTTCCCTAGCCATAGATCTAAAGATTTTCTCCTGCTTTTTTTCCTAAATGTTTTATAATTTTATATTTTACATTTCAGTCTGTGATCCATTTGAGTTAATTTTTGTATAGGTGTGAGACTTAGGCCAAGGTTCATTGTTTGCCTATGGCTATCCAATTGCTCCAGTACCATTCGTGGTAAAGCCTATCTTCCAATAAATTGCTTTTGCAACTTTGTCAAATATCAGGTGGGTATATTTCTGAGTTCTCTTGTGAGTTCTAGTGTGAGTCTATTTCTGGATTCTCTATTCTGTTCCACTGATCTATGTGTCTATACCTCCACCAATACTACACAGTCTTTGATTGCTGTAGTTATATAATAAGTCTTGAAATTGGGTAGATTGAGTCTTCCAACTTTATTCTTCTTATTCAAAATTATTTTAGTTAGTCTTGTTTCTTTTCATAAAAAATTTAGAATAGCCTTGTCCACATAGACAAAAAATCTTGCTGAGATTTTGATACAGTTCGCATTAAATCTGCATATAAATTTGGAGAGAATTGACATCTTTACTGTACTGAGTCTTCTAAACCATGAACATAATATTTCTTTTCATTCATTTATAACTTCTTTTTCTAACATCAGCAATTTGTACTTGCAACATACAAATCCTGTACATATTTTGTTTGATTTAACCTAACTATTCTTCTTTTTCCCTTAAGTGATTTTAAATGATATTATGTTTTTAATTTTTGGTTCTACATGTTCATTGCTAGTATACGGATATACAGCTGATTTGTATGTTTATCTTATATCTTGCAAACTTATTTATTCATTCTAAAAGGGTTTTTAAAATAAATTATTTGGGATTTTCTCCATATACTGAAATATGTACAGTTGAAATAATATGATGACTGAGATTTGCTTCAAAATAATCTTGATAGGGGTAGTGGGTAGGGATATAGATGAAACAATTGACTGTGAGTTGATAATTACTGAAGCTGGATAATGAGTACAAGGGGGTTCAGTATACTACTCTCAATATGTTTGTACATGTTTGCAATTTTCTATTAAAAAAAAATTTCCTAACTGTTATTACTTGTAAAAGTTGCAAGGGCTCTCATTAAAGGATAAAGTCAAAGTATTTGACCTGTCATTCAAGGCCCTTTGAAGTCTGGCTTCTCCCTAACCATCCAATTGTTTCTTGAACACTTTCCAAAGGACCCCTTTCCTATATGTTCATAGTTGTCTAAACACCATTTTCAGTTCCAGCTGTTTTTGCTCCTGCTGCACTGGCCCCTCTTCTGTGTCCAAGGAAGCATTTCATCAGCAAATCAAATCCCACCTGGCTTCTGGGAGTCAGCTACAGAAACAAGAGGCTCTAGAGGCCTCTCCTGATCACTCTGGCCACAATGATCTCTCCCTTTTCTGACTTTCCAAAACTTTCTTTTTCACTGATACCATAGTGGTTAAAAGTGGGGTTTTGGGAGCAGACTGCCTGTATTTGGATCCAGGTTCCATTGTTTACTCACTGTGTCACTTTGAGCAAGTTACTATCCTCTCTGTGCCTTAATTGCTTCTTCTATAGAATGGAAATTATAATGGTATCTACTTCACATGGTAGTTGGGAGAATTAAATAAGTCATACATATAAAAAATTAAGAATAGTGCCTGAAACAAACGTTCCATAGCTAATGAGTTCCTTTGTGTCATCTTATAACTACATTGTAAATTCTTATAACTCAGTGTTTGGATGAAGGAACACTTGGTAGATGAAAAGAATCACACACCCATGATTTGGATCAGTTTAAGTCAGACAAGTAAAGCCAATATTTGATTGCAGAATTTGTGGATTCCAGTCACTGCCTCTCTTTGCTCTTTCATTGCTCATAGATAGTATGGTTCTTTGCCAGCCACAGAGACTGACTCCTGCTAACTTAAGAAGAAAATGAAAAGTATTAAAAGATTTGAAGAGAAGTCTAAAGCCACTGATTCGAAGGGAAGGCTGAACAACTAAACTCAGAACAGAATAGGAAACTGGCAGCTGCAGGCTCCAGAAGGCAAAAATGACAGTTTCATCACCATGCTGGAACAAGTAAGCACCAGCTCATTTTTTGGGGCATTGCCTTATTTGTTCAAGATTTAAAGTCCAGGGAGAGAGCTCAGGCAATCCAGCTTGGCCCATGTGCCCACCTCTTAGTCAGGGGTTTGTAAAAAAACAAACATTCCAGTAAAGTTTTTGTGGGGAAAGATGTTAACTGAGGACTAAAGAGAAGGTTTGCTCTATCTCTTTTCTCTGGGACTCTTGAGTTGAGTGGCACATTGTGGAAAGAATGCAGGCTGGATAAGTATTTCTGTTTGGCTAATAAACTCTTTGCCTTTAGTTTTAAGACTTCTATTTGGGTCCACACATTAAGGGCAAGTAAGAGCGAATAGAGTAGATTCTGCTTACAGGTGCTTATGGTGGGAGCTCCATGCCAGCATCAAAAAGTGCTGTTTGTAGTCTTTGGAGTAGCTGGAGTCCGAGAAGCCTCTGGAAAAGTGTTCAGATGGTCACTTTCTGGACCTTCCACTCTAAAACCTGGCAGTCCCACGATGCTCCCACCCCATCTTGCCCCAACCTTCCCAGGGAACCAAATCCAGCAGACTTAGTACTTCCAGGACCATGGCAGTGGTGGAGACCCTAAAAACTATCAAGGATGGATCCCAGGTTTCTAAGCCTGAATATGCATGTGTCCTCTCTTGTGTGCTCTCAGGACAGAAGGGCTGGACAGAGGCACCAGTTCTCAGAAGGATTTGGTGTGAGGCTAAGGAGATGATGAAGGGAGGAGCCCTGGGTGTTTTTTTGGGGGTCAACCTGGGTCAGTTTATCTTGTGCAGAAGATCCTTCTGGGGGTATTTTAAAGCAATAGGTGTCCTGACTGCCCTTCAGTATCTATAAATTTTTGTACATTCCATCTGCATTTCAAGGGAAAAATATTTTCTCTAAAAAAATACTAACTCTTTATAAAAAAATAATATAACTGCTTTACAGATATTTCAATAAGCAGATAAAAAGGGAAAAGATCACTTCATAATCCTAGCATTTCAACAGAAATACACTTATTTTTATGTATTGCCTTCCTTTCCTTTAGATATTTCTTCTTCCCAGGGATATTTTCCCATATTTGTAATAATGTGTGTGTGTGTGTGTGTGTGTGTGTGTGTGTGTGTGTGTGTGTAGTTTTAGAATAATTTTAGATTTATGAAAAAGTAACAAAGGTAGCTTTAGTTCTTGTATACCCTTCACCCAATTTCAGTTTTCCCTAATGTTACCATCTTACATTTTTCAAAACTGGGAAACCAACATTGATACATTACTTTAAAGTAAACTCCAGACTTTATTCAGATTTGACCAGTTTTGCCTCTCATGTCCTTTTTCTGCTCTAGGATCCAATCCAAAACAGCACATTGCATTTAGTTGTCATGTTCCTAAGTTCTTCTGGTCTGTGAGAGTTACTCAGTCTTTCCTTGCTTTTCATGACCTTGAGAGTTTTGAGGAGTACTGCTCAGGCATTTTGTAGGAATTCCCTCAGATTGGGTTTCTCTTATGTGATCTCATGATGAGACTTGTGGTTATGGGTTTTTGGAAAAGACATCACAAAGATGATGTGCCCATCTCATCTCATCAGAGTGTATAACATCCACATGACACCCCTGATGGTAACCTTGATCACATGGTTAAGGTAGTATTGGCCGGGATTCTCCCTTGTAAAGTTACTATTTTTCTCTTTCCATACTTTCTTTTTCTTACATGAATCACTAATTCCAGTCCATCCTCAAGAGGAGAGGGAGTTAAGCGCCATCTACTGGAGGAATAGAATTTACATATTTTGTTTGAAATTCTATAAGATTTGTCTCTTCTTCCCCATTTATTCAATCATTTATATCGGTATGGACGCATGTACACTTGACACATAGTTTTTCCTCCCTTTTTTCACAGTAACATTTATAAGATTTTCCCCCATGTTATTATGATCTTAACAACCATCATTTAATGCTTGAATCTATTTTTGGATACTTTTCATTATTAACTTTGTATTCTTATAAATTATGCTGTGGTAAACGTCTTTTGAAACAATGTTCTATGATTCTTTGTATCCCAGCTCTGGCATGGTGGCTGGAACACAGAAACATAGTAAGAGTTCAATAGATGTTTACTTGGGAGGGAGGGAGGAATGCATGCATGCATGCTGGGCTGGCAATGTAACCTGTAGTCCTTTTTTCCTGTTGAGCAGTCTTCTTACTCTTGGAATATTAAGATCTCAAGTCTAAGTTAAATGTGGGTAAGAGAAACCTGAGAACTTGCTGGAAATCAAGGCATGGCTTCCTGTGAATCACACCTAGTTTATAATAAAACAAAGGTCCTTGGAACAAAGTAAAGATTTTGTACTATAAGCTATTTTCCTATCTCTGGTTGGAACACATTTGGATATTTTATAAGCTTTGGCAGTCTTTCACTTGGCTTTAACATTCTTCTCTCAGCTTACCTTGCAGACAAAGATTTTAAAATACCTAGAATTTTTTTAGGACATGTAAATAGCATATCTCCTGGTTTAGTCCCTGGCAAGAAAAAAGCTGATGGTGAAGGTCATTTGGAATGTTATCTACTCTGATAATGACTGCTGGAGAAAACAAAACAGAAACATTTGCAGAAAAAGTAGCTGAAGGAGGAGAAAGATGAGGACATTTTCACTATGAGATTTGGGAAAGTAATCACTGCTGAGATATGGTGGTAAGAGATAAGATAGCTAAGAGAGGAGGCTGTCAGAGGCAAGGTCAGAACCCTCTGTTCCTTTTCCCAGAGAGTACTTCTGATCATTCGTGTTCCCACTGAGAGACAGGGAAGGAAAAGCATCAATTGAGAACAGAATGTTTCCCAAGTGGTTCTCACACTCCAGAAGGAGTCATGTCTATTTGTACAGAAAGCTGATGAATAGCTGATCCTACATAAACTGAGGGGATAGGCACCCATAAAATTTGTCCTCCCCACTGTTCCAATCTCCTTATCTCCACTAGATTATATGGCAATTTAAAAATATTTATAAAAATTAAAAATGCACATATGTTTTGTGCCAGCCATTCCACTTTGGAAGTTTATCCTATAGATATACTTGTATGAAATGATGTACGAACAGTTTTTTCATTGCAGCATTGTTTGTATTAATAAAAAACTGAAAACAACTTAAATATCCATCAATATGTAACTGGTTGAATAAATTATAATCCACCTAACAACAGAAAATGTGCAGCTATAAAAAAAGAGTAAGGAAACTCTTCATGGTTGATATAGAAAGTTCTCTTAAGATACTGTTAGAAAAAAGAGCAAGGTACAGAAGTATGTATACGGTATGCTAATTTCTAAAGAAGAATGAAGACCAAGAAAAAACAAATATGTATGTATATACATAAAGGCAAATAAAGGCAGAATTTAGTTTCTTTAGTTTATTAAAGATGACAACAAGCTTTTAGGCTGTGTATAAATTACAGCAAGTAGAAATCCAGTTCAGAACATGAGCTGTGTACACACAGAACATCTCTGTTTAGATTCTTGCTTCTTTTATGTTAATTCAACAAAAGCTCTAAAATGTTGGCAGAGAAAGTCAATAACAGCCTCACGTAAGTAGAACATATTTGCTTTCCACTCTTCTGCTATGTCTTGAATCTTGTCTCCACCTTGTAAGCAAACTTGATTTTCCCTTTATTTATAGAAAAGAATACTTCTTCCGTCCCATTACATTCAGAAAAAACCCTCTTCAGTGCATTCAACGCTTCTCCCCACAACAGCAGGGGATTTTCAGATACTGGTAAGTTGCAAAGTGCTTTCAAATATCCCACCCACTTACCTCTCTCTCCCTACTTTCAAATAAATAAATATTTGGACAGTGATGACAACAGAGTGTCATGGTCACTAAAAACAGATAAGCAACCTAGAGGGATGGGGTGGGGAAGGTAGAGAAAAATACATGAAAAAAAAAAAAAAACGAAGTATGTGATATTGATCTCAGCTTTAGAAACTGTGTCATTATTTTCCACCCTTTGATCCTATGGGAATACAGAACGGGTAAGACAATAATGAGAGGAGGTCTCTCCTCCAGTGTAGTGACTTGGAATAAGGAACTGAATTTGTAATTCAAACCAAAACTGGATGTAGAGCTCACCATTTTAACAAACTCCTGAGTCTGAATCTGAAGCCTAACCCTTAGTGAGACTTGAGTTTTGTAGGATCATTCTCAAAGCTCCCTGAAGGACAAGGGAGCTGCTAGTCAACCTAGTCAACCCTTCAAAAACTTTTGTTATATGAAAAGTCTGGGCTAGAGGCCTAGACTTTCAAAGCCTTCGCCAGGAATTGAAGGGAGAACAGACTCAGGGTCTTTCAGCCTGACATAGCCCTCAGATCCCAAGTCTGAGGCAGAGGGGCCAATGCCACAGGTCAATTCCTCCCTGTTCCTTCTTGACCACATGGAGCCTCAGCTCTGGCCATTACCTTACTGCCCCCTCTACTTCCTGTGAGACTCCTAGTTGCCTCTAGTTCAGGCACTTAACAGCTTCCACCAACCATGTGCAACTTTCTGTTAAGCTTCCTGGGGCAGCACACCAACTTGGCAAAACACCAAGTTTTTTCTACTAGCAAGCAACTGTGGAAAGAGAGGTACACAGGAAGAAGTCAGTTCCCAAACAAAAAATGCTATGGGTTTTAGTTCATAGAGCTGCCAGCCCTCAGAGCAGTAATACTAACCAGTGTTTTACATATAGGTCAGGGGCTACAACAACTTAAAGTAACAGTACACACACATACATGTTCCCATCAAAAACATTTCCAATAAAAACATACGTTTAAAAAGGGGTATGTCTGTCAAAATTAGTGATATGAAAAGGATGACTGAAATATGGATATCACAAGGCTAAAGAGTTAAGTGCATAATTGGCATAAAGGCTTTTGTTATACCAAGAACAAAATGAGCAATATTCACTCACATCCACAAACCGTCAAGTTGTCTAACACCACTAATAGCAGGAAGCTTCCCCAGCAATTTTGCCAAAAAAAAAAACTAAGGCAAGAGATCAGCAACCAGGGAGAGTCCCAGCTCTGTTACAGGAAGGGGAGAGAGAGAATAGAGTTGGGCCATTCTTCTACTCAGAACCATCACAACCATCTAACAGAGGACACAGTGACAAGAGGACACAAATGAGATGATAGATGGGGTTTCTGTCCTTAGTTTAGGATGGCATCAGGTGCTTGCCTGAGCTTGGAATATCATACCTGTATCAGAGAAAGGGAGGGACCTTACCACCTAAGAGGAGGCCAAAGGCTCCTCTCACTAAATAAATTCTCTGTAAGCAACAGAGTTATAGCCTCATTTATGCTTGGCTATGAATGTAGACTCACTTATTGAAGGCTATGAATGGCCCTGGCCTAAGTATCACTCTGTTCTTTGCTTCAAGCCCACCAGGGTTGGTAAAGTTGGCTGTCATGTCTTCTATGCCTAGAATACTTAAACAAGAAGTCATGACTAACTTTTGAGGTCTCTGTGGATTCCAATGTAGCAATAATCCTGTCTTTATGGCCTCGAAAATACCTATATAAGCTGAGCAGAATGTCCACAACATAGTTCCAGTCTCTCAGAGCATGGTATGAATTTACTCCAGGACTGGGAGAGAGAAAACTCAGCCTCCTGTTTCAGCAGCAAAGGAGAAGTGGTTGAGAAAGGCCTGGTTCAGAAGCTCCAGAACTAAAACAAAATAAAACTGGAAATGATACTTAAGATGCAGCTGAAACCAGATCGGGTTCAAGTGGAGAAGGCCATGGATGTCAGAAGACTTGGGTCTCACTTTCCATTCCCTTGACAGAGGCACAGGAAGCTTCCCTTAAGGACCCATGTGTCAGTTCTCATGGAAATATCTGGTATCTATAAAATGTCACAACAGACTGGACCCCACACACCTCACAAAGGTTGGCTATATATGGACATTAAACAAGTCATAAAAAATAATAATGATAATAATAATAATAAAAAAAAAAACCTAAGTGGGGAAAGTCCTTAAAAGGGTGGCTCAGTTCTGCATTGTGTGTGACCTGGCCCCTAAAAAAAGGGCTTAACATGCTTCCTTCAGGTGGTCTCCAAGATGGCTGCCTCTAGAGCCAAGGCTTCGGTGGGTTCCTCCTCGTAGTCTGACATGAAGGACTCCAGGCTCTGTTTGGCCAGCAACTCCCGCCGGGCCTGCAGGCGCTCACACCGCGGACAGCTTCCAGACTTGAAACAAGCTTTATGGTAACACGCTTTACACTCTATTCAAGTAGGGAAGGTGAGAGAGAAGAAAACCATCTGTATTATCTCAAGCTGGAAGTAAGTTGCTGCCACAGCCCCTGGTGAAACACAGGGAGTTTCTGAATCGAGCCAAACTTTTGCTAATAGAGGTGGCTGAAGGAAATAAGTGTTCAGTCTTATTTGCCCCCTCCATATGTGGCACCAACACTCACCTTCACAAGTCCGGCACTTATGGAGCTCAAAAGGGAAGATAATGTCATCTTCATTCTGACAAAACTCACAGATGAAGCCCTTGGCTTGGCAGAGCTGGGGAGGAAAGGGACAGGCAGCAAAATGAGGGACAGCATACCAGGAATGGGCACAAGAAGGTGAACACGAGTGAAGAAAGGGGCAAAATCTAAATGAGACTTGAGTGAGCTCTAAGCTGTTCCTCAGCCTTCAAAAAGAGACCCAGGACAGACTTGGAAGCATGACAGCCAAACTAAGACCAGGGGTGGACAGTGTTGGACAAAGCTTTAAGATGGAGATAAGCCTGAGAAACTCCAGCCATGAAAGTGGCTCTCAATGAAGAGATGAAAAGAAGGAAGGAACAGCACCACAAAAGGCTTCCTAAAGTCAAAATTCCAGTCTGGATAATGACTTCATTTTGAAATAGGAACCACAACTAATTAAGACAAAATTGTGAAGGCAAGAATATTTCTCCTAAATAACACCCAACCTTAAGTCATATTATAGCTATATCTTTCCAATTGTCCCTGCTACACAGGATCCCTGTATATCACCCATTTTAAGCTCTAACTCTGGGACTATTTTTAAATGAGAAATTCTAAAAATGGAGCTTCTGGCATACTGGGTAAGAACAATAATAATTTGAATCTACACAATACTTAAAGCTTACAAAATGCTTTCACATAATTTATTTCACCAATCCTCAAAAATATTGAAAGAAAAGGACAGTGTATATTAATTATCCACATTTTAGAGACAAGAAAATTGAGGCTTACCCCAGAGAAGGCAAAATATTTCCTTTGGTCACAGTGACTGAAAATGATAAAGCCAAGACCCTCTCCAGATACAGGTTCTTTTCCCATGTCATGACAATTTAGTGAAGATCTGCTTAGAACTGCCTGGTTACCCAGGGGTAATACCAACATCAAATCCCTTCTAATTCTAGGTTCTTTAGATCTGTATGATTAGCTGTTCATCAACCCAGGGAATAGTGATCCTGCCCAGTTTCTCTTACAGTGTTGACACAGGCTCTTTCAACTTCCTGGAGCTAAATGGCAAGAACCCGGGGTCCACCCCACATCCTATATCCCTAAACAAGGGTCTAGTTGCATGCTAAAGCAAGACTTTCTTACCATGCAACGCTCCACATGGGCAGCCCCTGCCCTGGTGAGCTCAGCAAGCCGGGGCCCCAGCTCCCCCTTCCTGGTTGCAGTCAGGTCATTCAGCGAGTACAGATGGAGATCTTCTGTTAGGTGGCCTGGAACTGTGTCAAAGGAATCCAGAAGGCTACGGGAGATGAGGGGAAGTGGATGGGAGCAGAAAATGATTACCTTGTGTGGTACATCAGAATAAAAGAATCTCTATCCAGAAGCAGGACAGGGAAGAGAAAGGTCCTGGGCAGAGGTAATGAGGGTGGGCAACACCCAGCCAACTCGGTGTTCCAGGCCACCCCAACTCTCCCACACTATCAGGTGTCTGGATTGCAGAAGTGACTTTTATACCCTTTTGCAGAGTGATTCATGCCAGCTGGCAAAGAGTGGTAGGCCTGCCCAGATTTCCCTTCCAGAGAGAAGAATACAGATACAGCTACTGCTGTAGCCTTCTCATTTACCATTTCTGGAATTTTCTGCAAGATCCCCTACTCTCTTCACATAACAAGGGAAATTGCTGGGACATGTTTCTTTCAAAGACATTAGTTCAGCCAAAGGCCTCTGGCCTCCATTCAAGACTTACTCTTTGGCCAATCGGCATGTCTTGAACATGTTCTTCATGTGGTACAGCTGGATCCGCAGCAGCTGAGGAGGAAGACATTGCAGTGGAGAGTTGGGGGTAAGATGGGTTATGAAAGGGAGAGAAACAACCTTTAGACCAGTATGTTTTAAAACTTGAGGGTCTGGAAAGCTTGCATGCAACAGCCAGAGCCAGAATGTTCTCTACATATGTAACTCAATAACTCACTTCAAAGTGACTTTCAGTCAGGGAAGTTCCCCTGCTAGGTCAGTCTGTCCAAATCACATACACAGCTAGGAGCCATTGAGAGATCCAGAATTTTAATTTTCCACCTGATACCCTATTCTCCATTTATAATATTTTCAGTGAAGAAAGAAATCCTGCTTCTGCCATTGAGTGCTACAGCTTCAGAGTTGCCTTGGCAGGTTCTGGACTTTAACTAGACAGATACCTGGGAAATAGCAAGAGCAAGTACATAAAGAAAACGTGGATGATGAGATGGTTACGGCTCTGACATGGTAACAGAAAGAAGTTTGGATATCTTGGAAAAGCCTATAGGAACACAGAAAAGGGATGAGAAGGGTAATCTGTGATGTGATCTTTTCAAGGGTCTTACCCTGACTTGATTGAGCAGCTTGACCTTCCTATAGAGGGTGCTGTTGATGTCCTGGACATTGAAGAGTGGATCATTCCAGATCTTAATGAGCAGGTCCTTGGAGAAATTGCTGACACAGTACTTGCTAAAGTCCCACTTGCGTAGAACCCGGCTGGGGATAACCACCTGGGCGTTCTCATGGCAGCACTGACAGAAGTACTTGCCCAAGTACTCACAGTACCGCAGCCGCTTGATATAATCTAGAAAAACCGGGTGGTCAAAAGGTCAGCTGTGGCTTTCTCATCTATAAACTGGTGAGGCAGCTCTGCTGTTCCTTTTGAAAGAGCAGAAAGGGATGGCCAGTGGGCTCTAGACAATTCTGTTTGTATTCCCAAAGCAGGCAGAAATCCACATAGCAGTGACTATGGCTTGTGTGTGCCACCCTGGAGACCACTCAGGGAACAAAGACTGCCAGAGTTGGCAAAATTCAGCTTGCAAGTGTTAGGTCAGAGATGGGAGGGCCAGCCATATGCCTGCCTGGAGACTCCCCAGCTTGATACTGGGAATCCAGACCTTCTGAATAGGGCCCACCCTAAAGCCCTAGGCACCACCACCCAAATCCTGAGGCTCAATTAGCATTTGATTAACATTCCCCACCCTATATCCCTACCTGGCTCCCACCCCAGGGCAAACTTCTCTGGCCCCTCTCCTCTGGGAACCAGAGAACCTCGCCCGGGAGCCCTCTCCCAATAAATGCTTGCTTTGAAAACTTCTCTCAGTGTGTCATGCGTTTACCTTACAGCAAGGACCTGGCCAAAAGTACCCAATTTTCTCTAGTATACAATCCTAGTAATGTGCTCCCAGAAATAATTTCCCTCTGATTGCTAGTGTTCTTGCCTAGTCCTATGTCTTGCCTAGCCCCTTCCTTCCTTTTCCCTAATTCTGCCCTGTCACCTCCTCTTACTACCTCTCTGACCAAGTGTGTGAGCAGGTAAAGCCCTTGGAGGCAGTACTGGGATCAGAGAAGATACTCACCAGGGTCCGTCCTGATGCCACATCCTGCACAGCGGTAATTCTGCTTGGCCACAGCAATTTTCCTCCTGAGGAAAGGGGAAGCAAAGGGGATTGGCAGATACCAGCTATATGAGGTCTCTGAGATATAAAGGGTGATGATACAAACATAGGGCTCTTGTTAAAGATGGAAAGGAAGGGAAATTCACTGATTTTTAAAAGGTCGACAAACTGAACCTATTGGGAGAATCAATTCAAATCAAGGATTATGTGGTTAGAATTTTGGTCTAGGCAGTGACTCTCCCCAATAATGAATCACACTTTCTGTATAAATGTAAGAGATGAGAAGTAGTAAAAAGGAGAGATAATAGGAAAGGAAATCATTCACCCATCTGTAAAAAAGAAAAACCAGTAAGCTCACAAAACTATTAAAGGAAGGCAACAGGTTAGCAAGGCCAAGGATGAAAGACCTCATTTCTGGGTAGCTCTAAGGAGGAATAGAAGGACTAAGAATAAGACTTACATACAAAATGAATAATCCTTTCCCTCTACCTCTTAGAATTCTGTGGGATACACAGCTGAAGGCAGAGACAAGGGGGTGAGAAGAAAGCCCTGACAATCAAAGAGAATATATCTGTTTTTCAAAGGGCATAGCCTCTGGTTACTCACGTTGGGGCTGGATGAACATTAAAAATTATCTGAGGCCGGGGTGGGGCCCACTCCAGGTTGCCACGAACACGAATACGCAATTTGTAGATGTCAGCATGCTGTCCATCATCTGGTGAGATGGGCAGTGAGTCGGGGATAGGCAGGAGCTATAGGAGAAAAGCGCAGGGTGATCTAACATGGGCAGTCTGGGGAAACATATGTTTGACCCTTCTGGCCATGACGGGAGCATAGTCAATGAAAAATATATCAGGAACATCATAGGTAAGGGCTTCAGGGAACTTTGGCCCTGAAACCATATGGCACCAGGCTACTATAAGTGAGAGCCTTGGGTTCCAAGAAGCAAAAGAAACAGAAACAGCATCCAAGTGGTAGCACCCACTGCTGATGCTGTAACTGAGCCTTTCCCAGGACCCTTGGCATTCCAGGGTGTTTCATGCCTTATACTCAACTGCAGAGCAAAGAAGAATCTGGACAATTCACTTTTCACCATGTCTCAAAGGTGGTCACAACATAGGAGAAGTTCCACCTCTGGTATAGTGAGCAGTCATATGAAAAAAGGACAGTGAAGGAGCCATTATCTCCTGTTTTGACAATTGCTAGGGAAAACCTAGGCAAGCATTCATATTCATTCAACAAATGTGTAATGAATGGCTTTGGTAAGGAAGGAAACACATAGGCTCATTCTAGACTGGGGACATGTGACAAAGGAGAACAATATCAGAAAAGCTTACAACCTGCTGGGACTGGACAGTGGGTAGAGAAAAAGAGCTGAAGAATCTACCTTCTGGGGGGCATCATGCTCTGGAACTAGCCACTCTAGCTCCGAGGCTGCTGGGAGCTGCATCCCCTCAAACTGCTTCAGGAGCCCCATGGCCACGGCCTCAGCGGATGTGGAGTGTAGGAAGCAGTGGGAGCTGGAAAGGAGAGATTCAAGGAAGGCTGAGCATAGGGAAAAGGCAGGAAAATGGGAACCTTTCCTTCAGGTTCCACTTGATACCAGGACTTCTGGGCTGAGAGAACACTCGTAGCACCCCTAGTCTGCTAAGCTTCTCTTCTCATCATCTTTAGACACCTGTATAGTGGAAAATATACTGGTCTTATAGCCCTAATACTGACTAATTCCACTTACTAGCATTGCATGGCACTGCTAGTTAAGAATTCTGCATCACTTCCTTTCTCTAAACTTCAGTTTCTTTACTGCAAAATGAGGATTATAATACCCGAGGAAACTTGTTTTGTGGACTATAAGGGGCTATTGTTGCTCCCAAACGAGTTGCTATTTCCCCTAGAAGAGACTACAGTATGGAAGCTGTTCGGTTTGATTTCATGGTTAGAAATCATGATCACTGTTTTCTCTCTTTTGAGACCTAATCTTCTGGGGACCTCTAGTATAATCAGTCAAGAGAGAAAGAAGTATCCACACTGTGAACTTTGCCTCCACCAGAGCCCACTCTGTTTAAACCAATGATCTTCTGTTTTCTTCCCTTAAGTGTGCTATCATCAGGCAGGCCCAGCACTTTAACCTTGCCTCTGTGTGAATGTGGACGGCTTCATCCACAGCTTTCCCATCCATATGCCAAGAACTCTGTTTTTCCACATACCCCAAAGTTGTCTCGTTTTGTTTTTTAAGTACTTACTAGGACTGGGAGGAATTCAGGGATTTGTTGTTTGAGGTTGTGCTCCTTCTGATGTCAGCATCTAAATGGAACCAGAAATAAAGAGAGTAGGAAATGGAAATGGAGGCAGTAGGGAATAATAATGGAATCCATGCCAAGCTAAGCACTCAGGGTATCAGCTAGGTGCTATATTCAATGCAGGATAAAGAGGAGAGTCCAGGTAAAGCTCTATAAACAATTTACAGTTTGGCTCTGTTCACGTCACAACTGGGCTGAATTAGTGACATTAAGCATAGCACTTAGAAGGTCAAAGTGGCTACAAATCCAGGTAGAATAACAAACTCAGACTTGGTACAAAACAGTGAACAAGAAAAGGAAGCATCCTAAGCCACACAGGGTCATACCCCCCACCAAGCAGAAACACAAATTACTCTAATCTTTCTCTCATTCTCTAAATCTCAAACCCTCTTAAATAATAAACTTCCAGAGGCAAGAACTCTACGCAGCATTTTTTCATATCAGAATCAACACCTAAAACAGAACTTGGATCACAGAGATTACTTATTAAATGTCTGTGGAATTGAAACTTTGCTTCTAACATCTGATCATTATTGCTATTACTCTTGAATGTGAGAAGTCTTCCATATCCTTTAAAAAGCTTCATAAAAAGATTTCCTTCCAATCTGGTGGCACAGAGAAGAAAAGAACTTCTCTACGGCTTGGTGGCCCCCTGGAGATGCTTGGTAACTAACAAATTTTCATGGAGATATTCAACATGATCTTTACTATAGAATTCACAGGCATAATTACAGAAAACTATGGCAAACTTTCCAAAGAATATTTCTGATAAATGATTTTGAAGAGGATTTCTAATAATGATATGCCTGAACCTCCAGAGACCTCATCACCCAAATACTTTTGATGGAGGAAATGTGAAGGATAGCAGTCATGTTCAAGAAAGGCAGAAAGAACACACTCAAGTCAGGAAAAAAAGACTTCTGATAAGTTTCATCCCTCATTTTCTTTGATGCCCAGTGAAAAGACCTTTTCCTAATGAAACCTACACAATGATCAATCTACTGCATTTAGCTCCTCAACAGAGCACTAAGATTACATGACATCATTCTGCATTTGGCCATGAGTAGCTCAATTGTTCCTTACATTTTCTATCTCTATGTTCTTGTATATACCATTAGATCATAAAATCTCTTTGTGAGGAAATGAGGTTCTGTCTAATTCTTCTGTTTAACCCCAAAATACTTAACAAAGGGTTCTGTATGCAAGCATATATGCAAATAATAGTCCTGACAAATCAATGTCTTCAAAGTTATATATACGAGAACAGAATTGAAATCTGTCAATTTTTGTACACTAAGCAAAGAAAAACTTAGGAAAGCAACAAATTTTTGACTAGTAACAAATTTTATTTAACAAAGAAGTTCATGTATATCATAATTATCTGTCTGAATTTGCACTACCAAAATCCAGATCACAATATAGTGATAGCTGTCTATTCCATTATAAAAAGTGCTAGTGGGGAAAAAAAAAATTGTAGGCAACAGTGGACCTTCATAGACCATTGGGTTTGTAACATTTATTTAAATAACACTTACACTGTCTTGGATTGTACTTAAGTTTTGCCTTGTCCTTAGAACCCTCAGAGTGATTTCTATATAATGTTTCTATAAAATGTTTTCTAAATAAATAATTAATTGGCTAAAAGCAAAAAGCAAATTTGAGCCTGTTTGCGAGTGACCGAAAGGGAAAAACTAAGAGAAAATCTTAGATACCCTTCAATAAAGAGCTAACTAATATTGTTACTTTAGGATCAGGCTATTAAAGAAAACACTTCACACCAGATAGGAAAGAGGTTGATAATTCATGGTTGCTAAGGAAACCATCATCTTCATAAAGACTAGTTAGTGTTTCTTCACTAACACTAACACAGAGAGAAAGTCTTTTTCTTTGAGAGGAAAAAATCAGTCTCTCCCCTTCGGAAAATATAGTTCTCATATTTATCACATTTCTTCTTTTTTACTAGACTTCCTATCTAATCATGAATACTTCCCAAGAGTGTAGAAGACCACATTGGTTTAGATGTAAGGCTCTTGCAGGAGTAGAAGCTGCACCTGGTATCAAAAGGGACGTGACACCCGACACTGGTAAAGCATCACGAAGGCCTTTGGGTTCTGGGCCTCTGTTGCATCTTGTTGACTCTCTAGTCAGTTCAAGCAGATAATTTAGTGTGACTGCAACACTAGTTGAGGATCTGGATAAAAGCAGCCCAGCCCTAAGGCAATTAAGAAATAAAAAGAGAGAAAGAACCTATTCATTTCAATGGATCAAATGTACCCCAAATGAAAGCATTTTAGAAAGAAGCACAAGAAGCTTACTTTCCGAATGAAAGTTAACATACTTATGAAACCTTTTATTGATTCATTGACAAAAACTGATTTCAAATACTTCTGATGTGTTAATAGGATAAGGCTATTACTACAATTGAAAAAGCTCAAAAATATAAAAACAAATAAAAACAAAAATAATGACATGTTATAAAAAGAATTTTTGCACATCTAGACACTGTTTTTAGGATGATCAGGGAAGAAATGGTTAAAAACGTGGTACCCTAGCAAATTCTACAAATTCTTAAAATAAGTGAGGCATGGGAATAGAGGTAACTTCAGAATTTACTGTCCAGTTTGATGTCGGTTTCCATCTTGCTTTCCTTCTAGCAGATAAGGTGATAGCCAACACATCTAGAAATCCAACTCCAGTGAATTTCCTGTAACTGCTGACTCAAGAGGAAACATTTCAAAATGGAGAACCAAAATATTATTTTAAAGAAAAAATTACTAAAAAAAAATAGGATGGTGAAGAGCAGCAACTGATTACCATGAATTAGATACAATTTAAAAACTTGTCAGAAAATACAGTCCATTAACTTCTCTCTTTATATATGTTGCCAGTTATAAATTTATTGCTGTTCAGCTTCAAACTTGCCCTTCTTTTGTCTGCTCTGTGATAATGAAGCTGGACTTGTAAAACTTGTAAACGATCTTTTGCCAGCTGGTGTGATGTTAAGCTATGTCAGTAGAGGGCACTGGAGGGACAGTGGAGAAAGAAGAGGTTCTTTCTGGTGTGCTCCTCTAGGCCAATTCCTATAGTACATGAGACTTACCCGTGGATAGGCAAGCCTTCGGGCAGCTTTGCAGACAAGTGCCACTAGTGGTACTTCTCATAAATGGCTTCCGATGGCACTTCCTGAGAAAGCTTCACAGCAAGTGCCACCAGCCATAAACCACTTCCCCCAGCGACCTTGAGTTCTGAGGCATGGCATATCCCTGCGGGACGCTTCCTCTAGCATGCCAGCACTCCCTTGAGGGCTGTTGGCATGACACTCATTTTGGACAGCATCCCCTGACACTCAGGGCAGTTTTGCAGCAGAGAAGTTCTCTACCATCCACTGAGCCAGGTCTGAATTGCTGCTTTGGAGATGTGTCCCTCTCTTCTACATTTGTTCCTATCTTAGCCCCATAGGTAGTGACTGCTCCCTATTTCTATCTGCTCTTCCTGTATGTTTTACCATTCTCTTTACTCCCATTACCTCAACCCCCCATTAAAATTAAGAATTCTTTATATTAAACTTTCCCTATTCGGATAACTGAGTGGTTTCTGTCTAGAAATATATGCACAGAAGACTAAAATTCTGTAAGAATCTACAAAAAAAGATGAAGAATTTATGCAGGTGTTAATAAAAGAGGATGGGGGTGAATAAAAACAAAACTCTAAAACTAAAAAAAGTTGAAAAGACTATCTGGAATTGGGATTTTATAAATAATATCATACCAACTGGCAGACACCATTAGAAGAAACAGATGAGGTGAAAGAAGTCAGACACAAAAGATCATATGTTGTATGATTCTATTTATATGAAATGTCCAGAGAAAGTAAATCTATAGAGATAAAAGTAGATTAACAGTGAACTGGGACTTGGGGTGGGAACGAGAATAACTAAATGGACACAAGGGATCTTACTGGGGTGATAAAAATGTTCTAAAAATAGATTACAGGGATGGTTGCACAACTTTGTAAATTTACTAAAAAGTATTATACACTTAAAGAGGGTAAATTTTTATATGCAATTATACCTCAGTAAAATTGTTTTTAAAAAGAAATGTTGATGAATACAAAGCTTTCCATGAATAAGCTTTATATGACCACAAGGTTTATAGCTACTTTATTGCTAGGAAGAAGTACCTTTCAAATCTATTTCCCTCAGAAATACTTCTGCTCCATATTGTCTACTCAATGAACCAGGGTCTAAGAATTGTGATTACATTAAGCAGAGTATTACAATATGCCAAGTATTTATCACAATGTCCACAATATGATACTTAAGTAATTTTTCCAAGGATGCTATGGATTCTGATGATTTTCCTATGATAGTATCCCAAGAAACTCTTCAATAGCATAAATCACTTAAGGTGATAAAAAGAAACATGTTTATAAACCTCTAGACATGATCAAAAAGATTGCTAATGAAAAGTATGACACTTTTTACAAAGAATCTGGTACTAATAATAAACTTGATTAAAGACCAGAAACATGAAAAAAGGAACAGAAAGCAATAAAGAACTCTAGAAAAATGAATTGTATAATTTACTTTGATAATTGAGACTCTGCATGTACAAAGAAGATAAAACAAGTCACTACTTTTGAGAGAGGCTTGATCTGATAGCTTTTCCCTAAGACTCTATAATGTGTTGATTATAAGAAAAAGTAGTTTCTTAATTGAAAAAATGTTTCATATTCTTGATGTGTTAAAAAAGCTTTTAAGTTCCCAAATGGGGGAAGAAAGGATGCTAAGAAGACTAAATAAAGGTATGCTTTATGATTAAAGTAGGTAGAGTCAATAAATGCAATAGCAAAGGACTGTGGTTATAAATACATTAGAAACCAGTTAAAAAGTGGCTTAAGATAAGTACTTCTCAAGTAAGGGAAGACTATGTTAGAATAAATTATAACAGTTCAGGAGTAGAGAAAAAGGTAACTAATTACCTTTATTTCTTAAATCTTGATCTAATCTTATATAATTATTTCAAATTCTAGTAGGTGACAATAATAACAGTAAAAATTAACTGTTTAATAGAAAGTCCTGAGTTTTGTTGTTCCTGTGTAAAGCCATTTTGAGCAGAAAACTGCTACTTTCTTTCAGTTAACCCCTCTACAGAAAGCCTACATGTTTGGATTTAGAAAGCAATTACTAAAGCCACCAGCACTAAATCCTAATTGTATGCAAAGTACCTAGAGGAGAGAGCTTTCTGAGAGCTGGCTCTGAGAATTCAAAACTCTTAAAGAGACACTAAGTTTTCATACCATTCTGATTTACGCTGTCTGGATATGTGGCCATAGCTTAACTATAAGTTTGAACTGAAATTTTTTCACCTAACCATTCCTTTTTTAAACTGTCTACTATTTCCATTAGCCATAATGGCCACTTAGTTTATCTTTCACTGTAGGGAAAGATCAAAAAGGACAATCTCAGTGAGGAGGACTGTTGGGGGTTATATGAGGAAGAAGAAAATGAGCACCTGAATTATTCCTGGATAGCTTAAGCCTAGTTTCTCCCAGCTAGTTCTCTAAATACTATAGTCCTTGTAACCTTGACAGGTATCACACGATAAACTATGTACAAAGGCTGGTGAAAACATTCACACACATGCATGTATGAGCACACCCACACTTCCAACACAGGCTACCTGAAAACATTGAAGCCATTGACACTGAGAGTCCATTCTTTGACATGTGAGTCAGGTTAGATCCTTCGCTACCATCTGTGTAATAATTATAAAAGTGGGCCCTTTAGTATTTAGACAGGAAGTAAATCAATGAAAATGACAGTTATAGATATGTTCCTGGAATCAGGACTTGACTTAAGCTCCAAGAGACAAACTATTTTTAGGAACCTATACCTAGTTTTCTTACTCACTATAGCTGTGGTTCTCAACCACAGGGGGATTTTGCCAGATTTACTATCTGGCAATGTCTAGAGACATTTTTGATTGTCATGGTCGTGGGAGAGGGTGGTGTGCTATTGGCATCTAGTGGGTAGAGGCCAGGATGACACTAAACTTTCTACCATGCACAGGACAGTCTACCATAGCAAAGAACTATCTGGGCTAGAGTTTGAGAAACTCTGCCCTAAGGTCTTTTCCTTCAAGGATTTCTGTTCTGAAGAGTTAGCTCATTAAATATCTCTTCTGGGCCCATTGTAACAACAGTTTCCAACAGAGGGTGCATTTCATGCCACCCCCAGGAAGACTACTTCAAATTCACTCGGCTCCTTCCAGATTAAACCGATTCTCCTGGATCCTTGTTCTGGTGCAAGGAACAGACTTATCCAAACCCAGTGAAGCAGCAAGTTTTTAACTTAGCTTAATATTACCGTCATAAAATTCTGATGTTGATCCCGAGAGAGAGGGCAGAACCTTTTCTTTTTTCTAATTTGAAGATCAAATCAATCAAACAGCAGTATAACAAAAATCATATTGGTTTTTGCCCCAATTCCTGGCATGGAGCTCCTTAAGCTCTTGGAATTTCTTAAGTGATAGGAATGTCTTTTGTCATCCATAATGAGCCACATTTCATTATATCTGAGTTTATGCTAACAGGGAGACTTTCAGGGCACCTAGATAGCTTCAGGTCAGAGCTTGTTGCCAGAAGAACTTTTAGCCCCATGTCCAATCTCCTGGGAGGGGAGAGGGGCAAGAGACTGAGTTTAATCACCAATGGCCAGTGATTTAATCATGGATGCTACATAATGAAACCTTGATAAAAACTCACAGTGATGAGGTTTGGGGTAGCTTCCTGGTTGTTGAACAGACCAATATACTGGGAGAGCAGTGCACTGACTCCATGAGGACAGAGGTTTCTGAGCTTGGGACACTTTGGGACCTTGCCCTACATATCTCTTTATGCATAGCTATTCGTTTTTATCCTTTATAATAAACTGTGATTGTAAACATAGTGCTTTTCTGAGTTCTGGGAGTCATTCTAGCAAATTATTGACTCTCGGTGGGGAGTCATGGGAACTCTTGAATTTGTGGTTGGCTGGGGAGAAGTAAAGGGAGCCTGGTGACCCCATTTGTGGCTGGCATCTGAAGTGGGGGTAGTTTCATGGGATTAAAAACTTAAGCTGTGGGGTCTGTGCTAACTCATGGAGTTAGTGTAAAAAATGAATTATCGAATACTCAGTTGGTCTCAGAAAATTAGAGAACCATTGTTGGAAAACCACATACAAATAAAAAAAAATAGAGTTTTAAGTGACTACTATTGGCATGAATAGATATCAAATACTTTAAGGAGAACATAGAAGAAAGACTTCCTAGAAACCTAGAAAAACATGTAAAAATTGTATTTCTGCATGGGGAAGAAACCCAGCTACCACACCTGGAGGTCTGTGCAGTGAATGGGTTCTCTAGACTGATGTAAACAGGAAATCAGAGCCTCGTGCAATAAAATATTCATCATCATCTTGTAATGGAAAATTACAAATATAATTCACCTCTATAATAAAATTACTCTGGGTTTCAACCATGGGGGTTTGAAAGCTTATGTCCCTGAACTGTTTGCTGCTGTTGTTATTGTTGTTGCACTGATGGGAACTTGAAGAACTCTATGATTTGCAGGAATGGATTAACCCATTAACTATGGGTTAGCCTAATTAAACACAACTGCTTTCCCAGATTAGAACTCCTCTTCTCTATGAAGATCCTTACAACAAGCACAAGAGCCTTATAAGCAACTTATCTAGCACTGGCAGGACAGAAAATAAAGCTCTACTCTGTAAACCTTTTTTCTTTTTTTGCTTTTATTCCTCCAATGACTTTTTCTCCTTTTCTCTTAGGATTGTAATAAAGCTCCTTTTAAACACCTTGAAACAATTTTAGTTGTGCTATGGAGTATAAGAGAATAGGATTCTAATTTCACATAGGCATGGGCCAGCCCTACGCCCTTAGCAGGGTAAGAATCCAAGTGAATAGTGCGCTGAGGAAGAAACATCAGGGTGACTTCAATAGCCATCTCACTCCACCTGAACACTTTCTTTCAGTGTTATTTTTGGCTTAAATTTTAAAGGGGTGTTGTTTTTAGCAAGAGAGGCTAACCCTTACAAAAACTAACAATCCATAATGGACCATATTGAAGGTCCCCTACTTAAGGAAAGCTTCTCAGCCTATGATTCCAAATCAAAAGAAAAGGGTAATAAAAACTCCCTTGATATAAACTGTCACTTCTTACCTTGGATTTCAACTTCATCAACCTCATCAGCAGAGCCAGAATCAGAGAACTGTGCCGAATCACGTGAACTGAACTGGGAGCTGCTGGAAGTGACCCGAAAGCCTGTTCCATTTAAAAAATAAATAAATAAATAAGGTGGAGGAGAGAATAAACAAGACAGAAAGACATCTCCTACTCCTTCTAGGGTCACAACAAAAGGGACCTGGCACAACTTCAATAGAGAAATAGAACCTTGGCTGGGAGTGATGCTGAGAAAGTGGAAACTAGTTCTTCTCACTGATTGATATCCATTTTATTCATGTAATTTAGAAAGTTTCACGTAAATACAAAATACAACTATCTGTGAAGTGAGTCTAGGACCAATGGTCTTAGCACTCATATTGGAAACCTATGTTTTGGAAGATATTTCTAAAGTGGGAAATGAATGAACTCTAGGTCTCTGGTCTGGTAGGAAAAAAAATATAGAACAACATAGAAAATCTTTCTGACAGAGCAATAACCCTTGGCTTGGTTATCACATTCCAAATAAGGTGGGGTGGGGGGCAGTGAAAAGAAAGCCTATGAGGCACCAAGTCTTATCCTGAAGCCTAAAAAAAGCAGGAACGGAGGTGTTCACAGCCTCACTTACTTCCATGCTCAGTCTCCTGGTACACAGGGAGCATATTCTTGGTGCGGATCTGCTGGCGACGAAGGCGGATCTTCTGCTTCAGTTCTTGGATCTCTCTATCACTGTCTTCCCCCTCCTCTTCCTCTTCTTCTAGGTACTGGCTCATCATGTTGCATTTCATTAGTTCAATGGCAGCAATTAAAGATTCTGAGATGCTGAAGTGGGCATTCTCCTGGGAGAAGGAAGCGTCATAGAAGTTGCTTAGCAAAGGGCTAGAGATATTGAATGCCTCACTGATTATAATGTTGGAAAACGGGTTCCAAGGCATGCATTGCTTTTATTCAAAATGCCCAGGGAAAACATACTCTTCTACTATAAGGAAAGCTGATGGTCATAAAAACCTGTCCTATATTCTTTTTGCTCTCATATCTGTCCGTGCCTGGCCTTCCTGCCCTACTTTCTACATA
Organism: Cynopterus sphinx; assembly: GCA_030015415.1. NCBI lineage: Eukaryota > Metazoa > Chordata > Mammalia > Chiroptera > Pteropodidae > Cynopterus > Cynopterus sphinx. Next base: position 50,822,346 of record CM057380.1, read on the forward strand.
AAAATATGACAGAGGAGAAGTCCAGAATTTCGTGTCAGGGTCTTTTCTAAACCCATACACCTGTACATACAGTATTAAGGTAAATGTAATGTCTCAAGATAAAGTGCTTTGTAAGTTATAAAATGATATAGGGACATTATTTATTACATATCTAAGCCTTAGAACAAAATATAGAAGCTGATTCTGGAAATATATAGTTTTTCCCTAAGGTTCCAGGGGTCACAGAAACAATAATGTAGCTAAAATTCAATCCTTCTCTACTCAAGGCAGCTTCTAAGACAAAAATCAGTAACATTTTTGGACTTGATAAAGAGCATTTACTTCCTGAAGAATTCTCCAGAGATAGAATTTGTTGGGCTTATCTTTCCTGTAGTCTATACTCATGTTACTGCTGGGTACCCAAGAGCTTTTTAGAACAAATGGCACCACAGCCCCTCAGGCCAGATTTCCTGACTCACAGGCTCTTTGGTAGCCCCTTGGATTCCTCACCTTTTCTAGGTCAGCACAGCTGCCAAAGTCTTGCTCAGACAGGTAGCTGATAAGGGACTGTCCTTCTGAAGGTCTTCGGAACATGCCTTCCCCTGAGCACAGGTACTGACCACCCTCTGTGGTAAATGAAATGTGGATGTGAAAAGCTCTGACTTAAAAAACAAATCAAGCTTCTTTCAGAAGTCTGATGATTTTACCACTAAAGATGCTCCCAAGTTTTCCCAGGTAACAGGTTGAAAAGAAGATATCTACTTTCTAAAGGAATGTCTCTGAATCTCAGGATCGCAGTGCACTAAGCCTTTTGGTTAAAGAATGGTGGCATGAATGGAGAGAGCCTAGAGACAATTCTTTTAACACCTTCATTTAAGACGACATATTTGTCCTCCTACGGCACAAAAAGGAAAAAAATAACCTGTGCCAAGAGTCACACAAGAAAACAAATGGCTTCCTCCTGTGGATGATTTCCATGTAGAGCTTGTCTTCTGCTAATTAAGCCCAGACACACAAAAGCCTCTTTTCAAGGTCCCTCTCACCCACTCAGAGAGCCATTCCATCCGGCTCAACATTCATGGTGATAACACCCACAGCATAAGAGAGGGTGGGACCCCTAAGTCAGAGAGGAGAAGAAAAATGGCAGGGCAATATGATTTCTAGCACAGGGGTTGAAAATGATGGGAGAGTGATACTGTATGGTATGTACCCTCCACATAGCTGAGATGAGCCACACAGCTCAGAGCTTAGCAGGCACAAGGGGAGAGCAAAGACACAACTGCAGCCCTAGCCTTCCTAGTACTCACTTACCATACTCCATGTACAGAGAGCTGGGTGTGCTGACTTCACTGCTTGGGCCAGAGTAGGGCAAATGGCCTCTCAACTTCGACTTATCATTGCAGGATTCTAGTGTCAGTGACCATCGGGGAGTAAAAACACACATACCAGGTGAGCAACAGATATATTCCCAACTTTGGATTTTCAACATTTAACTGCTCCCATTCCCAATGCCCTCCCAAACAGGAGAGAGGCGGCACACCAACAGGGAACAGTCCAAGAATGCAGGAACACATGGGGAGGAAAGGAGATGGGAAGTCAGTATATTCTAAGGGAAAAAGAAAAAACATGACCCAGAATGCAACACGAAGGTGAAAAAGAATCAAATCAAAATGAATTCATGAATTTAGTTCTCTTTTCTCCCATCTTCTTACCAAATGTTCCAGGGATGTTAGTCAACTTCTACCCTCTTGACGAACCAATATACAAAACAGTCCTCACATGGTAAAACAAAGGTAAGCACATTGAAACTTCTCTGACAGTTTGACACTAGGTTTTAAAACAATATAGAAGGGTTAAACTCACTCAGGAAACACTAGGATATAGCTTCTCCTCTACCTGAAATGTAAATTTGTCATACCTCCAGATTTAACTCACTTCTGAACTGGGAGAAGTGCAAAATAAAATCCAGCAATATCTTTCAAAGAAGCATAAGATAATGCTAGAGAAGCCAAGGATGATGGCCTTGTAACCAAAGGACTATAGACCCAGCCTTACTGGAGAAGGAAGGCGATTGCAAAAGAAGGCTGGCAAAGTAGGCAATGAATGGGTAGAAGTTTTCAAGAACACTAAAAGTTGGGAGTGGAGAAATAGCAACAGGCAGGGCTCACAGAAAATGAGAAGCTGATATTCTTCAAAGAAAAATACAAAATTCTAGTGTCACAGAAGGAAGAGCAGGCAGAAAAGCAGGTGGGTGTCTGAGAAATAAGCAGGATGCTCAAGAAGAAAGAATGATTGAGCTGCATCCAACCCATTTCCCTGACAGATGATGTCAACTTGCCAGCTTCTCCTCTCACAAAATATGTTACTATGTGGTGACAGATAACTGTGTTCTCCTTGGGTCTCAAAGATTTTTGGTGGTCCTGAGTGGGCTCTGCTCCACACAACTGAACTGAAGGCAAACTTATAGTCACCATGATGCCCTGGCAAGAAACCATGACCTGAAAGGACCTCTGAGGTCCCCAGTCAAACTCAGTGCACAACACAAACTCGTACAATAGCACCCTATTTCTTTAAAACATCTATAGGCCATCTGGCCTTTGCTTACTGAACTCACTACCTCCTGATGCTGGCCATTTAAATGAACAGCTCTAATTCTTAGAATTTCCTCATATTCACTTGAAATCTGTCTTCTTACAATTTCTCATCTCCTTGAGAACAACAACACTCTTCCAAATGGTGGTCTCACAGACTTGTTCCCCTTTAACCTTCTCTGTTCCAAGCTAACATACCTAGTAGTTTCACCCATTACTAGGAGACCATAGTTTTCAGTCCTCCCTCACCACGCTGTCTTGCAGATACATTCAAGTGTTAATACCTCCATGTATTATAGTATGCAGAGTGAAACACAATATTCAGTCTGAATACCATTGTGAAAACCAAAGAAGCAGACTAAGTCACTAGAAAAATCCTATGCAATGACTGAAATGAGGTGTGGGGAGAAACTTAGAGGGGAAGGAAGATGGGTGAAATAAAAAGGAAACAAGGGACTCTAGGAAAGGCAAAAGACATGCACCCATATCCAAGACCACAAAAAGGGAAGAAAATACATTCTGGTGTTAATTCAAGGAAAACAAAGTAATCCATACCAAGTACTCAGCTTTAAGAAAAATTCTGCCATGATTCATCATGATGCCTTAAACAAACAGCAGACAGCAGTTTCATCTTTGGGTAAAAAGGATTAGCAAGTCTTGACAATGCCTCCCAGAAGCAGTTGGGATGCTGAATGAAGTATATGGAAGTCACAGGCAAAAAACATATTTACACAAAATATTGGTGCCACTTTACAGACAGTTCCAAATATCTGAGCAGGACCAAACTAGCCAGACTTGATTTGACACCAGAATGGAAAAGGAAGTTCTGAACTGAGCAAGTTGGTCACAGAGGGGCAGAAGGAAGACGAGGTGGCACACAGAAAGGAGAACTGACTCCCAAACCTGCAATGGGATCTTCAACTATAATGGTGATATTCTTGGGGCCTCCTGTATGTAGAGAGACAGGTGTAGAGTCCAGACAGAAGGAATGAGAATATAGAGAGAGTGAGAAAAAGAGTGTCTTTTGATCTAGCAGATGTGGGGATTTAACTTTCAGGAGGGAACCCTGTGCTGAAGAAGGGATGACCCATACAAGAAGCTGCATGTGACCCACACTCCCTCACATCCTTGTTGCTTAGGTTTTCTCTGGCTCCTTTTTCCAATGCAGGTTGCTGTGGTTTCTGATATCCAAATGGATTCAAGAATGGGGGCAGGGAATTATTACATGCTCAAAGACCAGTGGCCCAGAGTACAGTAGACATTAGGCCTGCAGCAGATGTGAAGTGAGGATCTAACCCTAGCACTCGTCACATCTAAGAAAGCTCGTGGGAAGACAGGCTTTGATTTGGAAAATTTTTTTTCTAAAGAGTTCCAATAAACCAAACCACATTCTTGACAGAAAAACAGAGATAAAAATCTGCCACTTAGAAATTTCAGATGAGGGCATTGGCACTCACCTTTCTAGGAATTACAAAGAGAAATCAATGGCAGCTCTTGTTGCTCAAGGAAATTTCCTTTTATGTTCTTAATTTTAAAAATTTATTTGTATGTTTTATTTCTGGGGCTTTCCCATACAGAAGTTGCTTTGGGCACAAAGGTCCATGTTATACTGGATATTATGGAGATTCTCTTACAAATGAAACCCAATCAAAGCCTGCCAGACACGAACAACCCAGGAAAGATGGCAGGAAGATGGCAAAAGCAATGAGACCCACCTTCCCTGTGCCTAGGGTGCTCTCTGTTACACTAGCAGCTGCTATTTGTGTGATGAAGGTCTCAGTGGCCAGGGCCTCCTTACTTGCCTTTCACCCTGAATTAGCTATACCTAGTCAGGCCCCCTACTTGCTTACTAGGTCTCATTATCCCACATTCACTATATTTCTAGTTTTAAAGAGGAAACCCTAATATCACTTTGCCTTTCTCATATTGGTAACATATCCTGATCAAACCTCTCAGGAATCACAGGAAAGGGAGGAATTTAACAGGGCTATTTTAAAAACTTATTAGTACTTCCCGTGTATGAAAGATACATTTAAAACTTGAACTGTGATGAGTCACACTATGCTCTAGTGCTAAAGAACTAGTAAAAGAACACGGGAAAGCATTTACTATTTAGCAGTGCATAAAAGAACAAACAAATATTCTCAGAGAGATTCCTTGGGTATCCATATTATATTACTAACTTCTCTCTTTTGTTGTAACCAGGATGCCCCTCCAAAACATAACTTCTCTGTATTTGGAGACTCTTAACAATAAACTGTCCCTAAATTCAGGAGGCCACCTTACTAACTAGAGGCTGATGATTATCATTTACCTGGGGCTCCTCTGGAGACAATGTTGGTATCCGAGTGGGAGCGAGTATGGTTCTTCTTTGTTCCACTGGTGACAGTGAGTGTCTGCCCCTCTGAGAAGCTGGACCTACGAAGGACACTGGACAGCTGGCTCTGCCCACTTCCCTCTTGGTCCACTAGGGAAGAAGCAGCAGAATCTGCTTTTTGGGAACTGCTGGAGGAGAATAAATTGGAACTGCTGCTCTCAGCATTGCTGCTGTGACTCTGACAGCTGGCGGTGCGGCCTCGGGAGTCCAAATTGCCAATGGCCAAGTACTCAGGCCCCTCACTGGCATCACTTGGGGAATCATTCTGGCTGCTAACCCAGGATGATTCTATAGGACTGGTCAGAGTGCTGGAGCTCATCTCATTTGGGATTGAGGGGGAATCCCTGGCTAACACAGAGATCGGAAGCAGAGGGGCTTGGATGGTTTGATCCTCTACTGAGGAGACATGTGCTCTGCTTTCTTGAGGTTTCCGGGGTGGGCCAGAGAGTGAAAAGGAAGTAGATCTTCTTTCTATGATATAAACAGAAAGGGGATGGAAAGGTGAACTGGAAGCCTTTGGTATATAAAGAGCTTTTCCACAACTAGGGATCAAACTCCCTATATCATGACTGGGTGCCCAGGATTCATGGTATCACCTCAGAAAAGGTAAGTCATTGAAGTAAGTAAAAAATTACTTAGCAGCAGCTAAGCTAAGAGTATGAGTTCTTGATATAGTGGCTTCATAGCTTATTAGTATGCATTCCTCATCTGTAAAACAAGCAGATAATAACACCTACCCTATAGGACTATCTTGAGGATTAAATGAGATGATACATATAAATTGATGACAACAGAGCCTGGGACATGGTAGGCACTCAATAAATGCTAGCTATTATTGCTGGAATGTCTCTTTGGCAATGTGGATTAGAAACCCAGGGGAATCTAAAAACATCTCTTTCTTCTGTTTCTTCAATGATTCCACGGAATATCTTAGGTTAGTTGCTATATCCCTTTTTAAGATGTCCATTATTAAGACATGAATTTGACAAATGGCACCAACCCAAGGTTCTATCTATCCAGCCTGTGGGCACCCACAAAGTCCTCAGCTTTCAAGGGCTGAAGATACATGTCACGACTACTCATTCCTGCCCCCATACCTGATCCGTGGTTGGGTACGGACTGCTGGACGCTAGAGAAGGACCCAAAGTAGGCATGCTGAGCATGGCTGGTTGGAGGGGTGTATGTGGAACCAGGCAGAGCTGTCAGGCTCTGGCTCTTTGTCACCAGCAGCGGACTCTCATGCTTTCTGGCAAACTATTAAAAAAAAAACATATCAGAGTTAAGGATAAAGGCCCTCAGAGGAGGGGCACTCAGCACTACAGAAACTGGTAGAAGCCAGCCTTTGGCAGCCAGCTTGGACTGCAGCCAGAGCCTACAGACACAACATAGCTACTCCCAAGTAGATGGCACAACTTTGAAACTTCAAAGTCCTGCCATATACCACAGCTTCTGCAATGGGAGTCCTAGATGATCAAACCAAAGTACTTACAACTATGCACATGGAATCAGAAGTCACACAAATTCAAATCCATGTCCTACTACTTAAAAGCTATTTGGTCCAAATTTTTGGCAAGTGACCTATCTACTCTGTCCCTCAATGGCCTCCTACCTTACGGAGTTGTGAGAATTAAATGACATAATGCATGAATTATGCACAGCACTATGTCTGACACATACAAAGTATTCAAAAGGTGGTAACTAAGAATAAAAATTTTAAATCAGGAGAGATAGAGGATCTCTCCCTAAAAGGAGTAGGGACTGTGATTCCATTCTACCTGAATGAAGCACTGATATTAGTAATGAAGTGAGTGAATTGGAGAGTTAATAATAACCAACATCAACCAAAAAAATTCTCCTTACATTTCAAGGACAAAAATGATCCAGCACAACACTAGTCCATACTAGGTGTGATGTTATAAATTCTACTCCTTATCAAAATCATTTCTCTTCTCCCCAGCTCTTTTGTCAACCCTGCCTTTATTCAGACTAAGGATTTTAAAAAGGGTTTAAAGCAGGGGTCCCCAACTCCCGATCTGCGGACTGGTACCAGTCCATGGCCTATTAGAAATCAGGCCACAGACCAGAAGGTGAGCAGCTTCATCTGAATTTGCAGTCACTCCTCAGCACTAGCATCACCACCTCAGCTCCACCTCAGATCATCAGACTTTAGAATCTCAAAGGAGCACTGGTCCCTGGTACCAAAAAGGTTGAGGACTGCTTGTTTAAAGAAGTAGACACTTCCCACCTCAAATAGACCTAAGTTCAGACTTTTTACTTTAATTAGGTAGTTAAATATACCTCCCCTTCTTCTCTAAGTATTTTTCTTTTTTTAATTTAAGCCCCTCAGTTCACAACTGCCTAAGTAAAGAAGTAGCCAGCTATGGAGGGTTACATCCTGGTGAGGTCTAGGAGGCTGGCACAGACACAGATAATTTCTTGCCCCCTTTACCATAGATGCATCAATCTGAGCCAGAAGGCGGGGGTTGTTCTGTTCCACTGCTTCTAGGCACTGAAGCATGGCTGTGACATGGGCATCGCTTAGCAGGAAAGCAGTATCTAGGGAGAAAAAAGCTATCACAGTGATGGAGTCCTGAAGGGAGAACTTTAGCTTCCCTGTATGACCCTGGAAGCCAACTCAGGAGAGAGGAAAAAGGTAAAAATGACTTGAGAAGAATCATGCCACTGTAGAGAGAAAGGAAGCCAGGTACAAATAAAGTACGGAAGAGTCTCAGTCATGTGCAGTATAGCAGAGACCAGGACAAGAGGCTTCAAAGTCAGAAAGACCCATATTTCAATCCTAGATGTGGGTGACTTTGGCCAAGTTACTAACCTTCTTGAGCTTTGCTTCCCTGATTGGAAAACAGGAATATTAATACCGAACTCTCAGGGCTGTTGTTGAAAGTATATGTATAAAAAGTACATAGCGGTGATTGAAATATAGAAACTCTCAGTAAATAGTTACTCTTATTGGTTTGTGTATATGGAAGTGGGGGAATTAAGTTCGTGCATTACATGGAAAGTAAAAGAGAAGATTGTCTGTGTGTTTCTGACTGGAACCTCTAGGGCATCAAGTAAAAGTATGAGACCCTGGGATAAGAGTGAGTCTATAAAGGAAGAGTAAAATGGAAAATGATAAGGAAGTATATGCAATGACCCAGCTAAGGGACCTCTACTTACCTGTGTAGAATTTTCTGATATACTGTCTGTCCCCAAGCAGAGGTCGAAGCTGGGCTGAGAGACAGTGGCACTGCAAGCTATGCTGCAGCCACAGCTCCGCAGCGACACGCTCGCTCACACCATCAGTGCTGCTCTGGCCATTCTCATGCAGGCTGATGAACTGGAGGCAAAAAAAGATGAGTTGAAACATGTAGACTGGTAAATATAGCAAGACTGAGACCTAATAATCTGAGAACTAAATTGAGACAGGTTAAGAGGAAGCAAATCAGAGGTATGTTTCCTCCAGCTAGCATCTAGAGGTTAGGTGAGGAAGGAGAGGGAAGGAAAGGATTAATAGCCTTGTTGCGGAACTGGGTCACTGGAGAGGGCCTAAGCAGCTACATCTGTCTCTTTTCGTTCTAACTCCAAAGAAACATCTATCTTGGGGTATTTAGAGGAAGGGTAAACTTGACCTCTTGCCTTCTCTCACAGAGTCCTCTAAAAGAATACAACAAAAACCTGGAGGAAATGATTTAGGAAAAATGCCACCAAAGATTCTTCACGAAAGAGAAGCCATCCGAGCACCTCTTTATGGCTCTAGTCATGACATTCTCTATTTGGAATCTCCTATTTGGCTATTTCTGAAAGCAAGGTCTCAATATCCCAGGATCAGTGCAACAAACTGCAATTTCAGGCAGCTTCTAAGAGGAAATGACTACAGCAATATATTTTAGAAAAGGAAGCTAGAGGATTTGGTGGGAAAAATAAAATGAGGACAAAAAAATCTACATAAGAAGATCAATGGGCTCACCTTTTCTCACAAAAATGGCTAGTGTGGCACCTTGTTATTTGGTTACCTGATCATATATAAACAAATTATTTTTCCTGACATTATCTCAGCAATGAATCTGGCAGTGAGTGGGGTATACATGAAATAAGACTGGCCATGAATCAATAAGTATTGAAGATGGGTGATGGATATTTTGGGGTTCATTACACTATTCTCTTTAATTTTGTTATATATTTAAATTTTTTGACAATAAAAGTTAAATAAATAGACACATAAATTTGGCAGTGAATGATCTGGAACTAGCTGCATAACACTGGCCAAGTCACCTAATCTCCTCAGACTGTTTCCCTGACTGGAAAACAGGGGCACCATGCTGAGCTGAGACGACAGAAGAGTAGAGTGCTTCAATGGTAGCCACAGATGTTAGAAATGTGTTTGGCTCCATTTGACAATAGCCTCCAGAAACCTCATATTTCTTTCTAATTGGTGCATCCTCTTCTCAAAGTTATCAGCATTTCAGTCTCGGTTCCCTCACCACTTCAGAGAACCTCTTGCCATTTGCCCTGGATCTTGAACATTTTCACTCTGGTCCCATATATGCAGATCTTTTGGAAATAACAAAACCTTTTCACCCCTTCCTCAGATGAAAAAAAAGTGGCCTAGAGCAATGGGTTTGCAAGGTTTATTTTGTAAAGCAAATAATTTTCCCCTCCAAATCAGTCCTACATGGATAACTTCCTTTCCTCAGATAACAGGAATCTTGACACACATTCTTCTAGCCTAGGAGACTCTTCAGATAGAACATCAAACAACAAAGCCTTGTGGTTACCTTCACTTCTTACCTTCTCCACATGAAGGGCTGAGTGGGGACTGAGCCAGCGGATGTCTTTCACGAACTGCCAGTAGTCAGCTTGGCGGCAACACACCTGCTGCAGGAACACATATGGTGAACAAATCACTACCATTTTGAACCAGACTTAGTTCTCGTGTTGACATTCAGAGAGAGAGAGAGAGAGAGAGAGAGAGAGAGAGAGAGAGAGAGAGAGAGAGAGAGAGAGAGAGAGAGAGAGAGAGAAAAGCAAAACTTTCCCTTGTTCACCTTTTTAAAGGATAACTGTTTAAGATTAACTCTTCTTTGGAACAAGGAATACATATATATATAATACAGAAGGTGATACCATGAAAATAATCTGTTTTTTCACATGTCTCCACTATTCAGTTTCTTAGAAGATAATTCATTTTTTTCCAGCTTTATTGAAACATAATAAACAATTAGTTGCTTGTATTTACATTGTATAATTCAATGAGTTTTTTTTTCAATTATAGTTGGCATACAATAATATACCAGTTTCATAGTATAGCATAGTGATCAGAGATCAACATAACTCACAAAGTAATCACCCCACTAAATCTAGTACCCTTCTTTCCCCTTACATATTCATTACACTATTAATCATCTTCCCCATGTTACACTCTATATCTCTATGTCTATTCTGCAACTATCCATTTGTACCTCTTAATCCCTTTGCCTTTTTTTTTTTGCCATCCCACAACTCCCCTCCCATCTAGTAGCCCTCAAAATATTCTTGTGTCTATGAGTTTATTTCTGCTTTTGTTGTTGTTGTTGTTGATTTTGTTCTTTAGATACCACATGTATGTGAAATCATGCGATATTTGTCTTTATCCAACCCTTCCATTCAGTGCAGTACCCTCTAGGTACATCATGGCAATATTTTTTTCCATCCCCTTCCTTTCAGTCTATGTGTGTCTTTTAATCTGAAGTGAGTTTCTTGTAAACCGCATATGTAGGGGTCTTGTGTTCTTATCCATTCAGCCACTCTATCTTTTGGTTGGAGCACTTAATTCTTTTCCATTTGAGGTACTTGTTGATAGGAATGTAGTTATTACCATTCTTTATTCATGTTTTTGATATATGTTGTTTCTTCTTAAAGAAGCCCCTTCAACATTTCCTGTAATGCTGGTTTGGTGTAGATAAATTCCCTTAGCTTATTTTTGTCTGGGAAGCTCTTTATCTGCCCTTTGACTCTAAATTATAGCTTTGCTGGATAAAGTATCTTGGTTGTAGATCCTGGGTTTTCATCACTTTGAATATTTTGTGTCAAGCCCTTCTGCATAGAAACTTTTGAGAAATCAGCTGCAGTCTTATAGGTGCTCCCTTGTAGGTAACTCCTTTTCTCTTGCTGCTTTTAAGATTCTTTGTAGTTAACTTTTAGCATTTTAATTATGATATGTCTTGGTGCGGACCTCTGGGTTCCTGGTTTTGGGGACTGAGCTCCCTGGAATTGTATGTCTATTTCCTTCACCAGGTTAAGGAAGATTTCCATCATTATTTCTCAAATAGCTCTCCAAAGTATTGTTTTCCTTCTGGTACCCCTATGACATGGATAGTTTTACATTTAATAGTGGCCCATAGGCTCCTTAAATTATTATCATCGTCTTGACTTCTTTTATCGTGACATTCTGATTGAGTGTCCTTGGCTTCCCCAGCCTCTATATAGGTCATTTGATCCTCTACTTTATTCACTCTGTTTGTTACATTTAATATACTTTTCACCTCAAATGATGTGTTCTTCATTTCTGTATCTATTTCTATGTACTAAACAAAGCTCTTAAGTCTCCCAGTCTTAGTGGGACTTTGTGAGGTATGTGTCCAGTGGCAGAGTCCTGAGAGGGGTTCAGCTGTAAGCCAAACTTAGCCCCAGCCTGTGCCCCTCCAGGGCCATCTGTTAAGATTCGGCAAGCAATCCACAGATGCTATGCTTACAGTTGCCTCAAAAGGCCATGCCAAAAACCACCGTCAGCTGCCAGCAATGTGAGTCTAGGGGCTGCTCAGCAAGGGGCACTAGACTCACCAAGGATACACCTGGATGTGGCCTGGGTGGGGCCACAAGTTGGGGGAGGCGAACTTTCAGGGAATCTTATAGGTAGAATGACCTCTGTTATCTAGTTTGTTGATGTCTCAGCTATGGCGGTGCTGAGTCTGTACACTGGGAGGAGGAGGGCTCAACAGAGGAACAGCAGATACCGCCGGCACTTCTGTACAGAGAGTCTTGCGTCTGACCTTTACTCTGACAACTAAGTGTCCCCCAGTAAGTCCTTGGTGCCTCCTGTGCAGCCCACCTGGCACTGGTGCCCAGAGCAAGCAAGTCCACCACTGTAAAAGTCCACTCATGGACACGGCCCCTTTAAGAGGCATCTGCAGCTACCAGCTGCCATGCCACTGCTATGGACTCTGTCGCACTCAGCCACTTGGACTGGGCAGCCTCGCATTCTTGCCCTGAACTACCTCCTTCCATTGCAGGGTTATTTCTTATATCTCTCCTTAGTTGCAGGGCTTCTTCATCTAGATCCCAATCAATTTTCTTTTCTGTTTGCTCCTTGTTTCTATCACAATTTTGATTTGGTCGCAAGAGGGATAAAGAAAGCCTCTATCATCTATGCCACTTGTTTCTCTCTCCCTAGAAGGTAATTCTTAAAACTAGTGAATAGTTATTTGTTAAAGTCAGACATAGATATCTTCAATTCTTAGTGCAAAATCAAGTTTGAAAAGAACTTTTTCCCAAACTGCCTAAGTCAGGAAAGGGCTATATTTATAATCAAAGAAATATTCAATCCTAGATAACACAGTCTCACATAGAAGAGGCCTAAACATAACAAAATGTTTGTTTCATGAAGATTTTTAGTATTTTGGCAGCAATGTGGCAGTTTCTGGTCTCTATTCTGTGGCTTAGTGGATATTGAGTGGCCAGGAGTGGGCAGCAGTGAGATATCAACTCCAGTATGTCTCTTAGCTATGTCATGTCTAACTAAATAGCATCTAAACTTGGTTTCCTTTCTTCAGAAAAAATTTAGGTTAACTTAGAAATGAAATAAGGGGGCATCACTATAGATCCCACGTACACTACAGAGGAACACTATAAACAGCTCAATGTTCACAAATTTGATAACCTAGGTGAAATGGACCAATTCCTTAAAACACATAATCTGCCAAAACTCATGAAGAAGAGATATCTGAGTAAGACTGTATCTATTGAAGAAACTGAATCAACAATTAATAACCTTCTAAAACAGAAAGCACCAGGCATAGATGGGTTCACTGGTGAATTCTACCAAACATTTCAGGAAGAAATTATACTAATTCTCTACAATCTCTTTCAGAAGATAGAAGCAGAAGAAATATTTCCCTTATCATTCTGAGGCCAGAAAACCAGAAAAAGACAAGAAAATTATGGGACAATATTTCTCATGAACATAGATGCAAAAATCCTCAACAAATATTAGCAAACTGAATCTAATAATGTATAAAAAGAATTATATACCACAACTAAATGGGATTTATACCCATTTAGGTACACAATGCTGGTTCAACATTCCAAAATCAACTGCTGTAATCCATCACATCAAAGGTTAAAGAAGAAAAACCACATTATTATATTAATAGACACACACACACACACAAAAGCATTTGGCAAAATATGACATTCATTCATGATAAAAACTCTCAGTGAACTAGGAATAGAGGAGAACTCCCTCAAGTTGATAAACACCTATAGCTATCATCATACTAATGGTGAGAAGCTCAAAGCTTTTCCACTATGATCAAAAACAAGGCAAGAATGTCCCTTCTCACCACTACTTTTTAACATCATACTAAGTCCTAGCAAATACATAACACACACACACACACACACACACACACACACACACACACACACACACCCCCAAAAAAAAGGTATGCGATTGGGAAGGAAGGACCGTCTTTGTTCACTGATGACATGATTGTCTAAGTAGAAAAATTCAAAAGAAAACACACACACACACACACACACACACACACACACACACACACCTTCTTCTACCTCCTGGAACTAATAAGTGATTATAGCAAGGTTTTAGGATACAAGGTTAATATACAAAAGTCAAACACTTCCCTATATATCAGCAATGAACAAGTGGAATTCAAAATTAAAAACACATTATCATTTACATTTGCAGACCCAAAAGTAAAATAGTCAGGTACAAATCTAACAAAATATGTACAAGATCTATATGAGGAAAACTATAAAATTCTGATGAAGAATACCAAAGAATTAAATAAATGGAGAGATAATCCATGTTCACAGACAGGAAGACTCAATATTGTCAAGACGTCAGTTCTTCCCAATTCAATACAATCTCAAACAAAATTGCAGCACGTTATTTTGTGGATATCAACAAACTGATTCTAAAGTTTCTATGAAAATGGAAAAGACCCAATAGCTAACACAACATTGAAGGAGAAGAACAAAAGAATAAAGTTTTTCTTCTAAAAGGACTGACACTGTCTGACTTCAAAACTTACTATAAAGCTACAGTAATCAAGACAGTGTGATATTGGCAAAGGAACAAACAGATCAGTGAAACAGAACAAAGAGCCCAGAAATAGACCCACATATAGTTAAATAAATTGTACACCTGAAACTTACTGGATTTCATTAACCAATGTCACTGTAACAAATACACACACACACACACACCACACACACACACACACACACACACACACACACACTGATCTTTGAAAAAGGAGCAAAGGGAGTCTTTTCAACAAATGGTGCTAAAACGCTGGACATCCACATGCAAAAAAATGAATCTAGACACAGACCCTGCACCCTCCATAAAAATTAACTCAAAATGAAACACAGACCTAAATGTAAAATAAAAAACTAGAAAACTAGAAAATAACATAAGAGAAAATCTAGATGACCTTGGGTATGGTGCTGATTTTTCAAATACAAACCAAGACATGATCCACAAAAGAAAGAACAAGCTGGATTGCATTAAAATGAACTGATAAGCTGGACTTCATTGCTCTGTGACAATGTCAGAAGAATGAGAAGACAAGCCACAGACTGGGAGAAAATATCTGCAAAAGACAAATCTGATAAAGGAAAGACTATTATCCAAATATACGAAAAACTCTTAAAATTCAACAATGAGAAAACAAACGATCTGATTTTAAAAATAGGCCAAAGACCTTAATAAATATATAGATGGCAAATAAACGCATGAAAAGATGCCTCACATCTCATGTCATCAAAGAAATATGAATTAAAACAGCACAATACCACTAGATACCTTTTAGAATGGCCACTATCCAGAACAATGCCAATATCAAATGCTGGAAAGAATTGGGAGCAAAAGGAACTCTTAGTCACTGCTGGTAGCAATATATAATGGTACAACCACTTTAGAAGACAGTTTGGCAGTTTCTGACAAAACTAAACACACTCTTACTATACAGTGAAACAATCACATCCCTTGCTATTTACTCCAAATATAGGTCCACACAAAAATCAACATACAATGTTTATAGCAGTTTTATTCATAATTACCAAAACCTGGAAGCAAGAAAGATGTCCCTCTGTAGGTGAATGGATAAATAAACTGTGATACATACAGACAGTGAAATAACATTCAGTAGTAAAAAGAAACAAGCTATTGCAATGTACAAAACACATGGAAGAAATTTTAAAAAGCATATTACGAAATGAAAGAAGTCAATCTGAAAAGGCTATATACCTTATGATTCCATCTATATGACATTCTGGAAAAGGCAAAACTATGGAGACAGTAAAAAGATCCGTGGTTGTCAGAGGTTGAGGGTAGGGTATGGTGGGGAGGCTTAGTAAGTAGAGTGCAGAGGATTTTTAGGGCAGTGAAACTACTCTAATGGTAGATACATGTCATTACACATTTGTCCAAATCGCAGAATGTTTAAGACCACGAATGAAGCTTAATATAAATTAGAGACTCTGGGTGAAAATGACGTGTCAATGTAGATCCAGTTGTAATAAATGCACCACTCTGGTGAGGAATGCTGACAATGAGAAAAGCTATGCATGAGTGAAGGCAGGGAGTTTACAGAAATTTCTGTACCTTCCACTAAGTTTCCTGAAAGAACCTAAAACTGCTCTAAAAAATAAAGTCTATTAAAAAAATTTTAGGCTCACTAATGCCCTTTAATAAGCTATTTTTTTATTTGAAAAAATGGAAATGAAAGATTATTCAATCAATACTGTTGGAAAAATTGGCCAAAGAAATAGATCAATTTAGGCATTCTCCACAAACTATATCCCAAAATAAATTCCAGCTAGACTGAAAAGGGGGAGGGAGGGAAAAAGGAAGAGGAGGAGGAGAAGGAAGGGGAAAGGGAAGGCGAGAGAAAGGGGGAGGGGAGGGGGAGAAAGAGGAGGACAAAGAAACCTATAAATCTTGTAAGAGCAAAAATATGTAAGGATATTAAATTTTTGAATAGAAAAAATTTTTTTCAATGTATAAAATCACAAGTGCACATCAAAAAGGAACAAATAGAAGCACAGATTTTAAATTTCTCTATGTAAAATTTAAAAAGGCATAAATGTTCAGCATTTTTTATAATAGCAAAAAAATATGAAAAAATATAAGCAATGAACATTTCTCAGTACGATATCAATTAAATAAATGTGTTTCCACATTTCTAAGCAGCAGGAAAGGGATTATCAAACATGCCTTGCCTTATGAAAGGACTAAAATATAGCTCTGATGCATGCTACTGGGGAAAATGAGATCCCTCTAAGAATTTGGTCATGATGTTATAGTTTTCCTAAGGCCTCGATTTAAAAAAAAAAAAAAAATTTCACATTCCCTAACACATCCTTATGAAAGCAGAGAAGAAAGAACCAGCATGAATCATTTTTTCCCCCCTCACCAGGGAACAACACCCAGAATAGCTTCCTAATGATGAAGCAGCAAGACCTTTGAAAGCCTTAATCTTTAAGGAGGAAATGAAAGAAAAAAACAAGTCCGTGTCACAGACTTCAATTTTTAGGTCTTTACAAGGCAGAACAGAACAGCGGTGAAATTGATGTGAATCTTTTATTTTCGATTCTTTCCACTAGGGCCTGCAGTTGCTAAACTGTGTGTGTGTGTATGTGTGTATAAGAGATCTGCCTGGTTTACTCTTTCACTATTAATACAACTACTATTTTGCAGGTGACCATATACTTTAATATTTTTCATTCTGATGACCAGGTGCCTTCATAGACATCATCATTTTAACCAAATATAACACAGCATATTAATATTATTTTATACTTACCAAGCATGCTTCATTTGAGAATTTCATTGACTTTACTATTTCATCATGACACATTTTCTCTTTCTGCACAGATAGTAATCCTGTTTTGTAATATGGTTAAGTACTGTAGATGAGAATGTAATACTGGTAATAGAATCCTTTTCCCATTGAGACACAGGTACTTTTGACCACTAGAAGGCAGTGCCACTACTCTGGTAGCAATTTTGGTCATCAGCCTGGGAAACCTGTATTGAGTTTTTGTAAAACATGTTGACATATTTCTCAAGTTTCTAACTTGGAAGACTGAGTAGCTGGCAATGCCACAAATTAGTATTAAAAAATCAGGAAGAAGGGCAATGTCATAAAAGAAAATAAGTTTGTTTTGGATTATGTTGTGCTTGGCCTTTAGGACAGAGAGTCAGATGATAATGTATAGCAGATAGCTAGTCTTATAGATCTAGAGTTCTGCAGCTATGTCTGAGCTGTGGTATTAGTATACAGGTGATAGTTAAAACAATGCAAGTGAAAGAAACTGTTTCAGAAAAATGTACAAAAAAATAAGGACACAGGGCAGAACTCCATTAAAAACTACAATCTAAGAGAAAGAGATTCCAGGGAAAGATACTAAGTAGTGGCCACAGAGGTAGGAGAAGGTATCTATGACATGAGAAGAGAATAATGCCATACACGTCAAGGTCTGATGATGGTCAACAGTGAAGAGCATAAGACAGTGTTCAAAGGAGAAATGTTATTGGATTTGGTAATATGGATGTCATTTTACTTAAACTTTAGTACTAAGATCATTAGTGGTAAGGGTAGAAACCATTGCTGTGGGTTAACTTATTTGTTCTGTAAATTCCAATGTTTATAATTATTTTTTTCATAGGACTACATGTAACTTGAAAGTTAAAAAAACAAAAGGAACATTTGTTAATTACTTTCTACTTGCCATGAACTTCAGTGGACAAATTTGCATGCTATTTCATTTTATCTTTCCATCAAACATTAGAATATAAATAATATTATCCTCATTTTTATAAGTGAGAAAATCAAGGCTTTATAAAGTTAAGTAATGTTATCTAATAGTTAAGACCGATAACTTACTATTTTTTCTCAAGCATTTCATGTACTATCTCATTTAATTCTCACAACAATTCTGTGAGGTACATACCAGTGTTATCTCATATTACAAATAAGGAAACAGAGGCACAAAGAGTTATATAATTTACCCAATACTACATAATGGTAAAGCAGGGATTAAAATCTGAGCAGTCTGACTCAAAAGCTATAATTATAATTATTATGACATTTTTTTCCCTCAAGGACCTGAGTAATATATCTGGATTTCAATCCATGTTCTGTCTGTTTCTAAAGACTTCTGTCAGTCTACTACACAATGTGGCCTCAAAATTCCTAAAATGGTGTTTTAACAATGGTGAACATTAATAATTCAACTCTTTAAAATTTAAAAAATTTCCCCTTATCTTCAAAACTCTTTGAGAACGTCTCACTTTCAGAACTTACTCTAAATAAACTCTAACCTAAACCAACTTTTCCACTGAATTTTGAAAATATCCCACAGGAATGCTAGTTTAAAGATATTGTTAAGAGATAATATATACATATTTTTACAGTAAATCTTATCAACTATGAATACCTTAATATCAATTAGTTCATTAGATCTTTTCCAATGAGACTGCTAGTTGAGAATAAATTCTGTTAAAAAAAGAAAGACAAGCCTGGCTCAAGGAAAAGAGTTCCAGGGAAAAATAGTAGGCCTTATCATGGGGAGAACATGAGTGTTTGGAAACACATGATTATGTACATATTTGTGAGGTATGATTTTTAAAAATTAGGAGGATATTAGACCCTATAACTTACTTGACAATTTTATCCAGACCAAACCTTACTTAAAACACTGAAAATGGAGTAATTGCCAAAGATAAAGCAAAACACATTAAATATTATTAGACTCCACTCATTTTTAATACTCAAAGCTTATTAGAGTGTTTGAGGATATGAAGGAAAAGAAACTCAATATCAATAAAGTTTATAATAAAATAATAAAAGGTATAACTATAACTACCATTGATACGCATTAACCAGTTGGCTACAAAATGATGCTCATAGGATATTCTAAAAATGATAATACTCTATAAATATTTCTCAGATGTGTCCTAGGATGCTCCTAAAAGGAAAAATCCCAATGGGTCATCATCACTGTCTTTATCCTCTTCCTCATCATCATTACATTACAGTCCTGCCCTCAAAGGATGATAGATTAGTGGCCAGCATCTTCTCCCGGCCAATACCTTAATGCAACTGTATCTTTCTAACAAGTGATTCGGGCACTCTGGCAAAAAAGAATAAGTCTACATACCTGGTCATGGATGAGCCCATGATAGAGGATGTTCTGCATGTCCCTGCAAAGTCGCTCCAGGCCACCATACTTGGACCAAACATTGGGGCTGTTGGCTGACACTAAACCCTCCACAGTAGTCTTCAAATTACCCAGCAAATGCCAGTGCTCCCTCCTACAAGGGCATCAATTGTAACAATGGTTAGTTAACTTGGACTTAATCCTGATCATGCCAAAGAAAGTCTAAGGCAAGAAAATTTCTGCCTAACATGCTAACAATCTCTCCCCTATTAATTTTTTACTTGGGCATAAGACCCAATTCTGAGGATTGAAGTTGTAAAAAAACACTAAGATTAAAAATTACCCTCACATCTACATAGCAATGTAAATGTAAGATGATCTTCATCTACTATCATTCTATCCTCATATAAGTAACTGATAACTGTGTTTTTAAGAATATGACCCATCCTTTTCTGGACAATGATGTCACATGAGCAATATACAAAGCGATGAGAACATTTGCTCAAATCTGGAAATCTTTTGCCAAACAAACAAAAAAAACCCAACAACTTTCTATTCACAATATTTCCAGCACTAAGTACACAAACTTGTAAACTAATATTATGGATAAGAATACAAATGGCCCAGAATTTTTCCCTCATGATTTTTTAAGGTAAAGCTGAAAAAATGTTTTAAGTTTGTGCTAAGTCACTATGGGACATGCCCCTAAATCAGTCAACTATTTGCTTGTTCTCCTAGACCATTTAAAGCACTTTAGTGGAAAAGTTTAAAAACTGCTGCCCTCGATGATTTTCAAGGTTCCTTTTAAATTTCCAGCATTTTCTCAACACAGCTTCCAACCCAATAAAACTCAAAACCATTGCATTTGAGTAAAAATTGTTGGATGTACTAAATCAAACTGGATGAGGAAAACATGAGGAAATGTGTTAAACTCCTCCTAGGCCCCAATTGTTATGTTGGACACTTTATTTCACCCCTTAATTTCTTATTTGAATATTATTCTTTTCTCTTTTCAAGGAGAGTAATGAGACGGTAATACTTTCTTCAAGGAACTTTCACTGTAACTATTTTAAATCATTTAGATACCTACAGTGATGTGAGGGTCCTGAATTGGAATCCTTTCTATCAGTATTCATAATTAACCTCTCATCTATTTTGTACATTTTCTGAGCCATTTTTAACAAGTAGAAAAATACAGTAAAGAAAGACAAAATAAAATGAATGAAGCTTGGTCTGGTACAGGAATATCATCTGAAAAGAGAAAGCTTGATGTATCTATCTCACTCTGGTCTGTTCTAAAAGCCCTGAGACCAAGAATTATTCAAACTGGGAGACACCAAGCTTTCTCAACCTTAGATCATTAAATATTTATGTCGCTAAACTTCCCTGTTCTATTTATTTCCTTTTTTCCCATTTTCATTGATGTAATTGACATAAAACATTACATCAGTTTCAGGT
Organism: Cynopterus sphinx; assembly: GCA_030015415.1. NCBI lineage: Eukaryota > Metazoa > Chordata > Mammalia > Chiroptera > Pteropodidae > Cynopterus > Cynopterus sphinx. The sequence goes on from CM057380.1 coordinate 50,843,196, forward strand.
ACACAACATAATCATTTGATATATGTATATGTTGCAAAATGATTACCATAATAAGTTTAGTAACATTCATCAATTCACATTGTTACAAATTTTTTTCTTATGATGAGAAATTTTTAGATCTACTCTCTTAGTAACTTTCCAATAAACAATAAGGCATTGTTAACTATAGTCACTATGCTGTACATTACATCCTCAGAAACTTATCTTGTGAGTGGAAGTTTGTACCTTTGGACCATATTCATCCATTTCTCCCACCCCCATCCTCCACCTCTGGCAAGCACCTGTTCTGTTTCTATGAGTTGGGGTTTTGTAGATTCCACATATAAGTAAGATCATACAATATTTGTCTTTCTCTGACTTATTTAACTTGGCATAATGCCCTCAAGGTCCATCCATACTGTTGCAAATGGCAAGATTTCCTTCTTTATGGCTGAAAATATTCCATTGGATGTGTGTGTCCATATCACATTTTTTTATCCATTCATCTGTCAGTGGTCACATAGGTTGTTTCCATGTCTTGAATACTGTAAATAATGCTTCAATAAACATGGGGTGCAGATATCTTTTTTTTTAACTGATGCAGATATCTTTTTTTTTTTAACTGATGCAGATATCTTTTTGAGATAGTGACTTTATTACCTTTGGATATACACCCAGAAGAAGAATTACTCGATCATATAGCAGTTATATCTTAAATATTTTGAGGACTCGCCATACTGTTTTCCGTAGTGGCAACACCAATTTATAGTCCCACCAACAGTGCACAAGGGTCCCCTTTTCTCTACATCCTCACCAACACTCGTTATCACTTGTCTTTTTGATGACAGCCCTTTTAACAGCTGTGAGGTGACATCTCATTGTGGTTTAGATTTGCATTTCTCTAGTGATTGATGATGTGGAATACCTTTTCGTGTACCTGTTTGCAATTCCCCTGTTCTAATTCTATAACAGTCCTGAGACATTTCAAGATAACACATCTCAATATAAGATGCACACAGGACTAAAGTGATTAAAATGCCATTTATTGTTGTACTGTGAGAAACAGCCATCACAGAGGCCACTGACTGCCAACTTTTGCTTAAGTGACTCTCCAGTTCCTATGCTTCCTCAGGGGTAATCTGACTTGTTCTAACTGATACACTGTTTTTACATTCCAACAGTTACAATCATGTTGCAGGCCTGCAAGCCAGTCTGGTTCCTCAAGTTACTCTGCATATCTGTGTTCTGATTCATTCTGTATTTACCTTACTAGCTTAACTGTCAAAGAACATCATGATAAGTCCTGAAAGCAGATTCTAAGCACCTTATCATCCTAGGGCTTTGATTCGAAGAGCACTGAAATCCTAGAAACTTTGAGCATTCAGATCAAACAACTTATCTACATAAAACTGAAGAACTTTCCCCACACAATAAAATGTTCTTGAGATACCAAAGCTACAAAAAAAGAATGTGATTCTTACTCTATGATATACTGAAATATCTATATTTGGTATCTGTTCTTATAGAAATAAATTTTTAAATTGATTTACATAGCTAGTCTGTTCAGTGTCTTTATCTTCATAGGATCCTTTATCCCAATGATATAATCATCATTTTCAGAGAATTCAAATATTAAGTTCAGTTGAAGCCCATACACAGCGACTGGATTAATCCAGGGGTCCCCCAACCCCTGGAGTCCAAGGCCTCTTAAGAACTGCCTACACAGAAGAAGGTGAGCAGCTGGCGAGCCAGCAAAGCTTCATCTGTACTTGCTGCTGCTCCCCAGTGCTTGCATCACCACCTCAGCTCCACCTCAGATCATCAGGCGTTAGATTCTCATAAGAGAATCCATCCCTGGAGCCAAAAAGGTTGGGGGCTGACGGTAATCCATTCACACCTGAATTTTAGATGCAAGTAAGCAGAACACCACAAGAAATTTAATTCCCTTCACCATTCTTTAACCACATCTTCAGCCAGTTAAGGTCAGTCTTTCCTAGGTTAAACCTGTTTGGTAATAATTATTGTTTGAATGGTATCAAATGTAATCCTTATCTGGGTACAGGCCAGGCCTTTGTAGTGTATTAGGTTCAAAGTAGCCCTTTGCAGAGCCACTTCTGCAAGTATACAGAGTGCTCTCCTGTAATCACTATAATTAAAAGCAGGTCTTTCAAGCTTCTCACACTATGCCAAGGAAGAACCAGGCCTGAGTGTCAAGGACCAGCATAATCCATCTATACCTGAATCATTTTCATCAACAAACAATAAAGCCAATCTCAGAATCAAGTCCTATTTTCTTTGGAGAGGATTTTGAATACATTCCTCCTTTAAAGAGGAACAGAAATTTCTTTAAGCAACTCAAATAAGGAAAACCTAAGAAAAACGCCAATTTGGTCTTAAGCTTGCCAAATCACAATTAGAAATAACACTTGAGGTTAAAACGGAAAAGTTATAAGCAAATGTTATTTTTTAAAGTGTTACAGCACATAAATAATATATAACTAATCACTAAAAATAAGTGAAATAAATAGTAAATAAGTACTATGTAGTTGTAAAGTATGATTTAATCCAAGAAACCTATTGGCATATCTTCAATCCTCAATGCTCTTTGTAGTGGTAAAAGGAAAGAGTTTCAACTTACTGGCTGGCATATCCCCTTTACAGTGTACCATTCATCTGGAATGCACTGTGGTATCTATCTGAGATTAGAGCTGAAGGTCAGTTTGTCCCAAGTCAGGTAATGATTTGATCCCTGAAGTGTGAGGAAAGGTATGTGATATCCATATGATAGAATATCATAAAACCTTTAAAATTTTTTTTTATTAAGAAGAGTTTCCAAAGCCAATGATAGTATGTTAAAGTACAAAAATCAAAATGTAAAATTATATTTATGATCTCAATATAAAAATACTGAGAAATAATGATATATTAATAGTGTTTTAAGATTATATGAGGGGAACGTAGAGAACTATTTAGGCTTTCCTGGAGGCTAGCAATTAATGAAAGATGAATAATCTACACAAAACTAGTAAACAAGCTGGAAAGTACCAGGAAGGATTTTTTAAATACTCAAGTATCAAGGGCACTCTTTTGCTGAAAGATTGTGGTCAGGCAAGCACCTGGGACTTTTACTGCCAGAAAGCACTTCCTGGAGTGAAGCAATGGGTTCTTTCTTAAAGTAGAAAAAAAAACCTAATTAAGTAAAATAATTATTGGTAACACTGAGGTAACAAGAGATTACCTCACTTATGCTTAATTTTATTTTCATCTGGCTCCTCATTTTCTGTTTTTCATTATACAGTATTTAATTTATAGAGTATGTAGATAAATATTTGTGATGCTTTTTAAATAAGTGACATGCTTATATAAAAAGCATACTTAATTCTATTATACATCTCTCGGCTCTGGAGCACCTGGGAGAACCTAACCACTAGCCAGTCCCATCCCTTATGGCTGAGAGCAAAATCTTAATGTCTAGGAGGGAATAAGCAGTACTTGTAGGCATGCTCTGCAACTTCATAGTCATCAACAAATGTCTCACCAATCACACTAAATTTGAATATTAAATTTATTGAATTTCGACAAGTAGATGTAACAAAAATAAAAGTAAAATCCCTTACATTAGAAATGTAACCACCAATGGCACACAAATTCCCTAGCATGGAGTTCAAAAATTCTCTTATTATGTGGCCCCAATCTAAATACCAACTTGCCTGCTCAGAATTCTCAATTTGAATAGCCTTTCTCTCTCCCGCTTCCCTTCCCTCTAGAACACTCCTTTATAAACATGCCAACTTCATGCATATTTCCATGACTTTATTCACGCAGACCCTGCCAGTTGAAATGCTTCTCTTCTTGTCCTATTCAGGATCAGGTTCAGCTCTAGTTCAACCTTCTCCAAGAAGTTCTAAATAATGTGACCTGTTCTAACTCCTTTGTTAGAAACCCCATAACATACTGTCAATATACCATTCCTCCCACTAATCCTTAAAAATATATATATATTGTTATTTACAGTCTACAGTTTGTTTTCTTAAAGACAGGGACAATTTCTTTTCTATTTCTTATGTATTTCTAATGAACAGAGAGAAAATGTCATTCGTGGAAAGAGAACAAGCCTCAGTCAGGCTGACCTAAAGCTATCCACAAACTAATGCATCCTTGGGGAAGCCATTTAAACTCGTTAAGCCTCAGTTCTCTCATTTGTAAAATGGAGATAATAACAACTGCTTCAGAGAATAGAGAAATCTATAGAAATATTCCTTCCCTTTTCTCTGTCCTTTTCCTTTGAACTTTCATTGCATAAATCTAATAAATCCAACTAAATCAGAAGGGGTACCAAGTATAAAAGCATCCTTACCCATTCTGTTTTAGAGGAAACTCTGCCAAAACTATCTGGGATTGGACAGTCTGTGACATAAAATTAAGACTGATGACATCCAAAGACTATCTCGACTGCATTTAAAAAGGGTCAAAACTCTTCTTTGTGGGCAAAGATCCTAAGGCCCTGTTTACATTCATAGAGCTCTCACTGAAGCAGAAAAGCTAGAAAAGACTTTCTCTATATTGGACGTCATAGAGCTCTCACTGAAGCAGAAAAGCTAGAAAAGACTTTCTCTATATTGGATGTATCTTGTATATAACAGACTCTAATCTGCTTACGTGACAGAATGGAAGAAACATGTAAGTTTTACTGTAACACAATAAGGTTACTTCATGAGTCATATAAGAAAGTCCATCTCATTATCCTATAGTTGTCTGGATAGCAGAGTGTTTTACAAGCAAATTAAAGGAGGCACATACCACCACTTTAACAGCAAATGCACAGGAGGTAAGACAGTGCTTCAGCTGCCTCAGTTTTAAGGACACTATTTTAAAGAAAAAGGTAGCCATCATTAGAACTAAAACTAAACTATCTTAAAAACTGCTGAGGGAAAAAAACAGAAAGAGAACATTATAAAAAACATTTTTAAAAGATAACAGATTTAAGACCAAATGGGTATGAGATAAAAAATAAATGTCAATAGAATAAACTCAACTATTTAAAACAAAACAGCCAATCAAACAAAAAGGGAAGAGGAAACTATGATTTTAATATCAAAATTTTATTCAAAGCAAGAATCATTAAAAAAAGACAAAGCAGGCATAATGAAGACATAGCTCTCATTAATTTTTACATATGTAATAACATGGCCTCAAAATATATAAAACAAAACACACACAAAACAAAAACTGCAGAAAACATCAACAGAAAGAAAGATAAAAAATGGAAAGAAAACAATAATGGGAGATTAATATTCAGATCATGAAAACCAAAAGTAAAAAAGTGATAGGAGCTATATAACATATAATTAATGAGGTTGTTCTATTACATTTAGAAAGCTACATCCTGAAGAACACATTTTTTAAGCACACAGAACATTCACAAAAAATTCACCTTGTATTAAGGCACACACACAAAAGTTAATAAATCCTCAAAAGTAAAAGAAGTACAGACATATACTCTGACTAGAAAGCAACAGTGAGCAAAAACCAAAAGTAGAACAATTAAAAATAAGAAGGAAAAAAACACTTAGAAAATTTGAAACCTTCAAAGGACTCTTGAGGAGGCAAAAATAAAATCATGGTGTTGAAGCAGTTTGGAAGTGGAATCATTATGCTATCATTATGACTCTTTACTGCTTTCTTCTCAAAAGTATCCAAATATGAGAGAGGAGCTCATGGCGAAACTGTCTTAAACCCTTTAGAAACTATGTGAATTCTGCTAACTATATTCTAGTCAAAAATCAATCATCTCTTCAGTCCTACCACAGCAGGGTTCCTGAGGTTTCATCCACAGAAGCTATGCCTCCAGAAACTTTGAGAGTTTGCCAAATCCCTATTTAGACACTACAATTTACAACTTTCTTTAACTTTCTGTCCTTCCAATCCAGTGCGGGTTAAACTTCAAGTGATCCTGATCCAGAGGAACTAAAACATGTAAGCATGTAGTTGTTTCCTAAAAAATTTCCAGATTTACATTTATAAAAGCATTGTTCTATTGAACTTTCTGTGATGCTGGAAATGTTCTTTATCTATTTGTCCATTATGGCAGCCACTATCCACTGTGGCCATTAAGCACTTGAAATGTGGGTAGTATGACCAAAACCTGAAATTTAAATTTATTATAATTTTAATTAATTTAACCTTAAATTACCACATGTGGCTAGTGGCTATCATGTTGGACGGGGCTATTCTATAACCAGCCAGGTAGGCTGGTGAAGCTTATAAAGATTACAAAACAAAACCAAAAAAAAAGAAAACAATTCCATGTAGTAAAAGAAGTGATAAAGCAGCTATAAAAAGCAGAAACAGCTGTGGAGAGGGTAGATACTGAGAAAAACTTTAGCTTAGGGTCCCTGCTGTCAGCTGATAAACCTCTCCCTATCCTGGGTTCTGACAATAGCATTTTTCCCAAAAGGCTTCGAGAGTATGTTTCTGTGATGGGTTTTTTGTGCTAATAATTGGACCAGCAGTACAGATGGCTCAAATAGCATGTGATCATCCTGCTTTGCTACCAGTGCTATACAAACTGTCAACACCTAGCACAGTCAAAACAAACAAGGGAAAGAAAGGAAAGAAAACAGAAAATAAAGATAAATGTAAAAAAGTAAAAATGAGTAAGAAAAAAGGAAAAAAAGAGGCTCTTTCAATGGCAACAGTACTACTGGCACCTGTCCAAGTATAAGAGGCATGGAATTCAGTTACCATTAACATACTGGCTGGGTAGAAAACCATAGGAGAGAAGGAGCAATTAGGGATATTGTTTTATAAACTATATAAATGCCTAACCAATGTACCATATACTTGAAATTGATACAAAGAAAAAAAGAGGCATGACCAAATTGTTATTATTTTCATTCCCTGAATAAATATTCTCTGAATACCAATTATATGTCAGGCACTGTTCTAAGGCAATGGGTTTATGATGATTAAACAGAAAAAGAGTCCCTATCTCTCAAGATATTTAGAATGTAATGAGGAAAACGGGCACTTACCTATAAAAATATTATGAAGTGATAAGTGCTACAACAAGAGAGATAAAAAGTGGTGCAGGTCAGGGATTCCTTCCAAAAGAACATTATTTAAAGGATGACTAAGAGCTCCCCAGGCAGAGGACGAGGTATTACAAGAAATGTAGAGGAGCAAGAATAAAAATGATGAAGAAAGAGATGTGAGAGTGAGTGAATGCCACGGTTTTGTAACTGGGAATTTTATAGGGACTAAAGTACAGATTGAATACCAGGGAAGAAGTTTTGATTATTTTCTATTTTTAATGAGAAACCTCTGAAATTTTTTGAGCAAAATACTATAGTAACTTTGCTTCTGAAAAATTAAGCTAGTAAGTAGTGTCCAGGCTGACTAAATTCAGACTGGGAGATTAGTTACAATACGAGTGAGGTAATCTACAATGACAGATATTTTATTTATATCTGCCCTAAAATCACATCCCTTTCTTTTGGTAACAAAACCCCAATTTTCCAAAGGAGAACCACAACTCTGCCACTTACTCTGTCTGGTCCATGAACTTCTAAGAAAGCATCACCCTAACCCAGGATCCAACAGAGTTAGACACATAACTTTGGCCTGATTAAGCAGCATATTCTACTCCCTGGAACAGGAATATAAATCAGTTCAAAAAGAGTCAGCCCAGAATTTTGCTTTTTCTGTACCAATTGGGATTGCTTTATTTATTTGTTTGTTTGTTTGTGGGAGGTAGGATTATTAAACTTGAAGTTGATAAGGCTTATATCCTGTAGAGAAGTCTGCCTGAGAATGAAGGCAATGCACAGGAATAGAGCCCGTAGACAGGGACAAATTTTTGTTTAAGTGTGCACCTACATTTGGCTATTCCTGAAACAATATTACTCTCTGGATTTTTCAGTAATATAAGCTAAAATATTTGGAAATGGAGAAAAAAATATAAAGCTTCAAGAGAAAAATCAGGAACAGAATTCACAGCACCTGCTGACTGCTTAGATATGGGAAATGAAGAATAGGGAAGTACTGAATTTCATTCCGTGAGGCTTCTGGGTTGGTTGATTGGGTGGAAATTCTATTAATTGAGATAGGGAATAGAAGCGGAAAATGTTTGGGAAAAGTTCAATGGAATGAGCTCAGTTTACAGATAAGAAGTAGTATCTTAATACTTGAATTTTGACTCTAGATCACTGAGCCAGGAAAGCTATACCTGTAGCTGGGTTCCAAGCTCAGCAGTAGACTGCATAGCCCCATGCAATTTAGGGTAAGTTAAAAGCTAGCTAACACCCCAGTCCTCAGTGGGCTCAACTCAGATAGAGGAGCCAGAGAAGAAGAAAGAACAGGCTATACCATTGCAAATAGCAACCACAAGAGCATAGTTCCAAGAAAACTGGAGAAGGGAACAGAAGTAGTCACTTTTTGCACTTAGTACACACCAGACACTCTGTGAAAAAATTTATGCACATTATCTTATTGAATCTTCACAACTTACCACTCAGGAAGGCATTATTCTTCCTACTCAGACAGGATAAGCCAAGTTAAACAGTAGAACTAAGTTTCAAATGCAGATCTATCTGGCACATCTCACTACAACTGTTTTCAGAAAATATACTAAACAGTTGCATCCATATATGAAAAATTATGCCATTTCATCAAAAAGACTTTTTCTGAATTGGGTGGGATTTTTGTTTGTTTGCTTTTAGGCGAGGCAACCATTGGTTGACCTCACAAATAGCAAGGACCTTGTCAGCTTACAATCCCTTATTTTTTTTATTTTTTACGCCTACAGCACCTGGTCTTCCTGGTGGTCTCCCATCCAAGTACTAATGAGGCCCAACCCTGCTTAGCTTCCAAGATCAGACGAGATTGAGCTTGTTCAGGGTAGCATGGACATAGACAAAGTTTCGTGCTTTGATGGCCATAGAAAGGTTAGATTTGCAGTGACCCAGCCATGATGCCTCAATCCTCAGGCACAAGAAATGTACTTGCCAGCTGTCTATCTGGAGCTGAGTCTATCAGTGCCGTGAAGCCTCATTAAACAATACATTCTGAGTTAACCAACAAATAGGTTATTGCAACAGTATGAGTGACTTTGTGGGAATAATCCCACAACTAGAAATTAAGTTTTGACTGGAGTTTCTTGGTTAATAGGTAAGCATGGAAAGAGTATGAGACATAAAAAGATACCTGCAAAAGAGCTATCCTACTGGCCTGAATGACAGGTAAAGAATGATATAAAATTCACTATCTTATACATTTCTTTCTCACTATATGTTAGCAAAGGGAGAGGCAGCATACTACAAATATTAAAAGCACAGCCTCTGGAGCCAGATTGCCTAGGTTTGAATCACAGTTCCACCAGGGATTCACTGTATGACCTTGGCAAGTTATTTATCTTATGTTTCAGTTTCCTCTTCTGCTAAATGGTGATTAATAGAGTACCTATCTCATCCAGTTGTTATGAGGATTAAATAATTGTTAATACTTATAAGGCTCTTAAGCAGTCCTGGCAATGTGGTTTAAAAAAAAAAGAAAAGAAAAAAGAAGTCCTTGTTAAATATATTAAGTAAATAACTAACCCAGCTAGATGTCCAGCTAGATAGGGAGGAAATTTGAACTTGAATTTGCAATCCAGCCTCTCTCACTTGAACTCATAGAGGAAAATAAAAATAACCCTAAAACTTGCTTAGAATTTATTTCAGAGACATCTGGAGGAAGATACACAGCCAAATATACACAAGCAGAAACTGAAACATTAAAAGAGAAGTAAGATGTTCAGTTTCACTGAACACATCATTCATAGATCTCAGGCAAGAACCCCAAATGTCTTGTCAGTCCAGGTTTTGTAAAGTGTGCAAATGAAAGAGGAGTCGTCCTTTAAAACTGCCAGGTCTTCACCCATGCACATCTCACTAATTTTCCCTTGTTGATATTTTCTCAGAGGTAAATGTTCTACATCCAGTTTTTGTTTTGTTTTGTTTTTTATGTCCAATCTTTGGACCCCAATTGCTCCTGAGACCATAATTATATCTGAATGTTTTTAAAAGTCAAACAAGGCTCCCTTAAGTCACAGTACTGCTTTATCCTGTCACTACTGTGGATTCTTAAGAGGTTAAGACCAGAGTTATACATGAAGCAAACCCTGAACAGGGGAAGCACCTCCACAGAGTCCAAGTCATCATTCAGTTAAAGTAGTTTTTAAAATCTTAAACCCCATAATTTCCAGAAGATATGAACTCGGTGACAGTAGCTCCACACAAATGTAAAATTGTTTTGTTGCACTGTGAGGAGAGAGTGAAGAATTGGAGATGAAAAGGAAATGACAGAGAGATCCGGCCACTCGTTAACAGGGACTGGACACTGACAATGACTAGCCTCACTAGCAAGCCCCCACTCCGACACCCCTACCATTACAATCGCCCACTTTCACCCTCAGGCCCTTCTTCCTCACACTCATCCCTGCCTAAGCTTCTTACTAAGCCGCTCATAATGCCTAACCTTTACTCTCAGAAATTCTTAAAATGCCAACCTTCTTTAACGGTGACCCGGCTTGCTGTCACCGCCAAGCTTCAGTCAGGGCACCAACCTTTTGCCCTACTCCTCTCTATAAACTCTGGCCTGTAAGACCTCACTACAGAACCTCCCAATACTCACCTCCTCCCTAGCAGCCCAACATCTGAGCGTCACCCACTTCTGCTCCTCCTGCCCTTAACATGTCCCATCTACCTTTTCTCACCTTCACTAAGCCGGTTCCCTCCTCCGCCTATCCACACCCGGCCCGTCCCACCTCTCAGAATTGCTTCCCTAACAAGTCGCCACAGCAGTCGCCCTCACCTCTGTGGCACCCGGCACGGCTCTCCACGCTCTCCGAGCCCTCCCAAGCCCCCCAGGGCTTCAGTTAGCTCATCCATCCGCCCCGACTCCCCGGCCCCTGGCCAGCCCACCTGCTCTCCTCCGGCAGGCGCTCCTCGCAGCCGCCAAGCTCCATTCCCGCGCGCTCCGGCCGCATCCGGGGATGCGCCATCGCCTCCGCTCTGGAGAGCCGTACCTGCCGCTTCCCCCTCAGGGGTCCCGGAGGCCCCCCGGGAACTGAGGAGGTACCCACGGCAGCTGGGCTCTGGGCGATGCACTACACCCTGTGACCGCAGCAGCGTTGATTTGCTGTCTCAGCTGCGGTTTCTCCCCCGGCCTCCCCTCACTTCCGGCTCCAAAAACTACAACTCCCAGAGAGCACTTCCAAGACCCGGCCGCTCCCGGCATGCACCATTCCACCCAATCCAAGGCCGCGCTCCCTCAGCGGACTGCAGACCGCGGCGGCGTGCACGTGGGCGTGCACCCGGGGTGGAACGCCCACCAGCGCTAGCCTGTCGCTCGTTCATCTTTGGGACTGGACTCGGTCCGAGGTCTAAGCTGGGAAGTATTGCTGGTCTTATACTAAGTATGGTTAATCCCACTTTAGCCTACACTGGTTTAACACTTGGTGGTGTTTGGGGACCTCAGGCATTTTAATGAAGAGCTCACAGAGTCAGCACCGGTTGCATTGGGATATCAAAGGAAGAGCAGGAGGAAAGGGCTTGGGGGGAAGCTTTCCTGGAGGACTGATGGCAGAACACTTTTTAAGGATGCCTATGAGTGAGTCTGAGACAATGTCTTGTCTGTGTGAGTTAAAAGTGACATGAAAGAGCTTTTGAATCCAAATTTCCAAATTCTGTTTATATAAAAAGTACTCTGTTCAAACTTTCTCATATCCTAATAAAGGTTTAAACTTTTTTTAAAAAAGGAGCAGTGTTAAGTCATTGAGGCTTCACTCCTTCTGTTTGTACAAATGTGTGAACATTTTTTGTCATACAGTATAATCCCAAACGACCTTATCATGATCTTAACATATATTTACATGAAAGTCAGCTTTATCTGGAAATTCTAGAATTGTAGTGAAAGTTCTGGAAAACAGGATTTTCCTCACATGTCCAAATCTGGGTTTACATGTATTTTCTTTAAAGCAGTCAGTTAATAAACAATAATCTACATTCGCAATGTGCCCATCCTACCCCCAATCCCTTTCCTCCCCTTTCCCTCACCCTAAGAAGCCATAGTCTATTTTGTTTATTCCACTGCTTCCCTTTTTATCAAATAGTTTCTTTGCATCTACCTATAGTCCTATATAGAAGTATTATTTTTAAAATGTATGTCTTTTAACTTTATAAAAAGAGTATTAAGCTTATTTATTCTTTATTCTTTAGGGCCTACTTTTTTTTCTCTTAATATAACATTGATAAGATTTATTTATATTGTGTTTCACTCTAGTTCATTGATTTTGACTGCTGTATAATAGTGCATTATATGAATACACCAGTTTATTCATGATGTCTTTCATTGATAGGCATCTGGGTTGTTTCCAAGGTTTTTGCTACTGCAAACAGTGCTGCTATGAATATTCTTTTCCGTGTCTCCTCTTGTATATAGGCAAGGATTTCTCTTGGGAAGTAGAACTGCTAGGTCACAGGGTTATTGTCTGATTAATCCAATTTTGTGCGTTTGTGGTTCAAATGTAAAAAACTGTCAAATATGCAAAAATATTTAGCATTAGGATTCAATAAATGTCATGTAAATGAAATGGCCTTACTTAGCAACTGCTCAATGAATTAATATTTTAAAAGTCAAAAAACTTAAAGAAGTGTACTGGATCTTGATTAATCTATTTGTTTTCAAGATCACCAGGATACTATTTTTACATAACAGTAGTAGGTCCTAAGAAAACCATTGGCAGAAAGCCAATTTCACATGAGAATCAGTTATTCAAATAACAGATTTTTAAAGCTCATTATATTTACTTACTTGCCAAAAACTTGTTTTAAGACACAGTCTTTGTGAGTCTATTCAGCAAATATCAATTATAGTCATGATTATGTTCTTTTTATTATAGTCACTAAAATTATTCTTAGCAGAATTTTGGAAAGTATTCAAATTTTTAAAAGCTAAGGGATGTCTCCCACTGGCCAAGTCAAAAATAATTTGAGTATCAAAATGAGTTAATTCATGGTATGTATACATATCTACATTCTTTTCAAAGGTAGGCACAAGTCTTACACTGTCCACCCTTTTGCTTTCAGAAGATAATTTTGAACCCAAAATGAGTCTCTGAATTTCTATGGAAACTTGTATGTATATATAAATAAGTATGCAAATAAATCAATAAATAGAAAAAGGAAGGAAGAAATGGAGGGAGAGAAAGCTCTTTTTTACTGTAGAATGTCAATTAATGAAAGTAGAAAAATGTTAGAGTTAGAAAACCACTATTTTATAGCCATCATAGCAATACTGATTCAGGAAGACTCATCAATAGATGCTAAAGCCATTAGTGAAATTTGTACTGAAACAGAATTTTTACATAGTCTCGAACTATTTCCCCACAGATTACTTTTAAAAAGAAAAGGGGGGGGTACCTTTGCAATGGAGAAATCTGGCAGACATCATCTTAACCAAGTGACATGATGAATGTTCAAAGTAACTCTGTATAAGCTCCCTGCAATTCTAACTGAATAAAAGTGGGCCAAGAAAAGAGATCCTCTACTGAGGGAAAGTCAGAGATGAGAATCCAGCCTGGGCTCTTCATCCCAGAGCAGGGAGGCCAAGCAACAGAGAGAAGAAACGTAAGAGAAGGATAAATGTCTAAATGCCCCAAGACCCTAGAATTCTGGCTCTCCAGACCTTCCTAGACTATGAATCTATTTAGTACAAAATGAGGATATATTTTTTTAAATTAACAATCTTTATTTAAATAGGGGGAACTTGTGTGATTTATGTAAATTTGTGTAGCTTTAGAAAATTCTACAATTAGTCCTTTAGTGAATTGGCCTAGTACCCTTAGTTGACCAGACACCTACCCTACCCAGAGGAGACAAAGCCTAATAAGGTCTAATCCTTGAGTCAAGGAAGAATTCCCCGTCAAGTTTCCCTGCTTACCCAGAGGAGTTTCCCTGGTCACAGAAAACTGATGATGGTCAGGGACTTGGAGACCAGTAATGCCTCTAGCTATGTCTGTATCCCTGCCTGTCAAATTTTCCGCTGTTTCACTGTACTGTAGCACAGTGTCTTGTACATACTAGGAACTCAAACTCCATTTGAATAAGTAAATGAATAAATCCCAAGATTAAAAAGCAGAAGACTGGAACAGCTAGAAAAGCATGGAAGAAAAGAAAAGGGCAAAAGAGGAACAGAAAGCTATAGCAAGGTGGCAAAGAAAAAGCTACTGCAGCAGAAAACAATGGCAAAGGGAGTAGAAGGAGAATTGAGCAGAAAAGAAAAGACAAACTGTACTGTTCATACACATAGCTTAAGGGAGTTAAGTATAATAATAGTTATGCCTAACTAATATATATTATACCTACATATAATACAAATTATACCCAACTCCCTTTTTATACCAGTATAATACAAATTATATCAACGTGAGTTCTAAAATCTTCTTTTGAAAAACAAGAGTTGATACCAAAATCAGACAGACATTACAAGAAAACAGAAATAATAGCCTTGACAAAATATTAACAAACCAAATCCAACAATATATAACAAAGGATAATACACCAGGACCAAGGAGTTTTATCCTAGAAATGCGAGAGTGGTTCAACATTTCAAAGTCACTCAATGTAATTCACCACATTAATAAAATTTTCAAAGACCATTTGGTCATCTCAATAGATGCAGAAAAAGCATTAGATAAAATTCAACATTCATTCATGATTAAAACGCTCACCAAATCAGGAATAGAAGGGTCCTTCCTCAACCTGATAAAGGACATCTATAAAAATATCTAACATCATACTTGATGATGAAATACTGATGCTTTCCCCCTGGGGATGGGAATGAGACTAAAATGTCCATTTTCACCACTCCTGTTAAACATGGTACTGAAATTACCCAGTCACTGCAATAAAGCAAGAATAAGAATAAAAGGCAAAAATTAATAATAATAATAAAAGGCATCCACATGGGAAACAATTATACTGAGTGAAATAATTTAGATAAAAAAAGAGTATAGTGTATGATTCCATTTCTATAAAATTCTATAAAATTCAAATTAATCTATAATGACAGAAAACATTTCAGTGGTTACTCAAGTAGTGGTCAGTGGGAAGGATTACAAAGGAGCACAGGAAAACTATTGGGGATGTATATATCAATCATCCTGATTATGGTGGTGTTTTCATAGGTATGTACACTGTACACCTGTATAAACTGCACACTTTATATATGTCTTATTGTCTGTCAATTATACCTCAATAAAGCTGACTAAAGGGAGTCATACCAAATTAATTTTTAAAAAGGTAAGAGTTATATACATGAGTTGTTTTTGAAGAGAATGTAGAGCCAAGATGTGTTAATTGAAAAAGTTGAATGTAGTTAAGGTTGCCAGATTTAGCAAATAAAAATATGACTCCCAGTTAAATTTGAATTTCAGATAAACAATGAATAAGTAGTATAAATTATGCTAAATATTGCATGCAACATATTTTTACTTAGGTGAAACTGCTGAACTGCTGTATTCTAAACAAAGGCTGCATGGGTAGTGTCTGGCAAAGTGCCTCATTCACAAGAGATGCTTAGAAAATTTTTTTGCTCTGAAAGCTGTTTGAAGGTAGGAACTGCATCCATCTTGCTCACCATTTTGTCCCCAGGACCTATTACAATGCCTGGTGCTCAATGAATATATGATTAAATGAATAGCTCCCTTTCATGCCACAGAAAATTGCAGGGTTGACCTCGTTACTCCAGCCCCTCCTTGTATCTATCTGGCTGATCAACTTCTTGGACAAGCCCCAGTTCTGATTTCTTTGCTTATCTCCCTCTTCATTGTTGTGTGTGTCTCAGGTTGCTGTTTTGTATTATTTTGTGTGTGATTGACCTATCCTTATCTATAATGCCTCTTGTTTTCTTGTTTCCCCTTTGGAATCTGAGTGATTGTTCCAAAACTGAAAGTCTGAAACACAGTAGCTAGGTTTGCTTATGAAATATTGGGGTATGTTCCCTAAAGAGCTAAGGAAATTTGGAATGAGGCTCAGTTTTGGGGAGAAGACCAGAATAAAAGGGAATCTTTATACACTGGTGGTGGGAATGATTTTACACATTTTGGAATTTTATTATCTCTCCTATAAATACTTGAAGTACAAAAATGAATCCAAACTCTAAAGGCATTAATTTCTTCCATAAAATTAAAAACTTAATCTGACATTCTTCTCTGTAGTTTACTCCTACAAATAAGTGGAAATTGTAGAAGTTATGTACAGTGAGAGAAGGGTGGTGTGGAGAAAATGTCTTGTGCTTAGAAGATTTTACAACTGTAAGGAATATTAGGAATAATTAAGAAGATATATATTTAGTATAACTACTTCCTTATTTTGCGACCCAGACACTCTCCCAATTTCACACAGTGAACACATGACTGGAGTGAGTGAAAAAATACCACTCAATAAAACTTAGGTCTCCTTCAGACTTTTATCTTTGTAACCCTGTTTCCCTAGCTCTTAACAGTCAGGACGGTGTGTGTGTGTGGGGGGGGGGGTCGGGGGTAAGTTGTGGGGTGGGATATGAATAAAATCAAGCACATTGTGCTAAAATCATACCTGCTACTCTCTTTGACATGCTGAATGTTGTCCCTGGGTGAACATCAAAGGTACCCTTTCTAGTACCCCTTCATTGGTGTGTCCTCACCTGATTCACTCTTCTTATAAGGTTATATTTTCAACTTGGGGAAAAATATATTAAGTACAGGGTATTGTGGTTTTGAGATACTTTAGGCCACTGGTTCCTTTCTATGCAAAAAGAAATTTTAGGAAGTGGAAAGGAGGAAGGTGGCAGAGATTTCTAAGTGAACCGAATACCTGCCCCTGGTTTTTTCTGTAGATGCAAATGTCTTGGTTTTATGCTGTTTATGAGGATGGTATAAACTAAATGCTTGCGTAAAAGCGCATTTACTTTGGAGAAGGAGAAAAGGTATGAAGAGAGGGAATATCACGTTTTGTAAACAGGAAAAAAATTGTAAGAAGCCATCAAATATTAATATTTTCCTATAGGGGCGATTAGAAAAAAAAGCGAATCCTCTTATCAATTCCCAGAACAAATGAATTTTTAAAAATGCAGCCAAATAATCAGAGGTACTTACCCCTCTCCTAGGGGAAGATGAGGTCTTATGGTAGCGAGTACCAGGCACAGTGTTTGGAGAGTGCCGGCTGAGAAATGGTACAATTATGGGAAACGTTAGCATTTACTTTTATTGGCACAGTGACGCAAGAATTGTCACTGCAGCCTTTGCTTTGCGTCCGTCCAGACGTGGCAACTCCGCCTGCGGCAGGTGGAGAAGCTGGCCGGGGAGGGAGAGGGGAGCTGGGACGCAGTGTGCAGTCTAAGCTCTCAGGGGTCTGTCCCGCCTCTGAGGCTGCATTGCAGTGGGCTGTGAGAGGCTCGTGCGTACCAAAGCTCAGGGCCCCTTCCGTAGCAGGAGAGATTCGAAGGACACTGAGGAACATGATCTCATTGAAGACATGTGATTACGAGGTGCTCAGGGCCCAGCAACCCGCCGATCGCGGCGGGGAGGCGGACTGCTGAGAACAGCGCGGCAAGCGGGCGCGATGTTTCCTCCCGGCCGGCAGGGGCCGCTCTCGCCCGCCGCTGGGCCCCGTAGCCCCGCCCCCCGGCGAGGACGCCGGCCGCGCGCGTGCGCGCTGTCTCGGCGCAGCCCGTCCGCGAGCCCGAGCGAGTGGGAGGTGGCAGGCCTCGGACTCCGGCCTTCTCCGCTGGCGGATCCGGCGCGACGTCTCCAGTCATGAACCGGTTTGGTACCCGGTTAGTGGGCGCCGCGGCGACCCCGTCGCCGCCGCCGAAAGCCCGTAGTAACGAAAACCTGGACAAAATCGATATGTCTCTGGGTGAGGGAGCCGAGTTGGACGGAGTTGGGGGTGGGGGGAGGGGGCGGGTGCAACCACGGGCCGCGCTGTGTGGGGGGAAGGGGCGGTTGGCCACAGTTGTAGATGGAGTTTTCTCGCGGGTGGGCGGGACCAAGGGGCAGCCCCAGGGGACGGGCGGGGGTCGAGCCCGAGGACTGGGCGTCCCCTTCGTCCGGGTTGTGTCTAAGGGGAGCGGCGAGGGCGGGGGGCTGCGGGCGCGGAGGCTCGGAGGTGGAGGGGTGCGCAGCCTCTGTCCCCCCACCCCCCGAGGGGCGCCACCACCCGCGCGGGTCCCCGGCTCTTTGTGAGGGAATCTCCTCGGATTTCGCCTCGAGCGTGTTCGCTGTGGGCGTTATCCGGGGAGAAAAGGGAATGGTCCCGCCGTGACGCCCTCTCTGAGGAAGGCCGGGAGAGCCCGCCGGCGTCTGCGTCGTGGTCGGCATCAGTGCTCCCAGAGGGGGCTCGTGGGGCGTTTTCCGTGCCCAGGCCTAGCCCTGGCGCCGAACGAGAAGTGTGACGCCCCCCCCCGCAACGCCCCCTCGGAGTCGGCATTCCTGAGGTGCGCCAGACCTCGGGGCCACCCCGGGGCCCCGACCCCGGGCGTTTGTCAGACAATGTCGTCAGGCAGGGCTCCATCAGATGGTGCTTCATTAGGCGGTGCCTAGAAAAGCGTAGTCTTCTTTCCAAGGCCTCCCAGTGAGCTACTTAGGGGAGGGGGGGAAAAAGGCAGCAGCAGAAGCAGCAGCAAAAAACAAGGGAAAGATGCCCAAGGATTGATGCGAAGCCGGATAAAGCATGGGATCTAGCACGGTTAAGAGGGGCGTGGGTTTCGGTGGTGGTTATGTAAAATGCCGGAGGATCGGCGATTCAATTAAAAATTGAGACCCATCGTTCCTGAGGTACGAGTCTCTGGCTCAGCTCGTTTAAAAGGATTTCCATTTTTGTCGGGATTCGGCTTATGTTATTAGATGTAGTTATCTCTGCCTGTTCTTTCTGTGGACTACGCTCTGGGGGTTATTGTGAAGTAGCGAGCCAGTAGATACAGAGGCGTAACTTTTCTGGGAGCGGTTACTTTTCTTACGCTGTGGATTATCTTCAGAGTTTTTAGTAAGAAGTCGAGAACTCTTGGTTTCAGTGATTGCCACAAGTCAACCCAATGTGTGAATTAAGTCATTAGAAATAATAGATTTGGCCTCAAGTCTTGTCTTACTGCTGGTCTGTAGTGAACTCTAAGAAATGAGAAATCTTTTGAGCTAAGGCCAAGAAAAAATATAATAACGAATATTTATTGAGTGCTTACTACCTGTCAGGCACGGGACTAAGCATTTTATGTGTCTTAACTAAGTTTATGCTCATAATAACTGTGAGGTATGTGCTACTAATGATGAAGAGTGTGTAATCCAGAACTGCAGTCTCAATTCAAATCCCGTTTCTGCCACTTAATAGCAGTGTGATCATGGGCAAATTACTTACTTCTCAGTGCTTCATCTATAAAAAGTTGATAAAAATAGGCTTATCTAGCAAAGAAGTTGCTGTAAATACTAAATGAGTTGAGGCACATATAAACTGCTTAGAACAGTACCTGGTATACAGCACTATATTTACATGTACACCTACATTATATAAACCATTGTTGTTCCCATTTTATAATACTCGAGGCATAGAGAGATTAATAATTTGTGCAAAGTCATACAACTAGTTAAGTGGCAGAGCAAGGATTTTGGTGTGCCTCTAGAGCTCTAAGCTATAGATATTACAGGAAGTATTAAGCAAGTATTTTCAGAACCAATACATTTCTTAAGTTTCCAGGGTTTGTATGTATTTTGTTTGGTGATTAGGATGTTCAAGTGAAGAAAACTGAGGGATAATTCTCTTTGAAGGTAGAAATGAAGTGCTGTAGATAGCTAAGTAAAATAGAGCTCAGTCTCTTCTTTCCTCCAGGAACATAAACTTAGGTATAGAGCATCCAGCAGGCATAGATCACTTGCCCCTTCCTCTCCATTTTCTACCTTTGAATAAACTTCAGTAGCTATATCTCAGTTTTAGCAATGATTTTATTTTTCACCCTTCAGTGTTATGTCAGGTGCCTTTTTGTTTTTAGTGAGAACTTTACAGAGATGGGGTGAAGAGATACCTACTTTAGACAACTGATATGCTTTGTGGATATTTCATTTCATCACGTCTATAGAGTTTTATAATCTATTTTTTATTTGATTCTGCTAGGATTATATGAATAGTCATGTAGATTATCTACCAAGATTACCAATAGCTGGCCTCATTTCTTACTTTGAAAATGGGTATTATAATACTTATTAATAGAATTAATAGAATTAAATGACTACATGTCAGAACAATGTCTGTTACTACACAATTACTACTGTTAATATTATTAGTACAGTGTATTAGAAGCCCTGGTGTTATGGAAGAAACTTTTTTATTAAAGTAGCTCATCATAATGGATTTTTTTCCCTTCTGATACCTACCCATCTACGCCTTGAGTAGGAGAAAGCCATTCTCTTCTTTCAGATTGAAAGAATCCTCTCTGCCATAGTAGCTCATTTAACTTGAGGATTTAGATAATAAAATGTTTAAATATAAAACATTTCTATTTGATACTTTTTGCTACTGTTAATTTTTAGTTATGTCGAAACTCTATAATCTACTTAAAATTAATCTGATTAGTCAAAATTGTACTCTTGCCCCCCCTTCTTTTTTTTAATGGTCCCCAGACTATATTGATTTTGTGTGTGGGTAGGTGGGTGTGTAATCTCATAGCTCTTAGATATTAGTCTTCTGGTGAAGAATACCACCTTGTTAAAGAAAAATAGTGTTTCAAAAGTAGTGTCTAACATTTTTTCCTGCTCACTGAGTGTTTAACAGGCTCATGTATCTGATTTTAATGAAACCTTATTTTAAAAAAAACCCAGCGTCTTTAACTTTGATAAGCTCTTTTGTAGTTTAAGGACTGATTTCAAGAAGATAAGTACTTTGGGGGAGATTGAGTTATTTTATATAAATATTTGTTCAAATGTGATTAAGAGCCTTAAAGATTACAGATAGGTGAGGGCATCCCTATAATCTTTTCATTTTTGACTTCGGAAAAGACTAATTATATTGATATAGTTGGTAGATTATTTGTGTGTAGAGCAGTTTGGAGAAAAAAATCACTGTGGTTATGTAGTTTCATCAAGTTTTATTAAGAAATTGTTGACCACATTCAGTTTCTTTGGTTTATTTGTTTTGTTTCCAATCATCAGAATTAACATTGGAGTTGGGACTGTGGAGAAATTGTTTGGCCATTCCTTTAAGGAATAATTTTGGCCTCTAGAATCTTTTAAAGAATTTATTAAAGTATAGTTGGCATACAATATTATATTAGTTATAGGTGTACAACAGTGATTCAGCATTTATATACCTTACGATGTGATCATGATAAGTCTGTTAACACATCTACAGCATGCATAGTTATTACAATATTACTAACTCAATATTTCCTGTTTTGTCACCTCCTTTTAACACATGTAAATAAGAATCGAGATAATTTTGTTTCCTGTTCTTCACATTGTTCTGTTGTGTTATTAGAACAGTATGATACTTGTGGATTACTTTGGGACACTTTTTGAATTTTTGGAAATAATGAAGCTTAGAGCAATGTAGAAAGAAAAATAAGGTAACCCTGAATTACTCTGCTAGAGAAGCAGAAACCAATCGTATTTTCTTTTTGTACTATATCTTTATTATGATGCTTGTTTAATTTTGAGAACAGGGACCATATGTTACTTTGGTCTCTGTTACAGCACAGACTGCCATTAATGTTCATTTCACATAGTATATGCTTAATAAATATTTGCTGAATTGAGATGAACTTAGAAATTTAATCTTTTAATTGAATGATTTGTTTTTTGACTTCCTGTGGTTTTATTGAAAGGTGGTCATCTTTAAAAACTGGAAATTTCTGTGGTTATTTCTTTGATTATTAGTAATTTTTGTAAATAGGCTTTCACTTATTTACATTTATCAGGAGAAAAAAGAAATACTATGGATAACAGAAATTTTCATTAATTGGTGCGTCTGCCTTGTGCTGTTGATTTGAACTTTTCCTGCAAAACCTTTCTTTAGTGGTCCAAGTGTATCGGCTGATTTGAGCTTTTATCTCTTTATTCTCTTGTAGAAGTGCTTTCAAAGTAGAAATTAGGAGCATGGAAATCTATAAACTAGAAATTAAGACTGAGTAATTGAGTCATTAAGTTAAAATGAAAATAATCACATTTTCTCTGTCACAGATGACATAATCAAATTGAATCGAAAGGAAGGAAAGAAGCAGAATTTTCCGCGACTAAATAGAAGACTCCAGCAAAATGGTGCCAGGCAATTCAGGATGAGAGTACGATGGGGAATTCAACAGAATTCTGGTAAGTTTTTCAAATAAGCATGAGAAGCTGTTATTTATGGGTTCACAGTATACTATCTTTAGTATATACTTAAAACATGGAGGAAGAATATGAGTACCCTTTGTGATTTGTATTTTCTCTAAAGCTTAAGTCTTAAAATCTGGTAAAAATTTAAGTTGCCCTAAATAATTGATAGCACTGTTTCTTATAAACATTAAGTATTTTTAAAGAAACTTCAGTATACAAATAGTCTAATGTGCATTTAAGTTATAAATTATGAACATGATATGTAAAGGTCTTACAAATCATGAGGTCTTACCTCCTTCCTGTTAGACTTTTTTTTTTTTTTCTTTTTTAGGTGAGGCAACCTTTGATTGACCTCACAGATTGCAAGGACCTTGTCAGCTTACAGTCCCTTATTTTTTTTTATTTTTTATGCCTACAGCATTTGGTCTTTCTAGATGGTCTCCCATCCAAGTACTAACCAGGCCCGACCCTGCTTAGCTTCCAAGATCAGATGGGATCGGGCTTGTTCCGGGTGGCATGGCCGTAGACAGATGTTTCTTTAACAGTGTGTGTGATGGATGACTATATAATTCCAGCTTGAATATATCGAATATATTTCATGAAGGAGCATACCACCTCACAAGACAACTTATTCCATTATTGGAGACAGCTCTGTTCACTAGAACATTCTCTTGATTTGAATTTGAATAAATTATGCCTACCTATTAATTTTACAGAATTATATGAAACAGTCTCCCTTTTCTATATGAAAACCTTTTAAATATGTGGAAACTACTATTCTGCAAAGAAAATGATTTGCACACTCTATCTTATTCAGGCTCTTTAGGATTTATTAAATTGTCCAAAGGTGACATTAAGAATTAAATGCTTTAGATGTGATCTGATGATTTTGGAACTCGCTTATAAAGGTATTTTTGGTAATCTGGAAGTTTATTTATATAACTGTCTTGTTCCAAAATGGATTTAAGGCAGTAGCTGAATGTTTAATTATATATGACTCATTAACTTTTTTAGCAGTCATATCAACATTTTAGAATAAATTCAAAATTTTAAAATTCTAGAACTTTTTACACATGAAAACATGTTTGATAAACTAGTTCCTAAGTTGATTCTTACCCTATATGTTGAAAAACATAAAAAAATTCAGTGGGTCAACATAGTTAGTTCTTTGATTAACAGCTAATATGCCAACATATTCCCAAATTGTGTGTGTGTGTGTTTTTAAGATTTCTTATAAATGTTATGCATCATTACATATTTTATATACAATTTGTTTTAAAATAATCTTACTTAGAGTTCCTAGAAGCCAGAAATATATTTATTTATGCTAACCATATTAAATACTCAATAAATGCTCTGAACTGACCAGGTTCTCTATGTACATAAAGATGTAGTCTTTTACTTTAAGGAATCTCTAGTAATAGAGGTAATATAGAAAACATAGGATTGAGAAATGTCTTAAGAGAAATTCTGATGTAGGACTTTAGGTAGGGTTAAGATAGAACTTGGTGCTTGTATGTTCTCCACTTACATGTGAGAGGGCCTAAAATAGAACAGCTGCTGCTGTCAGTGAATGTGCAGATAAATATGGGATTGTCTTAAGCTCTGATTGGTTAGGGAAAGTCTGGATTTCCACATTGTAGTGTCAGTTAAGGTGTTAGTTTGAGGTAAGAGCATAAGTAAGACAGAGAACCCTTGGTAGATACTCAATAAATTTTTGATGACTGAACAAATAACTGAGTAATCTTCCTAATTCTGTGCCCAAAATATAATTTAGTTACTCAGTAAATGACCTTCAGTGTTGGAATACTACATAGCAGTGGTTTTCAAAGTGTTGGCCAGGGACCCTGGGGAATCCCCAAGACTCAAAGGGTCCATAAGGTCAAAAGTATTTTTATAATAATACTAATATAACTATCTGAGGTAAGCCAGACACTAAAGAGATTTGCGAAAATGCAAAACAATGCTATTCTCATAAGTATTTTATTTTGGAGAAATAATTGTTATTTTTTTACACTAAAAATGTTATTTGCCCTACATGTAGTAGTTTATTATTGTTTTAATGAAATAATAACTTTAAAATGTCTTCATTTTAACTTGGTAAGAATCAGTAAACATAAACCCACAGAAATAAAACCTCTGGGGTTTAAGAGTATAAAGAGGTCCTAAGACCAAAAAGTTTGAGAGTACTGTTTCTTTTAGAGGTACAGGAGACAGGGAATAGTTGTATGTTGCACTGGAAAGGAGTCAGTAATATGATTGCATTGCATACACTCTGTGATATGATATTTCTCAGAAAACCCTTCATATCTTAATGTAAGTGATCAGACTATAGAAATTACTGAGGCAATTGGATATGAGTGTGAAAGAAATTTATGAATGGATTGGGCTAAGGGTTCAAAGGAAAGATGAAAAACTCTTTTCTCTAGTTTTAGTGGTTCTCAACCTTGGTTGTGCCTGTGGAGCTTTATAAAATAGATGTGCTACATTTCTATCAAACCAGAAGTAGGGCCTAGGGATTTTTTTAAAGCTCAGTATGTGGTTCTGATGTTCAGCTAGTGTTAAACTGCTGCTGTAGTGGAGCTAAAAATGTGACAGGATCTTCATAGAGGCAGTAGTTGAAGTAATGAGAATGAAGGTGCCCTGGAAAGAAAAGAAAGGACTTTCTAGAGGTGCTAAATGGATAAAAACTAAGAAAAGACAATTGCATTAGATGGTGGCGCTAGTACCGCTTCTTCATAGCGCTTTTTAGAATATAAGGCAGTTATAGTGGGTAATGAGGGAGAGAATTGAGGCAGTATGTGTAGGTCTTTCTTAGTTTATGAAACATAACAATGAGAGTGAAAAATAGAATAATTTCTAAAACTGAGATATGGCTACTGAAGTTTATTCAAAAGTAGAAAGGGAGAGGAGGGGTCAGGGGTGACCTAAGTCTGCTAAAAGGTAGAGAAGAAGCCACTGATGAGAAATAAAACACAGTGGCAAGGTTAATGAGTATGAGAATTATGACTACAACTGTCAGAAATAGAAGGTACCCAGGGATAGAATTCTATCCCATATTTTTTCCTTTTAATCAATTTTATTTTTGTTAATAAGACTTTCTCATGAATCTTTCTCAGGTAAACTTAAAACTTTGGTATAACAATGGATTCTTACTCTCTTTAATCTTTTTCTTTGCTCCAACAATTCATTAATTCTTTGGAATATAGTACTTAAAAATTTTTTTGTTCCTCTTCTGGTCCTTTATCAAGTCATGTTTGAGTGTTATAATAACTTCTGAAATGGTCTCACTGCCTTCTCTGTCTTCCATTCAGTCTTAAGATATTGCTTCTAGACTGATGTAAGCTGATCACAAGTTCTGTGACCCCTTATTCCTTCTCAGGTGTAGTCTTTATCCCCACTTAAAGCTCTATTATTTGAGCCTACTCCATTCATTGACTTCTAACTCTTTCCCCAAGAATGTCTCTTCTCTCAGTATGCTATAGTTGATTATATCTTTGTTCTTGTCACTTCATGTCTATATTCCTATTCAAGTCTTGCCCAATTTGAAATACATAGCTTGGAGCCCACTTTTTCTATAATAGTTTTTCTCTTTGGAACTGTATCATAGATTATATTATACCTTTTATTATTCTTTAATTTTTATATAATAGGAAAAATTTAGTTTTTGGAGCCACACTAACTTGCACTTAGATCATAGCTCTTCCATTTGATTTCTGGGTAGTTACTGTTCTTTGCCTCACTTTGTTCACCTGCAGAAATTGAGATGGTAGCATCAACCTCATCAAGTTTCTTTTAGGTGCAAGTATTTAGCACAATGCTTAGCACAGTGAATGGTAACTGCTTCATTTAATACAAATAAAAATAGCAAATAGTTGTAGATTTAATTTGAATATATAGGTTCCCCCAACATGCTTAATCTTGATTTGGTTGCAGTTATAGAAGAAAATCATCCATAGAGCAGCAATAACTTAATTTAATTTTTTTTTTTTTTAAGGCAAGGCAACCCTTGGTTGACCTCACAGATTGCAAAGACCTTGTCAGTTTACAATCCAGGTCTTCCTAGGTGGTATCCCATTCAAGTACTAACCAGGCCCAACCCTCCTTAGCTTCTGAGATCAGGCGGGATAGGGCTTGTTCAGAGTGGCATGGCCATAGACACAATATCTCGATTTTTAAAATCGTATCTTTATTGCTTTTTTAAAAAAAAATTTAAAGGTAGTAAAATCAGTACCTTTAGTGCTGAGGCAGAGCACCCAAGAAAGGAACAGATCCGGAAGAACTCCCCACCAACTAACTGAGTTACCATGCTGGTAGAAGCCATCTGTGGTGGGGGATGCAGCTTAATTCACTGGAGGGCGAGAAGAGCCAGACCTTAATGATACCTAGGTCTAGATCTAGACAGAAACCTAAGAATCCAAAACTTAAGGCATTATTTACTTTCAAATTTTGTGCTCTAGCTGCCTCTCTTGCCTCACTAGTTTCAGGTTGTGGGGGAGTGGTAATGAATGCCATTGGGTGTCCTATATGCCACAAGGAACAAGTCTTGGGGTACACACTGGAACCTGAAAGAAGAGCCCCTTCTTCCTCTAGAGTCCCTCTAGTGCCCTCTACTGACAAGCTTTCCTGGTGCCAGCTGGTAAGAAAAATGTTCTAGTAACCAAAGCAGGGCAGTAAAGAGTGAATTGGGGGCTGAAAGGCAGTAAATTGGTAACTGATTCAACCATCATAATGTAACAGGTTTTCCTGGCTGTCTTGTCGAACTCATCTCAAAATAGGTACACCACACAAAAGCATTCTGGAATTAGGTAAGTCTGTGAATGACATCAACTATTATCCCTCATAGATTTTTCATATACATTAGTCCTAAGGAATTTTACAATGAAGAAAACTTTGAACTTTAGTTTCATCACACAACTTTTCTGTTGGAAGACTTGTTACTATATTCCAGTGTGTAGTATTATAGAGGATACCATTCTAAAGACAGTCCTCTCAAAATTAGAATTAATATTAAGAATGCCCAGTATCACAGTTGCTTAGCATGGTTCTCAGGAATTTCTGACTATTGCATTAAGAAATAAAAAATATGAGGTGATTTTTGGAAGGAAGAAGATGATCATTTGTGGGTGATAAAATCATCACTCAAGTCCCAAGAAAATAATTCAAAAGACTATTGGAACTAATGAGTGAGTTCAGTGGGATGGCTGATTAAAAAGTATTAATTAAAATCTTAGTAGTTTTCTGTAATCCCAGAAATGACAATATGAAAATTATTAGAAATGGGATCTTTTGTGACTTATTGACAACAAAATGTAAAAAATACTAGTAATAAGATTAATAAGAAATGTGTAGGACCTATGAGAGGAAAAGCTTAAAACCTAACTGAGCCAATTTAGGAGCAAAAGAAGACTTGAATAAGTGGAAAGATACCATGTTCCTGAATATTGTAAAGTTGTCAATTCTCGAAAAATTGATTATAAATTTAATGTAATTCTTCTATTAAAGCTTCAGTTAGAACTTTACCCTAGAAAACTGACTTATGAACATGACAGTTCATGAATAGAAGAACACAGGCAGGCAGAAACACATGGAAAAATGTTCATTCTCACTAGTAAACTACCAAATAGGACAGTAAGATTTTTTAAATATCAAGTGATATAGATTAATTAGAATAATAATCAGAGTTGTCAGTGATATGGAAAAAGTGACATCTTTATGTTTCTGGGAATTTAAAAATGAAGACATTCTGGAAGAGATTTTTACAATGTAAATTAGAATCCCTAAAAATTTGCTTTACTTTTTGAAATAGCGTTTCAGCCTCTGGAAATTTATATCTCAAGGAAGTAATCATGAATGTGTATGAAAGTGTGACCTGTAATGTTATTGCAATGTAGTTTATAATAGTGTAACATTAGAAGTAACAAGCAATTAGTATGAAGTTGGTAGGAATTGAGTATGGCACATTAAAAAAATACAACAAAAGAATATTAAATATTAAAAAAATACAAAAGAATATTAAATACCTGGGTAATAGTCACTACATGGTGTTAATATAGACTATAAAATAGTATATAGAGTATGAAAGATAGATTGAATCAGTCTATCTTTTAGGCACTTGGTGTACTACAGAATTGTGATTTACCTCATGTGGTAGTCTTTGGAGTTGTTTAAAAATAGTTGACACTAAAAGTGTAAACTTTTTAAATGTACATATACAAGTAAAAGAAAAAACTAGAAAGACATAGAACGTTAGTAGTGCTTATCTCTAGGAAGTGAAATAGGGAGTGACTTTTATTTTCTAATTTGTACTTTATACTTTTTGTTTCTAAGATTTCTGCAGTGAGCCCATTATTTCAAAATTAGAAGAAAGTATTTAGGTAAAATACATAATGAAAAAGCAAGGTCAATAGTGTTACATGCCACAAAGATTAAAATATGTCCATTAGAACTCACTGGGGACTTTAACAAAAGCAGTTTGAATACAGTAAAACTAAAAATGAAGAAGCAAGATTGCAATGTGATAAGTAAGTGGGAGATAAAGATAGAGATTCCACTCTAGATCAGCACCATCAGAAATAAAATGTGAGTTACATGTTAATAATATATTTTGTTTAACCTAATATATCCAAAATATCATTGCAACTTATAATAATATAAAGTTATTAATGAAATATTATACATTCTTTTGTTCATCTCATTTTGGACTAGTCATATTTCAAGTACTAGGTAATTACATGTGGTTAGTGGCTACCACATTGCACAAGGGAAGTTGAAGCTGTCTTGTTTGTTGACAGAGTAATGCCAAAGAGAGATGGTAGCTACAGGGGAAATGTGAAAATCTTCAGGTCCTTCACAGTCTGTTATTGCAACAGAACCATTTCCAGTGCAACTTATTGCCTCTTTAAAAATGAGATATTTTATATAATTAAAAATATATAAATAATAACAGTACTATAAGGAATATTGTATAAATCATAATAAATAAAAAATGAAACACCATTTACCTTGCTTAAAAATATCTTGTGACCTATGTGCTTCTCAGTTGCATTCTTAATTAGTCGGGTATCTTTTCTTCTTTTTTTTCCCCCGTCTCACAGGTTTTGGTAAAAATAGTCTGAGCCGTAGAGGAAGAGCAATGCCTGGAAAGAAACGTCCTTATGGAGTTATCACTGGCCTTGCTGCTAGGAAAGCAACTGGAATTCGAAAAGGAATTAGCCCTATGAATCGGCCACCTCTAAGTGACAAGGTAAGATGATGGCTTAATCCTGAGTCAGATACCCTTTTACTTTATTCATATTAATATCTCTGTGAATGACTTTGAGAGAGAGCATTTATTTGAATATTTTGATTATTTACGTAGTACTTTGGGGTTTATATGAAAAATTTAGTGATTAGATAAAAATCATTGTCATTCATGAACAGTATCTTAATTTCCATATTCTCAAATATAAAATTTTTAAACAAGTTCTTGACTTTCTCGTGTGTGTGGACAATTTTTAACAGGTTATTGAGATGTAACTCTATACCATAAAATTAATTTTTTAAACATTCAGTGAATTTTAGAAAATGTACTATTCAATTAATTTTAGAAAATTTAGTTACGTAATCATCAAAACAATCTAAATTTTAAATATTTCTATCACTCTGAGAAGAAATCTTATGTTCATTCGCAGTCATACTTCATCATCTGCCCCAGGCAACCACTAATCTGTTTTAGCTTTTCTATAAATTTGTTTTTTCTTTACATTTCATATAAATGGAATCTTACAATAATATGGGGACTGGCATTTGGCTATAATGTTTTGAAGTTCATCATATTGTAGCATTTATCAATACTGCATTCCTTTTTATTATGGAATAATAATATTTTGTTCATTCACCAGTTGATGGACATTTTGATTGTTTTCACTTTTTAGGTATCATAAATAATGTTGCTGTGAACATTCACCTGTAAATTTGTATAGATATAGGTTTTCCTTTCTCTTGAAATGATCACTATTCCCTGCTTGATATTTTTAATTAGTTACAATTATTTACCTACCATAAGTTAACTACTTTTTAAATGTTAACCAGTTTACTTACAGCTCAATGAGTAATTTTTGAATTGGCTAAAGCATTCCTTAAAATAATTTAACAAATGGGTTTTCATGTAGTATGTTTATTATGTCTGAACCACCAAGGAATTTAATGTTCTATTCTATTTTTTAATCCCTTTTGTTTCTCTGATTATGAAAGTAATACATGTAAAAAAAATTCAGGACATTTATTTGTTAAATTACCTTAAGCATACATATTCTGGTTAAGAACCACAACTGTTTTAGATATCTTTTCAGTTCTGCCACAACCCCAACAGATGTTCTTCCCTCTATAACTTCAGCACAGAACTTACTGCTTATTAGAAATTAGAAATTAATGAGATGGATACTGGAAGGGAGTTTGGGGTTAACTGCTAATTACTTGCGCCAGTAAAAATTTTAAGTTATCACATGTGGTAGTTGTTTGAAAAGAGTGAAAATTGAAATTATTAAATTACAGATTGCTAAGAATGTACTGAATAAGATCTATTTATTCAAAGTTTAAATGATTTTGGCAAAGACATGGTTTGAAAGTTGCTGTTTCTTTTGAAAACTCTTTCTTCAACCTGAATACAGATTAATAGTCTGATTAGGTTACAATACAGTAATTGCAAAGCTAATTATTTTCCAGCCATTTAGGAAAATTCTGTTTAAATATAACTCATATCATTCTTTTCTGTTCATTGAACAAGGTACCTAAAAAACTTAATTGGCCTTGAATTGCTATATGTCTTTTGAAATTTTGCACTTAAAAAATAGTTCCGACCACAGTTTGATTGTCTGTTACTTTATCTCTTCCTTAGTTTATATAAATCAGTGAAATTTTATTTCAGTAAAAATATATGTTTTCTTGCCTATGAAGTGAATGACTAAGTGGGAAAGATAGCATACTCATTTATATTACTAGTAAATGTACTAAGAGGAGAATGGTTATCTCTAAGAACGAATTTTTTCTTTTTGATTAGAGTCAACTTAAAATACCTATCATGTAAAAGTTGTGTCTAAGTTATTCAGGGGGTTCTTCTACTGGAATATAGAACTTTGTCAGTGTCAGTTCTGTAACTTTCCCTTTTAGATTCAGAATTTTCCAAAACTGGGGGTATGTTATGCTCTATAGAACTTTTAACTTGACTCTGATAATATGAAATCATTTAGTACTTCTGTGAACTTAAAAAAAAATGTTGTTGCTGTATATACAGAGACATCGTTTTCTTCTAATGGGTAATTTTAAATATTTGTCTGATTTTGACAGTTAAAAATAAGCCTCAATTCCATTTAGCAATAAAAAAGGAATAAATGTTAATACATAAGACAGCAAGGATATATCTCAAAACATACTGAACAAAAGAAATCAAACACAAGACTATGTACTGCTTGATTCCATTTATAGTAAGTTCTCACTTAATGTGGATAGATTTTACAACGTAAGCAATAGAATGTATAATGAAACCAATTTTACCATAGGCTAATCGATTTAAAGAGGATTTTTTAAAAAGTCTTTAAAAATTATTTAAATATAGTTGATAAACTATTGTATTAGTTAAGAGTTAGGTTCTGATGGTGTCTCATCAACACTATGGCAAAGCAACATTAAACAACATTATTCTCGGACTTGTATTTGAAATTGTAGAAAATGCAAAGCTAGTAACAGATTAGTCATTGCCTAATGACTAGGAGTCAGGTAAAGGAAGGGAATTGACTGCAGAGGATAATTAAATTATTGTTGTATATAAATAATAGTGTAATAAAATTAACATGAAAAACAAATACCTTAATTTCTTTCCATCAAGGAATAATTTTTTTGTATCAAAACTATTGTGAAAAGAACATTGTTGGGGTTTGGTCTGAATCAATGTTTCTTAAATAGCTATTCTTTTGGATCTAAAATAAATACTTGTTCCTCTCAAAAAAATTTGTGATAGAAAAAGGTATACTTTTTAAAACACATTAATACATATATGCAAAACTTAGACCTATAGAACACAAATTCATCAGATATTAATGGATTGTTATAGTTTCAGTCCATGTATTTATCATTTAACCGATGTTCACTGAGTACTCATTGTGTGCTAAATGCAAGGGATTTTGCAGTAATTCAACAAAAAATTCCTGTCTTTGTGGAAAACTCAGATAAATGTTAAGTAAGTTATCATACAAATAACTATATGATTATAATATGGCAGGTTCTTTGGAGAAGAATAACTTGTGACAAAAGCATCATAGAAGGATCTTTCACGTTTACTTATAAAAGGGTCCTATGTGTTATTATTAAAGATAAAAAACAAAATTTGAAGAAATAGGTTATTAGTCTGATTTCATAGAATTTTTCTTATATTCTTGGTAATTTTTAATCCCTGTTCTTACGTTTTTTTATTTTCAAAAGTTCAGTAAAATTACTTTTATAATTTTTGTGGTTTTTAGTCTGTCAATATTAATGAAGTGCTTTATATATACCTAAAATATAAGGGAATCCAGATTAAGGTATGATCCATATTGTCAAGGACTTTTGAAAAGCCTTTGTAGAAAATATGGAAGCCTGAATTAGGGTTTAATAATGGATTGAGTTTATATTTGGAGGGAGAAAAAGTGGACATTTCATATGTTTGTTTTCTATGATATTGAGTTTTCTTGATTCCTTTTATTCTCTGTGACCATTTCCAGGCTTCTTCGCTAATTACAACCTCCTTGTTTTTTCCCCCTCACATTTGTTTTGGAGCTTGGCCTTATTATCTCATTACTTGATATCAAAAACTATGTTTTTATAAATGATTCCTTAATTTACATCTCTGATTCTTCTCTTGAGCTCCAGATCCATGTTCCCTGTCACCCCTGCATCTCCCAGAGCACCTCAAACTGAACATATCCACAGTAGAAAAGCTTTATTTTTCTGTCCAAATTCTCCTTTTGTTGCAAATATTTTAAAGCTTTTCTCTCTAACCTGCACATCTAAGCTGCGATCAGTCTCTGTCCATTCTTCCTCAAAAATATTTATTGCAATAGGATTTATAGCAAAGAAAACAATTAGATTAATGCAGTTTTTCTCCTTCTGAAAGAATATAGAACGATATTTTCCAGCATTAAGAAGGAAGGCAAACCTTCTGAGACAAAATGAAGCCCAGAGAAAACCAGTTGCTGTTCTTAAGAGACCTAACCAGCTTAATAGAAAGTAAGTGCTCAAATGTAAGATAATAATATGTTATCCTACATAAAAATACACTTCTTGCCTAAGTGTTCAAAAGAATGGGTTTTCAGTGATTCTTATAGTTATCTCGTCATTTTCAAGACAGGTATCAGATGATCAGATCATCCAGTATGGAAGCATTTACAAATAACTTTTCTTATTTCTTAGGCCCAACATTATCGATGAATTTAATTATAAAAATTTTTTGAAAGCATCACTCTGCTTCTTTATCTCTCTTGACATAAAATAAAATTGTAAAAGGTAATTGTTTTGGTAAAAACAGTTCAGCCAGAATTATTCAAAATTGGGAATTCTGAAAGCTGAATGCATTGTTTAGTCTCAAAGGCTCTTAATAGAACAATGAAATTTGTGGAAAAAGCAGACTAGAAAACATCTTGTATGGGTGCTCTTCAAATTGAGATTATTTTAATTTAAAGCCGTAACAAAAACTTAAAAATTAATACCTATTATTATGGCATTCTGTTCTCTTTAAGGATAAAGTGGGCAAAAAGGAAGTTGACAAGATGCAAAGTTGCCTTTTTATTTCAGTTTCAAGTACTGCTTATTTATCTCATATAGAAGATAATTCAAAACAAACCAAAAACCCTGAAATGAAGTCTTTGTATTAAAGGAATGGCTGGAATTGCAGTTTTACTTAACTGTCATTACTTTTTCTTTTGGGAATCATTTAGTAGTACCTTTTAGAAAACAGGAACTTCCTGAATAAGAACTTGTCAATTATGTGAGTCATTCGTTAATGAGCCCATGTTAATTGGGCTAGCTAAGGACATTTTGTATTTGAGTATAAGAGTAGTGGTAAAATTAGGCAACATGTTAAGCATTTATAAAAATAAATGAGTAGATGTGTAAAAAATTTGTTTTCTCACATTTTATTAACCTTGTATAGAAACTGGAAAGGAATTGGTAAAAATTAAGCATAATTAAGAATACATTGTTCTGTGTGTGAAGGAGCAAGCAGTAGAAGAGATATTTTCTTTGTGATTTATATATAAAGGTTTCCAAAAGGAAAGGAAAACTGGAAAAGATGTTATTTTTCAAGATGTTTTTTATTTTTGGTTTTTAGCCATTTGACTAGGTGCAGCAGATGTGTTATAATAATTCTGTAAATAAATCTGTACTTATGTCTTTTGCCAAATTTAAAAAATAGCATTAAAAATGTTTTTTAATGTCTTCAGAAGAGATCTTACATGTTTGGAATATTAGAGAGTTGAATATCTCTAAGATAAATTAGTTCAGAATTAACCAGGTTGTTACATAATAGAGTGAGATATTTGTAAATCAAGTCTCCATAGCTTGGTATAAATAAGGAAATAATTCAGTTTTTATGTTTAGTGTACCTCAAATTTTCAGCCTGTGAAATTATTTTTGCTTATTTTTTTCTTTGAAAGTTGTTAAGTGGCTGAGACAATTTGTGTATATGTTTTTGTTGCAGAAATAACATTTCAGCCAATTACACGAGGAGTGGAAATAAATTAAATCATCAGAAAGATACTCGTCAAGCAACTTTTCTTTTCAGAAGAGGCCTGAAGGTATAAAAAACTTGTGGTGGTGTCTTCTTTTACCCAAAGGATCCTGAACATCCACTTTTTGTAATCCTCAAACGATAGGAATGGCCTATGGTTGAGGTAGGGTTTGGGTTATGGAGAACACAACGTTAGATTAGCTATCCTCCCACACACCCCCGCCCACCCAATTCTCTCTTGTCTTCAGTAGCATCATCTTGTAAGAATTTAACATGTTGTTTGGAATAAACCTGTTTTTATTACTTGTTTGTGGTTGAGGAATGCCAACAAAGAGGTATTGCCAGAATAGGCACACGCCATTCATGCTTTCCTACACATAACACACTGGGTTATAAAGTTAGGAGGATAGCCCTTTGGGTTCAAATCCTGTTTGCTGTGAGATCTACTGCTTTTTTTCCCCTTTAGGTTCAGGCCCAGTTGAACACAGAACAACTGCTAGATGATGTAGTAGCAAAGAGAACTCGTCAGTAAGTTTCAATTTGTTTTTCAAGATGTCATTTCAAAACTCCCAGAATCCCAGTGACCCAAATTATTTTGTGTCTTAGTCCAAAAGAAATTAAATGAGACCCAAAGTAAATTAACCATTAGGTCTGAAATAAATAAATCCTTTTTTTACTATATTTTTCTCAAAAACTTTTGATATTTTTACATGAGTATTTGAACAATTTTAGCACCAAATACATTGTGTTATTGTTAATTTTTTCAATTGCCTAATCTATTTTAATGAAACAACTTTATTTTTTACAACTGCTATTATACAAATGAAACTATTGAGGGAATAAAGAGGGAAATCTAGTAGAGCTTTTAGAAATTTTGTAGACCTTTAAAACAATAGGATATTTTTTTTTCTTTTCACCTTTTTCCCCCTCTTATCCCTATAATGTTATTTTTTAAATTTTTTTTGTTGGAATTGCACTTCCCAAGTATGAGTTACAACATTATAATTTCATCAATATGATCAGGTTTTGAGATTTGACTATTTAAAAAATTATGGCTACTTTTTGGAAAACTAAACATACAAAATCCTCATCATGTTCCAGATATTGTGCCAGCTAAAATGGAGCATGATTTTGAGCAATCAGAGTGTAAGAAAAGAAACTTGATGCTGGCTGTATTCTTTTGCATAGAAGTAATGATATTGGAAACCATAAGGAAGAAAATGTTACAGCCTGTTTGCTTCTGCATGAATAATATTTACATAGTTGTAATAATATGAATGCTGTTTTGAAATTTGAGAATTAGCCTATTGAACAAAGCACAGAATTCTTAATTTGGTAACTGAAAATAATGTAAATGTCAGATTTTGACTAAGATAAATATAAAAGTGGAATTGACAAAAAGTGGGAAATACAAAAGTAGAAGAGGTAGAAAGCAGGAATAGAGGTGATACTATCCTATTATAAGAAGTGGAAGGGATGGTATCAAGAGACATTACTGAAAGAAAGGGATTTAAGTATTTAAAGTTATAGTGGAAGTAAAATAGTGATATAGCCATCATAAAATTTCGAATTAGGTAGGGAAACCAAAGGGTAGGTAGTGTAATGAGCTAAATCCTAATCATAGCAAGATATCATTACAGAAGCATCTTGTTTAGTGAACTGGAGGTAACTAGCCAGCAGTTAAAAACAGGAAAGGTTAAAAGTACTGCTGTTAGGGAGCAGAAAGGAAGAGAATAGTGGGGTGAAGGACTATTGCTTTCAT
Source organism: Cynopterus sphinx (assembly GCA_030015415.1). Taxonomy (NCBI): domain Eukaryota; kingdom Metazoa; phylum Chordata; class Mammalia; order Chiroptera; family Pteropodidae; genus Cynopterus; species Cynopterus sphinx. The sequence goes on from CM057380.1 coordinate 50,880,051, forward strand.
TAGAAGCCTTTCTGTATTGATTTTTAAAGAATGTTCATATATTTATCATACTGAAAAATATTTAATTAAGTGTCTAGTTCCTACATCCAAGATGCTGATTAATTACATATATCATGGTGGGCATGGGTACTTGTATTTCTTAAAGCTAAGAAAAAGTAATGGCTACTTTAGAATGTATTTTTTTTTTGTTACATACACTGTAGGATTTATAAACTTCCATTCTGATGAAGGTTTTGTATTTTTGAAACTAGATGGCGGACTTCTACCACAAATGGAGGAATTTTGACCGTATCCATTGATAACCCTGGAGCAGTGCAATGCCCATTGTAAGTGTTTTCTTTTATTTTGCAGAAATTATAACGTCTCAGTATATAAAATAATAGAAAGGTATTGGACTTCTCATAATATGATGTTCAAGTTAGGATAAACTGAGACAAGGATAACAATAATACTTGTGGTACAAAATAGAAATAGTATAAAGTTAAAAGCTCCCTTGACTCTTGTTCTATAGCCCTAAAATGATCACTTATACCAATTTCATATTTCTATTTTAAAAGTTTGGTGTATGTATAACAAATAATACATACATCTACTTTTTATGTATAATAATGAAAGTCCCCATAGCATTTTATCTCAAATGCCTTAATCTAGTTAACAATTCCATTATATGTATTGCATTATAAACTTTATGGGTTTATGGAGTTTTTGATCTATCCAGCCATTTAATGATTGAAAAGAATGTAAGATGGGTCTCTAAGACTTCAGAGGTTGCTCTATTTAAGTTGAAGATCAAAACGTGGAACTCATCGGTCATTCAAAATGGTTGAAAAGTTTATAGTTTTATCTTAAGGAAGTATTCTATGAGGGATTATAAATTTTAGTCTCTAGTCAGTTAAGAACTATGTACTTTTTTGTGGGAACACAAGTGAAATAGCCCTACATTTGAACATGTGTAAAAGTCAAGATATATATCAAATGATTTATTTTTTTTTCTTTTGATTAAGCTGGTCTAATTTCATTTAAATATTTCCTAATAGAACTCAGAAACCACGATTAACTCGTACTGCTGTGCCCTCATTTTTGACAAAACGGGAGCAGTCTGATGTAAAGAAAGTTCCTAAAGGTGTCCCCCTACAGTTTGACATAAATAGTGTTGGAAAACAGGTAAATTTTTTTCCATGTATTTCTTTGTGCCGTTCACGTAATATTTTAGTTAACAAAACAAATGTATAATGAATTAAATAGGGTGTCCTAAGTTCCTCAGCCCTAGGAATCCACTCATTTATCTAATTACTTTCTGTATAGACTTGTCTGTTTTGAACATGTCATATGAATGAAATCATACAATGCTATTTTGTGACTGGCATCTTTCTTGGCATAGTATTTTCAGAGTTCATCCATGGTGCACCAATATTTCATTTCTTTTTTATTGCTGAATAATGTTAATCATGGATGTACCCTATTAATTTATCAGTTGATGGACAGTTGTGTCGTTTTCATTCTTTGGCTATTGTGAATAGTGTTCCTCTGAACATTCATGTACAGGTTTTTGTGTGAGTTTATTTTTCATTTCTCCTTGGTAAACACTTGAGAATGGAATTGCTATGTCACATTGTGACTCTGTTTAATCTCTTGATGACTGTCAAACTGTTCATAGAAGTAACTGTGTACTATTTTATATTCCTACCAGCATGTATGAGGGTTCTCAATTTTTCCCACATTCTCACAAACAGTTATTATGTTATTTGATTGTAGCCATCCAAGTGTGTGGAAGTGAAAAATCACACTGTAGTTTTGACAGTTTTTGTGTTAAACTTGGATCTTGTGATCTTGCTAACATACACTGAACTACTTTTTGTAATTTTGTAGATTCCTTAGGATTTTCTATGTAAACAATCACGGCATTCTCAAATTCCTTTCCAATCTTCCATCCTTTTCTTTATTATAATTGCTAGAACCTTCAGTTCAATATTGAATAGAAGAGGTTAGAGCATGTATGCCTGCCTTGAGGGTATTTTTTTATATTCATAATTTGCTGAGAATTTTTATCATGAATGGGTATTGGATTTTGCTTTTTTTTTGTATCCATTGACAAAAAATATGTGGAATTGAAGACACAAAGTATGGACAGAAATTTGACCAAATTTAATATGTTTATTTTTATTTTATTGTTACTTTCCTTTCAGAAATGGTGAAGTATAATTTGAGTGTGCTTTCTGTTGTTAAACACCAGATTTTGATTTGAATTTTATTTTTTGAGATCACAGATATTCGAGAGCTTAGAAATTCAAGAAAATTTATTTAAAAATATTCACAAGACTAAATTATAAAAAATAATGCTTACTTTATCAAGCATCACTAGAGTTGGTGGCAGTGTTTTTACAGAGCCTAAAAATAATTTAGATAGAGAAATCTTTGGGTATATGACTTAAAGGCATAATAGTATATGTGTTTTATGTAGTATATAATGTAGGCATCATAGGGGTTAGGAGATAGAGATTCTGAGTCAGACTGCTTGGTTTAACTTCTGGAACTGGAAGTAGGCAAATTAACTTCTCTAAACATCACTAAAGTAACCTATTTCATATGGTTTTTGTTAGAATTAAACGAGTTCTTACACCAATATCCAGGAAATGTTAGCTATTATTACTATGAAGTACCATTATGTACCATCACATTGTTCCATGCAAATATGGCTTATAGTCAATTTGGTAATTTTTGTTTTGTTTTTTCTAGACAGGAATGACTTTGAATGAGCGGTTTGGGATCCTAAAGGAACAAAGAGCCACTCTCACGTTCAACAAAGGAGGAAGCCGCTTTGTAACCGTGGGATAGATCCCATGTCAAAGGGACTTTGGAGTGTTGACTCTGTTAAAACAGTTGAATTGCTTGAAGAGTTTGTCACAGAAATTCAAGAAACTTTATTTCAAAATATTTACAAGGCTAAATTACTCTTATTTTTATTTTCGAAGTTTCTTTCTTTCTTTTTTTTTTTAATGTGTATAAATAATGCCCTGAAAGAGTAACGGGGAATATACCTATCTGTTCTTAAAGAGTTCTTGGTTGGCCCAGACAGAACAATTCTCTATTAGATTTCATCGGTTCCTCATAGCAGAAAGAAGACAGAAGGATAGAAATTGATTATTTTTATGATAGTGGTATTTAGGATCTCATCTCCTTTGCCCATTTTTTACACTTTGCCATGGTAAATCTTGATCTTCAGAAATAAGAGTAGGTCCCTTTGTTGATGTCACTTATTCTTTAATAGTGTTGATACAAGTATAGGTGACTTTGCCTCATTTAGAGATATTTTTAAAAATTAGAATTTCACTTTTGGGTTTTAAGATTTATAATAATATCTGGAACTTGGCTCATTTTTCAGATAGTGTTAGGTTAATCCTTCAGAGTTGTAAACCTTTAAAGTTGAAATTTTAACAAGAAATGTGACCCTCGGCATTAATCTCAGTTTAAAATGTTGCTGTTTGGAGGCTTATTTTCAAATGCTTGTTTTCAAAGTTATCTAATAAACCCTTAGAGAGGAGAAGGTCCAATGTAAAAAATCTGACAATTTGTGTAAGTAAATGAAGAAAGCATGAGAGGAGGAGATAGGTTGAAGGCAAGTAACTGAGGTGAAAAACTTTGAAACCCTGGTCATAGGTATACTGTTTGGATTTAGTGTAATTTTGAGTCTAGTGTCCACAAAGAATTCTTTAAATGATACTTTGAAAAATTATAATTATTAAAGTGAATCGAGTCCCTTAGATATTTTGATAGTAAAATTAATAGCCATAAAATCCTATACTTCTTATTTGAAAAGTTAAATTTTATGAACATTTAAAGCTTGCTAAATTAAACATGTATATATCACAAAGAACAAAGATGCAAAGTGGTAATAGAGTTAAATTGTAACCTTGTTTTTTGTACCTTTCATTCTGACTTTATTTAAAGTTCAGGCATTTATGGTGAGAAAAGGTACCCCCCCCCCGTTGCACCCCACCACCTACACTCTTGAGGGATAGGAAGAGAGAGTTGTGCCATGCTAGTGCTGAGTCCTCAGATGGTTGTATACTACAAGTTAACAATATAATGCCAACATGCAGCAAAATATTCAGCTACAAGTTCGGTCATTTTAAAGCTTAACTTTTTGGTTTGCTATAATGTTAAAACCTCTAAGTAGGTGTTAGCTTCCCTGAATTGAATTATTAGCGTTGATTTTTCCCTGTATTAAAACAAAACAAAACATCATCTTTCCTGTTTTGCTTTATATACTAGATTTCCTTGCTGTCTCCCATGCTCCAAGGGTTACTTGGCTCATGCTAGCCATGGAAAGCTATCAAAAACAGTTTGATGCTTATACCAAAGAATTAAATCTGATCCTTAATATCTGGTATTTTGCCAGTAAGTCCTACTGGTAAGGATTATTGGAGGCCAGTCACATAATTTGAAAATAAATTCTAATCTCTCCTTAGGCCAAGGACTCATTGCAAAACATTTTTGCAAGTATGAATGCTTAGATTTGATCCATGAACAATATATTTTAGACTGGTTTAGAATTACTGATAGCTTATTTTAAAGCAAAGGAGAAACAACTGAGCACAAGTTTGCTGTCTGTAGAGCAGTTTGTGACATTATGTTTAATTTTCATTTTCTTGTTTTAAATATTGTACAGAGCTATCATTAATGCATTTTTTAGAAAACCTTAAAATAATTCCCCAAATACTGATACTAAATGCATCAAACAACACAGCATCTTTGATATGTTAAATTTTTGCTCTTCATGCATCTGTAATTTCATTTTCTTTTTAAATATAAAATGTTGGTTTTGTTACAACTAAGTTAAAATTCTTCAGTGCTAACGTGTTGTATATAAACAAAAGAATATGCTTTGTTGGAGGAAAATTTCCTTTCTTGGAATGTGGTTGTAGTCATCCTTCAGTTCTTAAAGTTTTTCTTTAAATAGGATGCAACTTAAAATTTCCTTTGCATCAAGGTGTATGCAAAACATTGATGCAGTGCATCACAAAATGAAAGTTTGTATTTAATGAGGAGATGCTTTACACTGTACTTTTTGGTGTTTTTTGGAAAAGTTACATTTAGATCTATTCTAAAGCTGTTCATTTTTAACAAATAAAATGTTACAAGTCTCACATGATTTATTCTCAGCTGTAAAATTTGAATTATGGTTTTTAGATTATTCTGTTACAAAAAACTTTGTAGTGATTATAATTTTTAGGATTTGAATAGCTACCTATCAACTAAATTGGTAAATCAATGTAGACTCCTATTGAATCCCTCTAACTGCCTTTCGATCATTTCATTCATAGCTCCAACAGGGAGAAGCCAAGAGAGTTTAAAATAGACAATCACATTTACTTAGAATGAAGAATATTAGGCTAGATGAGCCTTTAGAAATCATCTTGATTAACCCCTCTTTGTACCTCTTAGTTAAGTGAGACCCAGCTTTTCAAGACTTTGTGCATGGTACAGTCACTTTTTGGGCTTAGATCTTTTAATTCTCAGTTCATAATAAACTCATGTGAATTGAACATCCATAGAAAGTAGTGAAATGGTGTGTGGGTGTTTGATATCTAAGAAGTGATAATAGCTATACTTTAGCATTCTTAGCATGCTAAGTAAATCTACCAGCGGTGCTTATGAGACTTCATTACTTTTGTATTCGAGTTATGTAGACCTGTTAGAAAAGTCTAGTGCTCTTAGACTATATATTTTTTCTGATAGACATAAACTTTACCACAATTTTAATTATAAGCAAATCATAAAATATTTCTAAGTATGAAGTAACACAGTTTTCATTGCCCAGTGGTTTTTTTTTTGTTGTTAGATATATTTTGCTGTCAATAGCTTTATATTCACACAACATAAGTGTCAGGTTAATTTTTGTTCCTTTTAGAGGGGGCTGTTTTCTGATTTCTATTTAGTATAAGGAGATGAGTGTGAGAAAAATAGCTGACATGGCACTAAAGAAAATAACATACATATATTCTGAAAGTAAGTAGTGTTAGGACAGAAAATGATTTCATTTCTTATCAATATACCTTACCTTTGAACTTTGATCAGAATTATGATTTTTTTTTTTACCACAAAAAAAGCAATGTGATTTAAGCTTTTCTTTAAACAATTCTTTTTGCATAGATCAGTTTGAAGTTTGTTCTTTTTTAAAAGTGATAGTAATAAATCCCAAGCACTTACCACAAGAATTTTAGACTATATAGTAGGGGTTTAAAGATTTGTGGACCATTAGTAGGAATTTAAAGATTTGCTTATATATTTTTGACATATCTTTTTTACCCCTGATATTTTAGTTTACTTTCTATCTGAAATTTTTCAATATAAAATTTGATAAAATGGAAATGTGATACCATTCTGGAACTGGAGATCCTTGTTCTTAGAGTATTCAGATGATATTTACTGATGTTTAAAGATGAATAGGAAACTATTGTGTATATGTTTATACTTTCATTTTTCTCTAATGAGAAGAAAATCACATTGTCTAAATTTTATTGTGTAGAGTTCTAAAAAGTCAATTAAGTGCTTCTCTTGATTAAAGGAGTCAAAGAGAAGGACCAAACATTGAATATATTCAACAAGCCAGATTCTGTGCTTTACATTGGAAGGGAATGCAATTGCCCAAGATTGCAAAACCCTACTGTTTTTGAGTTTATAAACCTGAAGTCCTAAAAGGAGTGACAAAAATATATTTTCAGTAGAAAGGGGGAAAGAACTTTATTTCTGTAAAATGTAGTGAGCTGTACAGAACAGTAGTGGAATAAGTTATAGATCCCTGTAGCCCTTTTGCTCACAGGCTTTTTGCAACTGTTCATCACTTTTTCATCACTAGACTGGTGAACTTCCCACATGACTGTATTTCCTATATTCTTGCAAGATGATCTTACTTGCTTTGTGGAGAAGATTGAGGGAGTAAGATGAGAATTCCCTCTTATTTTACCTTTGCTTTGTAGATTAAACCTCAAATCCTTAGAAGTCTCAAAATTAACTTCTTGATCTTATTCTCTCAGTCTTTACTTATGACTTGTTCTTGTGTAATGGGATATATAGCACCTTCCTTTTCCTTGTATCCACAAGCCTTTTATCCTTGAAATATCTACATACTTACATATGCTGTTCTTAAAAATCGTAATTCTTTTTTATCCTATATTAGTACATAGCCTTTACTGTAGTGCATAACTCATCTCTATCTCTGCTATCCACTATTTTTGAACTATTAATATATTCAGCCCTGGGTTACAGAAAAGAATGATAGAATTTAACATGTTAATGACCTTAAAATCTAGTGTAATAGGCAAAGTTAACATTGATTTATAAACTTGGCCGGAAGTTCAGAGTCCAGGATTAGTATGGAATGTTGCGATTATAAGATATGCAGGTAGATAGTAATGAGACCATATGATGGAGAACTTTCAGAAGAATTTAGTGTAAATGTGGATAATAGGTAATCAGATACAGGTGGCATAATGGAAAGATTTGGATTTTGGAAAGACATGGCAATTTTCTATAGCATTGTAGCATTAATATAGAATATATGATTATGTTTTAGTCATTGTAGTTGAAATACTGTAAAAAATAAGAAGTCCTCAAATCTTTCTAAGAACAAAACTTTAGGAAGGCCAGAATAACAAAAAATACATGCATTGGATAAATGTTATTTGCCAGGGATAACAAATCAGTTGCCATTGCAGTGACCATGCTCATAAAGGACATTGATGATCATGAAACTTGTTGCTGAAGAACCTAACATATTAAGTTCATAGAACAACTCTGAACAGCGGTTACTCATCAACTTTGGCACTGAGATTCAATATTTTTACAATCTCAAGAGTTGGAGGAATTGTTAATCAAAATTTCATTGAAGAGTTGGGCCTTGAATGATGAGTAGGATCTCTTCAACCTTATTTTCTTGAGCTCTCTGACATGAACTTTTTGGCCTGTGCCCCTGATGTTTTCCACATTTCCCATTATAAATGATACCTAGTGGTGTTCATGCTGATCCTCCTCCCAATCTGGAATATTTTTCTAACCTTCCAGCCTACCCCCACTTCATAGTCCTTCAATTTTTATTCCAAACCTCATTCATCCATGATATAAATTCCTTTTCTCTGAATTCTGATAATTCACACAACCCCTACTCAGACTTTCTTTTGTCTTGTTCTCTAATTGATCTATCTTCTATAAGATTATAATCTCCCAGAGAAAGGACTGTTGGAGGGCCTCTTCTAGTTCCCACAGTAAATACTAGATGACTGACTGTAGAAGAGATTTACATAATGTAGCAGAAATGGCTTAAATGTGCAAAGTAAACAGGAATATGCTAAAGACATTGCAATATAAGTTCTAATTGGTGTAAAATGAAGTATTTTCCACTTTTTCAGTAATCAAATAGTTTCATTGTTTACTATATCTTCTACCTTTAATCTTTAAATTTGGAGTATGTTAAAAAAAAAAGATGTCTGATCTTTTTCCTCAATTTTGATTCCAGAACAAAATTTTATTTTTTTAATGCCTACAGCAGGTGGTCTCCCATGCAAGTACTAACCAGGCCTGACCCTGCATAGCTTCTGAGATCAGGCACATTAAGCGCGGCATAGCTGTAGACTAGACGAAGATTTTAGACTTTAATGTTGTTCATCCTGTCTAAAATCTGGTCTAAAAGATAAGTACTATTTAAGATGCTTGTTTTATTTTTGTTAAGAATTATAAAAGAGAGGGCCTAAAATATTTATATAATCCTTTTAGTGAGAATTATATGGGGTTTGGGAGCCAGTTCAGCCCCCCTTTTCCCTTCAGGCAACAGTAGTTAATTAATCCACAAGTATTACAGAATAACAGACTTTGGAAAACGTAGGTCGTGTTCCAGGGTCCCCTTCTCTCACTGTCCAAGTTTCTGGAAGCAACAGCGTTAAGCTTTTATTTAATGCTTAATCTGATGCTCTAGTACTGAAGGCCGAGGACAGAAGGCCTGGAGAGAAGGGTGGTCTGAGAGGCATTCTTGTAGACGAATTTCAGCAACGCCGCTGGGAGCCTAAAGCAGCGGCTGCGCCAGACTTGGGAGGCGCGTTTTATTTTCCCTCGAAAACCTCGTGGGCGGAGGCGAGCGCTGGGACGTGCTGAGGGGCCCCCCCCGCCCCGCCCGTCCAGGGAACCGCTCGGGGTCCGCAGGCCCCTCTCCCCGCCCACCCAGCCGTTCTGGCCGCGCATGCGCCCCGCCGCCGGCTCCGCGCGGCGTCGGCGGAGAAATGGCGGCCGCGGGCCTGGTCGCTGTGGCCGCGGCTGCAGACTACCCCGGTCCGGTCGCGCCCGGAGGCACCCTTGCCGGTGTTGGCTGCGGCCCGAGCTCCGGGACAGGCCCGGGCACGGGCCCGGTCTCGTGGAGCCGCTCCCTTGATCGAGCGCTGGAGGAGGCGGCGGTCACCGGGGCGCTGAGCCTGAGCGGCCGGAAACTGAGGGAGTTTCCCCGGGCAGCGGCCACCCACGACCTGACGGACACCACCCGGGCGGGTGAGCCGGGCGAGGGGCACTGCTGCCCGCGCGAGGCCCCGGGCGTGCTGGGGCGGGGGGCGTCGGGGTGCTTACCGCAGCCGGTCCCACGGCTCCGGGCCGGGAGCCGGGCAGCGGGGACGGGGCGCGCGTCCCCCCCATCCCCCGCCCCGCGGGCCGGCCCCGGGCCTGGGGCGAGGAGGACGGCGGCCGCAGGGCACTGACGGCGGGGCCTTCCTTTCCCGGAAAGTGCACTTCTGCCGCCGCGGTGTCGGCGGGCCCCTTTCGGGTTTGGGTTGACAGATCGCCTCTGCTAAAATCTGGGATGGGAGCACGCTCCTCCTAGGTCAGGCTGGCTGCACGGTCAGGACACTGCGGCCTCAGCACCGGCGTGTTTTCAGGAGCTGTTCGTGTGAATGCGAACGCTGTGGCTTCAATTTCGCTTCCTTCATCTCGTGGACTTTCCAGATGTACTTGGAAAAATGCCTAGAGCCCACCTTCAGACTCCCATTACTTTCCTCTCTCCTCACGCCCCCCCCAGCAATAAAAGTGAAAGAAAGAAAACTACTTAGAAAATATGCACCGCTTGCCTACCATATCTCTATTTAGTGGTTTTTTTAAAAAACTAACATTATTTTCCTTTATACATACTTTTGAACACAGGAAAAATAAGGAATTAGGTTTTCTTAGTTGTAGAGAACAATGTCTGGTGACTGAGGTATTCAACAATATGTTTCTCTTGTGTTTAAAATATAGCTTCCTCAGGGAGTAGATTAAAAGCTAAGTCTATTCATGTTTTGCACAAAGGAAAAAAATTTCTTACACAAATTTATAGAATATGATGTAGTTAAATATTTTATTTTCCTATGGTGTTTTTGGAACCAAAGAATGTGTAGTACTTTGTGTCTAATATTTACGCCACTTTATTTATCTTACTTTAAAACCTTTGATTTAACGCCTTCCTATGTGCACGCATTAAAGATGGGCATTACATATGGTTCATTCATGTTAAGAAAATAAACAGAACTGTTAAACTACTTGAAGAAACTGTTCTTTCAAGAATACTTTTGCTCTAGTGTAAAATGGAAGACATTAAATGCCTACTTATTTAATTTTTGAAAAAAGTGTACCAAATGTAGTTTATATTTTTTAGTGAATGGTATTAAAGTTGAACTTTTTGCTAGGGTAAAATGTGAACAGCCACTTGCCTTTGGCATGTATTTCGATAGACAGACAGTATCTAAAATTGTCATTCATACTCCACATTTTCTGATTCTGTATAGGAGATGGCTATATGGCATATGACTGTTCAGGAGATAGATAGCATAACAATTTCATATTGGTGTGAGTCATTTCAATATTTACTACATTAAGCCCGAAGCTAAAGAACAAGCTGATTATAAGAGTTTATCTAGTTCATTATCTTACCTGCTTTTACATAGTTGTAGGATGAATGTGTTTTGCCTTTAAGAAAGATTTTATTAACAAAGAAAACCCAAGGGCATTTATGAAATCTAGTAAGTAATCTCAATGAATTGTTCCCTTACTGTGCTCTGAATATTTGTTTATCATCCACGTTTATTTTATTACTTTAATAGTTTCTGTATAAACCAAATTATTTTGTTGGTTGACATTTTATCTGATCAAGTGCAAAATAAAAAAACACAAATGCTAAGTATTTATAACCTATTAGGCTAAATTCATTATAATCTATTAGGAATATCACTAAGTATAAGAAATCTTTGGCAGACCTTGCTAAGTATAAAAACACAGAATTATTTTAAACAGCTAATTTAATGTGGATAGCTTTATTGAGTTTTCACTATTTGCTCTTCAGTGTTTTAGGTATCTTAAAATACATTGCCTTGTTACATGCTTACAACCAATGGATTAAATATTATCCCCACTTTGTATATGAGGAATCACTCAGAGAAAGTCATGTAACTAGAATTAATGATAGAATTTTAGCTCAGGTCCATCTAATTCTTTTCTTTCCACTATGACAACACAGCCTCCCTGTGAACAGAAAGGCATTAGCATTCCCATTTTTACAGATAGTAAAACCAAGGTTGGGAGGCAGAAGATAATTTTCTCAAAGACCTGTAGCTAAAGGCTGTTTGGAAGGTGGTATTAGCAAGAATTTGGGCCTAGTTTGAGGTAACCCCTAACCATAGGCTACCTGTCATACCCGAATTTTGGCCAACTTATGTTAGCTAAAATGTTTTGTTTAGACCCTATAGGAAATTTAAAGCGAAGAAAATTATTTGAATGCTATATATATCAGTTCCCACACAGTCTGATCTTTTATAATGTATAGAATGTACATAGTAGATCTGCTTTCCTTCAAGAGTTTACATTCTAAGAAACAGCACATATTACCCGTACCATTCATAATTTTGACATGAGTAGAATTCATTATGGAACATTTTCTGGAGGTTTCTCCCTTTTTGTTTAAAAAAGTATATCGTTAGAAAAAAGGCAAATACTTATATAGGAATGGGTGACTTGATTCAGTGGACAAGGAAAATCTTAGAAGAAATCAGAGAAGATTTTTGGGGCAGAAAGGATATAGCTTGGATTTGGGTAGACAGAAATGAGAAGGAAAGACAGTCCAGCTAATGGTAGACAGCATGCACAAAGTCTTAGAGTATAGGGCACATCAGTTAATTTTGCAAGTCAGTCATGCATTCTTTCATCTAATAATACTGCACTCTGCTTTTCCTAGAAAACCACCCTTCTTGCATATATAGATCCCACCCTGACACAAGGGTGTGCACGTGACTCAGGCCTCCAGTCAGTGTCATTCATCCCTCTGTCCTCTGTGATGGTTCGAAGGGCATATTTTCCAGTCAACACACATGAATATTAATTCTGAATTTTTAAATTTAAACTATTGAGAAAGGCATGCTCTGAATCCTAGGGTTGCTGAGAGAATAAATATGAGCCTGAAGCTTGCCAATAAATGGAAAGCAGAGCCAAAAGATGGGAAGAGTGAAGCCAAGTTCTGATAATAATGTTTAAACCTTTGGATCAATAGGCAGTCTTTAAGTTAGTGCTGTCCTTGGACTTTCAAATTATGCAAGCTAATAAATTTTCTTTTCTGCTTAATTTGAGTAGAATTTTTAGATACAAAATAAGAGTTTTAACTAATACAGTAAGACTGATCTGATAATGTGGTGAGGCCAGTATGGTCAGAATAAATGGTTGGATTAGAGAATGCAGAAGCTACCTTTCTCACATGAGGTAGCTAGATGATGATAGATTTGGAGACGGTGAGGCTAGCCAACATTCATTCATTCAGCAAACATTTATTGACTAAGGGATTCTGTGAAATGTAGATTCAGCAAACATTTATTGACTGGGATTTTATTAGGTGTAGATGTATAAAGAAGACCAAGATACTCCCGTCCTTCAAAGAACTCAAGGGATCTAGTGGAAGAATAAATAAATAAATGTAAAGATTATTTGGGTTGTCTAATAATAGGTGAACTTTTATATTTTGGGCATTGTGCTAGGTAATATAGAGGAAACAAAATAAGAGTTTCTACGCTGTAAACAATAATATATAGTAATCCAGTTAGGTGGCTATGATAATAATCTTAAATCTATGAGGGAGTGAAAAGCAGAGATCATGTTGGAAAATGAAGATGTACAAATGCTAGTTGAATTTATTTTTTTGAAAAAGACAATTATCAGAGATGACCTAGCTGTTAAACCTGAAAGACTAGAAAGATGGTAATGCTGCTGATAATAATAATAGCCAACATTTATTGAACCATTTTCATATTCCAAGTATTGTGCTAAGCTGCATGTATAAAACATGCACATACAACAATCCTGTGAGTTAAAAGTCCTGTTTTTAACCCCATTTTATCCATGAAAAAATGGAGACTTGAGATTAATCTGATCAGTTTCTCAGCTAATAAATGATAGAGCTGAGATTCCAATGCACATACATCTGATCCTTAAAACTGTTTTTGATCACAAGACATACTGACAAAGAAGTTTTTACACATACACATTTCTTTGGTTTGCTTTATACCTTTAAGGGTCTGGTGGCACCTCTAGTTAATCATGTACAACAAATAGAAATGTAAATCTGGAGCTTTAAGAGTGAAGTTAGGGCTCCAGCATAAATTTGAGAGAGTCATAATGAAGAGTTAATACAATACTCGGAGAAAGAATGTGCAGAGAGGAAAAGCTGGTCTCTCACAACCATGGGGTACACCAGCATTTAAAAAGGCAAGGAGAGAGGAATCAGCCTGAGAACGAACCAGAAACAGTTTCATAACTAAGCCTGTACGAGAATTCAGAGAAACCTAAAAGCCAAGGAACCATAGTAACCATCTGAGTTATTTTACAAATGAGAAGCAGTCTTATAGAGGTTAAATGATGTATTTAAGGTTATATATTGAGATGGTGCTGTTTCACTGCAGGCAGATAAGAGTCATAGTTGAAGCTATAAGAAATCTCTTCTGAATGGAAGACAGAAAACAAGAAAGCAAGGACTCAACTTTGGGGAAAAGCCTATAGTTGAAGGTAGAATGGAGAGACTAACTTTACACACAAAAGAAAACGAGATGTAGTTGGGTGAGCCAAAGAAATGCAGTCTTACTGAAGCCATGAGAATTGAAGTTTTCAGGAGATGAGTACTTATTTCCTAGGTAAAAAAGAATGAGGGTTGCTAAAAGGCCATTTAATTTTTCAAGGAAGCAATCTGTAACTCACAAAATTATGGTTTCTTTAATCTTGGAAATATGCACTGGAGTGCCAAGTCTTAAGTGGAAATCATATTTTCCTTGAATCCTTATTTATATATTTTTTATATCAAACAGTATATTTACTATTGAATTTTTCTAGAGTTCTGTCTAGTATGGTAGCTACTAGCCATAGTTGGTTATTAAAATAAATTAAAATGTAAAAGTTTGGTTCTGCAGTCACACTAGCCACATTTCAAATTGGCAGTAGCCATGTATATCATATATCACAGCACGTTAGACAGGCCTACTGTCATATTGATTGGACAGCATAGATAATAGATAGAATCCTTCCATCATCATAGAAAGCTGTATTGGACAGTGATGTTGGGGCATACTGTCTTGAATAGAATTGAAGTTTTCTTCTGCATTATTATTTTATAAATCATACTACTTTAGGCAGTGTTTTTCTATATCTGAATACAGTAAGCCATCATGGTTACTAGGGCTGAAACACTTAAATAATGGTTGGGAAGTCAGAGGATAAGGGAGGATGTGGGAGCTCAGTCATAATTACAGTACCTTGTTAGCATTACAGGGTTAGGGGTGATATATAATTTTTTATTTTAGAAATAAAGTCTTGTTAACAATGACAGCCATTTAAGCATGTCATCTTATTAATTGAGGCATTAAATATATATTTGACACATTTACCATCCACTAAATATTATGTGTTCAATCAGGAAGTCTTCTGAGAGCCTTAGGAATGAGGAAAGAGTAGAAAATAACAAAAATAATTTTATTTGATTAACCAGACTAGTTTACTTTAGTAGCCTTTAAAAATCATTTCTTCTGATGTTAAAAATTGTGCATGTTCAGTATGACACAAAGTTTTAAAGAAAACACTAAAGATCATAATTTCACTTACTAGAGTAACTAGTAGTAAACACTGGTCTAAATATTTTCTTCATGAATATACATATTCGTTCTTAAATTATAAAAATGAGATCATACAAAGGCTCTCATCTAATTTTTTTTTTTTTTTTACTACACGAGAGACAGTATTAGAAAATAGAGATCTGTAGCATAATTTTATTTTAACCCCTGCAGCACCTGGTATTCCTAGGTGGTCTCTCATCCAAGTACTAACCTGTCCTGACCCTGCTTAGCTTCCAAAATCAGATGAGATCAGGCATGTTCAGGGTGGCATGGCTGTAGACTGGTGTAGCATAATTTTTAATAGTAGTGTACTTTATAAAATATACTGTCATTTAATTTTCTCTATTGATGTACATTGGGATTTTCAACTTTCACTATTAAAATCATATTGCATAGCATGGCCTAGTCTATATGTCTTTGCAGACTTGTGTAATTACTTCCTTAGGATAAATTCCTAGAAATATAATTGGTTAAAAGATATGCACAATTTTAGGGTTTTTATACAAATTGTAAAGTTGTTTTTCCAGAAGAGCTTTTAAGCTTAGATTTATACTAGCAGTACATGAGTTGTCTTCACTTAAAACTCACTGGTCTTCTCATTCTTTTTGATCTGTGTCAGTCTGCTGGGTGAGAGATGTTATCTCTTTGTTCTGTATCAGTGCATCTTGAGAAATGTAATTTTTTCCACAGCAAGAAAAGTTCATGAATTCAAGGGGAAAAGACTTTTTAGTTTTTAACTTTTGTCATAGAACCAGCTGATAACAAAGAATTGGAAGTTCTTTGTGCATGTATATAAGCTCCTGTATGTTTATTTTGAATTCTTTTGTAATTGTAATACATATTTACTATAGAAGATTTGGAAAAACATAAACAGGATAGAGAAAGGGGGAAAAGTGAATAATACTGCATAGATCAGCTGCTGTGAATGTTTGACATTCTTCCAGGGTGGTTTTTTTTTTTTTAATGCATTTACATATATATTGAAAAACATGGTATCATCTTTTTGTAGTTTTCTACTTTATAGTATATTAGAAATATTGTGTCATGTCTATTAACATTTTCTTATAATAGAATTCTAATGGCTATAGAATATTTAATCGTATTTTTCTACTTAACCAAATCCCTTTTATTAGGCATTTAGTCTATTTCTAACCATTAACATCCTTTTATATAACTCTTTGCTCACATTTCTTATTATTTCCTTTGGGTATATTCCTAGAAGTGGAATTAATTGTTCTAACAAATTTTATGCAGTTTTAAAAACTGAAATCTAATTGACAAACTAAATTTCAGTAGCAGTTCCATATAGAAACAGTGTTCCATATTGTGTGTAGCCTAGTTAGGTTCATAGGCCACCCACAAAAACCTGTGTTTTTCCCTAAATATGAAAATTGGCTCAATTCACATTTCATACCTCTTTATACCTAACAGCTATGATCTCTTACATATCCTTTTATATAAAGACTGTGTATATGTATTAATGACAAATTTTTATTGAAGTATCTCTAACCTCAGAGAAGGTCTGGGGTACAGAGTTTAAAGTTGCCTTAGTAGGGAACTTGAAATTTGAAGGCTTAAAATTTTTTTAGGAATTCTACCATCTACATTCATGCTTGCTTTAATACTATGGTTTCAAATTACCAACCTTTAGAAAGACGAGACCAAGTAAGATTCTATGTTGATACTGTTATTTTTCTGTAATCACCTCCCCCATGCATATTTCAGTGTCAGAGTATAGATATACTATTGTATATAATAGTACATTTTATAACAAAACTTCTATGGAAATACGCATGTTGAATTGAAATGTGGGATGTTAAGACACATCTCAGGAAATACCAATTATAACTCTCATAACTTTACCCTCTAGTTGAAATGAGAAATCCTACAGCTCTAATATATTCTCATCCACATACTTCTTCCTGTCACTTCTGCCTGAGTAACAGCATAATTCTTGTATTGATACAATAGGAAAAACTTAGGTTAAAAAAAAAAAACAACAACTTCGTTACTCATGTCCTTTCCCCCTGCTCTTCCTGAAACACACATGAATGCACACACCACAAGGATGTGCGCTTTTAACAGAGAGACAGATTCCATGGGGAAGATCATGGCTGTTGGGTATAAAGGCATCTGATATAAGATTTAAATTTATGTTTCAGGGAGAAAATCTAAATTCAGCTGTACTGACCTTGTTTTTATAGGAAGGGTAAGTAGTAGGATGGCATCTTGAGGAGGGGTGAAAGATGAGTCATCTGTCAACACAAAATGTTGAGACTAGAAAAATGGCAAGTTTTGGGGCCAGAGATTTTCTAGGGTTCATTTCCTTTTACATTGGCTGAATTTGGGGGCTGGATGGTTAATATTATCTCAGATTATAACTTGCATATTACATTTAAGTAGTAACATGTTCATTGATTTTTTTGTTCATTCCACTTAAGTTTGCAAAAAAAATATGATAAATAGGGCAGTTCACACAAAGGAACATTGTTTTGAGTTCCTGAAGTTGCCATCAATATTAAATGCAGTGCTACTAATTTTAGAATCATAAAGTAGTCTTAAAAATCTCAGGTATTTCCTTGTTCACTTTTAACTTTCTTCCTTGCTCTTCTAAATTTCTAGATTTTTCTTTGAAGGACACCTAAAACCAAGGATTTTTACTGGTTTATTAAATTTATTTCTTATAAAAACTAGGTGATAAATTTTTCCATTAAAAACGGGTTTTAAAAAATGACCTGTACATCATAAAGAGTAAAAAGATAAGCCACAGAGTAAGAGATTTCCAGTAAACATAAAACACAAATGATATCCAGAATACGTATAGAATTTCTACTAACAAATAAGACAACCTAATAAGAAACTGAGAAAACATCTGAATTGGTACTTTACTAAAAAGGAATTCCACTTGACCAAAAAATACATGAAAAAGTGCTCAACCTCATTAGTAATCAAAAGAATGGAAAATAAAACCAAACAGGACTCCTCGAAAAGCTGACTGTACCAAGTCCTGGAAAGAAAGTAGAGTAGAGCATTGGGGACACCCACACAATGTTAATGGGAGTGCAAATTGGTGGATTAACTTCAAAAAATACCTAGTAACATTGAAAATGACACATATTCAATGACCCAGAAACTTTGTTACAGTTCTCTAAGTCGGAAGACTGAACTCAGTTGAGTTGGCTACTCAGTCTCACAAATCCAAAATCAGTGTGTTGGCCAGGCTAGGCTCTTATCTGGAGGCTTTGGAGGAAGAATTTGCTTCCAGGATTATTTAGATTTTGGCACTTCTTCAAAGTTATAAAACAGAGATTTTCATTTCCTTGCTGGTTGTCAGCTTCAGGCTGCTCTGAGGTCCTGAAGGCTCCTTTGTTCCTCACAACATGGCCCCCTCCAGCTTCAGGCCAACAGTATTGTTTTGAATCTCTGACTTTCTTTCTTGTTACCAGAGGGCTCATGAGATGAGATTGGGTTCAGCCAGATTATCTTTCTTATAATTGACTAGCAACCTTAATTATATCTGCAAAGTCCCTTCTTCCTCATAAAGAACATAATCAGAGTATATTTCAAATTCACAGTCCCAGAGATTAGGGTAGGAAATATTAGAGGGCCATTTTAGAATTCTGTCTACCATAGAAGGTTCTGTTTTATTCTTTTTTTATTGTATAACACCTAGTACAGTGCCAAATGTCCCTTAAGTGTTTATTGAATGTATGTATATATATATGCATGGATGGATGGATGGATGGATGGATGGATGGATGGATGGATGGGTGGATGGGTGAGAGAATGAGATAGTGAGTGAGTGAGAGGGTAGGCAAAACAGGAAATAATGAAGAGGCTATTCACTTTCTTAGCTTTGGAAATAGTGACAACTAACTTCTGTGTGACTGGGTTTAATGGGGACCCTTGGGGCTTCAGCAATGGTAGAATTCAAGCAGAACATTCTCAAGGATAATATCATTGAATAGGCTTCCCTTTGATGTAAAAAAGTCAGACATTCAGACCCTGTTTAATTGGTGTCATAGAGGTTAATAGAGATGATTTACATGTGCTAAGACAGTCTTCCAAATGTAACCAGTGGCAGTGAGAATTTTAAGGTCTTTGAAAAATTTCAAAATAGTACCTTGATTTGCTAATAAAAGAAGTGTTTCAAACTCTTTACTGTGAAGTAGGCTTTCCATGTATATTCAGTATGCATAACTAACTTCAATGATGTGCAAGTCTCAGTTGTCTAAGGAGAATTTTAGCCGGTTAACTAAATGATGCTTTTACTAGCTTAGTAATATTGTGATTTCTGGCCATTTATTAGACTGATTGAAGTCTATTAGTTCTCAAACTTTGGTGTGCATAAAAGCACCTATGGCAGTTTAAAAAACTGTATTCCTGGATCCATACCCTAGAGAATCTGATTGAGATCTGGAGCAGGGTGCATTAAGCTATGTTTTTAAGCAACCTAATCAGCAGATTAGAAATTTCTCCTTGACTTTGGTACTTTACTCTAAAATTCATTTAGGATGATAGTAATTTTTTACATCCAAAATTATATCCTAAGGTAAGCCAAAATTTTTATATAATTGAAAATGTATTTTTTAAAGTATAAAACACCATTTTGCAAAATTGGACACTTCGGTAGAGAATAAACACTTGAAAGACTGGTTTGTTTATTTTAAATACAGTGTTAACGAAGAACTATGTTGTTAAAGTTACAAAGAGATAACCAATTTATATGGTTTTTGGTTACCAGTAACAGAAACCAACTGTGATTATGTGTAGCCCACAAAATCTCTCGGAGGACTGGAGAACCTGGCTGGAAGGATAGGTAACCAGGAATAATATCCAGCATCATGTGTCAGATCTTGTCCTCTGAAGACACCACTAGCACTGCGGCTGGGGATAGATACCTCAGCATGCACTACCAACACCAGTGGTAATGGACACTGTATTGCAGCACTAGAACTTTTGCCACCACTTCTGGAAATTGAGGTGTATTGTTACCACTGTGCTTTAATTTCAAGGTTAGGGGAGGACATGTCTGCTTGGGAGAACTTAAGTTATGTGCCTGTGCCCATTGCTGCAAGAGAGGCTGGCATTATTTTCAACTTTGGTTGCAGAAAGAACTCTGATTCATAAAGTATTGGATTTTCTCAAACATGGGAATAGTGTTACCTCCTGACAGCCTAAATAACTGGCATGTGTCTACTACAAGTTGTATTTAATAATGAAATCAAGTAACCAAGTAAGCCTTTAGTAGAGTATATAATTATAATGCATAGTAAGCAAGCATTAAATGATAGGTGGTTTACTGACTGTAACTAGTTTACTTTTTCTGTAGCCAAACTTTCCATTTCTTGGTTAAGTAGGGAGAGGAGGAAAAGATATATTAATTAGACTCTTTTTAGGAGTACCTTCAATTTTTTTCTTTTTCTTTTATATATATATATTTTTTAATTCTGAGACTACCCTATTTTATTTTTTTTTATTTTATTATTTTATTTTATTTTATTTTATTTTATTTTTTTAAGATCTGGGGCCTGCATTAATTCGAGAAGAAAAATTACCAGTGTTGCCTACTTCCTGCTTCTTCAAGTGTCTGTAGTGTCCCAAATCCCAATACCTGTCATTTTAGCCAGTGGCCCCTATAGTAAAAAAATTTTGACAACAAATGTATATTTATTTATTTACCTTATATTCATGTACTCATGAACTAATTATATTATAAAATATAAAATATAAAATTTTGAAAAGAAATAAATAGAAATAAATATTCTAATTTTACATTCCAGTGGATCTTTTTATGTGTCCCCTGGATAGCAGGTTTACACACCTTTCTTGGAGACAACTGATTAAGACAGTGGTTAGCTTCTTAGTGATCGTTAAGTAGGAGAAAGGGTAATGTTAAGTAGATTAAAAACATTTATATATGTTTTATGGTGAGATAGTATGGGAAATGGGAGACAGCTTAAGATGTGGAGTTCAAGAATAAAGAGCTATAACCTGTTCAAAAGGAAAGGGTGTTAGCAGACAAAGATTGAGGAAATTTCTTAAAGCAATACTGTATGTAAGGATGGGTTCTTTGTATAGCATGTACAAAAATCATTGTGTATGTAAAGTGGAAAATGGGTAGTTTGTAAAGGCTGAGCTGCTTCCATGGATTTGGCGGGGTGGGGTGGGTTAAGAACCATGGTACTTTTAAGAGTAAGATTTACGTGTTTTAACCTGGATTCTTTACTGTTTAGTTGTTTGGATTAGGTCAGTCTTATCTTTCCTTATTTAGAAAATAAAAAGGCAGACTGAATTGGAGTTTTTAAGACTTAGGAGGCCTAGCATTTTTGAAAAGTTTCCTGAGGTTTTGCTTTGGCATGGGTATGAGTTAAATTGTGCTCCCTCCCCCAAACTGGTTTCAACTAGAGTCAGCTTTGATTCTGTGGCGTATTCATTTAACAAATAATTTTAGCTTAATTTATGCCTGAACTTCAGACTTATATTAGTTGCCTACTTGATATTTTCACTAGGTGTTTAAATAGGCATCTCAAATGTACCTTGAGCATAATGGACTCTTGATTTATTGTCTCAGTCCCTCCCTACTTCCCCAAAGTAGGTAGAGAGAAAAAACTAACACCAAAAACTTGTTCCATTAGTAAATGACACTGCCATCCATTTATTGAGATAAGAACTCATCCCAGTTTTGATAATTGATTCCATTACTCCACCATCCATGTATTTGGGCAGTAGCTCAGGCTTCAAACCTGGGAGTCATCCTTTATTCTCTCTTATTCCAATCCTCCTCAGTTTATTAGCAGATCATATCTACTTCATCGTATCCTAAATCTGCTCACTTCTCTGTCGCCCCTGCTGAAACTCTAACCCAAGCCCCATGCTCTGTTGCCATGAACTACTGCAGTAGCCGCCTAACTAATCTTCCTTTTTCTACTCTTACCCCTTGAAAGCATTCTCTGTATAATAGCCAAAAATGATATTTTTAAAATGTCAATCAGATCATGTCACTTCCCTTTAAAATCAAACATACAAAAGGCAGTGGATAACTATTATTATAGGATTTTGTTAGTTTGACTTGGGTCAACAAAGCCTTATGTCTCTATGGCCATGCCACCCTGAACATGCTTGATCTCGTCTGATCTCAGAAGCTAAGCAGGGTTGGGCCTGATTAGTACTTGGATGGGAGACTACCTAGGAATACCAGGTGCTGTAAGCATAAAAAAAAAAAATAACAAAATAAATAAAAGCCTATGTGTGACATCTGCCTGCTTTTTAAGCCTTAATTGCATTCTAGCTCATTACATCTGATTAAGCTTGTTTTTCCTTTGTGGCCTTTGTACTTGATAGCCTCCATTCATAGAATGCCCTTCCTCCAAATCTTTGTGTGACTGTCTCTCATTCTTTAGATTTTATAAGTGAGTACATATAAAGCACTTAAGGGTAATTCTTAGCTCATTGTAAATGATCAGTAAATGTTAGTCCTGTCCCCCATGCCCCATCCCCTTAGACTTTTTGAAAGAATGAATGAGTGAAGGACCCTGTATTTCATGTATCATAAACCTGTCTAGGTCTGCTAGCATTGAATTCTTTTAGAATTTTTATTTTGTCTGAAAATCATTATTTTGCATTCTATTTTTTTCTTTTACTGGGAATAGAGTTTCTGCTTGGCAGGGTTTTTCATTTTTGCTTTTTCATTTCAGCACCTTAAAAGTATCATTACATTGTCTTCTGACTTCCATAGTTTCTGTTGAAAAATCAGCCTTTGGTTTCTGTTCTTCATGGTGCATTTAGGATAACATTTATTTCTTCTTTGGCTGCTTATGATTTTTCCCCTTTGCCTTTGATTTTCTGCAGTTTGATTATGATGTGGCTTTCTTTGTATTTATCCTACTCTGAGGTTTACTGAACCTCTTGTATTGTGGATTGAGAAATTCTTGGTGGTTATTTGGTTTCAGTAAGAAATTTTTCTGTTTTCTTGGTTCATAAGTACTATTCAAAGTTATAATTATTCTTTTTAAATTGTTATGTTCTGGTTTTCCTAAGATAATACTATCTCATAGCATCTTCTTTGACATTTTCAATGATCTATGGTGCTGTGAAGTTTTACTGTTCTAAGTATGGTCTCTGGACTGGCAACATGGCATTACCTAGGATGCAGAATTTCAGACCCCATCCTAAAGTTAGAATCTGTCTTTTAAAAGATTGTGAGACTATTATAGGTTGAGAAGCACTGCTCTAAAGTTAAACAGATAATTGAGATTGCTTTTTTTTCCACAGAGTTTCTGAGTTAAGTTGACACCATTTATTTTAACCTCATGCCATGTAGACTGACCAAATTGAGCATTTTCAATACCAGTATATTAAAAAGAGAAAGGCCTTTTTCTGGGTGGGGGTGGGGGTGGGGGGTGGTGCAGTAGGCAAATAAGGATGTTAAAACACATGTTCCTAGGATGTTGTAGGCTCATAATCTGGGTATATCATGGATATGTGTATGGCTAAGGGTTAGATGTCGTATTAGCAAGTCTTTTGGACTGTGCCTTGAATCAGCTGGGTCCCTGCCACAGTTACACTGAGAAGGTAAAAAAAAGGCCTAGTATGTCCTAATAGGTGTAGTAAGGATCCCAGCCTATGCAGAAACTGCAGCCTAAGTCCAGAGCTCAGTCTCATTGTGTTATTTTTCCCACTTCTATTATGAGGATTGAGACTTTATACCCCAAATCCTTATACCGTAAGCAGGCCTTAACTTCTTGTTGGTTTATTTGTTTCTAATACTTGGTTTTAGCAGCCTAATTATTACTGGCTTAATTGCTTATCTTTCTTTTGAAGACTTTGTTTAATAACAGTGGGAACTAAATATTCTTGAGGTCAGATCAACAATGACTAGCATTGGTTTATTAATTTTACTGTTTTATAGTACTTGCAGTTTGTCAACACTTCTTTATTTTCAAACATAATGACAAACAGAACTTAGACATTTTCTATAGAATTCTTATCTTCATTCTATTTTTTTTCACAAAAGAAGACTTTTTCCTAATAGGTACTCATTTAGTCACAGCACCCTTCATGTTTCCTTTTTAGGATCCTTAATGAACTTAAGAATTTCTTAGAGATTCAAGGTGTTTGTGAGTGCCTCGACCTGTTTTATGCTGTACATGTCATTACCAAAGCCCGTCATGTGTGGGAGCCCTCATCTTGGTCCAGCCTCTCTCCCCATCCCAAGATTGCTGCTGAGAACTTCAAAATTGCATTCCAATAACAAAGAGATTTTCCAGATCCATTTTGTTTCCCCCTCCCCCAAGTAAAGCATTTGTTATCTTTAAGCAGCCTTGGTTCCTTTTAGTGAGCAATAGGATACAGGATTACAACCTGTCTACAGGAGCCTTGTTTTATATCATTTCACATGACAGCTGATACTAGACAGGACAGCCTCAGGAACAGCTTTGATAATTTATGTGAAGGAGCAAGAGCCTTTCAAAGTCATGAATGTGGACAATTTTAACCCTCATTTGACCAAATTCTTTTCTTACTCTAAAATTAAAGCCTTTCAGTTGATTTTCATTTATGTTCTGATCTGAGTTACCAGCTTTTCCTATCCTTCCTACCCAGTGTAGTTGTATTTTATGTACTGGGTTACTATATATTATTATACCAAACTATATTTTGAAGTAAAATACTATCAAAAATTTTAGAAATAACGACATTTAAATGCCAACTGTGACTGCTTATTTTCAATAAATCTTATTTATGTGGTGCTATTGATACCATATTCTTAAAGGTTACTGACTTTAACTTCCTTAGTTTCCTCAATATAGTTGGAATAATTTCACATGCGTATCTAGTAATTTAATCAAGACTAATTTCACTAAAGTTTTGTTTCTTTCTTTAAACAAAGGGATATTTATAGTCCATATGCATAATGACTTTCTATCAAAATGTATTTAATACTAAAGTTCAGTGTAAAATAATATTTAGAATAAATAGTATTGAAATGAGTTCAGGCTTTTTCTTTGTTAAGGGAAGGGGAAGTGGGAGGAGCTGTTTTTGTAAAACTCAAGCAAGCGGAATTCCTCTAATGATTAGCATGTCTAATCATTTGCAAGACTAAGTTGAGCAAGACTAAGCCTAAACTATTAGCCTGAAGGCTATGGGAATAATGCAGGCTTCGACAAGATGGAGTCAGAGAGGCCAAGCATTTCACTCTGTTACATAGGTTTGAATTTCAGTTCAAACACTAGCTTTGTATAACCCATAGACCTGTGTTCTAACCTAAATGACAGTTTCCTCATCTATGCAATGTCTGTCTCATGAGGAGGTTTTATGGATTAAACGAGATAATAGACATATGGAGCATTTAACAAATGTTCCAGTCCTTATAACTGCTCAGCAAAAGTTAGTTTCCTTTCTCCCCCTTCTTTCCCTTGCTTACTTTAGCGCCACATTTATTTAGTTAGTAAAAATATATTGTGTGCCAATGTCTCAAGCACTGTTCTAGGCAAGAATATAGCTTTTTGAAGTATGCTTTTTGAATATAATATAAACCCACTCCAGTTTGTTTTGAAATGCTTTTAATTTTTTGTCTTATTTTACATTTCATATGAGTCATAAAATATAACAGGATTAAAGTGAGAAACATTATACTGCAATAGTTCTAAACTGACATGTACCCCCCAACATAGAAGGTGAATATGGTTGACTATTTACTACTAGTACTTGGTGTCATGTTTTCCCAGAGTTTTTTTTGTTCAAGTTATTTTTTGTAATGTATGATTTAGTTTCCTCCAGAATTAATACTTTGTTGAGATTTGTTTTACTTTGAATTTTTGGTTATCATTTTAGAATTGCTTTTAAAACTTGTGGAGAAATTCTTTATTATAGTTATCTTTAGATTTTTTGTTATTTAAAGTGAGAAGTTATCAAGTAATAATTTTGTTTGGTAGTAAAGTTTCCATCATTGATAACAACTTGTATTTATAAAATACATTTTTAAGACTAAAATATTTTTATTTCTTGTGTAGAGAATAGTGTGTACTTTTTTTAAGTTTAGATTTTAATAAGTTGGATTTTCTGACCATAAAACATGTGCATGTGTTATCTCTCTCGAGGTGGCTTCTTCTGTATACCCTTAGTTATAGAACTTCTGTTCAACTAGACTCAGGTGATTCTCAGTAATGGTTGTTCTGTAGTTGTAATTTTGAGGTGGTTGTGGGAGGAGGCAAGCACAGCGTTTACCTACTCTGCCATCTTGACTGGAAGTATAAAATGCTTTTTTCCAAAGAACAGAGTTCTCATCCTTTTTCATTACACAATTTTTACATTTTATAATAAGTGATTTTTAAAATCATCCCAGACCAATATATATCACCAAGAGAATAAGACTAGAACCCAAGTCTCTACACTACAAGAATAGTACGCTTAGCTAAATTAGAGTTCTAAGTTTAATTTTTCATTCCTCTTGTTAAATTTTTTTAACATTTTTCTCATGGCACAGCTTTGGAAATATGTAACAAAATTTTATCAGCCTACATAAATTTTTCAGCATCCCACTCTCCTAGGATATGTGGAAAACATAACTGTGGGAGAAAAGTTATTTTTCCAAGCCATTCAGTGTACATTATTGCTTTTCCTGAGCAAATATGTGCAGGCTAATAAAGCATGGTATATGGGCCTTTTTAGACTCTAGCATCTTTGATTGATCTTAC
Source organism: Cynopterus sphinx (assembly GCA_030015415.1). Classification (NCBI taxonomy): domain Eukaryota; kingdom Metazoa; phylum Chordata; class Mammalia; order Chiroptera; family Pteropodidae; genus Cynopterus; species Cynopterus sphinx. Next base: position 50,906,896 of record CM057380.1, read on the forward strand.
TGTAAGCCTTTTGTTTTGTTTATTAAGCACCCAGCTGCAAACTTTGACTCCTCCCCCCCAGGTAGGTGCGGATCCTAGGGCCAGACCTGGGCACCAGGGTGGACAGAATGAGTGGAAGGGCAGGAAGAAATACAAAAGCATCATGGTGTTATAAAAATCAGACCTTTACTCTGGCAATAGGAATTCACATTTTGAAAGCTGATGATTGAGAATACAAAAATAGTTGCTTCTTTTTAAAAACTTGGATAGTTCTAATACAAAAATTTCTTTTCTCTTTACATGGCCTTTCATTAATAAGCAGAGTATATGATTGTTTTTGAATTAGTTCTCTTATTGAAAATGTGCAGGAAAACAATATTCATGGAGCACTATTCCAAGCAGGGGAAAAAGGGACAGCTGTACCATAGTTTAAATGAAATGAAAATATCTAGTACTGCAATGAAAAGTAATAATCCATTTGCCTAAATTAAGTTGTGCTGAAAGTAGGTGGCATTGCTTGCATTTTGGGATCTTGTCAGTAATAATCACAAAGTTAAGTATTTATTTGGGCTCAGGGAATGCTTCTGGAGATAATAAAATCTCAGAAAATAGCTATGTGGAAACATCTTGTTTTATTTATTCCCCCTCCCCTCCTAAATTCCCCCTTTCCACCCCTGACCTATGGATGTTGCCATTTTCCCCTAAAGAACTGGATCTCTGAAGGTGGGGCGTCTCCTCCCACACGCTGGCAGCGCTGGCAGCGTGTACCTGGGGCCTGGTACACCTGGGATTTGGTCCGTGGCTCCACCTGGGATGCGAACCCAGGACTTTCTGCGTATAAAGCAGACTTGCTAAACACTACACTATGGAGTTATTACCTTTTTTTTTTTTCTTTTAGAAACATCTTGTTTTAAGACATAGAGAAATAATGACCAATAAAGGCATTTACATATAATCAATTTTTAGCACTTACACAACTAATGCAAAAGAAGTTTGTATTTTGAAGGAAACTATTTGGAAATTTAAGCATAAACAATAAAACCAAATTGCTATCCAAGAAGAACTTGAGAAACTGTGTATTGTTAGTGAGCTAGAATTTATGGAATTACCAATAGGATATTTTGAGACTGCATTAGGACTCCTGGGTTCATTGTTTTTATACAATGACTGAATTGCAGAATAAAAAGTTTTACTTTGTCAGTACCTTCATTGGATAAATTAGTTTGTTTTTGTAGTAACATCCTCAATTTGATTTCACAGTTACATTATGAAGAAATTTCTGGAAAGCTGATTAAAATTATAATAAAGAGGATAATGATAATACATTTGGCTACGATTTAAATTCTGCATGTATTTCATAGAGATTTATAAGTATGTTAAGTTTTAAACCAATGCTTTTTTCATGTAGTTACAATAAATTTAGGCCAACAAAAAAAAAGCACTATGTGCTCAAATTAAATATTTAACTAGAAAAGGCATTCCATTATGAAAGAGGTCTGATGATACAATCTCAAGTACTAACAGAAATTAACCCCACCACAATAAATTAGATATTCTTTCATTACACTGCAATTATCCAAAATTTCACATAAAATACTCTGATATGAGTTTTAAGCTTTTAAAAAATTTTATGGGACTTGTTGAAGATGTATCCAATAAGAAATTTTTGTGAAATTAAGTATAAATAGGGGAGTGAAAATCAGTTTAAACATTTTATTAGAGATTAAAAAATTAAACCCCATGCACCTAAAAATATTAAGTTTGTTAGAAATTCTCGCCTTTCTCACCTATACTAATAACAAGATACCAGTATCTATATTTTAAGTGAAAGCATACTATAAACACAGCAAAGGCCACAGACTGTGTTAGAAATATTCTAGTTTATGCTAAGAAAAAAACAACAGCAACAAGAAGCATTTTTTTAAAAGACATGTAACCTACAAATTTCTCAAGTGTCTAGACACTTGGTCTATCTGTATAACCAGAAAAATATGCATTAGTTTTTAATGAAAAAAGAATATATAAAAACTCTTAGATTTTTATGTTACTTTTTCAGATTTACATATGTAAGTTATATATTAATATTTACAAAGTTACTTCTAACAAGTTACTTCTAACAGTTTTCCAGTAGCATATTGTTATTATGTTAAAAACATTTTACGGCACATTTATTTAATATGGTGATCTTAATTTCTACAAATACCTATTAACAACAAATTAAATCTCACTACAAAGAAATTCTTTATATCGAGACCACATTTTCTAATCCTAGTGAAGTCCCCAATGAAATAACATAGACATGCTGAAATTAAAGTCTGTTTTGGTGAAATGGTAATAAATTTGCTCAAAGGGTTTATAAAGTTCTAACTTTTAAAGTGCTGTTGAGAAAAGAGGATATCATTGAATCTTGTAAAGATGTGACTGTTTTGATTGTAATCTATGCTTTTTATTTTCTTATTAAAACTTTTTTTCATATTGAATGTGTATTTTAAAATTTTTTTATAGTTTGTATTTACCATTTTTATATGCTGAAGGATGATATTCCTATAATATTCTTTTAAAGTTTACATTGCTTAGTGTTAAAAATCTCTTTTACAGTGTATTTGTCATATTCTCAGGCCCTTTTAACATTCATAGCAGTGACTATTCTCATAGGAAATGATAGTACTGTGTATATGGTTATTGCATAATGGGCTTTATTTGTCAAGGATGATGTCATTGTGTGGGATGGCCTGAAGGAGTCATTAGAAGAACATAAGACTTTTGACTGCTGGGATTTCTTAATAAATGCCATACTGTTGAAAACATTAATTTGTGTTTGGGCTGGAATGATCCTGGGTTTTCCTGGCTTAGCTCTAGAGATCTGAAGACATAAATTCTACTGTCATAGTTAAATAGCTGAGTAGAATGAAGTATTAAGCAATTTTCTCTTTGGGAAAGAGAAATGGAATTAGAAAGAAGTTAATAAACAACTGTCTTTTTTGTTACATAGTTTTGAGATTAACTTTTGAAATTTGACATTCAAAAATACTTTGAATTTTTGTTGCTATAATTTCTGTTATTTGGTTTATTGCTGAGGTATAAAATTGGTTATTAGAAAAGTCCATAATTTTCTAGGGAGATTTTTGAGGTGCATATCACTAAAAAGAGACAGGTTACATTTATTTTCTACTTCAAGTACTACACATTTGACTTTTTTAAGTGGCGATAAATATACATAACATGAAATGTATCATTTTAACCTTTTTTTAAGTGTATAGTTGAGTGGCGTTAAGTACACTTGGGTTGTGCAACAATTACCCTATATCCATCTCCAGAACTTTTTCATCATCCCAAACTGAAACTATATCTATTAAACAATAACTCTCCATCACCCCCTGGTAACTGTTCTTTCTGTCTCTATGAATTTGACTATTCTAGGTACCTCATATAAGTGAAATCATGTATTTGTTATTTCATGTCTGACCTGTTTAATTTAGCACAATGTTTTCATGGTCCATCCACATTGTAGCACGTAACAGAATTTCATTTCTTTTTAAAGCTGAATGTTGTTGTGTGTATATATACCACGTATTATTTTTCCATTTATCTGTTAGTGGACATCTGGGTTAGTTCTACCTTTTGTCTTTATTTGGTGATGGTATATGGGTGTACAAATACCTGTGTAAGTCCCTGCTTTCAGTTCCTGTGTGTATACTCAGAAGTGTAATTGCTGAATTTTAAACAGTTTTGTGTTAATTTTTTGAAGAACCATTGTACTGTTTTTTACAGCAGTTGTACCATTTTACATTCTCACCAACATTTGTTATTTTTTGACTTAAAAAATTTGCCATCTTAATTGATTTGCAGTGGTATCTCATTATGGTTTTGTTTTGCATTTCGTTAATAGTAATATTGGCTGTCATTTCATGTGCTTATTACAGGGTTGGTGGTGGTGTGAGTGTATCTCACCTGGTCTGTAGGCATGTCTCTTACATTTCCTCTACTAAGGATCTTTTGTTAATGTATGATTCCCTTCATGGAGCCCACATTTTAAAAATTAATTACCTACCAAACATACTTCGTTTATTCAGAAATAATTTTCCAATTTTAAATGAAAACATGAAATAGCTAGAAATTTGAGCAGCATTAAATATCCAGTGTTGGCACACTGAATTAATTTAATTCTAGCAAATAAACAACCTTTTAGTAAGTCACTTAATGTGTTAGATGCTAAAGATACACAGCTTTTGGTTTCAAGAAACTTAAAATCTAATGAAGAGTTACGTACCATCCGATAATTATTACAGTAGAGTAATAGATCCTCAATGGGAAAATCATTTGAGTGCCTAGACAAGTCAAGGGAAGTATTATGAGATTATGCTTGAGATGGCTCTTCAGTGAGAGGCAGGAGTTTACCAGGATATTAAAACTTAGGAGAGCTCAAAGTTCAGTGTTATTTCATTTGAGAGGGTCCCTAAGGTTAAGAGTCATAACTCTGAAAAGCTGGGAGAGAGGGGGATCCAGCCCCTGTGAAGGAGAAAGAACTTAAGAACCTTGTGAGCTGAGAAGATATCTAAAAAATGCCTTTCTGTGTATATATATTTATGATAATAAGCAATATACAGTTGCCAGAATATCTACTTTTTAAATGAGAGATTTGGGAAAGATACCATTGGCCCCTTTTCCCTGTGTGTTTTAGGTAACCTGCTCATGCATATGAGCTGGAAACACTTGGAAGAACTGTATATAGAACTGTGTAAGTTCAAGCTGATCTGTTGTAGTGTGGAAAACTTTTTAAATTCACTGTATTTGTATTAACTCATTCAACTGAATTTAACTTATTTTGGTTGTGATTCAGATAGGTGGTTCCTTTAACAGATACCTTCACCACATTCATTATTCCTTCTGTTAGCTTACATGAGAATAGGGAGGGGCATAGGAGAGTGTGAATTAGATCTGGTGGATCAGGAGTGATCTCAGGTACCTTAGTGTAAAAGTCAAATATTTGAGAAAAAAAGATTGCTCTGGCAGCTCTAGGAAAGGTCAAGAATGGCGATTGTAACAGTTGACTACTTCTGAAAGAAGGGGCAGAAGTGAGCAGACTTCTCTAAGCAAAGAAAGAATTTATTGAACTGAACATTGAAACACTATAAGTATTTTTAGAGATTTTAACAGACTGTGTAAGTTATTAACAAGTGTGTTACACAGAGTTAAAGTTTTTCCTTTTCTCATTTTGCTACCTTATGAGAAATGAGCAATATCATGTTAGTAAAATAATTATATTCATTTTCTGGACCTCATGACCTTTCATAGTCTCAAACAGAAATAGAAAGTTAGAAAATTAGCTGGGAGGAAAATGCCATGTCGGTTACATAAATGTTTCCCCAGAGCTTTTTTCAGATTTAAGAAACCAGATTACTATTATGTCCTTGGGTTCCATGTTTTCCCGCTGAAAGTTAGGAACTAACCACTCCTACTTCATAAAATCATAAAGTTAACAGGAGGGATGGATTTAGGAAAAAGTACCTTTTGGTATACTTCTTACCTGTAAAAAAGTAAAACAATTGAAAGCATCTCACTGAAAGTGCTAGAGAGGGAGATTCTGTTCTAGAGGTAAGATGGTAATAAATGGTAGGGCTAGAACTAAATGCTATATCAGATGTCTCATTTAAGATCAAAGTTTTTTTCTGAATTGTATTGTTCAAGGTTTGGTTTTAAAAACTTTATTGGCAGAATATGTGATGAGAAGTATTTCAAGATGAAAGAAAATAATAATAATTGGATCACAGTTAAGAATGGTCTTTGTATTCCAAAATCCTATTTTGTTTTCAAGTATCCATTCTAGGCAGAAATTCACGTTCTTTCCTATGTGAGCTAAGAGGGCCTTTTAAGTTGGTTGACGTCATTTGCTTTTTAAATTCTCTGCATTATTTGAAAGGAAAAATATATAATATATTTGAATGATATCAAAAAATAAGTGAGAATTAGATAATTACAGGAATGTGTGTGTAAATATATGCATACCCTTTCTCATCATTAAGATTTAAGATTAATAATACCTAATCTTTGTTATAACATATTTCTTACCTTCAATTAACATGTCTCACTGCAGATAGCCTACATGTATTTATGGTGATTTAAATCCATTAGGTACCCTTTCAACCTGTCACATCACTGCAGGTGATAGTTTCTTTAATTGTTCTTCCATGACTAGGGTGCCCTTTTCTCCAGCCTTTAATAGCGTTTCTTCCCCGCCCCCCCCCCCCATTGCCCTTCAGCCTCCATTAACAAGATCTGGGAGGCAACTTAGGGGCATTGCCTGCTGCTTCTTTTGAAGCTATTGCCAGATGTTTTAGGTTATTAAAGCAGCACTCCATTTCAGGTACCAATTTGTTTTGCTTTTTCTGTTGCTGTGTATTGGCCACTACAAAGCTTAATGGCTTACAAAAACCTAACATTCTTTTATTCAGAAATTTCCCTTGGGTCAGTGGCTTTCCTTTCTGCCCCTCACCCCCATCTCCCACGTCTGACTTGTTATGTTTCTGTTATATTAACGGTGAGAAATAGCTGATTCCAGAACTGGGGCAAGGAAGTTGCAAGATAAGCCTGGAACATCTTGTGCCAGAAAAAAAGAAATGCTCAAAAAAATTAAGATGGCATATCAAAAAGATACAGGAGCTAGCCTAAAAATAGGAAGAGGAATATCATAAAAACATTTTATACTTTAGAATGGAAAAAAGTTCCAAGTCATTATTTTGAATATCTACAACACTCTTTTTTGCTGTTGCAACCTACCTTAGCCTTTTCAAATTATAAAATATTTATAGTTTGATGCATATAACAGTTTTTCCCTCGATAGCTGGAGTTGATTAATTTTATTTAAATACTTGTTTAGAAATAAATTATTTTCAATCCAGATTAGCATTTTTTAAAACAAAAACAATCATAAAGGTAAAATTGTAATTTGGTCCTTTTTTAGTAAAGGTAAAGTTGTGATTTGGTCCTTTTAGTATGTTAATTGTGTTCCTTAGTATGTTGATTGTAGTCTTACTATAGATGAAACTCAGTAGAGGGAGGACAGGATTTGTACTCATTTCTGAGTCTACAGTTTTATTTCATCCATTTGCTCATTTTTTGAGCAAATATTTTTCTGAGTCCCTACTATGTGTTATGTACTGTAGCACTACAGAGTTGAACAAAAAACATAGTCCCTACCCTCATAACATACTCAATAAATATTTGCTGCATGAATCTAGAGTGATCAATCATTCTTATGCACCTGTCCCCTCACCATTAATTCGAGGATTCTTTTTTCTTTTTTTGCCTTTTTCTTTAACATATTATTAAAAACTTATAGTATCTTTGAGATGAGTTTAGCTCCGAGGGTAAGATTTTTGTAAATAACAAAAAAAAAAAATCAGGTGTTTGATTGTAAACAAAATACCTTAAAACTTTTTTCATTGAAATACAGATATTTCATTTAGTCCATTTGATGCAGGACAGGGCAAATTTCCCCCAAGTGATGGGAAGACCAAGTCCTGCACTGAGAGAAGAGGGTCTATTCTACACTAATAAAAGAATAGTGGAATAAAGATTCAAATCCTATATTAATGTAATAAAAGATTCAAATCCTATGATCATCTCAATAGATGAAGAAAAAGAGATTGATAAATTCAGTATCTGTTAATGATTTTAAAAAATGAGCAAAGTAGAAACAGAAAGCAGTTTTCTAATCTGATGAGGAATATCTACAGAAATCCTTTGAAATTAGGAACAAGACAAGAGTACCTTCTGTTACCACTTTTATTCCACATTGTACGGGAGGTCTTAGCCAGCACTCTTAGAGTTAAATAAATAGGTAAGTAAATAAGTAAGGTTCAGAAAGTAAGAAATAAGCTTTGATTACTCACAGAACCATGTAATTATGGATCTAGAACCATCTAAAAAAATCTGCTGATAAAATAATTTTAAAAAAATTATCAAGAATGCCAGAAACAAAATCAATGCATAAAATCAGTTTTATTTCTATGAATAAGTAATGGTTAGAAAATAAAACTTTAAAAATATATATCGTTTATAAAATAACAAGGACCTGGAAGTAAGTTTAAAGAACCCTTTAATTAATGGAGAACGTCATAGATTGAAAGATTCAATATTATAAATATGTCATTTCTTCCCAAGTTGATAATATATTCAGTGCAATCTCAATAAAAATTTCATATTTTTGGATACCTGACAAGGTCATTCTAAATTTATAAAGAAATGCAAAGGACCTAGAAAGTCAAGACACACTTGAAGAATTATAAAGAGAAAGGAATACTGCTAGAAGTGATGTGGTAGCGGTGTACACCACTATATATGACATCAAGAATTATTAGGGGGAGAGGAAAGTAGATGGAAAATTTTAAATCATTTCTTCAATTAAATAAAAAGAATTATTATTAAGCTCTTGTAATTAAAGTTGTATAATCTTGGCATAAAAATAGATAGAGTGATGGAGCAGATTAGGGAGCCCTCAAATAGGCCTATACAAATAAAGACACCCGATATATAACATGGGTGTTATAAATTGTGGGGAGAAAGATGGTCTTTTTAATAACCGTTACTGGGATAATTGGGTATTTCTGTATGAAAAAAATGAAATTGGCTTTCTACCTCATATATTAGAATATCAATTTCTGATAGATTAAATGTGATCGTCAAAGTATAAAACTTTTAGAAGATAATATCTTTATGACCTTGGGTAGAAAAGGATCTCTTTTAAAACTGCAAAAACCACTAACCATAAAGGAAAAGATTAATTTAAAATTTTTCCTCTACTAAAATTAAAGACTTTCATTAGACATGAAATCCTACAGACTATGAAACTTCAACCACAGAGTGGAAGAAGATATTTGTCACATATATAATTGACAACAGACTCATATTCAAAATTTCTGAAGATTTCCAACAAACCAAAAAACTCTAGCAGGCGCTTCACAAGAAAGGAAATCTAGATGACCAATAAATATGAGAAGCTGTGGTACTTCATTAATAACCAGAGAAATGAAAATTAAAATCACAATGAAATGACACTGTACAAAAACCAAAAATCTTTAAAACATAAGGAATATATTAAAATATTTCTTAATGAGTATTGGCAAGGATGTGAAGCCATAAGAACTCTTTGTACACTTGGTAAATTGGCACAACCACTTGGGAAAGCAGTTTGGCATTCTTTTGTGAAGTTGAAGATACATATATCTTATTACACAGCATTTTCACTCCTAGATATTCTCTAGTTAGTAATCAATTACTGTTTCATCATTAATAAAATAAAGTGTGGGATGTTCATATAGTAGAATAACACTATGAAGACAAGGAATATGAAGGAACTACTATAGTATGTAGCTACATGAATAAATCTCATGTTGAATGAAGATCACAAACAACTACACATACAACATGCTTCTACTGTTATGGAAAAATCCCAAAAGCTCCAAAAATCAGACCAGTGAAAATCCAAGCAGTAACCCAGAGAGAAAGAGAACCCAGTTTTATTACGCTGGCAGTCTCAGAAAAGCTAGTGCTCTGAAAATCTGAGTGTAGAGCTTAGGGGCAATTTTACTTCTATACCCACGTTGTTACAGTTGGCATGGGCTAATTTACAGACTCCTGAAATTACTATGGGCTGTGGGCAGTTACAGAGCATGGGACTTTCTAACAAGCACTATGATAATTAGCTAATAGGTCCTCTATCACAGAAAGATTGAGCTTCTTGGATCTGTTGCCTCTTGCTCTGCCCTGCAGATGGGAGCTATTTAGGAACTCTTGGTTACCATGAGTATAAGCACCACTGTCTGCGGGAGGCAGGCAATACAGAGGTGTCACCTGTCAGGAGTTGCAAAAATTAGGGTGTCAGACATGGGTATGTCATCCTTTCTGGATGACACCGATTATTACAGTCCCATGGGACCAAGAGTGCAAGCTTCCCTGGACAGCAGCTGCAAAGGTGTGAGTCACCAGATACTTGTAAAAGGTCCCTTCCTGGCAGTACTGGCACTCTGGAACATGGCAAGGGTGGGCACAAAGGTGGCTTATGCCATTCTCTGTCCCCAGAGACAATATTCCAGCAAGGTCTTAAATGTTTATCTTAAATTAGATGCCTGCCCCTCAGGCCAATACTTTAATAAAGACAGGCCAGCCTCCTTAACTTTAAGTCTGCATATGATCAGCCGCCTCTGATTTGGGCCTTTTAAAGCCTGTCTCCCAGATGACTATAACTTTGTGGATCTCTGACTGTGAGCCCCTTGGTTTTCAGTTAGGTGTTTGGGGGACTCATCTCTCAGATGTAAGTTCTTAAAGTTGAGCCTAATCTAGGGTTTGAACACTTCACTCCTCAGGGAGAAGCTCCAGGTTTTGAATTTTCTCCCAATTGTGGGTCTCTGTGCCAGGGTGGGGTTATGGGGACATTGTGTTCCAGCCTATCCTACCCCTTTTAATGTGGTTTTCTTCTCATTTGCTTTATGTGTAGTCATCACTCAGCCAATCTCTAGGGTTTTTAAGAGGCACTTGTTCTATATGTAGCTTCATACATAGTTCCGTACATAGATTCAGTGTGTCCGTGGGAGGAGATGAGTTCACGATCTTCCTGCATCACCATTTTGAACAAGAACTGGAATTTGTACTATTTTAAGCCATTGAGTTTGTGTTAATTTGTTACAGCAACAATAGGAAATTAATGCAGGAGGCAGTACTACAACTTATAAAGTGTTAAAACTATCAAGGAAATGATTATCACTAAAATCAATTTATTGGTTCCTCTTTTAGGGAAGAAAGGGCTTGTGAGTAAGAAGAACTATATTGAGGCTTTTAGGGTACTGGCAATATTTTGTTTTTTTGAATGTGTATGTTTTATGCAATCTTCTGCATACATGAAGTTAATATGTATTGCTTTTATAACCAGAGTTTCAAGAATGCAACATATCCATAATTTTTTAACTGAATATTTTAAAAAGTTTTTCCTTTTTTATCACATTTCTTTATTTGAAAAATGATTTTCTCCATAAACCAGTAGTACTTTGCAGTACTTTCCGTGTTTCATCTATGACCCAACTGAGACTAATTCATAATTCAGCCTTCTCGAATTTATAGGATGTAAAAAAATTACTCATTTAACACAAAGAAGAAGCTACTTGTCTTCCCAAATTGAAATCAAAATACAATTTAAATGAGAGTACTTGTAAGAACCCTTAGTCGTAAACTCTGGCTTCAAAAGTAGATTATGTTGTAAATTAGCTAAGTTTTTAAAAATTAAGGAGTGCTTGTTTGTTGAGATGTATTTAAACTAACTGTATATTGTGCTATCATTTTTTTTTCTCTCCTTATTATGGGGACCAAAAAAGATAGATGTCATTGATTTCATTTTTCTGGATTTTAAGTAATTTAGCTTTAGAATATAAATATTAGGAAAATTGATATTAAACAATCCCTGCTTAAATTTAAGTTTGTTGCCTAAAGTCTTTTTTTGGTTAAATTTAAACATTTAAGAAACAATTTGCAATTGAATTCCTTTTATGTTTTCAACTTTTGAAAATTCTAATAAAATTTAAATAAGAATTGATAAAATAATTTTTGTTGCACTTTATATTAAAGAAGTTATTTATTTACAGTGTGATTTTATAGGAAATATTTAGTCTAAGTACTTGATGGTCTCTGTTACTTGAGCTTTAACTTTTTCTTAAGCATAGTGTTTTGGTAAGATGGTGGACTGTTTCCCAGCCTCAGTTACTATCACTTCAGAGCGAAGCAGCTCTGGTGTGCACAGGCTAGTAGCACCAGTAGGAAATATATGAGTCTGGGGATATACCGGGATCCAGATAAGACAAGAGGCAAAAGTCTCTGGGGGCCATTATCAAAAGCTTTGAGTCTCAGAAAGATCGTGCCTTGGAGGGGAAGCTTAGTACCAGTGCGTTGTAGAGATTGCTTCCATTATTTTGGTCTTAACTCTTGCAGCTTGACCTGAGCTCCAAGGATGAGGAAGGTATGAATTTGCAACAGAAATAGTAGTAATTCACTTAAAGGAACTCCAACAGTCTCAGAGAGAGGAATGACAAGGTTTATATCTGGAACAAGTTACCAGTGAAATAGAATTATTGGAAGAGATAGATGACAAGTTTAACAAGCAAAACAAAACAGATTATTCCAAGATTCTTAGGAAAAACAAAATGACATCAGTATAAAATAATTAAAAAGTGAGGAGAAAAAAACATTTTTATATATTAATTTGGGAGAGGATGATTATTGTTGAGACTCAAATTTATGGTCTGGAACATTAGAAGAGTATATCAAAACAAAAAATGTGAAGGAGAAAGAACAAATTGAAGACATGCAACAACTAAAGATATAATAGAGGAGAATTTCTCTGGTTTAAAGAAGGATTGAAAGAGCCCACTGAGTTCCAGACCAGTGTGTTGGTGGTGGTGCTGAAACAAAGAATAAGCTGCTACGCAGGAAAACTGATCAGATAAGTGCTGGACTACTCAGTGCAACACTGGAAACTAGAAGGTAGTAAAATAACATCTACAGATCACTAACAAAAGAACTGTACCTATTTCTAGCCAAAATATCAGTCACTTGTTATGGTGTAAGCAATATATTTGCAGATATGCAAGAATTCAGGTCCTCTATCTAGAGAGTTCTCAGTAAAGGATTCTCACCAACTAATTCCTGACAGAGACCTTAAGGTAGGGCAGAAGAGAAAAAACAGTGGTGAGCAAATAAATCTCACAGTATATTTAATTAAATCTAAATGGATAATGATAGAATGATTACAACATTCCTCTGTCCTCTGCATTTCCTGAAAGTCTGCAGCTAATGCAGAAGCTTGATTAGATTCATGTTCTGTCCCTTTGATAAGACCATAACGCGATGTTCTGTTCTTCTAGTGAGAGGCATATAATTTGATTGTCTTTTTGTATAGATAGCAGCCATTAATACTCATTTCTAGATCCAGTAATTCATTGAGGGTTGCAAGTGGTGATTTTCTCTTAAGGTAAATGTTTGATTTTTATCCCTTTCTTTATCAGTTTACAAGATAATGAATTAGTTCTCTATCTTTTTTGGGGGGCAGAGATGTCATTATAAGCTTGTATAATTCCATGTATGTAATAGATTCAGTCCATTGTAATTTTGATCTTTACTGCAGCTCAAATTGTCTCATTTTTGTTCATGGGAAACAGAGTTGGTTCCTGAGTCCTTTTGTCATGCTCCTGATTATTTTGACTGATAAAGAAAGAAACCGTATTTTTTGTTTTGTTTTGCTTTGCTTTGTTTTTCTAAAAATCTGAATGTTGTCTGTGCTTTGGGGAAGGTGGATTTTAGAGATACATTTATTTCCTTGGATATTTTGGTATTTCGTATGATCTTCCATATGATTTATAGATGAATATGCCTTAGAATTTGTGTTACTTATAAAGAATAATGGGTTTTATTTTTTGTTGATGTGGTGACTCAAAAGGAATCAGCATTTCTCAGCAGTAGGTGTAGAGGCATATGTTAAAATGGTTTATTCAATTAATATTTGATTGTTTATTCTGGATAAGTCTCCACAATAGAACTCTTGGGAATTCATACATTCATGAAACTTGCCTATTTAACATTTCAATAAACTAAATTCCAAATATTGGTTTTAAATTTATTTTTTCTTTCAGATCTGTCACGAAATCGCCTCTCAGAAATTCCCATAGAAATATGTCACTTTGTTTCTCTTGAGAATTTCAACTTATATCAAAATTGTATTCGATATATACCAGAGGCAATTCTAAATCTACAGGCTCTTACATTCTTAAATATTAGGTAAGGATTTGTTTTTTAATATTTGGTTTTATGTAATCTTTTCAATTTTCTCTTCCCTTTAACTAAAATTTACACTATCTGTTCATATCAGCAGTATCCATACAAGTTCTTAGGCAAATTAACAGTATTGCCTATATTTCTGTAGTTTCTCTGTTTGTTTTACAATAATTAGTATTAGCCTAATTGGCTTGCTGCAGCAGTCTTATAGCAATGGTTCTCCAATTACATTTTCAAATAAGCTGCATCATATGAAACTAGTATCTCTGTAATTACTTTGGTTCTTGTGATTATTTTATGTGTATTAAGTTTCGAATGTAATAAATGTACTTATTCAACTCATCTCCAGTTTTTTACATCTTACAAGAATTCTTTTGTTATTTTATTACATTGTAAAAGTTATATATGTTCATTGGAGAAAATGAGCAAATGTAGAAAAGTTTAAAGGAAATTCGTAAAAATGTTTTTTCTGAGTTATAATTGCAGGTGATCCTATTAGTGGGAGTATAAACTGGTTCAATTTTTTAAGAGGGTAACCAGTAAGTATTTTTCAATATTAACAATAAACAATTTAAATATGATCTGTAAATAATAATAATAAGTATTATTATAGGTGATCTTTTTCCTGTTTCCAGGCTTTTAGTCATATTTTTAAATGTTTTTCTCTTGTCATGAAATATCCTCTGGAAATATGTTTATATATAATCACTATCATACCGATCATATACTTCTAAAACTCATTTTCTCTTTCAGTAACTTTCTTTCAGTTTTTTGCCATGATAAAAGTAATACTAGTAAAGAATTTTATATGTAAATGTTTATTTCTCTCTTTCCTTAAGATAAATATCTAGGAGTAGAATTATTATCACATTAAAAGCTTTAAAGATCTAAAAATGGGGGCATTTGATGCTAAGGATTAAAAAGTTAATTCTACATAAGTAAAATTTTAACTCATTTTTATCCTAATGATAGATGTGTTTTATTTTACTTTTAATTCTGATCTGCTTGTTTTTGTACAAATAAGATTTTTTACCTATACTTGAGTGATATATTTGAAATCACAAATATGTCACTTGTTTTCAATAGAACTATATTTCAATCTTATGTACATTTGAGTATAATACTGGAATGATGAGGAAAGTAGATTATAGTTATATTTATAACTCTTCTTTGGAAGGAAGAGGAAGATAATATGCACCCTATTTTAAATCATTTTTTCTTATATGAATTTACTTTAATAAAATAACATGTCGTATTAATATAGTACTTCATTATTTACAAAGGTGTTTTATGGTGCAAGAGCCCTGTAAGAAAGGTAGAGATGATGAGCTTTGTGCAGTGGCAGTATCATAACCAATGAGTTTTATCCGAGGTGCAATTATTGCTAATTGAAAACTCAATTTACAGATGTGGAATCTCAAGATGCTGATAGGTTGACCTTGTGCTTGAAAGCATAAAACAGAGAAGTGAGGAAATGAAAGCTAGAACTCAAGTCTAATATCCTGTTTATTTCTTGCAAAACTTATATTTGTTATTTTACTGAGTACAGAGTGGGAAATATGGAAGTATTTTTCTTGAGTAATATAGGCTCTGACTCTTCTCTTTTATACTTACCCATTTTAGTCGGAACCAGCTGTCAACATTGCCAGTACATTTGTGTAATTTACCATTGAAAGTCTTAATTGCTGGTAATAACAAATTGGTCTCACTTCCAGAAGAAATTGGACATCTCAGACATTTAACAGAACTTGTAAGTTAATATTTTATTTTTTTATTGTTATATATACACATAGACACGCATGCATTTATATACATACATAGTCATACTTTTTTATATGGTAAAGATCCATTACTAAGGTGTGTTTTTTAGTTATTTTTAAGTATTGATAATGTAGTTTCACTGATTGATCAGTGCTCAGGTATGTCAGCAGAGATATTAAGGAACTGTCTATGGCCATGCCATCCTGAACTTGCCCGATGTTGTCTAATCTCGGAAGCTGAGCAGGGTCGGGCCTGGTTAGTCCTTGGATGGGAGACCACCTAGGAATACCAGGTGCTGTAGGTGTAACTAATAATGCATTTGAACTTTTAGAATAAATTTTATTAATAGCATCAATATTCTGATTTTTGGTTAGTCCCTATAGGGGAATGGACACTAACTACAAAGGTCAGGCTTATTTTTTTGCCTTACATGCTATCTTTAGAACCTGTCTACCACTCTAAAGAAAGCTGGTCTTTACTGCCCTGTATTTCTAAGAAGCTTAATCTTCACCTCCTACTCCTTGTTGCTCTTGAGTACTTATGGTTTGGACATGGCAATAGACTTTTCTCATCAAATCACCACAATAACAGTAGGAATTAGGTACTGTAACTATCAAATTACGGCTGAGCAAACTAGCACTCTCAGGTTAAGTAAATTACCCAAGGTTCCATAACTGAAGTAGAATTTGAAACCAGTTTACTTTAGCTCCAAAGCTCATGTTTCTTATTTCTGAAAGGATCAAATACAATTATGTCTATTGAGATTTGGGAGTATAGTTCCATAGTTCAGGTAGGTTTATTAACAAAGATGGATATTATAAAAAAATACTGTATACTTATAATCTAATTGGACCTCATATTAGCTTATGTTATTTTCCAGGTGGATTATGAATATGAAAAGTCACGTAATCACAAGTTCATTAAATCTGGAATCTAGATACTAGACCACTGTTTATTTACAATTAATTAGATCTAGGAAGTAAAGTCCAAAATGTATGTTCTGTGGCATTTCTTCAGACATTGTTTCAATAACATGAACTATTAGTAAATTATACTCATGATTTAAATTCTGATTTTCAAATCATTTAAACTTTCTGTTTCTATTTACTGAATACTAGGTACTTAAAAGGTAGATATCTCTTGCAAAAACTGCTTTTAGCTTTCTACGAAAGAGGTTAATTGATATCCTCAGTCATATAAACAGCTTGTGGCAGAATAAGAATTAGCAATCCTAAAGCCCCTGATTCCTACTTGATGGTCTTTCTACAACATCCTTATTCATTTTTTTTTTTTAATGAAAGTAAGCTGTATCTTTCAACATATACATTTTCTGAGAGAAGTATTATAGATTACTGTTACCTTTCGGCTCAGGCTTCATTTTCCTGTCTTTTCAATTCCTTTTAGAACCTTTTTAACTTTGATGCCTAGAACATTGAACTAAGAAGTCTAGCTTCTGATTCTACTTCAGATAGTACGTGGTAGGAAAGTAATATTTTTTTTTTCTAAAAACATTTTAGGAAAATTTAAAAGTAATGTTAGAAGCTTATTGAAATTTTTGGTAAGTAGTCTTTTCTAACAATGTCTGTTAATATTTTTACTCATTTATTGGAGGAATTTGAAGTGTTTTAATCTGGCATCTTGGCACTTTTATTAACCTAAGCAGCTTCCTGCCCACTACACATGGGTTTACAAATTATTCTGGTTGGTGTAAGAATTATGGCATCCTGGATATATTAATCTTAGAACCTATAGTCAGTTTCTTTTCAGAACCAGTGGAACCAGAATTAAGCTATTTACCAAGATATCAGAAGGCCTACCTAATATATGTATTGGAATCAGATTGATCAGATGCTAATAAAGCAGTATCTGTTTTTTCCATAACCTTTTGAGTTATGTGTACTTTATTATTTTCTCCTCACTTTCAGTTTGATAATGATTTGAGTCATCTTCAGTGCATTTTTGTTTTATATTCTTAAACAGTTGAACTGATATTTTGAAAATAGTTTTCTTTGAAATAATTTTATTATAGTTTTTATCATTTTTTCTAGCTTCATTAGAATAATACAAAATAAAAATATTGTTTTATTTTACCTTTTCACCAATATATTTTTTTGATCTCATATTCTAGGCCTCCAACCCACATCCTAAATCATTTAATTTTAGTTCTGCTCACAAAATCAGTCATGTATAAGATACCTAGAATCAGTCGAAAACCTGTAACTTTTAAAAATTAAGTGTTAGTACAAATTATTGTAATTATTCTTTGATGGAATCAATTTTTTCACAACTGGGACACAGGCATTATCTTGTCCAGCCTCATTTTACAGATAGTTTAAAGCAGACAAGTTTATAATATTAGAATAATTTTTTACTTTGTATCTTTTTTGAAATAGGATGTTAGCTGCAATGAAATTCAAACAATACCTTCCCAAATTGGTAATTTGGAGGCCTTGAGAGACCTTAATGTAAGAAGAAATCACTTAGTACGTTTGCCTGAAGGTAAGAACTATGAAATAATTATTTTATCATTATTTTTTTTTTTGTTTTAAAGGTCTCTCAGACTGATGTGCACAAGATAAAAATATATAAGAATTATAGCTATTATTTTGAGATGTAATGGTTTATTCAACATATGTTATCTGTACCGTTGTGAATTTTAGAAGTTAAACTTTTAGGTGAAAAGTTTGATTCCTATTTACCAGTGATTGTACTTTTAGATCTTTTCAACCTATGTAATCACTAACTCAGGAGAGGGTCACTGGAGCTTTCAG
Organism: Cynopterus sphinx; assembly: GCA_030015415.1. Lineage (NCBI taxonomy): Eukaryota > Metazoa > Chordata > Mammalia > Chiroptera > Pteropodidae > Cynopterus > Cynopterus sphinx. Next base: position 50,925,222 of record CM057380.1, read on the forward strand.
TAAGCATAACTACTTGGGTGACATATAACATTTTTGATAAGAGGATAGTTTAGTATAATGAAAAACATTCCTGAAATTAGCTGACTTAAAAATAGACTTGTCTTGAACTTAATAATTTTATCCTTCACTGCAAATAGTCAGTAGAGGCTAATTAACTATTTAGAGGTGATGGATAGAGTGAATAATGAATGGAGTGAGGGTCTGCACTAGGAAACTATCTTAGACTGACTCTAAGTTCTGGTATATTTATTTGAATGATAAAAATTGATTAAACAAATTAAGTATAATTTATCAATTTTGAGAAATACAAATTAATGGAAAAAGCTATCAAAGAAAGTAAAAATGGGGAGAAGTATTATTTTATTAGGTCAGAATATATATTTAATTTTATGGAAAATTTTCCATATATAAATGAGAGCAGTGACTCACCTATCTACAGTGGACATCAGATCATGGCAACTCTTGTTTTATCTATGTTGTCATCCACTTTCCTTTAGTCTGTTCTCTAGAATCTAGAGAAATTCATCTGTAAATGTTTCAGATTATGTAGCAAAAAGATAATCCTCAGAAGGTGTTTTCATGATGATAACTCTATAGGTTCTTCGACAAAACATGACTTCTAGTGTGCAATAAATATTGAATTAACTAATGATGTCTTTGCTTCATTATAGAATCCAAATGTTTACACTAATTTGATCTAGGATGGTATTTAGTTCTAACATTCTAGTGTAGCTTTGACATTTTGGATCCCAAGTCAGAAAGTGACTTCCCAATCCACTTTTATATATCAATTGCAACGACGATACCCAAAATCCTGCATATCTTTCCTCTCACTAGGCTTACCCAGTAAAGTAACCTTTACACTTTTTGTCTTCAGAGCCTTCCCTTTTTTTTCTTGTTCTGCCTTATAGCACATCAGGAATATGAATGAAGGCCTTAGCAGAACTGACCAAAATCATGACACAGGCCATCATAACCCAAACTTTTTATTTAGGATTACCTTACTCCACTACTCAGGACTCACCTACTATATGTAGCTAATCTTGAAAGGCTTGCTAATGTAATATTACTGACTCAGTGTGAAATCAATCAATGAAAATATTGAGGTTTTAGTGAAAATAAACATTTGGGGTTTTAGATGACAACTGCAGTCTGATAGTTTTGTCATCTCTTATATTTTTATATCTTATTTTGAATGTGTATTACTAAGAAAATTATGAAACTACCAAATAGTTTTAAATGGATTTTTAAAAATCAGTTTGTCTTGTAACTTCAGCATAGTCTGTTAAACTGAGATTTCAGGAAAACCTTATTCCAGAGCTACACAAGTTAGTGTGCAAGTTTGTGTTAATTAATTGGTGGTCTCTAACATGTTATAATTTGATAGGTAAGATATTACATTTTTCGTTATATTGCCCTTTTGATTTTAAATTAATTTTCACTCATTATCAAATATTCAAAAATCAAATAGTATTAAAAAGCTTAAAATAAATAATAGCATTTCCCTACCTTAACCATCCCACCACCCCAGTTTCAGTGGCCAGAAGCATCTACCTTCAGCTCCTTTGATTCCTACTTTATTTACTGACATATTTCTAATGATGGGCTTTTTACAGTTATTGTTGGATTTGTCAGCTTTGACACATCAGCTTTCTGTTATGGTAGATGAGAACTTAACTTCCTTACACTACCACACCTTTATTTCGCTCTTCACATCTTCCCGGTGTAGTTTTACCACAACTTTTGATTAAATAATTATTTATTGTTTGTGTTAGTATAACTATATAAATATTGTTCCTGCCATTACAGGTGATATACTCTGATTTTATTTTCTTTCTTGTATACCTTGTTTTATTTGTTTTTCCAGTCAGTAATTACTTTTTTTTTTAAATTTGCTCAGTTTTTTATGTACCTATGGCTAATTCCTCCCTCTTTTTCTAATAGCCTCATTAGTCAAACCAAGCAGATTATCATTTTTTATTCCCTGCATATTTCCCTCATTGATGCTTTTTTCCTTTTCTTCCAGTCTGTTCTGTTGTTCTGTTGTTGCTGCTCAGCTTTCTTCTTTGTTGAATATGCTTACTTCTGGACTTGATATCTTCCTCTTTCTTACTTTTTAAAAAATTTCAGTTCTATTAAAGTATAAATGACAAGTAATTTTTCTTTCTTACTTTACTCTCTTGTTTTGCTGAGTGGTATCTTCTAGTAGTTTCCAAAAAACATCATGAGAAACATTTTTTTGAGACTTCACTTGAAAAGAAACATCTTTATTTTATGCTCACCCTTGACTGATAATTTGGTTACAGATTCTAGGTGGACAGTTATTTTCTCTCAGGATTTTTAGGTCTTTTTTGTTCACTTTTGACTTTCAGTGTTAAAAATTAATGATTGAATTTTTTATGCTATTTCTACTTTCAGTCCATTGTTTGTGATGCATTTTTTTCTCTCTGTAAGATTTTAAGATCTTCTCTTTTTTTCTGCCACAGTGACATTTTATGATGATGTGCCATACAATATGAGTTGTTTTAATTTACTGTACTAGGTATTTGGTGGGCCTCTTTCCAAACCAGAAAGTCACATCTTTCATTCTGGAAAATACTTATATCTCTTTTTTGATAATTTTTTGTCTTCTACTTTCTTTGTTCTCTCTTTCTAGGTTTTTGTTTTTCTTTTTAAATTGATTTTGAACTTTTTAAATTGATATCTTTAATTGATCCTGTGATATTTCTTATCTTTTTAAAATTCAGTCCTTTGTCATTTTATTTTACCAAGTGGTAAACATTTCAACCATTTATGTTCCAACCATTCTTCTGAATTTTTTATATCTTCTCTCATAATTTTCATTTCTGAGAACACCTATTATTCTGATATTTTTGTTTCAGTAATTTTATATCTTTATCTCTCTGAAATTAGAGGTAATAGTTCTAGTTTTTCAGTTTTCTTCTGTTTTTTATGGATTATCTATTCTGAATTCTTCTTTTTGATTGGTTTATGTGTTTTGATTTCCACCTAATATGTTGGAGGCTTTTCTAAATGTCTGTGGATCATAAACTGTCAGTATAGAGCTGATTAGAAATTCAGGCATACTGGGCAGGAATTATACAATGATAATTAAGCAGCAAGCTAGATATTTTGGGGGAGGAACTTTATATCAGTATCTAAAGTCCTTTTATATAGTACTATATAGTTTCTCCAGAAATGATGTTTTATTTCTTCTACATTGTTTATGTATATTCCTAACTACCCATATTCAAGAACTCTGGGGATGGGGTGGGATTGGGTAGAAAAGTGTTGAGGTCTTGCCATTAAGTGTGTAGACTTTCACTTAAATCCTCCATTTTCTATCTTTTTTTTTTTTTTTTTAGGCAAGGCAACCCTTGGTTGACCTCACAGATTGTTTGTAAGGACCTTGTCAGCTCCCAGTCCCTTATTTTTTTTTTTATGCCTACAGCACCTCGTCTTCCTAGGTGGTCTCCCATCCAAGTGCTAACCAGGCCCGACCCTGCTTAGTTTCTGAGATCAGACAGGATCGGGCTTATGCAGGGTGGCATGGCCATAGATCTCTATTTTCAACTGGCAACTCATCCTGATTTTCCATTGTTCCTGGGGTCCCTGAATTCAGAGCCTTGCAATTCAGTTGCACTAGCAAATAACTTTTTGGCTCTTGTGGAGATTGGAGATGGGTAGTGTCCTAACTGCTTGAATTGGGGTTGGGAATCTGTAGGCATCTCTAAGTTGTTATTTATATAGACCATTATCTCATCTCTTTATTATCCCCGTTATTCTGTGGTATCAGGCCTTCATCTTTCTGAAGTTCTCTGAGGGGTCAAACAGCTTGCATTTATATTCCCAAATATAAGTTAAGTAGATTTCATTAAACACCACTTTGTTATATTAGTTAATCACTAAGAAGGAATGGGGATAAATACTCGTGGTAAATCCACTGTGTTTAACTAGAAGCTTCTGTAAAAGTTGTCTAGTTTTGAAATACTGATTGTTCATTTCCATCTTATCTCCCTGCAGAGCTGGCAGAGTTGCCTTTGATACGGTTAGACTTCTCCTGCAATAAAATTACAACAATTCCTGTTTGTTATCGGAACCTCAGGCACCTACAGGTGATCACCCTAGACAACAACCCGTTACAGACTCCTCCTGCACAGGTAAACCATAGTTGATTTGAAGTATTTCATGAACTTTTTGGACAAAGGATGAAATTTTAAACTTAAGTTCTATGTATTTATTTTTTTTTTGGAAATTAAGTTGTTGTTGTTGTTGTTGTTTTAAATCACACATATATGTATTCTTTAGAAGACTTCAATAAATGGGGTAGAAGTTAAGTACTGTTTCCAGAACTTTTTTTTTTTCATTAAATTGACATTTTTTTTAAGTTGTGAGATTCTTCTTTAAAGTGTTTCTAATAAAACTTGAGTTAAATTTCTTTCTAGTAAAACTTGAACATAAACAATGTAAATACTAGAGACAAATTAAAATACTTAACTTTCAGAACTAAAAATTATCATTGCATTTATTTTGACCATTGTTTTTATGCCTTCCTATTTTCTGAAAGCTTAAGTTCCTCATTCAGTTAGTTTGATCACTTATCAGTGACTGAAATGAAGCTATTTAATAATAAAGTAATTGTAAGGTAGTATTATATAGATTCCAGACTTCCTACAATCTAAAAATTTTTACTAGCCTATATTTTTCACTGTAGCTTTTTTAACTCTAAATCTATTGATGGTGTTGTACAAGCCTCTGTATGTTAACCATAAAACTTTATGAGTAAGCTTTATAACTATAGAGAGCTTTTATAATCTTAAAGAATTTATGTTTTGACTTTGTCAGCAGGTAGCAACATAAATATATGCAGCTTTACTATTTAATTATCTCCTGGTTTTCTCTCTCACGGATTAAAAGCATGATTGTACATGACCATTGGATTCCTAATAGCAAAAGTTACTAATATAATACATGGGGAGCAATGCTTTAAAGCCCTGACTATACCTAGCTAATCAATGATAAGTTTACTTGGTATTCTATTTGTAATCATAAATTATTTTATATGTTACTGAAACTTTATTAGTGACTAGAAAACAAAACCTATATTTATATCACTTAAGTACTGAAAAGAATTGTTATGAGTATTAGATTTTTTAATACTACTATAGGTACTTGATAGAAATGCCTTCTACTTCTAATATACATTAAGTAAAAAGCTGGTTGTGATAAAAGAAAAGGGACACATATTTCAGATGAGTAATAATTTTGGTTGCATTTATGTGTACTTTATTTAGATATGTATAAAAGGCAAAGTCCACATATTTAAATACCTGAACATACAAGCTTGTAAGATTGCTCCAGATCTGCCAGATTATGATAGAAGACCCTTAGGTTTTGGCTCCTGGTGAGTATGTTCTATTCTTTTATCAATCATATTCCATCTCACAGGGAATCAAATACTCTGGACCCTTAAATCTGCTCTTAATGTTTGACTAAAGGGAAGTAACCTATTTTGATGCTATTTTTTTTTTAGAATGCTTATATTAAGTAAAAATTGATTACATAGATGTGACAATGGAGTTCTAAGTTAGGGTTTCTGAACCTCAGCACTGTTGGTATTTTGGACCAGATAATTCTTTGTTGTAAGGCGGTGTCCTATACATTGGAAGACGTCGAACAGCATTCTGGCATCTGTAACACTCTCTCAGTATGACAAACAAAAATGTCTCCAGACATTGCCAAATATCCCCTGGATGGTCCCCAGTTGAAAACCACTGGTCCAAGTGACTTGGATACTAATCTTGGCTCTGCTGTTAACTAGCTCTGTGACTTGATGCAATTTACTCAGACTTTTTGAGCTTCATTTTTTCCATAGGGAATGAAGAAGTTGGATTCGATGACCATTAATGTCACCTCAGGATGTTTTAGTCTGCAAATCCCTCCATGACATAACACCTGACTTATAAAGTCATCTACTTGGCATTCCCAACCATTTGGGACAATCTTAAATAGCAGGAATTAAATTTAAAAGACCTTTAAATGGACAAAATAAATGTCTCAATAAAGGTGCAGTACTGCTCATAGACTTTACTCAAAAGAGAACCCTTAAGACTTTCTCTTAGAACTTGTCACATTTTATGTAAAAGTGCAGTCCTAATGAGCTTGCTTCTCAGTATCCTAATATGAAACAAATTAACAAATGTCTATTATGGTAGAGTTTATTCTTTCTTTGTATTTAACCTTTGACATTTTAATTATGATGTGGGCCTCTTTGGATCCCTGATTTTTGGAATTCTCTGAGTTTCCATGGGTTTTATGTCCATTTCCTTTACCAGGTTAGGGAAGTTTTCTTCCTTATTTCTTCAAATAGTTGTTCAACATCTTGATTTTCTTTAGTTACACTGATCAGATGGATATTTGGACCCTTAATAGTGTCTCATATGCTCCTCATTATTCTTATAGTCTTGGCATCTTATCTCTTGCCATTCCGATTGAATGTCTTTAGCTTTCCCATCCTCTAGATACGGCGTTTGATCCTTTCCTTTATTTGTTTTCTTTATATCTTTGTTTATTCTCTTTAATATACTTCTCATCTCAAATAATGTGTTCTTCATTTCAGACTGGTTCCCTTTTATAATTTCCATTTCCATTTTTATGTTTTTTATATCTTTGTTGAATTTAACCAAAAGTTCATTGAGCATCTTTATAACCAGTGTTTTGAACTCTGCATGTTAGATTGTTTGACTCCATTATATTTGGATCTCTGTTCTGTTCTCTCATATAGTTTCTGCTTCTATGTCTTCCCATTTTGGCTGCCTTTCTCTGTCTGTTTTTATGCACTAGGCAAAGCTCCTAAATCTCCTGGTCTTGTTAGTGTGGATTTGTGAAGTAGATGTCTAGTGGTACAGTCCTGAGAGGGGTTTAGCTGCAGGCCAAACTTAGCCCAATCCTCCATTTCTCCAGGCCACCTGTTAAGATTCAGCAACCCACAGATGCTGTGCTTATAGTTACCTCAAAAGGCTATACCAGAAACCAAGGCCAGCTGGTTCCAGTGTGAGTCTAGGCTCTGCTCAGCAAGGAGCACCTGACTCGCTGAGGATAAACCTGGATGTGGGATTGGGTGGAGCCATGAGTTGGGGGGAAGCAGTTTGATAACCGAGGGCCCTGTGTCCTGCGCACTGGTAAGGGGAGGACTCAACAGGGAACAATGGATACCACCAGCACTTCTGTACAGAGTGAGTGTTTTTGGGTCATCACTCCAACAATGTCTCCCTGTAAATCCTTGATGCCCCCTGCATGCAGCTGAATCTGCACTGGTGCTCTGAGTGAGCAGGTCCATCACCACGAAAAACTGCTCTTGGATGCGACCAAGCCTCCATCTCACTCAGCCACTGGAGACTGGGCCACCTCGCATCCTCACCCTATCCTGCTTTCTGCTGTTGCAGAGTGCATTCTTGGATTTCTCCCTAGTCGTGTGGCTTGTTTATTTAGATCCCAAGCGGTTTTTCCCTGCTACTACTCCTTGTTTCTGTCACAACTTTGATTTGGTCGCCAGAGGGATGAACAGAGCCTCTATCATCTATGCCATTTTGGTTCCACCTCGACTTTTTGATAATAGCCATTCTGACTGGTATGAGGTGATAGCTCATTGTGGTTTTGAATTGCATTTCCCTGATGATTAGTGATGTTGAGTATCTTTTCGTCTCTCTTGGCCATTTAAAAGTAGACATACTAAAAGTATAAAATTTAATTTGAAGGAAAAATTAAAACTGTAAAAAGCAAACACATTAAATAAAAATTTGGGTTGTTAACTCTGAGAGGAAGTAAAATTCAGTGTGAATGAGGCATAACGAGGCTTTAAATATATTAATGTCTTATGTTTTAAAAGCTATGTCTGTTATAGATATTTTCATCTATGCTATGTCTCATAATTTTAGGATTTAAAGGCAGAGAGGCTGTAAAAACATAGCAGTTTGACACCATTAGGAATATATGCAAAGACCCCTCCATATTTCTGTAATGTATTGTTATATTTTAGCATTTTAAATAATGATGCTTATTAAGAAAATGCGAAAGCATATTAACCTGTATCATTTGCAGTAAAGGGAAATATGCATTATAGTTTAATTTTTTTTCATCAGAAATTATTAGAATTAAATATTTAAGTATTTTTGCTAAGAGAGATAATCTCAAGCTGTCTGAAAATTTCACTTAGAACACTATTTCTCAGGTAAATTAAATATTACTCCATAGAGATTTGATTTCTGCCCTCTGCCACAGAACACGCCTTTCTTATTCACCACTGTATCCTTAGTTCAGCTGAGTGTTTGGCATATACAATAGATGCTCAGCAAGTTTTTATTGAGTGAATGAATAGGCAGTTTGGTTGTGCAAATGTTATTTCTTTGCTTAAAGTCATCAGAAACAAGTTCATAATGACATTCTGAGTTTTTTGGTTTGGCTGCTAGACTGAAGATTTGCATAGATACTATGAAGGATATTTAAAACACCAGTTCTAATCTGGTTGTTTAAGCATATAATATTATAAGTTTTTATGTTTACACAAATACACAAGGAAAAATTGACCAAAATAATACATACCCATAAAAGATTCCTACCGAGAACATCTTTACTCTTAACAATTTTAACTCTGAAGACTGAAAGCAGGTGTGTATTGTTAAGAAGGACATAAAAGATTTTGACAGATGGTAAGGCTTACATCTGATATTCTCTGTGCTGAATCTAAGCCTCTTTTAGAGGATGGATTTTGGCAGCAAGAAAGGTATGAGGGGACCCAAACCATTATTGCCAAGAACTTTTTATTTTCTCCATTTACTATCTCCTTTTCTTTCTTCATTTCTTCTTCTCCTACCTCAATTAATTGCTTTTAATATAGAATTCTTATTTATTGAAGTTTTGGTTTTCATATTTAAATTTTATGTTAAAGGTATTCTACTCCTGTAGTCTTTAAAGATAAACAATAAAAGTAGCTTTTATTTTATATATATACTAATTGATTTTATTCATTGGAGTTAGTAATTCTTGCCAAGAAAAAGTTTTCCACTCCTGAAATAGCAGAATAGGAAAATTAAACTGTTACTGCTGGCATTGATGTCTCTCCAAGAAATTAGTAATTAAAGATCTAATGTATTCCAGTCCCTATAATAATTCCTAATTATGCTCACTAGGTTAATCTGTCTGATATATTTTCTACTTTTCCCAGAGTTATGCTACTTATTTGGAATTGTTTCAGAATGTCGTGGAAATATATATATTTACATATATACATGCAATATTTCCTTTAACTCCTCATGCATCAGTGAATGAGAAACTACCTTTATTCATGTCTTTCTCACTGAGGTACAGATTAGTAAAATTGTATTATAGTTAGTACATTTATTCAAAAAGCTGTCATGGAATCATAGGCCATGGTTCTAGCTCTGGATTCCCATAGTATTGGGCAATTCACTTAACATCCTTGAAGCTCGGTGTCTTCAATATGATCTTTACCCTGTTTGTACTCTATGACAATAGTTCTGAGGATCAAATGACCTGTGTGTGAAAGTGTTTTACTGACCATAAAACCCTAAACAAATATTAGACATTTTAGTTACTAACTGTCTACTGTTATCTAGGACCCATTTAATCCTAAATGTTGTGTCTTGCTAAAAAGAATTTTTATTAATCTTGTAGTTCTTCAGGCATTCAGTACAAATTAGATGCTGTGATGCTTCTTAAATGTAACTTTCTTAACTACTTTTGTATAATATAAAAGCAACACAATCTTTTTTCATTTTTTAAAGATCACAAATGTTAAACTTACTTCCAGATGTAAATGTTTCCAGCTCTTACAGCAAACTGCACTGTTGTTGTAACATTTTCATTATTATAAGGCACACATTTTTCAGTAGCAATCTATAGTGACCTATGCTTTTTTGCTGAAATAATTTTAAGCAGATTTATATTACAGACCAAATATATGTATTTATGATGATGTGGCAAGTAAAACAAAATTCAGGAAAAACTAAGCCACTGGTAAGAAAAATCCTACCTCCCTAATCTCAGTAATGGAATTAATTCAGTATAAGCCTGAACTTGTAAAAGCAATGACCATCCTCTAGTATGTTGTATTCTTAGCACCGAGAGCATTGCCTGGCTTTCAATAAATGTTTGGTGAACTAAACTCAAACGAAGCAGATTTAGTGACTTGTTATAACAGTGTATTCTTCACAGAATGATAATTATTATTTAATGCTGTATACTAACCAGGCTTTGTGCAAGTCCTTAGCTTATGTTTCTCAATCTTTATAGCAACTCTGAGGTAGCTGTTGTTAACCATTTTTTTGTAACTTATAAGTTAAACGAGTCAATAGCAAGTAAACGATGGAACAAAGCTGTCAGTTTAGACAATTTAGATCTGTTAAACTATATGAAAAAATAACAACTGTGTTTGAAACTCCTCATTGTACTGTACTGATTCACAGTTCATATTCCTCCTACAAAGAAGCCACTTACACATTTGAACCCATGTTATTCCTAGTAGTTTATTAAGGAAGCTGGACTTTCTAACAGGGCATAACTGAAGCCTGGCTAGCAGAACTCTTCCTGACTCCCTAAAGGCCATATTTACACATAGAGTGATCATTTGTTCTGGTTTTCACGTGACTGAGGGATTTCCTGGGACATAAAACTATTCAGTGCTGAAACCAGGAAAATCCTGAGCAAATTCAGAGAGCTGGTAAACTTGTATGTCTCACTTTTATCTTAGCATTTTAATCTCTGAGTGAGAGCAAATATGTGAAGAAGCTAAAGGTAACCAAATAAAGAAGATAAAATGATAGCTTAATGGAAATATTGTATTGATTCTCTTTATGTTGCCCACTTGAAAAATACCACAGCAAAATTAGGTTTATTTTGATTAGCCACTTGATGGAAAATACATTACAGTATATAAAACAATATCTAGAGATCTGAAATATGTGTCTTGAAAAACTTACATAATATTAAAAAGCATTTTTCAGTGAATCTTGAATACACATATTTCTTCTAGCAGATGCAGAAAAACTTTAAGTGCGGCTTAAATATATATTTCATTAGAAAGCTTTTAAAATTAGTCACCTCAGCCTGACTTGGCTGTGATAAAACATATATAGGACCTTTCCTTAAGAAATGCCTAACAATTGAGAGATCTAGATGAAGGGCAAATGCTATTGTATTACTCTCTCAATTCTTATATAGATATGAATTTTCCCAAAGTTGGGGGAAATTAACTTCTATTAGAAAAGTAATTTTAGAATTATACTCGGTATAATTTTAGAATTATACCGAGAGGCTTTTTGGGGGGAGGGGGTGCTAAAAGAGCTTTGTGGAGGAAGGGAGGAAAATGAGGAAGATAGCTTTAAAGTACCTAATTTTTGGATCTTTATAATCAGAGTGTATTTAGCACTGGACAAATAGTTCTGTATATTACTAAATACAAAATAAGATCTTTATCAATAAAATAATTGACAAGTTATTAAAACTGTCTTATATTCCTATAGGGCTTCTTGGTTTTGTTTTGTTTTGTTTTTAGTTGACATAAAGCTTTCACCTTATATGGAAGTCATGATTAAAAATGGTAACCTTGTTTTACAAAGATTAAGTAACTTCTTTGAGCTAATGGTTGGTAAGTGGTAAACTGATATCTTATTTGTGAAATCCAAGTGCATTACTCTTTCCCTGTACTTTAAATTCTAATTCATTGTGACAGCATGACATAATAACTTTTTTAAAGTTACGTACGTGAATGAATTATGTATAAGAACATATGGAATTCAAAATTCAACATTAGAACAGTAATTTAAATTTGCACCATTTAAAGTTGTTTTCAACCAACAAGCTTATTAAATGCTAATAGGCCATTTTTAAAAGTACATTTTTTCATATTTTAGATTTCTAATTAAGCTAACTTTTAAAAGTATGTTTAAGAACAAGCAAAAATTAAAGCTATAAAACTTTTAGAAGAAAATAGAGAGTATCTTTGTGACTTGGGATAAGCAGTGATTTCTGAGGACACAAATGCAATAACTAAAAAAGAAATGGTAAGTTAGATTTCATCAAAATTTTTAAAAAGCATCTATCACAATAAAAAAAATATTAAGAAAATAGACTACAGACTGGGAGAAAACATTCACAAAATAGGTGACAAGAACTTTTATCTAGACTACCTAAAGAATGAATACCTGCAACTTAATGTTAAAAATACTTGTGTAGATACTTCACAAAGATATATCAGTGACCATTAATTATCATGGAAATGCAAATTAAGTCACAATGAGCTATCACTACTCACCCATTAGACTGACTGAAATTGAGACTGACAACACCAAATGTTAGTGATAATATGGAGCAGTCAGTGCTGTCATACATTGCTTATAAAAATGTAAAAATGGGACATCTACCAGACTGGTTTGGCAGATTTTCAAAAATATCTTTATTGAAGTATAATTTACAAATAATAAAATTTATCCATTTTAAGTGTGCAGTTTAGTGAGTTTTGGTAAATGGATATAGTCATGAAACTACCAACATAATCATTATTTCTATTTCACTCATAGCCATTTATATTGTAAGTCCTTTCCTTCTACCATCAGCCCAGGCAGCCAGTGTTCTTTCTGTCAATATAGTTTTGCGTTTTCTAGAATTTCATATAAATAAAATCAAACATTATGTAGCATTTTGTGTCTGGCTATTTTTAAGACTATGTTGCATTTTAAAATGGGCAAAAGATTTAAACACTTACAAAAGAAGGTAAACAAATGACCAATAAGCATACAAAAAGATTCCATGTCACTTATCATGAGAGAAATACTAATTAAAACCACAGTAAGATGATTTTTTTTTGTTAAACCTACACTTACTATATAATTCATCTATTTTACTCCACAGTATTAACATCAAGTTTTCACTGACATGATGCCAAGTAAAAAATGATTACATTTTTATGAGTTCTAGAATAAGTAAAACTAATTGTATTACTTTTCTATTGCTGCCATAAGAAGTTACCAAAAACTTAGAGGCTTAAACAACAAAAATTTATTGTCTTATAGTTCTTTAGGTCAGAAGTCTAAATCTTGATCTCATCAACATGCTGGTAGAACTGCATTCTTTTCTGTAGGAAGCATTTCCTTGCCTTTTGCAGTTTGTAGCAGCTGTCTGAACATTCCTTGGCTCTTGGTCTCCTTCCTCCATCTTCAAGCCAGCATTACATCACACTGACTTCCTCTTCTGCCTCCCTCTGCAACTTTTGAGGTCTCTTGTGAACCCATTGAGTTCATTCAGATAATTCAAGATACTTTGCCTATTTTAAGGTCAGCTGATTAGCAACCTCATTTCTATCTGCAACCCTGATTCTCCATTGCCATGTAAAGTGACATATTTATAGATTCTAGGATTAAGGCCTTAGACATTCAGGGACCATTATTCTGTCTTCCATACTAATGTAACATGAAAACAATCCAAATGGTTGTTGCCTTTTAGGAGCACACAGTGACGGGGTGAGGAAAATTGCCTAAGAAGGGATGTGTGGGAATTTTCTTGCAAAGTAGAAATGTGCTATATCATGATAGAGGTTCATGTTACAAAGATGTATTTATTTGTCAAAATTACACAGCTAAGGTATGTGCATTTCAATGTATATGCATTTTATCTTAAAGAGTACTGTTAAAAACAGTTGAAGGGGGCATTGGAAATGGAAGGAATAGATGAAACACAAATGATTAAATGCAGATACTTTTGATACTGTTAATGAGTACCTGGGAGCATTATGTTGTTTTGTTTACTCTATTTTAATTTGGAATTTTTCATATCAAAAATCAAAAGAATGTTCATTTAGTTAAATCCCTAAATGCCATGAAAATATTTATTAATAAAATTGCATCTGATTTATTTCAAATGTTAATTTTTAGAATATCCAACTTTGTAGTAGCAACTTAAGTCTCTTTTTGGCAGCCATGAAGAACTGTATTCAGGTCGCCCTTATGGAGCCCTTGATTCAGGTTTCAATAGTGTGGACAGTGGTGATAAGAGATGGTCAGGGAATGAAGTAAGTGTTTCTTCTGTTCTATATGTTGTAACTTCTAATTAATGGGAAAATAAATTGACGAAAATGGAAAGCCACTTATTTGGATTAGGTTTCTCATTACATAAAATATAAAAAAGCCGAGGGAGGGGTAAAAATTCCTATACTCATACCATCCATAAATGGTATTATGTTTCTTTACCATCTTTTTACTACATGTGTTTTACATGTTTCTTACCTCATTTTCTTATATAAATAGTTTTATATCCTAGAAAGCCAAGTGGGAACTGAGCAAGTTACAACTGAAGCCTGAAATTTGAAGAGCTGGGTAATCTTGGGCAAAAGTGATAAAAGCGGTGCTAGAAGATAAGAAAATAGAACTATAGGCTAATGGGTAATGAATGAGATGGAAACCTTACTGAAGAATATTCACATGCTCAAAATAAATTACTTTTTTTTTTAGTTATATAATTTTTTATTAGTAGTCTATTTTCATTTTAAAATTACAGTTATAATATTTTAGCTATAAGTTGGGTTAAATGATTAAATAAATTTTTCTTAGGAAAACCTACCATTTATAACATTGTTTCATTGGGAGGTCAAAGCAAATTAATTTTAGACAACAGCTTTTTGTAATTTGGAATTTCTTAATATTTATGTTTAGGTACGTGTGTATATAATTTTGGCTGTATCCGTATAGATACATATGTAGATACTTTAAATTCATGTACATATGTATGTTTATAGAGTCATATATACCCTTGTTTTTTTTTTTAATTGTGATCAACTGTCCGTAACATCCGTAACATAAAATCTATCATTTTAATCATTTTTAAGTGTATATTTCAGTGGCATTAAGTACATTTATATTGTTGAGAACCTGTTACCACTGTGTATCTCCAGAACTTTTTCACTATTTCTTCTTAAATATAAATTTTAATGAGTTTATGTTATATCCATGTTTCAAATACTCTGTAGTCTAAAATTTGAAATGTTGTTTATGTTTCTGCTATTTTTTTTAAGCCTACAGATGAATTTTCAGATCTGCCTCTTCGAGTAGCAGAAATTACTAAAGAACAAAGACTACGGAGAGAAAACCAGTTTCAAGAGAATCGCAGTAATTTAGTAGTAACAAATGGTGGAGGTAAATATTATTTTTTATAAT
Source organism: Cynopterus sphinx (assembly GCA_030015415.1). Lineage (NCBI taxonomy): Eukaryota > Metazoa > Chordata > Mammalia > Chiroptera > Pteropodidae > Cynopterus > Cynopterus sphinx. Next base: position 50,940,446 of record CM057380.1, read on the forward strand.
TACCTCATAACATTTTGAGAAGAAATTTCTCAAGTAAACTGCTACAAAATATCTGCAGAGCTGACCTCTAGAAAACAATTTTCTAAATAGAAAATCTTTGTTCTAGTTATGAACAACAGTTAACAGTATCTGTTTTATCTCCAAGTTCACCTTCCTTCTACCTTTTTTCTTTTGAGTTGATCGTGTTAGGTTTTCTGCCTCCCCATGTCTTCAAAGAGACATGATTAAACTTCAAACCTAAAACATGGGGAGAAAATGAAAGAAGATGTACCTTTCAATGTTTAAAAATTATTCTTCCTCTCTTTGTTTCACAAATTCAGGCTGTCTTATTTAAAACAGTCAAGAACTATTCAAAGGAAAAAAAAAGAAAATTAGAGGTCTGTGTTCCAATAATTGCCATCAATTACTGTATTCTTTAGTAAATCATGACTAAAATTTTTCAGGAGCCTATTTTTGTTGGTGGCCATGGAATAAATAATAAAGGCTTATGTAATTTAAACTTCTCATTCCTTCCACTTTCAGAAAAGAAAATGTTAGGGGAAGGAAAGAATGCAATTTAATGTCTTTTTTTGGCTATCTAATTTGAATGTTTTTCCTGGGGCGGGTGTGTGTGGTGCACAGTGGAACACGATCTGGATCAGATTGACTACATTGATAGCTGTACTGCAGAGGAAGAAGAGGATGAGATCAGACAGCCCAAGGGCCTGGATTCAAATAGCCTCAGTTCACAGTTTATGGCATATATTGAACAACGGCGAATCACTCATGAGGTAGTATATGCGTTTAAGCCTAAACATGTTGCTAATCCCAATATAAATGGTTCATGAAAGTATAAATTTCTGTCATATCAGTGATTTGTGGGTTTAGGCCTGATCATCTGTTTTACTATGTTCAGTTCCAATTCATTACCAGATTTTTCAGATTTAGTTTTAAAAATCAGACAGTAGGCTCACATAGGGTTTAGGTTTATTTTTCAAATAAAGACAGAATCTAGAATCTCAAAAAAGGAATTAAAGAAGTCCTATGAGTATACCATGCCTCTGAAGAAAATGCACAGGAATATGATGCTTTTCATTCTCATTCTTAGTGCTTTTTTATTGTTACTAACTGATAAAGTTTAATTAGTAATTAAGAATTGAACAAAACTGATGACATTTGGAGCAACATACAGACTTAGCCATAGAATTTTTATATTGAGCTTAATTATATTGGAAATTTTATGCTCAAACAATATGAATTGTTTGTCATTAAAATTCTTGGGTGTCTCTTATAGTGGAGCATTGAGTTGCCTCATAAAACAAATGTGCATTCAGTTCACTGCAGAATCTCTGCCAGTTCCCCAAGGCTCTCAAGTAGAAATAACATTTGATGTATCTAGTCAGCATAATAAAATGGATCAGCTTTGGTAGGTATGATGTTAATGTCTGGAATTGGTTCCAGGCTCAGAGCAGGAATTATTTGAGAAGTACTTAGGGCCTTTTTGGAAAATGATGACATAGAGGATAATCATTTCAAATGGGGTATGTTATGGAGTGATATTACCATTCTTTGAAAAAACCCTTTGGTTTTCCTATCTGAAGGCTTTTAATACAGTAATTTTTGTTGGTGTTCAGGAGATACTCTTGTATTTAAAGTTGGGTAAAGTAATATAAATCAAAGTCCTGCAGCCCAGAGGTAGCAGTGTGTACCAAGTGATTAGTGAAACCACTTGTGGTGGTTCAGGCTATAAACACCCCTGGTAGAGCAACAGCTTTGCAATAAATTTAAAATCAACAATGCACACTATAATCTTAATGGGAATCCTTTTTCCTTCCTTGTGGTCTTTCTCTTTGATCATCTTATGGTTACATAGGCTGTATAAATAAGGTATTTCTACTAAAAATGAAAATGCCTATTATACTATTGGTAAAAAAAAATGGTATAATTTCTTTAGTCCATTGTATTGGCTAGCTATAATATGTTTTTTAATTCCTACAACTTATAATTTGTGGTAGTCTTTATGTCATTAGGCTCTTTATGACTTCTGTGTTATCAGGCTTTCTAAAATTTGGCATCTATAAAAAATGATGAAGTAGTGGTATTTTAGATGGTTTAATAATCAGTGAAGACATTTTTTTTATAGTCTTAAATACTATCTGAAAATGAGTTGTTAAAAACTAATCTACTTGAGATTTTAAACACTGCTGCTATATTTAATTTTATTATATTACTTCTCACATGTATAGAAGTATTATGATAAAATAAGGTATGACTTATATTTATAGAATATGGCTTATATTTTTAAAATTAAACTAGTGTCACATTGATTTTGGCATGAAAATTTCGTGTACCTCTTGCAATAATTTTAAATAATTGTAGTGTTATTAAACCAAGATGATAAGTCACTGATGTTAACATACTAGGAGATAAATTTGTTAATTTTAAAAAGCCACATTCACTGAAATTAGTATACTTATTCTCTCATCAGGATTCTAGAATTGTGTATTATTTTATATGATCCTTGTGCCCAGAATTTAAGAGAGTCAGCTTTAGTCCTTTAGAGTAACTCACCAGAGAAGATTTATAGTTATATGTGATGTACAGTATAATATACATATCCCTAAATGCAAAGTTTAATGTGAAGGGTGTTATCACAGTGTTCTGGATAAGCATGTTAAATTGATTTGTTTCTGCTTTTTTGCATAGGGTTCACCAATTAAGCCTGTACCCATGAGGGAGTTTCAAAAAGCAGAAGATGTGAGAAGATATTCACATCAAAACAGGTTTGAAAGACCAAGTCTGCTTATTTGTTTTTGTCTTAAAACTTAATAAGAACATGAAATGATTTTGGTTTTGTGCAGATCTGTGTATATAAAGATGTTTACATACTTTGTATTTTCAGTACTATATATTTAGAACTGAATGATAATGTGCCTTTGTACTCATGTAATAGCAAAACAAGTAAAACTGATTATTGATTCTAAATTCAGATCACCTAAACCACTACTTGGACAGTTATTTGAAGATACTTAATAGCAATGAGATTTTTTATGGTGATATGTCTGAATTTATGCATAAAGAGAGCTAAATGAATGTCAGGAGTCCTGAAATATTTTATACTTAAACTTTTGACTGTATAACAGAAAGACAGAAACAGCAATATGTATCCTCATTTCTATCTCAATTGATATGACCTTTTTACTACACTTAGTGCCCCATAGACTACTTCTAAAGTTAGGTTGACCATATAGAGTACTGATTCTTATTCTTGAATTCCAAAGTTTCTTGTCACAATTGTATCACAATGGTTGAAAAATACTCAGCCTTTGGTTCTTTGCTTTTCTCTGCTTTTATGAAGTCTTAAGTAGTAGATTTCAAATGCCTATTCTTAAAAGTAAATTTGCTGTGTCATACATAATTTTTTACTTGTACTTGACAAGATATTATATTTGCTTAGGGGACTGAGATATGGATGGATCAAGAAAATGGGTAGAATAATTAAAGAAACTCATAACTTGGCCTTTTATAGTCTTATCAGTTAATTTACAGAACTTAATTAAATTTTATATCTTTGAAATTTATCTCAAAATGGTTCTTTAGTTGCCATGTCTACTTAAACTGAGGTTTCGATTTCAAATATGCAGGGATTTCCTATTGCATTCCCCCACTTTGGGTAGGCTTTATCTCCTGTACCTCTTAATTCATACCTCCATTTTAAGTAAAGCTCAAGATTGCTAGGATTTAGTAGGAAACCTCAAAGTGAAAGCCAGCTTTTTTGCTCGGTTGTCTTATGTATTAATTTTCTAAGATATCTGTAACAAATTACCACAAATTTAGTAGCTTAAAACATCCGTTTATTATGTCACAGTTCTGTTGGGTAGAGGTGTAGACAGGCTTGCCTAACTTCTTATCTGGAGACCCTGGGGGAGAATCCCTTTCTGGGTTTTTTACAGGTTGTTGGCAAAATTTAGTTCCACGCAGTCATAGACTGAGATCTCCATTACCTTGTTGGATTTTAGCTAGGAGTCATTTTCAGCTTCTAGAGCCTATGTACTTTATGTAGTTCATGGCTCCCTCCATTTCCAGCCAGGAGTTGAAGGCCAAATCCTTCTCATATTTTGAGTCTCTAATTTCCGTTTCTCCTGCATCTCACAAACTCTTTTGCTTTCTTCTTTTAAAGGCTCATGTGATTATATTACCTGGGTAATCTCTCCAATTTAAGGTCAGCCAATTTGTAATCTTGATTTCATCTGCAAAGTCCTTTTGACATGCATTCATTGGAGTAACACCAGGGGTAGAGATCATAAGGACTAAAAGTCTGCCTATCAAACTTTAATGCAGAGTTTCTGTTTTTACTTCTTTTTAAAATCTGCAGATTCTTTATTTTCATGGCACGACAGCATTTCATTTTAAAAGATTATTTTATTTGGCATTTTAGTTGTTTCCATCAAAGAGTCAGTTAAAGTGTCTAATCTGCCACAGTGCAAGAAACCGAAGCCATGATTACAGTTGCCTCTCAGTAGCCATAGAAGATTGGTTCCAGGACCACTACAGATACTAAAATGTACAAGTCTTAGTCAGCTCTCTATCCCCAGGTTCCAAGTATGTGGATTCAACCAATTGAAATGTTGATTGAATCCTCAGATGCAGAGCCCTTGGATATGGAGGGTCTATTGTACTTTTAATTGGGTGTTTCAAATCACTAGACCTTAATATAGTTTTTGGATAAGGAGTTTATACTTTATTCCAATAACCAGTTAAGGTCTAAAAGAAATACATACAATTAACCCTTAACACACATTTGAACTTCATGAGTCCACTTATATGTGAACTTTTTAAAATAAATACCAGTACTATTTTTGATCTGCAGTTGGGAGTCCATGGATACATTGATTTACACCCTTTTATATAGGTGACTTGAGCATCTATGGATTTCAGTATCCACGGGAAGCCTGGAACCAGTCTTCTGAGAACACTGAAGGACAACTAAGTTTTTGAGGAACTTATGCTCAAAAGTTGTACTTGGATTTTTGATGTGTGCAGGGGTGGTCGGTGCCCTTAACCCCCACATTGTTCAAAGATCAACTGTGCTTCATTTATTTAGTTATATATTTGCTAAATATCTTCTGTGTGCCAGCTACTTTTCTAGGAATTAGGAAATAGCTGTGAATGTTAAAGTTTCCCTGCCCTCCTAGGGCGTACATTCAAATGGAATCATGAATTAGAACTTAGAAAAACAAAATCACCTCAAAATGACTGGCAGCTGTCTGGCTACCAAGACTTGTCTGTAACCTGAATAATAGATTAACCAAAAAAATCTTAGTCTTCCAGTTACAAAGACTCAAAGGAAATTAGTTTAACAGATTGCTACTTGCCCATTAATCATTGCTAAAAATAAATTGCTTCTTTTTTTCTACCAGTTAAAAGGTTTTACTTGGAAAACATATTATTAAAACATACTGTCAAATCAGGGCACGTAAACCCACTTGAGATGGGTTTTTCTGGTCCTTTCTATTTTTTGGTCTACTTCATCTACAGATGGCCAATAAAAGCTATAGGAAATATTAACAGTGAAATTAGTAATTTTGGGACAGTTGCAGTTAATGCCTCTTACTCTAAATATATAATCATTAGAATGTTTTTTATTTTCCTTTTTAGTTTATATTATATTCATTTTTATAAATGAGGAAAATAAGCCTTAGAGAAGTTAAATAACTTTCCTAGTTCATTGAATTGGGCCAACCATGGAGACACTGGTCTTGGTTTGTGAGGATGTATATGAATGGTGGTAGATTATTCCCAAAGCAATTATTAGGCAGTGCAACGCATGTACACAGCTCAGCGTGTTTCCCATTGCCTCTGTTATTTTCTGAGGGATGAGCATCTAGGATATAGGTCTAAGCGACCTGGGCAAATTGAAATGTTCACCAGTCAGAAGAATAGGGAATTATAGGTAAACAGCCTGTTTATACCAAGCAGCTATGTCAGCTATTCAAAAACAACATCGACTCCCATATTCTACAATACTCTGGTACTAAGTAAGTTCCTTCATCCAGGTCTAATGTCCAGGCTCCAAGCCTTGAAGTTCTTACTTTACCAGCACTGGGGGAATCCTCCCTTATTTGAGCCTGTGCTTTCAGATGTAGGAGTTTTTCATTTATAACCACAGTCAGTTACTAGTAAGTGGCAGGCCTTGGATTCAGACTCAGTTATGATGAATTATAAAGTCCATATTTTTAACCACTGTACCATGTTCTTTCTCGCAGACTAGTCCTTGGTTCTTGACTCAGTCATTTCTCATTCTTTACTGGTTATATCCCAGTTAAAAATCTTACCCTAACTACCTATTCTCCTTTTACCTTGAAAACTTTTGAGTAAAGATGCACTGATTGGGGATGTTAAAGGTTAGCAAGGATTAGTAAAAAGTTAAGGAAGGTTTTCCCCAGCTTTAATGTTATTTTAAACTTTTTCAAGGAAATTATTAATTTATTCTGTCCTTTTAAAAATTATAAACATAATTTATTCTGTCAATAACTTATTTTTTTAGTATCTACAAATTCTCCCCCTCTTTAATTCCCCTCTCCGTTTCCACTTTCACCCCTGACCTATGGATGTTTCCTCTTCCCCTTAAGAAGTGGATCTCTGAAGGTGAGGCGTCCCCTCCCACACACTTGGGGCATGTACCCAGGGCCTAGCACACATGGGGCTTGGCACCTCTGGCACACTTGGGGGACCAGGTGCACCTAGGGCCTGGCGAACCAAGGACCTTATGTGTGCAAAGCAGGCATGCTAACCCCTACACTATGGAGCCACCCTCAGAAATTTTTTTAAAAGATTTAGAATATTAGAAAAACACTTGAAAAGAAAAAGAATGATACTGTAACATTTTTGCTTTTTTATACATTATATTTTTAAAATTCAGGAAAGTGTAAGGTAGATCAGTGTCTCAACAGGGAATAGCACCACTCTCTAGGGGATATTTGAACATGTGTTTATATGTTGTGGAAATTGGTTGTCAAAGTGATTATAGGTGTTACTACTGGCTGGCATTAAGGCTAAACTGTCAGTAATGTGTAGGACAATTTTGTACAACAAAAATATTATCTTAAATGTCAGTGATACTTCCATTAAGTAACATATTCATAGATGATAAGGTCATGCAACATGAAATGTCATGACACCAAGGAGTGAGAAAGGTATAATGGGCCAACATTACCACCTGGTAATTAAAATAGAGGATAACTGTCAGTTCTCAAATGTCTTCTTCATTACCACTTTTTTCTCATATGCTGTGTTTCTCTCTTTGCCTCCATCTTTAACTTTTCACAACTTAGTTTTTACCATCTCAGGTAAATTTTTGTGTGTGTACCCAGATGCTTTTAAATCTCTGTACTCTTCCCTTTCTCCTCCTTAGATTCTGTTGCTGTAGAGTAGGGAAATGTGGTTTAGTAGAAAGCACTAAATACAAGTCAGGTACCTTGAATTCTAATCTAGGCTCTGCCAATAAATTGCTGTTATTAACCTCTGTGGGTCTCAGTTTGTTCATGTTTAGTAGTTAAGCATGCAAACTGCTACAGAATCAGATAGATAAGAATTTAGATCTTAACCCTACAACTTTGTCACCTGGGGGAAGTTACTTAACTTCTATGCCCCAATTTCTCAATTGTAGAATAAAGATTATAATAGTTCTTACTCCATAAGATGATAAGGTTATTATGAGGAATAATTGAGAAATATTGTGTGTACTTAACAGAGCTGCAGGAATGTTAGTTTCTATGTGCTTTTGAAAAATATTGTCCAAAAAGTGGCACAAATCATTGTCTATAAGTACAAAAGAAGTATTGATTACACACATACATCAAGAAAAAAAGTCTCAATTATAAAGTGAGATTCTTAAAAAGACCTTTTCTAAGAAGATCTCCATAGGTTGGGAATTTTGGAAAATGCAATTAAGGATTTAATATATGATAACTGAAGAGATCTTACTAGAGAAATGATTTCATGGTGTATTTATTGGGATGAGTGTCCTGAATTCCAAGTTGAAGAATATTATTATTAGTAAGTAATAAGAAATTATGTGAACTTTGGAGGATTTTTTTTGTTTCCCTAATAACACAATTTAATGCATTTAAATCAGCCTGACAGCCTAATTAATAATCGTAGTTTTAAATTTTCAGGTCTTAAATGTCACTGCTCTAATATTGTTAGTTTCAAAGAACAAATGAGTAACAGAGACTTGAAATTCTAAATCCAGATCAGGAAAAAGATAAATACCAAATTATAAGAATTAATACCAATAAAACTGAGAAGCAAGTTTTACTATTTTTTTAAAGCATCAATTAGATTTCATCTTTTTCTTAAAAATAAAAATCAACGGAATCTTTACATTTGTTTTTTAAATTGTTTCATCAGTTGGAGAGTAAGAGTGTTTTACAAGTACAGTTACCAGGTTCTGCAATATTCCAGATTTCTGTTGATAAAATGGCTTTGTGTATAAAATGATCTTCATTTACATGTATCTTGTTTCAGTCATTGTAGTAAAGAAAATAATAGTTATTTGTGGTATAAAGAAATGATAGTGTTTGAAAAATGATCTCAAATAACTATATCATCAGCACTGGCTGACATAGACAGTTGTTAGCTATCTAAAGCTTGATCAGTGATATCATGTGAAACATGAGTTGGAGGCATCAGGTATTCCTGTAACTTAATTTAATGACCTGGGCTCACGTTTACAAAATGCATTTAGTCTTTCAGTGCTAATTAGCCAGTTTGCCTATTGATTAATAGAAAGCTATTAACATTGACAATGAAGTTTCACTTGTCTTTTATATATCTATATCTGTCTTATCAAAAAGTTTCCTTTTTTGGGTCAGGGTTCCAGTCGAGCCATCTTCTCTCTTGTCACTATCACCAAGTCATAATCAGGTAAAAAAAATTTCTGTTTTAGTTTTGATTTTTTTTTAACTGTGATGGTTTTCTTCTTTTATAATACCTAAAGTATCATTAATTGTCAGGTAGCTGTAAACTTTACTCTGTCTCTTCCATTATACAGTTACTATAACATGTGTACCTGATACTTGCTAACAGTAATTTCAGATACCAGACAGAAAATAAGTCTTTACCCATATGATAGCTTTAAGAACACAATACAGAGATGAGAAAAGATTGGCAATGAACAAACACAGTTAAAGAAATGATAGGTGGCTGCAAAGTAAAAGTTGGGTCAGCAGTAGTTCCCTAAATTGATAAGGAATATTGATAAGTTGCATTTGCAAACTAACTTTTGTTCCAGCTGTCACATACAGACTTGGAATTTCATCGGAGAAGAGAACAATTAGAGCGCACTCGGAGAGAGGCACAGCTTGCTGCCCTACAGTATGAGGAGGAGAAAGTTAGGACTAAGCAGATTCAGAGAGATGCTGTCCTGGACTTTGTCAAGGTAAGTCCTTTGAATGCTTTTAATGATATTCCTAAAGTTCCTTAGAAGTGCTTATTTGTTTTGCTGAGGCCGTCACTTTTTATTGTCTTAATTAAAATGTTAACTTTTTCCTCATAAGAAATCTTGAGTAAATAATGTAACTGTTTCTTACTTGTGATTAAATTAATTGTCCTCATGTAGATGAACCTGAAAACAATTAGAACAGCATTCTCTTCCTCTTAATTAGCAATCTATCATTAGACATACCACTTTACTGTCCACCTGCCATTTTTTCAATCTCTGGTGCATTAGTAAAGTTAATAATATTATGAAAGTGAAAGTGATGAATGTAAACTATTATTATCTGAGCCTATCTGACTTCCTCACTCTGCAAAAATTTGTGGCTCACATGTTTAATACTTCAGAGTCATCTTGTGATTCCTTTATGTTCTCTCCACACTTACTCAGTTAATCTTTCTTTTTTTCTTTCTAAACATTTTACGGCCTGTTTTTTGTTTTGTTTTGCCTGTATTTTCTTTTTGTTCTGAAATCACCTTGGATTTATTTCTTCATAATTAAATTATTTGTATTTTTGTTTATTTAATATCTGTCTTTCCCATTTATCTGTAAATTTCCTGAAGACAGGGACATCAGTCTTGTTTATTCACTGTTATATACCTAGATCTTTAGCAGGTCTTCACCTATAGTAAAACTTAATAAATATTTGTTAAGTGAATGAAACACTCTTGTCTTCCAAATTCTTTCTAGCTTGTGTTTTATAACTGTAAACAAAGATCATCTTCTTTAAGTACCATTAAGTATCATACACATGATGAATTCTTTTTTAATTTTTTCAAATGTATCAGTCCTTGATGATCTCTGATACGCAAAGAAAATAACAATTTGCCTAGGTCAAATACTCAGCTAGTATGGACAGAGTAAGGATCTTAACTAAGACAGGCTGAACAGAAAATGGAAATAAGGATAATGGAAAGTAGTTTATTAAAAAAAAATAAAAAAAAAAAACTGGTTTCAAACCCTGCTCTATGATCACAATGCTATACTACTCTCTATAATAGTAATAGCTAATGCATACTATGTTCTACGTGCTGTTCTTTCCTTTTTTCATAAACTGTAACTCATTTAGCTTGCCTTCTATAGAAGTCATATAGCTATGAAGAGATAACAATATTGTAAATAGTCTTGATTGTGATTTTAGAGTTTTTGATCTTGGTATGTTCATCAGAAGAGAACAGTTGTAAATTCTTAAGCAGGAGAAAAACAGAGGAAAGAATTCTGAAAAACTAATTACTGATGTTGAATATGTTAGAAAGAGACTAAGAAAGGATGAAAACGAAACAGAGAATAATTGCAATAATTAGACGAGGGTACAAAATAATGGCATGAAACTAGATAATTTCTAAGATTTCTAAGGAGAAACAGTGTTGCCTAGAATCAGAAATACCTGAATTTGAATCCAGCTTTGCTTCTCAGTATGTGCTTGACTTTTGTTAGATTGCCGAACCACTCTGTGCCTTTAGTTTTCTCATATGTGTAACATTTAGCTATTAAATATTAACCATTTCATAATTACTGTGAATGCATCAAATACTTTTATTAGTATGGTGAGTGCTACACCCCCTACCAAAACTAAAATTTCAAGAGAAGCATTATTATTTCTTATAATAGCTGTGTGGTGAGTTTTGAATAAATCATTGAAGATGAGTTTTAAAAAAGTAGGAGGAGGTCCCAAAGCAAGATTTTGAGGCTAAAAGAATGGTTTTAATGGATGTCTAATATTGTGTAAAGAATATAGGATTTGGAGTCAAAAGACATAGATGCAAATCTCAGTTATGTTGCCTACCAACGTTGCAGCCTTGCACATACCACATAACCTTGCTTATTCTCAATTTTCTCAACTTCAAGTGAATGTGATTATGTTTATCTCACAGAGTAAGAAGAATCACTTAAGATACTATATACAAGTACACAATGTAAAATGTAAAATTCTGACTATATAGATGATATTGTTTGACATGATAACAGAAATTAGCAAATTGGGGAAAAGAGCCAGTTAGTAAGGGAAATTGTGAATTAGTTTTTGAATGTTTTGAACATGAAGAGTAGTGTTTCCAAGTATAGTGTTTCCATAGGCTGTTGAAAATGCAAATGTGAAATTTGGCTGATGAGAACTAAAGCTGTCAGCATTAGAGTGACATTTAAAGCCATTAGAGAAAGAGAATGATTTAATTGAGAGGATATAGTGAGATATTACTACTTTGTGAATGTGTTTGTATGCATGTACATATAAAAAACATGGTTTTTAAAAAATTTCTGATTATAGATGCTTATAGAAATATGAGAATACTAATTGTCATTTTATTGCTTTTCCTCATTTAAATTGTAAGTTATTTAAAAGGAAGGGAAAATTTTCTAACCAGTAAATCTAGAAAAGTGCTACACACAAGAGATACAGATATTAATGTGATTATTTTAGTAAGTAGAATTTGTCATTTCGAATGTTCCAGATTCTAACCAACTTTCCTTTTTTGGGGGGGTATCGGGGGGTCTATAGCAAAAAGCACTACACAGTACACAAAAACAACCCCCCTTAGATGGCGAGGTAAGTCTATATAATTACCTTTTCTTTGGAATTTTTTATTATTGCAATGAAATATTCGATGTGTAATTATCACGTTTTCAATGATTAAAATATTGCCATTTTTTCTTTTCCCCTCACAAATTCTACTTATTAGAGAGAAAATATACAAGCCAGAGATTTTGTCAGAATCTGTAGATCAGGGTTTTTTTAATGTCATATAGGTCCATCTGGAGATTATTTGTTTCCCTCCCCATCCTCACCAGAGGTGTCATCTCCTTCACCCTTTTTCAAAGCATACTGTGTAGTGAGGTAGTCCTGAGAAGGGTTGTCTGGCTCAGGTGAATGGTGTCAGTATTAAACAAAGACTCTACATAGTATTTCAGCTTCATTGCTCATTGCCTAAGTTTGTATGTTATTGATTATACTTTGTACACATTAGTTTTGTAATATGTAGTACATTTTCATTACAAGTTAACATGTAAAATTAATTGTTTAACCTTTTTAAAATTTATGCACCATTTTGATCATGAAGCTTACTAAATGAATATTTTTATTATAGTTGGCATTCTAATTAACTATTCTCCTTCATCTTTGCCTTCTCATTTATTTAATTTGTGACCATTATATTCTCAAATAATGCATAAAAGCATTATTTCATGTGAATCTTGAGTTAGCTTTTTGTAAAGTAAGGTCTTTGAAAACCTAGCATGGGCTTTACAAACATTAATTTTCACAGCAGTGTTTTTAAAGCATAAGTGTATCTGGAATGTTAAAATATATTGATAGAAATGTTTTAAAATATCAATTAGAAAGTTTTAAAAATCTTATTGTATATAATAGTAACTACTTTTTGTTTATATGAGAACTTACACATTGGTATAATACTTGAAAAATTCCCTTAAATGTTTTCAGATGTCTTTTCTTCACATGATAATAATTCTGTACAAACTTTTGACAACCAAAGTTAGATAAGTTAATGCACTCTTCCTTTTTTACTCCACATTTTCTTCTTGATGGTTATTCTGGAGAATGCATTATCTAAAAACTAAAGCTTCTCAGGAAAATAACAGTTTTAAAATTTTCAGTTATACTTTTGTCTGAGAAAGGTAATGTGAAGAGATGCTTAGACTAGAAATCATGACTCTTGAGTATATTGTTTTCAAATTTGTCACTGGCTTACTAAATGACCACAAAAACTTACATTATTGCTCCATAAATACTGCAGCTTTCTCTCCTGTGAACAAATAATAATCCCTGTCCCCTATTGCTTTAGAAAGTTGAGGCAGTTTGATCATATTTGAAGTTATTTAAGCTCTTCAGAAGAAAATCATTACTCAGCATGAACTCATTAGCTGTTATGATACATGAATTCCAAATGATAGTGAATATAGTCCTATATGTTAATATCTTCACAAGTATGTCTTAGTATGTCTCTTTGCTTCTGTATTTGTGAAATACGTCATGTGTGTGTATAGTTTGTTTTTGATATTGCTTCATTTTCTCCACCTCTCCAGTGTCCCTTCCCATCCAGAAGGTCTCAGCATACTGATGATAGTGCCTTGTTAGTGGTAAGAGCCTTGCACAAAATGATTTTAAATTGCTGTGTCCAGATATTGGAGATTAGCTGGTGTGCTTTCAGAAATGATCTGTATACCATAAAACATGATGGTTATCATTACTGATTGCTTTACAAATAGCTAGAAATGTTTTTCTGCATTACTGTTCATGATTTACCCAGTGTTCCAGTGGGTATGAATCAAATATCTTTGTTAGTGTTTCCAAAAGTAAAACAATTGCACTGAGAACCATATTGGCTTTATATGTATATTAGGAGAAAAAGGCATAATGTATTAGTTTTTTAAATGTCATTTCTAATTCTAGGTGTACTTATTTATTAATCATTAATTTGGTTCATGAGTCACCTGCATATTAAATGGATTCCCTTACTCCACAATGCTAATTTTAAAACTATGTTTTTGGCATCCTATTTTATCATCTGTCTTAAGCTACTGAAAATCCCAACCTTTTAAAAAATACTAACATTTCAAGATTATCCCTCCATGCCCATTTTTCAAACTCAGGTGAAAATGAGTATAACATGAGAGCTTTATTGAAAGTCTACATCAGCTTTGAAAGAGAATTGTAACCATTTACATAATTGCTTTTCCCCATCATGTTTTATGTTTTATGTTTTTTTTATGGTCATAATGAAAACTAGTAGTTCAGAAATCTACTGTCTCTAACAATTTTTGTCTTATGTGCTACCGTCACCATTATGCATATTACTGCATGAACTGCATACTTTAGTATGAGATTCCTGTTACTTAAACTTTCTGTGTTCAAATTTCTGCCATCTATTGTCATTTTATTTGAGATACAGCATATTTTAACTGGTCAGTCTTATAAATATAACCACCAGCCTCTGTAATTTTAGTGGAAGTTAAGTGGTATAGAAGCAACTGATAATTTAAATTAATGCAGAAAAATATTGAGAGCCTATGATGATTCATAGATTTTACCAGAATTATTTCCTTCACTCCTCACAGCAACTTTAGGAGTTAAGGTTAAACATATCACCTTTTTACAAATGATTACAGAGGCACAGACTATCTTATCCAGAATGTGACTTGTCCAAGGTCATATTGCTAGTAAGTGCCAGGCCAGGTTCAAATATAGATTTGGCTGACTGGAGAACCTACATTAAACACTATGCTGTATTGCCTTTCATACTATCCTATAATTTCATACTTTCCTATAACCGAAAACAATTTAAGAAACTGAAGGTGAGATTTAATAACATATAAGAGATAGAAGTGTGAGTGCCCAGACATTTTTGTCAAGGAAAAAGTGGAGTTTGAATAAACAACTTACAACAAAATCACCTTAGCATGGAATTTAAAATGACTTTCAGCCATTTTCAAAACACATATACTTGTATTATTGATCAATATTCTTGTCACACCTAAATTAGATGGCTTTTTAAAAGCAAGAGTCACGTCTCACATATTTTTTTGTGCCAAATAGTGTCCAACACTGTGCAGAACATCATTTTAAATCATACCTCTGATCCTCTCAAATCTACTCTTGAGTGGATTCTTGTGGTAAAATAAAGTCCATACTTCTTAACATGGCCTACAAGCTCCTTCAAATAAGGTCCAAATTTCTTAACATGGCCTATAAGTTCTTGTATATTTCTATATATTTTATGACTGCCATCTCTATCTTTTCTCTCTGGGCTCATGCTATACCAGCATTTTTCAGCTCTTCAAAAATGGCAAGCCCTTTTCTACTTCAGGAACTTTGCAAAGACCTTTCCCTCTGCATGGAATGCCTCTTCCTCCCTGCATATACCCCTTGGTTAATTTCTACTCATCTATCAGGTGTCAGCTTAAATGTGACATCTTTAAAATGGCTTTTCTGGAACATTCTACCCCCAAATCAAGTTTATGTCTCCACTGTTACTTTTTTCTTCATAATGCTTTTAGGTGGGTATTTATTATTTTACATCTCTTCCCTGTTAGACGACTAGACTATAGCTCCATAGGCTCAGTGGTATTCTCGTTGCATTTACTTATGTATGCTTAGTCCCTATCATAGTTTCTTGGATACATTAGGTGCTCAATAAATATTTCCTGAATGAATATGTAGATGTTGTGTATCTAGTGGTTGATTGTTCATTGAATTGTTTCTTGATGAAAAGGTCTGATGGTATAGCAAGAGAAATGTTGAATTTAATTTATTTAAAGACTTTGAAATATAGAATTTGAAATGAGTATTAGTAATGGTTAATATCAGTTATACTAACATTCTCTTAGGCTGCCCTTCTTCAGGTTTCTGTTGCTTTCATCTGTGTCCTATCCGTATCTATATCCCATCTCTAGATACTAGGGAAGTACATATTTCACTTCTTCTCTTCACTTCTTTTTTCTTCTTTGCCAACATAAAGGCTTTTAGCTTTTTTATATTTGAGATTGACAGTAATTCCAGCACATTTGATTATAAGGAGGACCAAGAAATCTAAACAGGTGACGTATACACGTTGTATTACTGTTGTCATGGTCTTGTTCTTGACTATTTCTTTTTCACTTTTTTCTGCCTTAAAATACGGTTGCAGTGTGTTACATACTTCTCTTTTTTTGAAAACAAAAAGACATTACTGTCTGTCAAGTCTTATGAAAAATAATTGTATTTATTTTATTGACCACCTACACACTTTTTTCCTGAATACCCACATGTGTTGTTGTTCTATCATCCCATGATTCAGATACGTGTGATCCCAATTTAAATTTCTTTAAATTATTTAACTTATAAAGCCTTTGGCATTTTGTTGTTTTAATAGGTATAGTCTCAACACCCTTTGTGAAAGTCATGTCTTCTCTGATTTCTACTCCCCACCAAATGAAAATATTGTCATGTTTTGAGCAGCTTTTATCTGTAATCAAAATCTGTACAATGACTATCTCGAAAAATTTAGTCATATGTAGGTTGGTGAATGGATAAATGGGGATTTAAAGAAGGAAAATTCTACTTAACCTCTTAAAGGTTATTTGGACCTTCACAGAGGCAGAAATTAAATGCTGGTTCATCCTTAAGGTGTGATGCAAAAATCCTCATGTCCTGTCTTCTCACATCAAAGACATTAAATTGAATTATAATCTAATTTAGATTAATATTGAAAAATATTGTTCTAAATCATGTTGGTTTTGCTCAGTTAAAATGAGCTCTTTGACTGCTCCCACGCCCCACCCCCACCTCCACTCCCATCATAGAACAGCACAGGACTTGTTAGTTTCAAGGCTACTTTGCTAAAGAAATTTTGATGTGATCAGTTTTATTTCAGAATAGAATTATCTTCAATAAATTATGCCTTTTATTTCTCAGTTGATATAGTATGAGGTATTGAAATAGTTTGAATTATACAGGTAAATAAACTTTTATAAATTATGGGTTTTTTCCCCACAAGTATCTCTTTCTGCCCTATCAATATCTTAGTAAACCATTTGAAAGTTTGTCAAACAGAAATTAGAAACAGAAAGTTTATTGTTAGAACTTTCTATTTCTAATTTTACTGACCTGATCTGCCTGCCTGCCTGCCTGCCTGCCTGCCAGACATTTTGCTAACATAAATGCTGCCTTCTGTTTCTTCTCTTTCTCTTTTGAAATTTAGTCACTGTCAGGGTTGAATCAAATGGGCTTTGCTGCTACCGTGCCTCATTCTTCTGCCTTCGTGCCTCTTAAGGTATCTCTTCTTACTATAATTCATCAACTTTGGGGAGTGGGTGTATAGTGAAGGTCTTAAGTTTTCCAGTGTGCTGGTCTAACAGCAGGCAATCTGAAGTCTAGGATTTCATGAAATATACCCAAGTTTACAAAACTATTGAGTTTAACATTAGTTTCACTTGAAATTTGTTGACAGTTTTATCGTGCCAGACAGTCATAAAGTCTGCATTAATTCTTTATATTTAGGTTCTGATTGAAATGTCATTCTAATTTCCTTCTCAGTGGTTATTCTTTTATCATGACTTCTTATTTTGCTTTGGTTAATATGCAGTATCATATTCACTGTTGTTTAATACACATGCAAAATAATTTTAGTTCTAGTCCTCAAAACTGTCATTTTCAAAACCCTTTCCAGTAGGGGTCAGCAAGCTATGGCCCCCTAGGCTACCTATTTTGGTAAATAGTTTTATTGGTACACAGCCACTCTGGATTTTTATGTATTGTCTGTGGCTGTTTTCGTGTATAAAAGCATACTTGCAACAGAGAGCACATAGCCTGGAAGCCTAAATAAGGAACCTGTAGTATATTATTTTTTTTTGAAGGCCTCTAGGGATAGTAGTTCCACATTTGTTATCATACAGTACATAAGAAATGATTAATAATCCTCACTGTCAAGAAGGTCCTCTCTTTTTCTAACTTCTGTCTTCCTGTGGTTTATACTTTTTTTCTTTCAAGAGTGGACATTTTCTAGTAAATAGCAGTCTTTATGCAAGAATCCTTATATTTGAAAATTATTATGATGCCATCCTTGTCTTCTCCCTAAATAAACTCTGATCCTTTTACATGGCTTTCCTGGCCTATCAATCTTTATGAACTTTCACAAGTTCTTGCCTTCCATTTTGTCTTCACAGTTCCCAATGAGAAATATATCCCTCATTAGAGTTTGCCTGGTGCTGAGCATGAAATAAGTGTTTTTCACATCTTAACTCTGAGCATTAAGTTGACTTTTTTCATTTTGATGTTAATTTTGTTCAGTATCCACTATAATTCTCAAGAGTTTTAATTATATTTCTAAATGATAATTAATTTCCATATCTTTTATCTTTTGTTTTCCTAATTACTTAGTTTTACTTTTTTTAATGGTGAGATTGGTGAAATTAATTTTACTTTTTGAACATTTTTAATTCTCTAATTTATCAGAATACTTTCAAATTCTTACATCACATCCTTCTAAATGCTGATTTCAACTTTTATAACATCTGTAAACCTCTCTGATGCTATACGTACCTGATGACTTCTGAAAAAACTATGATTTTCTTCTGTCTTAATCCTTTGTTAGCCTTTCTCAGCTAGATTTCTTATTTGAAAAACAACATAGAAAATTATCTGAGGGACTGTTTTCAAAATTCTCTCCATTCCAAATATATAGGAGAGAAGTTAATTCATTCCACTCATTGGATACCTTAGAGCATTGGGGGCTTTTTCTCTTCCATTTTTAAGAAAGGTCAAATGTGAATGTCAAAAGTTATGTGATAAGTCTAACTTTTCTAGCAGACTTGCTGTGCTGTCAGATGATTAGTTTAAAAAGATTTATTCTTTATTTTTTGGTATCCCGGTTACTTTACAGCAGGTATATGCTATATTTAGGCATGATTTTCTTTTGTTGCCTAACCAGACATAAAAGTTGAGTTCATGTCAATTTCCACTTTTTTGGTCTCCAGTTCTCCACGAGTTCTCAAATATAGCCAATGATTGGTGAGTGATTTGAACCAATTATTTTAGTAATCCTAGAATGCAAGTCACTTAGATTTAATAAAAGTACATTTTTTTAAGTCATAACTTTACAAGTCCCCTTTATTCTGGCTTTGTTTTTCATTACACCCAACTGTGATAGTATTATTTTTTGGCATTTTGGGGGGTTGAGAATATTTGCTGCCATTCATTGGAATTTTTTTCAGTTTTTCTCATCTAAAAGAGTTTTCTATTAACATTTATCATTTTATTCCTTACTATACTTAAATTTCTAGCCTGACTCGTACTAATAGGGTTTTTTAAATTTTTAAAAAATATTTTCTCTCTGTACCTGGAATAATCTTTACTTTTTGTTTTTCTGTTTTGTGCCATTGGTCCTTGAACTGGTCTTTGTTTAGCTAACTAGCTTTCTCCTTCCTAACTCATATTACTTGAAATAAGAATTTTCTTTTGTTTCCTTATAAAGATATCCAGCTCTTGCTTCATTTGCTCCCCTTTTCGTTTTTGGTGCTAGTTCCTATTATTTTAAATTTGTTATTTAAATTTCCATTTCTTCTCAGTATTCTAAACTTAGCTTATTGCTGTCTGTAAACTTCATGAACATCTTGTCTTTTTCACTAATAAAAATATGATTTATTTCTTCATTCAATGCTTTTTAAGTCTAAACCTAAGAGGGTCAAACCCAGGATTAGTTACCACAAAATTGTCTTTCAGATCTGTTCAAGAATTTTTTTAACCCCATGACTTCTGTTTATTTACTTAAGCAATTAAAATTCCCTGTCATCATTAATTTCATCTGACTCAACGCCAACTAGAAATAAAAGATTTCTGAAAACGTTGAAACCAAAGGGGAGAGAAAAGAAAGCATGGGAGCAGATGTGTCTGTTTGTGTGTGTTTTAAAGTCGTTCTGTTAATTCAAATATATGTCTTGGTTATTACTTCATAAAGTTATATTTAAATTATTGTGTATAACTAGATATCAAAGCCTGAAAAATTGTTACTCTAGCTTTTCTTCTGCTCTCCTGCCAAGTCTTCAGAATCTCTAACCCAGCCAACTAGCACTTCTTTTTAAATTAGCTTATCTACATTTCCCTCTTTTTAGGTAAACTTAACACCAGTTGAGCTAGCTCTTCCTTCTTTTTTACAATTCTTTTGTTCAAAGAATTAAAAACATCTTGGACTCAAATACCATTCTGGAAATACAGCTATCTTTTTTTTTTTTTTTTTTTTTTTTGAGAGCTCTAGAAAACAAGGCCCCTAAGTGATTCGGGGTGTGTGTGTGTGTGTGTGTGTGTGTGTGTGTGTGTTAACACCTACAGCACGTGGTATTCCTAGGTGGTTTCCCATTCAAGTACTAATGAGGCCTGACCCTGCTTATTAGCTTCCAAGGTCAAGATGAGATTGGGCACATTCAGGGTGGCAATGGCCATAGACAATTCTAAGTTTTGATTAAAAGTGTTGTTTGGGGAAGCACTTTTAACCTTCATTGTGTGTCATATGATATACATAATGTTAAATTACAAACCATGTAACAACAAAAAGTTTCTTTATATAAACTATTAATAGATACCTAAATACAATGTTTTTTAATGAAATCATGTGTATATAGTTGTAATCATAAAGATAAGTGCAGTAATCAAAAAACTCTACAACAACATTAACAGCAAATCCAAATTCAAAGATATTCCTCTAAAGTCCATGTTTTATCAAGCATCAAAATCACAGGATTTTTAGTCCTTATACATATTCTGTATCCACATTCTTTGCATCTGATTGGATCTCTGAATTTTATTTCATTTTCTGTGTGACATTCTCGACAGATATCAAGTAGCTGCTGCTTTGGGCATTGAATATCCTTCTGGGTGTCCATTGTTAGTCCATAGCATGGAGAAACTTCTCACTTTCCTCTTCCAAACAGATTCTATCATCTTTAAACACCTTATTTCTTAAATGAAGAAACCTCCATCAGTCTTTCTTAACACATTAAATTTTATTCCCTGGATGATGGGGGGTAAAAATCGATTAGAAACTATACCAGAAAATATTATAAAATAAAATTTTGTTTTCCTCTATACATTTCCCAATAAAGTTTTCTGCCTTGGGATAATCAGCAGATAATCATTTTTCACAGTCATAGGAAAGGCCTGTTATAATAATAAGACCATCTTTAGAGAATGCTTTCATAAACCTTGTATCTATAGAACTAAATAAAAAGGTTGGCTTTGAAAAAATAATTCATTATACTGAATTCTCATTTTGGAGAATTGCATATTTTTCTGTTTTGTTTTTTGTTTTGTTTTGTTTTTAATGCCTACTGCACCTGGTATTCCAAAGTGGTCTCCCATCCAAGTACTAACCAGGTCCGACCCTGCTTAGCTTCCGAGATCAGGCGAGATTGGGCACATTCAGGGTAGCATGGTCATATACACGTTTTTTTAATAATACCAAAGTTTCCATAAATGTAGAGAATACCTCTTTATGAATAATAATTATTGATGAAAATCTTTTCTCTCCACAGAATGATGACAGATCTAATGCTGTATCAAGTTCACCAACAACAGAAACAGGTAATAGACAGATGCAGTTAACCACATCAAGATTATAATGCTTTACTAGGATTGTCCTGATAAATTTCTTCTTAGAGAACTGTTTTCCTTTTCTGAGATGTGAAATCAGACACAAAATTGGGAACTTTATACTCATTTTCATTTTTTTAATTTAACTGGTTGTTTACTCAGCCATTTGATATGAACAAATGAGCGTGAGCTAGCAGTGCTATAAGTTTGCAAGAGACTCTATTAACATTCATTCTGTCTTTATTTATATACCAAAAATAACATGATAGTTAAAATACATTCAAGTAGCCTTCCTCCTGTCAGTGTACCAGATTTTGGATTAATAAAATTATTCTTCTATATCATTGCCACATTTAAGGCAATTTTTTCTTTATTTTCCATTTATTGAATTTTTATGACATATGTCTGTTACTATATTAAATGTTTTTCCATTTTCTTTAATTTTGCTTTGTGTGCTGATTTAGTTCATCATTCCCCTGCATATTGTATTCCTGCTGCTATCCAGAGAAACCAGCCTCAGCGCCCTGAAAGTTTCCTTTTCCGAGCAGCTGTCAGGGCAGAAACAAATAAAGGTAGGAGGTAGTGACTAAAAGGTGGTGGTGGTGGGTGGGTGTTATATGACATTAACCGTTACATGCTTTTAAACATCTACTCTGAGATGTCACATTGGCAAAAGCTGTAAACTCTGCATTTATCTGTGATATTACGTTTAAGCCAGAGAATCTTGTTTGAATTTGTTTTAGTGGGAAAGTTTCTTAGTACCACCTAAAAGCAGGTTATAGTGTTTGAACAAATAACTCTCTCAGGATTTCAGAGAATGTTCCTCCTCTCTGTAATTACCTCTTTCTCAGATTTTTTTTGTTGATAAAAACTGTTTTCTGTGTTCTTAAAGAAATGAGTCAGTAACTTAGTTTTCATGTTTTTTTAGTTAATATGACAGATTTTTGCCTGACCCACAAAGAAGTTACTGAGAATTAGAAACAAACATTTCAAGTCCAAAGTAACTGCTTTTATTGTAACTGATTGATGCACTTACAGTGAGGTTTAAAATCAAACCAGAGAGACACCACTGGTGGAATTGTAAATTAGTATTGAAAACTGTTTACATTATGTAATGTTGAACATTTGTATATCTTATGACTTGCAGTTTTGCTTTCTGAAATATGTACACATGTATATCAAAACAGATGTACAAAAATATAGCAGCACTCTTCATAATAGCCCCAAATAAATGTCTATCAATGATATAATGGATAAATCATTATGGTAAATTTATACAATGGTATACCATATAAGTAATGAAAATGAACAAATTAATATACATAACATAGATAAACCTTAGAATGTTGATCAAAAGAATGCAGACACAAAAGCATAGATATATAATAATGGTTCATTTATAGAAAGTTGAAAAAGGACAAAACCTGACATGGGTTAGAATTCAGGAAGTCCTCATTAAAACCTGTGATATTATAAATAACCTTTGTACTGGTGGATAGGGAGCTTGAGAGAGGCTTCTCTGTGTTGATAATGGTTGTGTCCACTTGATAATTTATCTGGCTCTTTGCTTATGATTTGTGTGTAATTTTCTTTGTGTTTTGTTTTTCAATAAAAACATTAAGTGGATGTAATCAAACAAAATAGTTGAGCCAAATGGGTAATGAATTTTTTTTATTTTTTTATTTTACTTTTCTTCCTATTATTGTGTATATTTAAAATTTTCCACAATAAAACCTTTTTTAAAAGAGTTTATCCAGAAGTATCAAGTACTATACTTGCAAGGAAACTGTGATTAGATAGATCAGGGTGTTTTTCCAGCACTGGCAATTGCCGTTTTGTCTTACACACTAATATTTTTTAGGTCATGTTTCACCCCTTCTTTCGTCTTCTGCGCCTACTTCTGATTCTACAGATCTCATAGCAAGACAGAATTCAAGGCAGAGAGAAGAGGAGCTGGAATTAATAGATCAACTACGGAAAGTGTGTACTTTACCTTTGAATTATGCTTTTTCATCGATACTGCTATAGCTAGCCCATAATCCTCCTATCTCTTGTTAACTTTACTTGTATTTTTTAATAAAAGAAACAAATGTCCATTGTGTACTATGTTGCCCACTGTATGATGAATGTAAAAGAAATTTTACTCAGTCACTTGTTTACAAAGAAAATGAGATGGGTCGTTCTATAAAGCTTAATCCCTGGCCCTACTCATTTAAAATTTTTTTCTGCCTCATGTTATAAAGAAGTAAGAGTAATGATAATTTACATGTGTGTACACATACATATCACACATGATACATAGAGTTAATTTTATTTTGGATTTGAAAGAGAATCTAGTGTGTGTTTGTTTTTAATCAGAAAATTGTAAATGAATTTCTCTTGTGGCACTTGGTACCACTGTGGCCTGGCTACCGTACATATATAATTGCTCTCCTTAACCTATTGACTTAAGATAGAAGGATAAAATAGGGATTGTGGTACTTAAGTTATTTGCTTTTTATCTTGATTTCTAATTAAATATGTTCCATTGTAACTTCATTGTGTCCATTATGTCACCACTCTTCAATTAATATAGTACATGTTTTCCTGTTCTTTTAGCATATTGAATACCGGTTGAAAGTATCTCTGCCTTGTGATCTTGGAGCAGCTCTAACAGACGGTGTTGTTCTTTGCCATTTGGCCAATCATGTGCGGCCTCGATCTGTCCCAAGCATTCACGTTCCCTCACCAGCTGTAGTAAGTTTATAATGTTAAAAAATGTTGGCTATTCATCAGACATTTATTGAGTACAATGGCAGACCTTACACACAATGCTAGATATACAAATATGAATAGTCCAGTCCCTGCTTTCCAGATCTCCCCGCTAGAGTAAAAATAGGCACATAAACAATAACTTTAAGCAGTGTGATACATGTTAGAAGAGAGGTGTGTAAGAGGTGTGCTAGAGAAATACAAAAAAGGGACCACTTAATATTGCCTGGCGAATTCAGGAAAGCTTCCCAGAGGAGGTAAAATTGTAGGAATTTGCCAGCATTATAAAGGGGGAAGAAAGTATTCTCTGCGTATTGTTCCTAGATTGAAAAGATAAAGAAGATCATGGCATATTCAAGGAATTCTTAATTTCAGAATAAAATATGCACAAGGCGTGGATGCAGATGGCAGGAGATGTAGCTAGAGAAGTAAGCCAAGGGCCATATGACAAAAGGCCTCATGTTCCACATCAGAGAGTTAGAAGTTTATCTTTGTGTAGATAATGAGGAAACACTGGAACAATCTGAGGAGAATAATGTGATTATAATTGCATTTTAGAATGATGACTATTTCAGGAGTGGAATTGACATGATCTAGTGACCAATCTCCAGTAGAAAATGAGGGAGAGAGTATATGCATGTAAGATGATTGGCAGGTTTTCTTTAGACTACTGGTCAGATGGGGATGTCAGTATCAGGATGACAACCCTCAAAAGAGCAAGCTTTGGGTTGACACACATTTTTTTCCTTCAAATATTTATTATGAAAAAATAATACAAGGAAGGCTCTTAAAGCCTCCACCTGGAACTGACTTTTACCTCATTTTGCTATCTTGCTTTGTCTGTATTTGTATGTGTTTTGCACCATTTAAAAGGCAAATATCGTAACACTTCACCCCCTAAGTATTTCAGAGAATTTTCTTGGCCACCTTGCTTTTCCCCATAGCAAATTACTGATTGATAATGGGGGCTGAGCCCTCCTGCCTCAAGGTGTAAGGCATTATCAGCCAGCTGGTAGTGGGGATAGAAGGTGAGGACAGGTGCATAGGCTAAGTAAAGGGACACTGGATGAGGCACCAACAGCATCTACAAGTTATATTCAGATTTTTCAGTTTTAATAATGTCTATCAGAGCTGCTCTCCCTCCTCTCCTCTCCTCTCCTCTCCTCTCTCCTCTCCCCTCCCCAACACACACACACACACACACACACACACACACACACTCACACACTCACTCACTCTCTCTCTATCTCTCTCTCTCTCTCATCAAGGTTCCCACATTGTATTTGATTGTTGTGACATCGTTTGATGACTGAATGGATACTGTGTATTTTTAACATGCTTAATGGTTTCTAATCTTGTCAAAAGATTTGACTTCATCTCTTTTTCTGGTCATTTGTTCTTATTTAGCACAAATTCTTTACTCAAATTGCAGCTATATCTAGGCCTGTAGGTTGCCACTTCTGGATTTTCATCTTCCTATCTCTCCAGATACAAATTGTTTATCCCTCCCAAGGACTCTGTATTCTTCTAAGTATAAAAGCTGCTCTGTTACCAAAGTCCCAAGAGGCTGATATGGCCTGTTCCCCTCTAGCACTTCCAAAAATAGTCATACATCACTACTAAGGAAGGTAGGTAGTCACTTTTTATTTAGTGACAGCATTTAGTTTTAGTGTAGGAAAGGCAAAGAGGAGCAGTAGCTCAAAGTCAGCTATACTTCCAAAGACTTGAAAGACTTGATTCTGGGTCCTAAAGGTAGTAATTAAGAGAATAAGAATTGACGTGCTATTTGGCAATACCAGTAAAGGAAGGGTTACTCATACTTTGCATTCTTTCAAATTTCTGTCACCTTAGTTCAGAAAGAAACAAATTTAACAATTAAAAAAAGGACAAATCTGTCATTCTTCATTTCTGGGGGTTACTTAAGAAGTAGCAAGGAGCTAGTATAGAAAGTAGAATTTGACAGGAAGAATGACTGAAGTTCTTTACTTTGATCACCAAAACACAGTGCCTTACATTTAAGAATGTAAAATACACATAGGAAAAAATGAAAATGTTTTACAAATATTTAACCACTTAGAGAAATAAAATACATGGACCTTCTTATTAGTCAAAGAAATATCAGTATAACATGAGATTACAGTATTTAAAATTTGCTAGCAAAACCAACAAAACTTACTCATATTTTTTGAGCACCTCAAATATTCTTACAGGGGTGAAAGGTACAGAGATGAGTTGTAAGTCCATTCTCTCAAGAACATTAGTTTCTCTTAAAAGTATATTCACTCTTTCATGAAATAGTGTCCTTGACACTTAAAAGCAAGTAGGCCTGTTAAATAAAATGGTTTGAGGAGGGTTTTCGGTTCATAAATGAACTGTGAAGTTAAAAAATGTGTATAACTTCCCAAATTATAACTTTGGGGATAAAAAAATGCTTTTTGAATCAACCAGATGAAAATTGTTCAGTATTTTAATTAAAAAACAAACAAACTTGTACTTTCAAATTGTGGTAATGATTACTATGAATAAGTCAATATTGCTTTAATGGAGTTTCTGTTACAATACTAGATTTCGATATAAATATTTACACCTTTTTCCTTCTTATGAATTGCTCTTCCTCATATTAAACTACTTCGTTCCTATTTTGTTCTTTTGACCATACCAAGAGCTTCCTAATTTACTTTCTTAGAGGTTTTTTTGGGATGAGAATATAAAATTAAAGCCAAATACAAATGCAAAACCATAGCAGTTTCTTCGTGGCTACATTAATGTATGGTGATTTATTGTAATTCTTGGACAACTGGCTAACTAGAACTCTGAGTGTAACTTAACAGACACTTTCCTGATACATTGTATGAACCATGATTTATTTCTCTCAATTCAAAAAATGACCCCACATTGTAAGGGGTGGTTTTATGTCCAGGCATTTTAAAAGAAACACAGGACAGTATGTATGTTTGCAACCATTAGATTGTAATTCATCTTGCTTTGTTATTTTGGGGGGATCATTGATATTTGGTCGACTGCTGTTTGGTTTTTCAGTAGGCATAGGTATTAAGTAGCATAGTTCACGTTCTTAAAAGTGCACGGTTGAATCATATCAGAAATCAGTACATGATATGGCCATATCATAAATGAACCATATCACCAAGGAAGACAACCTGAAAAAATTTTGAATCATTTTACATTCCAGAATAGAGAAATTATTTTATTGTTCCTTTCAACAGGAACAATGTTCTTGTTGATATTACTTTCTTCCTCAAAACCTGCATTAGATTTCTTATTCAGATCAGGCTGTACAGTATAGAAATAGAACAGGCAGTATGTGGCTATCCAAAACCATGTATTGTCACCTGAAACTCTGGAAAAGCATTTGGGGAAAGCAGGTTCCTCTGAGGTTTGTCTTAAGGCAAAATCACAAGTCTTGCACTACAGTGTGATAGGGAGTCTATATCCCAGGGCCCTTTTACTGGCCATTCCATTAAACACATAGAATAGGGATTTGTAGTTTGAGACTTGTGCACTCCTAGGGCTTCCAGGTCTCCGTGAACTCCCTAAAATTATGTTTTTGTGTATTCTGCTCAAGAGTAGATTCACAGCTTTCATCAGACTACAAGGAGTTATATCCCAATTATGAAACACTGACCTACATTCCTGGAATTTAGATACATGCTAAGGGAAGGAATGACTAGAGAAAGAAATGATGGTCCCCCACTCCTCTTCCCCTTCTTAAGTCATAAGTCTGCTCACTGCAGGGAAATCTTAAAGAAAATGTTCTATTCTACTCCACTCCACACCATGCACACCCATGTCTTATGAGGCTTGTAGTCTTGGAGACAGTGCTGACTGAGTTAGACCTCGTGATCATTCTGAGCTGTCTTTTTGTCTGAGGCGCTGGTGGTTCTTGGACTAGTTTTTAAGTTAGCAACATGAACTCTATCCTTTGATCCTTTCTTTTGTACAGAAACAAAGTGGTTTTTCTACCTGTATGGTCAGAGCTATTGCATTCTGCCCTCTCATAGATGTTGGCACCCAAATGGTAGAGTTTCAGAAATTTATGGGTCTTTTGTCCTTTTATTAGTGTCTCTCATCCATAGTGCCCCTGCACATATCCCCCAGCCTGCTTGCCCAAACTCAGATCAGGATCCTGGTTTGCTCAAGTAAGGTCTCTTTATAATAAGAGAAGTTAGTTACATTGTTTCTACTTCCATTTCTACATGCAGAAAGGGAAACTGGTAATACGAAGTGGGAATTAATTTCTAGCCAATGAAAATTCTCCTAAGTGAAAGCAGTTGTCCTGTGTTTAATTTGCCCAACTTCTCTTTAACTTAAGCCCTTGTCACAGTAGCTTTTGCCACAGTGACTTTTCTCTTTTGCGCAGGTCACCTTACCTCCCTCTCTCAACTAGCCAGGAGTTTAGAATATATAGGTTCACTTTTCCGATGAACAACCTACTTTTTTACATATAAAAAGTGGGAAAGAGCCCCACTTCATTATGAGTTAGCCAGAGTGAACCCCATGATTGTTTTTCTCCACCTGTTAAATTGATCATGATTCTACTATCTGTTATACCTTTTTTAAAAAAACTTTTTTTTACTTCATTTATGAAGAACTTGGCATAGGCAAGAAAAGGTGCTCCCACAGAAACCTAATTTCTTTCTGTCCTCTTTCTCAACCTTTTTGAAAGTTTTTCAATTTGAATTTTTTTCAATTTTAAAGTTATTTTCATCCATTTCACTTGTTACCTTATTTTTCATAATAAAACCAATTCTAGCCCCTGCTACCTTTCTCAGGCCAAGATAAAAGTACCTTCAACCACTATTATGTAATATCTTGTTTTCTCTCTTATTTTGACAATATTCCATCTTTAGGGGAAAAAAAAACGAGATATTTACAAGTGAAATGTTTTCTGAGATGGTACAGGTTTTTACCTTTACAAAGGTTCCAGGTCAGTGTCCCTGAAAATGTTTGGCATCCATGCTTGATGCTTAAACATACTGAAAACTAACCAGTGAACTTGAAGAATTGAGTTTGGTAATCATTCTGAGAAATGCAATTCATATTTCTTTCTTACATTATAACCCATACCCACTAGGCAAAAACTTTATTACGATTTTAGGTCATGTGGCACAATTCTGTTTTCAGTTATTAGAGATCTTTTCAGAAAAACTAGTTCTTTAATCCAGTCTTTTTAAATTAAAATGTTAAAAAAAATTTTAAATATCGCCACTGGGTAGAGAAATGATGCATCTGCAACATATTCATGAGCAAAGGCTATTGACTTTTTTAAAAATAACCTTTTAAAAGACTGAAGAGGAAATAAACCAAATTGTTAATTGTGGTTATATTTGAATGATGGGGCTATGGGTAATTAATTTTCTTGCTTTTCTTCTGAATTTTCTTTGTATGTATTGTCTTAGAATGAAAAAAAGAAATTAAACAACTATCCCTTTAAAATTTCTCTATATTTAGCACTTGCCTTAAAAAATCAAAGCCAAATGTTTGAAGTAAGGAATGGTAAACTGTGGTCCAGAGCCAGCACTTATTTTTTAAGCAAAGTTTTATTGAAACACAGTCCCATTTATTTGTTTATATATTATCTGGGTTGCTTTCAGCCTCTTAGCAGAATTGAGTAGTTGTAATAGACTATATATAGCCCTCAAGACTAACATTTATTATCTTATCCTTTAAGAAAAAGTTTGCTGACCCTCTGATCCAGAGCACTGAATTTATGAAGCAATTGGCAAG
Organism: Cynopterus sphinx; assembly: GCA_030015415.1. Taxonomy (NCBI): domain Eukaryota; kingdom Metazoa; phylum Chordata; class Mammalia; order Chiroptera; family Pteropodidae; genus Cynopterus; species Cynopterus sphinx. The sequence continues at coordinate 50,970,493 of CM057380.1, forward strand.
AATATATTTAAAGTTAGTGAAAGTTTTCAAACTTAGGTAGTAACTTACACCACATTTTTTTCTTTTGCAGCCTAAATTAACAATGGCAAAGTGCAGGCGAAATGTGGAGAATTTCTTAGAAGCTTGCAGAAAAATTGGTGTACCTCAGGTAATAAATTTATCATTTTTTATGCTGCTTAAATAGACTCGGGTATTATTTCCCTAAAAGCTTTCGGAAATGCAGATATCTAAAATCTCATAGGACTAGCTCTGAACTAAGTTGATTAATTACTAACGTGATTTTGTGTTACTACAGTCAGTCAACATGCTTTTGAGCAGTTTACTTTATTTCCAGGGACCAAGAAATCATACACATAAATTTAAATATATTTTAAAAAGTAATGCTAAGTAATCAAAAATAGTTATTCTGATATTTTTCTAAACATAACCACTCGCTATTTGACTTGTATATGTCTTTATACACAGTAGAGTCTATGCTTCAAAATAAGTACATGTCAGGTTGGGAATACTTCTGTTGGCATCAGTTTGAACACTTTAATATTTTTTAAAAATGTTTACTTTGAAATGTTAGACTTAGAAAAATGCTATAAATACAGCATGGAGAGTTGTTATATACACTTTACCCAGATTCCTCTACTTTTTATAAACATAGTAGGCCATCCAACCTAACAAACACCAGCACCATGCTGTTAACTAAATTACAGACTTTGTTTAGATTTCACCAGTTTTTCCACTGAGCTCTAATACTTTGGAATTTAGCACACAGGAGGCTATTTCTAGGCATTTGAGATTTTTAGGCTATTGAGATTTATTGCCTCTAGCTTCCTCAGTTATAGCTGTATTAAAGCTTGTTAATATGAAAAATTAAACTTATAGATATGATTAAAGGACATGAACTTGACCTATTTTTCATTCAATTACTCCTTTAAAAAAACAGTTATATTAAAACAACTCTTAAATATTATATTTAATGAAATTTTATGTATAAATTTAAAGAAATAAAGAACTTGGTACCATTTGATATTTTTTTTCATTAACCACACCACTGCAGTGCCTGTCAACATATTTTATCCAACCTTTAAGGAGGAAAATATATTTCTTCTATCGCTGCCTTATGTCAGTAACCCAGGAAATGGCCCCTGGACTCAACAACTTCTCTATTTCTCTTGAAGTTAAGCCCTTGTCCTGGTAGTTTTAATGACAGTAACTTTCTTTTTATCCAGTTCACAATTCCTGTTCTTAACTAACCATGAGTTGAGAAGGTCACAACATCACTTGTCCAATGAGCAACATTCCCTTTCAGCTTTTTCACATGTTCTAAATGGAAGAGAAAGAGCCCAGCTCCATAGAGCATCTGCATTAACTAGTGTGAATTCCGATGGTTATTTTTTCATCTTTTATTAAGCAGATTGTGATAATACCATTTTTTTTTAACCTTTTTCTTTTGTGTTTTTTTAGTTGAATTATAATTGAAATTTACATGTAGTGGTAGTTAACAAGGACCTTTTTTTTGTTTCTCTGAACAAATTCAAAGAAAATTTCTCATTTTTTATCATAATAGTTTTCTAAAGGTTCACCATCTCTTTTAGAACAAACCATTTTAAACATATTAAGAGATTATTATAAGGTTTCTAAACAAATAGCATGCACTTTCTCCATATTAACAAGCAGGTTCTACTATTCAAGTGCATACATTAACATTCAGTGCTTCTCTTTTGTCTCCTGATGATGTCCCTATCTGATCGTCACACTACACAGCATGTCCTATACCTGCCTCAGTTCCATACCATAGCGTCTTTAAATAAAAGAAGGTGAAATGGGTTTGTGCAGGGAATGGCAACCAGAAAAAAGATACAACTGATTAAAAAGAGGCCCTGCAAACATAGAGAAGAGTGTACAAAACAGCCCCAAACAGCAAGACATGTTTGCATAAGTAGCCTATGTCAGACCTGTTAAAGTGCTGTTTGCCAGGGTTTATTATCGTCATTGTACCTGTAGTCTGGGCTTTACAGAACCATCATCTGTCTCATTTAAAGTCCATACACTGAAATTCTTTCAGAATGTACTTGCCATCCATCAGCAAAAATACAAAAACAGTATACCTTAAAGCATGTGTTTAATTCAGCATTTGCCAAACAATGGTTAACAGTATTTATTGTGGGTCAGCCTACCTTTGTTCGTATCAGAGCTATGCTATTTGAAGGCAAACGATAGAAAAAATATAATTTTAAAAGACTTGATGGTTAGACTGGGGTTCCTGACAAATCCTTCTTCCTCTCCCTCCTCCCCACCAGAAAGAGGAAGTAGACATTCCACATAGGCCACCTCTTCCTCTCTTCTGCCTTCCACTCTCATCTCTGCCACCACCAGCAGCACCACCACCACCACCACTTTTAGATGGGTTCCTGTTATGCTGCTATTTCTGCTAAACATTAGTCACTTGCTTAGAACAATGTGAAGGAAAATGAATGAATACACTTGTAGGTTCAAACCAGCATTCTCAGGTCCCTATGCTACCCAGAAGGAAAGAAGAAACCTGTACTTCCACTTCTTCCTTTGTTCTCCCCTGTGTGTGGGCAATCTGACTTACCTAAATGTCCCCATTTTCTCCATTTGGGTTGTAATCAGGGACGTAATAATGATCGCTTTTGAAATTGTATAATATAAAGTTTAATATTATAAATGTTAATATCAGATTCTATGTCAAGAGTATGAATAAAGGCAAACACCTTCTTTGTAACTTTTAAAGTGTTTACAGGTTAAATTATGAATGAAACATTGAATAATAAGGTGATTATTAAAAACTTCTGATAAGATTGGACATATGGGTATTCTCTTTATTGTTATGCTTTTATGAAATATGTTTCATTCAAAAAACTATAATGGGTGATAAAAATTTCTATTTGACTCCAGTATCTTACATCCTTGAATTGTATTTTATGTGTTAAAGAATATTTTCCTGTTACCGAATCCAGTAATGTTTTAAAATTTATTTAATTTCTAAATCCATGAATGGGAAGGTTTGAATAATCTCAGAGGCCCCTTAGGTCTGTAGATTCATTTTGTACGTATTAGTAAACTGGACTTGCTTAAGATGGGTTTGACTTGATTTTTAGAGGACCACCGAATCTTTTAGCATACCTGGTTTCCAGGTAGTAAATTGCCCTGATTATTAGGTTTTCTTCCTCATTTGAACCTTCTTGATTTACTTGGCTTTCTCTAAAAACTTCTCTGCCCTCGGCCTGCCCCCAGATTTTGTCCTTGCTTTTTGACTTTTTTTGTTAATAAGGAGAAGGAGAATCAAGAAAGAGGTCTCTTCCCACAGGCCTCACAAGTCTAAGGCCTCACACAGCCCTAAGCCAGCATTCAGTTCTGTTCATTGTGTCCTGAATGTAAGCACTAGTCACCAGCCAGCCAATTTATTCTGCTATTTCTTGGTAAAATCAAACTCGGCACCAAAAGGATTATTCATAGTTTTGTTTTCCAGCATTTTGTTTTTGTTCATCATAGTAAAAATGTTATGAGATGTGTTTCTTTGAATATAATTGAGATGATCATTTGAATTCTATACTCAAATCTGTATTCCTGATCCACTGACTTTGTTTTTCTGTTTTCCTTTCTGCTCACACTCTGGACAGGACAATCTTTGTTCCCCTTCTGACATCCTTCAGCTAAACCTCAGCGTTAAAAGAACTGTTGAAACACTACTTTCTCTTGGGGCACATTCAGAAGAATCCAGTTTTGTGTCTCTATCTGTCCAGCTCTTGGGTTTTGTGGCATTTTACTGTACTTTAATGTTAACTCTCTGTATGCTTTATTACTGGGTCTTCCCTGTCTAGCAGAAAGATTGTATACCAGGGATTTTCCACCTCATTCCTCTGCTTGGTAAAGGAGGTTTGTTTCTCGTTCAGAAATATTTACATATGTGTTTTTTTTTCTGGCCATCAAAGAGCTAACCAATAATGTAGATAAATCCTTTCCTCATATGTCCAGGTGAGCATCTATCACATTAGTAAGCATTTATGATTACTAACAGAGTAAATGACCAGCATTTTTCCCCCCAGTCATTTATTCATTCGCTGGTCTGTGGCCACGTTTCTCTTATAAGTGCTTAACCGTTTCTGCCAATATAGTCCTGAGCCTGTTCCTAGAATATGACTAAGAACTTTATTTCTAAATGACATACTAAAATTCCCATTTGGCCATTTTCCCATGCCTGAACACAAATGTTGAAATTGTGAGTTGCTAAACCTTTTCAACAGCTGCTCTAAAGGAAAATACTTGTACCCTTTCTGGTTTGTGGGGCATTTGGTCACTAAGATCTCTTCATTGACTTGTGCCCTGAAATCTCCCTTTAGTAGTAGGCACAGCTCCACATCAGCATTTGCTCTCTGGGCATCTGGAAGACACTGGTAATTTAACCTTAATCTGATCAGAACGTTCAGTCCAAAGATGATGTAGTTTCCCTAGATTGCTATTCTGAGCCCAGTGTGTGCATTTAAAATAAGTACACCAAAGCAAATGATTTGAAGCTGACCTTTCAGAGTTAGGCACATGTTCCCTATTTATTATGTTATCTTTAACTGAGCTTCACTCCTAGAATCCTGTTGAGAATTTAAAATGTGGAATATATGTAACTCCCAATATATTTGAACCACCTTATTAGTAGGTGAACTTGTATTTTATAGGCTGTTGAGGAAATTATATCTGAACAGTAGCAGGTAAAGTTTTAGGCAGCAATCTCAGTTGTGTACCCAAGGCAATGAATTTTGTCTCTTTCAGGATACTTAGTAAGTTAACTGCTAGCCTTAATGCTTTAAACTACTTTATACTTGCTTTCATATTCTAGTTCTCAAATAGTGTTTCTGAACATTCAGGCATCTCCTGAACTCTGTTAACAAAATTGGACAACTGAACTCAAGTATAAAGGGAGATCGCAAGGAACATAACATTTTGTTGTAGAAGTCAGCTTTTGAAGGTCTGATGCTTCGATTTCCTTCTGTATTAAATGGGACATTACCACAGTAAATGCTGTGTGCTGTTAATGCCAAAACATTGAACACTGTGTTGAAAACTTCAGTTTTATGTAGTAGCGGTGCCTTCAAGACTTGGGGGGTTATTGTTTCTAAGTCAGAGATCATTCAGTTTTGTGGAGTTTTGTCCTTTAAAAAAAACACCTTCTAGGAAATACATTGTCTCATGTGTGGTTTTGAGAGGGAGTAATTGTGCACCTTTTCAGAGCAGTGTTCCCTCTAAGCCAGCTGACAGGTAAAGGTGCATCTGGAAAGCATAGCTTCTGAGGGCATGTCTAAACCACAGGCCACAGAGGCCACAGGGCACTACTGAGAAAAGATCAGGGAATTTTTCTTAAGAGCAGCTGTTGAAAAGGTAGATAGTTTTATAAGAACAAAATATTGCAGTTACTTCATTTTATCAGATAAGTATTAAATAAAAAAAATATGGACAAGTACCAATAACTCTTCAAAATAAATACTTGGATATATTTTTTTATTGCTCTTGTTTTTGTAAAACTTCTAGTAATATAGTACATGCCAATGAAAAGCTGAGAAAAATTTAGTTATCTTCTTTAATAAAGATAGTCTCTTTTGAAATAGAACCAGAATTGCACTTTTTGTCCTTTGTAAGAGCAGTCTCTTTTCTTTCCAAATACTTAGTCTTAAAAGAAAAAACAGTGATAGGTTTCATTCTTAAGATACGCCTTTTTCTTATAAGATTAACCAAACAACTTAAGGAGGCAAACAAGATAGAAGTATTTAACTTCCTTAAGCAAACATGTAAACAGTTTTCAAATATATGGTAATTAAGATGTTCTTGACTAAGCTCACATCAATTTTCCAGCATAATTTAATCTATTAAATACCAGGATATGAAACACTTTTTTCAAACATAGCTTTTTTTTTTTTTTAATTCTCTAATTTATTGGTTTAACTAGTTCAAACTGGGCCTTCTATAAATAACCCTAAGTAGGGGGAAGTTTCTCAAATATGTCTAAATCTCAGGGACATACTTCAGTTTCTTCCTGTTATCCCTGTCTAGTATGACAGCCTGATTTTCTGTCAGGATTGTAATGCAGTGTGAGTGATAGGATGAAACAGTCTTGCATTCCTACAGTATGTAATTTCCAAAGTGCTTTCTCCTGCAATATTAAATCTTTCAGACTTGAGCTATATCTGGTATTAATTTGTAATTGTTTTTCTATTTAAACCTGCCTCATTTTACTGCTCTACATTGCTCTGTTATTTGTCAGGGATGTTGCTTACACTCCATAGTCTTCTGTTTATCTGTTGTGTTTATAAGTGTATGTAACTTGTCCATTTTCCAGTTTTCAAAATGATCTGTATGTACTTTTAGTTGTATTAATAAAGTAGCAGTGAGTGTCAATTACCATCTCTGTGTAACTAATATTAAGAGAGGTCAGGTTCCCAGGTACTGACTTTTCATATCTCAGTGGATTATTAGGAGGGAGAGAAGAGATGCTTATTTTTTTTCTTTTCAGTTCCGTGATGTTCATCCTGTTTTCTTTTGTGTTTGTTTTTATGTCACGTTGTCCCATTTCAGGAGCAATTATGTTTGCCTCTCCACATTTTAGAAGAGAAAGGTTTGAGCCAGGTTGCAGTGACGGTCCAGGCTCTCCTGGAACTTGCCCCACCCAAGCAACAGCAGCACCAGTTATCTGCTGTTTAAGGACTCCCAGCACCTTGGGCACTGACTGACCTGGCCAAAACGGAACAGGACAACGTGATTGCTGCTGCCAGCCATCTGCTTAAACACAGCTCTTACGTGTTCTTAAAAGGGACTGTTTCCATGATTCCTAAAAGGAATATTTTGCTTCATTTCTCCATTTTAGGGGAGGTTATATCCATTTCCATTGAATTGTTGATGAAGATAGATTGGTTTTCACAAATGAAACTTAATTCTGTTGTTGAGAACCCAATACTAAAGCCTAAACTGGCTGTGTTTTCCTAGGGAGCAGGGTTTTTTTCACATACCAGAAAGAACATCTCAGAAGGATATTTTGCTCTCTTGAAGGCACAGACATGGTATATTATCTTCGCCTGTTTCAAAAACCTCTTAAGAGTCCACTGGTTCTAACTTGGTTGTTCATTAGAGTCTCCCGGATCATTTGTTAAAATACAAATTCTCATTTAGTAGTTCTACCGTGAGGCCTGGGTATCTGAATTTTCAACACACATTCCAGGTGTTTCATGTAGTGGACACCACTGTTCCAAGCTAGATATTTGTATGATTTTAGAAGTAATAACTCTACTGTGTTTTTCAACCACATTTAAAATCAAAATCTACATTATGACCACTTGGACTGTTACATCCAAGGCAAAAATAACATAAAACTGGGATTTTAGACAAAAAAATTTTGTCTAAGGCAAAGCAAAACTAATGTAGAAGGCCTAGATTTTGCATCATACTAAAACAGTGAAAGATACAGTTGTATATAAAGCCATTGTCTTAGGCCTCCCTCAACTCTAGTCTGCCACCGCGTAGAAGGTGGCTGTGTCATCCTGCTGTTATCCCAAGATTATAAATGTGCACTCTACACTCAGGCTGCCGATCTTTGGGCTGATCATGTGTGCTCTGCAGAGTCATTAGCATTGATTTTATTGAGCTGCCCTCCCGCCATGCAGCCCCCAGGATACCTGGACCTGTGAACACCTTCCAGTCGCAGCACATATACTTCACCTCCCCAGCTAATGGAAGATTATGAAAACAAAGCAAAAAGATGAAAGGAAAAGCCAAGATTCTTATATTTCTTTTCAGGTTTTATATATCTGCCAGTTCCAATGGCTGAATGGAAGCATTTGTGGCTTCTTTAAAACAGCTTGCTGTCTTTTCATCTAGGTCCACCACTAGAGCCTTATTTGCTCAGTTGTGGGTGGCATAAAAGGGTCCAAGGGCTTGGGTAACACAAAGCCAGGAGCCTTTATTCAGATTAAGCCACTGGGGTCTGTCTGCTCCTGTTATTTTGAACCCTTTTTAGTTGTCAGTGACATCTTTTGATATTCACTGCCTTTATAAACCAAGTAAATAGATTAAGTGAAGATTGTAGTTCTCTAGGTTTTTTTCTGCTCTTAACTGTTCTGGGTTTTCTTTACCAATGCATGCATTTGAGCATAATGTTCTTGCTCTAATCACATTATACAGCATCTAAAAGTACCTAGATAAAATCATGTTGTGTAGCTGGTCAAAATAATGTTTTGTTCTCACAAGGAAACAGGTTCATCAGAACATTGTACTTTATCCAAGTTTAAAATTATATAACATAAAACATCTAAGCTCAAAGCTCAGTCATTCAGGGTCCTCACAAAACAAAAGTAAAAAATCTTTTAAGTGCTGAAAGTCAGATCCACTGTATTTTCTGTTCCAAACACACCCGTGAATGATTTGACTTCAGAATTTAACCATGCATATTTTTAAACTATAGGTATATTTCGTTTAGTCCACATTAAACCTCCAAACAATTTCCAAATTATAGAGAGCAATTTGAATGAAACTCAGAAAAGGACAGGACTGTTTGTCACATATGCAAGGACTAATCCCAAAAGACATAAATATGCAACATCTAGAACTAATTTTCCCATAGAATAAATGGGAATTTCAACTTATTTCAAATTTTACACATCACATGAAACGTTGTTAATGTATTTTTATGAAACTAATTCAAATTTACATTTCATTTATCAAAAAAAATTGTGTACAGTGTTGATTGATAATGAAAGAATATCGAATATGTTGAATTACTTTTCTGTGTCAAGATGCAAAAACAAATCATGATGTTTTTGTTGGACTTTTATGTATTCATTGTTTTGTGTGTACCTTTTTTTAACTGAAAGTTTAACATTTAACCTTGCTAGACTCCAGTGTAAAATGAAGATGACTTTGTAACAGTTCCACCTGACCATTTATTTGTGAGCTTCCTACTAAAGCAGCAGCCTCCCCAGTGCTGAAGTGTGAAGGAAGAAAAGGCTGTGTGCCCACCCACCAGGCCCCTGCCAGCCACAGAGATTTTGAGTCATCAGATTTCCCAGCTTTCAAATTCAAACAAACATGCTTAGCACTCCAAACCATTTTCTCTGGAAACAACTCATGGAAGGAGGGACTTTAGTATTTGGCTAGAACAGAGTAGGAGGCTTATTAGTAGGTCACTTTCTTTAACAGCTTTTTAAAATACATCCTTGCAGCTTAAACAAGGAGTCTGTGATTTACTTGCTGCAGCTCAGCGGTGCTTAATGATGAATAACTGTTCTGATGAGTGTGATGAATTTTTTAAAACTAAGCACTTAAATGGTTATAGAAATGAAGGAAAACATGGATATTTGGAAGCCTTTTTATATACGTATTGCAGTGAGATGGTTTACAGCATATTTCATTTTCTGAAAATGTAAACATGTAATTAGTGAAAGATTTTGTAAAACATTGTCCTATATTTGTATGTCTGTAAATATAATGCATAAGTTCTAAGTATAAATATGTCAATATCATGTATGTTATTTCTAATTGCCTGTATGCCACCTTACACATTGACATTAAAATAAAAGCACTCCATAGCATGAAATGATGGCTGATTTGAAAATGTTCATACCTAAAGCATGGTTTTCTTGGCAAAAAATGAAAAGGTATCTAATTCCTTAAAGGAACATCAGTAGAAGCTGGGTCCTCATAATAGGCCCTTGAGATCAAAATGTACTTTTTAAAGGAATTATAGGTATCAGTATTGCCCTGTATTTGGAGTTAGATATAAAGCTTAACCCATGAAACGTGTATGACACATTTGGGCAGTTTTTCTCTCAATTTGCCAGTTGTGCTATAAGAACAGCTTTAGCATCTGAAGACATTCTATTCTGATTAAATAAAGCAAGAATGACCCAGTGGGCTCATTCTTTTTTAGGGGAAGAGGAAGAATGACAATCAGCTTTATGTGCCAGGCATAGTTTAGGTATTATCACATGCCTTATTTCTGCGTATTATACCTTAGAAGGTGAGAATTGTTGAGTAAGCAATCAAAAATATCTCCAAACTAATCTTCCTGCGGACCTGTGTCCCCCATCGTTATTATGTGTGGGTTATTCTAACATCTTTCTTTATAATTTATTTCCCTACTTATTCCCCAGAAAAGGAGCTGAAGCAGCTTATAATAAGATGTGTATTCTATCACCCCCAATAAAAACTAAAGTGATAAAAAGGCAAGAAGCAATCTTTATTAAAACTTCACTGTGTACATGTTACGTGAGACTTTATAAACATCTTGTAATTCTTACTGAACACTTATGCTCAGAAGAGTCTTTCCATTATAGACAAATTGAATAAAAATGAGAACCAGACATTACAGATATTACTGGTTTGAATGCATCACTGTGAGCCCATGAAATTTTTTCTGATAGAAAATTTATCAAAAGGTGTCTTTACAAGGCTCTTAAAAATGCTTCTTCCCAGCAAAATTTTTTCAAATTATGAAGGAGCCCTAAATGAATAATCGTAATTCAGAGTTTGAAAACTAATATAGCAGGAAAATGAAATAACCAGGCCACTCCTGGGAATATCCAAATAAGAACCTATAGAAGAGACATCTTATGGCGGAAGATGTTTCTTAATCCCTTCAAGTCCTCATCTCCAGAATACCAGAGGAAAACAGAAGATACCTGGTCACTATTTCTTGCCTCTCCGCTTGTCCTTGTCTTGGCCTTTACCTTTACCTTTTGAATCCTTGCTATCATCTACTTCCTTCTTAGGCATTCTGAAACTACCAATTTCTTTCCGTACCACAGTGCCTCGCCACCAGGCCTGGAGCTGTAAGAAAAAGTACAATTTATAGTATGCCTGACAAGCTGCATTCTTTCTACATAAGGGATTGGATTTTGGTTAAAAAACTTCTGTCTGAAAAATGGTCTCTGTCTGAAACAGGAAAGTGACCGTGCACACTATCCCTACAGCAATGCTCCCTGTTGCGCAGGACCCAGAGCTCAAGCCATGGACTCTAAAGTTCTCAGGGAGTAAAAATAAAGCAGAGGAATCTGATTAAGCCAATCTTTCCTTTGCACTTAGAAACTTGTCTCCCTTATACTATTGCTCTTTATGAACATTCAACGTTCCTGTATCTAACAATTTGAACCAAAAGGGATGTTAGCTACCTGCACCCCAGACAAAAGCAAGCATTCAATCAAAACTCTGCAGATAATCTATGTGACTTCAGTAGACTTCCTGGTGCATTTCATATCTTTAATGGTTAAAGGACCAATATTCTCAAAAAGGATTTAGATAGTTTCCTTAAGTATCTTAGTCATTAGACACAGCTGTTCCAAATACAGTCTGGGCTACTTCAAAATCAAACTAAGCCCTAAAAACTTCAGAGCAAATCTACCAGTGGAAACAAAAGTGGTCTTCAGCTCATTCTTATACTTGTTGCTCTCAATGGAGGAATCCTGACAAATAGAAAACTCCATAGGAGCTCGATAAATACTAACTGTACATCTGACTCCCAAAGGAATGCTCAAGTTTGGGTCGGATGCCTGTCTCTGAATGTATTTTAAAGTTTACTTTCTTAATCCACCCCTAATATACATACCAAACTAGTCTGCACACTATAGGGTCTCAGCAGATACTCCTCTTTCAGGGACAAGGGCAGTCCTCAAAAACAGTTTCAGTCCAGCTAATGTTATTTTTGCTTAAAAATATTTTTCAGAATCTGACCTGCTAGTTTCATTATCCCTAATATACACAAGTTCATATGAAACTAAAATATCTCCACTTTTCTCTAAACTACTTATCCTCTTCTCCCACCTTTGAAAACAGTTCTTACTAAAAAGCAGATAGTCTAGGCTAACATATATGGGGCTTTAGAAGCATAAGAGGGTTTTAAGAACTACTTCATTAGCTGTTTTGCTTAGAAATAGTATTCTTAAATTTGACGTCCGGGCACAAGTTCTAGCTTTTGCTTCCACTACTAACCACCTCTTTTTTTCCTGGATTAAGAGTTGGAATCGTCTTTTTCTGTTAACAGTCTCCCTGTATCAGAGACTGTGTTGGAAAATTCCAGTAATCACAAAGACTATGCTTTCTCACGTCTCCTTTTATGTGTTTGCTAATAAATGAGAGATATTTTGCATTACTCAGTGTTAGGCCAACTATAAAATTGAAAGGGCCCCAAGAAGCCAGTTATGGCTTTCTACCTTTATGATGCTCTTTAGTTCCACGGTATCCTGTTCTAGCTTCTTCCTATTCTTCTCCTTTTCTAAACGATCTTCAATGATGACCTGTTCATACTCCCTTAGCTGCAAAAGAAGATATTAATCATATGTTATAGGACTCTTGGCTAAGCTGTGACCTAGCCAGCCCTGCAATTTTAATCAAAATAAATAAATAAATAAAACATGCCAAATCTAAAGATAAACCAAAGAAAAGAAAAAACTTACTAGATTCCTATATTGTAAATATTCACATTTTAACTTTATAATTGTTTCTCTATTTTTTCAGTTTGAATAATTCAAGTTTGCTTTAAAGTCTTTCATAAAAATGAAACACTAATGATGTGTTATTAATGACTTAAAAATAATGTAATTTTTAAAAAAGCAGTGTACATATATAAATAACAGCCATCTTAAAAAGAGAAATTCGGGAAGTTTTACATTCAATGATGAACCTATAATCAGAAGCAACTGGGACATCATAATTTGCTAATTGTCTTCAGAGGCCGTAAAGTAGAAATGATAATAGTATCTATCTGAAGAGGTTGTGAGGGTTAAATAAGTTATATATACGAAATACTAGTAAAGTGCCTGGGACAGAGTACTAAGTGTTAGCTGCTGCTGTTGTCCCAATCATCAATGTTGTTGTTACCTTCGTCATCGTCATCATCATCATTAAAACAAAATCCCATTCATTTACAGGTGAACCTCTACTTCATGACCAAAAACACAATTAACCAGCTACTCTAGCTTAGCTACCACCCACTCCTCGGTGCTCAGGCGTACACCATTGAGACTGCTTTCTTACCGTCCTTGCAAGGTCTTGAAGGTGTGTTAAATCACTGGCCTTAGCAGACTTGAGAGCGTTCAGTTCATTCTGTTTCATTTCTGTGTCCTTATCGTATTTCTCCATCCAGAACTCTAGCTTCTCCTCAAGTTTCTATTTGGAAAGAACATTTAAACACTACTTGTACCAGATACAAAACAGTATATACTTATATGAAATCATTAATGTAAGATTCAAGAACAATCAAAACTTTTCTATGGTGATAGAAGTCAGAATTGTGTCTACCTATGAAGGGAGGATTGGTTTATTGACTGGCAATGGGGTTATGAAAGAGACTTCTGGGATGCTGTAAATGTGATCTGTATCTCTATCTGGAGAGTTACAGGAGCAGATATACATAAATATTCATCTCACTATACTTAATATTCGTATACTTTATATTATTGCTCAATTTAAAAATGGGAAAGAGGACTTTTCCAGGTGTCTGGATAACAAGTTACAGTAAGAGGAAAGGAATAAAGGGCAGGTAGAAAATTCTGAAGGATAAGGAATGGTATCAGACATCTCTTTGATTGATAACACTACGAGTTGAGAAGGGTGAAATGTCTTCAAAACTCTAAAAAAAATAATAAATGTGAATCTAAGAGTCTATACCTAGCCAACTTAGCATTTAAATGTGAAGGAAAGAAAGAATATACCTAGTCTTTCTGAAAGAGTAGCTAAAGAATGTACTTTAGCAAAATAAACTAAAAGATATATGTATAAGAAATGGAAGAGAAACCGGCTAAATGTATATTTAAGCTATATAATATACTTTTTAATAATAAATCATAATCTGGAGCTAAAATCCCAAATTAGGCAGTATAGTCTAGTGGAAAGAGGAAAAAAATTTCCAAAGGCAGACTCTCCAGAATCAACTTCCAACTATAGAACTCAAATAAGTTTATTTAAATTCTCTAAGCCTCACCTATACAATGGAAATATACAATGAATGATTTAACATGGGATATAGGAGAGGTAAGTGAAAGCTTTGCCTTAATACAGGCAAGAAGATATGGATATTAACTTCAAACTTAGAAAAAGAACGAAGTAGAAATATATGTTAAAACTTTAAGAGTTACCACCACAAGAACAGAATATGTAACTTTCAAACTCAGAATGCACTCAAGAAGGACAGACATCAAGAGGAGCCTTTAGGTAGCACATAAACATGGAAATGAAAAAAAACGATTCACAATTATTCTGATTAAGTTAGAACATGTAAATTTGGTGCAATGACATCTTTAACTTCTAACTCTTTTAAATATTTTTTTTTTAACAAAGTGAGAACAAGCTCAATGCAAATAAGAGGAGCTGGCTAAAATGAAGTAAATCAGTTTGTATTTATTGTACTGTTTACGTTAATTTCTGCTTAAGGCAAATGAAGTTGGTTTTCCTTTTATAGGAATTATATAAAAGTCTTAATTAACAGAGTTGTTTAGGTGAGTAATTAGGTAAAAAACAGTAATAACAGGTAGTATGCAAATAGTACAAAACTATAAAATGGTATGCAAATAACTGGAGTTTGCGCTAGAGAGCTAGAAATCAAGCAATAAAATTTCCCTCATTCCAACAAGAGTTAAGAAGGAAAGAAACAACTAGAAAGTCTGAAAATAGGAAACATAAAATAAGGTAATAAGTACAAACGAAAACTCAGTAAAAATAAATAAGGGTAGATTCTCTAGCAAAAGAAAGAGCCTCTTGGATTTGTTTTTAATCCAGCTATGAACTTTTATAAAAACCTCCGCTGAAACCATATAATCAAAGCAAAAAGAAAGCAGGTTTGGTAATTCATATCTGTCAAAATAGAATTCAAGCCAAAAATAATTAAATGAGAGATATTTTATAGTGATCAAAGACATGCCCTATTAAAAAGATATTATAGTTATGAACTTATATTCTTATAACATATTTTGGAATATATACAACAAAATTTATTTGAAATATAAGAAGTTGAAAGATCCACAATCATCTTAGGAAACTATTACACTTCTCTGAAATTAATAGCTCAAGTAGACCAAAATAAATATCAATATGGAGAATTTGACGGTTAGATTATTAGACACTTATACAACTTTATACCTTACAGAAAATATACATTCTTTTCACATATCCAAGGAATAAGTCATATAACCTGTGCATATTAAGCTCAAATACTAAAAAGCCTCTGCCTAGGAGGGGAAACCACCAACAAAACAAATAGGCTGTTGTGGAAAAATCCCAAAGCAATCCAATGAAACACCAAGCAGTAACTCAGAGAGAAAGAACTCAGGTTTATTACACGCAGTCCCAGAGGAGCTAGTGCTCTGAAGATCTGGGCAGAGGGGTCAATTGAAATATTGCTTATATATCAGAACTTTTGCACAGGCTAATTGGTCAGTTAGAACTCAAACCTTACATGTGATGTGGGGTTGCTATGGAGACGACAGGTAGTAACATTGGTAAGGCACCGAGTTGCCGACAGATGCAAATGGTTTCAGAAAGTGGGAGCTGCTAGGGGTACAAGGTTCAGTTACATTTGTGAGCGAAAGACAAGGAGGACAAGGTGCACAAGAGCTACGCAGTGAGCTCTTGCATACAGCAAGCACATTTACAAAAGCAGAACAAAAAAGCTGATTAGCTGTTAATGAAAATCCTGAAATTTCCTCTTCAAGGCAACCAACGAAATGATAGAAGATATTTGCAAATGCTACTTCACACAAGGGGTTAAGGTCCAACATACATAAAGAACTCACAACTCAACAACAAAACAATTCAAAAATAGGCAGAAAACCTAAATAGACACTTCCAAGATGGCCAAAAGAGATGTGAAAAAATGTTCAGCATCTCTAATTATTAAAGAAATTCAAATCAAAGCCACTATGATTTGTGTGTGTGTGTGTGTGTGTGTGTGTGTGTGTGTGTGTGGTGTCTCAGAGGCAGTCAGCTGCTTCAGGATGAAGTTGAACATCTCTTTTCCAGCCACCAGCTGCCAGAAGCTCATTAAAATAGACAATAAACACAAACTTCGTACCTTTTATGAGAAGTGTACAGCTACAGAAGTTGCTGCTGATGCTTTGGATGAATAATAGAAGGGTTATGTGGTTTGAACCAGTGGTGGAAACAACAAACAAGGTTTCCGCATGAAGCAGCGTGTCTTGACCGATGACCATGTCCTCCTGCTATTGAGTAAGGGGTATTCCTGGTATAGACCTAGGAGGACTGGAGAAAGAAAGCCCACATCTGATCAGGCTTGCACTATGGATGCCAGTCTGAGGGTTCTCACCTTGGTCATTGTGAAAAAGGGGGAGAAAGATATTCCTGGCCTCACTGATATGACTGTGCCTCGTTGCTTAGGGCCAAAAAGAGCTAGCAGAATCCACAAACTTTTCTTTTTTTTTTTTTCAATCTCTCTTAAGAAGATGATGTTCGCCAATATGTTGTGAGAAAGCACCTAAACAGAGAAGGTAAACCTGGGGCCAAAGTACCCAAGATTTAGTGTCTTGTTCCTCCTCGCATCCTGCCACATAAACATTGGTGTGTTGCTCTGAAGAAACAGCATACTAAGGAAAATAAGAGGTGCAGAATATGCTAAACTTTTGGCCAAGAGAATGAAGGAGGCCAAAGGGAAACACCAGGAACAGATAGCCAAGAGATGTAGACTTTCCTCTGAGGAAAGAGTAACAAATAAGTAAGATTAAACATCAAAAAACAAATAAACAACAAAAAAAACCACTATGAGATATCACCTCACTCCCATTAGAATGGCTATTATCAATAAGACAAGAAATAACAAGTGTTGAAGAGGCTGTGGAGGAAAGGGAACCCTCACACACTACTACTATGGTAGTGTAAATTGGTGCAGTCATTATGGAAATCAGTATGGGCAATCCTCAAAAAATTAAGCACAGAGCTACCATATGACCCAACAGTGCCTTTCTGGGTATCTACCTGAAAAATTCAAAAACACTTATTCATAAATATATATGTACCCATTTATTGTAGCATTATTGACAATAGCCAAGACATGGAAACAACCCAAGTGTCCTTCCACTGATGCCTGGAAAAAGATGTGATAATATACACAATGGAACACTACTCAGCCATAGAAAAGATGAAATAATGCCATTGTGACAACATGGATGAATCTTGAGAATATAATTTTATTTCAGTTATTGTATTTTTCATTTGTTTTTTTTTTTATGGTTTCTATGTCCTTTTTTTATGCTTGCTTGCTTTCCATTGATATTCTACTGAGAGTATCCATTTAGCCCCCGAGCCCATTGAACATCCTTAAACCAGTGTTTTGAACTCTGTATCTGGTAGGTTGCTTGTCTCCATTTTATTTAGTTTTCGCTCCTGGAGTTTTCTCCTGTTGTTTCATTTGCAGCATGTTTCTTTGTTTTCTCATTTAATTCCGTTTCTGTGTTTGTTTTTATGTATTAGGTAAATTTGTTACATCTCCCAGTCTTGGTCATGTGGCCTTATGTAGTAGGAGCCCTGTGTGGCCCAGTGGCACATTCTCTCTGATCACTTGCATTGGGAGCTCTGGGAGTGTTTTTTGTGTGTTGTGTGTGTTCTCCCATTGTAGTTAAGCTTTGATTGCTGTTAGCATGTCAGTGAATGGGATTGACTCTTGGGGTGATTGGCTGTGAGGATTGGCCATGCCCATAGGGTATGAGCTGCTAACCCCACAAAGTGGAATTAACCCTAGTGGGCTTGTGTACCTGTTGAGACCACACTAGACTACTTGTGGGGCTAGTCAGGTGGTACTCTAATGTGGTCTGATGCCATCCTCCAGGTGTGTGGTTTTGTGGTCCCTTAGGAGGGCTCCCATACAGGGTCAGCTGCTGCCTTTGATTGCTCGGGGCAACCTAGTAGGAGAGCTACAAAGCGATCCACCTGTGGTTGCTACCTGTCCTGAATCTGGAGGCAAGTGAGAGAGACCATGCTGTGAATCGTGGCCAGTTGCGCCAGGCCTGGGGCAGCTTAGCAAAAGGTCCAGGGCACCCTAAGTCCTGAGGCTGCCTGCCAGCTGTCTGTAAGCCTCCACAGGTGAACGAGTCTTTGGGTGGTAACTTGAGTTGGGTGGAGCGGGGACCCAGAGAGTCACCAGGGTAAAGCGAGTTGACTAAGGTTCAGTGCTGAGCCTGAGGCCACCTGCAAGAGTCTCAGATCTCTACTGCATACTTGAAACTAATAAAAAATAAAATAAAATACATTTTCACACACACACGAGTCTCAGATCTCATTGAGGTCAGCTGCTGCCTGTCTTGGACTGCTAACCCCTGAGATTTGTTCAAGAGATACTGCAGCTTGTGCCACTGCTGGCTACCCACCCCAAAAGTCTGTCCCAAAATGTGCAGGCCCCCAAGCTGAAGACTACTGATTGCTGTCAAATGCCCCCCACCTACCAAGATCACAGGGTGGGGTTGGTTGCTGGGCAATGAATCTGCCATGGGTAATTTCAAGTTGGATGGGGAGCGGACTTAGGGAGACAACAAGGTAGAGTGAGCAGATTTCACCAGGCCAATACAAATTCAGAATTGGCTGTGTGGGCGAGGGTTCAACGCAGGCAAGATGGTACCTGTCTGCAGACTGCACTGGAGGAGTCCTGACAAAGGAACAATGGCAGCTGTACCTTAAGCCCTCGCTCTGATGCTACACAACTCAGTCTTTCCTTGTATGTCTCTTGCACTTTCCAAGCTACTGACCCTCTGCTGGAGTCCAGGGTAGGTGTCTGTGAGTAAGTCTCTGTGCAGGTGCTTTAAGGAGGACATCTGGGTTTTCAGGTTTCTTCCATCTCACCAGATGGTTGAAACCCCACTAGTTTTTGTAGTCAGATTTTGTGGGAACTCCTCTTCCTAGAAATGGAAACAAGGGCTGTGGAGCCCCTATGTGGGCTTAACTGCTGCCCGCTGTGGCAGGGCCAGGCAGGTTTATATTTCCACTCCTCCTACTGTCTCGATGTGGCTTTTTCTTTATATCTGCAGTGGTATGTGATATGTTCTGCTAGTCTTCAGGTGATTCTCCAAGTAGATTGTTTTATAATTTGGTTGTAATTTTAATATGATCATGGGAGGAGGAGAACCCTATATTTACCTAGCCCGCTATCTTGACTCCTCTCCTTCAGAATATAATTTTAAGTGAAAAAAAGTCAGACAGAAAAGGACAAGAACCATAGGATTTTACTCATATATGGAATATAAAACAAAAAGCAACAAATGAACAAACAAAACAAACTCATAAATACAGACAACAGAATGGTGGCTACCTGAGAGGAAAGAGGGTGAAGGGAGGATAAAGAGGGTAAAGGGAATCAAAAATGTAATATGGAAGAAGATTAATCTTGGTGTTGAGCACACAATAGAGTGTACAGATATTGAATTATAATGTTATACACCTGAATTTTATATAATTTTATTAACCCATGTTACCTCATTTTTTTAAAAAGCCCAAATAAAATCTCAACGACTTCCAACAAGCATAAATTTTACATTTCACATTCTAAGATCACAGTGGAAGACAGTAAGAGTATTAACCTCAAAGAGTGGTTGTGAGGTTCACAGCAGAAATGTCAAAGGGGTTACTGTGAGCAATGGAAAGACATCTACACTCTTCTCTCTCCAACTCCAAGTAAGTGGACATTTAAGAACCACCCTTTATATAACTCTTGGATTAAAAAGGAAATACAGCATAAACTACAAATCATAATGCCTACGATTTACTTTTAAAGGTATAAAAGAGATAAGATGGGTTATGAAAGAAAGATGTATAGATATGTGATAAAGCAAGAATACAAAAGTGATAGAATCTTCAACTAGATGGTAGGTATGTGGGAGTTCACTGCAAAATCCTTTTGACTTCGAATATTTGAAAATACTCATAAAAATGCTAAGGGGAAAAAAATAAAATCATTTGAAAAGGAATAAAAATGTAAGCATTATGTATCAAAACCTGTAGATGATAGCCAAATAGTGCTCAAAATATATGCTTGTTTACACATATTTACTAGAAAATAATAAAATTAAAAAATAAGTGAATTGAACATTTAATAAACTAGACAAAGATTAGCAACATAAGTTCAAAGAAAGTACAAGAAAATAATTACTCAAAATTAAACAAACCATTTTGATGGGAAAAAACAAATTTGCTCAATAAAACCAAGTTTGTTTTTGAATGGTCAAGTCTTTGACAAGTATCAGAAAAAGGGAGAGAAGACACACATTTTAAAAAATAAAGAATGAAAAAGATGATAACCACAGAAATAAAAGAAAATTTTAAATTGTAAGATGAAATGGATTACTTTCTAGAAAGACATAGTTATGAAAAAATGACTCAAAAAGAGATTTTTAAAGTGAAGACATCAATAACCATTAACAAAACTGAAAAAGTAGCCAAATAGTTCCCCTTCAAAATAATACTCAGACACAACCATATGACTGAATTTTACCAAAGTTTCAAGGAACAGATAGATAATAATCTATTTTGTTCTATTTACATTTTCAGGCTTCAGAGCATAAAAAGATAGAAAATTTCCCAACTCAAGCTGCCAAGATAGCAAAACTGATAGCAACACAACAGATAAACACCAAAAAAATAAATCTTATAGGTTAATCTCATTTATGGAATATATAAATACAAATTAAAAACCCACAAGTCAATTCTGGCAGTCTAGTAAAAGAATAATGCATCATGACCGAGTAGGATTTCACCCAAGAACTTAAAGATAATTAAACATTGACAAATATATTAACATATTTTACTTTATTAACATATTAAAAGAGAAAAAATATCATAATGGATGCAAAAGCCCATCTCATAAAACTGAATACTCATTCTGATTAAAAGAAAAAAGCAAGATGAGATCAAAAGGAAATTTCCTTACTTTCATGCAGTTTATCTACCATAAACCTACAGAGCAAATCTCAAACAATCCCCATTTCAATTTATCGCCTCCAAACTCATCCTTCACTGGCGAGCGTTGTGAAATCGGACGCTTGCTATAAATATTGCTCTTTGGCAGCGGGCACAATATTAAGCTTTGTCAGCAGAGGGAGCTGGAGGGACGTGACAGGAGAGCTTTCCCGGGTTCTAGAGTGCTCCCTCTTTTGTTCCTGGGACACAGCTGACAGTGGCATGTGTGTGGGACGCTTAGGGCACTTGTCCACCAACTTTTGCTGACACAAGAGGATTCTTGCTTGCCAAACGCAGTCCACAGTTCCCTGCTTGCCAGCCTTGTTTCACTAGCTGTGAACCAGCTTTACCCAGCGCAACAAAGCAAACAAGTGTTTGTTCTTTCCATGGATGCTGTCCTTCTACCCTAGGATGTTCCTTGTAGCCAGTCATTACCAGTTTATGATTCCCTTGTTAAATGTTCTCTGCTCAAATTTTTGTTCTGGTTTCTGTTACCTAATTGGACCATAATAATACAGAATTGGTAACAAAACTAGAGTTTATTTCCCAACCTCTAATTCACATATCACTAAGGCATCTAAAATCCTTGCTACTTCCTGTTCATTAGGTAAAATCCACATAATGCAGTGGCCCACTACAATGTTTTGTGGAAAGTCAAAGCAAGCCATTTCCCTGCAAACACTAAAACCATGTAAGTATTTAGATATATATATAAGTAGATTTTTTTTAAAGGTGAAAGGAATCTCTAGAAAAAAAGGGAGTGATTAAGAGAGGTTTCACTTTTCTGTAGTCTTCTAAATTTTTTTATTAAAAAGTATGTATGCATTGCTTGTGTTACTGAGCTGAAGATCTGGGAAATACTGACTTATTCATCTATCATCTACGTAAGCAACTCATCTACTATTATAAAATATCTGCTATGTGTCTAACACTTGAATAGGTAAAACAATATCTAATTCTTATTATTTATTTATTTATTTATTTATTTATTTATTTATTTATTTATTTATTTATTTTTATGCCTACAGCACCTGGTCTTCCTAGGTGGTGTCCCAGGCCTGACCCTGCTTAGTTTCCAAGATCAGACAAGATTGGGCACATTCAGGGTGGCACAGCCATAGACCAATACCTAAATCTTAAATTGCAGGGTTACAGGACCCTGATTCTACAGGTCTACCAGATGTTTTTTCAGTAAAGTTTTTGTGAGATAGCATCTAGAAATTCTTTTAACTACAAATTTGGAATTATTTACTGAAAATTCATTAGTTTTCTCAAAGGCAGGCTATACCATGGGTAAGCTAGTAATTGTTTCCTTATTCACCCAACAGGGATATTTTGAAAGGCTCCACTCAGCTTGGTTTGTTATTAGTATCAAAAATACTAATTAAAACCATTTTAACCATATGTAATTCACACAAGAAGAAATGAGCAAATAAATACATGGGAAAATGGTCAATTCTACTAGTAAGCCAAAAATGTAAAATAAAACAACTCATTAAATTGCAGACTTTTAATAATATCCAGTGTTGCAGAGGATACCTTGCAATCAGTTCCTGTATAATTGCTGATGGCAGTGTGAACAGAAAGTATTAGTACTACTCATTAAGAGTTACAAAATACCTGTCTCTCTGACATAATAATCTCATGCTTGAGATTTACTTTCGGTAAATAATTGCAATGAATAAAAACAGTTATTTGGGCAAAGATTTCATTACTGCATTGGAAATATAGGCAAACCTCAGAGATATTGCGTGTTTGGTTCCAGACCACCACAATAAAGTGAGAATAGCAATAAAGTGATTTTTAATTTTCTTGGCTTCAATTTGCAAAAAAAAATGCAACAAGTGTGAAGCACAATAAGTGGAGTGCAATAAAATGAGGTATGCCTGTCACCTAAATAACCAAAATAAAAGGTAACAAGTAAACTATGGCATAACCATTCAATGAAACATTATAAAATTATTTTAAATTATTTTATGAAGAGACTGTAATAACATGAAAAAAAATGAGTGAAAAAGCAACTGGCAATTTTTTAAAATCTTCCCTCAACGAAGAATGTTACTTCTATAATTCAAAAAATCGGTACATTTTATTTCAAAACTATAACAATGAAGCAATATTGGAACAAGAAAACAGTTTCTTATATAATGCTAAATGATAAAGGCAGAAGACAAAATTTTACCTACACTCAAATTACAGCTTCATAAAACATTCAGATGTATAACTTTGTAGGTAAACATGGGTTACAGCCCATCCATTAGGCTGGCAGAATTAAAGGTGGATGTTTTCTTCCTTTAAAATTTCTTTTTGCTGTCTTTGGTGTTTCATAAGTGGAACACAAACATTACAGAGGATAAAAGATTTTGGTGACTCACCTGCTGTTCCTTTTTGAGGAACATTTCAATCTCCATATGAATTCGGTTCTCTTCTTCAGTTTTCAACCTTAGTTTCTGTGGGAACAATAAATCAACATGAGTTCTTACCAGCAGGAAATAAATTCTCAAGATTAGAGGTATAGCTGTGACCATAACAAAGGTGTTCTTTATCAGCTAGGATCCCCTGAATTCCGCAGTACTGCTCCAAAACCGCAATTCAGTTCCCTTCAACTAAGTCCACAAACATTATGGACTAATTGAGCTGTGTTTCAGGTACTGTGCTAGGTATATACAAGTGCCCAGAACAAAAGGGCCATAATCTTTTTACCAGGAAAGTGATGTTAATTTAAGGAGAGAAACAATGCTTCCAGAGTACAATTGTTAGCCCTAGAAAAGGAAATTCTAAAGTGCAAGAAAATAGTTTGCTGCCATGGTCTTATGCCACACTTGAGAACTAAACTTCCAAATAAGCAGGAGGCTCAGAGAAAAGAGTCCTGCACACAGATGACACACTGAACAGAGTTTACTCTTTCTTGCCTACCTGTTATTGTTCTTTTAGCCAGTCAGCCTTCAGCCCTCTCATGAGAGTCTACCTACCCCTTGTTTCTTTCCCCTGATATTTTTCACTGTGACTCCTCATCTCTATAAATTTAGGTTTGAATGAAGTTTGGCTCTCTAAATTTCCATTTCTTCGTGGAGGGACAAAAACTACTGGTTGTGTGAGGAAAGCAGCAACAAAAAACGTGCAGTTACTAAGTATCTTGTTTTATCCTCTCCCTCTAATTGCCAGAAGTGGCAAGTGGTCTTATAAAATAAAATAACCAAGGGGAGAAAGTACAACCTATTTTCAAAATCATTACCAAAAAACAAACAAACAGAAGATGTAGGCTAGAGATCATCAGAATCTCTGCTTGTAAGTGTGTTAAGTCCTCTGTTTTTATTTTTTACCTCAAATGTTAGGGCTACAGGAGAATGAAGCAAAAATCAGGAAAATCTCCCTCCCCTTCCTCTTTGTTATCTGAGGTAATTATCAGTAGTAACAGCTCAAATGCCATCTACCTGGCTCATTCCTAATATAGCAGTGATTATTACCTCAATCTCTTCCAGCAAGAACTCCTCTGTTTTGTTACATTTTTTCTGGGTCTGGGAATTCTGCAGCTCAGTATTTTTCTTCATATAGCGATTCTCCATGTTGGTTTTTGCCTTCAACTCTTGCAACTGGTCCTTAAGGTGAGCAATATATTCATTCTGACCCTGTAGAGGTAAGACCAAGTTTCTAGATTAAAATGCATTCTACCTCCATACAGTTTAGTTGGTGGTTTAAGCTTACCTTTTGTCTCTGCTGTCTCACTATGGGAAGTTTAGCTAATCATCACAGATAGTTTACAGGAAAATGAAAGGTGAGCAGTTATAAGCAGAGGGACTGTGGGAACCTTCCCTAAGTACAGTTTGGGTGCTCTGTACTTACAAAGATTTTCCACTATTCTCTTGGTGGAACAACACTAATCTAAGTGATCAAGATACCTGACTTTCCACGCAAGCCCCAAAAGCTTTGTGTACGTGGCTATCAGTTAAACTCTCCAAGTCTTACCTTCCATAAAACAGAAAATTAATATCTACCCTGCGTGAAATGTCTCAGAAAGTGATTGTAAAGATTAGTTGAGATTATGTGTGAGAACTCTTTGCAGGTTACAAAGCACTTGGCAATTTTAAGGTCACAATATTTATTTAAAAAATATTTATTCAGTATCCTGCCAGGTAAATAGCAGAGACCTAAATAGACATAGCCTTTGTCCTCATAAAGCTTATAATCTAGTGAGAGACATAGGGTTAAAAGAAAACAAACAAATATGTGTAAACTATTTTAAAGATGCAAAATGCTATGAAAGAATAAGGCAACAGGCTATGGGAGAAAATGATGAGGAAGATCTATATTAGAATGGCTGGTCTAAAAATGATTCTCTGAGAAAAGAATGTTAAATCTGACACTTGAAGGAGGATAAGTATGTTGGCCACCTGAAAAGTGGGATCAAGGAGAATTCTAAGGAAAAGTGAATGTGTGTGCCAAAGTCCCAAGGGTGCAAAGACCTGGATGTGCTCCAGTAACTGCAAGAAAACTCTGGAGGCTCTAGTCCAGTGAGGGTTGAGAGTGGGACAGATGAGGCTGGAGAGCTAGGTAAGGACAAAACATGCCGGATCTTAGAGGCACTATTAAGAAGTTTGGATTTTCTTCCAAGTGCCTTGAAAGGCTTCTTTCTAGTCAGGATGGTTAACTTTGATTTTTTGAAAAGAATGAGACAAAGTGTGAATAATTTCACCAAAAGATGATCAGAGTTAGCTGACAGCACAACATACAACTAATAACAAATATGCATGGCTTTAATCAGAGATCTGTTTCTCTAAATATCAAACACCTTTAACCTTACTGTATAAGCTTAGTGGAATTAGTCCTAAGTATTAGAAGAAACAAAACAGAATTGGTTAAGATCATCCATAACAAAAGCAAAACCAGTTTAAAGAGTGAAAAAGGAATTCTTCAAGTCGTTTTGTCTTGTTTCTTGTAACTCTATAGAATCATTCCAATGGTACAGCAATTATTCCAACTGTATCAGAGCCATCACAAAGGGATGAGTATCCCTGACAGAGAATGTGCCACAAGCCCAGTTGATAACACATCTTATAGCACTTCATAACTTTTTATAAACTGTGGGATAAATTACTTAACTTCTCTAAGACTATTTTCTCATCTGTAAAATCCCTCCAGTGGCTGGTAAAATCCTTCCAGTGCCTGGTATAATTTAGATGCTAAATAAATGTTCCTTAAATGAATTTTAAGAGAGATCTTTTTTTGCTCGCTTTTTTTCCCTTTCCCTTTTTTCTGCAATCTCCTCCCTTTTCCCTCTTCTCCATTTCCCTTCTCTCCTCCCTTCTAGGTCCAAACTGTATGGCAGTCATTGGTAAAATCTGAATTTCTAGGAAGGCTTCAGCTAAAATGAAATGTGATGCTTCCTTTCTTCATCAACTGGAATCTTTTATCTATTTAATCATTTAGACTTTCTTCCAGGTCCAACTTATATGTCACTTAAATCTATAAAACCTTTTCCAGAAAACCTCAGCCCACATAACTAATTGTAGTTTTGTTTCTCACAGAAGCTAACAGTGTCAAAGAGTTAGATATTCATTAGTGTCCATACAAAAATATACTCTCAAAAACTCAAGAGAACATTCTGGTCAGCTTCCTTTATAAAAGTGAATACTAAGTCTAGAGTAACAATATGAAAATCAGAAATGCAGAGTTAAAACCCTAGGAGTTTCTGGCTATGGCAAAAAGACTGTATCAAATTATGTAACTATTAATAAGGGCATAAAACATTGGTCTACAATTTTCACTGTGCCAAGTCCAAGGCATCTGGTTTTCATGCTATTGCCATGGGCCTCTGATTACTCTGAGTTCACCATAGACTTCCATGGTGAAAATATGGAAACAGAAGAGGATATAAAATACTGACAGGCTAGTAATTATAAAATTATGATCAAGGCACACTAATAAAGGAAATGAAATATCGCTTTATTTCTTCACCTTTCCAGTGTGCAAAAAAGAGTCAATCTAGAAGCATAAGTTATAGGCCAAGGGTCTTGAGCTGTACGGATTCCTTTTAAGATTCTCGCTAAGAAAAGATCTGTCTCCTCTACAACCCACCATCATAATGATGGTGTGTGGAGCTTTACCCATGATCAAGGTCTGTGGACTGTGCAGCATATTTGTGGGTTTTTGTAGCAGACCAAATTTTACTACCACATCCCAAAACTTCCTTCAGATCTGGATTTCTGGGCTTGCTATTTATATTCAAAGAATGATTTAGTAATGGAAAGAAGCAGTCAATCAATTAAAGTTAATGAGGCTCTGATGGCTGCCACATCATTGTGAACCAAAGGCTTTTTTAATGGTAGTGTCTGTTTTCATAGTTGAACACAAAATAGAGACAAGGGTATTGGTTCCTGGAATTTCCGGAAGCTACTGTCTAGAGAAGTTGGAACTTGTCTTACACCTCAAGCTGCCCTCTTTGGTTAGATGGAAAAAGGAAAATGGGAGTGTGGTCTATTAAAATGATAAAAGCCACAGAAAAAACACAGTCCTGTATTAAATTAACATTTGAATCTGTCTTGTCAGCTAGACAAGAACACTAGCTGATTCTATGAGTCCATGAATAAAGTCTGAGCTAAACAGAGTCTCCTGTTCTAAGATACAGATGAAACATAAGCAAGTCCAAACTTCTAATGTTTCAGGTTCCAGTTCCACCCACTGCGTTCATTTCCATTTGAACTGTTCCCTTTCCGACTGTACCAATTTCCTCTTTCCTTCCTTTGTAATAAAGTTTCCACACACCTCACTATCTTGGCTGATCTCTTCTGAGTAAACTCCTTAAACATGATGCCTAAAACCAGACACACTATTATGGATGTCTAACCACAATAAAAAATAGGGTGATATTTTTTTCCTGTTGTATAAAAACTATACAGTGCCACAAATTGTAGTAATAAAAATAAAGAGGAGGCACTCCAAGTGCTTTCATAATTATCATATGGTAATATGTTGTAATGATTGTCAAGACTGATGACAAGCCATTAGAATAAGCACTAGGAAAGGAAAGCTCTGAGAAGTCAAAAGAAGACAGGAGAAGGCAGGTACCTTTTAAAATGCTGTTGCTGCAACAACCAGTGGTGGGGACCAAACCTCACGTACTCATTTTAGAAACTGGCTAACCCTCTCATGAAACAGTTGAAGACAAGTTAGGTCTTCACAATCCTCAATTTATAAGATTCTTCTAAGGACTTTAGTTTTACCTTTGGTTCTTCTTGGAGTCAGTTCAGTGTTCTAATAATAACAGGGTTTTGTATTCTGATGTCTATTATTTAACACATACCAGCTTTAAGTTGCTTGCAAATTTAGCAAGCACACTTTCTACATCTTCATTTAGTTCTATAACCCATTTTGGAGCACAGAAATCATCATAGTCATCTCAACTTGTTCTCTTTGGTAATCTCTCTATATCTGGCCCCCAAAAAGGAAATTAGAGCCATCAAAGAGTACAAAAAGCTGGAGGGCTGAGTGAAGAAAAGAGCCAGGTAACATGCAAAAGTAGTGATAGAGTAGCCAGAGGAAAAACAAAGTATAGCTTCGAGGGTGGAGTAATTCAGGCCTGTTTTAAGATATCATGCATAGCTTCCAGGATAGCACTGAGCTTTCCAAATTACAGTCAATGACCATGGATGGCACTGGGGTTGCAAGTTAAAGAACAAAAGGGTGAGGAATTAGTAGTGTTGCAGTTAGCTTAGGGCCCCCCAGTCTAGACATTCACGTGAACCCAGATCTATGGACAAATCTCTATTATTAGTCCCTGCTAAAGAGGAGGTACAAAATGCTCTTCATCCAGCAGAATATAAGTAGGGCATTATAAGCGTCAAAGGACAAGAGTTTGTACTTAGAATCACTAAACACCACTGGGAAGATCCTTCTAACTACGCAATAAGATTACAAGGTTCCAGGACATCCAGTTTTGTGCCCTTCGGCTCCTTTTACAACCAGTCAAAATGAGCAGGAGTGGGTACATATTCCTGGTTACGACAGCTAATCTCAATAACCATGGCAAAGCTGAAGAAAGTGAAGGACTCTTCCTTATCAGCCAAACTTCTCCTTGAACACTCAGACTTCTAGCTTAGAGAAGATGCTACATATATATAATTTATCATTATATGACATTACATAAATTGCATCTGTTTATACATACAATCTCCAAGCGTCCAGCACTCAAAATTTAAGGGAAATGAGAAATCCTAGGTCCAATGGGGAAATAACTCCTCCTCCTTGGTGTCCTGTTTTGATAATATCTCCCAAATGCTAAACATCTCACTGGCAGCTCTAGCATTGGAAGGGTTTATTGTACACACTGAAGATAGTAGGATGAAGTAAGGGCAACTACTTTAAGAAATTCAAGACCAACAAAAAGTCATAGGTCTGGAGCAAATTAGACATAGCACCTACAAGCAAAACAAAAACTACAATCCAAGAATTTCAACATGGTCCAAAACCCTAACCTCCGGACACAAAATAGATGTCTTACACGATGAGCCTTATCTACCTATGTGGCACCCATTGATGATGTTTGCCCAGAAAGCATAGCTTATAAGGCCTTCCACAGTCTGCTCCCTGCCTCTATTTCTAGCTTCATCAGTGCTACTCTCTCCCTTTCTCTCCAAACTTTAGCAGCTAAACAGGCCTTCTTTCAGTTCCTTGTATATTCCAAGTTCTGTCTCCTCATTAAATCTTCAGATTATTTAACCATTGCCAATAAGTTCCTACCAGAATGACCCTACAGTTAAAAAACAAAACAAAACAAAACAAAACACTATAAACTCCATACACAATACAAAAGAAAATTATATAAAAGCATTGGAGAGCATACAAAATCGGACAGATTTGGGAGGGAGTAGACACTTGTAAGATGGGTTAAACATGGGGTGAGTCCCTTGCTTTTTGTGACCTTTAGTAGACCACAGTTAGCATTATGGGACAGGTGGTGGTGCTGGTGTATGTGGAGCAGCTAAAACTAATTCAAAACCCTCTAGTGTTTTTAGACAAAACAACAACAACAACAACAACAACAACAACAACAACAACAAAGATTTGGGGATAATCACAGCAACATCATTTTCAATAATCTTGAAAAAGAGAAAGGAAACTTCAAGTTCTGTGTATAAACTCTGTCCAAATCTTTGGCTGACTCTTGAAGCATACAGGTGCTAGGAAAAATACACCTTAACACTGCTAAGGATAAATGAATTGAACTGACATTGGAGCACTGCCCACTGTAAGTAAGAATTTTTAGTTTTAACTTAACTGACTACTAAAACAAAAATCTGAATACGCCTTAGGAGGTAGAACAGAAATGCCCAAATTTTGGAACTAACGGACAAGGCTTTTAGATAAAACTCAATAAATTAAAGAGCAATATGCTCATAATAAATAAAAAGACAGGAAATCTCAGCAGAGAAATATAAACTCTAAAAAAGAACTAAATGGAAATTCTAAAACTGAAAAATACACAAACAAAAACAAAACAATGTACCAGATGGGCTTATCAGGAAATTGAAAATGATAGAGAAAAAGTCAATGAACGTAAAGAAGAAAAAAAAAACAGAGAGACCTACAGGTCAATATCAAAAGATCCAAAATAAAGGTAATTTGAGTTCCAACAGAAGTGAAAGCAAGTGGAATTAAAATTATTTAAAAATATGTTGGATGACAATCAGACAAACCAAATATTGTATGATTCCACTTACATGAGATATTTAGAACAGTAAAAATCATAGAGACAGAAAGCAGAATGGTGGTCTCCAGGGGCTAGTGAACTGAGGGTGGGGAGTTATTGTTTAATGGCTATAGTTTTAGTTTTGCAAGATGAAAGAGTTCTGGAAATGGATGGCAGTGATGGTTGCACAACAATAAAATATACTTAATATCACTGACCTGTATACTTAAAAATGATTAAGATGGTAAATGTTATGTGTATTTTACCACAATAATAAAAATTGGGAGGAAAAAAAAGAAAAATGACTGCAATTTCACAAGATTTCTGAAAGATACAAATGTACATGTTCAGGAATCTTAGTGAAACCCAAACAGAATAAATATGAAGAAAATCATATCTAGGCACAGTATAGTCAAACTGCTGAAACTCAAGATAAAAATATAATTTTGAAAGCTAACACATTATGTACAGGAGAACAATTATCTGAACAACTATCTTCTAAAAACAAATAACGGAGGCCAAAAGGCAGCAGATATCTCTAAAGAGCTGAAAGAGAAATCTATCAACCCCAAAATTCTATACGCAGTGAAAAAACCTTCAAGGATCAAAGCAAAATAAAAATATTTCTAGATGAAAAAAAAACTAAGAGGATTTGTCTGCAGCAAACATAGACTGTAAAAAAATAATAAAGGAATTTCTTTAGGCTGAAAGGAAATGACGCCAGATGGAAACTTACTGATAAATATCTGGGTAAGTATAAGACAAGTTTTGTCTTCTTAATTTTCAAAGACACACATAACTATTTAAGGCAAAAACTATATATTTTGTCTTGTGGTATTTGTAAAGTACATTAAATGTAATATACAGGACAGACATATAGGATAAAGGATGGTGGTGGAGGGGAAGGGAAGAAATGGAACAATAAGAGTGTAAGGTTTTTATATTTTATGTGAAGAAGTACAATATTAATGCTAAATAAATTGTGAAAACAAATTTCTAGAGGAACTATTTGTTTAAAAAATGTAAAGAGGTATAGATAAAAGACTAATAGATAAAATAGAAATCTAAAAAAAATTAAATAATTCAGATTAAGTCACAAAAAGATGAAAATCAAAGGAGACAAAAACAATAAAATAAAAGACATAAATCTAACAAATCATCAATAATTACACTAATGTTAATGAACTAAACATTGATCACAAGGCAGAGGATGTTAGAATGCATTAAAGAAATAAAAGCAAGATACAACTACAATTCTCTACAAGAGATGTACTTTAAACATAAAGGCGCAGAAAGGTTAAAGTAAATGACTAAAAAAAGATATGCCATGCAAACAGTATGGATAAGGAATGGCGTATCAGAGAAAATATACTTTAAGACAAAGAGTATTATCACACGTAAAGAGAAATATTTTATAATGACAAAACAGTCAATTCTTCACGCAGACATAATAAAATCTTCAAACATGTTTTTCTGCTCCGCCTGCCTGAAACATTCTTCTCCTCTTCACCTGGCTAATTTGTGGACATCTTTTAAGACTCAGCTAAAGTATGGTTGCTGCAGAGTGTCACTCCTCGATTTACTACCCTTAGTTAAAGCTCCTTTCTCTATGCAAACATAACCCTCTACACTATGCTCTAACATATAACCTCAAGTAGTTA
Source organism: Cynopterus sphinx (assembly GCA_030015415.1). Lineage (NCBI taxonomy): Eukaryota > Metazoa > Chordata > Mammalia > Chiroptera > Pteropodidae > Cynopterus > Cynopterus sphinx. The sequence goes on from CM057380.1 coordinate 51,002,776, forward strand.
CTTTTTTCTAACTCCCTGTGTGTCAAATACAGAACATATGTAAAAACACAAATGTGCACAGAAATAAATGTATACCTCAATTATCTCAGTTATCATAAAGTAAACACCACATAATAACCTCCCAGGATAAGAACAGGATAGACATGAGTTTTCTCTTACATCCTTCCTCAATTACTAGTTCTCACAAAGTATCTACTCTCCTTAATTTCATGGTAATTTTAATTACAGCTTTATTATCATTTGTCCTTAAATGCTATAGTTTAGTTTTTGAACTTTCTAAAAATGGAAATCCAGTATATCTTTTCACATCTGAACTATTTTGCCCCACATTAACTTTATGATATGGTAGCTATAGTTCATTAATTTTAACTTTAGTGTTCCATCGAATGAATATATCATAATGTCTGATAACTATGTTGGTTGTTTCCACTTATAGCTACCACAAATAATGCTTTATTAATCTAATCATTTTTGTACATGATTCCACATGCACACAGATTCTATTGGGTAGAACTGCTGAGTCATAGGATACACCTTTTTTTCCAATTGATAATGCTAAACTATTTCCAGAGTGGTATTATCAATATAAATGCTCAGTATTAGTGTATTATAAATCCCATTACTCTACATCATCACCATTTGGTATTATAAATTAATACCAAATATAACACCAATATAATAGAACTAGCTATTCTAACAAGAAGGTAACTGTGTCTTGTTGTGGTTTCAATTTACATTTCCTTGAAGACGACTGAGATTGAACACGATTTCATATGTTAATTGGACAGTTGGATATCCTCTTTTTGAAGTGCCTCTTCACCCTCTTGCTTATTTTTCCATTAGGTGTCTGTCCCTTTTACATTAATTTGTACTTCTCTTTATATCCTCTTTATAGCCCTCTGTTGGTTATGTGTTGTATCCTCTCCCTTATCGGTATCTTTCAATGAACAGAACATTTTAATTTTAATGTAATCAAATTTTTCAAACTTTTCCTTTGTCACTTCACCTTTTGTGACTTAAGAAATCTCTCTCTATCCAAAGTCAAGATAATAGTCTTCTATGTTATCTAGAAATATTAAGCTTTAGCCTTTCACATATAGAGGTATGATTGCTGATTTTTGTATATAGTGTCAGGTCAGAGTAAAGTTTAATTATTTTCCATATAGATATCCAATTCCTTCAGCATCATGTATTAAAAACACTACTTCTCTGGGTGCCTCTGTTGTTATCAATGGTTCTGTTTATATTCTATTCCATTGCTGTTTTTCAATCCTTGCACTAACATACACTTTTTTAATTTAGAAAAACAAGTTCTTCCACTTTGTTCCTCTTCAATACTGTCTCAACTATTTTTGATCCTTCCATTTCAATATAAATTTTAGATTCAGTTTGTCAGCTTTCACAAGTGAATAAATTAAGTCCGATCAAGATTCTGATTGGGATTGAATTCGGTGTATTGATCAATTTTGGAAGAATTGACATCTTTATAATTTTGAGTCTTCTACTTATTTAAATATTATTTAATTTTTCAATATTGTTTTATAGTTCTCTGCAAAGAAATGCTGTACATTTTATTGTTGTTAGATTCATTGCTAGTTGATATTTTTGATGCTATTATTAATAATAAATTTTTTTTTCAATTTCCTTTTCAAAGTCTGCTGCTGATGTGTATAGAAGATAAACTAATTTTTATATATTGACCTAGGTTCTCTTTTTTCTCCATTAGTTTCATGAAAATGCTGCTCCATTGTCAGTTGCTTTGTATGGTCATGTTCAGAAGTCTGATAGGAATCTGATTTTTTTTCTTTGTGATTTTTTTGTTTTGCCTGTGGACCCAGTAGGAAGTAGGATCCAGTATCTAACACACTGATTGTTCCCTCACATTCCTGTGACCACCACACACCTATCATCTTAATTGCTGGCATCATTTTCTGACTCACAGGCCTGTAGTATTCTTGTACTTCTTTTCTGACATTGACTGGACCACTGGTTTTTTAGTAATTCTAGAGATTTAACTTGATTTCATCTTGATAGCTGTTTTTTATTCCAAAGTTCCCCTTAGATACTTTAGTCCTGGTTTGTCTATTCCTTTACTAATGACCAAAATATTTGAGTGATATTTTGCTTTATTTTTACTTTGCCTGAATGTCATGGCTAAGAATGTAATTCACGAGGATAAGCTTCATAAGCAAGTGTTAGCTGTTGTCTGGAAAATACTATCATCAACAAGTGTTTAAAGAAAAAGAAAAAAATGTGGTCCTGATAGCATATAGGAGTTAACTGGCAGAGCGCCAAACCTGAGGTTTCCTTTAATATTGTTTGATTTGGAGGCTTAAAAAAGAAGTTAATATATCTTCTATTTTAACAGTCAAGGAATGTAAGAAGAATTCTTGAATAATGGCACAGGTTTTCAGGGAAAAAAGCTAAGAAACTTCTGAAAAAGTCTATTCATTAGAGAGGAAACCTAAGCACACATCAGTTGTTTTGAAGCTTTCCAGAGAAGAAAAATGGTTTTCAAAAAATGTAAGTTATAAATAGAGGTTTAATAGAAATAATGATGTTATTATAATACCAAAGTTACTTTGTAATTGGTAAATAGAAAATAAGAGAGGATGTAAAGAAATTTGTTCAGAAGACCTAAAGATAGTATTTTGGGAGAAAGGCTAGTGACCTACCTTTTCTTAATTCTTCCAAATATATTTTTAAAATATTCTTCTAACTTCCATGTAAAAAATAATGAAGATTCTCTGATAGTCATCCTAACAGAACTAACTTCTAACTGCCTAGGTTGTAGCCCAAACATTGTTTTGCAAGCCAATTGCTTTAAACTTGGGATGTATTTTCTTGCAGAGGCAAATTAGGTATAAGGTTTGGTCTTAATGACCATTAAAACTCAGTAAATTCACTCTGTATCTGAAACAGGATACAAATGACATCATGTATCAGGAGGTTTGTAATGTGCTTAATATCTTACCAGGGACTATAGTCTCCCATCTGGGATGCTGAAATGTGAGACTGCCAGGGACAAGGTCTCCTGTAGGGAAGGAGTGGGTGGGTGTGGTTGGTAGAAGGGGAGGGTTAAGAACTGACTGAGAGTTCCAAAGGGTTGAGGTCTTCCAGAGTTCTATTCTGGACATACTTGCACGTCCCAGAACAACTCTCTAGTTACTCTCTCTATATTTTCAGTAGTAAAGGCACCCCAAGAGAAACAATAATTTTTCATATTTAATTTTTCTTTGTTTAAGAAACAAGGCTTCTGTATTGCTATTTTAGCTCGGTAACTTTTGGTGCTGCCCAGGTAATTCTTACCTGTACTTCCACTTGCCGTTCTTTTTTGGCATTAAGAAGCTGTTTTTGAAGAGATTTTATTTGCTTTCTTCCTTTCTCTTCCCTAGAAGAAATAAGAATGATTTGTATTTAGAGCAGTGCTTCAAATGTCAGTATGCACAAGGATTACACTGGATTTTCAAAAACAGATTCCTGGGCTCCACCCCCAGAGATTCTGATTCAGTACCTCTGGGATGGGGCCCTGAAATTTGCATCTCCAACAAGTTCCCAGGTGATGTTAATGGTTCTCGTCCATGGAGTACACTTTCAGTGACGCTATTCAAAAGGCTGTGATTTGTTTTAGTAAATTGAAGGAGGATTTTCTGGCTTATCAATGTTGTATATAAAATAGCTGCTGCTGAGAAAAAGTAAGTGGAGAAGAGGAAGTGAAAAAAGAATCCTTTCTATTCTGAGCACTTCACCTAAGGATATTTATGCTATATCTAGATATTTGTCATTATGCTGCAATAAATATTTTATAGGTACAAACTAATTTTTTTTCTATAGGCTAGATTTCCAAAAGTAGAAATGCTGAGTCAAAGCATTTATGTATATGGTTAGTGTTTTTGTTAATATATGTATTTTCTCCCTTAATAACATAACATTATAGAAAATACTAAAATATTAAAATACTTTTTTTGCAAAAAACACCCATATGTTAATACATTGGTGTATTTCCTTCCACTTTTCATTTTCTATACATGTTTTTGTTAGTTTTATTATATAGATGTGATAATACTATATTACTTACAGGCTATCTTTTTCTACTTAAAATTGTGGCATAAATATTTTCATCATGTTATTACACTTTGTAAACAATACTTTTAATAGCTTCATTATATGATCCATTAAACTATAGGCACTCTCCTCGATTCTGTAATTCCACACATAGTGATTTAATTTAATGGAATAATAACAAATTCAGACATTTGCTGATATATATCTTTATGTATACAGACATAAATTGGTACATTATTTGCTATAGCAAAAATATGGAAACCTAAGTGTTCAAATTCAGGGGATGGTTAAATAAATTATGGAAAAGTACATATGTAATAGTGAATATTATAAAATTAAAATTCGTCATGTGTATTTTTATTTTCATAGATAAATCACTTCAAAAATTTATATAAATTCATTATCCCACTAGCAGTGTACATAAGTGCTCATTTCTTTGCTTATTTGCCAACAATAAATGTAGCTATTATTGTTATTAGGCACTATGTGCCAGAAACTATCTTAAGTGTTTTTTTATGTATTAATGAATATAATCTTCATAACTCTAGTACAGAATTTATTATCAATACTAACGTGCAAGGAAAGAGAAAAAACTCAAGGAAAAACAATCTGACCTACACAGACAAGATAAACACTTTTCTATCGTGAGCACTCAAGTTCATATAAAGAGAATTTTATCTTGGTTCCAAAGCATTTTGATTGTGTTGAATTTCTTAAAGCATGAAAATCTTTGGAATCAGTTGAAAGGCTCTGGAAAAGAAATATTCCCTGGGTGTTTTTATCATCATCTTCATCATCGTCATCATCATGTGTTATTGTTCAGAAATTTTCAGTGAACTCAGTCTTAGGAGAGGTTAATGTGAGATAAAAGAAATATACACTGTAGATACAGATAACTGAAGCTCAGAAATTTGAGTTATTGTCCTAGCAGAACTAGGAATAGAACCCAAATTTCTGACTTCCAGTTATCCTCCCTGGAAAGCACAAATGTGATTTGCTTTAAAATCAAGGACTTCTGGTAGGAGTTTTATAGCACTTTAAGATACAACAAAGCAAATAAGCATAATATTACTCTGACCTGTCAATGATTTCATAGAAATGCATTTCGTTTTCCTTCTCTTTGCTCAAAGCTTTCAGGAGGTTGGTGAAAGTGCCTGAATCTTGCAACTCCTGCATTGTATCTGTAATCACATCACTGAAAAATTGTCTGTAAGGGGAAAAATAAATGTAAGTTAATAAGACACATTTCCCTATATTCACAAAGGGCTACAGAAATAACACAAAACCCATAAGAAAATCATAACTAAGTTGGAATTATTTCTGGAATGCCAGAGTAACTTAGTATTAGAAAATCCATGGAAGAATTCATCACATTAATAAAAGCAAAAGGAGAAAAACCATATGATCATTGCAATGAGAGCAGAAAAGGCAGTCGACAAAATTTAACACACACTTTTATTTAAAAATAAACAAAAGCTCTTAGGAAACGAGAAATAAAAGAGAAACTCTTTACCCTAAAAAAGTTTACACACCAAGGACTGACAAACATTGAATGTATAGTATGATAATGTATATACATATAACATTTAAAAACATGTAAACTGTATATACGGTTTAAATAACAAACATACATACCTAATAAAAGTGTCACAATTTGCAAAAGAATAATAAACACCAAATTCAAAGGAGGGAAGAGCAAGGAGACTAGAACCAGAGGCTTCAATTTTATCTAAAGTATTTTATAAAAAAAAAAATAGAAAGCTCTAAAGCACTCATGATAAAATATTAAGATTTGGTGGTTACATACATAAGTATTCATTTTTTTTTTATATTTTCCCACACTTTTGAAATAGTTTATAATTTTGAAAAAAGTGAAATTATTTTAATTTAAAAAAAATAGCTAATAAAATCCTCACATTTTAGAATGAGTGAACCCAGGTTCAGGAAGGTTAAATGACTCACCCAAGTCACACAACTAGCTTGAGAAAGAGCTAGAACTATATAATCCAGGTTTCCTGATTCTTAGCTCATTGCTCTTTATATTCTCTTAAGTAGAAAAAATTTTGAACTGCTATTTAATGTTCTGATATAGAGTCAGTAAAAATTACACTTACTATTTTACTTAGCAATTTATTAACATTAGTTGGCACAAAAGGATTCAATGAGTTTTTTTCTTAATAATTCAGTACACTGAGGACAAGAAACTGAGAAGATATGAATGTCACACTGAGAATGACAAAGATGTTAACTAGATCAGACAATTTATAAGGAGGGCACCTTTCTGTCATGTACACAAATCTGGGCCAGACTGATTTTAGCACAAGACATTACTCTTCTGGTAAGGGTCTAATTCAAGTGTTGGCAAACTTTTTCTGTAAAGGGAAAAATAGTAAATATTTTGGCTTTGCAGGTAATAAACTCTCTATTGCAACTACTCAACTCTGCTGCTACAGCATGAAAGAAGCCATATACAGTAGGTAAACAAATGAACAATGCTATATTCCAAAAAAATTTATTTTCAAAAACAAAGTACAAGCCAGATTTGGCTAATGATCTGAGGTAATTGTCATAGACTCTCATTAATCAAAAATCCTTCCATAATGTTATACTCTCTTTTAAATGAACAGGCTTTGATTAAACATGGCAGTGTGAGAGACATTCCCAGATCACTCCCCTTGAAACAACAATAAGTTGAACATCTAAAACTCAACAAAAAACACCCAAACTGCACCCAAACCAGGACGTCTGAGTGTGGGATCTACGCATAAGAGCTACCACAGGTCCAAACCCCGGGCGTCTGACGGTGGACTAGGAGAAACAAAGAAGCTGCCTCTTGCAGCCAGAGCTCCCTTTAAGAGGAGCGGAGAGAGAGAAGGAGTGGCGAGTTCCCTGAACAGCCCTGGCTGAGATAGCTTGAGCTCTATGCAGCCGGCGGCAGGGCCCAATCATCAGTGCAGAAGGCAGAGAAACGGGGGACGACAGAAAAACAGGGGCAGCAGAGAAACAACAGTTGATTTTTGCCGGTCGTGGTTGCAAAACTGAGGCTGAGCCACAGCCTACAACTCCCAAACCAGAGGACCCCTCCTCCCATGCCCTCCAAGACAGACGCCATGGAGCCCTAAGGGAATCTAAGTAAAGGCTACCAAAACTGTCATTAACACTGACAGAAACTGGGGTTGAGTGTAGCGAGTATGATTAAACATCTATAAGGGAAAAAAAGACATGAACACTTTATATAAAGCAGAGATCCAAGAAGCTTAGACACCACCTACTGGAAAAGAAAAGAAAATCATCTTATTTGCAACAGGCCAGAGACCATTATATAACAGATTTTTCTGGAAAAAATAAATTTAATAGGCTTTTTGTCAGCAAGTCAGTTGACAACAGAAAACTGAATAATGAGACAGTGGAAATTCGGATTGGCTTTAAAAAACACCAGGCACTTGACTGAAGCCTTATTTCTAATCCCCGCACTAAATTTGCAAAGTTGTAATTCTCATTTCTAAAAATTGAAAACAAAGGCTTAATAACTTGCCCAAGATCATAAAAGTGCTGTACTTTCAATTGTACCACTCTTCCTCTAGGTAGTCTTAGCCAATCCTATGATCACTAGTCACTTCAGATATAATGACCAATCCATGGGAAGAGAGCAGACAGCCATCTTTGCACTTATTCTTCAACCCATCACATTTCCAAATATGCTCTCCTTCCTTACCTATCCATCTGAATTTTTTTCATTGTCTCCGGAGTCATTATGGTCTGCGTTGTAGGTTTTTTGAAGATGTGATCTTGCATTTTATTAAATTCATTGGCAAACTGGCCTTCTTGTCTGATTTCTGGCAGTTTGGAGTCTTCTCGGGGTAACAATGTACTAGATATTTTTGAGGATCTTGAGACCTCTGTGAGTTTGTCCAAGCTTTTTTCTTCTAAATTCATTGCTTTTGTTTTTTTCTAAAAACAATAAATGTTTTATGTAAGACAGATCTTAAAAGAGAAAAGAAATAATGCTATACGAAGGCCTCTGCATACGTTGTTCAACCTCACCTTCTCCCATTCTATACAAGAAGATTACCCTTTCTTCAGCCATAGGAAGCAACATGTCCTGCTATCTTGTATCTTTCTGCCTTTAGGTAAAGTTCGTTCTCTCTGTCATTCCCCAACTTACCACCAGGTAACCTTTAAGGCTATGACCAAAGGTAAAGAAGTTCTTTGTGAAAATGCCTCCTTTAGCAGATACTATACTGTAATTATTTGTATAATTTTTCCACTAGAGAGCTTAGTTCACCTCAAATTCTTTTGGGGACAAGACTGGATATTAAATAAATGTGGCTATCTTTATAATTCCATTACTTAGAACAATGCCTAGGGTATAGAAGCAATCAAAGGTTCACTGAACACACAAGTTTGAAATATAAAGCATGGAAGGAGAATCATACCAGAGAGCAGAAGTTGATAGTATATCTAGTGATGTGGTATAGATTTCAAAGGTCACGTGGGGAAAAGTAAAAATAATTTATTTTTCAGACAAAATCTTGAATAGTAAGGGGTAAGCATTACCATAGGAACAGCATAGCTTTTCATTGATGATTCCTATTTAATCTGTGGATGAAATCTTGAGCTATTGAAAAGCCATATAACATAGTGATTATGTATATGTGCACTGAAACAAGACTTCCTTGTTTTAATCCCAGCTTTATCTCTTACTAAACTGTACTGATTTAAAGCAACTATTTAACATCCTTATGTCTCCCTTTTCCCATGGGTAAAATAGGTATAATAATAGTACCTGTCCTCATAGAGTTATTAAGAGGATAAAATAAATTAGTATACATAAAGCATTTAGAATAGTACACAAAATTATACGTAAATTCTGCATTTGTCACGATTACTTAAATTCTTGGGCTGATCCTATTCAAAGAAAAAAAGGTTTATCTGAATACTGATACATAAGCCTAGACCTTCCTTAGTAAAACTTCAATTAGTCCAAGAAATGTTAAAATACTATCCTTGAAAAATTAATAAACCCAGACTCAACAGCATTTTCTTTTTATAACAATAAGCAAAGATTCAGATCTGAGTAAAACATTCGTAGGCAAGTATGAAACAAAATGCTGACTTAAATAAGAATTAAATTTTAAAATATTCTTTTAAATTAAAACTGATATGAGTGACTACTTATCTGGGCATAAGGAAAACTTTAAACTTATGACTGGTTATTATTTTAGATTTTTTCTAGGAAAGAAAGGGGAAAATGTAAGGCCTAGGAAGCTAAGTTTTTTTTGAGTACCCTAACCATTTTCCCTCTACGATTATGCTTCAGCATCTAGAAAAGAAAGCAAAATGTGTCAAACTGATTTACTGATTACTAGAAATAAATATGAATTTTAAATAGAGAATGTAAAGGAACTAGCTAAATGTTCTAGTCCAACCACTAAAAAAAGACTTTTACACAGCATGCATTATGTGCAAGATAGGGAGGGTATTAGACCCTAAGGGCAAAGATAAGAAAGAGTATTCCCTGCAAGGGTGCTTTTTCCAAACTTTGGTGCAATTACTCCCACCTCTGATAGAGCCTAGTACATTAATATAGTTTCATCATTCCGTTCCATGATTCTAATAAATAAAAACCTATTTGAAGATGTCTTCAGCTATAAAAATGGTTGTAAAAAAGGGTAATGCTAACTTTTCATCCCAAGGTTGTTATAAGGCTGAGCAATGTGAAGCCTTTGGAGAGAAAAAAAAATCCACATATATACTAAGTTTTTTAAATGTATATCCTATGCCCTAAAAGGCAATGGCATTGTAAAATTGACTAGTTAGAACAATTATAGTACTATGAAGTAAAACACAAAAAATTATTTTAAGATATTCACAGTTTTTAAAAATTATGGAATTAACGTATTGAGAAAGGGGCCTTTAAGTTGCTATTAGTCAAGTTAAGAGTGCAAACCTTTATTATTTATATTTTTATAAAGTCATAAGCAGAACCTCTGTTAAGTCAGAAAATTTTGTGGCTGAAGATCACTATTATTAACCAGAATAAAAAAGCTCAAGTTTTTTATTAGAATAGTAACTACTGCTGAATGCTGTTTATAAATTTGGGGTTTTCATTCTTTCTTGAGTTTCTATGATGGCAAATTACCCTTTTTTCAGCCAGACAGTAAGTATCATTGATAAATATGATAATAAGATTTCACTTGTTAACTGCATATCTTTATATTTTTGATTCAACTGAAGGAAACAACAAATAGGAAAGAAACACTAGTCTCTTCTGTACTATTGTTAACTAGCTTAATTTATGAATTAAACTCTCATTTTAAGTCTATTGAAAAGTTTAGTTTTAGGGTTTCCAATCTCTTTGCCTTTCACAAATCTATAAGGAAGTTAATTTGTTATGAAATTCCTATAATATTCATTAAGGTCATTTTAAAATTACTTACCCTGAAACTCATAAATGTTAGCATTGGAAGAGACCATATAGATCATTTAGTTAAAACTCCATCACACTTTGCAAATGAGAAAATTGCTCATAGCCCACAACTAATCCACTAAGGTCTCCTGAATCCAAATCCAGTATTCTAGTAAGACCTAGTATAAACTTTTAAATTTTAATAAAAGTTTTACAAATCTAGGTTATACATATAATTAATAATAATTTTTTAATTGTAAGGAGCAATTAAAGGGAATTTTAATTATCTAATTATAATATGAACTTTCCTGCTAAACATAGAAAGCAATTTACTCTCATTTATGTAGCAATTTTCATTGTCATAAAATCAGAAATAATATATTCTGTAAGAAGTATATAATTTAGCTAAACTTAAATGTCTTTATACTGAAATCTTTTATTTTATACCTATGACCTAGTTATTAAGAGCTTAAAAATTTATAAAGCTTTTGCTCTCTACCAAGTTGAGTTGATAACTCAGTGAGTGCTTTGCAGAGGAGTCCATGAAATCACTGAAAATGTAATAGCTGACACAATGATGTGACTGGAGATTCAGAAAGGCAGATTGAAATATATTCAGCAATGACAACAAAGTCATTTTAGATTAAAGCAATGTTGACAAGGTTCAGTTGAATTTCCTCCACCCTGTGTTCAGATAGCTTTTAGTAGTAATTTAGCAATATAAATCAGTAATTTGTCTGATTTATACTGATTTAACTATAGCATACTGGAAGAAAAAGACATTTTGATTGGTAATGCACCTTGACCTATGGCTATATCACTTCATCAATTGAGAGTCCATATCTTAGGTAATTATTATGGATCTTTGTCTGAGATAAAGGTGCTATTTCCCATGTTAAATTTTAATGGCATAGGAAATGTAAATGATGAAATAAAAAGAAAAAAAGTTAAGTAATGGCGAGTCTATATACCATGATGCTGCTTCGTTTTATATCATACTGAACTGGCATGATATAGTTTAGAATAGAGAGCTGGTCTATGGTATCCTCCAGAACTGCGGAGATCCTCAGCACATCTAGAATGGAAAGCGACGCTATGATTTCTGGGGTGATTGCTATGTCTGTTTTTCCAGCTGTTTCTTCTTCCATAAAGCTAGGTGGTTTGCCTGTCACTAATACAGTCATCTCTGAATGCATAGCTTTTGGAGGAGGATCTGAGGCTTCCAGTTGCCCTCTAAAAAGAGAATAAAGAAAAAATAAGTCAGCCACCAAATGTTTAAAAATTACTTAAACTTGAAAGCACAGGCAGCATGTAGATTTGCTCCTGTGAAGTTCACATTGTCATGTAACACAATCAAGATAAAGAACAAAAGTAGAAGCTTGCATATGGTTCTGCTAAATACCTTCCAGTGACAGTGACATTTTGACCAACCAAAGGCAAGCAATTTATTGTTTAATAAAGGTATATAACCCATACAATTTTGCTATGCTTAACCCATTTGAATTTGAGCAAAATTAACTTTTCTAGTAACCTCTTTAGATGCTACACAAAAGTGTCTCACGATAAGTGAAAAGGAGAATGGGGTAGCCAGCCTTCAAGGTGACCCGTACGATTCTCACCTTCATGCCCTATTATAGCCTCCCCTACATTTAACAGGACTGACTAATCCATGTAACTAAAAGGATATTGTTGGTTCAAGGCTAGATAATAAATGGCATTGCAGGTTCTCCCTCACTCTCATGTCTCTCACTCCATGGGAAGCCAACTGCTTTGTCATGAGGCCAGCCCTGGCCAATTTCAACCTTATGAGAGACCCCATGCCAGAACCATCCAGAAACCGTGTAAAATAATAAATGTTTATGTTTTCAGTTGCTAAGTTCTGGGGTAATTTATAACACAGAAAGAAATAAATAAATAATACATGGAAATTTAACCTAAGGGGTAGTTTAAATACACATACAAAATAAATTAAAATTTTGAACATACTCTTCCATTCTTCTTGAGGTACTATTGTTAACTTCTGTGGCACATTTATAATCTCACAAAAATGCAGTCACCTAAAATGGGAAGAAAACTTTGAGATTAGCTTAAGGGAGTGTTGAATGACATTGAAGTTATTTCTATGTCTTTTCACTCAAAGAAAATTAAAGAATTACAAAAATTGTAACTTACCCCCTCTTTTTGCTTATTAGAGAAGTCCTAGAGATGGAAGTACCATCATGTGGTGCAGGTCTATAATGTCACCAGCTTAATTATTGGCAGAAAAATGCCATCTATGGGTCTCTTCTTAAGGTAAATTAATATCCAACATTATTTTCACATTTTTATTGCACTCTAGTTTTTAATTGGTAATCTCTATATAATGAATTTAACCTTTCTGTTATTCTTATTAGTAAAATATTTAATTAGATCACTCAATTTCCCTAATCTGTCAGATAATAGAATTTATTCTACCTGGACTTAGAACACTTGATATTACACTTAGAAAAACTGTATTTATCCAGAAAAGCAATTTAAGTCAAAATGTTCTCTCTCCTCAGTAAACCCAAGTCCTTTCTGCTTAAAAGAGCTTTTAATTCTCTGTGGAGAATTTTGCTCTATCCTGATTGAATAGTGAATGGTAGGTTCCAGTGTGATTTTGTTCACCATAAAGTGATCTGTAGAAGAGTGATACAAATATGTCTCACAACAAAAATCTCATATGCAAAAATTCAAACATATAATAGAAACTTTATGTAAACCAACCAACCAACCAACCAAACAAAAAACCATACTTCAAAATAGCCAAATTTTCTGGTACAAGGTTAGTCTTAGGAGGAAGGGCCATGGTGTTAAGATTTTGTTCTTTTGTTGTGTTGTTTATTTTTTCATCTTTTGGCTTGGGGCATAGGTCAATCAATGTGCTTCACATAGGGAAGACAGGGCTATTCTTATATAGTGTCCACTGCTTTTGTACTGTTCTAGTTTCTCATTCCTCAGTGCTAGAAACTTACTTCCTTTGTCTCTACGTCAGCATTCCCCAATATAAACCATCACCAAGTCCTGCGGGTTTTACCTTATATTTTTATAACCGCTTAACATCATGCTAGACCTAGCTGTTGCTTCTTGCTTGAAATACTCTTATAATCTCCAAATTAAAAGTGATAATTTTTAAATGAAAGACTGATTTTTTAAAATGAAAAATCTGATCATGTCTTTCCTTAGACCCTTTCAATGGTTTCCTATTGCCTTAGGATTCTTAACTTTGTCCCTAAGACATGCATGATCTGGTCCCCTCTGTTCCTCTCCAGATCCCTCTGGCACTGCCTTTTTCTTGCTCTCATGGCTTCTTCTAGTTCTTCAATATAAAAGAAAACAAAATGGAGTTGGTTGTCAAGAGACCAATCTAAAATGGAGCTGGGAGGCCTCTGGGAAGCTGAGCTAATTTATGTGAAAATGAAGTTTTGAACTGGGCTAAAAGCAAACAGCTCCATCCTGATACAGTTTCTGGAACTGGCTCGGCATCACTGAACCTCTATGAAAAAAAAATAAATAAAAATTTCACCCAGCAACAGACATAAGCAATTAATCGCGAATAGAATAGTGTAAGTCTGCTTGCTAGCACCAAACATGGCTCTCTCAGAGCAATTTATGTAATCCCCTTTGAAGCTCCCTTTTTCTGTCTTTACAAACACTGTCCCCTTCTTCCCCTTCACAACACTGTTGGGGTTTCTACCCAAATCTGTCTTTTGGACTGCAATTCCTAAAAAAGACCTCCAGATAAAGCTTTTGTTTGCCTTATGTTTCTTCCAACTTACGGTCTTTGCATATGTTATTCCTTCAATTTGAACTCTTCCCCTCACTTCCTTACCTTGTAAAGTCCCACTGATCCATCAAGTAGCAGCTTAAATCAGTGGCATTTTGCTAGGTATATGCTATTTGCCCCTCTAGATCTAATCTCCACCAATTTCTTTGCCCTGAGAGACTGATCCATATGGAGTGCATTAATAGGAGATTCCAAAAGAGAACTAAAATGTAGGATTGTGAGGTTAGGTATTTATTACCCCAGCTCCCTCCCTGCCAAATCACCACTGATTGGCTATGTTTCTCTCTTAAAGGTCATGAGTCCTGTCAGGCAATTCTCCCCATAGTCCTCTTTCTTAGGGGCTCAGGTACCTTCTTCCCCATGTTACTGGGGACTACATCATCTCATACAGTTTCACTCTTACCTACACCTTTGTAAGCAGACCCTTATTAAAGTCTCAACTCTGCCAACTGTTTCCTTCCAGGGAAAAACTGACTGAAACAATTACCTACTATGATATGTATATATGTACGTGTGTGTATACAATATATAATATGTATATGCAAATAACTAAAACAAAATTTTCATAAAACAACTCTTCCTGTAAGCAGCCTGAGGTGACCTCTGAAAACGGGTTACTATTCACTTGACCCAGAACACCCCATAAAATCATGCAAATCAAGTGGTTCAAATCTTCATGTTCACTTTAAGAACACTTATGAAACTGCCCAAGCCTTCAAGGGTATGCATATCTGAAAAGCCACCAAGTGTTTGAAGGCTATCACTTTACAGAAGCAATGTGTACCATTCTGTCATTACAATGGAGTTGGTAGGTGTGCCCAGGCCAAACAGTGGGGCTGGATGTAGTGTCGGTGGCCCAAAAAGAGTGCTGAATTTTTGCTGCACATGCAAAAATGCAGAGAGAGAGTAAAGCTAAACTTAAAGGTTTAAATGCAGATTCTCTGGTCATTGAGCCCATTCAGGTGAACGAAGCTCCCAAGATGTGGTACAGACCTTACAGAATTTATGGGCCCTCCCTGTCAAATTGAGATGGTCCTCATTAAAAAAGAGCAGATTATTCCTAAACTAGAAGAAGTTGTACAGAAGAAAATGATATTCCAGAAGAAACTGATGAAACAAGGAGTAAATTTAGTAGCAAATAAATGCTAATAAAAGTTAAAAAGTTTCATTTAACAATTTACCAGTGACATGTGTGATACACTCTGATTATTTTCGATTCTATCATATTTTGCTTTAAAAAATATTATAATCATGATCTACTAATGGGCCATCACCTGCAGTTAGAAAAATGCTTTAAATGACATTTCTGTAAGTGACACCTACCCTGGTTTATCAGGCTAGATTAGGATTCTTCTGTTCAAGCGGTGATTGCACAATTACTTTCCTATAGAGCTCTTTTCACAATTTGTAATGTTTATGTAAATTTCCCCCACTAGACAAGTTCCTTGAGATCAGGAACCATGACAATGATGCTCACTACTGTATCCTAAGTTTCAGGCACCATGCTCAATAAGTATCTGTAGAATGAATGAACAAAGGAATAAAACTAACAATGGGTATTTCTCCCAGGAGTAGTTACATTTGTATTTCTAGTGCATTTAATAGTGGGATTGCTGGTACATTTTCTAATAGTGACATTTCTAGTATATTTGTGGAACAAAGAAATTTGGAAGGGAAGAATAGGCTATGAAGGTATATAAACTATCATGGTGTATTTATGAAATGATCTGATTTTAGATGTGATTTATATACATCTATTTCCTAAAACTTTGGAGTCATCCTTTCCTTTCTCATTCTTTATCCATTAACAAATCCTGCCAGCGTTACATTTAAAATATATTCAGAATTCCAGTACTCATTACCCCTTCTACATGCCATAATAGCTCATCAGGTTCATTACAATGATCTCCCTACTGGTCCCCTTGTTTCCCTTCAGTCTCAACATTGTGACCCAGTCAAAATGGAAGTCAGATTGAGTAACTCCTATATCTACAACTCTCAAATGGCGTCCCAATCTCAGAGTAAAAGCCTTCTTTACACTCCTCCCTGCTTAATTATTCTCACATCAGTTTCTAACGTGCCATATATTTTACTTGCTGATCGTTCTTGCTCCTAGGATGTAGACTCTATAGGGGCAGAAATTTCTGTTGATTTGCTTACTGCAGTGTCCTCTGAGCCAAGAACGAAGCCTGGTGTATGGAAGTCATTCAATAAACTATTTGTTGAACAAATAAATGAATCCACAAGATAACCCAAATAAATATACAATAATTAGGGAATGCAAATCTCTAATGTTTCTTAAGCTATCTCATGCCAGCCTTCAAGTAAACTGAAGACCTAATACATGTGGGTACGGGGGTGGGCGCCCAGGCGGTTTGCCTAGTTAGTGCCCCTTAAAACGGAATAAGACCTTTTCAGGGCAGTCCTCCTTATTCTCGGCATCAAAACAAAGGATGGAGGTAAGAACTTCAGTCTCTTCTACAAAGTGATAAAAAAAGATAGAGGCGGAAAGGTGTAAGGGTGGGAGAAAGTAAAGACAAGTACGAGCTGGCCCTGCCTGTGAGCGCCCAGCCTTTCCCGTCCCGGCGAGGAGGATCCGGGTCTCCGCCCGTCCTACTCCTGTGTGGTAAGAGCGGGAGACACCCCCATGCTGGCCAAGCCGGTCTGGGTGACCCGAAGCGGGGGATGTCCTCCGGCCCCGGCAGCGCTCTTTCCTCCGGCCCCGGCGGCGCTCTTCCCACCCGCAGCGCCCGCACTCGCAGGAACCAAGCTCCGGTGTTTCTATGGCAACACGCAGCTTTGGTGGGCCTGCACCTCCTCTTTTAGCTGGCTACCGCTTTGCCTTTTTCTGTAAAAAAAAAAATACAAGTTGTAGCTTATGAAGATGAAAGGATTTAGGGAAAGAATGGTAAGCGTGCTCTTGAATGTGGCTTATTTCAGTCAGAAGACGATTTCTGAGGGCGTTTTCTTTTTTTTTTTTTTGGCGGTCGCGGAAGATAGCTAAAGGAGGCGGGGCGAGGAGGTCAGTTATCCCACAAGGCCACGCGGTGGGGCCTCGTCTTCCTTTTTCCGCCATCTTGGCGCGGTTTGTGGTGAGTGGGTCCGTCGCGGCTGAACTTTGGGGACGAAATTCGGGGCGTGAGTTCCACCACATATCTGTGCGAGGCAGTGCTGCTGCTCGGGGTCCCTGCCATTCATTGATTTCCGTGGATTCCAGCAAGAGGGAGGGCAGGATGGAGGAGATGTGGGACGGATGGTGCTGGTCCCCTGACGGCCGGGAAACGGTTGACCCCGTATTCACTTGCTTCCTGGGCTGTAACCGAAGTAGTTGCACTTTGTTTGCCTTTGCCTTTTCGAGGCTCCTTTAGGCTGATTTCTTTACATTTGCTCCCCCCCTTTAAACCTGGCTTTGCTTGTCTACAGTCTCCTCAGCTTTCTCATTCATTGCTTAAAGGTTTGTGGGTTTTTTTTTTCTTTTTGATGTATCTCTGGTCTTTATTTCTACTGATAATGGAATGAATTTTCTGAAGACTCTTTTTGGTGTTTCTAGGGGTTATTTAGAGTCTTACCACTTGTGTTTCATTTTGGAGTCTGCGTAGCTATCAGGCATTTTCTGAGTATGGGATGTCTTGCCAGACTCTGCTTCCTATAGATGTTCAGGCATAATTACGTTTCCCAGTACTGTTCATGTGAAATGCCTGTCAAAAAGGAATTTGCCTAATAGGCTTAAGAAACCAGAGGGGACTGGAAAGGTGAGGTTGCAAAATTTTAAATTGATGTGTGTGTGTGTGTGTTTTTAGGCCTGCTGAGAACAGGACTTCTAAAACAACAATGTCTGGAAGGTATGTATTTTTAATATGATTGATTTGTACTTGTAGTTTTTTATTTTGGGAAAAATCAGATGTTTGCTGTAGATAACTTGGGTGGGGGTCATTACAAGTCAAATTATACTGGCCGTTAATTGAAGTTAAACAAGATCTTGTAGCAGTTTATGGTTAATATGTATTTTGTGTGTTTCAGGCTGTGGTCCAAGGCCATTTTTGCTGGCTATAAGCGCGGTCTCCGGAACCAGAGGGAACACACCGCTCTTCTTAAAATTGAGGGCGTTTATGCTCGAGATGAGACTGAGTTTTATCTAGGAAAGAGATGTGCTTACGTGTATAAGGCAAAGAAGTAAGTTTACAGTATGCTTTTTGAATTTTTGAGATTTGTCTCCTGTTCAAGGAGGAATAAAAGATATTGGTAAAGTAATTGGAACTGTTAAGTCTTCTATTTTGTGACTTTCTGGAACGAGTTGGCAGGTTATAGGAGGATATTTTGTGGGTGGTATTGGATTTAGGTATTTTCTGCATTTATTATAACTTAATTGTTTCAAGGAAGTTTTTTTTTTTTTTTTTTTAGGCAAGGCACCCTTTGGTTGACCTCACAGATTGCTAGGACCTTGACAGTTCACAATCCCCTATCATCTATCCATCCATCCATCCATCCATCCATCCATCCATCCTAATCTAATCTATCTAATTTTTGCATCTACAACACCTGGTCTTCCTAGGTGGTCTCCCGTCCATGTACTTACTAACCAGACCCGACCCTGCTTAGCTTCTGAGATCAGATGGGATTGGGCTTGTTCAGGGTAGCATGGCTGTAGACCATAGAGTACTTTTTATGTACCTTATTTAATTCATTTTGTTGATTCTTTGAAATTATGTTTTATACACATGCTTAAAGATGTTATGTGTGTAGAGCATTGTTCTTAATTCTGGGTTCTTAAACCCATAATGGACAAATTAAAGTATCTGAGGACATGCTTTCATTTTTATCCTTCTGCAACCAGTGTCCTTTAAACTTACAAGTCAGATCATCTATACATTGCTCAAACAACAACTGATCCTCATTAGTAAAAGCCAAAGTCATTAAAGACTCCATGCATTCAGGGTTCCTATTTCTACTTTTAAACCAGCTAGGATTCACCCCTTGGTATCTTCTGCGTTTCTGTAAGTCAGTGACACAGCCTGCTCAGGTTTTTAACAGGCTGTTCCCTTACATTTCAGTTTTGTTCAGGTGTTACCTTCTCAATGAGACCTTCCCTGGCTATTTAAAGTTGTAGACACACAAGTATCCTCAAACTTCTGGTCCACTTTTGCTTCCCCACTCCCCATCTGACATTCTATATATTTTGCTTACATATAACTGAAGGCTATTTGTTGTCCTCTAAAAGGGATTTATGTTTTGTAAGCTGCTCTATTTTATAACATTGCTAAAAAAAATTTATAGAAGTGGCATATAGTAGATTTTCAAGTATTTGAATGATGCCCAGTCTTGTGATTTTTTTTTTTTTTAATTTCTCAGGTGACTTAAGTGGTTAACTAGGGTTGAGAGCCACTAGTCTAGATGTTACTTGAAATTTATACGAGCCACTAGTCTAGATGTCACTTGAAATTTATACTACACTAGTTGCCTGGGTTCTCATGCTTCTTTTATTGTTTTTATAATCAGCAACACGGTGACTCCTGGTGGCAAACCAAACAAAACTAGAGTAATTTGGGGAAAGGTAACTCGTGCACATGGAAACAGTGGCATGGTTCGTGCCAAATTCCGAAGCAATCTTCCTGCTAAAGCGATTGGACACAGAATTCGTGTAGTAAGTATATTTAGCAGTATGACACCCTGTTGAGTCTAACTAAGCTCAAGGCATTGGGCTTTGACCTCTTAACTCTTGTAATGATAAAATGTTATCAGATTATGCTGCAAAATTAGTGGGTATTGTGTAAATGTATTATGGAATACCAGAAGGAAAGCAAAGGCAAAATGTTCAAATGGATTATCCCTAGATTTCAGATTTTGCAAAAGTGGCCGGGAGTGGGGTGTAAATTGTATTTAAATGAATAATTTTCTGACAAAGATATATTGGGCACTGTAGTACCTGCTAGAAAATAAAATTTCATGCACTGGCATAATTCTTAACTATTTTCCCACCTTTTTGTTATGACAATCTTGTTAGAATAGGTAGGTGTTATTTATTAGCCTTATTTTGTAGAAGAAAACTGATATTCATGTTTTTAGGTCTCAGCACTTTGGCCTAAGTTGTCTACTACAGACCCTGTGATTTTCTAAAGTAGCTGTTGTTTCTGTAGGATCTGTTTTTAATAGACATGGCCACAGTCTTGGGATCTCAGGGTACATTTGAGCCATGCTGAGCAGTTGAGGTTTCTCATCAGAAGTTTTTCACTCTGTCATTAGAAGCAAAATTAAATGGACTTTCAGAGCTCTCAGATTGCTTCTTAATCAAAATGTTCATTTAGCAACTGAGGGCTTGGTTCCCTCCCCACCCGGATACGTCATTATTGGATGCTTTTCAGAGATGAGTTAATGGGAGAGTGGGAGATTTGTCCATATTGAAGTATTCAGTAACATATGCTATTTGTATATAACATGCACCTAATGACGTGTTTTTTTTTCCCCCCTGCAGATGCTGTACCCCTCACGGATTTAAATTTAGTAAATAAAGTGGATTTGTTCTCTTGTATTTTTTTAAATGGCTTAAAAATCACTTTGCCCTAAATTCACTTGTGTGCTTAAATGGTGGTGGTTATCAGCATTTTCAGAGTATGCAAAGAAGTCAGAGGACTATATGTAATGATTACAGAGATTTAGACAGTAGGATAGGATGTGAGAGGGAAAAATAAGCCTTGGTCAGGGACAGTGGAAAGGTTTATAATGATGGAGCTCTTAAACCTATCTTCTGATAGGCTTTTGGACAAATGAAGACAGCATATTCTAGGAAGTACAGATACATACGATGACACTTTTACAGGTTTGCACATCAAAATGGATCTATAACTTCCCCCTAACAGTTTAAATAAACTGTTATTTAAACTTTGGTGCTGCAGTTTATTGTATGGTACCTTCTTCATTTAGATTGAGAGTCAATGAAAGAAAATTATGATAGATTGGTTGGGAAATGTAACTTAAAATGGTAGTTGAGAGACATCTTTGTAGAGATTATAGTGGTGGTATTTGGCAGCTTGTTGAATGGGCAGGAATGATAAAATCTTGGGATTTGTGACTAAAAGCATTCCAATATAACACTTGGAAAAATGTGTAAGTCAAAAATGTCAATGCCACAGTAAAAGGGATCTTGGCAGGTAAGCCTGGGCAATGTAGCTTTCTTTTGCTCCGTGTTTTAATGCCTCTGTGTTTTAATGTTTTAATGTGTTGGATTGAGATATTTTAGCATAATACAAAGGGAATTAAGCAGAGCTGTGGAAATCTCAATGTGTAGAAAAAAGTCTGACCAAGGCATCAGTTTGCAGTCTGTTGTATATTGATGCAGTAGCAGCTAGTCCTTTTATTAAATCTAGACATTACATTAAAACAGGAAACTGGGAGTTTGCAAAATAGACATTTTTACGATCTTATTTGGGTTCCTTAAGAAGCAGATGCTTAGAGACTTAGCATACTAAAAATGTATTGGGTTGTGAGAAAGACCTTTGAAGGAGAGGATGTGGGAAAGGATTGGGTGCTGATAGCGCATGCCATTTCTAAGGTTTGTTTAGACCGTGGTGGTCCTCAAGCCAAAGTTGCATTTGGAAGAGTCCTATGTGTCAGAGACAGGCTTGTTTTTGTATGCCAGTCTCTTGGCTACTAGCAGCCTTTAGAACATGTGGCCTCAAGGCAAACAAAAAGCTGTTTGAGGGTCATTAGTCAATTAGGCTCTTCAATTTGAACCATTTAAGGGCCACAGAATTTGGTTATGAGAGCCATAAGGAAATTGAACTTGGAATATCTGGGGACAAAAGCAGGAAACACCAATTTCAGACCTACTCCAGTGAGATTTTACCCCTCAGTCGGTCAATATAAACTAAAACTATTTTGTTGTGACAGGTAGTGTGTCGGTACTCTTGGGGTGGTCAAGGATAGAGGTTAATGCTTGGGATGCATTTCGGAAAAGGAAATGGCACAAAGGTTTTATGTGAAGGGGGAAGGCCTTTGAGGAACCATTAAACTGGGTTATGTAATGTGACTTAAAACCTACTGAGGATAGTTGTTGTAAAGTAGAAAACTAAGATACAGTCTTGTGTGCTGTACTAAGGATTTTAGATTATTGTATATAATAGAGTGTCTGAATTTGATTGTCAGATTTGACCAGATTTATTTTAGAAAAACTGGTGGCAAACCAGGGTAGACAAGGGAAAACCAGGTTGTTTGTAGTCTTAACAGACTTTAAGCCCTGAAACACTACATAAACAATTTTAAAACCAGGTGGAGAGGAGTCTTCATGTTCCCAGCTTTGTCATTGTGGTGGGCAGGTATTGTGCAAAGTTGGGGAACCATGAGATGCTTTGTGGGGAGGAGTGTTGAGTTTGAGGAACTCAGCTGTGAACATGTCCAGGAAGACATTCAGGTGTGGATTAGTTATGTAAAGGGGAGAGAAATCTCGGTGCCTGTCACTTTTGTAAGAGTTGAGTGAATGTGTCTGTGAGTGGATAGATGATATAGCAATGGTGAGTAAACAAATGGGCATTGGAGCAAAGCAGGGAAGAAAGCTGAGAATCCTTAGGATAATGGGTAAATGCAGTAGTAAAGGAGGCTTGCGTGCAAATCTTTCAGCTGATGTAATGCAGCTCTTGTAAATGAAAGGGGTACATAATGCTTTGTTGCTGCCATAAGAAGTTTGCTCACTACAAAGGTAGACCTTCAGCTAAAGTTACCATTGGATGAGTCGCATGTTTCATGGAAATAAACTGAATGGCTAACAGCTTGTCTGCTAGACCACTGAAACAGCATGATGCTACTGTTACTAGGAACTTAAAGATCTAATCTAATTTTGTGGTCTGGTGGAAAGAGCACATGTTCTGAAAGTGAAAAATTTAGTTTGGAATCTCAACTTCCACCAGTTGTGGGATGACGGACACATTGAGTCTACTATAAAACGTCCCACCCCTGTGTATTTGAGCACATGATTTTTGCCAATGAAATATAAATTGGGGATTTTCTATTTTTCCCCTACAGTTCCTATATCGTATTTGCAATATCAAATTCCTGTTGAATGACTGTCCCAGCTAAGTGCTTCCAGTTCCTAGTTTTAATTCTTTGTTTCTGGGCCACGGAGATTTTTCCCAATTTTTTTTTTTTTGGTAGTTCCCTCACTGCTCGGTTTAGAAGGTAGAGTTTCCTTAAAGGCAAAGATACTCCTAATAAGTGAATACAGTTGCTATTCTTGGTTTTTAAATAAGGAATGGGGTTATAGTAAAAGACCCACCATTGATTTTATAGGAAATAACTAAGACTGGGCCTAAAATTAGTGATTCATGATAAGTAAAAATGAAAATTATATTCCATCCACCTTGTATACAGAGGGCTATACCATAAAAAAGTTCGGCAGCTGTTGAAAGCTACTTGTCACCTAGTGGGTGAATGTCTTTCCTATAAATTCAAGAGTGACAAGCTGGCTCTACAGACCGCCTCCTACAACCCCATCAGTCAGCATCCCCGCTCACGTAGGCCACTAGTCAGCATTTGTTGGCTGGCTTCGAGCCACCAGACGCGATGCACGTCCCGTGTCCCGCGGAGAACCGCTTGCGGTGACGCTAGCCCGCGGAAAGGCGTCTTGTCGCTGTGCGGCCCTGCCCCTCCCGGAGAGGCGGTGGGCGGGGCGCGGAGGCGTCACGTTCTCCATGGTAACGACGCTCGGCGTAAAGATGGCGCCCGAGTGGGGTGCAGGCGCGGGCTCCCCGGCCTCAGGCCCGCGCCCGAGCCGCTGGCTCTGGAGCTGTTCTCTATGGGTCCGGGGCGTTTTACTGCTGCTGGGCGGTTTCCGGGCAAGCGCCACATCCATGCCTGTCTTCTCGGGCAGCTCTCCTCCCTGCCGGCACCACGTCCCCTCTGACGCGGAGGTAGGCGGCGACGGGGCGACAGCGGGCCCTGCGAGGGTGGAGTAACACGGGAAGCAGTGGCACCGAGAGTAGTGAGTGATGGCCACAAAGCGTACCGGAGGACAAAGCGAAATTGGGCCAGCGACTGCACGCTGAGAGGGCCGGGACGCGCGCTCAGCTCCGTTCCCGCACTGGGAAAGTGGCCGAGCTCGGCGCTCGGAACTATCGCCTTCCTGTGCGGGGCTTGCGCGTAGCGGGTAGCCCTGGGGTCGCGGTTTTCAGATCTGAGGGTGCATCCGAGGCATCGGAAGGACTTGCTAAGACACGGATGGCTGCCCCACTCCCCCACTTCCTCACCCTCTAGGTCTGGGATGGGTCCCCAGAATTTGCAGTTCAGGTTCCCAGAAGGTTGGTGATAGATACTGCTGTCAAGGACCACACTTTAGGAACCACTGGTCCAAAGATATGGGTCGGAATGATAGACCCAGAGGCGTCGGAGGGACGTTGCTTCTGTGGACACAAAATTCAGTTTTCAAGTTACCTCATCACGTTGCTTGCTTTACGCTCTTCTCCCCGAAAGGGTCTCCCTCCTTCTCACTCGATTTTTCTCCCCGTCTAAATATTTTCAGTCTCAGTTTAAGTTTCTTAACCTTAGGACAACCAGCTGAAACCACCCCAGCAAAATGTGCTTTCCATTTCATAGTCCGACTTATCTGTACTCCCTTCTGGCACTTCACCAGCACCCCGTGTGTGATGCAGGCTTAGTTTTCTGGCATGTCTTGTCATTGTAGTTAAATTGTAAGGTTCCTTAGGATCAAGTTGATATCTTGTACTTTGATTCTTCCACAGTACTTAGCTCATAGGGCCCACAACCGTCACTATTTGAGGAAAGGAGACACTGTATCAGGGACAGGGCTGCATGGTTGTGATTGGTTTTACAATTTGTCTCTACTTTATCAAGAAATAGTAGCCTAGAAATTTTCAGTTCAGCCCAGAAATCTAAGACCACACATTTTTGTGGTAATTTTCAAAAATTTCTATGCATACTTACTGTTCATAACCCTGTGTGCGGGTTTGGTATTTGTAGTGCTATCACAGTTTTTACCGTGACAATGCAGTTAGGCTGAATTTTTTTGGTCTCTTAGTAACTTTTACATTTATAATACACATTGTTGTCTATAATCATTATGCTGTGCATTAGCTTTCCAGTACTTATTTATCTACTGGTTGCAAGTTTGTACCCTTAAACAGCATATCCCCAGTTCCCCAACCACTGTGATGAATTCTTTTTAAAATAACATTCCTACAAAGCTCTACACTTCACCCTTTCAATTTAGATTAAAATAAGAGAAAGTAGTTCAGAGACCTGTAAAATCTGTGCTGGAGGGAACCTTTCCTTCTAGTGGTTGTTGCCAGTGTACAGCTCTCTAACTTATATTTGAACATTCCCATGGATAGGGGAATTATCTCTGGAGGCAGCCCCTCCTTTTTTGGAGATCACCACTGTTAAAAGTTCTTTCTATAAGAGTTGAAAACTGAATCTTCCACCTATTGTTCAGATTTGTTCCTCAATATTGTGTTGGCTATTCTGGGTCTTTTGCCTTTCCATATAAATTTTAGAATCAGTTGGGTTGTATTCATGATATAACCCTGCTGGGATTTTAATTGAGATTGCATTGAATCTGTAGGTCAAGTTGGGAAAAACTAACAGCTTGGCAATATTTAGGCTTCCTATCCATGTACATGAACTATTTCTCCATTTATTAGTTCTTTTATTTTTTTAAGGGTATTACACTTGAAATTTATTAGTTTTAGGTTAGGACCTCAACTGCCTAATGTCTACTTTTTTTTTATTTCACATCTGTTTTTTTCAGGTCATAAATAAGGTTCATCTTAAGGCAAATCATGTTGTAAAGAGAGATGTTGATGAACATTTAAGAATCAAGACTGTTTATGATAAAAGTATTGAAGAGTAAGTACCTCATTATTTTGTTATCTTTTTTTAATTAGGAATCAAACTGTTAAAGATATTTTTATATGTTACCTGAAATTCCATAGATGGAACTAGGTGCCAGTGCACCTTCAGGAAGGAATTGAGCTAAAAAATTTTTTTTAGTATGAAAAGATGATGGCAATAGGATATAATTAAAATCTATACATCATGAATAATTTGAACAGAACAAATGTGGATCTTCTTGGACGTGGTCAGTAATAGACCTGGAAGGCACCGCTTAATAAGTATTTGAAAGAAAAATAAGAGGACATGCTAATATATACGATAATGAAAACATTTATAAAATTATTAACCAGAGAAGTGACATAGTCAAATTTTTTAGTAAGTGTAAGAGGGGTCCAAAAAACATAAATTATGACTCTATAGTAGTTTATGAAGAGCCATTAAGAGTAATTGATGTCTTTTCCTATCCTTAACTTCCCAAATAAATTGGTAACATACGATCATGCCTAGTGTTCTGCTTTGACACAGAGTAAACTCTCAAATGTTCATTGAGGTTAAATTGAGATTTTTGGAGATTGATATTGCATGCTTCCACAAAACCTTTCCTGGGGCTCCTGCCAGTGTATTCTGAACAAATGAGACAGTGCTCTGTTCCAGCATGGCAATTTTTATGTTTTATGTGGTCATTTTCAGGTTGCTCCCTGAGAAAAGATACCTTGTAAAGGTATGTAATAAACATTTATGGCTTGAATCGAAAATTTAAAATGGGTTTATTATTTTGTGTGTAAATTCTACTTCAGCAAAGAAAAATATATACATAACTCTTTTGTGAATTACTAAATAAAAGGTGTCGGTAGTGAATTGATAAATGTATTTATTATTTTCACCAAAGGTGTTCTTGTGATGCACTCACCAAAACTTTGTCTATATTTGATATTAAATTAGTCTTCTCATTTTATAATTTGATATTAAATCAGTCTTTTCATCATCTTATTCTCATGTTTTGGGAGAACAAAACATGCTGAGGATAGGGTAAAAGTGAATTTTGCAATACTTGGAGAATACCATTCTCATGGTGGAAATTCTTATTCTACTGAAGCTTAGTTGACTTGATAATATGATATGCCAAAATTATTTATAGAAGTGCTAACCTCATCATTTTTTAAAAACTGTTATGAAGTCACACAAACATTAAGCCAGTTCATCATGGGCCACAGAAATAAGTGAGGCTAAAGTAAATCTTCTAACCATAAGTTTCTTTAACATAAACTACCTTAATGTTGGAATTAGCTAAATCAGTCTCAGATTTGAAATAATTTAGATTAATCGTTGAAATTCATGTTTTCTAACAGAAGTGGAGATTGGGAATGGAGTTTCCATCTAGTGTTCTTTCCCATAAGTCAGCTAGAAAATGAGGGCATTTCTTTGCTTCTAGACTTACTCTCTCCCCTACTCCTTGCCACACAATCTGTGACTAACTAGTACTATGTTCTAGAATTATAAGGCTTTTCCCTTTTTTCTCCTCAGTCATTAATAGGCTGTGCTTACTCGTTTTAAATATATTGACTATAATTTTGACTGGTTTTTTTTTTCATCTTTTATTTAGAACAAACTTTTTCCACAAGCTATTTCTTATTTAGAGAAGACTTTTCAGGTTCGTAGACCTGCCGGCACTATCTTACTTAGCAGGTATGTTGCCTTAAACATAGATCATTTTCTTGACTCATTTAGTATTCTGCCCTCTCCATTCTATCAGTACGGCAAATTAGGAAATTTACTAGCATATTTTATTATGCTTTTTCTTAGAGACCAAAGTGCAAGGTATTTAAAAGAATGTAAAAGCACCTTCCAGGTAATCACTCCCTGATTTTCCATTCGAGATGATCTACTGGATTTTTTCCTAGAGTATAGTTGTTCCCTGTTTCCTACCTCCCCTTCTTCCCTCCTTTGCTTGTCTATAATGTTGGCTTTATGAAATATTTGGGTATTTGAAAACCCAGGACAGGAGGATTTCCCATGGAACGAAAATTCTTTCTTAGTCCAATTTTCTAACTAAAACAGTAATTACTAGTGAACTTGTTTAGCAGCTACTAGTTTTTACAATGTCTGTGACTGTTGTAAACTAGTCTTTCTGTCTTTTTTTTTTTTTTTTTTGGAAATTAAACTTGGATATGCAAATGAACTAAAGACAATGTGCAACAAACCAATACCTGCGGAAAGAAAATGATCCCCATAGATACTGTACTGGGGAATGTGCAGAGCGTACAAAATGTGGCCCAATTATAGTGCCTGAAGAGCACCTCCAGGTAATTCAGCTTGCTCTTAGCAATGTTTTTATTCTTTAGGATAAACTAATGGGAGATTCTGAATCTGTGTCACCAAGAAGTTTTTATAAATTTACATTCAAAAGCTTCATTCTTCTACCAAAAGTAATCAGTTAGGTATGCTGATTTTATTCTTCATTAGTTTTTAAATGAATTTAATATTTTTTTCTTTTGTTTTAATTTTGTTTTTGTTTTGTTTTTTTTTAATTGAACTTTTTATTTTGAGATAATTGTAAAAATAATAGAGATGTTGTGTGCACTCTTTCTTTTTTCAATTTGTCTCTGGGGCTGCTGAATCATTTCAACTTAGAACTTTATCTTTATTCTCTAAAACATCTTTTAGCAGATATATACCTCGGTTTTTTTGAAGGGCAACTTGACCTTGTCTCTTAAAATAAAATCTGTGCTTCATCCAAACCTAGAAATGTATTCCATAAAAATTATAATAACTGTGTAATATATGCTCAAGGATATTCTTTGCAAAACTATAAATATGCCTGTATTAGTATTACTTAAATTATGGTATAACCATATAATGGAATACTATGCAGCTGTTAAAGAATGAAGTAGATCTTTACATATTGACTTGGAAAGATATTTAAGCTCTTAATTGATAAAAAAAAAAGTTGTAAGTCAGTATGAGTAGTTAGCCTATTATATTTAAAAATTATAGTCAATTCAGCTTTCAATAAAGCTGAAATTAAAACAATTTTTTAAAAGTATATGAACATATACAATAAAAGATTATGGAACATTCTGGAGGTATACACATACTAAAAGATCTGGACAAATGTTAATGGTTCCTTGGGCTTTTCTTTGATGAATTATGTATTTTTATAATGTTCTGATTTTTCATAGTAGGCATATATCAGAAAAAAGATAAAAATTTTAAATGTGGATGGATACCAGAATCCAATTTATTAAACATGTACCTTTGAAAACATGATTATGTTATAGTTATTTTTCTCTTTGAACTGTGTTCTCTCATTACTTACAGAAAAGGAATACATTACTGAACGTTGACTTTATAATCAAATTAAGCATTTTTTAGATGAAGTTTACTTTGTAATTTTTTTAATGTATTTGAAACTTAGTAAAGGCTTTTAGAGCTCTGTATTGGCCCTAATACAACTAACTTACTCAGCTTTCATTTCTGTTCTCAAATTTCTTTAGTTACATATTCATTTATTTTTCCAAGACATTAAAGACATTTCCTAGACATTTTAAAACATATATATTTTGCTTTTTACTAAGGTATTTTTTGTTTGTTTTTAATTCTCTTGGTTTTTCCAAGTCCTGCTCCCTACTTCTTGGGAGTCTTGATATTTTTAAAAAAATAAGTTAGTGAACATAGGATAGAATACTTAAAATCACAACTTTTAGTAACACCAACTACTGGTAGGTTAAAGTAATTGAATTTAAAAATTATAAATACATGTGTCAGAGAAGCGAGGATAAAAAATGTAATAAAATGGGAATTTCTGATTTTTCTTTGTAAGCATCACTAAAAAAATTCACAGTTTACCGATTTTTTAAATTTATAATTTGGAGATTATGATTGTTTAGGAACTTTTTGATAGTTCTCTAAAAAACACATTATGAAGGCAAAGTAAGGATTACCTAGGAAACTAGAAATGGGTAATATTACAAAATGACTAACTTTTTACCTTATATACCTTTGTATCATCTGAATTTTAAATAAGATACATGAATTAATTTATAATAGAAAATATATAGTAAATTAAAATTTTTATTAATTTTGAAATAACTTGTAGAAAATTATTTTTAAAAAGTATAAAGAAGTTCCTTATAACTTTCTCCTAGTTTCAGAGTTTAAAGCCTTTTATATTTCTTTTTTGACATCCTTGTTGGCTGCCCTTTATAAATAGCATATGTTTGTTTTAATTAAGTTTGTACTTCCATTCTCCTCCAGATTTCCTAAGCCTTCAAAATATAATATTTCAAGGGGATGTATTGTTTATTTCAAAAGCAAACAAAAATTCTTACACTCCTGTTCCTATTTGGTTTACAAATCAGTAAATTATCAAGGTGGAAACAAAAGAAATACCTCTTTGTGACTGATCATCTACTTAGTCATCCAAGTCCTTGAGTTTGATTGTGTTGCCAGTTGTTCTTCTGAAAATAGAATGCCTTGAGTATTGTTCTCTAAATCCCCAAATGCTCGCTACTAAATTATTCATTTTCTATTTAACACTGAAACACAGAGAAGATAATACAAAAGAGCCGATGCAATGTATGGAACCAGTATTGTACAAAATATGAATTGAGCACCTCCCTCCTGTTAAAAAAATGAATTATAATACAAAAAAAGGATAGATTTATGATCATTTTACATAAATCAAAATTTTAGTAAAATTCAAAATTAGAGACAGGAAATAAGTAGAGGGAGGTGTGGATTCTTGTAAAAGTTGAGAGATAATAACTAAAAAATTATATGTATTAAGAGTCTGGATTCACTATAAATTAAAAGTCCCCACAGCTAACCATGTCTCTGGTCTGATTTTCTGTTGCCCACCATGGGTGCAGCAATGCAGGGTCTGCCGTGGGGGTAAGTGGCCCTGTGGAGCAGTGGGTGTGCCAGACCAGGAGGGAGTCCAGGATGCCGACTTCGTTCTTTATGTTGGTGCCTTGGCCACAGAGAGGTGTAGCCATGAAAACATAATCTCTTATGCAGCCTATTGTCAGCAGGAAGCAAAAATGGACAGGTAAACTTTCCCGAGACTTATTTCCCTACCTATAATATGGGAACTCTTAAAACAAACTGTATTATAAGTGTTTAGAGTACAGGAAGTTTGCATTTACCTGATTGCCTCCAGTAGTGAAAATGGCACACTGCCTGAATGGGGGAGATAGGAAGTTGGTAAAGTCAGATTATGGACTGTTACCCATATGGTAATATCAATGCCAACTCCAAAGAAAAAGTCTACTGTCAAGAGAATTTTTCAAGGGAGTGAATACCTCCCTGAGTAAACTAACTAAACTTTAAATTTAGCACTTCTGTACTAAGCTGTAAGTAAGATGTTAAAAACCGTTCATTTAATTGTGATATCATTTGATATGTCCGTCACTTAGCTAAATTATCACTTAAAAATTTAAAGTCCTTTTTTTATTTACAAAATGATTTTTTTATTTCAAAAACATTTTTCCAGTGAAGTAGCCTTAAAGTGAAAGGTTATTATATATGTAGAAGATAACCTGTTATACTCCAGACAAATCAATAAAGAGTAGAGTAGATTGTATGTAACATTCTCAAAACTAGAAGAGTTAATGTGACCAATTCGTATGTGCGTAAGAACCATTGCTGAGGTCCTGAACATTCATTTCTCGTTCAAAAGACTTGCTGACTTTAAAGAGCTGTTTTGTCTATGGCCATGCCACCCTGAACATTCCCGGTTTTATCTGATCTCAGAAGCTAAGCAGGGTTGGGCCTGGTTAGTTCTTGAATGGGAGACCACCCAGGACTACCAGGTACTGTAAGCTAAAAAAATAAAATAATAAAAAAATAAAAAGCTGTTTCACTTTTACTGATATTTAATTCATTTAAGGGGAAAAAATTGTTTGTTGAACCAAGTAGTCATACAAAAGAAATACCAGTATGTGCTTCAGAATTATGTCAATATTGAAGGTGGTGAAGAAGTTAAAAAACAGTACCATGGATTATGAAAAGCAGCCTGTTATTATGATATGATATAATTATTGATATATGAAATTGACTGAAAAATCTTTAGCTTCTGAATATTGAAAAAGCTTAGAGTCAGATATTGAGTGTATAACTAAATGTGCTATATGTGTTGTAGATATGTATCTAATATTTTTTAATATAAGGAAGATATATATTTAATAGAGTATTACTTTTTTCCTGAGAAGCAGTTATTAAATTTGTGATAGTTTAAAGTTAAGGGTGTCTTGAAATCAAGGAAATGCTAAATGAATGATAAATTACTTGATAAAATTAGATACTTTCTTCGAGTAGATGACTTTGAGAAATATACCTTCCTAATAGTAGTATTGCAAAATCATGGTTATCTTAATTTAAACTAAACCATATAGATCATACATACATGTACACACCTAATTTCATTTTGAATATACTATTTTTGAATGTCAAAAGAATG
Organism: Cynopterus sphinx; assembly: GCA_030015415.1. Taxonomy (NCBI): domain Eukaryota; kingdom Metazoa; phylum Chordata; class Mammalia; order Chiroptera; family Pteropodidae; genus Cynopterus; species Cynopterus sphinx. Next base: position 51,035,347 of record CM057380.1, read on the forward strand.
TTGTAAAGCTGTATATAATATGATTCCATAATTTTTAAAAATATCTATATACTTGAATGCGCTGAGGAAAAAGAAATAATTATTATTACTGGTCCTCCCAGTTTACCCAGGACTACCCTTGTTTGAGCACTGAAAGTCTCATATCCTGGGAAACCCCTCAGTCTTGGACAAACTATAAGGAGTGGTCACCGTAAAAATAAAGCGACCCAAATTGTTGGTAGTGGAATTAAGTGGGGATGCATTGTAAAACAAGAAATTTTCATACATTTCTCTTTTTGGATATACACCTTTACAATGAGCTTTTGTTACTTTTTTTTTTTTTTAGTATAAAAGATATGTTAAAGTGAACATCTTATTAGGAGCAGAATGGCTTCCCTGGGGAAGTGGGGAAAGGCATATAAAATCCCATGTTGAGGTGGGTCTCAATTCAGCATCTATCTGATCATGTTGAAAGTACCTAAGTATCTAATTAATTGTCTTTTGTTAAGAGAATCCAGCATAGTTGTCACAGAGGTGAAAACTCCATAGAGTAGAGGTGCATTTCAGTTTCATTGTATTGCTATTATGTTTGTTTAAAGCACTTTAACATTTGGTTCACATTTGATATGAATGAGTAGCTAAAAAAACTAAATGTTTTTTGGATCAGTGAATATGAAGTTTCTCATATATATCTTATACTTGTCTAAAGATTTTTTTTTCCCCTGAAGAGAATGTTGATGTCAGAAAAAAGAGCAGTACCTTCAGTTTCTAATTTTTTGAAGGAAGTGAAATTTCCTTCAAAACTGCCATATTGCATTAATTCATTCCATGAATATTTGAGTGTCTAATGTTGCCAGCATACTAGATGAACAAAATAGATATGTGTACCTGCCTCACGGAACTTATAAATTACACAGAGAGAAAAAATTAGTTAATTATATTTATAAATGAATAGGTGCTTTGAAAATGTGATAAATACTTTATTAAAAAAAAAAAAATCCCCAAAATAGAGTGCTGTAACATAAAAGAGAACCAAAGGGGGAAACATAATTTATATCAATTGGGCAAAGAAGGCCTCTTTGAAAAAGTGAAATTTTAGCTGTAACCTGAACATTGTTAGGCTTCAGCCAAATAAAGATGTAGAGAAATAGCTTGTGTTAGGAAGAAGTCTTTGTGTACCCCTTACTGTTAGAAGCTGCTTCAGTGGACACTATGTTTGAGGATGAGCGCTTTGGGAAATGCATTAGACAGTCAGAGCTCTTTTAATCTCAGTTCTGTAGGAAGTCCCTGATGGGTTTTAAGTCTGACATGACATCCATTTTAGCCTTTAGAGGTCACTGGCAAAGTTTTGGTAAGTGAATTCACACTTTTTCTAAGTGTAAGTCTGTTTTCAAGTATCAAGAAAGTATTCTATAAGTTTTTATTTAAGGCAAATGTTACTTTGTAGATAGGTGATCACAATTTAGTCTCTGATGTTGCTGTGGTAAAGTGTTAAAATAGTGGTGGGAGAAAGGACCTGGGGGTTCCTTACCATTGTTTGCCATAGCTTTTGAAAGACAAATAGGTGCATGGTAGAACTGACTGAATTACTCTGGGTCGCAGAGTACAATATTGCTACATGCAGTAATATGTATGAATATCACAGATATAATGTTGAACGAAAGAAGTCAAACAGTCCATTTTGCATGGAATTTAAAAACAGGCAACAATAAAAGACAGCTTAGTGGTTTTTTTGAGGGGCCACTGTTAAATGCCATAAAGCTGAGTATAGATTGGGAAGAGATTCAAGGAAACCTTTCCAGTGGTGCTGACATTGTCCTATATTTTATTAGAGTCAGCTCAGATTCTGGGTGCAGAAGGAGATGGAAAATTCTGTAGATTCTAGAAGGTACATAATATAAAAGAAGATAGTGGGATGATAAAGATCTTTATGTGAATAGGGCAGTGTTGAGACAGGAGAAGGGGAATAGCAAGATGGAGATAAGAAGGTTCAACAACTTTCAGCAACCTGAATGATTTGCTTATTGTCCTGTCATAATTTGGATTCCCTCTCTACTTGTCTGTCCCTGTGCTTAGAAATATAGTGAAATGCTGAAGTCAGATATGGATTTTGCAGGTAAAATAGCATTAGAATTTGAGCTTTTCAGTTTGTTCCTTTTTTTTGATATATATTGACATTTTAAAAATTCATGCTGAAGTATAATTAAATGACATTTAATATTTAGCAAAGATTTTTCAGACCTTGGGCAGTTTTTAATAGAAAGGTATAGGTTAGTAAATATAATACATATTGTATTGGAATATAATAAAAAATTCACTGTCTATTTTAACAGGCCAGTAGCAGGATATGCTAACCTGTGTCCAAATATGATCTCTACCCAGCCTCAGGAGTTTATTGGGATGCTATCCACAGTGAAACATGAGATTATTCATGCCCTGGTAAATTTTACTGTTAACTTTTCTTCATGTCTCAATTTCTGTTTATTGTATTCTCATTTTGCTGAATACATTAAATTTTAAGATTACATAAATTATTAGATTCATATTCTATAAAACCTAGTTGGTTAGGCCTCTGCCATTAGAAAATTTATAATGATTAGCATAGTGACTAAGATTGAGTTATTCTACCAAGATTTACTTTAAAAAGTAAATCCATTAGGCAATTAAGATTTTTGAGAAAATAATTGTTTCTTCAGAAAAAGACTTAGTAATTTAGAAAAATTCCCTTTTCTCTAAAATGACAACTGATATACTAATTATAGATTTTATCACCTACAGAGATCTCATTTCTAAAAATCTAATGGGTGTGTTTAGGCTTTCTAAGTTTATATATATTAACTGATTCAGAACTTCTTCCATTTCCCTAATTAATCCAAAATAGTGAGCTTTTACTATATGTCTAGGGAATTAAAGTTGCCTAAGAGCCTAGGAAATGTTCTGTTGTTGCTATTTGTGTGTTTAGAAAGTAGATGGCAGTAAAATTAAGAGAGACTAGATCACACAGATCTAGGAGTGATTCTTCTTAACTCTACCACTAAAAGTCTTTGGGATCTTGTGCAAATTATTTAGCTTTTGTAAGCCTCAGTTTCATCTGTAAAATGAAGATAGTACATACTACATTGGATTTTTTTTCTTGAAGATTAAATAAGACAAAATATACAAAAAGCTTAGTGCCATGCTGTACATAGTAAAATATAATAAAATTAGTGGGTATGATTTATTTTATGTAGTGAGCCTTAATGTATAAGCTTGAAATGCACGCCTTGGTCTTTAAATCAAAGAATACGTTGAATAATTTGGTGAAGCTGTAGGGTAATCAGATAGTACATATATCTTTCAAGTAAGGATATTCATAAATGAATCATCTATTTTTCTTTTATTAAGTAAGCTGAACCTGCTAAATTTGGTGAAAGGCAGTCATCACTCTAATTCACATTTTAAGCGTTAAGCTCTAAAATCTATGGATACTTGATAAGAGAACCAGAGAAAAATGACAGGTTTTAAGTCTGCTTCATAGTGAACATGAATGCAGAGGTTCCAAACATGAGATAAATTATGAATAGACAATTCATAGAATAAAAAAATCCAGTTGATCAAGAAATGTATGAGAAGGTATTCACACTTTAGCAATCAGTAAATCTCAAAGCAGGACACCATTGAACATAACAGCATGTGTGAGAGTTATGTACATCGACTTCAAGGTAGTGGTTACCTCTGGGAACAGAAGAAGGAGAAAGGGTTTAGGTATTGAAGTCAGCAGGGTTTATTCTGTAGTGTTTTATTTCTTTTTTAAAAATCTGTAGAAAATATGGCAAAACTAACATCTTAAGTCCTCTTGAAGAGGATACATAAGTTTCTATTAGAATTTTAGAAGTTTTTTGTAAATTTGAGTTATTTTAAAAATTGTTAAATATAGCTATTAACTATAGTCATCCATGGTACTTTGAATATTAGATAATCCTGAGATAATTCTTAGAAATATCTAGTTATTCAGGTTGAAAAAATGTGCATTAAGAATATTATAAAGGATGAGGCAAACCATACTATTTTAAGCTTTATATAATTTCAGCCATTTGTATATTAAAAACTGTTTAGATTTTCTTAGTTGACTCCACTAAGTGTCCTTTGTATCTTCAGAGATTAAAAAAGAAGAAGAAATATAGGAATAAAAGAATAATTGGGATTTCATTAATCATTTTGGCAAGCCTTGAATGATACAGAGACCACAGTTATATAAGCAAAGACATTTGCCAATGAAATTGATTAAATGGTCAGTTGTGATTGTTAGATATTTGAATATAAGCTATAACATTCTCAATGTGTAAAACATATATTAAAAAGTAGTTATAAAAGTGCTTTTTTTTTAGTTTTTAGATTAGGAAAGAAAGCAAGGAAAGAAATCTAGTGAAATATGATCTATCAAATGTCACCATTTTTTTGCCCATTTTCTCATCTTATTTTAGAGAGGAGGGATAGAGAATAGAAACTTGAATACCTTTATGTGAGGTGTATATTATCTCATTAAAATTGAAGACTTCTTAAAATGTGATTATAAACCTACAAATATGCATTGTAAAATTATTTTAGGAACATGGGCGATTTTATACGTTACCTTACTAGCAAAAGAACCATATCTAATGTTTTGATACATATGCTTTCAGTCCTTTTTTATTACATGTACAAACACACATTTACACTCTTTTTTTTTTTTTAATGTAGACATTAAAAATTTAAGTTATTCTGTAATAAATAAACAGACATATATTAAATGTGGACTTTGGGATCAAAGACTTTGAATTTTTATGAGTGCTCTTAGGCTCACACTTGATTACTCAGCTCCCTTACTCCAAATTGTATTGTTAATTGTTCTCAAGAGTAGCATTCCCTGGATACAGTTATAGAGTTTAGTAAGTTTATGTGAAGATCAACTGCAATAGATACATTCTTAAACAAATAAATGCATTGTCCATACTACTGCTAAAGAGTATCTTTACCATTACTTTTGGTTTCCTCACTTAAAATAACCTCAAGTAATTGTAATTTACAATTCATAAATATGGAACACTTTATTGTTGTCCAATTCTAATATGAGAAGTTTCTGTGGCAGTACTGTTGTGGTACTTTTATGTGGTTATATCAGTGTTCTCTTTTGATATCAGCATGTTATGTCTATAATCAGAATTGATATTTTTCACTTTAAGACATTTTAAACTTTCTTGTAGGGTTTTTCTGCTGGGCTGTTTGCATTCTACCATGATAAAGATGGAAATCCTCTAACTTCAAGATTTGCAGATGGTCTCCCACCTTTTAATTATAGGTATTTGTTATTTATGTTTTTGTTTTCTTTTAGGAAGGTGCTAATACAAGAATCTGAGAATCATTGCATGTTAGGTGCTATAAATAACAGCTTTATGGCTCGCCTAAGAAAATTATAGCTATAAAAACAAGGTAGGATATAAGAGGTCATTTAGTTTCACTTTTCATTTTACAGATGAAGCAGTTGAGCAAAAAGTTTAAGTGACAGTCCAAAGAGCTGGAACTCTCCTTGCTAGGCTGGGCTTTTTCTACCATATTGTAGCTTGAATCACTTTACAATATAGTCAGGCAATGGGAAAATGAGGGTCAGTTATATTTTGGTTTATTAATAATTATTGCCTCTGTACATGGAAATATTTACATGTAAATAGGTATTTAGCACTGAATATTAGCTGTGCTCTAGAGATTCAGAGCCTGAAGTAATATCAAGAAACACTGAAAAAAATTATCAAGAATTTTATATGGAATATTAGCCATAGAACTGTAACCATTTGCATGCTTTCATATAAAAGTACGTCTTTAAACTAGGAGCACATGTTCACAAAAGATGTATATAAGAATGTTCATGGCAGTTTTATTATTAATATGCTCAAAATGGAAACTACCCAAAGGTTCATTAATAGTAGAATGGAGAAATTGTGATATATTTCTATAATTGAAAACTCAAAAGCACTAAAAAAGAGTACACTATTGCTGCATGCAATAACATGTATGAATATCACAGATATAATGTTGAACAAAAGAAGTCAAATAGTCCATTTTGTATGGAATTCAAAAACAGGCAACAATAAAAGACAGCTTAGTGGTTTTTTTGAGGGTCTGCTGTTAAATGCTTTAGTGTAGATTGGAAAGAGGTGCAAGGAAACCTTTCCTAACTGTCCTCACCTTGCCCCCACCCTCCCACCACCACTCTGGCCTAGGATGTCCATTCTGTAACTGTTATTCTAAACTGCAGTCATTTCATGCTAGTTTTGCTCAGACCTATGCCATAAAAAATACACAGAAGAAAAAGACAGAAGAGACTCCTGAGCCAAAATCCCTCAAACAGGGGTGGTTGAAACCACAACATGTCTGATCATCATTCTGTGAGGTCTCACCCAAATCAGGAGCTGATGTTTCCTGACTGTTCCATATTTTATTAGAGTAGCAGTATATGCGTATAGAATAAAAAGCTAATTAATCTTTATATTTAAAATTTACTTTATGTATATTTTACTTCAGTTGCAAATATCTATTAAAATGGCTAGAATTAAATATTAAAGCAGATAATAGTTTATTTGTTATAATATTTTTTAGAGTACATGTGAAATGAATTTCTAATATAGAAATAGATGTTTTCTTTCATGGACTGTGTTTGTTTTTTTGGTGGTGTGGGAGAAGTCTGGTCTTATCTGAGAGTTGTGGTCTTAGGGGAACATAAATATTGAGAGAGGCATCAACTACATAGTGATGTAGGTGATGATAGAGATACCCACACACAGGAACCATTGTTAAACTGATTATTTATAGTGATTTTTATATTGAGGCTATTCCTCAAAAGCAGGAATTTTACGGTATAAATGGAGATAATAGAGTAATGAGAATTCAGTTGTTAGACATGTAAAGAGTTAGATTTGTCCCTATTCTATTTGGAATAATTGTTAATCTTGAAGTATGGATGGTGAAGAGGATATTGGCGTTATTAGTAAGGTACAAGCTATTTATTTTCTTGCTAGCTTTGTTCACTACTTATGTTTAAACATTGCCATGCCATGGAAAAGGATAAAAGGAACTAAGAATAAATTCTTTTTGCCATGGGTAGATGAACAGAAAGTGATACAACAAATAGAACAAAATGTTAATTGTAGAATTAAGGTAGTGGATGTTGGGTAAACAGGCATTCACCATATGATTCTTTTAGCATTTTGTATCATAAACTTTTCATAAATTTATATTCTATTTTTGTATTCTATTTTATTGGTGAGAATGACAGATTCATAAGGTCAATGGTAAAAATAAGCTAGGAAAAAGCCGGAAAAAAATATTTAAGTTATGGGTAAAAATCAAAATTAACGTTCATCATAATTTTCTGTAATAAACAAACAAATTGCTTTTGCAGTAGTGCTTGTATTTGGGCAAAATAGATTCCTTAAAGTGGCATTGTTATTTTAAAATCTATGTTCACTATGAATTTTAATAAAAACTGCTTTTTTTTTTTTTTTTAAGTTGTGGCAGGCCCCACTCCCATCAGGGATATGTGAGTGCTTTTGTTATCACCTTACCAGTCCTGGATATTATACCATCTTAGATCTTTTTTTAGGCCAATCTGATTGGTAAAAGTTGGTGTCTTCTTGTATTTCCAGGACTGCTAGTAAGATTTTAGCTGTTTACATTTTCTCTTTATACACTGCCTATTTTCTTAGTCCAGTCTTGGTTGCTTTTTCTTTTCTAATCACTTTCTAAGAGTTTTTTTTTATAAATTAGGGATATTAATTCTTCTTGATGTTTGTTGTAACTACTTTTTCCCATGTAACTGTCTCTTTATCTCATCATATTTTTGCCATACAGTTTTTAAATTTTATATTATTAATCTATTTTTTTAGTGCTTAGGAAAGTTTCTGTCCTCCAAAGATTATACAAATATTATCCTAAATTTTCTATAATACATTATTATTTGAATTTTTTACATAAATAGCTTTACTCCATTTGAAATCTGTTTTTGATTAGTATATTTTTGTTTTTTTATAAGGTACATAAATTTTTATAATTGTTGTAGCTTCTTGGTGGATTGACCTTTTTGTTATTATAAAATTTCCCTGTAGTAGCAATTTTTCTCCTAAAGTCTGTTTTGTCTGATAATAAGGTAGCTGTTACACATTCTTTTGAGTATTGTTTAAATGATATATATTTTTAATCCTTTTTATGTTCAACTTGTATGGGCTCTAAGTCTGAGCTGTGTCTCTTGTAGGCATTCAATTTGATCATACTTTTTTTTTTTCCTGCCTCTTCCAGTCAATTTCATACTGCCCCTGGTGGCTGCCAGGTTGTTAGTTCTCACCATAACTGTGGGTTTTGTGTTTTCAAGGCTGCCACAGGGCTGAGGAGAAGACATGGGGAAACACCACAATGCTTACTGTTCTTACTGAGGTTCATCCATTTTTCTTAAATGCTTCCGGGATTGCTGCAAATCTTTGGTTAATTTCCAGAGTTCCAAAAAAGTTGATTTGGCCAATTTGGGTACTTTTTTTTCATTGCTTTCGTGAAGCAGAGAATTTTCAGAGGTCCCTACTCTGCCATTTTGCTGACTTCTGTCTGGAATTTATTTCTGTATATGGGATGAAATAGGGATTTGACTTTTTTCCTTCCTAGGTGGTCAGCTTGTTTCACAACACATTTAAGTATATTATACTTCCCCACTAAAGTGACATCTTTGGACTTGCTTTTGTTTTATCCAATAAATTTGTTAAAAGGAAGTAATTTATTATCATTTTAGCCAAATATTAGCTATGTAGACTTGAGCAAGTTACTTTAACTCTCTAAGCTTTTGTCTCTCTATCTGCAAAATAGTGATAATAACTTTATAAGGTTGTTGAAAAGATTAAATTAGAAAATATCAATACTTTGCATGGACTAGGTACATAGTAAGCTCAAAATATTTTAACTTAATTAATATTCATAAGCACTTTTTACATTTAATGTGATTAATTTGCAAAAGTGACTCTTCTTTAATTACAGTCTTGGATTATATCAATGGAGTGATAAAGTAGTTCGAAAAGTAGAAAGATTATGGGATGTTCGAGATAATAAAATAGTTTCTCACACTGTGTATCTCCTAGTAACACCTCGTGTTGTTGTAAGTATTACTGAATTTTATTGTCTCATGAGCCATCTGCTCTTTTCCTTCATTATGGTCCTTTCTTTACTAATCATTGTTTAATAATTTATTAAACTTTAGAGCTAATAGTAGAAAAAATAATAGAAAGTACAATAAAGCTATAGGCCCAGAGAAATCTGAGGAAATGGAAATTTGGCAATGACTTTCCTGGTTTCCATTCTACTTACTGTATTAAGCCAGTGCTCTTCTGTTTTGATACCTCTTAGGATTATTGGTACTATTTGCATAACTGCTGGTTACTTCATTTGGTGTCTGTATTAGTCAGAATTCTCCAGAGAAACAGAACCAACAGGATCTGTTGAGAGAGGGAGAAAGGGAGGGAGAGGGTTGATATAAAATGAACTATCACAGAGTTCCTTTCACACTCTTATGTAATGATAGAAACCTATTCTCCCTTTTTCTTTCCTTGACTAAATACAGCTCTCTTTTTGCCTTCTGAAATTTTGCACTGATCTTGATATATTTCCCATATCTGGAAATCTCTAATTGAAGACAGATAGAACCAAATGAGCAAAATTGTATTTTAATAAACACTTTATTTTTCCTACAAATATTGTATCCATAAGAGCAGTTTATACCTATGTTAAAATCATTGTTGATAGAAGAGTTACAAAGGGCAATCATACTTATCTATAACTTTTTTGAAATATGTGCCTTAAAGTTGAAGTCTTCAAATAGAAAAAATTTGAAAAGATATAGTAATTTATTTGCAAAGAAGAGTTTGAGAGTATCAAAATATTTTATTTAATTATATTAAAAACACTATTTCTCTCTTCTCATCAAAGAAATTCCTTAATGTCTATTTTATTATATCTTGTGTAATAGTTTGCCATTATTTTATTGCACTTTTACAAGATTTATATTTTTTTCTGATTCTTAGGATGAAGCACGAAAACATTTTAACTGTCCAGTTCTGGAGGGAATGGAACTTGAAAATCAAGGTGGTATGGGCACTGAGCTCAACCATTGGGAAAAACGGTTATTAGAGGTCAGTTTATTTTAAAATTCTACTAGACAATTTTTTTCTTTAATAAAAGTAATTCTTATTTATGGTAAAGTTATTTAAACAGCATAAAAGCTTTTAAAGTAAAACATTTTTAAGTCATTTGTCCCCTTTAGATTTTCAAATCCACTTTCCTGGTGTAATCACTATTTAAGTTTTTATATATCCTATCAGAAGTTACATATATATGTAGAAATGCACACAGTAACACACATTTAAAAAAAAAATAGGTTCTTCCATTTATGCAACTTTCTCTCCTTAATGATATATCTTAAATATTTTTCCAAGGTAGTACAAGTGCTTCTGCTGTAATGCAATGTATGCTTTCTTAAAAAACCTCTTTCTTCAAAATTGAACACTGAAAATAACAAAGCTTGTGGGAAAAACAAATATTAGAGCACTAACAAAAACAATAGTCATAATACAAGTACTAGGTTGATTTAAAAAGACATGATACTTCCAATAAATAAACTGTTTACTAGTATTTCTTTACATTTAACAACAACAACAAAAAGTAATGGTAGCTGGATGGGAGACTATAAATCTGAGTAATGGAGAAAAAGAGTACAATGTTCACAAATTAGAGAGAACCAAGCAACGAGCACTTGCAAGACAGCCACTGGCCATACTAAGCCAATGAAAGAGTGTGGGATAAGTGGACACGGAGCAGTGCACTGTGCACACAGTTTTTCTTTGCCGCTGTGTGTGCTTGTCTTAGTGAGTGCTGCATTTAGCCACTCTTGCTCCTTTGTATAAAACTGATGTCCAGGGAAAAATCATTATGAACCAACATGAGTCCTTATTACGCTGTCATTGTTTCCTTATTTACCAGTCTCATGTGACCTCATTCATATGGAAACACATGCTTTGGCAAAATAGACTATATATTGGATCTACTCATTTTTTAACAGCTACATAGTATTATATGAATGTTACCAACATTCCTGTGTTAATGAATAGCTGTGTTAAATATTTTATTTAAAAAATATTATAATGAGTATTGTGATGAGCAACGTATTTATATCTGCAGTGCCTTCTAGAAATGTTTTAGTGGTTTTTCTTAGGTTCACTTAAACAATCAAACTAACAAGACCCAAACTGGTCACACTGAAAAACATTCATTTAGGAGGATACAAAAAAGAAAGCACAGCATGCTCCATACAGCAGTTCAGGAGGTATAGTTTATGCCTCTCTCCTTAATCCTCCAGCTCAAATACAGGAGTACAAGACCATTACAAATGGGTGTAAGGACCAGCCTGGCTTAGGAGTATCATGTCCGAAATAAGAACCAATATCTTTTTAAATAGTTCCAGGAACTTGACTTCCAGATCCCTATAAGGGACATACCTATAAGAATCACTGCACGTAGAGAAGTCCCAGACTGTGGCTTACCAACAGATATTCGTGTTCATTTGTAGTAATCCCCAGTTCAGAGGCATATCAGGAGGTCTTTTTTCTCTATGTACTGTTGCTTGGTAACACATTTGACATTCCACCTTTATTAGGTTTCCAGGGGAGCAGAACTAGAAAGTTAGCTCAAGGTCAGATTTGTATACATAGAAAGAGAGAAAGGATAAATCCCTAGAAGTGGAATTTGTTGGTCAACAGGGGTATGTCTGTGTCTGTGTGTGTGAGTTATTTTTAGAGATCTGTTTGGCTCCTTTCATAGTTGTAGCTTACATATATCATGACCCAAGTTAGTAAAATTATGAAAAGAGATTAATGCTTGTGCTGACTGTTCTTATCTAGGTGATCACAAAGTAACAGTGATGGAAATGTGTGAAAGGTACACTTATTTCTCCCACGGGAATTTCAGTTTTTATATTTTCCTTAAGGAGTTATCTCAAGTGATTTCCTTGAGAAAACTATAGATTTGCAAGAAATGAAAACTTATTTTTCAGTAGAACTATTTTTTTAAAAGATGATGTTAAAGTACTCAAGATGACCATCTAGTATTCAACATAAAGATTCAAAGAATAATCAAAAATTGCCCAAAGATGAATATGCTTTCTTAAGAGGCAGTGAAGTCCCTACCATTATGTGACCTACTAGTAGGAATTTTATGATAGGAATTAAAACAATGGGTAGATAGTAGACCTTGATGATATTTTAGGTTCTTCATACAAATCTTTTGATCCTATGATTCTATGTTACTTACTTTGCATATTAATGTGTATTTCTATGATCACAAGGGTTATGAAAGCATTTCCATGTAATTCAGGTAAGTATTCCCCTATGCCCCACTATCTGGGCATCTTTCTCAACTACCCCCTTTACTTTGCCTAGATAGTGGAATATTTTTATAGTATTTCTGTTTTCATGTATTTATTTTCATTTTTATCACAGAGTTCTAAATGCTGGTTGTCTGCCATTTAAGAAAAATTGTACACAATATATACATTTCAGGCAGAAAGTAGATTTTGCTTTAAGCTCAGTCTTATCATTTTAAAGAAGGCTTATGGATTTCACTATTTTAAGTGAATATATTTCATCAGCTTCTCACACTTTAGGCATTTTAAATATACATCAAATTAATCCCATAAATTATTGGAAGTTGCAAGGAGTTCAGTTTTCTAATTAAAACCTTTTGGTGATTTTCAGAATGAAGCAATGACTGGTTCTCACACCCAGAACCGAGTCCTCTCTCGAATCACTCTGGCATTAATGGAGGACACTGGGTAAGACAACTCTGAGATTATTTATTATATGAATTGTTTATTAAAATTAAATGGATGTTAAGATTAATATTAAGGTTAAAATGAAATGAATATTAGCTTAAGAAAATACAGACATTTTACACTGAAGTAAAACATTCTTTGAATTTTGTACAGTTAGCTATTCATTGCCTGTAACAACTACATTCATTCATTCAATAAATATTTGAGGTCCTGAGGTGTAGTAATAAATAGAACAAAATTCCTGCTATTATGAGATTTATGTTCCAATAACTAGAGACTATGCTAATATGAAGGAAAGACTAAACAATTTTTAAAATCACAAATGAAATTGCTGATGTATAGATTCCTGGTTTTTAAAGCAGTAGAACTTTCTGGTAAAGGAATAGAATACTATTTTTAAATGACTCCAATGGATGTCTTTTTCTTTGTTGACTCCTGAGTCCTTTTGACAAGACTGGTTAGTTTTTGAGATCTTCCTTGCTTTCTGGTATAGCAGGATGTACCAGGATGATCAGCACATAGTCTATCTTAAATCTAGGCATCAGCCAGTCTTCCAAGGAGCACTGGTTCCTTTTAATTGTCTTTAGAAACTACAGCCTAAGCACTTTGTTCATTGTCACTAGGTTGCCATTGTTTGTCCTACTTTACAGCTGACTACGTTAGAAAATTCATATATTTGAAAGGGAAAAAGGAAAAAAAAAACTTTTAACTCTTACCCTTTTATTCCTGAATAAGCAATTGCCAGCAGAAATGTTCCTGCTGCTCTGCTTAACAACCTATTTATAGCCCTTTTTAAACAATGCCCGTTTTTTAAAGATACCAGTAGGTTATTAGAAACACTGTGGAGTGAGTCACTAATGAAATCAAGATAGTGGTGAATTTTAAAGCATTTTTTGCTTTTTCTCAGGCAACACAAAAGCAACATGGACCATACATTTCTAAATTTCTGGCAATATTTTATAATCATAGACATAGAAATTAATTTTTAAAAATCTGTATGACTTTAGCTTAATTGAATTGCTTCTCCCAGTAAAATACATTATGATCTATTTATCCAGAAACCTGAGAATCATCCTTGACAGCTTCTTCTCTCCACCTCTCACATCCAATCAAACATAAATCTGGCTTGATTTTTAGCTCCTCAGTATCCTTGGAATCTCTACTTTTTTGGTCACCACTCCTTTATCAAGGCTACCATTATCTTTTGCCTGGATTACTATAGTAGATTTTTAATTCTGTCTCCCTCCATTTTAAATGGTTCTTTCTACTGCCCAAAGGCCTTCACACATTCTACACAAGTGTCTTTTTGTAGTCATTTAAGCATAATATCTCCCACAATAAGTAATACATCATGACCAAAGTACTCACATATATGTGATTAAGTGATTAAGAGAAAATACATTATACATTTTCCCAAACCCATGGAATGTACAGCACCAAGAGTGAGACCTAACATAAACTATGGACTTTGGGTGATAATGTGTCAGTGTAGGTTCATCGATTGTAACAAATGCAGCACAGTCTTTTGAAGTATGTTGATAGAAGGGCAGAGTATGTATGTTGAGGGGCAAAGGGGTATGTGAAAACTATACTTTCCACTCAGTTTTGCTATGAATCTAAAATTGCTCTAAAAAATAAAATGAAAAAAGAATCAAAGTACTAATACATGCCACAACATGTATGAACCTTAAAAACATTATGCTAAGTGAAAGAAGCCAAACACAAAATACCGTATTCCATTTCTATGAAATGTTCAGAATAGGCAGCTCTAAAGAGACAGAAAGATTAGTGTTAGCCAGGGACTTGGAAGTGACTACTAATGGGTACATTGTTTTTTGGGGGGGATGATGAAAATATTCTAAAATTAGACAGTGGTAATTGTTGCATACCCTTGCGAATATACTAAAAACATTGTTATACACATTATAAGAGTATATTTTATTATGTGCGAATTATGTCTCAATTTTTTAAAAAAGGCACACAGACATTGAAGCCAGAACATTAGATTCAAAGCACAGCTGTGCCACTTACTAGCTGTATGTTTGCCTCAGTTCTTTGATCTATAAAATAACAATAAAAGTGATACTTATCTCACTGAGTTTTATGTCACTTCAGTGAGTAATATATATAAAGCACTTTGTACACTACTTGGCACATTGTGAGTGCCAATTAAGTATTAGCCATTATATATAAAACTGAACCAAAGTTTAATTCAGCAATGTTTATTTACCCTTACTACCTACAAAGCAATTCTTTTTTGGTATTCTATTGATTTTTAGAGAGAAAGAAAAAGAAATGTACATTTGTGGATACATGTCATTATACATACTGGACATAGTATTCGTCTTATGGTGCAATGGTTAGTCTTAAGCAGGGTCTGTATTGATGAAACATCACAAATTCAAGGCCAGAGAAGCAAAAAACTAGGGCCAACTGAATCATTAAATGCTAGCCAAGGAGTGATTCGGCTGTTTCTTCCTCAGTTTACTCCCTTCTCTTTTTCTCTCATATTTGTTCTGTTTCTTTGACCTTTATTCCCTTGTCTTATACTTTAACCACTTTCTACTCTGTGACTACTATCATCTTTGGAAACTATAATAGAAATGTTTGTTTTGTTTTTTTTCAAATATGAAAGTACCCTCACCATAAAGCTGAGGTTTTCTAGTGCCTGCTCCAGTGATCCTGTGCAGCAATCCCTGTGTAGAGAAGAGTTTCTTCGTAATGCTTATTTTTGGTGACGGTCACCAAAATCTTTTTTAAGGTCCTAGTTTGCTCATTGTTGAGATTTGTCATTGGTATGCTGGAATTGTTTTTTTAAATGACAGTAATAAAAAGTGCTTTGTTTGGATTATTTCTGCAGCTGGTATAAAGCTAATTATAGCATGGCTGAGAAGTTAGACTGGGGCCGAGGAATGGGCTGTGACTTTGTCAGGAAGAGCTGTAAATTCTGGATTGATCAGCAGAGAAAAAAGTAAGAATATATTTTCTCTAATGCCTTTGATAACACAATTTATTTCTGATTTTGTTCTTTATATAGAGCATATTTGCAATTTCAAAACACATAGAAAGCCATAAGTAGCTTTACAATAAGTAGTTTTAAATCATATCCTAAAAAATATCTACAGCATGGGAGCCAGAGCTGTAAAGCATTTCTGTTTAGATTGTAATTCATAAATACATGTATTGCAAAAATTTTTTGTATGCCATTATTCTTATTTCCTTCAGAAAATGCACTCAAATATAGATGCAACTGTTGATTCAGTATCAAGAATGAAGGTATTAGAAAGAATATCACATCTGGATGAATAGCATGTTCACCTAGCAGGCTCTTTTTAAAATACAATCTCCAGTTTGGGGGGATATATACACGCATACACATGTTTATGTTATATGTTATAAATGTTTTTTTAACCCTTTATTTTGAGATAATTGGAGATTCATATGCTATTTTAACAATATAATACATATACATATAAATACATATACATACTTTATCCAATTTTCTTGATTGATACCATGTTACAAAATTATAATACAACATCCCAACCAGGTATTGCCACTGATACATCCAGACACAGAACATCTGTATCACTACAATGATCCTTTTTGTTTCCCTTTTTTAGCTATACTCACTTCTCTCCCACTTCAGTTCCTCTTTACCTCCTGAAAACCAGTAGTTATCTTCGTTTCTGTAATTTTGTCCCTTCAAAAATTTTATATAAATGGATTCGTACTGTATATAATGAATATATATTGTATTTATTATAAGTGAAAAAAATTATAATAAATGAAAAAAAATCTTTTGATTTTTTTTTACCATTTGCTATAGGTTTATCAATTTTACTAGTCTTTTTAAAGAACTAGATTTTTGTTTCATTGATGTCTTGTTTTTCTGTTTTCAAATACATCGATTTCTGCTCTCATTTTTATTATAGCCTTTCTTTTGCTTGTTTTCAGTTTATTCTTTAGATTCTTAATTATTGATTTTAGATGTTATGTTTTTCTGATGTACATATTTAGTGGTATAAATTTCCTGCTCAGCATTTCTTTAGCTATGTCCCCAAAATTTCAATAGTTGTACTTTTATTTCCATTGATGTCTTAAGTCTGCTTGAGCTGTCATAACAAAATACAGACTGGGTGGTTTAATCAACAGAAATTATTTTCTTGTGATTCTAGAGGCTGCAGAGTCTAAGATCAAGGTGCCCACTAATTTGGTTTCTGGTGAGAGTTCTCTTTCTGGCTTGTAGACAGCTGCCTTCTCACTGTCCTCATATAGCAAAAGGTGCACTCTGGTTTCTCTTCTTCTTGGTATAAAGATACCGGTCCTATCAGATTAGGGCTCCACTCTTATGGCAGTGTTGCTGTACAATTTATAAGCCATGAATCTTGAACAGCTCTAACTTTGGAATTCTTTAATTCCGTATATTTTAACCTCCTTATAACTTTTTATTCATTTTTCACCATAATAAGAACTACTGATCATATTCATTAGAAACTTTATTATATAAAATTGCCTTATATGAAGATTTTATAAAAATGATATTTACAGTTAAATTACATTTATTGAGTAACTTATGTGTGCTAGGCATTGAGTGCTTTACAGTTGAAGCTTAGGAAAGTTAAGTAAATACCAAATTAAGATAGTATTTGAAACTAAGCCTTGTAATGACTTTAGTACCTTTGCTTTCTTATTAAACTGTGCTGCTTCAAGTTTACCAAAGACTGGTAGGGATTGCATACATTTTATCTCAAGAAGCTATATATTCCTAGAGATATTTTATTGCTCTACTATGTAAAGTCAAATGAGGCAACTATCAATCTTCCTTAAAATAAGAAATCTAACCTACACTTTTTTTTTTCAACAAGCATGTAGTAGAAGAGAAAAAAATACCCATGATCCTATTACAATTTGGCAGATCAGTCTTAATAGGAATTATATTGTTTAGGAATATTGGAAATTCATTTATAATATCACTATTATGATATTAATACAGCTTGTAATTTTCAGTAAGATGATGATCAGAATTATACTTTTGTTTGAAGGTATTTTGACAAGACAGTGCGACAGATTCTGATGACTTTGGAGAATTATAAGACCCCTTTTACCAAGTTGTACTTCCAAGATTAGATTTAACACAGTAAAGGATAAGTTGTGACAATTAAGAAAGTTCACACAATCTTTGTTTTGCACAGGATAAAAAGACTGTCTTTGAATGTTTTCAGTTTACCAAATTATCAGATAGGATTCCTTGAGTTAGGTTATGGCACAGGAAGTGTTTCACTCTTTGTAGCTGCAGGACATAGGGGACATCATCTTCATCTGCTTCTGCAACTCCATTTGTTAGTTACGGAGGTTTGTGTTTTTAGGCAGGATCTGGAATTCAATTTTTTTTGTCAAATCAGATCTTCAAACTTTATTTTACTGGTAAAAGCAGAGAAAGAGATAAGTAGGATTTTACTTAATAACTGAAATAATGTTATGCATCTAGCATTAATCTTTCACATCTACATTAAGCATTCCTTTAACTCTTTGAAAAATAAGTTTGTAACTTGATTTGGCAAAGTTTTAAGCTATTAAAACATTGAAATTATAATGTAAAAGGTAAACTCTAGAGTAGATTTGTAATGTTTATCTTTGTGTGCAGGAGACAGATGCTGAGTCCTTACTGTGACACTCTCAGAAGTAATCCACTGCAGTTAACATGCAGGCAGGACCAGAGAGCAGTTGCAGTGTGTAATTTGCAGAAGTTTCCAAAACCTTTGCCTCGAGAGTACCAGGTAACACTTTTGGGGTACAATTTTAGGAATTAACATTCTAAAAAGAGGTTTCCATTTTGAATTAAAAGAGTGAATTCTCTTAAGTTTTTCAATTTACAAGGCCTCGTTTTTTTTCTTTAAGTCAGAAAAAATCTGAGAAATTCCTTCATTTCTTTATAACTAATGTGGTGATTGATAGCAATTAATTCATATCTAGCAATGCCTTGCAGAAATTGTAAGAGGCATTTAGAATATTTCTTTTGATCTAAATATTTTTAAACTGCTTGTCTTTTCTTTCTAGTTGTTTCAAAGTCTTTGTCTTGACTGGATGAAAAAGTTGTGGTACATATATGCAATAAAATACTACTCAGCCATAAAGAAAAAAAAATCTTATCATTTCCAATAACATAGATGAACTTAGTGGGTATTAGGCTAAGTGAAATAAGTCAGATAAAGACAAATACCATATGACTTCACTTATATGTAGAATCTAAGGAACAAGATAAATGAACAAACAAAATGAAAACAGACTCATGGAAACTGATGATTGCCAGATGGGAGAGGGGATTAGGGAACTGGGTAAAAAAGGTGAAGGATTAAGAAGTGCAAATTGGTAGTTACAAAATACTCATGAGATTTGAAGTATAGTATGCAGAATATAGTCAATATTGTAATAACTCTGTATAGTACCAGGTGGGTACTCAACTGACCGGAGAGATCACTTGGTAAATTATATAAATGTCTAACCTCTATGTTGTACACCTGAAACTAATATAAAATAATATTGAATATATCAACTAATTGAAAATAATAATAATAAAAAACAAAGTCTGTCTTAAATTTTCTCTAATTTACACAGAAAACAAGGCTCTTTAAAGAAAGTAACGGAGGTACTCTAATCCAATTAATTAGAAGGCTTGGAAGTTCTGCTTTAGAAAAGATTTAATTATAGGATTTAGAAGGTGAAATGGTCCCACATGTTCAGTCTGAATCTCTCATTTGACCTTTTGTTGCCATGACTATCACCAAAAAGCCTCAGCTCTGCCTGCTATTTCAAAGGACCCTTTAGTCAGAAATGATAGCTCAGAAAGAAGCTAACTTAAAATGTTGCTGCTAAATTTTGAGCTTCCTAATATGTTTATGACCTTGCCGAATGCTTCAGATACCAAAAGATGGCAACTGTATTTCTAGGCATAGTAATATAATTTTAAAAATTGGTATAAAATGTGAAATAGTTATCTGGTACCTTGCTCTTTTTATGTTCAGAGTATTATATGTATACGATCCCTTTTATTTTCTCATAGTGTTATTTTTTGAATTTGTCAAAACAACATATAAATTAAGTCTCCTGAAAACACTTGAAGTGCAGTATGTTTACAGTCTTTATGCATTAGTTTTGTGTCTTGTCAACTCTTAAAAGTCTTCCAATTCATCTTTTAAAAATATTAGTCAAATTAGTCATCCAATAAAAAACTTAAAACTAATTTACTTACCTTGCTTATTTCTAAAACTACAACTTTGACATGCTGTTGAGGTCTATTACTATCTTTATGTTGTACTATATATAAAGAAAAGTACATAAATATCTACTTTATATTGTACAGCATTAGAGGGTTGCTCTAAATTGCCTGTGGACTTTGTTTTGATTGTACAGATTATTTTTTTTCTCTCCTGCCTTCCTAATGTATTTTTCTGTAGTACTTTGATGAGCTCAGTGGAATACCTGCAGAAGATTTGCCTTATTATGGTGGTTCAGTAGAAATTGCTGACTACTGCCCTTTCAGTCAGGAATTCAGTTGGCATTTAAGTGGTGAATATCAACGCAGCTCAGATTGTAGAATATTGGAAAATCAACCAGGTTAGTAGTTTAGTGAAATGAAATGTGGTATATATATTACAGTTACATCTTAGCAATATAAAATAGTGTTTAGAACAATGACCCTGGAGTCAGACTGTCTGAGTTTATATTGTGGTTCCACTGCTATGCATCTTTTTCAAGTAACTTAATTTCTCTGTGTCTCAGTTTCCTCCTCTGTACAAAGAGGATAGTAATACCTATCTCATAGAGTTGTGAGAATTAAATGAATTAATGTAGTAAGAGCTTAGAACCATGACATATAGGGATTGTTAAGCTATTAGATGCACTTACACAGGTATACACACACACACTACTTTTTAATAATACCTTACATCTATCTGTATGACACTTTTTATTTGCAAAGTACTTTCATTTTTATCATTTCATTTTGTTCTTCTAAAAACCTGATGAGAGACATAGAGAAGATATTACTGAGTTTCACAAATGAATGGAAACACTAAATTATCCATTTAATTGGTGTTAGTGCAAGATCCTTCAATGGAGAGCTGGATTTAGTTAATCACATTAGGTATCCTATTTTTTTCCTCCCCTGAGGAGTGTGCATTTTATGTAATTTAGAAGTAACATCATTTTCCAGATATCAGATTAATACTATTGTCCCATAGCTAGGAAGATGTATTGCCATATTACTTATTTTCTCTTTATAGATATAAATGAATAAGTCATCAAAGGAATAAACGGTATGGCAATTGGATGCTCAGCAATAATGGTTATAGCTCATACTTACCACCTTTGTAAATAAAATGTTCTCCCATCTCATAATGCACAGCAATAAGTAGCTTTTCTCACTGTGTTCATCAAAATTTTTAACTTGGTCTTTCTCCTCCTCCCTTTATTCCATGCTTTATTACAGACTAAGTCATTTAAATTTTAAATTTCCATAATGTTTTTTTCTCTTATTCTTAAACTTGGCAGATTTGTACAGTTATTTTTTTCCATCACTCACCAGCTTAATAACTGTCTAAAGATTTATGATACAACTATCCAGCAGTGCCATGTTAAAGCCAAAGAAATGTACAGATCTGTCAATTATGAGTTTGCTGAAGATATGGTATCACATTTGATTGTTTTAGAGCTGGAGTTGGCAAATGTTTATAGTAAAGAGCAAGACAGTAAATATCTTAGGCTTTGTGAGTCATAGAATCTGTACTGCTACTACTCAATGCTGCTGTTATGTAAATGAATGTAGCCCTGTTCTAGTAAAACTTTATTTATAAAAAACAGGAAACCCTCAGGATTTGTCCTGAGAGTTGTAGTTTGCCAACCCTCCTTTTTCCTTTTTCTTTTTTAGATACTGATTACTATGTTTTTGAGGACTTCGAAATACTTTTAAATAAAAGAAATGTAAAGTTCTATATTACATTTTTTCTTAGCTTATACAGTTAAGGTTTTTGAAAACTAACAAAATAAAATACTTATCTTTATAATATTTCAAAAGGGGCAAATTGAACTCTGCTTTCAAAAGATGAAACTTGTATTAAGTGTAAAGAGTGCAAAGTATTGCTGGGTTTTAGAGCTTCAGAACCCTTTCTCCATTAGCTGTGTAGAAGTCATTGAGTCCACCCCATACCTCTGCAGGTTTTTGCTTAGTCTGAGACTAGATCACTGTGATCTTCCAGGAGACGGCATAAGTTGAAAATTTAAGAAAGTTTTACAAAAGTTGCAACATCCTGAAAAAACTTTCATTATGTAAATCATTGACCTCATCCTATCATGGGTCACTTGGAGGTGTCTCCTATTTAGGCCACCAGTAAAGTGATTCTTAGTGCTATTTATTCTACATATCTAACTTAAATACTTTAGGCCCATTTTTATCTCTTGTTTCTGATGTAATGATTTTCTTCCACTAATTCTTTTATTGAGAACCCATTTTGAGTTTGGTGCTCTCTTTCTCTTGATTTTTTTAATTGAAAATTTTCATTAAACATGTTTGACTTTTAAAGCAACTTTTAGTAATAAGACTGGAATACTTCAATTTCTTATTCTTTAAGCCAAAAGTCAATATTTAAGAAAAATTTTCTGATTTGCCTTAGACCTTTTTAAAAACTATGGTGCTGAAAAGTACGGACCTCATTCAGTTTGTCTAATTCAGAAATCAGCATTTGTCATGGAAAAGTGTGAAAGGAAGCTGAGTTACCCAGACTGGGGGAGTGGATGTTATCAGGTAAACTAAATGATCATTAATAATTACACCAAATATTGTAATTTTATGTCATTATTTGATTTTTATATTTTAAAATACATTTTTTTATAGTTTATATACTAATATTTTACTTATCTTGTTTATTTATGTACATATTAGTTTGGATACTTGTGTTTTGTGAAAATATTGTCATTTTTGAGAGAAATTGCCTTTTTCTATTTGTTTAATAAAAAATATATAATTGTTATATATCAGCAAGTTTTATAATAATTTTACTTCTTGGCATATTCCCTAAGGAAATAATGGAAAATATGTAATTTTGTTCATGGACAGGTAGTACTTTGTAATGGAAGAAAATTACAAATTTATGAGATCTGAGGAGAACATAGATTTAAGAATTAATAAATCAATTACCCAGTAATAATAGGTTTTTTCTTTTGAAATTAGAAATCCAAAGAGGGCAAATGACTGTTTTCTTAATTCTTATTTGCATGTCTGATATTAAATGACTGCATCACCTCATTAAGAACTTACTAAGATACAGGCATTCTGTAATATAGGAGCATCCAACTTAATGAATATTCCATACCATACTAATAGATGTCAGGAGAGTGTGATCCTAAAAACTGAAAAATAAGAATTTGTTGTGCCATTTCAGCTTCAAGAGCTTAATGGGCTTCTGTAGTTGAGAATTTAACTATTTTTAAAGTTACTTATAAAATAATTTTTTTTTTGGTAACAGTTTTTTTGAGATATAGTTCACATATACAATTCATATAAAATTAACTTTGAAATCTTATAAAGGGCAATTAAAAAAAAAAAAAACACTTTCAGCTATAACCAGAAAGCTATAATCCAGCAACCATTTTCTGATAAATTTCATTAAGGATTTATGTATTGATTCAATACATAGTTTTGACCTATTGTAACCACAATGTATAATTTTGTTTTACTGCCTTCACTTAGTACGTTTTATGCAGAGCAAAACACCCTTTCCAAGTTTTGCTAAAGATATTTACTACTTATGGCTGTAGAATATTGCATCGTTTTAAAGTATCATAATTTAAGAAGTCACTTCCTTGTTATATATTGAGTTAATTTTTATTTTTCACTATGTAAAAATGCTTTTATAGGTACACATATATATTTTACCTTTTTATTTTTTGAAATAAATTCTTATAAGTGAGAATATTAGGTTAAAGGGGATAAATATTAGGTTAAAGTTAGAACAGTGACAACTATAATAGGAGGATGACCTTTTCAGGTTATTTTAATGTTTTATTAGCACTATCCTCACTGCAAAGGGATTATGAAGATTTATAATATCATCAACAAAGATTGAATGCACTACTTGACTTCCCTGTACCTAGTGTTGTCAGTTAATTTTGCTAATTTAATACTAAACACCATTTATGTGGGAAAGTGTGTGTGATTTCCAAACAATTAACATATAGATTAGCTGTTTTGTTTTTGTTGTTTTAATTTGACAGAGAAATAGTAAGAATAGTACAAAAATTTTTTTTCTGAATCATGTAAGTGTAAATTATTAACATGCTTCCCCATTCACTCCACAATATTTTAATGTGTATTTCTTACAATCAAAGATATCTTCCTACATAACCACAATATTACCAATAAAAAAATCAGGATGTTAACATTGATATATCTAATTCTCAGACCCTATTCAAGTTTTGCCAATTGTCCTAATATGTTCTTGTAGCAGTAGGATTAATAATACATTTTGTATAATTGTCATGTCTCTCTGTTCTTCAATCTAGAATAGTTCTTCAGTCTTTTCTTGATTTTTATAACCTTGACACCTAAAGATTATGAACCAGTTGTTTTCTAGGTTATGTCTCAATATGGGTTTGTCTGATGTTTTATTAAATTCTAGTAATATGTTTGGGGCAGTAATATCACAGACATGATGCTCATGTTCTAGTGGTATATACTCTTTTGATTTGTCCCTTTCCTGGTGATGTTAACTTGTTGGTATCTACCAGACTTTTCCACTAACAAGTTACTCTTTTTCTGTTTTAATTAATTCCCTTTAATTATTAAGTATTTTGGAGGGAAGTACTATATCAATAACTTATTTCTTATCATTCTTTCATTTTATTGATGTATATCAGTATTGACTCAAGGATTCTACTTTATTCAGTGGGTAGTACCATTACTGTCATTCTTTATTTTAATATTCAAATTGCCCCAGCTTTGGCCAGAGGTAGCCCTTTCAGGCTGCTTTCTGTGTCTTCTTTGACTAATTCCTTGTTTTCTAGCATAAGATATTATAGGCCCATTTTTACTTTCTTTGCCCCAGCCTAGAATCAACCATTTCTCTATGGAGCTCTATTTTTTTTAGTGGAATGTGATATTTAGAGACTAAGATTTGGGTGTTAGATGTACTGTTCATTGCTATTGGGAAATAACTTCTCCCCAGGCCCTCTTAGTAGACAGAGCTAGGAAATATATGTATTATGTAATTTATATATACACTCATGTGTGTGTGTGTGTGTGTGTGTGTGTGTGTGTGTGTGTGTATACACAGTTAAGATATAGATTTATAAACCATGAGTTTATACCAATATCTTTAATTTCAGTTCAACACGAGTGGATTCATTTAACTTTCTCCTTTTCCATATTTGTAACTCCTTTCTTCGATGGTGAGAAATCTGGCTCTCAGTGTTCTCAATATGCTTATTTATTTGATCTGTTGACATCTCTTCCACCTTCTCCCACCCCTACACAGTTACCCTCCTCAACCACTCGGACTCTGACACAACCTGTCTCTTCCTCTCTATAATCCAAATTCTTAGGCTATAAATGCTCTTTCTTCCATGAAACTTTCTAATTTTTATTGTTCTTGTTTCTCTTATTTATTGACTCTTAATTATAAAACAGTCTGACACTGTTAATTTTTTAGGGAAAAAATTCATTTCCCACTCTTCTCTCCTTAATTAAAACTGCTATAGGACAGGTACTTTGCTGTGGTCTTCTTTGGTATACTTTTCAGGACTCAGCATGGTACTCAGTTCTTACTTAAAAGGTGATTATATTGCACTCAGACTATGGTGATATTTACCTGGTGTGGCTTATGGAAGAGATTACACTTCATTGTTTGTTTTTCTGAAAGCTTATTATAACTTAAATTTCTAAATGATTATTATATTTCAACTTAACTGATGATGGAGTTATTTCAAAAATGACTCCATTGTTGAAATGTACTTTGGAACTCCTCTTTTGAAATTGCCTTTAGCAATAGTTTAATAACCATCTAAGAAAATCAGTTTATTACTTTGCATCATACCTGTATTAACGTAGTGTTAACCAGTTTAGTCAACTATCTTTACTAAACTCAGTTCTGGGCAATGCGGGGGTATTTCCAAAAATTACATCTACTTGTGAAGTAAAAATGCTACCATCCAGCATTTTCAGAAGTATGCACTTGCTTTGAAGATAGTCCCATGAGTGAAGATTTAGAAATATTTGAAGTAGTATAATTGAAATTAATATCAAGTCTTTTTAGAAAACAACTTTGAAGAAGAAACAGTCATTTAAAATTTTAAAAGTTAACTTTAATGTGTTCGCTTTTTAAAATTGATTTCATTAGTTACTCCTTGTTATTGAGATATGAGTCCTTGTATTTCTCAAGAAAAGTGCCCATAGCTTTCATCAGATTTTAAAAAGATGGTAGACTCAACGTTTTAAAACTGCTACCACACAGTGAAATTCTTTTAGAACCCAAATAACTTAACTCTCTTTATATGAGATCAAAGATATGCCCATACCCCAAATTGTTTTATAGCCAGTAGTTTTAGTAAATGCTAACCTATTTTCCTGAAGATGAAGGAGAAATCCTGTATACTAGAATCTTATTGATCTTCTTTGTTTTTTTCTTCTATTTGAAGGTTTCTTGTTCTCCTCAAGGTCTGAAGGTTTGGGTCCAGGACATTTCATATTTGTGTAGTCGCGCCGGGCAGGTTCTACCCGTCAGTATTCAGATGAATGGCTGGATTCACGATGGAAACCTGCTCTGCCCATCATGTTGGGACTTCTGTGAGCTCTGTCCCCCAGAAACAGATCCTCCAGCTACTAACTTGACCCGAGCTCTGCCACTGGGTGAGTAGTCTCTGTGGTTGGAGTAGAGAGGGACTTTTCTTATAAGATTTTGAAAATTCCCTTTAAGGAAACTCTAAAACAGGCCATTTGATCATTTTCTCTTCTAATTGCAATTTTCTAGGGAAAATCTCTATCCCACCTCTGATTGTGTGTATGTGTGTTGAGAGCAAGATCTGTGAGGCTTGGTAATAGACTCCTTCTCATTTGTAGCCCCTCAATTTTGAGTGTACAGATTGCATCTCAGCCAGCCAGCCACTGGCCTGTCTCAACATAGAGGAGTCTTTCCCCTTGGTGGTATATATTCAGAGCATCCCCTCAGTGATATATATTCAGAGGGCACTACAGCTATCCTAGATCTAGCTTGATGGTCTTCAGAGTACCCTGCTGTAAATTCTTTGTTGAAGACCTAAGATCCTATACAAGGATACAGGAGCTACTTTAACAAGTGCTAAGTGCCACTGTCACTTTAGTAGAAGCTTTCTGTGGTAGTGTGGAGTCAGCCTATTTCTCTAATTTGGAAATATTTTCAGGTCATAATGATGTGAACCCTAGGTAAGCTTTTTTTTTTATTATTTCTTCTATCAGTTCAGTGCCAGAGAGAACCCTTCTGTGCCAGATAGGTTCAATGGAACCAAAACCAAATTTCCAAAGGCATAATATTGAGGCGTTAGTTCTATACACTCTCCGTGTGAAACATCCTTTTTTTTTTAATGAATACTGCAAAGTTCCTTAATCTGACCACTGTTCCAACATTCAGTAGCCAAAACCACATTGCCGTGACAAGTTTCTATGTTTCTTTATCTCTCCATCTTGATTTCTTATTCCAACTGATCCTCTGGCCACCTTTCACTCTCTCCAGACAGTCACTGTTATGGTGGTCTGCACTGGACCCAGCCAGTTTCTCCTTTAATGTTTCCAGTCAGTCCAGCTCACATCCCTGTTTGACACCTCTAAAGTCTAACTTCCTCTCTTTTTCAAACCCTGGGGCCATTATCTAGACATGAGTAGAGCTATGAGTAGAGCTACTCATGAGCTATGAGTAGAAGGTGAGGTTTGGAGATTAGTACTCTTGTTGGGGACTCAACAGGACTCAACCTCTTGTTGCACTTGTGGGTAAGATTTGTTAAGGTGAAAAGATACAAAGAGAATTAGGAAAGGGAAAAGAGGCAATGGGGCAAAATTGGGAGGAAGCCAGTTCCCAGACACCAGCTAAAGGCCATCCTCACAAGAAGGACTTTTGAAGGACAACAATCTCAGGCCTTCTATGTTAACTCTTTTCTGCACAGTATTCCAGTGAGTGAGCTGTGTTTTCTGCAGTTATAATAGTAATGACACAACGAATTGTTTGAAATGATAAAAGATCTTAGGTCCTTTCATTGTGGTATGTAGTATATGTATATAGTGTTAAATACTCTTAGTTAACTTTTACTTTATCTGAAGTTGGTAGGATAACTTACTTTTGTTATTATTATTAAATTGCTTTGGCTAGAATTAGAGGGCTGCTATTCTACAGGTAGGTGGTTCAGATGGAGTTCCCATCCTCAAACCTAATCTCAGGGTTAACTGTAAGAAACTATTAACATCTTATTGTCCAAGATGTGGGAAAGGATTAAGCCATTAGGAATGAGAGTTGAGACAAAAAGAGAGTTACTCCAGCTGGTTCAGGGGTAAAAAGAAAAATCTTAGGAGTACAGTAAAAGAATGTGGGGAAAGCCGGACCAGGGTAAGGGGCTATGAAATGATCAGATCCTATCCTTGGAGCGTGACAAAGACAGGTGAATCTGTGGAAAGGAAGTGGGGAGTAGAGAAGACAAACCACCCCACCTCCTCCACCAACCCACGTCTTAGACTCTACTTCTACTTAACCTGCTCCATCTTTATCAATCACCCTTCTGATATTGTGATGCTACAATGTGATTTCTTTTCCTGTTAACCAGTTCTATGAGGAAGCATGCTGAAAAAGACATTGTAAACTATGTCATTTCTACAATTGCAAAAAAATATATAAAAGATTACAAGAATAGATGTCTTTTAGGCATTGCTTTTTAAACATTATAAATATCACTGTTGAAATTCTAAAGTATTCTGACTTGCCATATTTATTAGATTATGTGATTAGAGCACACACTAAACCCTTACTGAATTGTGTGCCACAGACTATGGCAGACTTTACATATGCTAATTTTATAAAGTAAATAGTTTGTTTCTTTTTAATATAGGTTTATGACCCACCAAACTTGTAAAATTAAGATGCAGTGCTTTTAATATGCTTATATGAAAAATCATGATAATTAGAATTAACTTAAGATGTTTATTAAGCAAATGATTATCTTAATCTGTGTTATGAATTAAAGTATTTTTTATGTTTTTAAGTATGCTTTTAAAACGTGAAAACTCCTAATATTCTAAAAGTAATGTGAAAAGATATCCTTCTCACCAAATTCTTCTGAGTTTTGTTATTGCTGATCTCAGGTGTTAGTTCACATAGCCTTTTCTCACATTTGTAATTTCTTTGGGAATGTAAAATTCTCATCTTTTTTCCTTTTCTCTAGTCATCACTTCCAAATGCTAGAGTATGATTAGTTGTTCTGTATTGCCTAAGATAGTTTCCATTAGTGAATATGAAAGATTTATTTCTAAATTCTTTTTAGTCTCTTCAGATTGTAGGGGTTATTTTTGTTTCCATTTATTGAATGCTAGCCAAGTGCCTTAAGTTTATATAATTGCATTTAATTATCACAAAAACTAATGAGGTAGGAATTATCATTTTTCACATGAAAAAACTAAGGTATGAAGAGATTAGGTAATGTGTCTGCTGTCACAGCTAATAATAAATAATGAAGTTTAGATCAAAACCTAGATCTGATAGTCTCCAGTTCATTTTGAAACATCTTTGAATTTTTTCTTTTTAAAGAGTACTATCCCAGAAAGTGCAGTGTTTTCAAAGGACAACAAATGTTCCAGAGCTGCCATTAATGTTTGAATAGCTTGTTAAATATTAGCGCCAAAAGTAGACAAACAATAGCTAGTTCTCCTCCTATTCCCTTTGGGCCAAATTGAGAATCATTAAATAAGGGGAAATGCCTTGTGTTATTGGACTCCAGGTTTCATTCCTTATTCTAGCCAAGACCACACTACCTGATGCTCTAGGTCAGAACTTAATCTAATAGAACTTTCTGGGGTGATGGAAATGTTCTGTAATCTTCATTGTCCAATACAGTACTCATTAGCCACATGTTAAAGGTGTGAAATGTAGTTGGTATGATCGAATAACTAAATACTTTTATTTCATTTTAAATCATTGAAATTTAAGGAGCATGTACACAGCTAGTGGCTGCTGTATTGGGCTGTGCAGCTCTAGGTCAGAGTTTCTCAAACTTTTGTATGAATCAGAATCATGTTAAAACACAAGTTGCTAGGCATCACCCTCAGAGTTTCTGATTCAGAAGATCTGGGTTAGAGCCTGAGAATTTGCATTTTTAACAGGTTTCCTGATGGTGCTCTTGTTGATCCAAGGACCATACTTTGACATTTAACAATTACCAGATGATTCCATTAGGGAAGAACAGAAGTTCCCCCATGGCTTACCTGAATTACATGCAGTGAAATAATTTTTTAAAATACTCGTATCACACTATATAGTGCTCAGAAGAGCCAGCTTCAATTCCTTGATGTTATATTCTATTCATTCTGTAGCTGAAGACCAGCCCTATTTTTCTTACTTTTTAAGCAGGTCAAACTTGAAGCTTGGTTGGGTCTTTATTAGTCAAAATTTTAGAAAGGACAACTCATCTTAAGAAAAAGTCAGGTTCATCTTGATCTCTTGGCTGCTATAAAAATGTTTTCCATTCTGTGATATGTTTTGGGAAATCGCTTTAGCTGTGAGAATAACTCATGGCTGAATTAAAATATATTTCTAGGGCTCAAAGCCCATAGAACCTTCTGCTCTTTCCAGATCAAGCCTGGGGTGATGTGGCTAGATGGGTATCTATTCTGACCACTAGACCACCAGGGAACAATAGATGGGTATCTATTTAGAGATTAGGGACCATATGTCCTGGTTTGCCTAGGACAGTCCATGTGCCTTTTGTCCTGGTATAATTATTATAGCATTTCCTTGTATTAAAATTATCAAAGAGAATAGTTGATCTAAGTAAATTTTATTTCACACATCATGATGTAGGCAGTCTCCACTCTCAAGAGTTCAGAGAACAGCAAAATAAGGGAAAGGGCTACAAACAGGAAACAAGGAAGAAGCACTCAGCTTATGTTGATTGGCTGGGGTTGCATATTTGACTTTATTTCATAAGTTCAAGAAACAAGGAAATAAGTGTAGAGCCCAGAGCTGGCTTGGCGGTTGGAGATTGGCTAACTTAGATATATAAGCACATGAAATTTATCTATAAAGTTTCAGTTTACTGATGTAGCACCATGAGCAGGAGTGATACATCTTGCGACTAGAAATTTATTTCAACACTTCTCTCAAAATGTCCTGATTTGGGGTAATAAATTATATGGCCACCTTAGAAGAAGGGAGAAGGAAGAACTGAAGAGAATCCTACTTCCCATGTCAGAATAGCCAAGACTGTAATATACTTTCATGTGTAGCATCTTTAACTTTGCTGGGATATTACACAAAGACATTTCTTTCTCTTTTTTGGTGCCATTTTTTAACTTTGATATGGTGGGTGCATCTTTTCTTCATACATAAACATTTTGTTCTCTTTTTTTTCAAAAATGTAAAAAAAACCACGTTGCATATCTGGGTTTCATGAAGTCATTCCTGATTCTGCTCTTCAAAGTGGTCCTTGTTCATCTTTTAATAATCGTCTGTACTCATCTGTCAATATTTAGTTGGTGTGATTTATTCCAAAAATATCTTTAGAAAGTCAATTTTTTGTTTTCAACCCTAGATCTCTGTTCCTGTTCCTCTAGCCTGGTGGTCACGCTCTGGCTTCTGTTAGGCAACCTGTTTCCTCTGCTGGCCGGATTCCTTCTGTGTATATGGCACTAGAAATGGAAAGGTAGATTATTGAGACATTCCTTTGTGTCATGTTCTTGTGAACAAAGCACAAAATCTGGGCGAGTGTCAGCCTATGCGGATGGCAGAAGTGGCATTCCTGATTTTGGCGTGGAAGTATTGACCCCTGTCAGACCCTGAAGCAGAGCTTCACAACAGTCACTCTTCATCGACAACGCAACAGCCTCAGAACTTGGACAAGGAGAAGGAATTCCAAGTCACCAAGTCTTTTTATTTTTCTGGATACATAACCTTCCTAAAGTTTTCCATGGAAAATGAGATAATTGGTGAAATTTTCAGATTACATACCTCAGCATTTTAATTAACCTAAAACAATGTGAAAGTTTATCAATACTGTAATAATTTAAAGAACAGCCAGTTATTGCAAGGTTACAACCTGTGGGTCCTGTCCCTGGAAGTACAAATTGTCCCCAGAAGGACAATTGAATTGAGATTTCTACATCACTATTATAACTATTTTGAATTTAATGGCTGTACATGGTACACTTAAATCATTGTTCTAAAAAGTCTTTTTTAAAATTACAGTTTGCTAAATGTTATGATTTATCCATGCTTGCCTTTTTCAAACTAGCTGTGTAGTAGTTTGCTACTGAATCATTGTGTTTGTAGCCCTTCCAGCTATGTCTGTTACTCTTTTGTCTTAAGAGCTCTGATTATAATTGTATTTTCCATTAGTTTATTAATGAATTG
Organism: Cynopterus sphinx; assembly: GCA_030015415.1. Taxonomy (NCBI): domain Eukaryota; kingdom Metazoa; phylum Chordata; class Mammalia; order Chiroptera; family Pteropodidae; genus Cynopterus; species Cynopterus sphinx. Next base: position 51,067,828 of record CM057380.1, read on the forward strand.
AAAAATTGTGGAAGCAGAGAGAGATAAATACTCTGCCCTATGAAAATTGAAGACATTAAAACAAAAGAAAACAAAATTGTATATTTTCCAGATAATAGTTACAACAACTGTCATCCAACAAAAATAGAACTCTTTCTTTTTGAACAATGAAGATAAAAAGAAATTCTGGTATAGACAAGTATGCAGTTATTTTCACAAGGGCTTAGAAATTGTTTCAGAAGAACTATCTGAAAATATTTTATGTATAAGAGGAAGAATATAAGTCAAAGTAAGATGGTCTGAATTGTTTACTAACAGCAAAGTATAGGTTTGGTGTAGGGCCTTTCTGACAGGGTCTGCTTTACCACGCAAATGTGGCTCAGCCCATAGAAGTTAGGAGGTTGCCTTTGCTTTAAAAGGAGTTGATGTCCTTTACCTCCTGCTTTTGACCTTTCTGTTACCACATAGATTCTGGTCCACAGAAGCAATTCTGCTCTCGTACCAAGCTTACCAACCCCAATTTACTAATTAAATTTTGCAATGATGTGTGATGCCCAGTTTTTCTCTCTAACGTTAATAAAATCCTGTGGCATTATAAAACACAGCCCTTGGACAAGCTGTGTTTATAATGCCACAGGATTTTATTCATTTATTCACTGGTTGGCCCTTTAATGTAGCATATAGTTATTGAGCACTCTATTTAAGAAATTGTGCTAAATGAGCAAGCAGCATAATTATTAAGGAGTAATTCCAGCTGACTATTTGGCACTGGGGCCAAAGAGCAAACCCAGCATAAACGAAAGTCACCTTTTTCTATGCGTAAATTTTAAATATGTATTTAAATATACAGTTTTGAATTGAAAGTGTCTGTCATTGTGAAGAGCTGGAGGTCTCTAGCATATCCACCTTCAGCTAAAGAGAAGATGAAAGTAAAGGTGTCAGGCCAGTGCTTGGTTTTCTGCCTATGTCATGTCTACTTTAAATTGTGTAAGGTCAGAGAAAAGTAGAGTATATTTTTAAAGAATATCATAGAAATCTAAACTTACATCCTTATTGTGATTGTGAATCGTCCTAAAAAGTTATATAAATAATGTCACCAAAAATACTATGGATTAATAATACATTTGAGATTTACAATGATAGGTTTGATTATATTTTGACTGTTGTGCAGTAATGCCATTTAGGAAGTATTGTTTCTGAGCATGGTGCTTTTTATACTTGAAATATATTTTTGCTTTATTTTTTATTGATATAATTATATTTGCACTAATGACTTTCCGGAGAAAATATTATAGATGACATTTTTTCTATATATATTTATTAAGCTTGGAATCTGGAAGCCCAGTGTTTTCTCTGCACAAATATGAAACTTGATAAAGTATAATGTTAAGAAATCTTGAGTTTCTGGGGGTAACTAAATTTGCTGGTGTCTTCCTTTCTCTTCAACAAGTCTTGAAAGTGGTTGCTTATCACTGATTCTGTATAGCTTACTCAGTGAAGACTTAGAAGGCCACTGAACCTGTAAGGAATTTTAAGAAGCCTGTTTTAGTCACTTAGATTATGACAATATTCTAAAAACAAAGACTTTTAAAATCTGAGATTTCAATGCAGAGTTAGTGGGCTAGAATTCAGCTTTGAACTGAAGAATTTGAAATGGCCTAAATGTCAGTATCCTGTGGCAGGTTATACCCTTCATGGTAGTAAAACCAGTTCACTGAGAAAAAGACTCAGCCGACTGCAACCAAAGTGCAAGTGAGTTGAGGCAGGGAAGGAGAATGGAGAGGAGCTGATTTGGGGATAGAAGACTGGAGTTCCCTTCTAACTCAATAAGGGTCAAGTGCTTACAAAAACTGACTACCTCAGTTTTCAGTTCAGACTTAGGTTCATTTTGATAGTATTAAGGTCCCAACTGTATTAAGTGAATTTGTCTCTCAGGTTTTCAAGAACAGAATTTATAGGAAGGAAGCAAAAGCCATGTCAGTAGATTTGAGCTGACAGCTTTAAAGACACTGGTAAGCAGTTAGGAAGTCTTAATGTAAATCCCTTTAATATTATTCTGAAGATCATTCTTTAACCTTATATCTTAAGGATACTTACTTGTGTTAAGACCAAATAGACATTCTAAAAATGTTATAAATTTTGCTTAAAATTAGTTTCAGCCTAGTATGTTGGCTTAGAGTTTGTCAGTATTTGAAGATGAAATAAATTAGTGAAGTTTAGTTTTAGAAACATGAATATGTATACCAGAATATTCTATACAATTTATCAGTAGTCTCTAATATAGAAGACTCATTGATTGAGACCATCTGAAAAATGACTCGATGCTTTCTTGGACTCTTTCTAGCTCTAATATCCTATGACTAATACTTATCCAGAATGCTAGGTCACTGCTGGCTCTGATCCACCTCTCCGAGTAAGCCAGCTTGCACATCATGTTCATCGCAGTGTCTTTGCTTGATGCCTTAGCACTGTCCATGTCCTTGGAATGGAAAGAGAAGAGTCCGTCTCTAGCGGCATTAGAGCAGTCCTGGCAGAAGGAGGTGGACTTCAGTCACAGACTTGTTTTATAGTGGGCACCAGTCATTTGTGCCATGTCTTTGCAGCCCAGGACTAACATATTTTAACAAAGTCTGTAGTACTCATTCTGAAGAAAGAACTTACCTAAAGGGATGACCATTTTTTAAATATATATATTTAGTCAGGGTGGGGGAGGGAGTGGTGAATAATTTTATTTTATGTTTACATTTTTGATAAAAGACTTAAGAGCTAATCTTTATTTATGGTATTGTACTTTAAGTGTATTATATTCCTTAGAACAAACACAACTTTAATAAAAAAATGGAAACTAATCTTCATTTTGTCTTTACTTAACACAGTCAGTTGGTAAAAACCTAAATGAGAAACAAACACAGCAGCCATGCACTCTATTTGGGGAAGATGAAGTGTTTATTATGAAACTATTGTTTTTATTTTAACTAGAATAAAATTGTCAAAGAGGACAGTTTTTCTGTAAACCTCCAAGGAGTAGTCCTCCTCAAATAGTTAAGCAGAAAAGAGCAGACTAAATCAATTCAGGGTAGGGAATGAAGATTATTCCATTCCCTTTCGTTCTGTACTCTGGGCCAGGAGTCTCATTGCATGACTACCCTGGTGCATTTAAGTACTACATTCTGCAATGTTGGCAAGTATTTTGTGGCTGTGATTCTTCCTCATCCTGAAAGTAGTTAAGAGTGTGTACCTGGGATATGCCTTCACCAAGTACACATAGCCATTCTGCCCTGTGGCATGGAGCCAAGCATTTTGTGAACCTGATTAAACATAGCCTGTGTGACCGATTGCTGAGCTGAAATCTTTATAGGAAGTTTTACTAATATTTAGATTTTTAAAGCTTTAAATATTTTATATAAGTAGCTAAAACTACATACAATACATTCAAATAGTTTAATAAATCCAATATTATTTGCACAGTGTACTGAAGATAAACCTGTCTACATCTTACATATCTGCTTATACTACCTTTTGGTATGTTCATAGGATATATAGCTTATTTAGTAGGCATATTACATAAAATTGTCTTCTGTCATAAGTTCTTCCATAGATTTGCTGAAATGGAAGAGTTTATTTAAATTAGCTTTGTTACTATTCCATCAAATGTTCATTTAATATTCAAAATAAATTGGACTGATTTAGAGATAGTTGTCTATCTCTAGTGGATGACCAATACCATTCCCATTTTATATGTATAGAAATGTTACTTTCTGCCTATAGACATTAGTATACCTTAGTCAATGCCACTTAAATACTCAATGCCATTAACAGTCAATTTTTAAATTTCAGCGGAAACAGTGATTCAACAACTTTCTGACATTGTCTCAATTAAAAATATTTAAATCACAATATTTAAACACCTCCTGGCTCCATCCCCACCATCCCTGCTCCTTGCCCCATTAGTCCTCCTAATGACATTTCAAGAGGCTGCAGGGCATTCGGAAGAGATTTCACATATTTTTACACAGAAGTGTCCATGAGTCTGTGTATAGTGAAGCTTTTTGGCTGAGGATGTGAAAATTTAATGTGAGGCAGCCACAAAGAATAGAGCAAATTTTGCAAGCCTCAGCACAGCTTGCTAGCCCAGCCCCCAGATTCTTGAATCTTAATTGAGGTTAAATAAAACAGTATGCCACTGTTTTAAAATGGTTTGGTTGTGAAGCTTTATGCTTGTTGCTAAGGAAATAAAATATGTATGTAAAAATCTGCATTTCGTACAGTAGGTTTAACAAAGGAGTAAAGAGGGAGCCGGTAAGTGATATTTAAGGGTTTAGTAACCCTTAGGGAAGAGAAAAACGGAGAAGTGAAATATGGGGAAAGAGTCAGTTCCCAGACTGACAGGTGAGTCAGTGGCCCTGCCACCCTGGGAGTTTGCCTCAGATCCCCTGCACCAGCAGAGTGTACCATGCCTGATCTCCACAGATGGGGAGTTTTTCTTTATTTTTCTTAAATTATCCTCTCACAACCCTCCCAGCTGCCCTCCATTCCAGGCTGTGGTCACTCCTCCTGCCTCCCCATCACCAGTTCAAAACCGCCCAGTTTTCTCAAGTATGTAGACATGTCCGTTTGGTGGTGGTATTGCCTAAGTGTGGTGGTGATGGGTCTTATCCCTCATCATTTCTTAAGGATTCACTTGGAGGGAATGAGCCAGCAGCCCTCACTAATTTACTAATTTGGCAGAAACCAAAAACACACCTACTTCTACAGTGTGCTTTTGCTGTTTTGTGATTTTCTTAACCACCATTCAGTTTCCAGGTTGGGAATGACAGTTCCTGGTGTGGCTGCACAGGCTCCATGGCCCAGGAGGCATGGTGCTGGAAATGCAGCTTGGAATCTATTGAGCTGAGAGGCCACAGTGGGTCAGCTCCAGGGTGGGCAAGTACCTGCCTGGGGTGTAGTGGTCAGGTGCTAAAAATAAGCCAAAAGCATAGATGCAGAAACTATTATATTCCAGAGGCAGAAACAGATAGTCACGGTGAGTCTAAGTCACGGGGGTGAGTGATAGCCTAGGAATTGGATACTAAGAAATCAAAGACGAGAGAAACAGAGCCAGAGGAACGAGTCTGCATGCAGAAGGACCAGGCCTGGTCCTGCTGGATGGGGAGGGCCTGTGTTTTGTTTTTGACTCCCAGGTTTAAGTGCACTGAGAGAGCCTTCTGACCTTGAGCTCTATGGAGTTACTGAATCTAGTGATTTAACACTGGAAAGGTATTTGTTGGGTATTTACTAATTTCAGTGTACATTTAGCACACTGTCAGGCTCTCTACTGGGCCATGGAAACACAAGAAATAGACAGAAACTGACAAGAAACTGACTTTGTCCTGGAGCTAGTGGAGCTTATTAAACATGCGTACAATAAAGCATAGACTTGAAATTGATGAGAAATCGTGGAGAAAGCAAGGTAAGAGAAACTAAAATGCCCAGTAGTTCAGGCTCTGAGAAGGTAGCGGTTGGGATCAGAGTGTGGGGAATGGACTGCTCCATCCACTCTAAGATAGGACTTGGAAGGAGCAGGAGCACATTGATTATATTTTCTGGTTGGAAGCTTTCCAGAGGTCCCTGCTCTGGAAAGAAGTTGTTATTGTCTGTGAATGGAGTCTGAAATCTGAAGAGTATTGGGGTTTAAGGTTCTGCAGAAAGATGTGTTTTGGTGGTGACTGTTCTGGATCCATTTTTCCTAGAAGATAGTGTGCCAGTCCCTAGATTCAAGTCTTCTTTCATTTCAGATAATTTTTAAAAATTTTATCTTTGCTATTTTCAGTTTTCCTCTTTGGGAATTCCTATTATGTATGTGCTTGTCTTCAATTATCAATTTTTCTGTAATCCATAACTCATATCTGACCACTATGACCTTTATGTTGTTTTCAACAATGTCTCTTATCTTATGCTCCTTTCATTTTTGCTCTCTTTTTTTGTGGTGTGTCTTTCCTAAGTCCACAGTTGCCTCTGAACATCTGTGAAGTCGATTAGAACTCTGGCTATAGCTGCTGCTGCCTACAAACACTTAAGTCCTCATAATCAGTGGGTAATAGCAACAGGAGCAGAAAAATAGGCAATACTTCACATCCGCTTTCTAAATATTGTAAGAGTGTTTCTGATTAGCAGAACCTAATTTACATCCAGATTCCTAGCTGCAAGGGAATCTCAAAAATGTAGTTTTTTAAGCTTTACATACTCTACAAACAGAAGGATAGAGGAATGGAGGTTGAGTGTGATAATAATACAGTATCCACCATAATCTTATATGTTACAAATATTTTTTACAAGTTTGTCATTTGTTAGAAGTTTTAAATAATTTCCTCCAATGTCTTTGTCTTTGGTATATGCTTAGAAGACCTTCCTTACCCCATTATTCATTTTTTTTTTAAAAAGATTGTTTAAATTTTTTCTTTGGAAAATACTGAACACAAATAATAGAAATAATTCATAGTTCTACCATTCTTAAAAAAAACAAAAGTGTTTCCACTTCCTCTGGCTCCTCCCATTTCCATACCTCTAGAAAGGTGACCTCGAGGGTCTAAGTTTGGCACATATCCTTTCAGACTTTACTATATACATGCATAAATGTAGCACTAGGTATAAAATATTAAAAATAAAAATGGTATCACACTACACATATTTTTTGCATTTTGTATTTTTTGCTTATAGATTCAGCACAGTCATCTCTGCAAGTCAGTAAACTTAGATTTATCTCATAATTTGTAATGACTTCATGATTATTATGGATATGGCATAATTTATTTAGCCCCTCCTCTGCTGATGGATATTTATGTTATTTCCAGTATCATTATTCACCTATATTTTATTCTGGTTATTTTAATTTTTATGTTCTTTAGCGTAGCAGGAATTTTGACATTTGGCCTAATGATTCTAACTTTATTATGTCAAATGATTGAGATAATACAGTGTCCGGTATATAATAGCTATTATAGTCACTATTGTGTTATCCTTATGATGATGATGATGACAATGATGATGATGATGATATCAGTGGTGGTGGTGATGATGGCCTTCACTATCTTAAAGATATATATTTTATATATATAAAATTGTTTTTTAGTTTAAAAAGTATATTTGTTTTCAAAAATACATCTGCCTAGTTTTACATCTTGAAACCAAGTCATTATCCTCTTTTTTTTTAACCTAACATTATGGTTATAAGTATTTTTCCATGTTATTAGGATTTATGAGGATTCTTTTCTTTGTCTTCTATTTCTTTGTTAATCTTTATTTTTTAATATTTTAATTTTTAAATTACAGTTGGCATTCAATATCATATTAGTTTCAGGTGTATAGCATAGTGTTCAAACATTTATATAACCTACAAAGTGATCTCTTGATAACTCTCGTACCCTCCTGGCACCATACATACATAGTTACTACAATATTATTGATTATATTCACTATGCTGTATTTTATATTCCCATAACTATTTTGTAACTACAAGTTTGTACTGCTTAATCCCTTCACAGTTTTCACCCAGCCCCCAAATACTTCCCATCTGGTAATCATCAGTTTGTTCTCTGTATCTATCTGTTTATTTCTGTGTCGTTTGTTCACTTATTTTGCTTTTTAGATGCCACATGTAAGTGAAATTATGTGGGTTTTTTTTGTCTTTCCCTCTCTAACTTATTTCACTTAGCGTAATACCCTCTAGGTCTTTTCATGTTATCACAAATGGCAAGATTTCGTTATTTTTTATGGCTGAGTAATATTTCATTGTATATGTGTACTACCTCTTCTTTAACTGTCAATAGACACGTAAGTTGCTTTTATATCTTGGCTATTGTAAATATTGCTGCAATGTTTTGAATTTCTTTGGATAAATATCCGAAGTATGATTGATGGGTCATACGGTAGTTCTATTTTTAAATTTTTAAGGAGCCTCCATACTCTTTTTTATAGTGGCTGTACCAATTTGTAATCCCACCAACAGTGCACTAGAGTTCCCTTTTCTCCACATCCTCACCAACACCTGTTTTTTGTTGAGTTATTGATGATAGCATTTCTGACAAGTGTGACCTTTTAATTTGCATTTCTCACTGTTGTTTTATTTTGCATTTCTCTGATGATTAGTGACCTCGTGCATCTTTTCATATGTCCATTGGCCATCTGTAAATGCTCTCTGGAGAAATGTCTCTTTAGGTCTTCTGCCCATTTTTTAACTAGACTGTTTGTCTTTTTGGTGTTAAGTTGTATGAGTTCTTTATATATTTTGCATATTAAACCCTTATTGAATATATTATTGGCAAATATCTTCTCCCATTCAGTAGATTGTGCAAAATGATATTAGTTTGTTGTAGTCCCATTTGTTTATTTTTTCTTGTGTTTCCCTAACCTGAGACAACATATCAGAAAAATATTACTAAGAGCAATCTCAAAGAGTTTACTGCCTATGTTTTTTCCTAGGAGTTTTATGTTTACAGATGTTACATTTAAGTCTTTAATTCATTTTGAGTTTATTCTTGTATATGGTGTAAGAAGGTGGTCCAGTTTTATTTTTTCACATATATCTGTCCAGTTTTCCCCAACACCATTTATTGAATAGACTCTCTTTACCCCCATGTATGTAATTCATGAGGACTTTTTATGGTAGTAATTTAAAACTAGTTATTTCCTCCCACCTCCCTTCAGGGGCTACCAAAGGAGTATGTGTAGCCCTACCTATCCCCTGTGCACCATGGTCAGCAAACACTTTCCTTTGTTCCCTTCCTGAAACTACACAGGATGCACTGGTATGAGGAGAGAGAGCATACGCCTCTTTTTAAAGTTTTTTTTTTTTTTAATTATAAAAGAAATTTAATAAAGGCAACATAGTATTCAGGATTGGATCTTGGTACACACACAAAAAGATATTAGTGAAAAAACTGGTGAAATCTGAATAAATCAGTAAGTTATTAAATAGTGATATAGTCAATTAGCCAACATTAACTTTTTAGTTTTGATAAATATACTTTGGTTATACAAAACGTCTGAGTAAAGAGTGTATACAGAAATTGTCTGTAGTATATTTGCAACTCTTCTGTAAATCTAAGATTATTTCAAAATAAAGTTAAATGAAAGAAATCATAGTTGTAGAAAATGTGGGAGATACATAAAACTATAAAAAAATTAAGCACATAAAAACAAATGTTATGTGGTTATTGCATTTTGGTATATCTGTTTCACAAGTAAAATACCCAGTTCAGCATCTGACATAATCGTCGTATATTAGTAGCATCTAACTCCTTTCCATATAAGGTCATATTCCTTGGAGAGTTGGATGCAATGTTATCACATGGCATAACTAAAGATTTAGAAAAGACTTGGCAATGAACATTCCTATGGGGAATACTTTGGCTCCTGAAGAGCTTCTCCTGGAAATAAGATCTTGGTTATTTTTCTCTTTTCCCCTGGCTTTCCTTCTTTACCCTTTCCCAACTCCCAGCATTCTCAGAGGGAAGAAAAACTAGTTAATTTGGATGCTTTCCCTGGAGCGATTATTACCAGTCATGGCCTTATTACCTTCACTTCTGCACCTTCCTGGTGATTCTGCCCACATCCATGCATGCGTTTTGATGACTAGCTTCTCAGAGATCAGACTGGACACTAGAGTTCTCAAAAATTCTCCAGTTAAAAGGGAGACACATGCCATTTTTATAGGAAGAGCATGGACAGTACATAGTCCAAAATTAGAACAGAGGCAGAGAATGAGAGGAACAGTGAGAGAGAGAGAGAAAAGGCACTGAGGGGGACTCAGAAGGACAGACAATAGAGACAAAGAGGGACCCTGAGTGTTCAGGGAATTCAGTTTATGTCATTCTTTAGTTCCCATTTCTTTGATGTAGCCATACAGTGAGGAAGGGGAAGAGTATATAGCTGAAAAGGTAAGAATATGTAGAGTGAAAGGGCTGGCAGCTCCCAGCCTTTAATGCATAGGTTCCCTGTGGTGTTAGCCATAGGATATGACTCTGTTAGTTCCTGTTTCCCCTTCACAGGTGTGAGGAATGGGTTGTTAGCAATCAGCAGGAATCTTCCTTTGTTCTGAAGGGGTCCTTCTGGCCTGGCTGAAGGGCTGATGAGCATACTGCAGTCTCTGATTGTGGCTTTATTAACATTTTAATTCTCTTGTCTCCTTCCTACATTAGTATGGGTGTCCTGCAGAAGCTGGGACCCTTTATCACAGAGCTAAACATATATAACTGTCCCCAAAGCCAGGGATGCTGTGGGAATAGGGTCAAGGCACCAGCAGCCAACATGAAGAGTGTCACCCCAGTTGCCCAAACATGCTTTCACCACTTACCAAAAAGGATATTTTGATTTCTCTTTGGGCTTTTCCCCTTTGATCCCACTGAGGAGCTCAAATGACAGGCAGTTACTCAGTTCATAGAAGCTGTCTTGGGAATGTTTTGGTGACAGTCAGTGTTGACCTAGGGTTTGCAAAGCAGGATTCTCTCCCTAGGTCCCCAAACACACAACATAAAATTAGATGAAATCACTGTCATCATCTGGTTTAGCAAAGCGGAGTAAATCTTGGCTGTACCTTGGTGAGGGAGAAGCCAAAGGCTCCAGGCTTTACAATGACATCACCTTTGCATACAGCCCAGTTATAATTCAGAGGGTTAACAAACACAGAGGTGCTGCTGTCAGCTATGGCCTTGTAGGCATCTAGACCTGCTGCACAGAATCAGAAAAAGCAGACTTTACCTGTGCCTTCTGCCAAATCATTCCCCCACCCCCACTCCCACACACATACACAAACGAAAGCTGACTGGAGTATTTCCTTGACTTTCTAGCGTCATTGGTATACTGCGCTCAGTTGACTTAGCCCCTGCCTCGGTTTCCCTACATGAGGGCTCTTAATCATAGTCCATTCAAAGCTCTTCCATTCAGCCCCTTGCATCCTGGCAGCTAACTGCAAAACGATCCTAGAGGGACATTTAGACGTCTCTATTACCAGAAACCCCAGGGTCACTTTTATTTTATTACAAAAGATAATTTATATAGCATAAAACTTTATGGAATCATTTTACTTATATTCCTTTTCCCCCACATAACTAAAAATTATTTCTAGTAGTACTATTTCCCCAATTCCTTGTAAGCAGTGAGTTCTAAGTCCAGCTCAGAGTTTCAGTTTTTCCCTTTTCTTTTTATTCTGCTTCTCCAAGTACTTCATCTCTGGGTAAGAGTGTCACACACTTCTTCATTCTTCTTGTATCACCCAGGAAAATTCACCTTTTCTGACACGTTGTCTGTCATGATTGCTGCCAAATTCGCTGATGTCTGCATGCTCCTGCCCCCTAAATCAGTGGCATCTGTCAGAAAGTCTTGTGCTTCTGCATTTTCCTTTCTTCCTGCACTGCCCCCTCAAGGCAAAGCTTCACTCTTTTTCCTGTGAATGTGTGGGTTAGTTAGTCTGTGCCTGCCACGTTGTATTTCATTCCCTCCTCCAGTGTTTGAGGGCATCATGTGGTGATGTTCCAGGCCTGGGGAACTCAGTTGTAAACAAGCAGACGTGGCTTCCGACTTCTCTCAAGAATTGTAGCCCTGCCCTGGTTTCACCCCAATTTTCCATAAAAATACAGTGTACTAAAATGTAAACTTATTAAACACATTTTTCCTTACACAAGGTCAAAGAAAAATATTCACCCACCAAACATTTTCTATTTTAAAGGGCCAGATGTTTCAGGAAGGACTGGCCCTAGTGGCAGCTTGCTCTTTCACTACCCATGGGTGGTTGAGGGCCTTTTGAGGGCAGGGACCACCTGGAGGCAAGTCAGCGCTTCTCAGCAACAGTCACTGTTTCTAGGCGAGACTGTAGAGCCAGTTTCGCCAGCTCTTGCATTTTTTCAAGAGAAGCCATGAAACAGAATTTGAGGTGAAACCTTTTGATTTTTAAATATTAGCAACTAATTCAAACACTGTGCAGATGGAACATATCTGCTGGCTATATGGCTTTGAGCTCTCTTTTATGACTACATATTAAAATGTTCTGTACATAACCTGTTCTTTTTTTCATTTATAACTTGTTCTATTGTTTGCTTTAAAGACCTTTGTAGTTCTTGCTACATGCTTATCAGTAGTGTCCCTTTTGTGCTTTCTAATATGTCTTATCATCATAAGTACACTCCGTTCCTACTCATCTCTTAAATTCAGGGCAGATGGAAGAATAACATCTCCCAATGCTTGTCTTTCTGTATTATTTCATTAAACTCTAAATTCAGTATATTGTGAAACAATTTCACATGTATCAGTTCCCAGGTCTTCCCTTAAGGCCGATAAAATATTATAAAATTAGTTTGGCTGTTCCCTGTTACACTGCAAGGACCTCGGAATCTTTGTCTCCACCAAGCCCCTATTAAACATTTTGTCCTTTGTGAATCTTGAGATTCACAAGGCCGATGCTCGTCACCCTGTGGCAGTATGGATTCTCTGAAAGACATTTTCCCACCTGCAATGTATGTGGGTCCTAATTTCTCCATGTTTTTACCCACACTTACTTTCCTTTTTAAAGATGTTATAACCATCCTAGTAGATGTGAAGTAATTGATATCTCATTGTTTATCTCATTTTGATTTGTATTTCCCTGGTGGCTAATGATGCCGTGCATCTTTTCATGTTATTTTTGCCATTTGTCTATCTTCAGAGAAATGTTTCCTTAAGTCCTTTGCCCATTTGTTAATTGGGTTGTTTATCTTTAAGTTAGAGTTTTGAAGGCCTCACTACTGTAGGTCGCAGTTGGTCAGTCTTGACTTTGAAAAGTTTATTTACAACCTAGAGTTCCATTCAACCTTAGATGACAGAGTCTGGTGTCCAGGGCTGTCCATTTAAAAATTTGGGGCCAATTGGAGAAAGAGACTCTCAGCTATAGAGTTGGTCCATCTGGTCCTATCCTATCTTAAGACACATGAACCAAAAACTAAAATGAAAATGAAAAGGAGAGGATAAGTATTTAAGTTAATCTAGTTTCCTATTGCTCACTCACCACTTTAACAAATATTTCTCAAGTACTTTACATGCGACAAGCACTGGTCAATGAGACAGATGTGGTTTGTGTGGGAGGCAGAATAATGGTCTCTAAAGATGTCCGGGAAACTTTGAATATATTACCTTACAGGTCAAAGGGGACATTGCAGGTGCGATTAAGTTAAGGCTCTTGAGATGGGTTATCTGGTGGGCCCAATGTAACTACAAGGGTCCTTATGAGAGGGAGGCAGGAGGTCCAGAGTGAGGGAGATGTGAGGATGGAAGTAGAGTCAGACAGATTTAAAGACACTCACTATGCTGGCTTTGAAGCTGGAAGAAGAGCCAAAGAATGCATACATTTCTTTAGTCCAGAAAAGGCAAGGAAACAGATTCTCCCCTAGAGCCTCTGGAAGAAATGTAGTCCTGCCTGCCCCTTGGCTTTAGGGCCTCTGACTTTAAGAAAGTAGATTTATGTTCTGGGTGCTAGGTGTGTAGTGATTTGTTGCAGCAGCAATAGGAAACTAACACAGTTCTTATCCCTCAATAACGGACACTGTGGCATGATGGGCAGCAATCAGTAGACCTGGGTCTGACTCTGTGCTCAGTGGCCTGTAGCTGTGTGACTTGGGGCAAGTTACTGTATCATGGTGAGGTTCATTTTCCACGTAAATAAAACAGGGATATCAGTGTTTGCTTCACAAAATTGTTGTGAGAATTAGAGATAATGGAATTAGAGATAAACTGTAAAATAGCTGGGATGTAGTTAGCTCTTAGTAAGTGGAAGCTATTCTTTTTGCCATCAGTATTTGTTTTTCTTAAAATGCTTTCCTTTAATCAGGCAAGAAGATGGGAGACCAGAGACACAGATCCTGTTTAGAATCAGAATGTTGGAAGAGGAAGAGATTACAAAATGCTCAGGTGGGGATAATTGGGGAGGTTCTATTTTGGGAGAAAGGCAGTGGCCCTGGCTGCTCCTCCTCTCTCCCTCCTCCTCTTTTAGGGACACTATCCTGCTGCTTAGCCTCCAGGTATCACACTAAAGAATCCTCTTCTCCTATCTTCTTTACCCCCATTAAGCCCTGCTTCTTTTTCTCTATCTAAACCCAAGTAGTTGCCAGTCCCCTATTTTGCTTATTTGTCTCAACCATGATTTAGGTCACTTAGGTTCCATTTGCTCATATTTGGTAATTTTTGCTTTCTTAATGCAGCGTCTATACCCAGTCTAGTTTGGTCTCCAGTCTTGGTCATACATTGAAATGAGTGTGTCTTCTTTGCTCACAGTGGACAAGCTCCAGCGGCCATGTCCACACTGTGTTTTTCATCAACCCTGCCTGGACACCTGACCGGACAGCCCTGCCTCAGAACTGGTAGGAACTATAACCATCAATCACTCTCTCAGAAGGGTGATTAACAGCCATATTCTACCAGAGGATGGGAGGGGAAGAAAGACGAGCCTAACAAAGATGCAGAAAGATCTCCCAAAGACTTTGCAATTTCCTGTTCTAGCCCCTTCCTGAAGTTTTACTGTATTCCCATCGTTGGGCTTCACGAGATAGCCCTATACTCATTCTTACACAAAGTAAGTAATGTACATGCATAGAATATACATGTGTGTGAAAATGCATATACATATACAGGCACATGTCTGTGGGATATACGCACACATAGATGCCCCAGATAGAACCACTCCTACCCAGTACGCAGTGTCAGCAAACTGAAATTCAGACGACCTTCATCCACCTATCCATGCTCCACTTGACCGTTGAGCAATGCGGGGTTAGGGGTCACCAGCTCCCGAACAGTTGAAAATTTGTGTATAACCATAGTTAGCCCTCCACATACATCTGTAGATTGCCAACTGCAGATCAAAAATACAGATCAATTTTTTTTTATTAAAAAAAAATTCACATATAAGTGGGCCCATGCAGTTTAAATTGGTGTTGCTCAAGGGTCACCATTGTATCCGGTCAGCTAATTCTCAAAGGCCAAGCCAGCTTTGGGCTTTATACTTATTTTCTTGTTCGTCTATACCCCAAACAAGGTTAACTATTTTCTATATTTTTATTTTTTGCTTTTATTCTTTAGCCTATAAAAGCTTCCTACCGTCTGCCCAGAATTAACCCTAGAGGGAAGCCATTTGATATGAGTGCTGCTGTGTATCCTCATCTTGTTTTATTGTTCAGACAGAGGCCCGAAAATCTTGGTGACCAATGTCCTTCATCATCCAACATCTTCACCCAGGAGAAAGTCTGTGGAAAACCATATAACGTGGTCATTACTAACATCAATCACTGACAGAAGTGTCATATTTTTTCTTAAAATGAACCCAAAGAAAAGGGGAGTCCAGGATGTCCAGAGCCCTGGCCAGACAATACAATTTTTCTGTGTGCGGAAAAAAACAAAAACGACGCCTTGAGGGGCCTCTTTTTCCTTTTCCTTTTCCTTTCCCTTTCCCTTTCCCTTTCCCTTTCCTTTCCCTTTCCCTTTCCCTTTCCCTTTCCTTTCCTTTCCTTTCCTTTCCTTTCCTTTCCTGCCCTTTCCTTTCCTTTCCTGCCCTTTCCTGCCCTTCCCATTCTTCTTCTCCTCCCCTCCTCCTTCCTTCCTTCCTTCCTTCCCTCCCTCCCTCCCTCCCTCCTTTTCTTCCTTCCTTCCTTCCTCCCTCCCTTCCTTCCTCTCTTTTTTTCTCTCTTTCTTCTCTCTCTCTCTCTCTTTTCTTTTTCTCTCTCTCTCTTCTCTCTTTCTCTCTCTCCCTCCCTCCCTTTTCTTCTCTCCTTCTGTTCTCACAGGCCCAAACCAGCTTAGAAATAGGCACTTTTAACTGAAGATCCCCCCAGCTGGTATAGACAGTATGTTCCAAATGACTTGTGGGTTTAATTACCCCCACTAGACTAACTCACCAAACCATGCAGGTCCTACCAGACGTTTGTGCAGCTAATGGCCCCATAAGAAAGGTTCAAAGAATGAGCAGAGACTGATATATACTGAATGCCTGCTCTGTGCCAGGCATCTGGCTTCTCACAGTCAACCAATGAAACATGTGGTGTCTTTCCCATTTGCCAGATGAAGAGCTGAGGTTCAGAGAAGTTGAGTACCTGTCCAGCATATCACAAGTCAAAAGTGGTGGATTCCATCTCAGTCTATAGCCTGTAAGTTTTACCAAGCATAACTTTTAGTTGAGAAGGACCTTATTCCCAGGGGGTATGAATAGTGAAAAGTGTGTGGTTTTTTTTTCCCACTAGGCCTGGGACAGAGCACATACTCCAATCTGGGACAGATCTGAACAGTCATCTGAAGGCCTTCCTGTGGTTCTGTCACTATGGATTCAGGGTTATGCATTCAGAGCTGATCCATAACCACCTTCTGAAGTTCTCAGTGAGAACATGAAGGGCAGTTAGACGGATAGGGCCTCAGACGAGTATGACCTAGTGTTCGATGCCATTTCTGTTTCTGATTCCTGTGCCTTTGTTTTCAAGTCTATAACGTGGGAATGATAATTCCTGTCTATTCTGCAAAGGACAAAGAGGAGGGAAGGCACTGCCAAGGGGGAATCTACCACTGGTGAGCCAGCACACTGCAGGGATCCGAGGGCCCCTCTTGCTCTTAGCAACATCCCTGTGATGGCAGGAAAAAAATGCGACAGTTTGGAAAACTCATGCAGGTGCCTCCTCCTGGTGTCAATGCTCCTCACTCAGTCTTACATATCACAAGAGCTGCCCTTTCCTGGGGCAGGGGAGGGAACTGGCAAGACCAGCCAAACTGCCCATGCCTTATCTAGGTGATCTGGAAGCTGAATAAGCAAGGCTTCATCCAACCCTGTTTCTCTGAGCACAGAGCAAAAGGGCAGGGATGAGATTAAGTAGCTGGACAAAATTCATTGCTCCCCCACCCTGTGGCCTCCCATAGCACGCTGCTATTAGAGCTCTTATGATACTATCTTATCTTTATTTTCATGCCTGTCCTCCTCCCCCAACAGTTGTGAGCAACTTGTAGCCAACAATCTTTTCATCTTCCACGAGGAAAACATGAATGCATTTCTCTCGTTAGATAAAGGTAAACATTACAGAACATTAGAGAAGGCTGAGGTTCTCTCTGACCCTCTTGTTGTTCTAGCACCCCCAAACTCACTCAGCACCCAGGGGTAACCTCTGTCAGTAGGATGAATGTAGATATTTCTTCTATGTATCTCACTGAATGGATGCATCTACATATTTAGCTTACACAAATTTAAGTTTAGCCAAAACTGAACAAAACAAAACTCTGAGTGAGAAATAGCGGTATAATAGTACCAGTTTATATACTGAGTCAGGAACCTAGAGAAGTGTAAGATGAATGACATAATCTCTCAGTTAAAAGCAGGACCCTTAGCTGTCTAGTGTTTCTCGGAATGTGACCATATCACTACCCTTGGGGATGACTGAAAATATTTTCAAGGGTAATTCTGACAACATCGGATTTTGCCTTAAACATTAAATTTTGAACCCAAACCCCATAAGAGTTGTATAGTATACAACCACTCAGGCCCTATGACCCACCATAACGCCCAGAACAAGACCTAAAAGATAGGGATAAAGTTAATTCGTATATTGGGATCCACAAAGCTAAACCCAAGTCAACCTGCACTTAATAGAAATGCTCTTAAAGAAGCCTAACACCAATTACTATCCTTCAACTCAGCTCCAGCTGACTTACCTTATTCTAGAAAATAAGACCCAAAACCCTTACAGGGAAATCCCCAACCTCCTAGCCAAGCGTTCCCTGTTTCTGAGTTGCCGCTTCGAACGTTCTGTAAAACTCACTCTTGCCCACAGTCCCTGGGGAAGAAGGAAGCACTGTACGCCCCCTGTCCATGCACTGTTTTTTCTTGAATAAAGGAAAATGATCTCATTACTACATTGCTTTGTTTTGTCTTTTGACAATAGGAATGCTCTGCAATGTTTCAGGACAGAGAAAAGGAATGGAGGAAGGCTCCTGGAGTGGATTCATCTTACAAAGGAAGAAAATCCTGGCTGTGGGTTATTCTGAGTAATGGTATTGAAACCTGAAGGAAACCGAGTCCGGGGCTGTGCTTCTTAGCCAATAGACTGACACAGGAGTTAGGATGTTTAGAATATGTGTTTATCGTTAAAGCACCAGTGATCTGAGGAGGCAGCAGGTTAACACCTTCAAAAACTGCCCTGTCTTCTCAGTCAGGCTTTGGGGATTTAAGGGAAAATCTGGGCATTATTTTAGGGGCTGCATGACAGTCCCGGGAGGTCCGTTGTGCTTCACGGAGCCATTCCTCTGGCAATGCGGTCCTCTGGTGGTGCCAACAACCCAGGAACAAAGATGGTAATAGTCTAGAAAGAATGCTAGACCAGAAGGATTGTGATCAGTAAGCATAAGGGCAGTAATCAGAAGTTTAAGGGCAACTTTCTCTGGCCGCGGATGTTCCACGCTCTGGGTCAAGCCACTGTGGACAATCTATTGTTAAAAGATAGGGCAAGAAAAAGTGAGGCCTCTACCACGGGGGGCCCAACCAGGCCCTTCTTCAGTATTTCTGACTTTGCCGAGAATATATTCAGAGGGAACCACCTCTCTGCTTATGTGTAATGTGAGCCTTAAACAGTGGTCATTGGGGCTACACTTCAGAGTAGAGATTGTGGGCTTTCTGTTCTGAATGCCACGTCATGCTAGTAGGGCCTCCATCAGCGGGAAATACCAGTGGGCTGCCCCTGTTCATGTGAATGCCGTGGTTCAGAAATCTGACTTGAGCCAGATGTAATTTTGTTGCCAGAGCTGCACTTTAAAGGGAACAGTTCTGGCTATATTTTCTCTCAAGACTCGGGGAACTTCGGGCCTAACTCTCCTCACTACATCCTTGAGAATCTTGTCTCCTGGCGGGTACTTAAAGTTTTCATAGTCCTAGTCGGTGATCCTTATCAATTTTTTTTCTACCCACAAGCTGTTCCTGAACCCAGAGTTCTACTTTACTGCCAAATCTATTGATTTTTGGACATTCTGGGTGATGATTCTTGTAGAGGTGAATCCCTTGCCAAATAGGAGAAGAAAAGTGAACAGCTGAGTCCTGCAATGTTAAAGGTTGTCCTGGAGCTGCACAATCAGCTCAGAATTGCCAGGTAATTCCTCTTCTTATCTAGCTGGAGAGGGACTGCTGCATTTAAAGGACATTAAGCTTCTGCCCAGCTGTTCCCTGGGTGGGGCAGGGCAGAGCTGAGACCACACTGCTAAGCAGCCATTGTGTGAGCCTTTTAGCCCCAGCAGAGGCATCAAAGCCACATCTGTCCATCCCTGCTACAAAGATGGAAAGTGGGCATTAGAAAGACCATTAGAAATCATCTAATTCAGCCATGTCATTTTAGATTTTATTTCCAATTCTTTTCATTTACAAATGAGAAATTTGAGGCTTCAAAAGGAGAAGTATCTGGTTCAAAATAACACGTTTGCATTAGTGGCAGAGGGGAAATGAGAACTTAGATCTCCTGACTTCCTATTTCAGTTTTGTTCCTTGACACTGTGCTTTGGAAATGCTGGATGAAACAAAATTAAACCTTGTTCTTTATCACCAGACTTCTGAGTCTTTAATATGCTAACTTGCACTGTGACTTTCTAAAAAGGGAATATAGTTTCCAGACTTTCCCAGACTTTTTTACTAGATTACTTTTTAATATAGTGTACACTCTTCTGAAAAGGACTAGAGGATGACTCATAACAATTTCGGAAACACTGCCCTACGCCATGCTACTATTGTTAAGCGCTACACAAAAATATACCTAACACAATCCCTAAAATACATGTTATGCAACACTGACACAGAAACACAGGATACTTAGCCAATGGCAAACATTGTTGGTTATTATAAAGATCAGCAATAAACTCTGCATCTCAAAATGCAGAAGTATGTGTGGGGGGGTGGGGGAATGTGGGTAGGATAAGTTAATGTTCAGCTCTTCTCTGACATGCAGAGTCATCTCAGCATATCTAGGGTTTAGAGACGGTCAGCCTTTATTAACATGCATTGATTGTGCTTCCATAATGTGTCCTAGATCCTTGCTCTCAAGGAGATCACAGTCCAGTATGGGATCCAGTATATAAAGGAGTGAGAACTGAGATCGATGCAATGACAGAGATATGCATTACAAGACAAAGGTAAAGGTATTGAGGAGGGAGAGAATGAAAAGAGGCCTAAAGAAGGGGAGCAGAGGTGGTAGCTAGAACAGCTTCTCAGAGGGGCCCTTCGATTTGGTGTGAAAGGCCCAGTAGATGGCTAAATGGGGTGAGGAAGAAAGAACATCACATACAAAGACAGAGAAGAAAAAGACAACATGGCGTTTTGGGGTAGCATAGGCGATTGAGTATCATTAGAGGGAAGGGAGAGAGTCATAGGGTTAACTGGCAGCAATCTGAGTGTGAAGAACCTTCTGCACCAGGCTAAGGTGTTTGGACTTCATCTGTGAGGTCTAACTAAAGGAGTTAGCCCAGTCTCTCTTTATAAATACCTACCATTCTGTGACTATGCAGAGAGTCAGCTACCACCTCAGGTCAAACTAAGATTCCAAATTGCCATGTCAACAGATGGCGTTTTGAGAGTGAGGGGAAGTGAGTTTCACAATAGCCTCTTCTACCACATACAAATAAAAAGTGGAACCCAAATGCCCATCTGCAGTCTAGAAAACCTACACTTTTCAAGACAGAAGAATTTTGACAAATCTATGCTAATAATTCTTTTTATAATTAAGACACCATACTCTGAGAAGCGATATGGCCAAAGATATTGGTAGCAACCAGGATGAGACTCTGTCTCCTACACTTAGGATTAAGGCTTTTTTTTTTTTTAGCTTTTGATTAAGTTATACAAGCCAGGAGCTTATCATCAGGCTCATATGCTCATTCATTCATCAATACACATTTATTCACACTCTTCTGTCAACGTGGTTTTAAGGCCTATGGATTCACAAATGACAAAAACTTGGTATCTGTTCTAGAAGAGCCCAAGTAAAAGAGTGGGGTTATTAGACTGCGGAGAGCTCTGGGGTCTAGAGAGCATGCTGGGTAAAATAGGATGGTCATTTTAGAGCTTCAGGATATTATCTGAATAATGTCTCAGTGTCATCTAAGAACTTTGCAAAGAGAGGCCTGAAATCTAGATTTCTGAGTGAAATATTCTGATTTTTAAAACACTTTAAGGGCCAAACAAAATATATTTGCAAGTAAGTTTTGCCCTGTCCAGCAAGTGGTAAATCCTGCCATATCCAGCACGACTTTGGAGAATGTACTGGAGTGGGAACTGTGGGAGATTAAGAAAAGAAAGCAGATAGAAAGCTGGGATTAGGAGGTCCACTGTCCACTGATGTGGAACAACGGTGTAGTTTTATTTTTGCAAGCTGTTTTTATACAAGAGCATACAATTGTTGACTAAGGTAAGATTGTCCCCACCCAATCCACACACCCTGTATAATCTTTTGCAGTTCAGTCTGCTCCTGGTTATGAACATACTCCCTGCCTTGGAGCAACACCACAGAACAGTTTGGATCAGTTCCTACTTTCCCATTCTTAGGAGGGTTCCTTGAGGTGAGGCAACCCTTGGTTGACCTCACAGATTGCAAGGACCTTATTAGCTTGCCATCCGCTCTCCACAAAATTTGACCTACTGCTGCCATTTTGTGATTTCTTTTCTAGGCAATTTTTCTCATGATAATACTCAAGGATCTCCCAGGTGACTTGTTAAAAACACAAAATTCTTTGCTACATCCCACTGATATTTAGAATCAGTAGGCCTGGGTTAGGACCCTTTAATCTTCGCTTGTCACAAATACTGCCAATGCAGGTGTTTCAATGCAGTCCACAGACCACACTTGGAGAAACCCTGGTGTGGGGAGCAGTTCGTAAGAAAAAGCTTACGGACAGAAGAAAAACAAATGGCATGAGAGCAAGGATGCGAGTTGTTTCCCAGAGCTCAGCCCAGGCCCTGCTTCTAACCTCTGCACCTCTAACCTTTGAAGTTGCTGTCCCGGCAAGAATCTTTACAGCTGCTGTCAGGAAAGTATAGATAAGGACAAGAATCTTTATAGCTCCTGTCAGGAAAGTATAGCTAAGGAGAAGAGCCTTTGCAGCTGCTTTTAGGAAAGTATAGATAAAAGAAGAGTCAACTTACAGTTAGGTCACCATAGCAACCCTGCATTCACAGAAAAAAACCCCTTCCCCCACATCCGACCCTATATAAGTAACTGCTTGAGCCTCTAATAAACGAGACTTGATCAGAAAGCCTGTCTTGTCTCCATTCTTTGCGTCTCTTGTCCTCCTTCTTTTCTTGGTTTCTAGGGCCTCGGTTGATCATCCCACGGGCCGGGACACCCTGGTCTAGCCGCAGTTTCCCACTTAGAAGCTTTCATCTCATCCTCTCTTTTTCCCCCAGCTTTATTAACATATAATAGACAATTAGTTGCTCATATTTACATTGTTCAATTCTATGAGTTCTTTTTTCAATTATAGGTGGCATACAATAACATGCTAGTTTCAGTTGTACAGCATGGTGATTAGAGATCTATATAACTCATGAAGTGGTCACCCCACTAAATCACATACCCTTCCTCCCCCTTACATATTTTTTACAACATTGTTGACTATTTTCCTTATGCTGCACTTTATATCTCATGACTATTTTGTATCTATCCATTTGTACTTCTTAATCCCTTTGCCCTTTTTCACTGTACCCTCATTATACTCCTCATGGTCTAGTAGCTCTCAAAATATCTATGAGTTTGTTTTCCATTTTTGTTGTTATTTTGTTCTTTAGATTTCACATGTACATGAAATCATGTGACATTTGTCTTTCTCTGACTTTATCTAGGGCACTAACTTTTTCCATCTACTTCTTTTTGTCTGAGTATGTCTTTTAATCTGAAGTGAGTCTCTTATAGGCAGCATATGTATGGGGCTTGTTTTCTTCAGCTTCCCTATCTTTTGGTTGGAGCACTTAATTCTTTTCCATTTGAGGTACTTGTTGATAAATATTTAGTGATTACCATTCTTTATTCATATTTTTGATATATGTTTTTCTTCTTTAAGAAGTCCCTCCAACATTTCCTATAATATTGACTTGCTGTTGATGAATCCCTTTAGCATTTTTTGGGGGGGGAGAGCGGGGGTCTAGGAAGCTCTTTATCTGTCCTTCAACTCTAAATGATAGTTTTACTGAATAAAGTATTCTTGGTTATAGAGCCTGTGTTTTCAACACTTTAAATATTTCGTGCCAAGCCCTTCTGCCCTGCAAAGTTTCTTTTGTTAAATCAGCTGCAAGTCTTATGGGAGCTCCCTTGTAGGTAACTGACTGCTTTTCCCTTGCTGCTTTTAAGATGCTCTCTTTGTATTTAACCTTTGGCATTTTAGTTATGATGTGCATTGGTGCAGGCCTTTTTGGGTTAATCTTTTGGGGTTTCCTGGGGTTGTGTGTCTCATTTCTTCACCAGATTTGGATTTTTTCATCATTATTTCTTCAAATACATGTTTAGCTTTTTATTCTCCCTCTTCAGCCATCCCTATGACATGAAGGTTGTTACCCTTAATTTTATCTCATAGGTTCTTTAAATTTTTATTATATTCTTGGTTACTTTTTTCTTGCCATTCTGATTGGGTGTCCTTGGATTCACCCATCCTCTATATCGGTGGTTCTATCCTCTTTTTTATCCACTCTGTTGATTCCCTTTAATACACTCTTCATCTCAAATAATGTACTCTCCATTTCTGACTGGTTCACTTTTATAATTTTGATTTCCATTTTTTTTTTTTTATCTCTTTGTTAAAGTTTTCACTGAGTTCATCTATACTTCCCTTAATTTCATTAAGCATCTTTATAACCAGGGTTTTAAACTCTGCATTTGTTAGATTGTTTGACTCCATTTTTCCTTGATCTCTATTCTGTTCTTTCATATGGTTTCTGCTTCTTTGTCTTCTCATTTTGGCTGCCTTTCCATGTCTTTTCTATGTACTAATCAAAGCTCCTAAGTCTCCTGGTCTTATTAGTGTAGATTTATGTAGTAGGTGTCTAGTGGCCCAGACCTGAGAGGGGTTCAGCTGCAGGCCAAGTTTAGCCCCAGCCTGTGCCCCTCTAGGGCCACCTGTTAAGATTCAGCAAGCAATCCACAGATGCTGTGCTTATAGTTGCCTCAAGACACTACACCAGAAACCGAGACCAGCTACCTCCAGTGTGAGTCTTGGCACCACTCAGCAAAGAGCACCTGACTCACCGAGGATACACCTGGATATGGCTTGGGTAGGGCCAAGAGCTGGGGAAGGCAGGGTTTCAGGGAATTCTCTGGGTGGAGTGACCTTTGTTATCTAGTTTGATGACCTCATGGCTATGGTGGTGCTGTGTCCGTGCACTAGGAGTGGTGAGGGCTCAATAGAGGAACAATGAATACCACCAGCACTTCTGTTCGGAGAAAGCATCGCCTCTGGCTTTCACTCCAACAACTCAGTGTACCCTTGTAAGTCCCTGGTATCCCCCGAGCAGCCAACTGGGTGCTGGTGCTCAGAGAGAGCAGGTCTATCATCACAAAAGCCTGCTTGCAGACATGGGCCATTTAAGAGGCTTCTGCAGCTGCCAGCTGGGGCAGCCTCTGTCCCATTCTGGGGACTGGGCAGCCTCCTGTCTTCACCCCTCCTACCTCCAACATTGCAGGGTGATTTCTTGTTTCTCTCCCTAGTTGTAGGGCTTCTGTTCCTCTAGGCTGCCTGCAACTCTGCTTGCTGTTTGTTCTGTGTTTCCATCTTAACTTTGATGTAGTCACAAGAGGGGATGCACGAAACTTCTATCATCTATGCCATTTTGCCTGGGTCTCCTCATCCTCTCTCCTAATCATGGGCCCCAGATGGAGGATTTATGCAGCTGATTCAAAGGTAGCAGTTCAAATAGGAAACACTTCTGAAAGCCAAGCCTCACATTCAGTTCATCTCAATGATGACAAGCAGCCCACACAAACTCAAAAAAGGAATAGCAAAGACAAACACAGGAAAAGGGCAAAGATGCATAAATTGTTTGTAGGAAGTTGGAGACAGAGAAAGCTGGAGTAGGGAGTAGAGGGAAACTCAAAAGTTTGAGGTTAACTGCTGCATCACAGCCAGTTGGAGTGTGGGCTTCAGAGAAACCACCTACTACTATACACTGACTATATTTCCTGTTCCTAGTTCTTCAATTGCCAATCTAACTAGATACTTGCTCCACCAGGAGATGGCCCAGGTGTCTATTAGAGGAGAAACGATTCTCTGGGTTATAGCATCAGGACCTTTTTTGGATACTCAGCAGGAAACAGGCCTTCTTCATAGGGCATAGGCTTCAAGAAGAAGAGTATAGGTCATTCAGAAAGCAAAACTACAAGTACTGCCTTGACCTGTTCCCTGCTTATGACATCAGCCCCATCTCCACACCTACACTGTTCCAAAAATCCTCAACTTTAGAATTTTGCACTCACAGTGCTATTTCTCATCTTTAAACCTTTGCTCATGCTGCCCCTTCCCATTGCCTGGGATGTAGTTTATCTCTTTTCAATTCTCCTTTCTTAATGCTTACTCATCATCTAAGATTTATTTAGGCGTCATCTCCTCCAGGATGTCTCCTGACTCCCAGGCTGGTCAAGTTCCACTACCTTTGCTTCTACGATGCTCATTTCACACACTTATCACTCCTTTACCACATCCGATTATATAAGCTGTTTAGAGATCCATTTTTGTCTTTGGACTGTGTGCTCTTGAGTTAGGGCTACTTCTTATTTAATTCAGTTTTTCTATAGTTTATTCTAGTGCCTGACACATAGTAGGGGCTCAACAAACATTTATTGAATAAATGAGGTTTAA
Organism: Cynopterus sphinx; assembly: GCA_030015415.1. Taxonomy (NCBI): domain Eukaryota; kingdom Metazoa; phylum Chordata; class Mammalia; order Chiroptera; family Pteropodidae; genus Cynopterus; species Cynopterus sphinx. Next base: position 51,093,649 of record CM057380.1, read on the forward strand.
CTACTTGAGAGCTATACAACCTCGGCAAATAACCTACTGATGTCTAAGATTACTTTATTTGCATAGTAGGTAATGATACCTCCTCCCTAAGGCTATTATGAGAACTAAATGAAATAATGTACATAAAAACATTTAGCATAGCACCTGGCTAGTAGAAAGTGACTGAAAATTTTTTTAAGTTCCAGAATAGTATTCATGAAGTTATCTGTTCCAGCCTTCTGCCTTCATCATTATCAAAAAGCATTAAGCCAGTGTCCTCATTTGGCAGGATCTAAATATCATTTTAGATTAAAGGAAGAAGACGGTAATTCTGTGTATCCTTCTGGGGATGCATATTAGGTTGGGTTTCAATCCAAAGAACAACCCTTTCAAGGACAAGGTCTCCAGAGTGCATGCTGCCTGGCCCACACGTAAGTAGGTGAACAGAGATTGCATATGAAATCAATGAAAAAATTCTCCTTTTACCCAGACTCTCATGAAACAGTAAACAGTCCAGATTTTTACCGTTCTCTAAATTAGGAAGGTAAAATGAAACAGAATCAATGGTCCCAGACTGATTATGTTCCAAAGATAGGATGTTGCTTCTAAACTCTCACCCATCAATCCTCTTCACTTTCCACCTTTAAGATAATACCCACTTGCCTTTGTAATTGGGAGTGGAAGAAGAATGAATAGTCATAGCAGAGAGAAAGAAGTTAGGTTGGATAAACTGCCTATTTCGTCACTGTAAAGTCAACATATCGCATTAGTATCTTTTTCACCTTAAATCTGCCATTGAAATAAGAGTGGAAGCTATAGTATGTCTTAACATAGAGTACATCTTAACATCTAGCCTTCCCAAGTCTCGTTTAGGACTGAAAGTTTACCTTTTTTAAGGCAAACCAAAGGAAACTACCCAAACCTAGAGCATAGAAGACCCACCCTCAGAGGTATGTCTCTGAACAACTTAATTCAACCCAGTTCAACACATATTTACTGCTTACTTTGGGCCAGGCACTGTGTGAAGAGCTGGGGAGACAGATATCAATAAGGCATGGTACCCGCCCTAAAGGAGCTCCTGGGTTGAGCCCCCTCACCTGCAATGATATCCAGGTCTATGAGTAGGTGTGCAGAGTGGGGATGACACATATGACATCTCCCCTCCTATGCCCACAGGAGATGCTGCTAGTGACCGCACTCACTACAGCCCTGATGCTGTCTCAGAATTGTTCTCAACATAGCACATCTGATTGACCACCTGGCCCAGAGCTGAATTTATCCCTGCAGAGTATGGGTTTTGCAAACAGGTAATTCTAAATTGAAACCACAGCTCCACACATACAAATTGTATTGTCTTGGGAAAATCTCTTACCACTTTTTGAGCTTCAGTTTCCTCATCTGTAAAATGGGACAATCCTCACTACACTACAAGGCTGGTACTATTACCACCTCCATTTTACAGATGGGGAAAAAGAGGCACAGATAGGGCAAATAACACACCCAAGATCACAAAGTAGAAAGAGAAAGTTCCAAAATTCAAAGCCAGGAAGTTTATTTTCAGAGCACATTCTGGCAGCTTATAAGCTTCTCTGCCTATTAGATGGGCTGGTCAAAAGCTCCCTGGCAGCTAACAAGCACAAACTGCCAACTCTGATGAGATATTTAATAGAGAGTTCATTAAGAGACATATTCCATTGGCTAAGCCTTTAGCTCTGTCTAGAGACAGTTTACTTTTTCTTAAAATCAGAAAGCCTGTGGTAAAAAAAAAACTTGCTGGATTTGTGAATATAAAGATTCATATATTTAAACTATTTGACAAAGAGTCTGACTCTTGAAAGCAACTCATCTGATAACGGAAATATGAGAGTCAGAGATCACTTAACTATTTCGTCTAAGTCCCTTTAATTAAAAAAAAAAAGTACCAAGGGTTAACATCATTAAAGTCATTATTCTTTTCCAAGATGATTTCACAGTGATGGGGGCATGGGTTTAAAAGTGAAAAAGACAAGAAGGAAAATCTTAATTTAGGACTGAGCCATAATAAGTGAGCTAATATTTGTAGAACTCTTAGAACAGTGCCTGGTACATAGTAAATACTAGTTTCTTAAGTGTTTCATTAACAGATAAAATATTGACACATGAATATGGGAGGAGATCATGCTTGGGTATCATTTGAGCTTCTTTTCATACCCTTAGACCTTAGAAAAATCATTTCATTTTGAACCTCAGTTTTCTTGCCTGTGAAACAAAAATCATATAATAACTAACTCAAGAGAGCTGTAAATACAGATGAGACCACTGAGATATTAATGATGAAAATGTGCTTCTTGTAAACTATAAAGCACTATAAAAATGTCGTTATTGTTATTCCTTATTCTGAATTCCTACAAGAGAAAGGATTTCCTGAGGGACAGAATTGAATTTCTGAAGCTGGTAGCATTATCTGCAGGATTATCTGCCCTTCTCTCCAGCCTCATTCCTCACACAACCCTTCCCCTAGCTACTAGCCCAGCCAAGTAGGGAGTAGAGGAGAGCTGTGTCCCTGGCACCCAGATTTGGAACACAAAGTGCCCTCTCTCCCTTCTTACAAAATCAAGGGTGTACAGAGTTATTGGGAGTGAATAATCAGTGTATCTAGTGCACCAGGTTGGCAACATTCAGGATTAGATAGACTTTTGTGGACTGCCCTGAGAACCTGATGGCCCAAGGTGACCTCATTTGTGTGGGTCCTGGCACTGTGAGTTTTAAATGACTGGCTTTGTAAATGCAGTTAGGAATCCACAGCCTATTCCTGAAGTGGGGACTGCTTGTACAGAATCAAATCGAACTGTTTGAAATATGGTGGTAGTTGAGAAAAGAATACAAAGCCGTGGCATTACTATAAATGGTAGGATATTACCCTATGTGGAATTTTTCTTTTCTTCATTTTCTTTGACTGTTTGGAAGAGAGCCACAGTTACCTATTGACTTGTCTCTAGGATTAAATCAAAGGGGAAGACCAAAGTGACTCATCATGAATATGTGAAAGACAAGACTCCATGGGTGCTGTGTGCAAGAATTATCTTCCACAGAGGGCAAAAAGCATTATAAAGCCACCAAAGAAAGATACAAGTGAAAGATAATAATGAGAAAGTTTTTATAACACATAGGTTCAAGACCGTAGCAGAAGCCTGGGAGCTGATGTAAATATAGCTTTTAATCAACTTTCTAGTATGCCATCAGTAATAGAAATCATATGAATTCTGTCTAGAAATATTTAGGTCAGGTTTCTTCACCTGAAATAATGTGAGAAGGTGACTAATATTAGATGTTATTTCATTTCTCTATAACTCCAGCAGGTAGGTATTTATTACTCACCTTTATAGATTAGAGAACTGATTCTCAGGGATGATTTGTAGTTTGCCCAAGATCATGCAATTATAAAAAGGAGGAGCTAGGATTGTTTGACTTTAGTTCATGGTCCTTTGACCATACTTTATCATCACCACTATGGAACTCTATGAAAGAGCCACACTACTGAATTTACAAAAGGCATACAGGAAGAGAGTCAGTCTGGAAAGAAAAATAATATTTGGTTCTCATACATTTGGTAGGAAAGTTCAGTTCGCCTCAGGATGGTACCTTTAGCTGTCTGACAACTGATGGATATTTCATCTGGTTGATGCTTGTCTTTATTGTTCACTTATATATGTTATAATATATATATTTCTTTCTATGTATTATTATAAAAAAAGAAACATGTGGAGCTTACTTTCCAGTGGAGCGTTAGGAGACCAATTGTAAGTGCACTATAATGCTGTACTAGAAGCATGGTGGGGAGCATTGAGAGGTCAGTGCTTTGGCTAGCATCAACATTTATTCCTAAGGCAACTTTATACCCGTATGCAGATAAGGCATCCTAGGGGGATTCATTTTCACCATGTTTGGAGATTTTCATATTTCAAAACCTGTTTTGGCAGCAGGTTTACACAGTAGAGGTGCCATTATGAAATGATCCTGATGTCCCAAAGACATAAGATATTCCAGCTAAAGTCCCCAAATGTGTTCCAAGTGTCACAGAAGACCTGGCAAAGCTGAGGACCACAAATGGACTTTATTACTGTGAGCAGGGCCATCCTTAGAAGGATTTGAGCCTGAGCCTGTACGTTTTTCATGGGGTTTCTCTTCCCCCAGCCCAACACTTTTATGTATGTGAAATGGTTTAAATGATAAAGTACAGTCTAACACAAACACCAGGAACTAACAGATATAAGCATAAGAAGAATTGTACACTTGTTCATTCATTCATTCACTCCTTCCTTCATTCATTCAATGTCTGGCTTCAATAGGGTCTGTGCTTCAGTGGGAACCCAGATGAACTTACCTCTCAGTTCCCAAGAACACACCTAGTGAGACCGCCAAGGAATGAACACACACAGCCTCATGAGAGTGTACTAAATCCCTATAGGAGTTGTTGGAACAGGTGGGCTTAACTTTTCTGAGATTAGAGAGAGATAGTGATGCTCAAATTTGGTTTTAGAGAAGGAGGAGGAAGGTACTGAAAGCAAGAGCAGATTAAGTGTAATGTCTTGTAGTTGTGAAAGAAATTGGTGGTTTCAGAGGATGGAGACAAGTCATATGTGGCTGTAAAGCAAAGTAAAGGCATGGGAGCTGAGGCTGCAGTGGAGAATAGGAACAGACAGTGAAGGCTGTTACATAGTCTGAAGAGTTTGGACTGTGATGGACAGACAAAAAGGAAAAAACAAACAAACAGAAATCCTGAAGTTGAGAAGTGCCACAGTCATATTTGGATTTTAGTACATTACTGAGAAAGCTGTGAAAAGGGTTGTAAAAGGCAAGGACACAGGTGGAGGCTACTTAGAAGCTGATAGGAGTGACTTGACACAGGCAATATGAAAACATTTTCATTACCAACAATTAGATAATACAGGAACAACACATTATCCTACTAATGGATATTTAGGTTGTTTCCAATTTTCTTATTATAAACCATGAACACGCTTGTATAGATATTCAATATATTACTTATGTAAAAGAATTACTTCTTAAAATGATCTTTAAAAAACTAGATGACCATCTTCTAGGCATAGCTAAATAGATTTTTCTGGGAGTTAAGGGATGTATAAGATGGTAAGGCAACTTTAAGATTACTTCAGTGCCTTTATCTAGGACTTCTAGCCTCTAGAACTACAAGAAATAAATGTTTATTGTTTAAGCCACCAGTCTATGGTATTTTTATTATAGCAGCCCAAAAGGACTAAGACAGCTCTCATGAATATGCTCTGGAAGGGGTGAACATGGTGGAAATGTGATGTTTTTCCTGTAAAGGCCTGGACCTAAAGAAGAAACTGGTGACAAAGGAAAGAAATTAGGCTGAGTAGGAAAGGCTTTCAGAGTAATGCAGCACATGAAGCTGATGGCCCAGGTGGCATCTGGGAGGTGCTGTCTCATCAGATGACCACCATCGTTGCTAGTGTTGGTCCTTGAAGGTCATTTGCATATAAGACATATGCCTTCCATTTTCCCCTTTCTGTGGCAATTCTCTTATGAGTGGTCTGTGAATCCTTGAACAACTGGTACCCTTCTAGGTCTTAACTCAGGTTTGGGGTCACACCTTCCTTAGGCTCTGTGCCAACCCCATCTCTGACAGATCGGTGTTAATCCTTTGCCTATAGCCCTGCAGGGATCAAGGATTCCCAGTATCTTCCTTGTAGGCTCATCTCAGGGTCTCTCATACTTGCATAGTCAGAAGACACCCTTATGTCTCCCACCTAGGGCTGAGCTTGGCTTTTTATTCAGATTTTAAAGACAAGGATGAGGGCAGGAGGTCATTTATGATATTATAGTTATAACATCACAAGAGAATAGAACTCGAGACCAGCATAGAAACTGTGGGGCACTGTACTGAAGCGAAACTGCCTGCAGAGCTTCATATTTAACGGGCTGGTATGTGCAGATTTAGTAATGTCAAGTTTTGTTAACTAGTCACATAATAAAAACATTCTCTTAATTGAGAGAACAAAAGATTCCTAAGAGGTGTCTTAAAACCATAGTGGTAGATCAATTTTTTCCTTCTCTTTTCCTCTCTTCTTAGGCCAAACAAGTGATAAAAAAAAAAAAAAAAGAAAAAAAAAAACATGACACAGGCTTAGAGCGCTGGAACCTCCTTGACCTGCACCCAAACAGCACTTAGATATAAAATCTCTTTCTTGTCATAGATGCTTAAACAAAAGCCTTCTTTCTTGGCCCTCACTGCTAAAGGAACATAGCTGTAGAGACTGTAAGACCCATCTGGTGCAGATCTCCTGCCAGATCTGCCTTAAAGCTAATCTATGCCAACTCTAGCAATACTTCTGGGAAGGAGATTCCACAGGGGCTGAGGAAAACAGTTTCAAATGACTAACAGTCTATACTTAAAGAAAATAACATTTTTTCCAACTCATAGGAGAGAAAAATGGGAAAGGGCATGGCATGCTCAAAGCAGATTCAGCCAAATAGATTTTGATCCACTGTACTCTATTCTTAAGTTTGGATCAGGGACAAGTCATTCTAACACCCACCCTTCTTGTATTCCTTTCTCTCTCCTTGATGGGGAAGAGCTTAGTCCACTTGACTGTGTTTCAGTTGTATGCTTCTCAGATCTCCAAATAGACTGGGAGATTTAGGATAGCAGAGATCACACTGTTTCAGCTCAGCCACTAACTTGTTGGGTGATTCTTTAAAATTAAGACTGTTAAACCATAGGGTATGGAGATGATATAGTCACAACATTTCAGCCAAATTCCTTAGAATATCTTTTCAAATTAGGTGGAGGAATACAAGCTGGTTGAGAATGGAGACAATGCACCACACTGAAGAGTTCTGATTGACTGGATCCATGTGAATCCAGAGGGTACACCCTATCTAGGCAGTATCCTAGTCAAAATTTTGCCCATGACTTGGATGAGTACAGGTAACCTGAAGAATCTGCAGCCAACATGAAGCCAGAGGAGACAGTGAATGGAGAGGATGTCACAACCAGAATCAAGAGAGCTCATCAGGCTGGAGCAATGGGGAGAATCTGGCCAGTACACCAGTTCTAGGTGGAGAAATGGGCTTTACATAGCACACATATAAAGGATGCAAGCCTAGGTTAATGTATAAGGGCAGACAGATGTGCCAAGATCTGAAGACTGTATTTATCAAAGCATAATGTTAAGAGTAAGAAAGATTGACTTGATCCATTTTATAGTAGTCTGGCCACCTCTACAAGTTTGATTCTTCCTATTCTAGGCCCTATAAGATAATGAATATAAAGATGTGTACAGGACAGTAAAGATACTTGAAATCATGTCTTGAAAGGAATTGAGTATTTTACCTAAAAAACAATATATTTATGGTGACATGATCTCTGTCTTGAAATAGCTGGAGCTGCAGATTTAGAATGAAGTTGGGCCATTGAGCAGGAAGGGCCATTTTGCAGGGAAGGCATCCCTCAGAGACTGATAGAACAGGGCCCTTCTGGTTCAGAGAGCGCTTGACTGTGTCCCTCTGATATGTCACAGGCCCCCCTCTGTGTCTTATTTCTTCATCTATAATATGGTCTTTAAGCGGAACTCTAATCTTCAAGCTTTTTTCCTGCTCTGACAGACTGTTTCTGGATCTCTTTGAGTTTTTCCACAAGGTTCAGTACAGATGGGCACTAATACACACTTTTCCCCCAGGCCACCTAGTTCCATTAAATAAGAGGAATGGGGAAAAGTGTGTGAAGCTCTAGGAGAGGTTATATGGGGGTAGAGAACCTGCTGTTGAGAATGAATTCTGTCCCTCCAAAATTCATATGTTAAAGTCCTAACCCCCAGTACCTCAGGATGTAACTATATTTGAATACAGGATCTTTAAAGAAGTAATTAAATTAAAACAGGTCATATTCCAATATGAGCATATTCTAATACGAATGGTGTCCTTACAAGAGGAGGAAATTGGGACAAAGACAGGTTCATGAAGACACAGGGAGATGGCCACCTGCAAACCACAGAGAGAGGTCTCAGAAGAAAACGACCCTGCCGACACTTTGATCTTAAATTTCTAAAGCTCCAGAATTGCGAGAAAATAAATTTCCATTGTTTAAGCCACCAACGTACCATAGCGCTTTGCGATGGTAGCCCTAGCAAACCAAGACACCTGCTATTTTCACTTCTCCTTTGCTCCCACATACAGCTGGGAGAAGAGGAATGAGAAAGTCCTGTTTACGCAAAACTCTTACCAAAAGTGTCCAAATTCAAGGACACCACAAAGATTTACTCTTAGATTTCATCAGTCCTGCTTATGAATGTGAGACTTTTTCTCTGGTTGCAGATTCTTGCAATTAGAATGGACTCCAGACCAGAGATTCCAAAGTGGTGACCTATGAGTTGAATCTGGTCACAAACATGTTTTGTTTTGGTCCCTACATATTAAATTATTTTTTTGAAATGGTAAACATTTAAAACTTGAGGAGCTAAACATTAAACATTAAAGCCCATATTTCTGACTTTTCTTAGCATACCAGAAGACTTGGCTTCACTGGGCTTTCCTGGCAACAGTCTGTTGGAGTGAAGTAGTGTTCTTCTCTTTCGATGGGGCAGGTATTCTCTTATTATAGTTCCCACTTGGCCTAATGCATTTCTTTTCCTGACCCTGTTCAGTATTCCTGTCTGTGACCTTTGTTAACTAAGAAGGCCAGATATCGGTTACTCTCCATCCTGTGAGGGTTATCACAGAATTTCTCCTCAGTAGCAAGATATATACAACAAAAGCATGACATTTTCTTTGCTAGCAAAGTCTATCCCACATTTGGCTCTTTGGAGCTTGATTAAAAAGCTGAACATAAAACTGGGAGCGTGCTGCCAGTAAGCCCAGGCTTAAGGAAGACTGAAGACAGACAATCAGAGAACTAGCTGACCTTGGTCTCTGGCAGCCTAACCAGACATTCCAAATAATTAGTAGCTTGGCTTCCCAACTCTGCAATGGATAACTTAAATTAAAAAGAACAACGAAGAAATTGTCACAAACTCTCCAGGACTGAAAGCACATAGTCACATCTTGCATAGCTGAATGGGGATACTCTCTACCTGTTATATTGCTTTGACATGAATTGATACTATTGGACTGTGGTGTGCATAAAAAGCCTTTATCGTTGTCTTCCTAGAACACATAAGAAATTGTTTTATCATCTAATCAGTTAAATTCTAAACATTTGAAATGGTTCGGAAAAGCTAAAATAGGCTTCATTGCAGGAGAAAGAGCTACAAACAACTATAATTGCTGTAAAAAGAACAGCTTATGACAAAGCCAAAATTGCCTCAAAAGATGGAAGGAGCAAAATGTCCCTTTATATCATGTCCATTGTATTGAGCAACCTTTTGCAAGGTTGCATGGTTGCCCAATACTACTTTTTAAAACTAAAGAAGTAGTAGGAGGAAAAGAAAAGAACAACTTGGAGAGATTTCACATACCTCTTTATGATCAAACAACTCAGGAAATTGAGAAATGCAAACAGGATAAAGACATCATTTGACTCTCTTACAGTTATTTAGTATTTCTTACTGGAAGTTTCTGTGCCTATCTTATGGCTTGCAAGACCTGGCAGTGGAGGTCTTTCTACTTGAAATTCAACAATGTGAGTGGGAAAATAAATCTTAAGAACCTAATTTAGGGCAGGGCTGTACTGCGATCGGGGTAGAAGCTAGGTCTCAAAATAATGTCATTCTGTATTATACAACCTAAATCTCATCATGCAATTAATTCCTTTGCTTAGAATCATTCAATGGCACCCTTTGTACTTAGAAAAAAATCTGAATTTCTTGGCCTGGCATTTGATCCTTGATTACATCGACAGACACATCTTCTGCTATAGTCTACTTGAGAGCTGGCCACCATAGCCTTCTTTAGGTTCCTCTTATACCTCTTCTCTCTTACCTTTAGATGCATTCTTTCCTCTACCCAGATTATTGCCTTACTCTGCCTTCAACTCATCTTTTCAATTATCAGTTTAAACATCACTTTTCTTCAATAAAGGCTTCTCCGATTGCTACATTAGGTAAACAATCACCCAGTCACCCACCTACCCATTTCCCTTCAGGCTCCGTACTATGTGTATCTTGATAGTCCTCACATTTACTTTAAATTTCTTGTCTAATATCTGGCTTCTTGTTTCTATGTGGAGACTTGAGGGCAGAGACTGTGTTTTGTTTGCAACTAACAGAGTGCCTGGTATATAATCCATGTGGAATAAGCATCTGTTCAATTAATGACTACCGTAAAGTTTTTCAGAGAAGAACTAAGAACATCCATGGGCTTGAAAATCTGAGACCATTTATCTCCTTTTCTTTAGGCTGATATCATTTCAGTTCAAGAAGGGGGTCTCTTTTCGTCCTAAACTTCCCTAAAAAGGAGAAACCATAACACTCTGGATAGTTCATATTTGGGCTCCATATAGGCAAGCTTTGGTTAAATCTGACTTAAGTCCATTCTGCTGTATGATCTTAGCTCTTTCTTAGGGACTATGAATGTTTATTATCATTGTCAATAAATTTATTATAGGAAGTTAGTTCCCACATCATTAATCACTCCACCTTACCTCTTTGTTCCCTGCCCTAACAGACTTAGCCATCTTCCAGGTTTCACCTGGACAAAAGTGGCTTGTTTTAATTTAGACATTCTATTCTATGAGTTTAGCATTTAGAAAAATAAAAGTGAGGAGGGAGGAGTTCCTATCTGAGAGAGAGAAATCCTATTCTTGTGTTATCAAGGATTGACATGAAAGACTTCATGTAAATGCAAACATAGCCCCATGAAAGTCTTAAGTATAGAACACATAGCAGTTATCCAGCATCCTGGGGAAAAATACTAAGAGGAGAGCTTAAAGCAAAACCATGAATTAGGCAATCTACCATCCATGTAGCCAACTCACTCCCAATTCCCTGTTTCTATCAGTCTGTCTTCAGTGGTTGGTACCCTTGGGTCCCTCCCTGTTGCATGTTTTCTCTTACTTCACCATGCCAAGTCTTCTCTCACAGATAGAAAAGAGAGTGAACTACATCCATTTGACCACATTAGAGCAACAAGGGGATGGTTAGGACCCCCCACAACTCCATACTACCAGGCAGAAAAACATTTCTCCAGGAGCCAGTGCTGTATTACCCAATAAGTATTCCAGTAAAGCACGACTTCTCCTAAATATTTCAAGTTTGATACATCACATTTAAAAACAGTATTTCATGGGGGAAATTCAAACCTTGTTGGGCATCTTTTCATTTGTTTTACAGGTTGGCATTATCATTAAATTTTTTTTTTTTTTTGGGAATTATATATAAGAAACACCATCTTTCAAAGCTTAGAGCCCCAGAGGTGTAACTTCTTCCTCCCAAGGGCTTTATGGGCACGTCCAACACCTTTGTCCTAAACCACTACCCAGGGGAGTTATTCTCATGAGAGGACTTCCAAGCTTGCAGACACAGGGGAAGACTGGGGAGTGCAATGATGCTAAAACTTGCAAATCAATGAGAACTTGATCTGGATGGGTTTCCTCATAACAGTGTACTTGCTTTCTAATGGTATTCCAATCTATAAACTTGGTGGACACTATTCCTGGGAGATGTTCTGTGTAAAAGGAGTTCTATGGTTAAATGATTTTGAGAAACAGTGTACCTTCTATCTCTGTTATGAAGATTTATGATGAACATTAACATATTAAATCCTCCAAGAACTGCTACAATAAAGGAACCAGTGTAATGTAAAAAGAAAATCAGTATTTTACGAATGTATCTAATCACAGCAAGAAAAATTTAAATCAAATATCACCTATTAATATCCTGAAATGTTGTATAGAGTACATTGCAAAATGCTAACCTAGTATTTGATTGATTTTTTTTTGTTATGGGATGCAAGTTTTTCTAAAGAGGTATTGGCACACGTCCTGTTAAGTAAATCAGTGTTCTTCTGTCAACTGACTTATTTGATGGGAACAATAAGTTCGCACGCTGACCCCCAGAATTCACATATGATTTCATGTGATTGTGATTCCATAATAAAGCATTAGTAACTGGGTTGCTTTCTCTTCTTTCCCATAGTATTCACCACTTGATGATGGAAAGGTCATATGACTCTAGTTGGGTGCATTTTTATGCGCTTCTGTCAGAAAACACAACCTGCACTAGCCCAATAAGTCTAAAAATAGATAAGATGAACCCATCACATTGAAGGAACATGCATTTTCATTTTATAATACAGGTTTCCCACCCTGAGGATTATTCATTTTCAATAGAGAACAAAATTGCTACAGTAATACACTATTTTTCTGGAGGATAAGGTACATTTTACACTAGTAATAACATATATCCATCGCTTTGCTCTTTGTTAGTGAAAGAGTGCTTGATGAGCACAAAAGACCACTACATTGTAAATTTAATACAGTTTTAAGAGATAATTTTAGTATCTATGGGGTATTTAAACAAAAATACTTTTATATTAAATAGGGATTCAAGAGGTGCTGGGAGAAGCAAAGAATGGGAGAAAAAAATATTTTATCTAAATCTGAGTACAGCAGCTACTCCATTCTCATTTCTCTGACCTTCCTCCTCTCAAATAAAAGCTCTGAGTGTGTCTATTTCTTTTACTCCCACAACACGCCTTAGGTTTGGCTGGGGAGTGTTTCTAGCCAAAGGCTTGCTCTGTGGGAACCCTTTAGCAGAATCACCCTAATGGAGTGGGAAGTTGCTGAAAAATTTCTGCCTAAGCTGGAGGCAGGAAAGAGGGGGCTCCTGGTTAATTGAAACTCATTTCACCACAGTGGTAGTAACATCTGCTGTGAATGTGAACATTCTCTCTTCTCAGAATTTTTCTTCCTTTTTTTAAAAAATAGAAATTGTGGGTCCACAGCCTTATTTTCGCAGTGGCTCTCATGGGATTAATGCCCCACTCCCCTGCTCTCCTTTACCTTTGCCTCAGTTTCTCTCTGGCCTGTCCCCCTCTTCATTCTAGCTGCCATAGTTGCAGACTCATAAAGCAGGTCACTTGTGCTTCAGGGAAATAAATCACTCTTCCTTCTCCCTTACATCAGACTTAGAAAGAAAAAATAAAAACAACCAGCATTTGCTTAGTGGTGACTAGATGCTAAACACTTTCTACATATTTTCTTATTTTAGCCTATTTCCATTTTACAGTTGAGAAAACTAAGTCTCACCAAGTTAAATCACTTTCCAAGATTACATACACTAAGTAGCAGTGATTTGAAGGTCAGTGCCAAAGTTCACATTCTTAATCACTGTAGTAAATTCGTTCACTCATTCAGCAAATATCAGGCAATGTTCAAGTACTGCAGTACTTGCAGTACTTTCCAAAAGCAGTTTACATTCTATTGAGGAGACAGAAAATGCACAACGAAGCACATAGTATTTTGTGCTCGAAGAAAATGAAAACAGTGTAAAGGGATCAAGAGTAATGGGGAAGGGCTTGCTGCTATTACAAAATCAGGGAAGCCTGATTGAGGGGATGATGCTGAAACAAAGATTACCCTATGCAATTGCATTTTCATCCTGACTCCCACAGGCTGGTGATTCCAGGTAATGTTCTTAGGACTCTACATATTCATACTCAGACTGGTCTCTTTTAATCGAGATAGCTCTGGAAAACTCCATTTCATTTGGAAGACAAAGTTGGCATTCTCCCACAGAAATACATTGGATATCTTCAGGAATATGCTGGTTGGTGTGTCTTCAGAGCTGTCCAGGGGAAGGGTGGCCTCATCAAATACAGCCTCTCATTTTACTTGGCAAGTAATAATAATAATAGCCAACAGGTGCTGAGCACTTATCATGTCATGCATGTGTCAGACAAAGGTCTGACACACGTGCTTTCCATATATCATTTCATTTAGTGCTGACAACCACTCAAAGAGGCAGATTGCCTTAGTCAGCTCTAGCTGCCATAACAAATATCACAGATTGGGTTGGTTAAATAACAGAAATTTATTTTCTCTTAGTTCCAGAGGCTAGAAGTCCAAGATCAAAGTGCCAGCATGGTTGATTTCTGGTGACAATCCTCTTTCTGGCTTATAGATGGCCTCCCTGTGTCCTCTCAAGAGAGCATGGGGCAAGTTGCGGGAGGGGTGAAGTAGAGGGAGAAATCTTGATTTCTGGCATTTCCTTACAGGGCACTAATCCCCTCATGCGGGACTAAGCCTTATGACCTCATGTAAACCTAATTGTTTTCCAAAGGCCCCATCTTTAAATACCATCACATTGGGGATTAGGCTTCAATATAGAAATTTTAGGGGGGACACAATTCAATCCATATCAAAGCTGTTATTATTTATTCCCATTTTATAGGTGAGGAAACAGTTACGAAGAGTTTATGTAACTTGCTCAAAGTCACAGGCAGTGGAATCAGTATCTAAATGTTGTCAGTCTGACACCAGAATTCATGTTCTTGACCACAATGCTATTCAGCTTCTCTCTCCAGGTGGAAAGATGCACCGATCCATCATCCAGATGGACTGCTGGGGAATATATCTTAAACTGTTCACAAAGATAAGTGTATTCTTCTTTGAAGGCTCTCCAAAAAGTGTGATTTTTAAATCTTTCTTGTTCAAATTGTATACTCTCGTCTCTACTTAGATATTGAACAAAATAGCCAGACTCAGATCCTACTGTACAACAGAAGTTTTTGTTTTAAAAAAACCAAAATAAACATGTGTGCAACCAACACCCCTGGCTATGATTCCATGAGTGTCATGGAATCTTCTGGAAATAATTTAGCTTATCTTGTGGAGTGTCTTGCACAGAATATGCTGACACTCAGACTTGAGTACCCTGGGCTGTATTTTTCATTATTAACACCTGTCTTTCCAGTTGCTACATCAATCTGTTGTGTGTTTGGTTAGCATGAGCCAATCCCAAAGTCTCATCACCACTGGGAACAATGACAAAATAGTTTCTGAATCTCTAAAACTGAGGCCTTTTCCAGACTCCATGCTGTCCCTTGTCCTTGAGTTGGCATGTTCTTCCTTTACACCTGCCATTGATCCAATGGAGGCATCCACTCACAAGTCTTCTTTTGCTTGATTGGAGTTTTAATGATCATGGATTAGGGTGGTGTACTTCTATAGCTGGCTGACCTCCTTGATTACATAGAGATCCACATCTTACCCAGTACTGGATTATATATACAAAAAAAATCTCTAAATCCTATATCCTCTACATTTCACAGTAGGCTATTACAACAACTCCCATCCCATTTTTTCTTGGACAAAGTTTGGAATTTATTCCATAAATAATGAAAGATCTTTGGAGGTTTCTGAGTTTCAAAGGAGCTACTACCTCCCTACAATTTCAATCTGTTTACTTCTCTCTCTATCCTCACTGCCAACATCCTAGTACTAGGGTTATCACTTCTCACCTCATTTCCTGTAATAGTCCCTAACTAGTCTCCATGATTCTCCTTTTTCTCTCATTAAAATCAATTCTCTGTGTGGCAGCTAGAGAACTTAATTTTTAAGAAAGCTCTTTATTTTAATGTAATTCACCTACCATACATTCACGTATGTAGTTTTCAATTGAGTAGGTTTTAGTATATTCACAAGATCGTGCAACCATCACCACTATCTAATTTTAAAACATTTTTACTACCCCTCAAAAAACTCCATACCCATTTACTAGTCATTTCCCATTTCTCCTTTCTCTTAGCCCCTGGCAACCATGAATCTACTTTCTGCCTCTGTAGATTTGCCTGTTCTTGTCTAGCCTATTTACCTTTTTATTGTTATCAGAACTCTTTACATATTCTGGGTCTAAGCCTATTATTGGATATATGGTTTGCAAATATTTTTCTCCCATTCTGTGGGTTGGGTTTCACTTTTTTTGATAATATTGTTTGGAGCACAAAAGTGTTTAATTCTCATGAAGCCCAATCTATTTTTTTCTTTTGTCACTTATACTTTGATGTCATATCTAAGAAAGCTTTGCCTAATCCCATGTCATGGGGATTTATCCCTATGTTATTCTTTCAAGGCTTTTGTAGTTTTGGCTCTTACATTTGTGTCTTTGATCCACTTTGAGTTGATTTTTGTATAGAGTGTCAGGTAGGGGTCTAATTTCATTCTTTTGTATGTAGAGAACCAGTTATCTCAGCACCATTTGTTGAAAAGACTAGAGAGAGATTTTAAAAAACATAGATTGGATGACAACTCTCCTCTGACTAAAACTTTCAGTGATTTCCTATTTCATTTATAATACAATGCAAATTTCTCTGTCTGTTGCTTTCTTCTTATTTCATACGACTCTCCCTTGTTTACCATGCTCCAGGCTCCCAAGTCTCTCATTTCCAAAATAAGTACAGCTTGCTTTTCTCTTGGTTTTCTCATCTTTCTTCACGTCTCACTTTAAATGTCATCTCATAGATGACTTTGTGACTGTTCTTCCAGAGTAGGTTCTCCATCCCGTCTTATTTATTTTTTATATAATACCCTTTTGTTTTCTTCATAGCCACCTATCTGTGTATTTGTATTTATTTTGCTACTTTTTTGGGAGTAATACTTTCTTGCATCTACTAGACTGTTTTGCATATGGTATGCATTCAATTCACAAGTCATGTTGTCAGACATGAGAATTTAAAATTAGAGGGGACTTTAGAAATCACCGCGTCAACCCCTCTTATCTTAGAGATGGAAAAACCGGGGTCTAAAGAGAGTGACAGGTTTGCCTGGCGTCAGAGGGTACTTAGCTTCCTTCCATTCGGAGGGCTCTGGTTCCCACAGCAGTGTCTCTTCCATTTATAACGCTTATCGGTCACATTTCAGGGTCATGCATTTTTTCAAAATGACTGAACTGAAGGTGATTTTTTGCTGCGATCTCTTATAGAAATAACGTTTTTCTAAGCTTTCTTCCTCAAATGCCTGGAATAGGCCGTCAGGTGGCAGGACCAGACCCGGTCAGAAAGGCTGGCGGGCGCGTTACCGCCCACCGCTCCTCTGCGACCCCGTCCTCGGCGGTCCCACCCGCCTCCGTCCCCCGGCCGCACGCTGGCCTGCGCTCCCTGCGGTCCGGACTCGCCAGCCCCGCCCCGCCCGCCCCGCCCGCCGCCCCGGCCCCGCCCCTGGAGGCCCCGCCCCCTTCAGGGCGGCGTGCCCTTCTCCAAGATGGCGCCGGGCGCTTCCGCTCCGGGGGAAGTGAGCTCACCGCGCCTCGGAAGGGAAGGCGGGGAGCGGGCGGGCGGTGGGTGACCCTCGGCGGGGCTGTGGGTGGCGCCGCGGCGGTGGCCGTGCTGTGCCCACTAAGGGCTGGAGAGCGGGCCGAGGACTCGCCTGCCCCTGGGAACGCAGCCGCCGGCCCAGCGCCGGGGCCGTCGCGCCCCCCCGAGCCGCTCGCCTCGGGCCGAAGTTCGGCCCTGGACGCCGGCGTCCCGCCCCCGGCGGCCTCCTTCCCCGACCCTCCTCCTCGGCTGCGCGCGGGCCAGAGGGGCTCCAGCTCCGTCTCGGGGGCCGCGGCGGGAACCGCCAAGCGGGCTGGCCCGGACCCTCCCCCCGAGGACCCGCTGGAGGAGGGGGGCGCGGCGGGCCGGGCCGGGCCGCCAGCCCCGAGGTCGGGCCACTGGTCGCGCCCGCGGTGCTCCGTCCTCCGCCCCGCTCTCTGGCTGGGGTCCGCGACCTGCCTGCGCTGTTTCTGCTGCTCCTGGGCGTGAGCCGCAAACCCCCCCCCCCCCCGGCAGGGGGGTTCTCTTCCTTGCGTTAGCCGGGAAGGAGACTTCTGCTCCCAGGATCGCCGTTCCCGTCGCTGCCCCTGCCCTCGTGGAAGTTTCCCTTCAGTGGGAATGCCCTGGCCGCTTTGATGGCTCGGTCGCCAGCCGCCGTCAGACGTGGCTAGTGGGGTACCCTTCAGACCACGTCTCTAAAATCATCCCCCGGAAAGCGACAGGCTTGTTCTCCTCGCCCGAGAAGGTCAAATGGACTTTGGAGTTAAGATGCAGGGGGGCGAGCCGGTGTCCACCATGAAAGTCTCCGAGAGCGAAGGAAAGCTGGAGGGCCTGGCTCCCGCAGTGACCCCGAGCAAGCCCAGCAGCGGCAGCTGTGGAGGTGGCGGCGGCGGCAGCAGCAGCAGCAGCAGCGGCAGCAGCAGCGGCAGCCGCGGTGGCGGGGCAAAGACCTGGCAGTACAGGTACGGCCCTCCCTCTCTCCAAGGGGCTTCCCGGAGGTGGGGGTCAGCATGCTGGAGTCTGCGTTCTTGCAGCTGTTGAAAGGTAAAGTTGTGTCCACCGACTTTCAGAAGCGAGCAGCTTTGATTTGGACCTGAGATCACATCTCTCATCAGCAAAATTAACTTATTCGTCCCCTCAACAGGTCTTTATTGAGGGCTGTTGGAGACTACATAAAGGTATCCTTGAACTTCCTCTGCAAATCTGGAGTTATTCCTTTCTCTGATTTAATTCTGCACTCACTTCTGTTTTTACTTGTGTTGTAATTTGTTTACAAAACTGTCTCCTCTGCTCTACTGTGAGGGCAGGGACTGTTTAACTCGGCTCTCTCCGGAGACTGGCAGATACTAGGTCCTCACTTGGTGTTTACCCAGTGATTGAGTGAAATAATGGAATGAGAAAAGATTCTTGCCCTCTTGGTGTTGGTGACTTAAAATTTTGGAGAGACATACAGAAATAATTTGAGTACAAAGGCAGAGGTACAGATACTGGTGCCTTTAATACTCTAAACCAGTGAATCTGGAGGGTTTCAGTTTGAGTTGATTAAGCCACTTACAAGCTCTCCGGAGGAATGAGAAATTCTACATTTGTTAATTTTCATTAATACGAATGAAAAATTTAAGGAACAGGAAGAGTCCTAGAGAAGCCTGGGTAGTTTCGTTTTGTTTTTTGGTTTGTAAAGTATAGAGGGCTATGTCCTTCCAGAATCTTAAGAATGAATGAAATTAGAATATCATGTGTGGTATTGGAACTCAGGTGATGAATTCTTAAATTTTGGCTGACTGCCTGTGTGCTTAACTCTAGTCCTTTTTAGCCTGTTTGCTGCTTGTAATTGTGAAATTTGTGTGAGACTTGAGAGGGATTAAAACCAAGATTTTGTGAAGATATACATTTATCATAGATAATATTCACATATGTGAAATATGATTAACATGAATGAAGACTAAGTTATAACTTTTTATTGGTAAATAATTATAGAGCAGGAAAGTATATTTAGTTACTGTGAGATATCTAGGCCCACTTTTGGAATCAGCATGATGCTTTTTTTGTGTGGTTTAATACTAACCATATAAAATTATCAATTATTTGGCAGTGATATTTTGATATGACTGAAGGAAGTAAGATAAAATAATACTTCTTGTAGACAGGTCAATTTTCTGACATCCTCAACTCTTTGAAACCCAGTCTCAACTGAATTGAAAAGTAAAACAAGTTTCTTAGAAGCACTGGGAAAGTTGTCATAAAGCCATGCATTTTACTCCTGTATTTTCATTCAGAACTCTATTATCTCTTAAATTTAAAGTATTATTTAATAGTGATATAATTTTCAAACTAGAATATATTGGAAACACAAATGAAAATGATTATAAGGAAATGTAACAGAAGAAGTGGCAACTGACAATGTAGAACAGTCGAAGATTTGAAAAACTGACATTCAGGCTCAGCTCTATTACTACCTGCTTCAGTAATCATGGTCACAGTGACCTTAAGTCATTCAAAAAAGCACACTGTTTAAGAAAGCAGAGAACTAACTGATAGAGTGGTGAACAATTTCAAAGAAAATAGCCAAAATTTAAAATAAAGATGCTTAAGTGTGTGGAAAATTCAATTATGTGGAATTCTTCCCCAAGGATGCAGATAAATAAGACATAACTTAAGGCTTATGTAAGGCTGCCCTTCAAACTAGCCCTCCATCTAATTTATCTTTTTGTCCTATAGGACATTGATTAAGCACTTTTCTCCATTGTCCTGTGTTGCTCCCTCTTCCCTGGCTTCTCCTCCATAGACTCTAGACTTTAAAGTCTCTAGACTTTAAAAACAACAATAATAATAAAAACCAACCTAACTTTTTTGTCTTAAAATCAGTTTATACTCACTGCCTCCATTTTCGTAACCTCTATATATTATCCCCATGACAATTGGTTCTGTCCCCACCAAAGAAATGAATGAAAAACAATGTTTTTGGATTCTTATTCCAACTGGTCTCTCAGTAAGTGTATCTGTTAAAATTCTTTCCTTGACTTTTTGATATTACCTTCTCTTGGTTTCTCCTTTATTCTTCTTACTGTTCCTTTCTCAATTTCTTTGGTTGGCTCTTTTCCTTTAAAAGTTGGTATGATACATACATCATCTCCTATGCTACATGCTTTCTGTTTATTTCATTTTCTTCCATGATCTCAACTCTTTTTGGAACTCAGGAGCCATATATCCAACTGCTTCCTGTAATTTGCTACTATCCCATTTTTAAAATGGAAATTTCAGGTTATCTTATGGAGTGGTTGAAACGTAGTAAAGATTCTGTGGTTTGGCTTTGCAGACTTAGAAATTTAATTAGTATTTTTTCAAGCTTCATAAATGTTGTAGCATGTATCATTATGCCATTCCTTTTCATGGCTGAATAACACCCCGTTATGTGAATATGCCACATTTTGCTTATCCATTCATCAATTGATGGACGTCGGAGATGTTTTCATTTTGTGACTATTATGAATAATTTTCTGTGGATATTGTGTTTAAGTATTGTGTAGATATGTTTTCATTTCTCTGGGGTATATTTTATTTTAGGTCCTTGAATAATGTTGATGAGATACCTTAAGAACTTTTGTGTGTGTCAGTTAGCCTATGGTAAAATTGGTTTCATCATACTTCGTTTTGGTTAAAGTTGCAGCATCTGTGGATGATGTTAAAAGTGGACATACTACATACCTAGGAGTGGAATTGCTGGGCCATATGATAACTCTTTAATTTTCACAAGGCATCTTGAAGCTCAACTAGGAAGGAGCCATTTCCTGGCTCACTAATGTGGTTCTTGGCACAATTCAGTTCTTTTTTCCTGTTGGACAGAGACCTCAGTTTCTCATGAACTGACTGCTGGTGGCCTCATTTGATTCCTGGCCACATGGGCCCACTCCACAGAGCATGTTACCACTTGGCAGCTTGATTCATCAGAGCAAGAGAGTAAGATGGCAAGAGAATGCTAGCAAGACAGAAGTCACAGTCGTTTGTAACCTAAGCAAGGAGGTAAAGTCACATCACTTTTCACTCTTCAGAAGAAGTGATGAGATTTAGTCCACAGAAGGGCATGAATACCAACAGATGGAGATCATTGGGAACCATGCAAGAAGGTGCCTATTACAGATGTTAATCTAAATGTACTCTAGGTTGTCATCTACTTTGGAGGTAGATTTGACAGGTAGGAAATTGGAAATTTGTTTCTAAAGTTGAGAGTTTGGGACTGAATTTGATTGTTGGGGAATAAGAGTTGCCACTAGGAGATCAGCTATAGTGACCTAGACACGTTATTAGGCTGGAAGAAAAGGAAATGGTTAAAGGAAAGGTGATTTGACCAGGTAGAGAGTGGTAGTGAGGGAAAGAGGTACAGCTTACCTGAGTCACCCAAATTTGAAACTTTGGAAAGTCTACAGGAGAAACAGATTTTGGGAGTCAAAGGATGCATTTGGCTTTATGTGTGTTGAGCTTAAATTGCCAGAACAGTTAAGTGGCATATCCACTTGGACCTTAGAGCTATAGGGTATCAGAATGTTTTCAGTTCTGTTATCACATTTAAGCCTCACAACAGTTTTGGGAATTTTTATTACCTTTTTAACAGTTGAAGAAAATGAAAGTCAAAATGAGTTGGCCAAAGTTACATAGTAAGTAGAACTTTTATTCTTAGGTAGTCATTTGCATAGAGGTATTAAAAGTAGATAAGCTCTGTAAAGGAATGAACAATTATTGATAAATAATTAGTTAAGGACATGGTGGTTTCATTACTTACTAGAGTTCTAACTCATGCAGCAAGTATTTTTGAATCTCTGCTATACGTGAAGTTCTGTTCGTTAATTCGAAATCATTATATACACTCAGAATAATCAAAGTAGGGATCCTGAGGCTTATTTTGGGTGGATTGTGAAAAAGAATCAGAAAAGGGAAGAACCTCAGCTGCATTTGCTAAATATATCATGATGACTTTTTTTAAAACCAAAGCTGAGAAGAGAATTTATTAGAGTAGTCTTAAATTTTCTTGTTTCCAGAATAATTGATATGTGATGTGATCTTTGCTAAGCATTTAAGAGAAAAATGTATTTCTTAATCTGGATCCTTCCTTTCTTTTTCATAGTAAATGTTCAAAGTTTATAAAGTGTGGATGTTTCCATTATTTTTATATTCTGCATGTCAGCTTTCAGAAAAATTTCATAAAATCTGCCAATTGTTTATCAAGTGTTCAGAAGAGAACTACCCAGAGGAACTGAAAGCAAATTGGGGTATATAATGGGCCTGCTTTTTCTTCTTTTCTTCTTTTGGGCTCTATACCTGCTAAACACCATTAACAAATGGGCAGATCTCTTTTTCTCATTAGCAAACAGTTATGTGTTTCAGAAAATGGGTGGAAGAACAAAAGTGTACAGTATAGAAATATGTATTTTTTTTATGTCAGACCCTGTCTTTTACTCTGAATACTCTGTTAAAAGAAAAAGTATCTATTTACAAATGGGAAGAGGAGATCTGCCCAAATATAACGTAATGCTTAATGTCGTCTAGTTTTTATTACTTCTTTTGAGGTCGATTTGAAAAAAATCATAAATATTTGCTTTTTTTCTCTGTAAGGGTTAAAAGAAAGTTCAATATATTTTTCTGTACTCTAGTTTTTGTTTTTCTTACCTGGAATCTGCTTTAGATGCTACTAAAAACAAAGGGAAGACAACTTTAAGACATGTAACTGAAGACTACAAATTATTGTTCCAAAAATCTATTGAGATTTATTTTGTATGAAGCCTTGAGGAACAAGATTTGATGTGTTATGGTATACTCTGATTCTTAATTTTCTTATAATTTTTCTTTACGGTTCTAAATACAGTCCATTTGAGTTCATATTTTCCATAGATGTTATACTGTGTCAAAACTGTGCCAACAAGGTAGTGTTAGAATATGCAACTTAGTTTATTAGTTCTTTTCAAATAACTAGGTACCAAATTTAGGTACATAATTTAGGTACCAAAGGGAATTGTCCATCAAATAGACTGTGGGAAATTATATCTTTATAAACTCTTGTTTTTGCTTTTGAAAATAGTGGAAATTATACTTCATGTAAATTATACTACCTTAAAGAGGGGGAACATCTTTTTTCCCTTTGTTTGAAGGAACATCTTCCCTAGGTAAGAATCTTCTCCTCTATTGAGTTTGCTTAATAAAATGATTTGTGTCCAGACTTACTCAAGTTTAACTTAAACAAAATTGCCTGATTAAATAGTCATGTTATTGTTTTGGCATTACCATCTGGGTTTTAGAACAATCAATAGAGCATTTAGTTTGCTGGTGAAAGAGGGGATTTTCTATTTGGTTAATTAGGTGTTGTAACAAAGAATGATTTCCCACTTGACGTCTCTCTGTACTTGGGTTTTGGCTGCCTTTGCAGTTTACTTCCATTGCTGTTCTAGAGGCTGTCTGGAGAGGATCAACTGAAGCCTATGGTTGTTACTGACTGCAGCTAGAAACCCTAGTCAGAGGGATAGAAGGTGGAGAAAATGAGAAGGAACAAGAGGGAAAAGGGGGAAAGAAAAAGGACATAGTGGAGAGAGAGTCAGAGATGAGGGAGGGAGGAAAGGGAAGGGACAGAAGGGGCTGAATGAGATTGCATGCTGAAAATTCTGGAGCACAAATTTTGGTAGAAACCAAAGTGTGTTGTGAGGGAAAAAGAAAGAGACAAGAGTTTATAAAGACAGAAAAAGAGGGCTTTCAAAGGGATTACATAAATTGCTTTGAAAGTTGTAATTGGTGTTGGCAAGCACTGTGAACTTAACATTATTATATACATGATTAATTGCTTATATCTATTGGTAGGTTACAAATTTATTTTAATATTAAAACAATATTTAATATTAACATTTTAATATTTTTAAATAGAGATTTTAGTGATACAGAGCCAGTTCCAGGAACTAAATCAGTATATAGCCATTTGGTTTAGCCCAGTTTAAGTTCAGCTTCCCAGAGGTCTCCTGACTCTATTATAGATTGTTCTCTTGACAATATCAACTCCATTTTATGGTTTTACTTTCACATTTCCCCATTTTGATCAATATCTTTCCTTAGAAAGCAGCAGTGATCAACCATTATGAAATATTATTGGTCTGTCTTTGAAAAAAGCAACATTGATCCCTCATTGCCAGGAAGGCTCATTCCTGGTATGTTCTGTCCCACATAGGAGGAAAAGTAGTCTCCTGAGTATATAGTAAGAGAGCTTATGGCCAAATTTGAGCAATAGAGTCTTGTTGGAAGCAGGGCTAAGTCACATACTTCTCAGATCTAACGTTCCTCTGTAGAGGTGGTCTGAGTCAGATTTCTAGGTATTGGGCTACCATTTCTCTACAGTAAATCAGGTCTCCTTTCAGCAGTGCAGGTTCATATGTTCTTTGATTCCTTAATCTCATGGGTCTGCCAGCAATGATTTCAAAAGGAAACAGGCTGTTTGCCAAAGGGAGTAAATTTAGGTTGAGCAATATACCAAGAGAAGAGCCTTCGGCCAAGGCAGATTTAAAAGACTCTACAAGTTTTACCAGTTGAATTTTGATTTCTCCATTAGTTGGTTCTACAAGACCAGAGGACTGGGGATGATAAACACAGTGAAATGTTATAAAGTCAGCCAGATCTTACAAACAGATTGTATAATTTGTCCTGTGAAATGAGTTTCCTGGTCATTTCCTGGTCACTATGGAGTTCTGTGGGGTCTTTTCTGCAGGAGTATTTTACTTACTGCTTTGGCTGTGGCTCTGAGTCATGGGAATGCTTATACCCAGTGAAAAAACACACAAATCATTATGAACACGTTTGTATCCTTTAGAAGGGGGCAACCAAATAAAGTTCATTTGCCAGACCTCAAAGGGTCCTAAAGGAAAGGGAAAACTTCATTGAGGTATAAATGGACTTTCCAGGGTTGTGCTTTGGCATTAATGGGATACCAAGGAAGCTCTCTTTGGTGATGGCTTCCAGTAGTATTGTTTTTCCTATAAAACCTTTTTGTCAGTGTTGTAGTGAGTTAAGTCATGGACATATTGTAATATGTGATGTTGTATGCAATCAAGTATGAGCGGTTGGTTATTTCTTAGAGCTATCCATAGTTTTTTTAGGGTCAGATTTACAGTTTTGTTCTAACCATTTCTTTCTTTTTTGTTGAACACCTAAATGCTGTGCTCCCATAATGTTTTCTTTTAAATCTCCAATTACTTAGGTGATAGCTTAGATGCTTCCATTAGGACAGAGATCCCCAACTTTTTTGGCACCAGGGACTGGTGCTCCTATGAGAATCTAATGCCCAGTTATCTGAGGTGGAGCTGAGGTGGTGATTCCAGTGCCAGGGGGCAGCTGCAGCTACAGATGAAGCTTTGCCTTCTCACCTGCTGCTCACCCAGCCCAGTTCCTAACAGACAAAAGACCGTACCAGTCTGCAGCCCGGGGGTTGGGAACCCCTGCATTAGGAGCTGAGACTGTTTTAATGCTGTTAACTTAGCAGCAACCAAATGATTACCTCTACTTTTCTCAGTGTTTGCCATTGAATGTCTAGGGATTTTATGATTGCTAAAGATTTAAGTAACAATAACCTCTGAGAGTTCTAAAACATAACTGTTTTTTATCTTCTGTCCAGAAGAAGTCAAGAATTCTGTTTCTAGAGCATACCAAAGTCATGGGTAACACCAGAGACATACCTGCTCTCCATATAAATGTTGGCTGTTTTATCTTTGGCCAAACTGCAAGCTCAAATTAATGCGTAGTGCTCTGTTGAGCAGAAGTTGCTGGAGGCATTGTACTGGCTTCAGTGGTTTTATTTAGAGAGACAATTGCATAGCCTGCTTGATAGTAGCCTATTTCATCTTGTAGGTAAGAACATCAGTTAACCTAATAAATTCAGCATTTTCAGGAGATGCTTCCTGTAAATCAATTCAAGAAGTTAGTAGTCGGTCTGTTAATGTCTGGCAGTCACAGGGGTTTCGTTAGAGGGCAGAGGGAGGGGAGTAGCAGGATTCAGAGTAATACATCAAGCAATAGTCATATTAGATGAAGACAGTAAAAATTGCAAAGGTTAGTCTGCTAGCAGAGGGGTGCTAAGTATGATGAGAGTTAAGGCTTCCACTGAATGAAGCATATAAACCGTCAGTGGAAAGCCCATTGTTGTCTTTTCTACATGTTGAAGTAAGTTGGCAGCGGCCACAAAGCCTCTCATGTAGGGTAGGAGACCTTGGACTATCACCTCTAACATAGGCTATAGTATCCAATGGACCTGTGTTGGTTTCTGTGTCATCATTGGGTCAAGACACCTAAGGCATTTCGCTTTTGTGGAGGAAAAGGAAAAAGGGCAATTGATAATTAGGATGTCCTTTACTTGTGAGCATATGGATCAGCTAATGGAGGTCAGAACCCAATCTTTAGTAATGGCATAGAGCTCACTTTTAGTCCATGGGGTGTCATCCTGGGCCAGGCACATCCAATGGGAATGGGAATGACAGTAACAAACAAGATTTCACCACTGAATATTGTGGTATGACTGTAGCAGTCTTATTTGAAATTTAAAGAAACAGCTGCATTCCAAAACAGCTAAATATGCAAGTCCAAAAAAAAAAAAGGTGTTTTTTTTGTTTTGTTTTGTTTTGTTTTTTTAGGCAAGGCAACCCTTGTTTGACCTCACAGATTACAAGGACTTTGTCAGCTTACAATCCCTTATTTTCAATTTTTTTATGCCTACAGCACCTGGTCTTTCTAGGTGGGCTCCCATCCAAGTACTAACCAGGCCCGACCCTACTTAGCTTCCAAGATCAGTCGGGATTGGGCTTGTTCAGGGTGACATGGCTGTAGACAAAGGTATTTTTTTAACTGCCACATTTACTCTGAAGCCCATTCATCTCCTTCACATTGCGAAGAGTAAGTGTATGTTCTACTTAGCTATATAATAAAGTGACACGCTGTACTACTGACATCTCAGGACGGTTGCCTATAAAATTAGACTTCTGACGCTGGGATACAGCTTCACTTTCACAAGGGTCATCATTCTCATCTGGGAGAGTGGTTGTTTGAGCAACCTCTAGATCATGCTCATATTGTGCTGCCAGAGGTAGATCCATGACAACTTCTGGTGGGGCAAGAGCAGGCATAGCAACAAACTGCAAGTTAGGGCAGTTAGTTTTCCAGCAAGCCAAAGTTTAGTTTCAAAGTTTAGTTTCTTTTGGCAGAAATGTCATAGGACTGAAGATTCTTATTTCAGTGGAAGACAATTGATTTTGTTTTAACTTTTCTATCCTTAATATTCATTTTGTTTCCACACAACATGATGGGGATATTTTCACATATTTATACCAGATTTCTATGCCAGTTAGGCACATCCTTGTAAGTAACTCTTAAAGTTACTTACACCAAATATGATAATGACACACTGCGATTGTATGTAATAGCCATTTCTTAGTCCACCAAATTTCTCCTGACCATCAGTATCCATACATTGAACTTAATAGGGTCTTTTCTTGGTATGAAACACAAGGGGATGGACCTCAACACCCAGGATTAGTCACATACTTCTCAAATGTAGTTTTTCCAGTCCTATCATCTTTAACCAATACAAGTTTTAACTGAATTTGGAGTTCTCCTTAGGCAGCCATTCTGATGTTACTTCCAGAAGCATCTCTAGCCCAGCTGACTGAGCTGGAAAGATGGCAGAAGTGCACTTCAAATGCCTAGTGACACAGCCACCTGAGGCAGGGTGAGACAATGCCCTCCTCCCCCCTTTAACTTTAAATGGGGCAGTAATAGGGGGATCTAATAGAGCATCAGGATCATTGTTATTGAAATGGAATTCAGGGAAGGAAAGGACACAGATGGGGGGACAGGCTAGCAGCAAAGGAACAAAAGGTGCAGATAATGAGATGGCAGAAGAACATTAGAAGTTTCCTCAAGTTTAGTAAGCCCCTGAGGCAACTCAGTTTGCTTTGGTTAATTTAGCATTTGTATTTTGCAGAGAAGTAATTTTTGAATCACTTAGACGTTTGGAGGCTCAAAATGCCAATTAAAATGATGCTTGGTATTTGTAGTCTTTTTCCATTTGGTTGCTTACATAAGCTATAGCTTGAGAATTTCAGAAGAGCCCCAGGTCTGCCAGTTAAATTGTAAATCATCTTCGGTAATTATAGTTCAGTGAGATAGAAAGTTGCAGGATGAGGGCCTAGAATTTTTGTGCACAAATTAAGCAGGAGTTGAAGAAGGTGGTTGGTTGTTCAGCAACCATTCCCTAAGATAATGAACTTTGTATTTTTCAAAAGGGTAATTACTCACCATTCAGACTATTTAAGTCCTGTAGACAAATGCTGACAACAGAGGAAAGCCAAGTAGAGCATGAACCTTAACCAAGGCTGGAGGTTCTAGTCCAGGAGGACGTAGACCACAATGATTGGGGAACACTGGGGAGATGATAGAGTGCAATGAACTCTTGTAGGTACTGTACTCAAATCTGCAGAGGTGCTATAGGAGGAGGTAGGTCATTTTGGATCCCACTTCTCTGACATCATGTAATGTTAATTTTGACCAAGAACTGCAAGGCAAACAAAAGCTTTATTTGGAGATCTTTTTTAGGAATTGCAATCCTGGAGACACAGGTTTGGGTAGAAAGCCAACTGTGTTCTGAGGGGCAAAGAAAGGGACAGAGCTTATTAAAGCAAAAAAAGGGAGGCTACCAAAGGGATTACATAAATTATTTTGAAAGAGTTGTGGCTGATGCTGGCAAGCAGACTTACACTATACTATCCGTGATTAATTGCTAATATCTTTTGCTAGGTGACACATTTAGTATTTAATAGAGAGTTCAGTAATGCAGAGCTAGTTCTTGGAACTGTATTTGGATGTAGCCATTTGGTTTGGCCCAGTTCAAAAGTTCAGTTTTACATAGAATGAGATGAGTTAGCTCACCTTTCCAGAGGCCTCGGATTACTCTCTCGACAATATTAACTCCATTTTGCTGCTTTTCTTTAACAGCTCTTAGAAAAAAATGAAATATTATTCTGAGTATATTATGGAACTAAGTATAGTTTAAAGCCAATAGTGGTACCCACAAAAATAAAATGAGAGAATAGACACACTACATTGATAGGGCAGGTGGCAGTGGGATTTTTAGTGCCCTGCTGTTTTCTTGGTTTGTGGTGTCCTGGGCTTTATTGAAATGGCCACTGTGAAGACCTCTGGAAGTATTGGGGGAATGGGGTATATAAGTAAATACTACTATGGGAACAAGAAATCGAATTAGTCATTTTTTTTTCTCTAAAAATGTTTAATATGTAATGGTTCTCTTATTTGTAAATTTTTTTGGAAATAATTTTTTATTTAGAAAAAATTTTTAGAATTTTGAGTGCTGATGTACACACAGTATAGGTTGAAGGGGTCATCTGCCACATGAGAAAACTAAGGTCCAGAGAGATTAAGTAATTTGGCCAAGGTCACTCATGGTGTTTGTCCATGGAAAAGTCAGAACTGGATCCTCTGTCCCTTTTAGGTGATCATTCCATAGTCTAATACTATCTCACACTTAACCCTAGAAACTTAATTCTGAACATAAAGGGTATTGAAAAACCTACTAGTAATGTTTGCAAGTCCTGGCTATAGGTAAAAGCTGCACCCTATTTTTGTTGGCAAACCATGCTGCCATAGGCTGGTGTGAGGAAACAGGCCTTTTTTTTTTTTTTTTTTTTTTTTTTTGCACTGGAGGGTAGGAGATAAATCCGTGAAGCCTCTTTAGAGAGCAGGTTGGCAGTATCTATGAAAACTAAAAATGCATATGCCTTTTACTTGGCAGCTGTATTTTTAGCAGATGTGCACAAAGAAATGTGTAACTCTGTCACAGCAGCATTATTTGTAATAATAAAAGCCTAGACAATGAACAAATGTTCATTGGGGGACTGGTTAAATATATAATACTGCCGTACAAAGGATTACTATGTACATGTTAAGAATGAGTTAGATCCCTATGTGTCAAAGTGAAACTATCCCTAAGAAAACTGAAAAAAGCAAGGTACAGGACAGTGTTTGTAATTAAAATCACTTTCTATGTTTAAAATATAAAGCATGTGTGTATGCTAGTAGGTACATAGAATATCTCTGAGGAGATGCATAAGAAGTTGAGGGAAGTCCTTGTCTCTGAAGAAGGATCTGGTTGACTGGAAGACAGGGTTGGGTAAGAGACTTCTCACTGTAATATGCATGTAATACTTATTGTGAGACAAGCCTTCTTGGGTATCTCATGTTTCTGCATGTCTTGTGAGCAGAGGTACCAACTGCCCCTTGTTCCATACTGTTTTTTCACAATGTTTGTATAGCAAATAGTCTTGGAAGATAAGAGGTGATTATCTTCCTCCTGAGCAAACCTCAGGTTTATTTACTGTCCAGTATAATAAAAATAATGTCTCCTTGACTGAGAGGTCAGGTTGGCTTACTGCCGTTTAAAAGATTCGAGTTCTCTACACTTGAGATTCCTCATCTGTACAACAACCCACTCCATATGTAAGGCATTTTCTGCCCTCTTAATGATGCCCCATGTGTTTGGGGTTAATAATCTGTCTACTGATGTGACTACTGAAGTCTTTTGTCTCTGATTTAGGAGTCTCATGGCTTCTAACGGCATCACTGAAAGTTTGGCAGTCTTACACGTTAGCTTAAAACTAGGATAACATCTCAGATCCTTCATAGATCCTTCAGTTTTTGACAAAATACCTACTGGAAAAAAATACAGTAACTATTTTTTAAAATAAAAAAAGTGGAAGTCTCAGGACTTCTAAGGTCCCCTCATTCTGACTTGAAAATGTCAAGCTAACAAGATAAGACAGATCTAGAAAATTGATCTAGAAAATGAGCCCTTTGCCTGCAGAGGAATCGACTTTGTGAAGTGGGAGAGAACTGATATTTGTTGAATATTTATCATCTTAAATAACTTCAGATGTATTAGGGTTGAAATATGTTCTCCTTTTTTCTTTTTGTCTGCAAGATAGATGTTTTTATTCTCATTGACAGAAGAGGAAACTTAGGACCAGATGTGTTACTTGCCTAAGGAAGGTCACATTGGGATTCAGACCTGTATTTGTCTGCTATTAAGCCCATGCTCTTTCCAAACAGCTTCCTGAATTTCTGGAGGTTAATTAGAGGTGACTTTTTTCTTTACCATGTAGAAATTTCTTCTGTCCTGTCTTCATTGAAGCTCTGTTGTCTAATGGCCAGTTATCAAATATCCTAAAGTTAGTTGTCTGTAATAATCAGAGTATGTATAGGATTTTTTTCTTTTTTCTTTTTTTTTGCCTGTATAGGCAAATATTTTACAGTTGTGCTTATAAATTTTTTTTTGTGTGTGTGAAATATCTCTAACTGCATACCTTCAGTGGATGTATGTAGTTTGTGATTTAATGCAGCCCATGGCTGATACTTTTTTTCCTTCAAACTGTATCCAGCTTTATTAAAGATACTTTTCACAATCATGTTTTAGGTATGACATGGGCAGACAGTCATTAACAGTATAAAACAACTTTCAAATTCCTTTCCTCAATGGACTACAAAATAAGAAAGCCACTATAAAACCCAATGAATTCTTCATTTGATTTTCTGAGCAGGAAAAGTTTAAACTGAGGCTTGACATTTCACATTTAGCATGTTGTTTAACCACTTTTTACAAGCTGACCTTGACTTTCAGGAAATGAAATGGAAATGGCAGAATTACCAATCTAAAGATATACAGTATAAAAAAGGATCCGCTCCTCTTTTGAGAGATGCCATCTCAGTGGTGACACTGGAAAGTCCAGATTGCCTGCCTTATTGGTACCTAATTTTGGGGGGTAAGGTGCCAACAGGTCTCTGGATTAAGGGAGTCAAGTCTATGCTAAAGGCAAAGAGCAGTGGCTAATGTTTGTCAAAATCAAGGGATCTTTCTTCCGGGCAACCAAGAAAAAGTCTCTCAGAACTATAAGGGAAAGGTGTTTTTTCCCCTATGTCAATCCAGCCTTGGAGACATTCTTTTAGTGACATAGCCCTTTCCCCAAAAAACAGGAATGAAGTGTTTTGTGTAGTAACTCAGTAGCTTTAATAACAGAAGTAAAACAAAATGCTACATTTTTATAAAATTTGGTAAAACATAATATTTCAGACTGTACAGTCACCAGAAGTACACAGTTATCAAAAATACACACTTCATTTGGCATCTCCAGCATGTTCAGCTTTCTTTGCCAGGTCTGTTTTGGCATTTCTATTTTTCTACAGGATTATTTTCATCCTTGCCAGAACCAGCTTCTCCCCTTTTCCCTTTGGGTACCTTCTCTCTCTCTCTCTCTTTTTTTTTTACAGGGCCCTTTCTAGGTTTGGACTCTGTCTTTAGGGGAGCAGGGTTAGCAGATAACCTTGCATATCTTCTCTGTGGTTCATCCTTCAACTTGATTTTATCTCCTTTAACATTCCTCTTAGCCTTTATCTTGGGCGTGATGGTGATGGCAATGGAGAGTAGGCATTGGATGCGAGGATGCACTTGCACGTGGGCTTTGGTCAGTCCAGGGGTTGTTCTTGCCTCTTCACACAGCTCCTGATTTAACTTTCTTGAGAGTTTTCTGTATTATCTCCAAAATTTGTGAGGATTTTTATATTCTGCTTGGTAATATATCTGTTATTGGGTTTTCCAGAGGTCAATAAATAATATCCTGAGTTCAGGACCTGGTGAGAAATAGGACATAGGGATCAGACAGGATACTATCAAATTGTCAGTTTTTTTTTAATTGTGATAAAATGTACATATCATAAAATTTACCATTTTTAAGTGTACAGTTCAGTGGCATTCACATTGTTGTGTGACCATCACCACTATTCATCTCCAGAATTTTTCATCATCTCAACCTAAAACTCTACCCATTAAATAATAACTCCCCATCTCCCCATCATTCCCTAGCCCCTGGCAACCACTATTCTACCTTCCACTTCTGATTTTGACAACTCTGAGTATGTTATATAAATGGGATAATACAATGTTTGTCATTATGTGTCTGGCTTATTTCACTTAGCATAA
Organism: Cynopterus sphinx; assembly: GCA_030015415.1. Classification (NCBI taxonomy): domain Eukaryota; kingdom Metazoa; phylum Chordata; class Mammalia; order Chiroptera; family Pteropodidae; genus Cynopterus; species Cynopterus sphinx. The sequence goes on from CM057380.1 coordinate 51,126,893, forward strand.
TGTCCTCAAGGTTCATCCATGTTGTAGCATGTGTCAGAATTTTCTTCTTTTTTAAGACTGAATAATATTCCTTCACAAATGAATACTACATTTTATTTATTCATTCATCAGTTGATGGACATTTGGGTTGTTTCCATCTTTTGGCTATCTTGAATAATGCTGTTGTGAATAGTGGTTTACAAATAACTGCTCAAGTCCCTGATTTCATTTTTTTGTGTATTATCCAGAAGTGGAATTGCTGAATTGTACAGTAATTTTATAGTTAACTTTTTGTGGAACCACCATACTGTTTTCCACAGCTGCTGCATCATTTTGCATTCCCACCAATGCATAAGAGTTTCAGTTTCTCCACATCCTTGCCAACATTTTTACTTTTTGGTTTTTGTTTGTTTGTTCTGGCTTTGGTTTTATAATAGCCACCCTAATGAGTATGAAGAATCATTTTATTACTGGAAAATCTCCCTGAAGAAAGTAGCTTTAACAAGGGTGAAGTAGGTTTGCTAATATTTCACCCTAGAATTGAGCACACTTGTCCACCAAGTCATGGGCAGCTTGAAATACTTAGTCTTATCACTGTCAGATTAAGTAAAACTGTCCTCTCTGTGTAGGCAGGCGGATCCAAGTTAAAGAGCTCAGAGTGTGCTGAGCCGTTCATGCCCAGCTGGGGAAGGATTGAGGAAAGATGGGGAGGGGAGGACAGAAGCTCTCTAGAATTCTCCACGTGGAAACGTGTGAGGGAGAGCAGGTTTCTTAACATTTATTTGATTAAAAATGCTTTAATGTCTTATTGTCAAATGAATTTGCTCTAGAAAGATAGTCTAGTTTTATCCTGTACTGCTGACACCCAGACCAGTTTTGGTATATGTAACTTAATTTGGGAAGCAATGCTCATAGTCACATTGAAAGGTTTTAAAAAATTTAATCTATCTCTATTAATGGGCATAAATAGCTTTGTGTCTGGACTATCTCACCTATTCAAGATAATTGAACATTTAAAAAATGTTTTGAATCTAAAAATAATATGATATTAAAAGTGGAAAATGTGAAATACTACAGGGAGCAAAGTAAAACCATCTGTGGTTCTTCCATCTAATTTAACCACAGTTACTATTTTGTGTACTTTTTGTTCTGTGCTTATATTTTGTGCACTATATAAAATTTTGTAACCTGTGGTTTTAATGATCTTAATAAGCACTTCTCCATGTTGTGAGAAACTCATAAACATTTTAACTGATGAATACCATTCCATGATACTTCTTAATTATTTTCCTAATGTCATTTATTTAGTTTGTGTTTCTTCCTTTCTTCCACATTTATTTTCTTTTTCTCCATTTTTATTTTTATTTTATTTATTTATTTTTTTTACTATTGTAGATAGTGCTAAGGTTGCCTGTTATCTTTGTCTACATTTATAATCACTTGTCTCAGCCCAGGTACCTAGAAGTGAAATTCTTGGGTCAAAGAGTGTTAACATTTTTAAGGCTCTTAGCAGGAGAAGGATCTTTCCCTTGACCTTATACTTTTTGGTATAGATTAAGACACAGTTGAAATTAGAATTTTTTTTTTATCTTTTATTTGAATACATAGACTGTGAATTGAATGGTTTCTACGTAGACTACTCAGCATTGTCTTGTTTTATAGAAAAATTCTGCTTCTATCTTCCCAGGTATTCTATTGAACACCTGTTATATTCTGGGCCATACACTAGGTACTGCAAGAAATACTAGGAGGAGCAAGAAGCTATCACTGCTAAGTGGAATATCTTTTTACAGCAGGAGGTACAAGTGCTGTAGTCACTGCCATCTGTTGTTAGTTGCTTTTTCTTCAGCTAAGCAGTCTGCTTCCCTGCTTTCTCATGCTATTTATGAGAATAAATAAACCAAAACTAAGCCATTTTGGAGGACAGTTTTTGCTCAGTAGAAAGTAGGAATTTTGATGGGGTTTGACTAGCACCACCTCTATACTGGCTACAGCTTGCATGAATTCCTGCCTGCAGCTAAATGCTGTAAGATGTCCATGACTATTTCTTCTACCTGCCACTCTGGAACCTACCTCACCCCCATTTTCAGGTGTCTTTTTCCTGATGAGTCTTGAGCCTTTCTCTTTTCTATCTCCTTTTCATTGGGCACTTAGAAATACCCTGCCTTAAGCCCATATTCCTTTACCCATTCCTATTTCAGTGTCTTTTCAGTTATTGCCAGCTGGCTCTGCCTTCATCATTCTATCATTCCATCCCTAACTTGTTAATTCTAAGAGAAACTTTTCAGTCTTTATCAGACTTCACTTCTCAGTAGCACTGAACATTCTTGACCACAAACTTGAAATACTCCTGGTTTTCTTTCTACTATTCAGCTACTTCTTATTTCCTCTTTGTATTGTTCTTGCCTTTAAAATTTCTCCTTAGGGTTTTCTCTTAAACTGTCCCATCTTTTGTCATTTTATAATACTTCCTGGGTGATTTTATTTACTTTTGTGGCTTCAAGTACCAATTACATGCCTATGTACTGGTCACTACCAAATCTATGTGTCCAACCTATTGGGTATTTCCCTATGTGTGTCCCACAAGTCCCTTAAATTCAAAATGTTAAATTGGAATAAATTCAAAACTTCCTCTATGATCTCAATTCTACTGAGGCATTATTATCTATACACTTGTTTCTGCTAGAAGTCTGGGTGTTGCCCTGTTCTTTTTATCTCACCCTTACTCTAACTTTTGTTCTCTTCCTCACTTCATATCTAATAATCAAGTCCAATAATTTCAACTGCAATCATTATTGAATCCTGTGTCTTTTTTTAGTGAATCCTATGTCTTTAATGAAATTATTTTTTTCATTTGTATGACAGCTAAAAACAGTCTTCTTCTCCAGTAAGAGCCCTTCTTCTTGTCTTTTTTCTTCAAGGAGATATATTTCTCTTAATTAGATTATGGATTGGGGTTGGGGGTTGACAGGAATTAACCTTTTTTAAATTTACCCATCCTTTTTAGTGGATTTTCAGAGGGCTTTACATTTAGAAGGTACTGAGTCAATGCGTTGAAGTGAAAAGGTTTTGAAACTGTTAAAAAAATAGGGTAAAAATGTTTACGTCTGTGTGTGTGTGGGTGTGTGTGTGTGTGATGGAATACTACACATCCATAAAAAAGAATGAAATCTTGCCATTTGTGATAACATGGGTATAATGCTAAGTGAAATGATTGAGAAGGAGAAAGACAAGTACTATATGATTTCCCTCATGTGTGAAATCTAAAAAACAAAACAAAAATAAACACATAGGTATAGAGAACAGATTGTTGGTTATCAGAGGAGAACTGGATTGGGGGTGGGTCAGTTGTATGCTGATTACTGGTAACTAGACTTTGGGGGGTAATCACTTTGTAGTGTATACAGACTAAAATTATAATGTGATATACCTGAGACTTATAAAAAATAAATTTTAAAAGCCACATATCTTCCTTAAGTCTGATAATGAAGGGTTAATTAGCAAAGTGTGTTATAGTGATGAAGATTTAGGATTTGAAGCAATCATTACTAAGATGTAGGAAAAGAGCCTTGAATTAATTATAATAATGCCATTTGGCATAGTTTATTTTAGTTAATCAACTATTTTTATAGATCATCAACTTTTAGAGCTAATCCCAGTTAATTTTTAACAAGCTTAAAAGATCAGAATATACCCGGTTTGTTAAGTGGTGGTGTTCCTCAAGTATTGAAGAAAAAACTTTCTTATAGCCTATATTTCAGTTTATTAATCTCTTGGATAATCATCTCTACTTCATAGAACACAAAATTGGAGTATAATATAATCATATGTGGGGTGTGTTTTCACTTTGACTAGATTTTATTTATATTAGCAGGTATATTAAAAATCTATAAAAATACATTTTAAATGGAAGCAAAGCATGAGGGTTAAGGATGTTAGTTATGATAACTCAATTATAAGAAGGTGTAGAGGGAAGAAAGGAAGCGTGAACAAGATATTCATCCACAAAAACCTTTATGCAGGAGCAGTTCCAGTGATCTGTCTCTGAAAGATTCTTACCATCAGCCTCCGGACTCCTTGGTTTAGAAGGGAACAGGCTAGAGATTAATGGAAAGAGGAGATGAAGATGCCTCATCTCTATCCTTTGATTCCAAAGAGACGTCTTTATTTTCGGTTTTGGAGGGAGAGGCTGCTCAAGTGTTTGCTTTTCTCCATAGTTATTCTCTAAGGCCATCATTTAGTAGTAGTGGGCGGTGGGCAGTTGTTGTGTACTAGTGTGCAGCCAGCATTCCTGCATTAGTCTTTTTTAAAAGCTGGAAAGTGGTGATCTTTGCAGAACAGTGAAAATGAAGGAAGAATTTTGTCAAATTTTTATTTCCCTGGTTATGATCTGTAGAAGATTTAGAAATCTCTAGGTCTACCTTTACCTGCTAAAATGTTTGCTTTTTAGTGATAAAAATTCTTAGAAAAATTTTAAACTATCATTTGCATGAACAATGTCAAGGGACTTCAGTAAAAACAACTTAACTTAGATTGATGTGTTAGAAATTATTTTTCATTGCAATCTCATACAAATTACATTTTTTCCCATTATCAAGTGATGTACACTGTTTAATTATAAAAGAAAAACTTTAGTAACACCCTTTAAATGAACGTGGTATTTTGTGACAGAATGTAGATTATGATCTATTTATATAAATCAGCATTAAAAAAAAAATCAAAGCTTAAAAAAAAAAAAACCCTTTATGCTGGCCACCAGATGGCACAGTTGTTCCACATCAACTGGTTGCACTGACTACAGTAGAAGGAAGGGGAAGGATGAGAGAGGGACAGTGCAACTAGCTGTTCCAAGAAATAGGATGTTCTTAAGTTGGTTCTTTGTAACCTCAGTTATTTGTTTTACATAGTAAAAACAGGCTAGCAGTTTTATAATTGCATGTTCAAATTTCTAGTTCTTTTGAAAGTGGCTTTATTCTACTATCAAATAAACCATGTCAGTATCCCACTTAGAATTTTTGTGAGAAAGTTAACTGTTTTCAGATATAAGCATCAACAAAATACTAATAACATTAAAAGATTGAACATAAAACATTACTGTGAAATATGAAGATATACTTTGATTTTATTTACTAAATGATGATACTGAATTTGTACTCTTAAAAATTCATTGATAGCTATTGAATAATGGGTGTTAGTAACTTAGATATGACCAAAATAAGGAATACCTTTAGTAATATGAGAGACTGAACAAAGGTAAAGGAGATGAGGCATTATTCTTGCTTCAAAATGAAAATTTTGTTTTTCTCAGTTGTAAATAGTATACTTTGAGGATTTAAGAAACATTCTTCCCATGGTTCACATATGCATTTGAAGAATATATATAGTCTAGAACCAGAGAAATTGAACTGTAATTGAGTTGTAATGTTTTTTTATTACACACTAATGTAATGAGGCTTGGTGAAGAGATTAGGGGAAAACTGAAAATGGCAAATTATGGAATGTCTTAGCATTTTGAGGAAATATTTAACTTGGGTTATATGATACCTTAGGCCCTTTGTGGATTGATATAGAGCATAAGCAAATAAATAAACAAATATTCAGGTTCTGGAGCTATAGGACAGAATTGACAAAGCATACATTTTTTTAAAAAATTGAGATATAATTGACATAACAATATAAGCCTATGATAAGCCTAGTCAACATCTATCACTACATTTTTTTTCTTGTAATGAGAACTTTTAAGATCTACTCTCAGCAACTTTCAAATATATAATACATTATTGTTAATTACAGTCACCATGCTGTATATTACATCCCAGTACTTATTTATTTTATAACTGGAAATTTGTTAATTATAGTCACTATGCTGTATATTACATCCCAGTACTTATTTATTTTATAACTGGAAATTTGTATATTTTGACCACTTTCACCCCCCACCCCCAATACTCCTGGCCTTTGACAACCACCACCAATCTCATCTCTATATCTGTGAGTTGAGTTTGTTTTGTTTTAGTTTGTTTTCAAGATTCCACATATAAGTAAAGGAGTAAGTTTTGGGGACAAGAACAGTTTGGAGAATCTGGGCTGTGTGTGTTAAATATCTAAAACAGAGTAGGAGAAGCTCTTTGGGAAATCACATTTGGGCAGAGTCCAAGGGTGTTGGGATTCCTGTGGCCCTAAAGCACTGTTAAGCCTGAAGTCTGTGGAAGATGTGAGAGCCATTCAACAAAAGTATCTCTCTGCTTTTTCATTACCTGTGGAACTGAAAGAGGTAGCTTTGCTGTGACATGAAAGTAGAGGGACTCTAGCAAAAACCCAAGGGACTGGATTTTTTCTAGAGAAAAATCTTTTTCTTTAGATATGGGCTTTAGAAAATGTTGAAATGAGAATTTAACTGGTGTTGTCACTTTTAACCTGACAGAATAAATATATAATTATCAGAACTTTAGGTTGGCATTTTAGAAGTTGACAACCTTTGTCTTTATAAGATTAGTGACTTTATGAAACCAAAAGGACTTGAGCAGTTTCGCTAATTAATAGTGTTGCTTGCTAGCCTTAGAATGGAAGAAAAATATAGGACAAAATCCATACTCATAGGATCAGTTCTTTATTTTTAGATTTGATGTTTATTTCCAAGCATTTTGAAGAAATGAGATTAGAAAGGCACCCAACGTTGAGTTTATTCCTGAGGCATCCCGCTACTTGCTGTTAGAATCTTAACAGTCCATTTGATTATTTTGTTTGCTTGAGAGAGTATCTGTAACTTAGGCCCTTTTTATTTATCAGTCTAAATCTTTTTCGGACTTTGCCCTATTGGTCATGTCAGCTCTTTCTTGTTTTGCCTTTGACGTCCATGTTTTAAAGGTTGCCAGTTGCCTGACATATTCAATTTCCTGGATGTTGGTTACCTGAAATTTTACCAAATATGCTTTGTGATTCAGGAATAGTAGAGAAAATAAATGTTTAATATTTATTGCATTTCATAGTCTAAAGTTAAAACTTTAGTAGAGAAGGTGAGTTTAAAGGAAATTTTAATGTAATTTACAAAAAAAAAAATGAAGCCCATATATCAAATAGATATGTCAGTGTAGGTCTAGCTTTAATATTTTTTCACAAGTATAAGGAAGCTTAAAATATTAGAAAAGAAATATCAGCAAGAGAGATCATTTTCTATGAACTGCAGTAATAGAACGTACCTATAATAATGAAAGAAAAAGGGCAGGAAGTAAAAAAACTCAGTTATAGTAAGGTTTATAGTGATACATATCCGAAATAAAATCACTTCCAGTGGTGAGAGCTTGTTCCCTGGCATAGATTGTCAGTTTGGTTCTAATTAACTCATATAAATATTTTTAAAAAGAACTTTTTAATGGCAAGATTTGTAGTAAGCACTTTGCCTTGTGCCTGTCTAGGGAGAGGGAGTGGGAGTGAGGTGTCACAGTCTCATCAAAAACAGGATCTTCATTTTGGGAGCCCAAGGAATCAGAGACAGAATAAATTGGCCTCTTGTGTGTCCTACCAAAATGAAGAGGCACTATTTCATATAGAGACCTTTTTTAGTTTATTCTGGGACCATGAAACTAAATTTTATTTCTTTAGCACTAAATTGTAATAAAATATTTTCATTTATAACTATATTTATAGTATATTTGTTTTATATTTATGTAATTATATATAAATGATTTTATATTTGAAATATAATTTATGGGATATTCTACTTGTTTTGAAGAAATCTGGTAAAATAAAGTTCCATGAATATGAAATTTGAGGGATTAAATACCTTTATAAATTTTCTTTCTGAACTTATAAATTTTATAACTTATAAATTTTCTTTCTGAAGAAGGTATGAGGCATTTGTAGAATATAGGTGTCTATAGCTACAGCTATTTTTAAAACAGTTAACTTCCTGATATTTCTTGGAAATTTCACTGACTTTGGTGGTTTCTGATCTTTTTGAAACAGTGATCACATGGAAAATGTATATGGCTACTTAATGAAGTACACCAACCTTGTCACTGGCTGGCAATACAGGTAAGTTTGATTATTCTATGTCACATCATTCTCCTAAGAGACAGAAGTGGGAATGATAATTTTATATTCTGATATTACTTCAGTATTAACATGGCTGGGAAACCTATTAGGAAAAAATGTATCATATTTATCATATTTTCTAGTAGTCTGATGACTTCTCTTTTTTAGGTGGTGGGAGGAGTTGACATCTTTGTAAATGGCAGTCTCCAAATGCCTCAGAAGCTACTGTTATTTTAGGATTAGAATCACTGTTAATTTAGGATTAGAATTAGAATTACCTGATTTGGGTTTATTAAAATACTTGCAGTGGTTAGGCTCTTAGGTTTGGTGGCAGCAAGCAGATTTGTGTTAGGTGCCTGCTTTATACAGGATTCTCAAAACTTTTCTGGGTTTAAATAACCTGCTCAAGGTCACACATGGCAGTCAGTAAGAAACAAAGCCAGCTCTCTTAAATATGTTGTAGAATTGGCAGTTGTGGAGCAGGGGCATTAAACTTTTACTTTTTTATTATGGTAAAATATATATAACATAAAATTTACTATTTTAACTATTTATAATAGTTCAGTGGCATTAAATACATTCACATTGTTGTGCAACCATTACTACTACCTATCTCCAGAACTCCTTGCATCTTCTCAAACTGAAACTCCTGTACCTATTAAATACCATCTTCCCATTTCACAACCCGCCCCTAGTCCTTGGCAACCACTATTTTGCTTTCTGTGTCTATGATTTTGACTACTTTAAATACCTCACATAAGTGGACTCATACAATATTTGTTCTTTTGTGACTGGTTTATTTCACTTAACATTATATTTTCAAGGTTCATCCATGTTGTAGTATGTGTCAGATGTTCTTTCCTTTTTAAGGCTGGATAATACTCCATTATATGTACATACCACACTTTATTTACCCATTTATCTGTCAATGGACATTTGGGTTGCTTTTACCTTGTGACTATTGTGAATAATGCTGCTGTGAATATTGCTGTACAAATATTTAAGTCCTAGTTTTACTTTTTTTTGCATAGATACCCAGAAGTGGAATTGCTGAATCATATGCTAATTCTAGTTTAACTTTTTGAGGAATCTCCATTCTATTTTCCGTAGCCACTGTACCATTTTACATTTTCACTAGCAGTACATAAGAATTCCAATTTCTCTACATCCTCACCAACACTTGTTATTGCCTATTTTTTTTTTATGGGTGTGAAGTAGTACCTCATTGTGGATTTTAAACTTTTTAAAAATATAACACTAGAATTTGAATTCAAATAGTTCTGACTCCAAAGTCTATGTTTACACATTAAATCATTTTGCTTCTAATTCATTTGTCACTTGGAGACTTCTGCTTTTGCTGAATTTGCCTTCTTATCTTAAACAACCTAGAAAATAGGATATACTATATAAAAGAACAATTTGCAGGCATTTTAAAGAATAGTGGAATCTCTGATGAAAATATAATTGTTTAAAAGAGAGGCCATGTTTAGTTTGAAATAACATTAGGAAATCCAAATAGGAGTGATATGCAGGAAGTTGGAATTCATATGAAAGGTCAAAGCTGGATATGAAAAATTATAAGGGAATCATTCTTATCAAAGTAGAAAGGACAACTCTCTAGGGTTCCCATCTTTTATTTTAAAAAGAAAGCTAAGTCAAAAGAAAGCTAAGTCAAGGGAACCTTTTCATTTTGTATTTTTCCACCTTAGTTTTTTGGTAATATTTTAAAGGCTTACACATTCAAATGACAACAGAACATTAAATTTAAAAAATTGAATGTCACTTTGCTCTTAGCACTAGTCTTTGTTCTCTTTCTTAAAAGGAGACTGGGTTAAGTTTCTCCCCCAACATTCCACAACTTTCATTCATGTAGTATTATTGAATAGTATTGAGAAAGTCTTAGAAGTAGAACAGAGTAAGAAAGCTCCAAAACATACCAAAGCATGTAAAGTTTAGGCATTTCAGGTCAGTGACAACTTGAGAACATGGGAAGAATGGGCAGATGTTTTTATCATTGTATGAGTGAGCCTATCAAAAAGATTCATTGGCCACCGGTTGCCTGGGGAGTTAGCTAGCAGATCAAAGTGAACATGATTGGATAAAGAGGGACATCGCCTCTGCCAGTATAATTCCTCCAGCTGTGTTAGAGGCCAGTTTTCGTAGCTCCAGAGAGTGTGAGGATAATGACAACCTGTCCTGTTTGCTACCGAGAACACAGAACCTATTACCATCTTGCCCCATCAGAGAGAGGTCTCTGCTTGTCAACTGTTGTAGACCCACTTTAGAAAAACTTCGACCTTCCATTTTGTGTTATGCTTGTTTTGGGAAATGATCACCACAGTAAGTCTAGTTAATGTCCGTCACCATACATAGTACAAAAATTTTTTTCTTTTGATGAGAACTTTTAAGATCTGTCTTAGCAACTTTCAAATATGCAATTCAGTATTAACTGTAGTTACCAAGCTGTACAGTTATTGGCTCATTTCTGTCATTTTACCAGTCCCTCCTCAGCATTACTTTCTGTTTATCTAGGTGAGTGCTTCTCACATTGTAAATTTGTGGTAATGCTTTTGGGATAAGAAATGTGTTCACAGCAAACTTGAGATTTCCAAACATATTGTACTCTAAATTTTTTTTGAATTGACTATTTTTGAGAGAAGAGAGCAGCCATTTTTCTCTGCCTGTTTGAAATAAATTGTACTTAATTTCCTAAAACAGTAATAGGAAATTTCTTTCCTTCCTTCCTTCTTTACTTTTTTTGTTGTTGTTGTTAGCAGCTTTATTAAGATAAAGTGCACATACCATCCCAATCCAATATGCCCACTTAAGTTGTGCAACTCAATGGTTTTTAGTATATTGAAGAGTTTGCTTTCATGAGTTTGTCCATTCTGACTACTATGATAAAATAGCAGAGACTGGGTAGCTTATAAACAGCAAATTTATTTCTCACAGTTCTAGAGGTTGGAAGTCCAAGATCAGGGTGCCAGCACAGTCAAGTAAGGGCTCTCTTCCTATAGTAGACATCTTGTTGTATTTTTACATGGCAGTAAAGGGACCAGGGATCTCTCTTGGGAGGGTTCTGCCCTCATGACCTAATCACTCCCCAAAGCCCTAACTCTTAATACCATTAACTGAAGTATTAGCTTCATCATATGAATTTGGAGGAGTGAGACACACTCAGACCACAGCAGACTTATATGTGCATTTTACTAAGGAGAGGTCATATGTTCTAGGAGTTTAAGCATCAGTGACCATCTTGCATTAATTCAAATAATCCCTTCAAATCTTTGGGAAAATAAAGATAACCCTATTAAAAATGGGCAAAACTAATGGGCAGTTTACTATGTAGAACAACAGGTGGTCAACAAAACACATGAAAATGTGTTTAACTCCTTTAGTAATTAATGATATGGAAATTTTAAAACTCAAGAATATTAGAACTTATTTATATTTTTAGATAAAAATGCTTGAACATAATTTAAAAATAAACAGAAGCATGCTAAAAGATGAACAAGAGAAACAATAGTCTTTTGCTTTTCCACCTCCCTTTTCAGGCAAACACTTTCAACAACTTTGCTTCCTTCTCTCCTTTTTTCTTTCTCTGAATAAATGTCTGATTCTAGTCTCTCCCTGGTTGATATGGTTGATATGGTTGCCACATTGCTTAAGATAGTTAATATCTTCTAGGACCTCGAACTGGATCAAATTGTCTGGTGTTATAGAACACACTAACATGTAGAATGCCGAAATGCTTCAAACCCAAACATTAATTTTTTTAAATTGAAACTTTTAATACTTTTTTAAAGAAAAGAGCTATTGTGCTACTTAAATCAGAATCTGAATTAATTTCCTAAAGTAGTTAATCTAGAACGAAATCAGAACATCAGATTTCTTTTACAAAGTGTATAAGTATTTCATCATTTAGTTCACATTTCTTACATTTCTGTATCTCCAGTTGCAGCTTTTTCATTTTTAAACAGGATAAGCCATCTTTAGTTGTGATCTATTTAATGATACACTCACAAAATCCTTCTACCCTGACATTATTCTCATTATTATTTCACTGATTAAATCTTAAATTAGATTCATTTCTTACCTAACATTTAGTTAACCTCAGAGTTCATGTTTTGATTTGTTTGCAGTGAATTTTAAATAAAAATTATCACTATATACGTCCTTGGGAAATTTACTTTCCCTGTAATGAATTCTGGAGAGAAATATTGCTCTGAAAGGATACTATATCTTCGTTTCCTTTCTGTATTATCGGGTATGCCTCTTTCCTATTAAATGTCTCTTCTTCAGCTGGAGGTTTTATATCTTTTATTAAACTTATTCAGTTTTTCATTAAACTTTAATGCTAGGAGATTCAACCTGGTGTTCCCAAGTACTTGTTGAAATATTTTTGAATTTTAATTTTTTATAGGCACAAACTCCAGGGTGTTTAAGTGATTGAAATTTGGTTGCTTTTGTACGACTATGAGAAATGTTGAAAAATTGTTACCTTTTTAAAATTATTACAGGTTTTTTGTGTTAAACAATGAAGCTGGGCTATTGGAATACTTTGTGAATGAACAATCTAGAAATCAAAAACCCAGAGGCACTTTGCAGCTTGCAGGAGCTGTAATATCACCTAGTGATGAAGACTCTCACACCTTCACTGTAAATGCTGCCAGTGGGGAACAGTATAAACTCAGAGGTATGATCGTGATATGAGAATGAATAGTGTGATGCCCTTTTTCCCTTGAGAAATCAGCGTACGTCCCTGCTTTCATTTGGGTTTTAGAAATAGAGCTGTCATTTGATGATGTAGACAATATTCTAAATCTTGGAATTCCTTTAAGAGTTTATAAAATCTGTTCTAATGAATAACTTTTTTTTTAGTGGGAGAGTGAACAAATCTAAGACTTATCCCTCCAAAATATTTGTGGAGATAAAACCCTGATTACTGAGAAATCTAAAAACATTGGCTTCTTTAAGTGATATTTTTTATGTCTGTCATGGATTTGTAGTTTACCCTTTTGTTGATTTGATTTGCGTATCTTCTGTAGTTTTCAAGAACTAATATACATAGTTGGGATTTGTCAAAATGTTCATTAAAATAAAATATAACTTTTGTTTAGATAAATTTAATTCATGTAGACATTTGTGGTTTTTTATCTAATTAATACATATAATGTATAATGGTAATTTTAGCTGAGCATGCTGCTTAAGATCTGAAAGTATAAAGTCCGTGTTAAATGCTTAATAAAGGTTATTTCTTTAAGAGCATATTTTTATGAGAAACTTAAGACATGGCAAGTCTCATATCCCCATCTAGCTACATGTAATTAATTTGTCTTCCTTCTGAAATATCCACATCCAGCTACTGTGTTACCTAACAAGGTTGATGCTTGGGCCTCTTTCCTACTTGTCTGTAGTCAGGGACATTTGCTCTAGGGAGAGTAGGACCAATCCCTGGTTTTCAATGATCTACTTTTCATGCCATAGACAATTGTATTCCAAAAATAAATATAAAAGTTAATAACTTTTAGATTCTTTTTATCAGCCACTGATGCTAAAGAGCGACAGCATTGGGTTAGCCGACTTCAGATATGTACACAACATCACACTGAAGCTATTGGAAAGGTATGTGGATTCATATACTATATTAATGCACAAAAATGAAACAAAATTTTTTTTGTTTTTAAATTGAGATACTATTCACATACCATAAAATTAACCCTTTTAAGTGTAAAATTCTGAAGTTTCTTAGTATATTTGCAGAATTGTGCAACCATCTAATTCCGGAATATTTTCATTACTCTCCAAAAAAACCCATATCTATCAGCAGTCACTCCCTATTCTCCCCCTTCCAAGTCCCTGGCAAACACTAATGTATTTGTTGTTTCTATGGATTTGTCTATTCTGGACATTTCATATAAATGAAATCATGCAATATGTGATTTTTTGTGTGTCTGATTTCTTATACTTAGCATAATGTTTTCAAGGTTCACCCATGTTGTTACATATATCATATTTTATTCATTTTTATAAGTGAACAATATTTCATTCTATGGGTATGCCACATTTTGTTTATCTGTTCATCAGTTGATAGACATTTGGATATCCATTTTGTGGCTATTCCAAATAATACTGCAGTGAATATTTGTATTTAAGTTTCCATGTGAACACGTGGTTTCAGTTCTCTAGGGCAGGGGTCCTCAACCCCCAGGCTATGGACTGGTACCATGGTCTGTTAGAAACCAGGCTGCATAGCTGGAGGTGAGCGTTGGGCAAGTGAGCAAAGCTTCATTTGTATTTTGCAGCTGCTCCCCATCTGTATCACTGCCTCAGCTCCACCTCAGATCATCAGCCATGAGATTTTCATAGGAGCAGCAGTTTCTGGTGCCAAAAAGGTTCCAGGGTGTATATTTAGGAGTAGGATTTCTGAGTCATATGGTAGTTCCCTGTTTAATTTTTTGAGGAACTGCCAAAAGTTTTCCAAAGCAGCTGAACCATTTTACATTCCCACCAGCAACGCCTAAAGGTTTCAGTTTTTCCACATCCTCACCAGTGCTTGTTATTGTCTCCCACCACCTTTTTTATGTTATAGCCTTCCTAGTGAGGGTGAAATGGAATGTCATTGTGGTTTTGATTTTATTTCCCTAATGACTGACTAATAATGTCAAGTGTCTTTTTGTGTGCTTATTGGTCGTTTGTATCTCTTCTTTGGAGTTTTATTTTTTAAGGTGGAAAGGACGGTCTCAGTATTTGAAATATAAGGTTAGAGACATCTAAAAACTAATATATGGAGAGCATAGTTAAAGAATTCCATGCTTAGGTCATAGTTTGACTTAAAAAAATTTTTTTTCTTAGTGCTTTTCCCAATAAGTTAGTTTTAAAAAATTTTTTGTGATTTAGGCCTCTTGCAGTCTTCAGGAAATCCGACACAAAAGCTTTACCCATACCGCACATTGGCAAGGATCAGAAAGCTCTAGTTTGTTTTGGAGTTACTTGCATGTTCCATTTAGAAAATTTATCATATTGAATGTTGCTGAGTACAGTTTTTGCTTCAGTCATGGTGTTTAAATATCTGAAATTAGAAATTTCTTATCCTAAGATTTATAAAATATGAAAAAATATTCTTTACAGCACACCTGGAAGTAAGTTTCTAAATAAATCACCAGTTTACTATGAGATGTGTGAAATGCTTAAACTTTGTGTCTTACATTTTATCATTTTCAGAAACATTCTTGTAGTCACTTTTGAGGTTGATTTAATTTTTAAAACTGTTCATATGTAAGTTTAAAGTATATGATAGGTTGAGAGTTAGCCTAAATTATTTTAAAAGGAATGATTTTCTTTGTTTGTCTAATAGAATAATCCTCCTCTGAAATCACGGAGCTTTTCACTTGCATCTAGTGGTAATTCGCCTATTTCCCAGAGGAGACCAAGTCAAAATGCCGTTTCTTTTTTTAATGTTGGAAATTCAAAACTACAATCAGTGAACAAAAGAGGTCATTTACCTCCAGACCATCTTGTGGAAGTCAGAGAAGTAAGTACGAATTAAAGTCAAGTTAAAATGCACAAAATAATCTTACCTGCTTGGTATTGTCACAAAAAAATTTTTAATTCTGTTTGGACTTTCGGGAGTCCTCAGTGTTTTCCATCTAGTGAGGTGATATATTTTTTTTTTATTGGGGTAACATTGGTTAATATAATTATATAATTTTCAGGTGTACATTATAATTTGACATCTGTGTATTCTATTGTGTAATTACCACCCAAAGTACAGTTTCCTTTAGCTACCATATATTTGATTCCCTTTACCCACTTCACCCTCCTCTTACCCCACTATATTTGACCCCCTTTACCCCATGTACCTCTGCCCTCCTGCCCCATCCCCTACCCTCTGGTAACCACTAGTCAATGACCCTGAGTCTGTTTGTTTGTCCTGTTCATTAGTTGCTTTTAGGTTTATGTACCACATATAAGTGATATTAAGTGGTAAAAATTCCCTGATTATATATGTAGTCCTAAGTTTCCTCATGTCTGTCAACTAGGTAATAGATACACTCTCAGTTTTTATAAGTCTGTATTTATTTCTCAAATAAAACACAGGCTCCTTTGATAGAAAATTTATGATTAAAGGGTTCTTAAGCTTAGTGGAAAGACTATATGGCCAAGTGATTGACTCTTCTTTAAAAAACTATGAATAAATTGCAATATACACAAAAACAAAATAAATTTTTGACGCTGCCTTATCTTACCATTTTCCTCTTTCTCTTTCATATCGAGTACCAAACAATACTATTTAACAAAGGATGAAGTTGTTAGGTTCTAAATATTCTGGGTTTTATTTGCTGCGTTAAATTTGATTGAACTTCTAGAAAATTCTGTAATGGCCTCACACAGATATGTGGTTGGAAATTAGAGGAATATTTTAGTAGCCTTTTAAGATTATTGTGGCTATTCTTCTTTGGTTCTGCCTGATAACTTGACAGTGGTAGTTTCTTAAATGTTAGATGTAGTGTGGAATCTAATATATATCAGTGAACTTATGTTCTGTTACATGAAAATTCATTGTTCTATCTTGTACTTTGAATGGATCCTAACCTATGCATCATTTTCTGACACCATGCATCAGTAATTTGGAAAACCTTTGTTCACAGAGTTAATAGGACTTGCAAATGTTGATTTATTTTATTATGTAATATCAAATTTCACTTTCATCAATATTCCCACTAATCTCATCAGAAAAGGCATTTAGTATTGGGAAGCTATCAAACTTATGGTGACAGATACAGGTTTTCCAAAATTTTAAAGCTCAGATTTCATAATTGGTAACAAATACTGTAAGTTTTTCCTGAAGTGACAGGCTCATTTTGTTTAACTTTGAGAAAATGTTTCCCACAAACCCCTAAGTCTGAATATCTATAGTTTCTAGTAGTTGTTGTATAAAGGAAAACAGTCCTGTTGTTTCTCCTCTGCTACAACACTCTACACTTCTGTACTGTGGTCACCAAATGTATGTAGGTTTCCCCCACACCGAGCAATTCTCTAATTCTCTGGATGTCCTACAATTTAATTAAATTCAGACACTATCTACCTGATAGTGTCTGATCCCACAAGATTGCCCCCACTTCAGATACTAGTTACAAGTCCAGGTTGTCACCTTTGCCTCTGACTAACCAGCAATAAATCTAAGGTTTCTACTCCTTCTTCAGGTACGATCATTTGCTAGTGCAACTCAATAGAACTCAAGAAAACAGTGTACTGACGATATTACCAATGTATTATAAAAGAATGTAACTCAGGACAGCCAGCTGTAAGAGTTGCTTAGGGCTGTATATGGTAAGGGGCATGGAGATCCCATGCCCTCTCCAGTCATACACCCTCCCAGTACCTCTGAGTGTTCATCAACAAGAAGCTCTCTGAACCTCTTCCTTTAGGATTTTATGGAGGCTTCATTACATAGCCATGACTGACTAAATCACTGGCTATTCGTGATTAATTCAACCTCCAGCCCCTCTTAGACATAGGTGGGACCTGAAAGTTCTTACTCTCTAATAGGAGGTTGTAACGCAAGGATATATAACTCAGAGTGAGTTTGAAAGGAACATTTCAATTCAAGTCCATGAGGAAGTCCAGCTATAGATTAAGTAACAGTTGGCAAAAGTATCTGACTATTGAGAATAGTCATATTTTGCTTGAATCTGAATTTATTACTAAAGCTTTATCTAATTAAAATGACCTATTTTAGTATTTGTTGTTTATTATTAGTATGGTTTATCAAATCACTTCATTATTCAATGCATGCTTCATGCTGGTGCTATTCTCTGCCCTAGGAGTAGCTAAAATGACCAGGCTTGTAAGGGGGACAGACAATTAAAATACAAATGATAAAAATGATGATTCTAATCTGGTTTTCAGACAAATTATAAATGCTTCCTAAGTGATGTACTACAATCACCGTAGTTATCATAACTAGCTACAAAATACAGATTAAGAAGTTTTCAGCTTTCCTAAAGTTTTCTCTTTCTTGAGAAATTAGTTTTATGGTATAAGGAACAGTTATTAAAATAGCTTCACAAATCATTTCTATTCGTAAATATATGATCAATTCATTTGTTTTCTTTGGAAAGAGCCATTACCAAAATTTAACATTTATGCTATAATTATATTTTAAAGTTAATTTTTTTTCTAGCCAAAAATATCACTTTCTTAAGCCTCTTCACATCAGCACCAGCAGGTAGATTTTTGAGGCCATCAGCACAAAAAGGAACTTTTTTCCCCTCTTAAATGTTAAGTTGCGATATACCTCATTATGTTGTGATATCCTACTTATGATTTTTTCTTTATAAACTTTTCTTGGCTTATAAGATAGAAGAGTACATACATTGTAAGTGTGCTTCATCTTGATGTCAATTTTCATGTAATTACATCCTGGAACAGAAATTAAATATATCCACCACCTTAGAAGACCATCTATGTCTCTTCAACACTATACCCTTCCCCACTATCTTGACTTCTATCACCATAGAACTATTTTGACTATTTTTGAAATTTTTACAACTGGAATCATAGTATGTGTTTCTTTGGTTACGGCTGCTTTTCAATCAACTTTCGTTTGAGATTTACTTATGATGTTGAGTATAGCAGTTTTCTTTGTTGTATAGTATTTATTGTGTTGAATATACCTTGATTTTATTTATTCATTCTAGTGTTGATGGATGTTTGAGTTGATGAACATGTGTATGCACATATCTTTTGTTACATATCTAAAAGTATATTTGTTCAATCTTGGATTATGTTTATTTAGCTCTTTAAAGTTAACTCTAGTATATATTATCAAACTTTTCCAAAGTAATTGTGCTTATTCATAAAATTGGATTATTGGAGGTTAGTCCCAAAATTTATATACAGAAATGTATGTACATACATGGAGCGTACATATCTCTGTATACGTAAATGAATGTATATAATGTATAGGTACTTTCATACTTACACTTTTCATTTAAAAACTTTTTCTGGTAGAGGCAAATGTTTGATCTAATACTATGACAAATGTTTTCAGGGGCTATTTCATGTATGACACACGATTTGCTTGGTCGGATCATTTAACATCTCTCACTAGCCCTATGATGAACTATGTTAAAAATTACCTGGAGCAGAGCCTCTGAAAGCTAAAAGAATCTCCATTGTAGAGTTTCTGTGTGAATTAGAATAGTGTCCAGAAGATGGGCAATCTGGGAACCTTCTCATAATTTGAAGTAATTAAGCATAGTAAATTCAGTTTTCATCTTTAAAAATTAGATTGCTTATCATTGTTATTCTATTGGCTCTGTTAGGAAAAGTTGATGGGCTTTGTCAACAAAAAGAACCTGAATTTATGAAAATATTAGAAATAATTTTATTTGGGCCTATCTGTGGACTGTAGCCTGAGAGCAGATCTTTATGAAACCTTGCAACAGTGTTCTAACTTAGGAAAAATAGGAGGTGTAAGTGAAAAGTACATCTGGTGCATCAGAAGCTTCAATTAGGGTATGTACAGTTCATTGATTTAACAGCTTTACACCAAAGAGAAGGAATATATAAGGAAGATAAGGTTGGGTCATCATGCCTCCTGGTTAGGGAGCCTGGTAATAGAGTTAGGAAATAATTAAGCTGCTTTGAAACTCCTTGAGGTGAATTTTTAGCGGGATATTGAAAGAACAGGTTCAGTTTTCTGAACTCATTGATCTTTAGTGTTAAAACTATGTAGGTTGAATATATATATGTGATTATCTCCCATGGTTTGCCTAAGGAGGAATTTAGATAGGCTCATTATTCTTTCCTGGTTTTGATTTAGTCAGAGGAGCTTACTCACCCTTTCCTCAGCTCCTAAGGAAAGCAGAGTGTATTAAATTAAACTCTTTTAACCTGAAAAGCTTGTATGTAGTACTTGCTCCAAAATCAGGCTAATGGGACCAGAAAGATTAGGAAAGTGGAAATAAGTAAACCATTGGGTTCTTAACATAGGTTCAAGTTGAGCCTGACTAGAGGTGCTGAGAAGAAATTAGTCAAGAGCCCAGACTGGGAATTAATTTTACTTTAGAATGAAATATTTAATTATACTCTTAAAGATAATCTGGAATGTTCTTTGATAATATATAAATATGCTGTTAATAAAAGGTTTGTCAAGGTTTCTGAGCTTTGTTGCTTCCAAAAAAGAGTGCAGCCGCTAAAGGTTACCATTTTTTACTCAGTTGTTAAGTGCTTATTAATTGAGACTAGCCAAACAAACTTAACATAGATTTCTAAGCCTAATATATCCTAAAAGTGGCTCAAAAGCTGAGGATGGTGGTTAAAATGGCAACTATATGTATATTCAAAAATCATGAATGGGACACACAGAATTGTTGTTTTCCTTAGATGATGTCTCATGCTGAAGGACAACAAAGAGACTTAATTAGACGAATAGAATGCCTTCCTGCTTCTGGTCATCTTAGTTCCTTGGACCAGGATCTCTTAATGCTCAAAGCTACTTCCATGGCAACTATGAACTGCTTAAATGACTGCTTTCATATTCTACAGTTGCAGCATGCATCACATCAGAAGGGCTCATTGCCTTCAGGTAAGTTATAGATTAAAGGTAGGACTTAATATTAAAGGCCAAAAAGATGGAAAAGACTGCATTTGTTGTAATTCTAGCTCCTGAAAATCTTAATTAAAAAACAAACAAGCAAATAGAAAACCAGCAAGCCTCTTTTAATGATCATACTAATGTTATAGAAATTCTTTTATTTTATCCTTTTTTGAGTCTAAAATAACTTTGGGTCTAATGTCTAATATCATTGACTATCTCTTTAGAGACCTTAAACTCAACAAAAACTGAACTCAAAACCCACAGCTCTGTATTTCTGTTAAAATTGGTGACATCACTATTCGTTCACTTGACCAAAGTAGAAATGTTGGGATCATTTCTTGAGTTTTGGTTCAGTTCACTATTTGTTACTTTTGCATTGAGATATTGAGATATAAAGTTGTCAGTCACCTTTCAGTTTGAAAAATAAGATATACATCTAGTATTTGAGAGCACCTATTTGTTGAAATTAATTTACTGAGGAAGGATGTTATTGCAATGGGAGAACAAAGAAATGAGTTTTTCTATTAAATGAGATTAATAAACTCATCACATTGGGTTTTTTTTTTGAGATATAATTGATGTATAACATTGTGTAAGCTTAAGGTGTACAGTGTTGATTTGATACATATATTATGGCATATATGACCCATATGTGTGTGTGTTTGTATAAAATTACCACTGAAACATTACCTAACACCTCAGTCATGTCACACATAATTATCATTTCTTTTGTATGATGAGAACATTCAGGATCTCCTGTCTTAGCAGCTTTGAAGTATAGGTGACTATAACCACTATGCTGTGCACTAAATTTCCAGAACTTACTCATCTTCTAGTTGCAAGTTTGTACTGGTTAACATCTATCCCAATTCCCCTACCCCCATCACATTGGGTTAATAGTAGGAACTTAGTATTTCACAATAATTTATTCTCTTTTTTTCAAGTAATTGCTGTTATTACTTTAAATTTTTATTTTATTTTATTACTAGTTTCAAGTATACAGTACATTGGTTAGACATTTATATAGTTTATAAAATGATCCTCTGATTGCTGCTTCCTCTGGCTCTCCACCTAGCCATTAAATTAAAGCTAACTGCATTCCCTATGCCATGCTTCCCAACCCCATGTCCATCAACCAACTACTAATTTGTACTTCACCCTTCACCCCTTTCTCTCAGCCTCTCAACTCCCCCTCCCCTCTGGCCATGATCAAATTGTCCTCTATATTTGTGAGTCTGTTTTTGATTAGTTTGTTCTCTTTGTTCAGTATAAGTGAAGTCATATGGTATTTATCTTTCTCTGCCTGACTTATTTCACTTAGCATAATAACCTCTCAGTCCATCTATGTTGTTGCAAATGATAAGATTTCATTTTCTTAATGGCAGAGTAATAGTCCATTGTATAAATGAACTATAACTTCTTTATCCAGTCATCTTTTGATGGGCATTTAGGTTGCTTCCATATCTTGGCTATTGTAAATTGTGCTGCCATGAACATAGGGGTGCATAGATCTTTATGAATTATTATTTCGGTTTCTTTGGATAAACATCCAGATGTGCAATTGCTGGGTCAAAGATATATCCATTTTTAATTTTTTGAGAAACCTCCAGACTGTTTTCCATAGTGGCTGTACCAATTTGCAATCCCACCAACAGTGTATGAGGATTCCCTTTTCTCCACGTCCTTGCCAACACTTGTTCTTTGATTTATTGATGATAGCTAATCTGACAGGTGTGAGGTGATATCTCATCTGTGGTTTTAATTTGCATTTCTCTGATGATTAGTGACCTTGAACATCTTTTCATTTGTATTGGCCATCTGTATTTCCCCTTTGGAGAAATATCTGTTCAGGTCTTCTGTCCATTTTTTAATTGGATTGTTTTTTTGTTGTTGTCGAGTTGTATGAGTTCTTTATATATTTTGGATATTAACCTCATGACATGTATCATAAGCGAATATCTTTTCCCAATTAGTTGGTTGTCTTTTTGTTTTGTTGATGGTTTTCTTTGCTGTACAAAAACTTAGTTTGATGTAGTCCTATTTGTTTATTTTTTTTGTTTACCTTGCCCGAAGAGATATCCAAAAGTAGCAATTCCTTCCTTCCTTCCTTCCTTCCTTCCTTCCTTCCTTCCTTCCTTCCTTCCTTCCTTCCTTCCTCTTTCTCTTTCTCCCTCCCTTCCTCCTTCCTTCCTTACTTCCTTCTGCATGTATCCCCAAGTTTCCAAGCACCATTTATTAAAGACCGTCTTTACCCAATTGTACAGTCTTGCCTCCTTCATTACATATTAAGTGAGCATATAGACGTGGATTTATTTCTGGGCTCTCTATTCTGCTCCATTGATCAATGAATCTCTTTTTATGCCAGTACCATGCTGTTTTGATTATTGTACTCATTCTTTTACTCAATTTACTCTCCTTACTTGTGAAAGATATTTTAGAGAGAGATTGAGACTCTGCTCAGGAATACGTTTACCATAATCAGATCTTGTTATGGATATAGTATGGATCCCATCCTCACATGTGCTTAAGTTCAATATTTCAAGTTAACAAACTTTTTAATTTCAATTGTAGGTATAGGTCAGGGTAGTATTACAGAAGCCAATAAATTATGTATGTTCCCCTTAAGGAACTCATAGTCTAGTTGAGGAGACATGTAAATACTTAGCTATAATATGTAAAATGCCACTTAAATTGGAACAAAGTACTGTAGGAGAATATATGTATGAACTAATTCTTCTGATAGAAAAAGTTCTGGGAAATGCACAGAAAAACTATGAAAACCAGTTAATTAACTTAGGGGTGGGGAGGTAAGGGAGAAGTTATTCCAAAGAGGTAGTGTAGCCTAAATTGTGAGTAGTAAAACATGGATTTCTGCTTTGGAGGAATTCTAAGAAGTCCAATATAAACGTTCTCCTATTATAGAGCAACACACACTTATAAAAAACTTAGGAACAACCATACAATTGAAAGAAGAAACAAAAATCATATGTTGTTCTATCAACCAGAAGCTTTCATAATTAATATATTAGTATACTCCCCACCAGTTTTTTCTATTTTTTCTTTCTTTTTGTTTATTTTACTCCATTGTTATTAAAAAATGTTTGTAGCTTATACTTTTCACTTAATATCAATAATATTTTCCAATGTGTGATATACTTTTGGTAAACATAATTTTTATTGACTGCATGATAGTCCTTTGAGGGGATAGATATGCTTTGATCTGCTTAACTATTCCCTTGTGTTTAACGTTGAATGAGTTACCCTGAGCTATGAAATTTGGTTTAATTCTAGTTTGTTAATAGTTATTTTGTCTGTAAAATCAAACTATTTGTTTCCAGTTTGTTACTTAATTTTTAAAAAGTATATTAAGTAGCATAGTGCTAGCTACTAGATCCTCAATAAATACTTGATTAATTAAATACTATATAATTTTTAAAATTCTTAGAAATTTTGTTTGTGTAGTTTAATACAGAGTTATTTTAAATAATTGCTTCATGGTTAATGAAATATGTACAAACTTTTAAAATTTAAAATGTGAAATATTGTAAACTTTACAGAAGTGTTTGAAGTAAAAGTTGTTCTCCCACATCACTCTTTTTTTGGAGCACAGATTAGTGGTTTATTGAGGTAATTTATTAACTGACATTGGTATTTCTCACCTTAAATTTGCCACATTTCCCAAATTAGATCTGTAGAAATCTATCATCAAGTCATTCAAGAATGAAAATATAACTGAAAAGAAAAACTGAATTACCTTCCCATTCAAATTTTGAGATGACATAAAAAAAATGAAATCTAAATTCAAATTAGTGTTTAGTCCCATAAAGTCTTAAGGTGTGTTATCCAAAGACTCAAGTGATCTGATATAGAGGGATCCTGAGATCAAATGATTGGTTTGGAAAAGAGTTTTGTTTTGTTGAGTGACCTCTTAAACATATCTCATAAATTTAGTGTTTTACACATTTTATTTTTAGAAGTAATCTAGATGTCAATATATAAAAATAAACATTTTCAGGTAGGAGCAAAGTGTTTCCATTTCTTTGGAATTTTGAAACAGCCCCCGGGAACTTATCAATGGCATTGCCCCGGTGGTGAATTTCCTAATGCCAAGTGAGACTGAACTGAATGGTAAGGCAAGATGCTTTATTAGCCTGGTAACTTTGTAATTTATTTCTCTACAGAAGACTGGGGTTTTCTTGTAGACTGGGTAAATTCCATACATTAAAAAATTCCTTTTTAATAGACTGAATGTCCCTATTGTAGCACTCTATCACCAAGCTTCTGTGAAACCTAGATCAGCCTCTGAAATCAAATGGAATGTTTTCCATTATTGATTAGGCATAGAATCCACTTTGTTAAACTAGTTGAGGGTAATAAGAGACATTTGAGTCATTAATTGAGAAGATGACAGGTCTCTAAATGTGACTACTGTCTTTCACTGGGTCAGCTATTATTTATTCAGTAGAAGAACCTTTCAGTTTAAAGGTATAAGGGACTTTTTTATACGACTGAATAAAAGAATGGACATGAATTTGCAATTCTTAAATTAGATCAAGGGAGTTATATTGCTTGGTTAGAAAGTTGTTGCTGAGAATAAGGTTCGACCCAAATTGAAGCAAATTTTACTTCAGGATCCTCCTGTAATTTTGACTCCCTAAAGCTCAGTTTCATACTTTTTGATCTCTAGAGAGATGACGAGATTCATGTGGAAAGGACAGCAAATCAACAGTTATGGTGGGAATACACTTTATGATACACAGATTTGCCCTAGAAGTGAGTTCAGTCCCATTCAGGGTTGATTCTTTTAAACGGTGGTATCTGATTTCAAGTTATAAGTTGCTCTTTTGTAACACCCAATGATGGTGCTCATGCTAATGAGATACACATGGCTGTCTTGCAGAGTCTTTTAACAGGTTGAATTGCTTTTAGTCTTGTAGGCTCAAAACAAAATTGTTTATTAAAATCTACATCTGCTGAACTTTCCAGATTATGAGCAAGTTTCAGCGAAAGTTTTCTCTTACTTCATCAGGAACGACAATCGAATGGTTAGAACCAAAGATACCTTTATCCAATCACTATAAAAATGGAGCTGACCAGCCTTTTGCAACTGAGCAGAGTAAGCCAGTGGCAGTCCCAGAAGAGCAGTGTGTTGCAGAATCTGGACTGTTTGCAAGGGTAAGGTAATATGAAAATATGGTTTTGGCATAAAAATTAGGAATCACTGAATCTCTTTTCATTGTCAGCATATGCAATCAGCTGAACACCAGAGCAGCATTCTTGCAGACTCTTAACTGCATTGCCTTTGGGAGCGGTCTCTTGTATAAAACTTGTACATATTGTGTTTTCCAGGTTAAATTATGTGCTGTTTTTAGTTTGGGCTTAATTTTACTTGATAAAAATGTATTTAAAAATTAAAATTTGCATGTTTTTTTCCCCTAGAAAATAGCTTATCTAAGACTATTTTATTCTATTCATAGTTTCACCACTGTAGCAAATCATATTGGATTTTTTGCCTTTTGAGTTCACAGCTGTTATTTTTACGGTTATCATAATTATATAACTAGTTTTATTTTAAGCTCCCTTTACTTGATACTTCTCATAATCACTTTTCTATGTTATTCTGGCCTATATAATAAAACAATTTTAAAGGTTTAAATAGACTTGAATCTGCAGGTTGTTATTTTTTATTATTGTAAGTAGCAGTGTATCATCTCATTTACTGTGTTTTTTCTTTCCCTTTATTTGGATTATATCTTCAGGTTATAATCCCAAGTAGAATTAGTGAGTCAAGAGTAATACATAGTTTATGGTTATTTATAGTTTAGCAAATTATTTCTTAAATATGACACAGAGACTACTAAAGCTGGCAAAGACCTTAATGAGGCAGGTAATAGCATTAGAGTGGGCAGGGGAGAAAGAAAAAAAACGTAGGGTTTTGACTAGGTCACTTGTGGAATCAATCAGTTAGTAAATATTTATTAAGCTATCTAATATATGACAAGTCCAATGTTAAGAATTAGAAGACAGTTCTTTTCCTGAAGAAACTTGGAATCACACACATATATAATGAAACAATGAGATGATATTATGATGCAGTTATTTTTTTTTCCATCTTGATTGGTATTGTTTAAGAGAATGTTGGGATGTGGGCATTTAAAGAAAGAGATGTACTGTGTAGACTGGATAAGGAATGCTTTGGAATTGACCTTTGAAAGGAGATGAGATTTGAAGAGAAGAAGAGTAGTGAAGGAATCTCAAAAGATGGGGGAGTAACACAACCAGGGATACTGAGGCTTATATTCTTATTGAGGAGATTGCTTGCCTAATAATTTTGAAGCCAGATCCTGTCATTTGCCAATATATGAATCTACTAACCACTCTTGGCTTCAATTTCCTCATCTGTAAAGCAGGGATATCTTATAATATTGTTATAATATCTTATAATATTGTTATGAAGATAAAATGAATTTAGAGCATCTGGTTTATAAAAAATGATCACAGTGTTGTTGGATTTTACAAATTCCAGATGACTGTTCATATTGCATTCTATGTGGAATGATAATCCCTGGAGCACAGCTCCATAGTATACAGTGCAAACTGTGTCCCCAAGGAACATAAAAATCTTGCAGAAGAATTTAGTCTTAATGGATAGGTAATAAGGTCATGAGCAAGGGGAGGGATGGGATATGTTTAAGAAGATTGGTACATGACATGACTTGGAATTGAAGTGTAGATAGAAGGCTGTAGAAGTAGAAATGAAGACAAATGAATTGGTAATGTGCATTTCAAATGGAAAATCAGTTGGACTTGTGATAAACTGGATAAAGGATTGTATCAAAGATGACTCCAAGGTTTTGAGCCTAAAAAAACTAGATAAAATTGTCATGCCATTTACAAAGCTAGGAAAATTAGAAAGAGTTTTTTTGAGAGAAAGGGTTTAGTATGGTTTATGACCATGTCATTTTTATGTGAGAAGAGATATATGATTGTATATAAAAAGGAACTGGAAACAAAGAGACCAAAGCTTTGGAGAGAGATCAGGACTAGAGATATAATTTGCAGATGAAAAATTATAAATTGTAGGTCATATACTTCATATTTCTAAATGAGAATACAAAGCATACTGGAGGTCAGGATAGAGGCATACGTTAGATAGGGACACAGCAGCAGGGAGGAGAGGATTACTATATTTTCAAATCCTTTGAAGCAGTGAGTCTGCCAAGTATGTCACATAGTATAAGCAGAAAAAAATAAGTGCATAAGTTGCAAGGCATTAGACTCGCAAGGATACTAGAATGGACCTGAATTTTAAAAATATTTTTATTTTTATTTTTTTGTGAAATATGAATGTTAATGCAAGCAGGACACATTTATTATAGTAGTGGAGATTTTTCTGTCAGGCGATGGAGGAAATAAACCCCAGTGAGGCTAGAATGAAGCCCATGCTTCCATTGTGCCCAACTCAGAGAAGGAAAACCACCCCCACGAAAACATGGAAAGTGACGTCCACTAAGGTTCTATAGAATCTTGGGATTTGAAACATCTTTGTTATTCAAATAGAAATAAATAAGAAATTATGTTTCTCATAACCAATTATTTGGAGCTAAGACCCTATTGAGATGAATACAAACCTTTTCATTTTTCCAGTGGATTGTTTTATTGATTGATTAATTGATTAATTAATTGATTGAAGAGTTACAAGAGAACTTTTTGTGGCATTAAGATGGCATGACAAACTACAGTATTTTTATACCTGTACCTAGAATTCCCTTTAATCCCAAGTTTTCTTCTTTGACAGCTCCAAGAATAAATGAGTAAATATAGATTATAGTAAATTTGACATGTACAATCACTTTAAAAATTTAGTTTTATAGTTTTACCTTAAAAATAGGGCAAATATTTAAATATTAAAATGTCTTGAACTTAATTTGTAGGTAGTGGTGGTGTTTTCAGGCAGATGGTCAAAGCCTGCAAAGCCAAAGATTTGGATAAAATATTATTCACTCAAACAGAAAAATTTTTTTTCACTCTTTTTGAAAAAATATTTTTACAAAATACATGTTTTATATGTGGTACATATGGCAAAACCACAATATATTCAATGTCAGCAATAATGGGTTCACTGAAGGAAATCTATGGAGGTTATATTTTCAGAAAGATTTTTGTTCATTCACAGATTCATTTATGTACAGCATAAATGCCTTCAAGTCTCTTGTTTATACTTTAATCTTAATGGATATAAATAAGCATTTGTAACAATAGACTTGTTTTGCATCAAGGAACCTGAAGAAGTAAATGCAGATGATGAGGTGGAGGATACTTGTGACAACAAGGAGGATGACCTGGGGGCTGTGGAAGAGCAACGCAGTGTTATCCTACATCTCTTGTCACAGCTCAAGCTAGGCATGGATTTAACAAGAGTAAGTAGTGGGATAAACTGTCTGTGTAGATCAGTGGGTCAGGACTATACCTGTAATCGTTAGTATTGTCAGGGCTTTTTATTTTTTATTTTTTAGTCTCTTGATTAATATTTTTAATTTTAATAAATGTATTTATTATTTTCCAAAAAACGCCAATAGGAATTTGCATAGCAAATGAAGATCTATAGTCTTCTTGTTTCTGTACAAAATTAAAAGGGTCTATTGGTAGAACTGGAAGGATATAATCCCACAAAGTCATGAAAGGCATTTATATTTCTACTTTACTCTTAATCTTCCATGTTAGATAGTACATTTTGAATGTTATCTATAACAGAGGTCAGCAGATATTTTCTGGAAAGGGACAAACAGTAAATATTTTCTGCTATATGAGCATAAGTCTCTTTTGGAACTATTCAACTCTGCTTTTGTAGTATGAAAGTAGTTATAGATAATATATATTAGATTAGACATGGTTGTGTTTCAGCAGAACTTTATTTACAAGAACAGGTGGCCAGATTTGGCCCAAAGGCCATAGTTTGCAGACTGTCTGAATTAAATAGATGATGGGAATCCTTTTGTAATATATGTGTGTATCAAGTCAACACAGTGTATACTTTACATATCTTATAGTTTTGTCAATTATTCCTCAGTAAAATGAAAGAGGGGAAATGTCTGAAGACCAGCAGCATCACTGTCACCTGAGAACTTGTTAGAAATGCAGAATCTCAGCCCACGATCCCAGATTTAGGGGATCAGAATCTGCATTTTAATAAGATTTTTGTGTGGCTTATATATACATTAAAGTTTGATTAGCACTGATCTATAGATTTTAATTTTAAGTCAATCTTCTCCGCTCCTAGTTTATCTAACTAATGTCCCTAAATTTATGTTTATTAATCAATCTATGACATTAATTTAAAAAGCCAGTGAGGTTCAAAACCTGTATATGTTAAATATTTACTATTGTGAGGTTATGTACTTTGAATTACAACTGACTCTCCTTTGCATTAGTATGGATTTCAAAATTGAATTTAGGAAGTGTATTTCAAATTGAGGTTTTTGATGCCAGCGAAGGTGGTAAAAGTATAAATTAAAAGGTTGTTTGATTCCAATGAATTATTCACCAAAAAATATAATTTAAATAGAAAGCATATTGCCTTTTGCATTCACTTGGAAGCATTCAGAATCAAAAACAGTTTTTTTCTTTACTTAGGCTTAGGAGGGTTTAAAATTGAGGGGTTCTCTTCTAGTTGCTAGATTAAGCATGAATAAAGCCAGTTAGATCTTAAACAAACAAACAAACAAATGGATTTAATTAACTGCCTATTAAGAAACATGTATTTTAGGAATTAATTTAAAAAGTCATTAATATTTCAACTTGGTACTAGAAATATTTCCATTTTAGTGGTTCAGAAAAGACAATTAGTTGTAAAATTCATTTAAATGAATAGTCATTTAAGGGATTTGTTTGGTTATTATGATATTGCTGTCTCTCAGTAGATTTAGCTTTATAAGGCGTAAGTACAGTGTTTGGGGTTTATGAGGCATAAGAACATTTGAAAAGAATGTGCTGTGATAGTAATCCAGATGGTAAAGCTCACTCTTGGCATGAATAACTACATATAGTATAGTTTCCCCACATTGGTTGTTGTTAATTAAAAAGATATATACATATATTTTTTTATGTTTATACATAATCATTAACATTAACCAATCATAAGTTATGAACATTTGCATAACACTTAAATAATGGTGCTTTTTGAGCAACATTAAAGAACCTGGTGATTAAACTGCAGTCACAGCCACCTCCTATGAACAATAACTCTGATACAAACAATATACATTGAGCTCCTCTCGTGTTCCACACAGTGGATAGGTGTTGAGACTGTGGCAGCAAAGAAGACAGCCATGTCCCCAGTCTGCTTTTTGTGAATAAGTAACATACATTTTCTCCACTGTTCATTTTGTTCCTTTTTAAATAATACTTTGAATTTAGTATAATTAAACACTTTACAGAAAGCTTTGGAAAATAAAAGGCAAAAATCTGAAGTTCCATGGCCTTAATACAACTCTCACTTTCTGAAATTCCCTTCCAGTCTTTTCTTGTGTAATTTTAGTTTATATCTAATTTTGTTATGTTTCCTTTTTTCAGTTAATATCTTTGTGAAATGTATTAT
Source organism: Cynopterus sphinx (assembly GCA_030015415.1). Lineage (NCBI taxonomy): Eukaryota > Metazoa > Chordata > Mammalia > Chiroptera > Pteropodidae > Cynopterus > Cynopterus sphinx. Next base: position 51,158,110 of record CM057380.1, read on the forward strand.
ACACACAGAAGACTGAATAGAATGCATATAAACATTTCAAAGAACAGTAGTAAAACGAATACCCATGTACTCACAGCTCAGAATAAATTATAGAACATTGTCAGAATTTGTAAGTGCTCTGAGTGCCCATCCTGCATGTAGTCCCCTACTTTTTCATAGCTGCAACCATTTACTTAACTTTTGTGTTAATCATCCCCCTACTTTTCTTTATAGTTTTATTACCTACATATATACCCCACAGTAATGTTACTTAGTTTGGAAAAAAGTGAATAGCCCACACAGCTTAGCTGTATAAGGAAAGGGCTATATTGACATTCACAGAAGGAGATAAACAGTTTCTGGCATCAGCTTTTTATAAATCATTGAGAAAGTTTAGAAGAGCCCTTTCTGAAGAAATCAGAAGGCATAGTCGTGCACGAGTCCTGTGAAATATTCAGTTCACAGAGTTAGTATTGGTTTGGGCAAGATGCTGGGCATTCAGCAGGAGTGTAAGCAGAGGGAGTAAGCTCAGTATTTTCTGCTTCTAAGCCAAGTTGTGACCTACCTCCAACTCTCAGTGGTAAATTGAAGCCACAACACATCTGTGGGTGAAATGAGTGTCTTCAGCCAATCCGGATAGCAGTGACATATCTTTGTATAGAATTCTTTTTATTCATTGTCTCTGGGCATTTGGTGGGCCTTTGCAGTATGACAACTCATATTTTCTCCATTTTTTTTTTTTCCTGTTCTCTCTGAAACACATTACATGGCTTTTGGACTTCCTGGTCCACTTTTTTCTTTTCTCTCCATTTGGGAAGGCTTTCATTCCCTTTTAAACATGCTTTTAAATTTCTAAAAAAAAATTAATTTATATATATAGTTGATAAAAGCATGCTTATCTTCAAATACTTTTTTTCATGACTTTGTTTTTATTGCTCATATAGAATGATATGTTTTCAGAGAAATAGAATAGTGTCTACAGATAAACATATTGGATTAAAATTTCCCTCTTTGGTTGATTTTTGTTGTTATTGTTTTAGGTGGTGCTTCCTACATTTATCCTAGAGAAGCGTTCCTTGCTGGAAATGTATGCAGACTTTATGTCTCATCCAGACCTATTTATAGCCATCACTAATGGAGCCACAGCTGAGGACAGAATGATTCGTTTTGTTGAGTACTACCTTACCTCATTTCATGAAGGCCGTAAGGGAGCCATTGCTAAGAAACCGTACAATCCTATCATTGGAGAAACATTTCACTGTTCCTGGAGAATGCCAAAAAGCGAGGTAGCATCCAGTGTTACCAGCAACTCTTCCACTCAGGCAATCACAAATCATGCTCCTCTATCAGAGGAGGCTTTGAGCCAGGTGGGATCAGACTGTTATATAGTCAGGTTTGTTGCTGAGCAGGTTTCCCATCATCCTCCAGTCTCAGGATTTTATGCAGAATGTGCGGAGAGGAAGATGTGTGTAAATGCGCATGTCTGGACTAAGAGCAAATTCTTAGGCATGTCGATAGGTGTGACAATGGTTGGAGAAGGTAAGTAGAAATATTGTTTTTTAATTAATATCAAACTATAATCTTAAATTTTGTGGAGCTAGATAAATATTGATTATAAATTTTAAATGTTGTCTATACTACTTTTTTCCCCTAATGCCTAGTATGTTCCAGAATGCTGGTGAGGGAGGGGGGCGTAGCTATGAAAAAACGTATATTCTATTTTTACATGATTTTTTAATGATTGTAAATGTAAAATATTTTTATTGTAGAAAATTTGGAAAACTTAGAAAAGTATCAAGGAGAAAATAAAATCATCTCTAATCCCTCCATCCAGAGATGGATAGATTTAGCTAGTATTTTGTATTTTTTCTGTGCGTATATGTTCATGCTTTTATTTTAGTTTTATAAAATTAGGAATAATTCTATATAATTTTGTGTCCAACTTTTTTACATTAAATATTTATTTTCCAATGTCATCGATAATACTTCAAAACATGTTTTTGTTATATTTTTTATAAATATATTCATATTTATAAGGAGATATTCATAGAGTATTTAAAATACATTGCCAAACTTTAATTCTACTTTGGAAAAGATTATGAAAAAATAATTTGAGGAAATACAATGTTTTTTTGGCCAAGAATACAAAAATAGTCAACAAAAAAACTTCCACAGAAATCATTGTGGAGTTAATGTAAATATAATGACAGGGAAAAAACTACCATTTCAATATTAAAGGAACACTCTTGTGCATAGAATAATTTGTTCTGAATGTAAATTTAACAGTGTAAGCATGAGATAATTAATCCTATGACTAATATTTGAGTTTGTGTTATTGTAGCTGTAAAGAGAATATTTTATCCCCTTTTCAGTTTTCCCTATTTTTAACATCTGTTGTGATGAATCTTACCAATTTCCAGGTAATGTTTCAAACTAGTCAAAACTTTTATAACATCAGAAAATATTTTATTAGTTTTAGAAAAGTTTGCCACCTTCAGTTATAAGCTTTTAACATTAGCCCTAAGCTCTTCATAAATCAATATATTTTATAGATGAAAAAACTAAAGTCTAGAGGTAATGGGACGTGTCCAGGGTCATAAAGATTAAGGCATAGCCAGAGGGAGGCACATAGAACCTCATCCTTTGACACACTCTCCCCAAGGACAGTTACCTTACAGCTCATAGAGCAGAAGGAATCCGGTAGTGGTAGTCTTTCCTGCTCCAAGAAGGAAAATACCTCAAGAAATGAGGAAAAGCATTAATATCTTTTACCATGCTTTAATCGTGGAGAAGGTATATAATAGTTAATTTTTTATTAAGTCCTAATTATATATTTATGGATTGCCTTTTAGAAATTAAATTACTGTTGGTACTATAAACAGAAAGAAAATAAACCAGGGAATGGGACTTAAGACAATTCATTTTGCTCCTATTAGCAGCCATGTTTTTTTATCTAATAGGGAGAAATTCTCTTTTAATTATTAAATAAATGAGACTTTAGAGTCCTTTGAATCTCAGTTGTTTTAACTAGTCTGTTATCACAGATATTCAAAACTGGTTGTGTATTTCTTCAGATCTTAAATTTTATAGTATATCCTACTAATGTTAAATATATTCTTAGAAATCAAAGATCATAAACCCAGTTTATAAGATCATGTTTTTAGAAAATAGTAATATTCCTTTTCCAACTTAGAATTAATCAAGTTATTATTAACACTTGAAGTATACCCCAATGTGTTATCTTTATGTCTTCTGACGTTTCCCATTATATATAAATAAATTATAGCCAGAACCATGTTGCCAATAAAATGACTCCATAATTCTTGATTTATTGTTGCCCTTGCTGAGGACTGTTAAGGGTAATACAAAAAAAGTAGTTGGTATTGCTTTATGTAGACTACTTTAGAATCTCAGTTTTTTATTTGCTTTTCCTAAATATTAACTATTAAAACATTTATCATAACTCTTGCCCTTATTTATGAATATTAAGAACAGAGTGCTTAATGAACCTTCTTTAAGAGAGAGATACCATAATTATTCAGACCAGTAGTACAAATCTAGTTCAGTATTTGTCTTGAATATGAACTAGCTAATAAGCTTCGATTAGTAATGTAGCTAGCTGAATTGTCTCCTTAGTGTCTCTTAAATATTTAGTATAGATCAACTATTAATATAATTCTCTTTTTATGTTTTTTAAAACCTTTAATATACACCACTCATTATATAATAAGCCCTATTAGAATAATATTTGAAACCTACTTCTGTCTCTTGTAGCTTTACTGTAAATATTTCAGAATTTTGCTAACAAAATTATTATGACCATAATTTTATCATAAAATTACTTTTTAAAAAATATACATAAAATAGAATGAAGAACACTTTTTTTTTAATCAGGCCATCTGAGATTAAGGTCTGTGACTATATAACATTAAACATTAGCTATTCTCAAATACTGAAAAAGTTATTAGTACTAAACTAATGATCAGATCTTAACACGGTAGAATATATCATGGCCTTAATCTCTGACTTAAGGTTTTATTTTATTTTTAAGTGTTAGAGGGAACGCTTGAACTGTTTTTACTATAATATTTTCTGGTCCCACGAACCCCAAATAAGGTCATAGCTATAGTAACCTTGGTTCACTTTTTCCTGGAATTGTTATCAAATACAGTTGTAAATGAAGCCAATTTTGTCCAAAGCTAAATGAAAATTAAGTGAAATTATGATGTTTATTTACTAGACAGGAGAAAACAGTATAAATTTTTATAGCTGTCTTTTTAAGATATTAACAGTCCTCATGTTTTCACATTCAGGTATCCTCAGTCTATTGGAACATGGAGAAGAGTACACATTTTCTCTACCTTGTGCTTATGCCCGGTCAATTTTAACTGTTCCTTGGGTAGAACTGGGTGGCAAAGTCAGTGTCAACTGTGTAAAAACTGGGTATTCAGCAAGCATCACTTTTCACACTAAGCCATTTTATGGTGGCAAACTACACCGGTAAGAACATTTTAATGATACCTGGCTCTTATTCTATCAGTCTAGTATTTTGTTATAGTGCCTATTCTTTCTCTGGTTTATGTGAAATGGGGTTGGATTTTTATTCATATCTATTTTCTGTTTAATTCATCTTTCAAGGCATTCTGGAAACCATGATGTGCTTTTATTTTTTATTATTTTAATTTTTGATGGTGGAAGATGGTCAAAGTTTATTAGGTTGTAAGAAATTAAAGGAAAAATAGATTTCATTATATGAAAATTTCAGTTTCTGTGGTAGCTTTAATGTGCAGACCCCACACTCAGACATGCTGGTATGCAGTTTGGGTGTTTTTTGTCGAGTTTTAGATACTCAGCTTGTTGTTATTTCAAGGGGAAAGATCTGGGGATGTCTCATTCTGCCCTGTTTCTCAAACTCCTCATCATGATGTGCTTTTAGAAACAGTGACATATCTATCTACTCTTAAAAATATTTCCTGGTTAACTAGCTAACATGATGTAGAATAGAATTCATAACAGATGAATATGCAGCCTCTAGCCCAATTTCTGCCTTTAAAAGGGATTCAGACTTGGATCCAGACCTCCCTGGAGGCCGCTGTTGCTACAAGTTAGGGTGAAAAATATATCTAGTCATCAGAAATAGTTCAAGAAGTACAATGATGGAAGCCAGTGTCTTTAGGCACCAATATTGAATGGTGGCTTTGTTCTAATTCCATCTAAGAAATAGCCAGTTAACTATACTCCTTTTATGGATTGTTGGTCTCCTCAGCACTTGTGCAGATCATCTAAACTATATGAAGACATAGGATTCTCAATAGGATACTCTTTCCCTATTAGTGTTCTTTTTCTATAAATTTTTATTGAAGAATAACACATACAGAAGTATACAAGATGATTTAACTTTGTGAAAATTTGAGCACTTTTATTTAGACATGAAATATTACTGGCATCCCAGAGGGTTTCTTCATACTCTGTTATAGTCATACACACACACACACACACACACACACACACATACACACAAACACATTCTTAGATTAACCACTTACATCTTTCTCATTTAAGGTAGCCACTCTCCTGATTTCTAATACTGTAGATGAGTTTTGCATGTTTTTGTAGTGTATGTAAATGAAATTATACACTATGTGCTCTTTATACCTGACTTATTTTGCTCAATCTTATGTTTTTGAGATTCATCCATGTAATCTTGCAGTTTATTCTTCTTACTGACTGTTTTACATTATACAACTATGCCACAATTTATTTATTCATTCTAATATTGATGAGCATCTTGGCAGTTTCCAATTTTTTGGCTATTATAAATATTGCTGCTAGATCATTGTTTGGTAAGTATATGTATTAATTTCTTGTGCAAATACTCAGGAGTAGAATTGCTGGGTTTTAGGATACGAAGTTGAATTTTATTAGAAACTGCCAAATAGTTTTCTTAATTGATTATACCAAAATACACTCCCTCTAGTCCTATATGAGACTTTCAATTACGTGTTTTACTTCTCCACTCAATGACTAGTACTCATCAATCCTAAAAGTGGAAATAAAGATTTATTGGCTCTCAGGCATTGAATGGGCCTTTAAAAATATGTATTTCAAAACATCGAAGCAGAGAATTTAAAAAAACAAAACAGATCACCCAAACAGACCAATAGACATTGTCAAAATAGTTACCTTTTACCCTTAGAGACACTATTAGTGTGGTTCACACTTTGTTTTTATGTGCTTCTACTTCGTAGTCATGATAGGATTCAAATCTTAAGATAGAAGGGACTTCAGAAGTCACTACACCAACCTTTTCTCCATACATAAATCCCTTTGCAGCATGCCTGATAACTGATTGTTCAACATGTACAGTTAACATTATTATTAGCACAGAACTCAGTGGGTGGGGCAGCCTACTCCCTTTTCAGACTTCCTTTATTTATATGAAGTTAGAGCTGAAATCTACATCTCTGTAACATTCTTGCATTGGTGAAACCATTTTTCAAAGTATATAATTAAGTAAAATGCTTTGTGGAAAACAACTATAGTGCTAAATTTTTGAAATCCAGTACTTTTTATTGTCAATATTGATGTACTTCCTAGTGACTTGATTTTTTTGTTGTTGTTGTTTTCTCTTAAGTATTATTTTCTGGAAAAAAGACATGGAGCAATTTTAGTTTTCTTTTTTTTTTTTTTCTTTTGCAAACTATCTCTGGTTCCTGAAGCTATTCTGAGAGTATATGTGGGTGTGTGTTGAGGAGGTGTTATTTGAAACCCTACAGGACTTATTATCTATAAAAACATTTAAAAGAGAAAGAACATATTTATATACAAACTTATTTTCTTGTTTTGTCTTATTTCACCCAGTTTTGCTGTAAGCTTTCGACTGGTACTGATTTGGACCTTTCATTGTATCTGTACAGTGTTGTGTGTGTAGTAAGTGATTTGTAAATATTTACATATTTTTGGGGGGAAGTACAGTAAATGTGAGTTTTCTTCTTAGAGATAGAGTCTATTCCACCCTATCAAATTGTAGCTATTTCCAATAATCCTTTGACCTACACTGGTTAACTTCTTAGATATGAATCCTTATATTTGATTTTTTGGAGCTTCATACAAATAATATCTCTTTTCTCCTCTAGCATAACCGTTCAGAGATTTGAAAATAGCTGTTGTGGGCTTTCTGTGTTTAATAAACTGAGAATTCCACCTATAGGCTTTTCTACATTGATTCTATGAATAGAAGTCTCTCCAGGGCAAGATCTTTAATGTTAGAAGGTCTCTAATGAATAGTTCCTGAAGACTTTTCTTCATTCATTATATTCAAAGCACTGTTCACCGGTATGAATTCTCATGCTTTGCCAGTGTGGCTCACTGAGTAAAGGGTTTCCTGTTTTCATTTCATTTAACTTGTGTCTTCTGTATGAATTCTCTCGTATTCATCAAGAGATTTTTCTCCTATTAAAGACTTCTCCGCATTTATTATGTATATAGGATTCTCCCCAATACAAATTGTCTCGTGAAGCCTTGACCACATTCATTACATTTTTTGGGTTTTTCTACTACATAAATTTTCCTGTTTTAGCCTCAAAGCTAAAATTTTGGTCAAATACTGTCTCGCATTAGACATGTCAAATCAATAAGAATTCTTTGGTGTGTAAAAGGAAGAGCTCTGGCCAAAGTCTGGTCCACAATTACCACATTTAGAGGGTTTTTCTCCAGCGTGAATCTCTGTGTTACTGAGTTGAGTACTGACTAAAGGGGTGTGTGAATTCTTTCATGTTTAAGAAGTGAATGATTATGGAGAGTTGCCTCACAGTTTTTGGTGTCATGTGATTTTTCTTTGATATATTTTTTTCTCCTGCACCATTTAAGGTATATATGATTAATAATATTTTTCTTAAGTGTGAGTTCTCCCATGTCTCTGAGTAAATATTGACTATAGGATTTTTCAAAATCACTGTTTGTCATAAGGTTTCTCTTCTCTGTAAACTTCGTTGGGTTGGTTAAGGGATAAAATCCTTTTTTAAGAATATCTCATATTCCATCCATGTGGGTTATCATTTTAAGCTAATGTTGATTCATGAGTGGAAACTTTCCTATATTCATTACATTTCAGTGTTTCCAATATTAAATCGCTGCTACTGAGAGGGAAATAAGAGGCCTGTATTTGTAAACATGAATTCTCTGATACTCTTAAATTAAAATCTTAATCCACATTTAGTACACATAGTGTTACCTCTTGCATATTCAGAATTTACTTCTTTTCTAACAGCTTAACAATATAGCTATTCTGTTTAAATTTTGAGTCTTAATTATGTTTAAACACTAGATATATGAATTAAATTTATGCAAGTTTCTCTTGATAAAAACTCTGATTACAGTCTTGAACTCAATTTTTTTTCCACAAATGCAACATATCCAAAACTTTTCCTGACCCAGTGTTTTATCTTACCTTGTATTATAATAATAAATACAAATTATAATAATTTATCGTATTACAAGGAATACCTTAATGTGGAGAAGAAGAATTCATCTCCTAAATCTTACCATTTAGATAATTTCTGGCCACAGATATCCTGCATAGACATTTTCTACTGGTTTTTAAGTCTCTCTTCAGTTCTTATACTTGTGCCTTGGGGATATCCTATTTTTTCTCTTCACAGCTCTTGTTGCTCCAACAGTAAAGTCATATTTGTTTTTCAGAGCTGATGCCTCGCTAAGGCTAGATTACTCACATTCTCTAGTGTCACCGCTCTGTTTAAGTTTCTGTAATGTTCAGCAATACTCAGTCTTCCTGATGAAGTCCATAACCACATTCTTGGGCTTCCTGTTAAGAACTCAGCTATCCTCTTTCTCATTCTGTAGTCCCTGCTGAGGAAGGCAGAGCAATAAGCAAGCAAAATGGAGATGTGCTGAAGGCCCATCCATGGCTAGATCTATAAGGGCATCTTTGGAGAGTGGATCTGAGGCTGAAGGATTAGGATGTAGTTTGCCCAGTAGGAGAGAAGGCATCCAATTCTATAGTGCTTTTTTATTCCCTGCATAGCTTTCATAGCCCTTCTATTCAAAAATTGTTTCATCTATTTACTTTATATCCTCCATTTTCTTGAGACAGGGTCTATTTTAAGAGTTTTAGGGACTTTAAAAGGATAGGGCTGGTTCAAGCTTCTTTTCATAGTAAACTTAACATTCCCATCATAATATCTTTAATGACTTTTTTGTTGACAAATTTGATCTGTATTCTGAAGGCAGTGAGAAGCCAGTTAAGCTTTTAAGCATGGAAGTGATATATTTTATTTATTTTATTTATTTTTATCTTTTACAATGATTTCAAACCCACAGAAAAGATGTAAAAACATTAGATTTATTAAAATTTCTTTCTTTCTTTCTCTGCACAGACTTTTTATTGTTTTACTATTATTTATTATTTACTGTTATCATTCCTGAAACATTTGAGAGTTAAAGGCATCATGATACTTGACCCAAAATATTTTAGCCTGAATTTTCTAAAAACAGGAAATTCTCTTACATAATCACAGAACAGTTGTTAAATTCGAGAAACTTAGCATTGACATAATATTACGGTTATCTAATGTATAGTCCATATTAAAATTTTTGTCAATTGTCCAAATAATTGACAATGTTTTTACTGCTGACCCAGGATCATGCATTACATTTTATTATGTCTCTTTAGTCTTTAATCTGCAGTATTGCCTCAGCCTTTCTTTGTCACTTAAGATGTTGACATTTTTGAAGAATACAGATCAGTTTTATAGAATGCTCATCAATTTGGGTTTGTTTGGTTTCTCGAATCAGGTTTGCATTATACATTTTTGACAGGAATATGATTTAAGCAATGTTGTATCCAGAAGTGATATATTTTAAATCAATTTTGAAAAAGGTCAGCTGGTGGCAGGTGAAGGTTGTGTTGGGGAACAAGGAAGTGGTGAGAGAAGATTAGAAGTTAGGAGACCAGTTAGAGATTCAGACTTGACAGACTTCAAGAAATAGCTGATTGAGTAGCTAAGATAACTTTGAATAATGTTCTGATTATCTACTGCTTATAATAAATAAACCTCTCTAAAGTGCAGTGCTTAAAACAGAAATTTGTATCATCTCTTATAATTCTGTGGATTAATCGGGCTCAGCTGAGTGATTCTTACCTGGCATCTTTCACATGGTTGTAGTTGGATTTTGGTTGGGTCTTCAGTCATTTAAGAGCTCAACTCAGGTGGATACCCAAGATAGCCCCTCACTTGAGAGGCAGTAGATTTGGTTGTTGACCAGGAGCTCATCTTGGACTTTCAGCAGAGAGCCTGCATATAGCTTTCCCACATTTCTAGAGCTTCTCTCATCTTGGCAGCTAAGTTCCTAAGAGGGAGCACCCAAAAGCAATCATTCCAAAAACTTTACTGAGTTTTGATACCTGGTTTTCATATTTTGATATTTTAAATTGCTAATAATTTCAAATAGACATCCTCATTTTTATTAGTGACCAGTCATTATTACTTTCTTATTTCCTTAAATTTCTTACTTAAATTAGCTTCTTTTCTTCTTCATACTCTTAGCTATCTACAAGGTCACAGGCATTGGCTCTTCTTGTTACTCGGAAGTATAACACTTTTCCTTAACATAGTTTCTCTCTATGACCTTTGCATTCACATACATTCTTTCTTTAACTCTTGAGGGATGCCTTAGGCTGACCCCAAAATTTCCTCACTATTTCCATTCTAGTATCACTTAGGACCAATGTTTCATTTAATTTCTTATTTAAAAGATTCGTGTTTGAAACAGACTTTCTTATTTTAACATCTTTTCTTCTTTAATTTTACAGAATATTATAACTAAAGCCTTCTTTCATGCCTTCATTAATGACCAGGCCTTCCTTCTCAGACGTAGCCTAGTTTTTTTACGGCTATCTGCAATCAGAACAGACACATTATCTGCCGTCTGCATTTGATATAAATATATTATCTTCCACTTGTCTTTCCTTACTCTCTCATTTTCCACAACTATCTCTGTTGCAGCCAAGCAAGCCTACTTAACTATTCCTCATGTTCTTGTCCACTTCCTTATCCCATTTTCCGTACTCACTGTGAGATGATAATTTTATATGTATAGTGATATGATGTCATTATGTTTACTATTTTCTAAGTGACATACTTTTCTGCATACTGGAGAAAGAAAAAGACTATCTCTGCCTTTAAGAAACTTTTAGTATAATTTTAGAATCCAGGACCCAAACCCTGAAAAGAATATGTAAGGCTTTTAAGAAAAACTCATAGATAATAGTTAAAAATAAAGTCTGTTATTATAATAACCGTAATGATGGAAAAGGACAATAATACTGTGAAGCTAGGATTAGATAATTACTTTACCTGAAAATAAAATTTAATTTTAACTTCTCTTAGAGTAAAAAAAAGAAACATGATGCTCAACATACTTCTCATTGTCTGATAAAGGAAGCCTATCACTTTTTCAAGAGAGATGAACTATTTCCCTGGTATTAAATTCTAAAGGGATTTGTTGCAGGTATCCTTATATAGTGACATTGAGTAACATAATAGTGCCTTCTTTAGTTCTGCATAAAATAAATTACCCCTCACGTGAGTACTTCTTATATATACATCAATAAACCCCAAATCTAAAGTCTTAACATTTAGTCAATAAAAGCTTTCTATATGAAGCCAGATTAATGCAGTTAGTGGTTTTGTATTCAAATAGCTATGGAGACAGGGTCTAGACAATCTAAAAAGCCAACTTAAGGTCAAGCTTTTAGAAAGTGAGAGAGCAAATACCTTATCAATTATCAATCATCCTCACTTTAAATATGAGTAAGATGACAACTTAAGATTTAACTCTTTGGCAAGTGTCTTAAGGGCAACATATTCTATGTCATTGATTGACACCATATCTAGATCTATATGCTTTAAATATTTAGATATTTATTTACTTATTATCTATGATTACTTTCATGCTACAGTGACAGGGTTAAGTAGTTGTGACAGAGACATCTGGCCCACAAATCCTAAGATATTTACCTCTGGTCACTCACAAAAAAAGTTTGCCAACCCTTCATTAGACTGTTATGAAGAACTGTTTTAAGCAAAATGAGATGAGGTCCTTCTTCCTTCTTGTGCTCCTTTTGCAAATTGCTCATGGCCTTTCTCTAGTATGCGTGATTCTTGTTCCCTGCCTCGGTCTTATACTGCTCTTGCTGTGTAGATACACTAAGCAGCAAGGACCCTGTGTAATCCAGTGTGCATGAATAGGGATCTAGGGCTTGTTATTTGTCAAGTGGAAAGACTTGTGAAGGAGAAAGTGATAACTTAAGAGATTGTGATGTGGCAGTAAAAAAGAGAGATCAAGTGAGGAATGGGTTATTCCTCAGTTCTCAGAATACAGTTCTGGTATATGTGGAAAGAGAAGGGAAGAGATAAGTGTTCAGTGTGTCATCTCTTCATATCCTGTTTGGTTAGAGATAAATTTTCAAAGAAGGGAGCAATTTTGGCAAGCGGGGTCAGAGAGGGAAACATGGATATCACAAGAAACATTCAGTCAAGCAAAAACCCTTAGCAGTGAACTTATTTTAAGTTCAGATGCTTTGAAGTATAACCCAGAGTTCTCACCCTTGCTGTAATCAAGAGGACTTGTAGTCCTGGTGTTCTTTGTGTCCACTGAGCTACAATTATCCCTAAGTTTTTATTCTGAATGTTTGTTTTACTCCTAGATTCCAACCCTTATACACCTTAATCTTTAAGATCTGGTTCATAGTTCCTTTGCGTATTGGCTGCTATGCCTCTGCCTTGAACTCTGAGTTTGTACACTGTTGAATTCCCCTGATTAAAAACTATGAACTTACTGAATTCATCTATGTCCTTTTGTTTCTTTAGGGTCCCTGAGCTGTTGCCTGTGGGCTTTGGTCCTCTGGATTCCCTTGTGAATCCAGATAAACCATAATCTCTGGCTCACTGATTAGACCCTAACTTATACCCACTACTCTCTGAGTTCTGAATATCTGTCTAATTTAACTCTGTTGTTATTTGTGTCCTTCAGTGACTATAAAACGCTTCATTAAAAATAATTAGACCTGTTCCTGTTCCAGCATTCATTTGAGCCGCTTCCTGTCTGTTAATAAACCAGTCAGATAACTCTTCATTAAACTTTCAACAGCAGTAGTGTTTGAGTTCTCTCTGAATTCTGTATTGATAACATTTTTGTGTACCAGTGCTCTTTTAATTTTACCGTTTTGTCAAGAGAGCTAAAAAATTTTTAAAGTATCTTTTCTATTCTTTTAACCTCACTGATTTTTCTGGTTTCTATATTTAATTTAAAATTAAGCTTACTTTAAAAAGTGATTTTATATAGAATTGATATAGCCAGAACTTCAAATACAAGGACTCCAAACTTTTAAATAGATAAGACTAGTTTGTTTAAAAAGTTAGATTGTGATATTGTAATGTTTTTCAACCATGATAAAAAAAATAATATTTTTTGTGTTTCTGTTTAGTTTTAATGTTATAATAGTTTTGTTTGTAGCATGCATTTTAAAGATCACATTTCATAACCATTTAATTAAGTCTCTGCTTTGATTCCCAGTGTTCTTTCTAAAGATTAAAGTTGATATTACTTGAAAAAATTATCTAGGAAGCTAACCTGGATTTACCAAAAGTCTGACTTTGGTACTGACAAATTGAAATGAGCTGTATATTATAAACAATTCATAAAGTACTTTTTTAGGTGTCAGAATCTTAATTAGCCCAATATCACTTATGAGAACATATCTTATTTTCTGCTTGCTTCTAGGGTTACAGGTGAAGTAAAGCACAACCTCACCAACACTGTGGCATGCAGAGTCCAAGGGGAATGGAATAGTGTTCTTGAGTTCACTTACAGCAATGGAGAGACAAAGAATGTGGACTTGACTAAACTGTCAGTGACGAAGAAAAGAGTAAGACCTCTGGAGAAGCAGGACCCATTTGAATCCAGGTATGTCATCCATGCATCCATCAAGGAAAGAGTCAGGAACTCTGGATCTTAATCTAATCTTTTTCACTAACTTGCAACCTTCGTCAAATCACTTAACCAATTCGTTTTAGCTTTCTCACCTGGAAATGGAAAGGGTTTGGTCTGATCTGATGTTTTTAACCTCCCTTTACCAGCTATGACATTATATGACACGCAGTCACATTTTAGTAAAAATCAAACTTTTATAAACTGGGAAAAAATATTAACATTTAATAAAGGATTATATACTTATCATAGAAACTCTTACACATTAACATTATTTACCCAATAGAAAAATGGGCAAAAGACATAAAGAGGTAGTTCACAAAAATAGGGGAAAAAAATGCCTATTAAGAAAATGAAAAAAATGTTCAGCATAATTAGAATTAAAAAAATATGAATACGTGAATAAGACAAATTAGTTTTAAAAATTGTACCACTTTTGGGAAAGAGTATGAGCAAATAGTCATTTTCATATTGTTGGTTAGAAGGTAAACTGGAACAACCTTCCTAGAGGGTATTTTGGCAATATATGTCATAGGCCTTTGAAAGTAAGTAAAGTGGATCTATATAGTGTTAATTAAGTTACAGTCTTCAAAATATGGTCACAGTGGTTGCTTCTGGAAAGGTATATAGGGGTCTGGGATTGGAAAGAGACTTTTTCAGACTGCCCTTTTGAACTGTTAAAATTTTTTATCATGTGGAAGTATTACTGTATCAGTTTTTAAAAAGTTAAAGGAAATACAAGGAAATATTAAATATCTTGATCACTTAAAAGGAACCAAACAATTTATAACTAGATGAATAGAGATTAAATACCCATTAGTCAGAGACTCATGTTGGTTCAATAAACAGTAGTGATTTAAAAATTTTCTTTTCTAGGCATTTATCCTGAAGGAGAGTTCTTTGAGATCCTAGATCTCTTCAGGGGATGTACAATTTAAAAACTTTTTCATAATATTGCTGAGCTGTATTTGCCATTTTCACTGTCAATACTTGCTTTGGTGGTACAAAAGCAGTGGTGGGTAGCACTGTTGGGTTTTAGCACGCATCAAGATAGTGACACCAAGCTGTATAAGTAATTATTGTATTCTTCACCGCCATGTTTGCAATTTTTAAAATACCAGTTTCTTTTTAAATGTCTTTTTTAAAAAAGTTTTTGAATATTCTGCATGACAAATTGGGAGTAGGCATAAAGCACTTGTCCTAGATACTGATGTACAGTAGCTTTCTGAAGGAAAAGCATTTGTGCAGTTTTTTGAGTTATAAGCAAATTACTCTTTTCATAAAATACCATTTTTACTTGAATGATTGACAAACTATAGCTGTTCTAATTTAAATATTATATTTTTCTTATAAACGATTGACATGAAAATGGCACTTCAAGGAAAACAATTAACAGTATTTTTTGCTAATAATAAAATTTAAATGAAAATAACTCAAGTGTCCATTGACAGATAAATAGATATAAAGAAGTCATGGTATACATATGCACACGTATGCATGTGGGAATATTAGTCAGCCATAAAGAAGAGTAAAATCATGCTACTATAGGGGTGGGCTTTTCGAGCATTATGCTAAGTGAAGTAAGTCAGACAGAGAAAGACAAATACCGGATGATCTCATATGGAGAATCTAGAACAAAATAAACAAAAAAATGAAATTGATAGGTACAGAAAACAGGTTGGTGGTGCTGGAAGCAGGCATTAGGGGTGGACAAAATGGGTGAAGTGAGTCAAAAAGTACAAACTTTCTGTTATAAAATAAGTCATGGGGATATAATGTATAGCATGGTGACTATAATTAATAATACTGTATTGCATATTTGAAAGTGCTAAGAGTAGATCTTAAAAGTCCTCATTACAAGAACAAAATTTTTGCATCTATGTATGGTGGTGGATGTTAACTAGACTTGTGATCATTTTACA
The DNA here is from genome assembly GCA_030015415.1 of Cynopterus sphinx. Classification (NCBI taxonomy): domain Eukaryota; kingdom Metazoa; phylum Chordata; class Mammalia; order Chiroptera; family Pteropodidae; genus Cynopterus; species Cynopterus sphinx. The sequence continues at coordinate 51,174,021 of CM057380.1, forward strand.
GTATGTACAAATATTGAATCATTATGTTGTACATGTGAAGCCAATATAGCATTATATGTCAATTATACCTCAATTGAAAAACTTTCATATAAGAAAAAGAACTTCATAGAAGTCAGATTTGTCATAACCAGAGGCAGGGTTGGGAGTGAGGAAATTGGATGGAGGGGGTCATAGGTTTAACCTTCTAGTTATGTGATAAATAAGACCTGGGGGTGTGATGTAATCCATGATGACTATAGTTAACACTATTGTACGGTATATTTTGAAAGTTGTTAAGAGAATAGATCCTAAAAGTTTTTATCACAAGGGAAAAATTTTTTTGTATTTCTATGAAATGGAAGTTAATTAAACTTATGGTAATCACAGTGTAAGTCAAGCACTGTGCTGTACACTTTAAAGTTACACAGTGCTGTATGTCAATAAAACTGCAAAAAAATTTGAGCTTCAAGGCAAAATCAAATTTTATATCTTGTATCTGCCACAGTGAGCTTAAAAACTTTCCAAGCAGAGTTTTCTGATGAAATTGGTGGTAATATTAAAGAGTGCGCTTTTTAAATATTAGATAATAAAATGTCAAAATCTGTAAGATCATGTTTCAAATGATCAATGCATGATATTGCAAAATTATGCATGGATGAAAATTCTATCCAAGATGCAAATTAGACCAGTAGATTTCCTCGTAGCAGAACATGAAAAATGTAATTTTTCAGTTTCTGCATCTAAATTTCAGAAACTACCACTTACTGAGTTTTGATACTGTGTCAAAGAATTGAATTATTTGAAAATCTTTTATAATATTCTTCCCTTTTCCAAATATATATCTGTGTCAGGCCATATTTTCTTTATATATGTTAACTAAATATGTCACAACAGATTGAATGTAGAAGCAGATGTAAGAATCTGGCTATTATTAAACAAAGTATTTAAGAGACACTATTTTATCATAAAATTTTATTAAGGATTTTTTATGTCTTCATTTATGAGGATATCCATCTATTGTTTTCTTTGGGGGAAAATTTTTAACTACAGCTTCAATATCTTTAGTACTTAGGGCTGTTGAGGTTATCTATTCTTGAGTGAGCTTTGGTAGTTTGTGTCTTTCAAGGAAATGGTCTGTTTCATAAAATTTGTCAAATTTCTTGGCATATAGTTCATAATATTCCCTTATTATTCTTATACTGTGTGTAGGATTTGTAGTGATGTCACCACACTCTTTCCTTATATTGGTAGTAACTTCTTTTCGTGATCAATGTGATTAAATTTTATTAAGTTTACTCAAAGAACTAGTTTCATTGATTTTTTTGTCCATACTTCTGTTCTTTCTCATTGATTTCTGCTCTTATCATTTAAATTTTCTTTATTCTGCTTACTTTGTGCATCATTTGTTGTTCCTTTTTCTGCTTTCTTAATAATGAAAATGTAGGTCAGGGATCAGCAAATTTCTTTTGTAAAAAGCCAGAGAGTAAATATCTTAGGCTCAATGGACAAGATAGCATGTACAACTACTCAACTCTGCCATTGTAGTACAAAAGTGGTGATAGATGTTGCTATATTAAAATAAATATTTATTAACAAAATGGGCAGTGGACCATAGTTTGAGTCCTGGTTTAGGTTGTTAATTTTTCTTCTTTCTTAATATAAACATTTAATGCTGTGTATTTTCCTTTAAGTCTGCTTTATCTATATCCTGCAACTTTTGAACTTTTGATATTTATTTTTTAATTTCCCTTGTGATTTTGACTCATGAAGTTTCTAAGTAATGTGTTTTTTAATTTCTAAATATTTGGAGATTTTCCAGCTATCTGCCCATTATTCCTGTCTTATTTAATTTCATTTTGATCAAAGAATGTACTTTGTATGGTTTCAATTCTTTAAATTTATTGAAATTTGTTTTGTGGCCTTGGTAAATTATGTTTTTGTAAATGTTTAATGTGCACTTGACAAGAATGTATATTCTGTTGATGTTTGGTGAGAGTATTCTGTAAATGTCAACTAGGTCAAGTGGGTTGATAATATTTTTCTAGTCCTCTATATCTTTGCTGATTTTCTGTGTACCTGTTCTATCAGTAGAGATCAGTTATTGAAATCATTTACTGAAATTGCCAATTATAATTGAATATTTCTTTTTGTATTCTATAAGTTTTTACTTTTATGCTATTTGAGGTTCGGTTATAAGGGGCATACATGTTTAGGATTGTATATCTTCATGCATTGACCCTTGATTATTATGAAATGATCTTTATCCCTGGTCATAGTTCTTGCTTTCAATTTTATGTTGATATCAAATTGCCACTTAAAAAGTAACTTTATTGAGATATATTTTACATATCACAAAAATCACCTGTTTCCTGAGTGGTACAGTCATCAGAAATCAGTTTTAGAATCTTTTTATCTTCCCTAAGATCCCTCATGCTCATTTACAGTTAATCTCCAGTCCTACCCCCAGTCTCAGGGAAACTGCATGCTGTCTCTATAAATGTACGTTCCCTGGATATTTCAGATAAATGAGATTATACAAAATGGGATCTCCTGTGCCTAGCATTTCTCACTTAGCACATTGTTGAAGTTCATCCATGATACATAGCATATATCAGTAGGTCATTCCTTTTTATTGCTGTATAATGTTATATACTTTCCTCTAAGTTTCATGTAAGTCCATTGTATAATACCACGTTTTGTCTTCCATTTACCAGTTGATGGACATTTCTAATTTTGAACTAAGATGATTAATAGTGCTATGAATATTCTCATGAAAATCTTTGTGTGGACATGTTTTCATTTGGGTAAATACTAGGTGTGGAATTACTGGTTTGTATGATAGTTTTATACCTAACTTTTCAAAAAACTGCTGAACTATTTTCCAAAATGGTGGCACCATTTTACATTTCCTCTCAGCAATTTATGAGGGTTCCAATTCTCCACATTCTCATCAACATCTGTTACTATCTTATTTAATATACCTTTCTAGTTGATTTAAAATAGTATCTCATTGTGATTTTAATTTGCATTTTCCTAATGACTAATGATATTGAGTATGTTTTCATGTGTTAATTAGTCATTTGTTTATCTTCCCTGGTGAGATGTCTGCTTATATCTTTTCACCCATTTTTATAAATTGAATTGTTTATCTTGTTGTGTTATAGAGTTCTTTGTAAATTCCGGATATAAATTCTTTATTGAATATGTGTTTCTCAAATATTTTCTCTTTGTTTGTTGCTTATATTTTCTTTTTTTTAATGTTTTTTTTCCAGTAAAAATTTTTAATTTTGATGAGGTGAAATAGCAATGATTTTTTTTATGGATTATGGTTTTGGTGTTGCATCTAAGAAATCTTTGCCAAAATCCCAGAGATTTTTCTCTTGTATCTTCTTGTAAAAATTTTATTGTGAGGTAAGGGTCTAAGTTCAACTTTTTGTATATGGATATCCAGTTGCCCAGTACCACTTGTTGAACAGACTGTAGACTGCTTTCCCCAAAGAACTGTTTTGACAGTTTTCTTTTGCTTGGAGTTTGTTGAGCTTCTCTCCTCCCTAGGCTGTACCTGTAAACTCTCTCTAGCCCAGTGAGTTGGAGTTCTTTCTCTACTCTCCAGGTTAGCTGTCCTTTGCTGCCTTTACTCAATATCTGAAAATCATTGTTTCATTACATTTGATCTGGTTTCCTAGTTGATAAAGACACAAGGGTAAATCTGGTGCCTGTTATTTCATCATGTCCAGCAGCAGAAATGGTTTTTCTTGTATTTCAGTTTAAAAATATTTTGTTAGTGTCTTTTAAAATCTTTTTGCTTAGTATTTCTCAAGTTTCTCAAAAATAAAAATCTTAGTTTTATAAATTGAAAATATAAATTATTTTTAATTGAAAAAGAAGTAGAAGCAGTAGCATCTTGGACATTAACATGCAATATAGCATCAGTGTTCTTGTAACTATGGCATGAAATTACAGATCTGATTTAGAAAATGTAATTTTAAAAAAGTACTGTTAATTTGGAGAGTATCAGTTCTATTTATCTTTTTTTTTTTTGAAGAATGTTTGTAAAAATGTGTGGTTTTCCTGTTTCAGGCGATTGTGGAAAAATGTGACAGACTCTCTGAGGGAATCTGAAATTGATAAGGCCACAGAGCATAAACGTACCCTAGAAGAACGCCAGAGGACTGAAGAAAGGCATCGTACTGAAACAGGCACACCCTGGAAAACTAAATATTTTGTTAAAGAGGTATGTCCTACCTGCCTTCAGACCAAAACTCATTATCTACTTAGAACTTCAGCTTACTAGGTTTTCTTAAATTATTACCACTTACGCATCTCCCTTTCTGAAAATAGTCTAGCTTAGTCCTGAGTTTTTTTATAAACTTTTCACAATTTGTCAGTAGTTACCCAGCAATTCAAATAAAATAGATTTGGGGATTTAATTGGCCACAAATGAAAATGGTAACATAATAATAGACTATGCAATTTTCTATTTTATTGCATTTTGTACCACACTGAAATTCTTCGTTTGCTTCCAGAAACCATATTTTAAGGGAGATATGAGAAACATAACTGGCTACACAAAGGATAGTGAAATGACTAGAATCTTTGCAACATTTAAGGAAAAAAGAATGAAATAGGGGTGTTTAGCTTGAAAAACAGAAAACGGGCCATTCATTATAACTTTCTTCAAATATGTGTAGGCTTATCACTTAGAACTTTTTAAATCAGTTCTAATAGCAAACCTGAGCTAAGCTCTAACTAGCAGGAAGTACATTTTGAGTTTAACATAAGAAGGCATTGTATAATAAAAAACATCCAGCAAAACAGAGTACATTTTATAGTGATGTGTTTCCCATCACTAGACCTATATAAGAGACTGTGGTTTATGTAGAAGAGTTTAATACACTGGTTTTCAGTTGGACTAAACAATTTCTGAAGTTTTCTAAATTAAAGATTTTGTTTTTTGGTTTTTGTTTTACTCCTTTCTGGTAGAACCCAGAAAGGTGAATAATGAACCACGTCTGATATCAAGAAAAGTTTGTCATTGCCTAGTGTTAGGAAACCTTTAGAATTTTAATATTGGTACATCATGATAGACTCTGGAAAAAGTAATTTGGATGTGATTTTTACATAGTTATTATTCTTAAAAAAATAAAAATTTATTAGTTTTATTACTTTCCTTTTTCTAGTCTTTAGGTATCTAATATTAACTACCAACTGTTTTCATGGATAGAAATAAGGAAAACTGATTTATATCTCTGCATTTTTATGCAAAAAAATAGACCTTTTTAATTAGTATTTAAAATTATAGCTTGATAATCTTAGATTTTTTTCATTTCAAGCTCTTTAAGAAAGCAGATATACCAGAAGTAGATTCCAGAGGGAAAATTTCTAAGGGAGGACTTTTTTAAATCATTAAAAATAAACAATGTAGGCCTAAAAGAAGGGAGCTATGAGGAAAAGGTGCAACCAGTGGGATTTTAAAAGAGAGGCACCCTGATTCTTGCTACTAACGTGACTTATAAACTTGCTACTTTTTTAATTTGACATATTATTATTAAGAGCCTGTCACTTAATTTTTTATCACACTTTGCAATACTGGATAGACAAAGTCCAAAAGTGATAGCAAGATATGGTGATTGTCCAATAAAATAGTGAATTTCTTTCAACTAAGGTGATCTTAAGTAACTACAAGACAGAAGAGTCAATTTGAAATGCTGACTTAGATTTGGGCCCCTTTGGGTGGTAAAATATAAGTAAGGCTTCCTAAATGATGTGCCATGGCACGGAGGTACAGCAGATGGTTTAGGTATGTGTCATATATTGATTCCTCAAGCCCATGGGGCAACCAAGTTGCATCCTCTGTGTTACTGGATCATGATGTATGCCATCATGTCTAAGAGGCTCTGTGGAGTACAAGTGAGGCTGATGAGGATGGCAACTCGCTGAAGCTGGTTGGTACCACAAAGTTCATAACAAATTTAGAGCTATTGCCACTGCCTGTGGCTCTTTGCTAAGAAGAATATGTTACTGAAAAGTCGATTTTGTCTTCCTGTGGTCCTAAACAGAGTGCTTAGTAGATGTTCATAAATATTGCTAGGGATAACAGTTAAGAGTTACCAGTTAAGAGTTGATCTTAGTGAAGAAGTAGAGTCAGTTGGTATAAAAAGAGGATAGAGCAGCCTGAAAAGGTATAGATGAATTTAAAGTGTTTCTAGTATCATTTAATTATATCCACCTTTTTCTGACTATTTCTCACTGACATTTAACATATTAGGTCTTCCATTTATTTCCTTTTGTTATTGTACATGTCCACCAGAATCTATTGGTTGTATCCTCTTAAGTGAATGTTGTATATAAGTGCAGCAGGAAGGTTTTTGTAGTATAGTAAACCGTATTGGAGTCAGATGTGCTGTTTGAGCCCCAGCTCTTACCCTGGGTAGTTTATTTACCACTTCTAACTAATTGTAGTTCCTCATCTGTGAAGTGTGGGTAAGTACATGGAAAGTGCTCTGAAAAGAATCTGCTCCTTTTTCTCTGAAGTTGGGCAACTCAGAGCCTCAGTTTCTTCATCTGTGAAATAAGGCGGATGATGAGATGGCATGTCTTAACTTCTAAACCTAGAATTCTGTAATGTTATTAGATAATATCTTTTTCTTTTTTATTTATTTATTATGGTGACATTGGTTAACGAAATCCAATAAGTTTCAGGTGTACAATTCAACAGTGAGGCATATATATATATACATTGCATTGTGTTGCCCATAGTTGTATTTCTTTCTGACATCCACGTATATGACCCCTTTTACCCCATCTACCTCCTCCCTCTTCTCCTCCTCCCCTACCCTCTGGTAACTGTTAGTCTCTTGTCATGTCTATGAGTCACTGCTTGAAAAACTTCTGTTTTTAAATGTGAGAATAGAATTCCATTTCAGTGGAAGCGTTGCTTTCATTGGTCACTGATTCTGAAAACATTAGAGGAATGGTTCTTTAATTTTTCTTCTGCTTGTTTCAGGGAGATGGCTGGGTTTATCACAAACCCCTTTGGAAAATAATTCCAACAACACAACCAGCAGAGTGACACATACTATCTAAGACTCAACCAAATGAAATTCTTCTTTGTTTACCCTAAACCCTCCCAGAATGGAGTCATTGCACTGAATGACCTGCTTCCTGACTACAGACTGAAACTAGCTAAACACGAATGTACCTATTAGAGCACTATAGAACTGCAGCAAGACCAAAGTGTCGAAGAAGCACTATGGACCTCTCAACAACCTGTTCATGTGTTGTGAGCAATATCATCTTAAAACCTTTCACCTGACTTGTTAGATGATTAGTCTTTCATCCAGTTCTGTCTCCTAAAGCTAAATTTGAATCCCCTATTTTTGCATGGGGGTCAACAGATAGAACACAACAGTGAGAACTCAGTGATTTTGATTATAGTGAAAAGTGAAATCTCTTTTGGAGTCTGTGCTTTGCTTTCTCTCAGTAACTGAAGTATTCACTACTATTACAGACAAACCAAGAGGAGGAGGAAGATGACGCAGAAGTGGATTCAGCCATAGTGCCTGAAATCAGTGTTAAAAAAAATCAACCAGATTGTAGTAACAAGGCATTCTATTCCTTCAGAGAGACTGTGTGCCTGTGTCCGAGGATCTTATCCATTTTCCACCTCTGTTGGAACTCTCTTTTCAAAAATATATTTATAAATTGATTCAAATTATAACTATGAAGAATTTTTTTCTTCTGAGCATTTTAATATACTTGAAAACAACATTGACTTGAAAAATTTCAGAACATTTTTCAATACCTAGTTTTATTAAATATTACACTTGAGAGACAGTTTTTTAAATGTGTTCATGTCATTATGAGATTTTGGCCTTTCTCAAGAACTGAGGCATTAAAGAACATAGCAAATATTAAATAAAACTGTTACTTTTTTCCTTACTTTTTTTCACTTGTAGGTTAATATCCAGTATTATGTATTATCCCCCTGGATGAGTATGCTTATCTTACCTCTGTTCACTCAAAATTTAAAACAACTATTCATATTTGTCAGTAATTCAGAAGTTATGTACACGACTGAGAACATGTATAGTATGGTTTTATTTTCTTTCCCAGGAAACTCAAATGCTGAAGAAAAGAATATAAAATAAAAAGGTATCAGGAAATTGTATTCAGGTACAAATCTTTTTTTAAATAAGTATTTTATTGAGGTTGAAGAATTTCTGGCAACTCAAAGAATAGTGCTAATTATGGTTTTCATCATTCATTTGAGTATTTATTGAGCACCTACTTATGGTGCTCAAATTTGTTACTGAAAGTACCTTAATTTTCCAAGAGTGGTGCCTTATTCTGTTTCTTCTGATGTGGTCTTCCAATCAGTGTGTATAACATATACCTGTGTATAACATATTCATCAGCCATTTTAGGTGACTGTATCCATTGCATCATCATAAGAAATTTAAGCTTTGTGCTCTGATAAATTCATTGAAGGGGTTCATAGGATGAAAACAGCAAAATAATTTTTTTCAACAAATTGTAAATTGTAAGAAAACAATTGGTTTATAACCATTTTAATGATTTTCTTGTTCATTTTTGCTGTGGAATGCACTGAAAAAAATAATTTCAAAGTGAGTTATAGTTCCTGTGTTGGAAGATTGAAAAATAATAAAACTAGAGAACATGATGCCTTTGTCTGTTTTGTGAATGGAGAGAAATAGAAAGTTTATATTTTAATAGAGTTACTGCCCTGTTCCTTTGAGAGGGGCATTGATATTCTTTAAATCTTTATCTTCAGGAATCTCTTAAAGAGTAAATTTAATAAGAGTTTTAAAATTCTTATGAAAAATAATACATTTATAAGTAATTGAAATCTCCCCAGGTTATTGGATTGAACTCTTTGACAGGAGTGAAATATTACTTTAGGGTAATTGTTTTATTTTGTCCCTCTCTTCTTGAGGTCCCACTGCTCTCCCACAAGCAGGAAAAAAACCTAAATTCCTGAGAGCGGGATATTAATAAGGCTGCAAGGCTATTGGTCTTTACAAACCCTAGAAAGGCATTATGGTACCTGGATACTGTGGAAGGAAGAGTTAAACAATAAGTTGAAATCAAGGGTTTGGATCAAAGTTTGTATAAGAAGCCCTAAACAATGCAGCCAGGTGACTGATGCTTGTGCCATTCTACAAGAGACTTTTGAGAGATTGCCAGAGAGTTTCCCAATTCAGAAGCAAAAAAATTGATGAACTTAAAATAGCAAATTAAAGTCTGTGTACTTAAGCTAAGACCTTCCAGTCCCCTCCCTTATGCCATTTCCCAAATATTGGCAGTCAGTCTTATACCCTCAGAGGAGATTAAAAGATTTTTTGGGGGAGAACAACTCCAGAAAAAAGCCCTACAGATATCTTTAGAGGTTCCAGCAACAAACGTGTCTCAGCTGACAACCCTGTTAATTTCAGTAAAACCAAGGCAGAGGTCCCTCTAACATAACCAACCCTCCAGCCCCCCACCAACATACTGCGTATAGAGAACACATAACATCTCATTTTAGTAGCTAAGGATCAGCAGACATTTGAGTAAAGTTTCCAACACTAATAAAAAGATAAAAACAGGAAAATAAAATTTTGAAGCAGCAGATAATTTGGAAAGTGGGGGAAATAACCAGAAAAACCTTGGGACAGATGAGATGATCTTATTTCTATGAAACATGAACAAAACGTATTTTACTAATATAATATTTAGAGAACAAGAGCAGGTTTTGGAAATTAAAAGCATGATAGTTCAAATTAAACATTCAATAGAAGTTCTAGAAGATAAGAGCTCTCAGTAAGTAGACGAAAAGGACAAAAGATGGACAATAGGAAAATACAAAAATTGGGAGCAATCCAGGCTGCTTAAGAGTTTTCTCCAAGAGAAAACCAATGAAAGAGACCATATTTAAAAATATGAATATGTACATAAGAAAATTTTTCAAAACTGAATGATGTGAATGCAATTGAAAATGCCATGAATACACTGTGCAACATAGAAAAAATAGAAGCCCTAATCAAAGCACGTCATTGTGAAATTTTATAACACTAAAGATAAAGATTCTAAAATCATAATGGCATCAGCCTTCTCAATAACAGTGAAAGCTAAAAGCAGAAGAGCAGCATCTCCAATTTTGCCTAGAATTTTATCCCGAGCCAAAGGGTAACAGACATGCAAAATTAAAAAAAAAAATTTATCCTAGCATTTTTTGGAAGCTATTAAAGTACATGCTCCAGCAAAACATAAGAGGAGGGGGAAAAGCGAGAATTGGAAAAGATAAGGAGTCAAAAACTGGATCCAACAGAAGAAAGAATCAAAGAGAGATTTCTGCTCAATGTCTAAAATGGTCTCCCATGAACTAGTTCCTCCCACAGCTACTTTTTTCTGTGGACAGCCCTGACTTTAGAAAGTTTTTTGAACCCAAATCTGTCTTACTATGACTGATATCATTGGTCTCAATTCTAATGAAGTTTATATAACATGAGAATGTTTCTTCTTTGACATTGCAATACTTCATATCTTTGAATATAAGTTCTCCCAATTTTAATATTGAGGTTATTCAGCTGTTCTTCGTATGGCGAGGTTTCATCTTGTGGTCAATTTTCCGAAAACACACCATGTATCAATGTTATGTGGACTACTTGGAAAAGGCCAGAATGTTGCAAATGGAATCTTGTTTTAGACTCATTATGGGTTCCTTTTTTAATAGCTTTGTTAATATGTAATGAACTTAAACTACACATGGTTAAGTATACAATTTTATAAGTTTCAACATATATCTACACTCATGAAACATCATGATCATGATAATGAAAACATTTATTCTTGAGAGTTTGCTCTTGCCCCTTTGTAATCTCTCCCACCTTTCCCTCTCCACTCCTGTTTCATTTCCAGGGAACCTCTTGTATTGGTGTACTGAGGCTGCTATAACAATTACCACAAACTGAGTGACTTAAAACAACAGAAATTTATTCTCTCACAGTTCTGGAGGCCAGAAGTCTGAAATAAAGATGTCAGCAGGGCCACACGCTTTAGAAGACCAAGATGAGAATTCATTCTTTTCTGTATCCAGCTTCTAGTATCTTTTGGCATTCTTTGGCTGTGGCCAATTACTCCAGTCTCTGCCTCTGTGGTCACAGTGCCTCCTCTTCTGTGGGCCTTTTCTTCTTTCTGTTTTAAACTCTGCCTTCCTTTTACAAGGACAATTGACATTAGATTTAAGGCCCACCTAGACAGTCCAGGATGATCTCCTCATTTCATGATCCTTAATTATATCTGCAAACACCCATTTCCCCAAGTACCATTCACAGGTTCTGGGAATTGGGATGTGGACAAATCTTTTTGGAGGCTACCATTCCATCCACTATACCACCATTCGATGTCATAGATCAGTTTACATTTTGCAGAATTTTATATAAATGTAATCAAACAGTATGGTCTGTCTTGAAGGCAATCTGGCTTATTTCACTCAACATAATTATTTTTGCTATTTATATTGCTTTATGTGTCAGGGGTTCGTTCTTTTTTATTGCTGAATATTAATCCATTGTCTGGATTATACCACAATTTGTTTATCCATTTACTGGTTGATGGACATTTGGATCATTTTCAGTTTTTGGTTCTTACAAATTAAGCCGATAGGAACATTTTTTTCCAAGTCTTTGGCCTTATGCTTTCATTTATCTTGGGTAAATACCTCAGAGTAGAATCTTAAGTGTATATTTTTAGCTTTTTAAGAAACTGCAAGTGAGTTTTCTGAAATGTTTATGCCATTGTACATTCCCATTAGCAGCGCATTGGAGTTCTAGGTGCTTCATATCATTGGCAGTGCTTGGTATGGACAGTCTTCTTAATTTTTGCTATTCTAATGGGTGTGTCCCGGTAGCATGCTATAATGTTAATTTGTATACCTCTAATGGTTAGTGATGTAGAATATCTATCTCTTCATGTGCTTATATGCCATCTGTATATTTTTGGTGAAATGTCTGTTCAAATCTTTTGCCTATATTTTTATTAACTTGTTTTCTTACTGAAGTTTGAGATTTCTTTATATATTATGGGTACACGCCTTTTGCATTTGTTTTGTAAATAATTTCTCCAGTCTGTTGCTTCTCTTTTCATTCTTTTAACAGTGTCTTTTGAATAGCAGATGTTCTTAATTTTGAAGAAGTCCAATTTATCAAAAAAAATTTTTATGGATCATGCTTTTGGTGTTATATCTAAGATCTTTCCTAACCCAAGGTCACAAATCTTTTCTCCTATATTTTATCTTAGAAGTTTTATAGTTTTAGCTCCCACATTTAGGTATACAATCCATTTTTAGTTATTTTATTGAATGTGGTACAAATTATATATCAAAGTTTTTTTGGTTTAGGGGCTTTTTGCATATAGATACCCAATTATTTTGGCACTATTTGTTTTTTTTTTTTTTAATACCTTTTGTGTATTGAATTGCCTTTACCGCTTTGTCTAAAAATCAAGTGATCATAAATGTGCAGGTCTATTATGGACTCTATTGTTACAGTGATCTATTCATCTGTCTTTATGCCAACACTACACTGTCTTGATTACTGTAGCTTCATAATAAATTTAAAGTCAGATAGTGTAAGTCTTCCAGCTTTGTTCTTTATTCAAGGTTGTTTTGGCTATTCTAATCCTTTCATTTCCATATAAATTTTAGGACAAGCTTATCAGTTTTGACAAAGCCTCTTGGGATTTTATTGATTTCATTGAAACCATAGATCACTTTGGGGAGAATGACATCTTACCAATATTGAGTCCTCTCAGCCATTAACACACTGTATCTCTTCATTTATTTCAGTCTTATTTAATTTCAGCAATATTTTATAGTTTGTAATACACATGTTTACACATTTTAGATTTATATCTGTTTCATATTTTTGATGTTATGACATTCTTAAACATTTTCAGTTTCATATTGTTTGTTGCTAATATGTACAAAAAGTACAATTTTGTTTATTGATCTTGTATCTTTTGTGTCCTGCAGCCTTGCTCAACTCATTTATTAACTCTGGAAGTTCTGTAAATTCCTTATGATTTTCCATATAGATGTTGTCATCTGTGAATAAATAATATTAATCTTCCTTTCCAATCTGAATACCATATTTCTTTTTATTGCTTTATTCAATGGGTTAGAACCTTTAGTACAAAATGAAATAGAAGTAGAAAGAGCAGATATCCTCACCTTGTTCCTGATCTTAGTGCAAAACAATCTTTTACCATTAAGTATGATGTTAGCTGTAGTTTTATCATAGAAGCTCTTTATCAGTTTCAGGAAGTTACCTTCAATTTCTATTTTGCTGAGAGATTGAAGCAGGAATTGTTGGATGGTTATTGTTGCCTAAATCTGCACTCCCTAATTTGGAAGCCATTAGGTCAATTGTTTATTTAGCATACAATCAATTGGAAATCTCTAGGTCTTAATAACTCCCATGGCTAAATCACAAAGCTGTATAAAAGAGTGGGGTTAGCAGAATTTGAAACCGGATGTCCCCTTCTTATTTACTGGTTTTGCTATTTACTCTCTGTGAAACTAAAGTCATCTAACTCAGCTCTAAGACTCAGTTTCCTTACATTTAAATGGGTAATAACAGGGTAATGCTAATAACCATGACTGGCACTTGTCAGAACCCGAGAGAATATCTTCTTAACTGCACCTTAAATGCCTTGCTTGCCTAACCCTGGTTTTGACCCTGCATTATGACGTTCAGTTATATGGTGTTCCGAAATTGTTAGTGTTGTCCAGCATTTTCCTTCTCTAAACTTAGCTCTCACTCTGAGAGAGCTGGATTTTTCTGAAATATGTCAGTGAAAAAAATTCTAGATGTCTAATTTCAAATTCCTTGACCCTGAATTGAGATTTTTAGCTCTATCTATAGTAGCTATGGGATCTTGAGCAAACTATTTAACTTTTCTGAACCTTACTTTTCCAAACTGTAATATGAATAATAATACTTGTCTTACCTGCCTTGTAAAGTGTTTTGAGGTTCAACAAAGTGATGGATGGAAAAACTGCAAATCACTCAAATATATGTTATTAGCACGGCCAACTATGAGTGGGCAGATCACTGTTGAAAGCTTGATTTCCTGGAAAACCCAGGCATGCTAAAGAAATGACACAAAGATGTTCCAAGTCTGCAAATTTATTGAACCCTTTCCTTCCCTTGGTGCATTATTGGTGAATTACTCAAACAAGCACAAACATTCAAAAGACAAAAATATACAATTAGATGGCTCTTTACAAGGTCAAAGACTACAACTCAGAGTTAGCAACTTTCACTTGATTTTGAAATGAATTTGATTTTATGCAAATTCCCTTTAATTGATGTGTAATATATAAGCAATAAAATGTACATATCTTAAGTGCACAATTCAGTGAGTTTTGACAATTTTAAGTATTCATGTAACACCCATCTCAAATCAAGATATTAAACCTTTCCCTTAACCCAGAAGGTTCTCTCAGGCCCCTTCATAGTCAAATCTCCCACCTTCCTGGAGGCATCCATTCTTAGTTCTATCATAGGATACTAGTTTTGCCTTTTCTGGACTTCATAAAATGGAATAACATGGAAAGTACTCTTTGAAAAATTGCTTTTATATTTTTATATTAAGATCTTTTGTTATATTAAGCATAGCTCAGAGCTAAGGTATCTGTGTTCCCTTGGATATTTTAAAGCAGAGGCCACTTAAGATTTATATTTGCATCAATAATTGTTATAATACTTAATTTCCAACTGTCCTTCTGTTTTTCAGAAACATGCTGATTGCAGTTAAAGAATGAGCACTTAAGTTGGGAGTCAGAAACCTTGGGTTTCATCTTTACTCCATGACCTTGGGCAAGCTCTTGGCCATAAGCTCTGGCTAACAAGGACATTTTAGCTTTTTATCATTTTAATCAGATTCACTGTTAAAATTAGATATATTTCTTGTAAACATTTGAAACTTTAAATTTTCTTCTTAGGTGAGTTTGGAGGGAAGCTATACCTATTCCCTTTAGACCTGTTTTGCTGAGCTCTAGATATTAGTCTGCATTGTATGTAGCTTCTTTTACATTGAGACGACACTGCGTAGCCCAGAGACTAGGCTGAAACATTTTAAAAAACAAACGATTTCATTTCTGGAAAAATTGTACACTGGTTGACTCAAGGGTGGGAAAACAAAGGGCTCAAGAGTAGAAGTTGAAGGCCAACTTACTTTTTACTGTATCTGTACCACTTAATTTTTATGCCAAGTACATGTATTAATTTTTAAACATTTTAAATGAACTTAAAAAGTGGAGGTGAATTGAAATTATACAGCTGAATATAGGTTGTGTGGCCTAAACAAGAGACTTGTCCTGTATAACTTAGTTCATATTATTTGCTAAACTTTCTTTTTAAAGGCCATAGCAAAGTGTGTTTTTATTTCTAGCAAATATTACAATATCTTACTGGTGTTTCTCCTAATGCTTTACAGGTTGAGTTTCCTTTTTAAAAATTAATTAATTAATTTTATTTAGTTTCAAGTGTACATACATTGATTAGACATCTATATAGTTCATAAAACGATCCCCCCAATAGCACACTCCCTCCCCAACCCTCCACCTAGCCAATGTATTAATGCTCACTACATTCCCTATGCTGTGCTTCCCATCCCTGTGGACATTCATCAGCTGCTAATTTGTACTTCTTTAGCCCTTCACCCCAGCCCCCAAAATCCTCCTCCCCTCTGTCAAACACCAAATTGTCTGTATTTGTGAGTCTGTTTTTGATTAGTTTGTTCTTTTTATTTCTTAGAGTCTTCACATAAGTGAAATCATACAGTGTTTATCTTTCTCTGTCTGACTTTACCTTCTAGGTCCATCAAAGCAATATCTTTTTCCATCTCCTTCCTTTTCATATGTAGGGGTCTTGTTATCTTATCCTTTCAGCCACTCTATCTTTTGGTTGGAAAACTTCTTTTCCATTTAAGGTACTTATTGATAGGTATGTAGTTGTTACCATTCTTTATTCCTGTTTTAGATACATGATTTTTCTTCTTAAAGAAGTCCCTCCAGCATTTCCTGTAATATTGGCTTGGTGGTGATAAATTTCTTTAGCTTATTTTTGTCTGGGAAGCTCTTTATCTGTCCTTCAACTCTAAATGATAACTTTGCTGGATAAATTATTCTTGGTAGTATATCCTGGGTCTTTATCCTGTTGAATATTTTTTTGCCAGGCCCTTCTGTCCTGCATAGTTTCTTTTGAGAAATCAGCTGCCAGTCTTATGGGTTTTTCCTTATAAGTAACTATCAGTTTTTCTCTTGCTGCTTTTACTAGTCTTTCTTTGTATTTAACCTTTGGCATTTTAATTATGATGTGTCTTGGTGCAGGCTATTTTGGATCCTTGATTTTTGGAATTCTCTGAGCTTCCTGGGTTTTATGTCCATGTCCTTCAGCAGGTTAGGGTAGTTTTCCATCATTTCTTCAAACAGTTGTTCAACATCTTGATTTTCTTCTGTTATACTGATGAGATGAATATTTGGAGCCTTAATAGTGTCTCATATCCTCCTTAAATTATTTTTATTGTCTTGGCATCTTTTTTCTTGCCATTTGCTTGAGTGTCCTGATTGGCTTTCCCATCCTCTAGATAGGGAATTTGATCCTCTTTTTTATTCACTTTGTTTATTCCTTTGTTTATTCCATGTAACATAATTCTCATCTCAGATACTGTGTTCTTCATTTCGGACTGGTTCCCTTTTATAATTTCCATTTCCGTTTTTATGTTTTTTTAATCTCTTTTTTTTAATTCTTATTGAATTTATCTACATTTCCCAAAAGTTCATTGAGCATCTTTATAACCAGTGTTTTGAATTCTGCATCTGTTAGATTACTTGACTCCATTATATCTGGATCTCTGTTCTGTTCTCTCATATGGTTTCTGCTTTTTTGCCTTCCCATTTTGGCTGCCTTTTCATGTCTGTTTCTATGTACTAAGCAAAGCTCCTAAGTCTTCCGGTCTTAGTGTGAATTTGTGAAGTAGGTATCCAGAGGCATAGTCCTGAGCGGGGTTCAGCTGCAGGCCAAACTTAGCCCAAGCCTCTACCCCTCTAGAGCCACCTGTTAAGTAAGGTTCAGCAAGCAATCCAAAGATGCTGTGCTTATAGTTGCCTCAAAAGGCCATACCAGAAACAAAGGACAGCTGCCTCCACCAGTGTGAGTCTCAGCAAGGAGCACCTGACTTGCTGAGTATACACCTGGATATGGCTTGGGTGGGGCTGTGAGTTGGGGGAGGTGGGGTTTCAGGGAATCCTCTGGGTGGAGCAACCTCTGTTATCCAGTTTGATGACGTCACAGCTATAGCAGAGCTGTGTCCAGTGCACTGGGAATGGGGAGGGCTCAACAGGGAACAATGGATACTACGACACTTCTGTACAGAGCAAGTCTCACCTTGGCCCTCACTCTGATAACGTCTCCCTGTAAGTCCCTGGTGCCCCCTGTGCACAACTGAATAGGCACTGGTGCTCAGAGTACGCAGGTCCGTCACCATGAAAATCTGCTTGTGGACACGGCCCCTTTAAGAGGCATCTGCTGCCACACTCAGCCACTCACTCAGCCACTCTGCACCGGGCAGCCCCGCATCCTCGCACGGTTCTACCTCCTGACGTTGCAGGGTGCTTTCTTGGATTTCTCCCTTGTTGTATGGCTTGTTCTTCTAGATCCCAGGTGATTTTTCCTTGCTTTGCTCCTTGTTTCCATCACAACTTTGATTTGGTCGCCAGAGGGATGAACAGAACCTCTATCATCTATATCATTTTTTTTCTCTCTCTTATTTGCTAACCTTTTGATAACCAGTGAAGCTAGACCGTGCCTGATGGCAGAGCTTAAAAGGATAATTTCCTGCTACCCCTTTTTCTCCCCAACTCACTTCTTCATCATTTCCTAGCATTTTTCATTCCTGCACTCGAGGGGTGAGAATGTCATATTCTCAAAATATGCCTGTTCCATACCGTGTATCTCCTTATGCTGCTTCTATTGCCTTAAGACCCCTTTGCCCCAGCCCACTCCACCTCTTGACCTGAGTAATTCTTCCCTCTTCTTTCTCTTGCTGTTATTCTTGGGGGTGACCTAAATCCGTGTTGCCCCTACAGCACTGGAGGGCCCTCTATTCTTTTCTGCCAATACAGTAAAGAATTACAGATCAGCAAAGTTTAGGAAAAATAAGATTATTGAAGTACATTTTAAGAGAGAAACAACTACACCAGAGAGGGCTGTTGCCTCATAGAGGTGAGAGGTCTGTCTTATACTGGGCCGTGATGGGAGGTTATAAGGGTGGTGCAAGCTGATTAGTGTGTGACAGTTAGCTGTTATATAACCTACTGTCAACTGCTCATGTCCCTTACCCAGAATTTAGTCTGTTATAACTAGATTCATGAACTTCCAGGCATATGTATGATATTATAATGATGATATAATGAGGCTGAGGTGAAAAGAAAGTCAGAGTACTTACTGCGCAAGTGTTTGTGGCTGGCCTAAACTGGTTGCTATGCTATGGTCATTTTTTTTTTTTTTTTGTCTTCTAGAATGTAGGAATATTGTTAATTGAAAAATGAGTTGTTTTTTTTCTGGGAGGTCCTAGAGACGGCCCTTGGTTTAGGCCGTCATTCGTGCCATGCCTATGGTTACAGAGCTGAGCCTTCATTCCCGTTGCTCATGGCTACCTAACTGCCTGACATCACTACCATTTCAGTTCGGGATAAAGAACACGACTCCTCTGTGTTCAGTGCTTATCATACAGTATTATAATTGCTCTTTTCTTCTAATTAACTTTTTTTTAAAAATTGCAAACGTAATGGGTACTCATTTTAAATGGTAGAGATGTATATATAATAAAAAGAACTTCCTTCTCCCTTCACTTCCATTCCCACTTTGAAGGATACCAGTGGGTGACCTTCCATACTTTAGAAAAAATTTTTTTCAAGAAGTTTTTGGATCCATTTTCCATTGTAAAACATTCAAATCACAGAAGTTTATAAAGTAACGAGTGAAAGGTCCCCTTTGCTTTCACCCTCAATTTCCCTTCCCAAGCCATTAGCCGTGTGTTTGTATCCATCCACCCCCCTTTTCTTTCCATTTCATACATATGCACTTGCATATGTTGGCAGATACCAAAAAAACAAAAACAAAAATCAAAGTACTGCCATTACCAGATCTTTTTTTTTCCCCTGTCTCCTGCTTTACAGGACATTCTTTGTTATTCAGAACAGGGTTATGGGAAGAGGCAGGAGGATGGAAGTAAAGGAGAGAAACAACAGATTTCTCTGCATAAGAAAGATCTTGGTGCAATCTTGAGAAGAAAAAAGATCTGGAGGTAATGGGAAAAACAGGTGAGTGAGTAGGAAATTTTGAGGTAAGGGGGAAAGGGGGGAAAGAGGAGCAGTTGCTTTGAGGAGAAGGACTTTGGGGGAGATGTAGATATGAAAAGAGAATTTTTAGCAAGTTTTATGGGATTTAATATAATATATTTATTATTTTAAGAGACATTCAGTAAAGATAGCATTAGTTTTTAAGGCTTTGGGGAATCTTATTGGTGTTCATAGACATTTCTATAGGTCCACACTGGAGCCAGGGGTGAAGTGAGCCTCCCCTTAAGCACATAAGCCACATAGAAGTTTATAGAATAATAAGGAACAAAGGCAGGATTATTCTGTAAGGAGGGAAGGGGAATGGGAGCTGGGAATCCTAACAAATGTTCACTAGATTGGCCTTGGGGCCCCTCCAGCATATCTGACTGCCATTAACTCACCCTAAGCAAAATTTGCCACATATACAGAGCTTTTTAAAAATTCTAAATTTGGAATTTTGAAGTCTCAATGAATGACCAAGAATCATCAGTCATCTTCAGAAAGCTGCAAATGAACACAAGAAACTGATAAAAACAATGACCCAGGAGGAAAAAACAAAGCAACAAGAGAGGGGGGAAAGCAGAGAGGGGGGAAAACAAACAAAAACCTCTGGCTAGCAATCTTAGAGATTCAAAAAGATATTGCATACCTAAAACCAGAACAGGTGCCATGGAAAAGAAACATCAGAGACTACGAAAGAACTTTTACTCAAGCCAGAGACTCTCCTAGACTACTTCCTTCTTACCTCTTCCCCTAACTGGAGAACATAGGCAAGCTATTATCAGAGATCCTCTAACCCAACCTCTCATTTTTCTTATGAGGACAGAGAAGGCCAGAGAGACCATGATGCCCTCAATCACTGCTAACATTCAATTAAGCAGAGTGGTTGTCTGGACAGAGCTAGGAATCTCCTAGACTACTTCCTTCTTACCTCTTACCTCTAACAAATCTACCAATTCTGCCTCAAGAATATTCCTCATCAGCTCTTGTCTAAACAATGATTTCACCCTCCACAGTGTAGTCCTAGTGATCTTTTAAAATCTCTTCCCAACTTCTGTGTTTCTAAATTCCCACAGGATGAAATCCAAACTCCATGGTCAGGTTTACTAAACTCATTACCTCCAGCTCCAATCTCCCTGCTCTAGACTCGTGGCTCCTTACTCTCCTCCCAAGAAGTCTGGGTTGTCTCCACACTAAACAATTCCTCACTGTTCTCTAACTGAGGCAGGCCCTTTCCAGCCTCCACACCCCTAAGTAGAAAGCTCATCCCCAACTTCCTCCCCGCAAGGCAGTCTCAACATCAGTACTGTACTTCCCAGCACTGCACTCCTGAGCAGAATTCTGTACACCCCTCACCCCACCCCTAGCCCTCATGAGCACTCTCCTGGTGCCTCTGTTATAGCAAGAGCACATGCTACTGCCCTTGGTCAGACCCCTGCCACCTGGGAACTCCTGCAGCACAGGGGTCTTTCCTTGACCATTTCAGGGACTTCGTAGGAACTCTACAGAGTCCTCAGCAGGCTGCTGTGGCCTGTTTGCCAGCTCCTTGTCTTTCAAGTGGAGGCAGGGAGGGGAGGCAGGGGGACCTTCTCCTCCCCAATCCCTCCAGGAAAGGCAATGCCTGCTCCCACCAGCTTGCCTGGTCTTCAGGGGAAGCTGAGTCAGCCATCTCTGTCCCTCAAGCAGAGTTTGAGGCTAGAGTTCTGTCCTGACAACTGCTTTGCTCCTAATTGATTGTTAGCAGTGATTATGGCCTCTTTGGTCTTCTCTGTCCTCGTAAGAAAAATGAGAGGGTTGGGTTAGAGGATCTCTGAGGAACATAGCTTACCTATGTTCTCCAGCTAGGGTTATTTATAAACAAACAAACAACAACAAAAAAAAAACTGAGGAGGAAAAATAAAACTGCCCTCCACTCCCTTTCCCCTCAGGGCTGAAGCTGGTGGTTTTTGGAATGAATCAGCTGACTCAAACATCTGCATCTTCAGCACTTTTCCTACCTAACAAAGGGGAGGGGTGTGCAGGGTGGGCCGGCTCAAAGGAGAGGTCAACTCCAACCATAGGGCCTGGCTGCAAAAAGGCACTTGATGAGTCTGCTGCTTACCTCTCCCAAGGGCTGGCTGCCTCCTCTGTCTCAAAGCATTGATTTTCACATGGGGCCAAGACAGGGTCCTCATAGGACCAAGCCTATGAGGAAGTGGCTAGAGGAAGAGGGCCCATCCTGAGATTGGGAAAGGGATGCAGAGGAGACAGCACTGGCTGTTCTTCCCATCTAACCATTCTTTTCTACCCCCTGCTTGGAGTTTTGGGGAGAATTCATGTATGAGGAGATGCCTGCCGAAGCTGGAGCGGGAAAGGCTTTTCTTTGGCCTGGCTGACATAATAAGAGCTATAGTGGGCAGGAGGCCAGGAGGCTGGCTCTCTCACCTGACTGGCTTTAATAAGTAAAAATTCAGTTTGTTATTATTTGTTTGCTTGTTTTGTTTTATATCCACTTACCCTTCCCCTACTCATTCATTAATTCAGCAGATCTGTGCTGAACACCTACTATATGCCAAGCACTGGGGACACAAAGAGGACTAAAGCACACAGCCTGCTTTCATTGAGTTCACTGGCCTGGAAGAGGAGACAGACACTAGTGTTAGTAACCAAAACGAGAAGTACAAGAACAGAGAAAATTCATCCTTCAGTGAAGTGGACCAATGGGAAGGAGGTTGTGGAAAACCCTACATCAGGGAAAAACAGAACTAGTCTCAACACAATACAAAGAAAATTCAGTATAAAGTTCTTTACTAGTATTTATTTCTAGTATTTAGAAAGTCCTTTATTGTTCTATAAATGTCAATGAAAGGGTAAAATAGATTAGAAAAGTCATTATCACACTGATTTAAAAAATTTCCAAAGGTTATCAGTCACCATCTCTTGCCTATTTCATATTCACCTTTCTGAATTTTCTTTTTCTTTTTTTAGGCGAGGCAACCCTTGGTTGACCTCACAGATTACAAGGATCTTGTCATTTTACAATCCCTTATTTATTTATTTGTTTGTTTGTTTGTTTATTTATTTAATTTTTTTATGGCACCTGGTCTTCCTAGGTGGTCTCCCATCCAAGTACTAATGAGGCTCGACCCTGCTTAGCTTCCAAGATCAGACAGGATTGGGCTTGGTCAGGGTGGCATGGCCATAGACCCTTTCTGAATATTTAAGAGACAGGCTGCTTGTTGGTAAGATCTCAGATATTGCTCTCTCATTGCATCCTCACTTAATTCCTACTTCTCAGAGTCAACATTCACAGCCATGCCCCTCCCCTTGTCTTGCTGCCCTGGGAACCACTGCTCTCTGAGGGGTGGTTGGCTGAAGTGGGATCCCCTTAGGAGGACCCTGTGATAGTCAATATAGCATGGACAGAATGATAGCATAAGTTCCAAGTAGAAGACTCCATCTGAGACATAAATATTTAAAACTGATTCATGTTAATTTAAATTTATTCACAAATGCAAATTTATTCACAAATCCTCTCCCTTATTATGCTCTCCCCCCGCCCCTGACACACACTAAGGTTATTCTGAAAAATGATAACTGCAGTCTCAGATAATAGTTTACAAAATGCACTAAATATTGTGAAGCAATAATACAGGAGGGGTGTGATTGGGGGTGTCCTCTCAGAAGATGTGATTAGTAAAGTAGGAGTGAGAAGGCAGGTCAGGTAAATCTCCAAGCACTACCACATGTTGGAAGTCCTCTGTCTTTCCTGCCTTATGTCCAATACTTTTTAAGGAAAATTTTTCTGCTTTTTAAAGAGCTCATAATTTTAATTCCCCAAAGCAGAAATCAAATCATTCACTATGTCAGAATAAATTAAAAAACTAGACCAAATATATACTGTCTATAAGAGACACACTTTAAATATAATGACACAGATAGGTTAAAGATAACTAAATAAAAAAAAATCAATTATGTAAGCATTATAGAGCTGGTTCTGGCCATATTAATATAGACACAATAGACTTGAAGACAGAGAATTTGCAGACATAAAGAGATATTTTATAATGATAAAAATGTCAATTCCATTAGAAAGACATAATAATCATAAATGTGTATGTACATAATGTACAACTTCAAAACATATGAAGCCAAAGTTGACATAATATAAAGGGAGAAACAAACAATACCACAATTATTATTGGAATTTAACACCCTTCATAGTAACTGAATGATTGGACAAATCAGTAAAGCTAGACATGATTTGAATAACACTATCAATCACTTAGACCTAATTGTTATTTATAGAACAAGATATTCTGTAACTGCAGAATAGTCTTTTCAAATGCACATGGAATATTCACCAACTTAGATACTTGCTGGGCCATTCAACAAGTCTCAATAAATTTAAAAGAATTAAAATCTTACAGATTATGTTCTCTCACCAAAAAATAATTAAGTTAAAAATCAATAACAAGACATCTTGACCTCCAAATATTTGGAAATTAAACAATGCATTTCTAAAAAATCCATGGGTCAAGAAAGAAATCACTAGAGAAATTAGAATATTTCTAACTCAATAATAATGGAAAACATTGTATCCAATTCTGCAGAATACAGATAAAGCAGTTCATAGAGGGAAATTTATACCTTTAGACGTTTATATTAAAAAAGAAGAAAGGTTTAACATTAATGACCTAAGTTTCTACCTCAAGAAACTAGGAAAAGAAGCAAACCCAAGATAAGCAGAAAGAAGAAAACAATAGAACACAGAAATTAATATAAAGGAAACAGACAAACCAGAGAAAAAATTACCAAAGCCAAAGTCAATTCCTTGCAAAAAGAGGAACAAAGTTGTTAAGCACAAGTTTGAAGGATCAAGAAAAAAGAAAGGGAACATAAGTTACGGAACACAAACATCAGAAATAAAAAGGAGTTATTGCTACAGATCCTATACACATTAAAAGAATAATAAGAGAATATAATGAACAACTTTATGCCAACAAATCTGACAACTTAAATGAAATGGACAAATTTCTTAAAAAACAGGACTTTTAAAGAAATTCTTCACAAAGAAAGTTCCAGGCCCAGATTGTTTCACTGATGAATCTTAGCAGAAATTTGAAGAAGAAATAACACTAATATTAAATAAACTTTATTGGAGACTACTGAAGAACATAATACTTCTGCACTCAGTTTTTGAGGGCAGTATTGCCTGAATATCAAGACCTAACACATTCTGGAAAAAGACAATTATAGGCCAATATTCCTTATGAATACAGATATAGAATACTTAAATTGTTAGGTCTGTCAAAAGACAGGCCACAAGTAGTTGAAATTTTTCTGCAGGTAGAGTCAATTCAATATATGGAAGAAGCCAAAATGAGACAAAGAAGAAATGGTTTGTCTCAGAAAGTGGTAAGGTAAAAGATATAAAAACAAATCAAGGTTAAAACACTAATGACATTACTTTTTTTTCATCTCTTCAACTGGCAGAGATTTAAAAACCCACAACTGATGTTAGTAAGGGGAAATGTGCATTCTCAAACATTATTGGTGGAAATATAATACAGTACATTTTGGAGGAGGGTTTAGCAATACCAATTATGAATGGGGATTCCTCCACGCACCTTCCATTTTAGATCCACCTTCCAATAATAGGAGAAGGACAAGCCCAAGGAGCAAAGATATTCAGAGTACAGTGTTGGGTACACAAGAACAGGTTTTGTACAAAACATTTTATAAAACATGATCCTGTATTTATGAATTATTTTATGTATGTCCATAAGGTGGGGGGAAGACTGTTCAAAAATATAGTGCTTGCTTTTGAATCTCCGTATTATTGATAGTTTTTATTTCCTTTTTTTACCTGTTGGTATTTCCTGAGTTTTAAAAATGACCATATACATTATTTCTGTAGCAAGAAAAAAATTAAAGATCGTTAAAAAAAATAGTATGATCCTTATCCATGGTATTATTTACAAACATGAATCTGGATAACCCTGTGGTAGGTATGTTGGCAGGAAGCTGGAATTCATGACTTCTGAAATTCCTTCTAATCTAATTGTGATTTTATGTATTTCTGCACATACATGTGTGTGTGTATATGATTGTGCATATGTTAGTAAAATTGTGTGTGTCTGTAAGTGTATGAATCATGTCTTTTTATTTTTTGAAGCTTTGGGGCTTTGCTGACCCTTGAGAGATCCCTTTCAGGGATCCTCAATTCTTAGAGGTAGTAAATGATTGCTTACATGTGCATCTTTCGTATGTAATCAACCAGTCCAGAGCCCATACTGCCAAAGACATCCTTTATGGGCTCTTGTCCCCATTCCTAACCACCTCAGGGCCAGCTACCAGACAACTAAAGATAGCCCTTATGGCCCAGAACCTGCTGAGATTATTCAAACTAATCAATCCTAAATCTGTTTATGCTGCTGCACCCATTCTTTCTGCAGAAACCACACTAAAAGCTGTGCCCATGTTTTCCCTTTACTCTGCTTCACTGTGTGGTCCTCATAATGGCATGCCTACTTCTAGGGATCTGTGAGTATAAAAAATGTCTTTCTTCATGACAGTCATTTCCATGTCTATGTGTCTTTCCACACTTGATGAAAACGAATCCTGAGTACCCTTGAAATAGTGAATATATGTGACATACTTAGATCCTCTTCTACTACTCATTTTGTTAAGCATAAACAAATACAGTTGGATGAACTTTTGTTCTGGCAGCAACCCTATAACCTATAGTCTGGTTCCCTGGAATTGGGGTCTATTTTATTATTCTCAGAGCAGAGTCTTTACATATTAGTTTGGGATGGAGTGATCTATGTCTGTGAACTCCTAAAAAAAACTCCCCAAATGAAACACCCAAATGAATTTAATATATTTTTGGAGAAGAAAGTAAAACAACAGAACAAAACCAAAAAAACATCACCACTCCCTGTACACTCCCCCATTCCCAGTCAGAATTATGTAATAAATCCTTAGTAACTTTCAAGTAGCCCTAGTTTTTAAACAAAGAGCAGGCTTATGAATACCAAAGAAAATTGCATTTCTAGAGATAATTGCCAGGTGCTTCTGAGGTTGCAAACTACCCTTACAGGTAAGCTGTTGCTCATATACACAATGTTAGTTGAGCAGTGCCATAGGTTCACTTGTCCCCAAGTACCCTGCCAATAATCTGCCACAGTGTTTTTTTCCCAACCTATCTGGTTTGAGTTTCTTAGTTATAGTGTAAACAACTATTTGCTTCAGAAGACCTCTATCAAAGCATATTTAAGTCATTTGGGAGGGGAGAAATATTTCTATTCTTTTACGACTTTCATGATTTTTAGCTGCTGAAGATTCCAGTTGCTGGCTTGCTAGTAGGACTTTGGGGGAGTTTCTCAAGCCATAGGATTTAGAATATGGTTTTGGTGATTTGGGGTGTATATTCCAGTCTTCTCCAGGGCATATAAACATGAATCAGTTTGCATAACTGCCCTGGCAGACAAGGAGACTGCTTGGGACAGGGCAAGTGCTGCATGTTGCATGGTCAGTTGAATAGACGGGAGCTTCAGTTACAGCTCTGTGCTGCATAGAATAGAACCAGCTCTATTCACATGATGCTAACAGAGGAAATCCTGGAAGGATATCAGGAGCTCATGGAATTAAGGCTGGTGATTCAGGCTTAGAAAACCACAGAATCAAGGTAGCTCTGGAGACTTGGCACAGAATCCACGGAAATTCATGGCTTGGAAACAGCCTGGCCCTAGCACTACGACTGGCCCAATAGTTGCTCAAATCTCTTATCCAAGATTCAGTCCTGGCAGTTTCAGGGTCTGAGTGGTTGATTTGAAATAATTTGCCCAGAGATAGTAAAAGGATCTGAATTCTTCAATTGTAATGGGAAGCTGCAATAGAAGGCACACATGAAATCACATAAATTTCTCACATAATGGAAAATTTACTCCAAAGGAAGATGGTAGTACTGACAGGAAGGGGGCAGATTAGATATGCTGTGAACAAGGACAGATGTCATTGCAAAATGCGAGATGGGATGGGGTTGGGACTGGTTGCTGGTTAAGGTCCTGAGTTTGTGCCCTATGTGGAGCCATGGACCATACTCTGGGTGTTGCCAGGCCTGGGTTGCACCCCTTGAGCATGTGAGAGGAGACACCCTTGTGTGTGAGCGGAGATGCCCTGCCTTCACAGATCCAGTTCTTAAAAAGGGAAGGCAACATCCATAGGTCAGGGGTGGAAGGGCAGGGGGTACATTTAAGAGGGGGGAAAACAGGTGAAGGAGAAGGGTGTCCTTTCAGAGGAAGGAGAAGTGACCTTCACAGACCATGGGGCTCTGTCCAGAGAGCAGGAGGAGAATCCTCAGCGGGGGAGAACAGAACTAGAATGATGAAGAGCAAAAGAATAGGTGTTGCATGGTGTCCCTAGGCTAACACAGGAGCCCAATAAATATTTGCTAAATAAATGACAAAATGGAAATCTAAATCATGCTATTCAGATATGAGACTGAAGTTTGTTCCTCTCACTGGATGAGGTGGGGAGTGTGTCCTCATAGAGGGTGACTCATCCTTTGGGCTAGCCTGGCTAGTCACCCCTGCTCCACAGACTTTTCCAATTCATTCTGGGGCAGTGACCTTAAGCCATCCCCCAGTGAGGGGCTGGGAGTGGGGTGGGTGTCTTTATCCCGTCTGAATCAGAAGAGCGGGGTGTACCTGTATCCCAAATCTCCATGGACTTAGCCTTGGGCTTCCACAGACTTTAGCCAGTCTGGAGTGACTTTGCCTTATATTCCAAGGAAATGTGCTCCTCGATCCAGGTTCTCAGGTGAGAAATCAACCCTTGATTACTGCCAATTATTTGCCTCCTTTTCCAGAAGAATCTCTTTTTCCTCTCCCCCATGCAGAGCAGTACATTCCAAGAGCTTAGATTCTGGTTGTCCTATAAATCTGGGTTTGAATCTTAGGTCGTCTTATTTGCTGGCTGTGTGACCCTATCAAATATTATCTGAGCCTGCTTCTTCCTCTGTGAAATGGCAAAAATATGCCTGTCTTTCAGGAGCATTTCATGAAAATGTATGTAAAGGGCCAAGCACATACAAACTGCAGTGCATGGTGTTCAAAAGATAGACATCAAAAAGTTCAAAATATCACCTCTAATCCTACCCTGGTTTTTTTTTTTCCCTACATAAACACTAGTTATTATCTCTTTATCAAAAAGAATTTGTTAGCTTGTAGGCAGCCTTAAGGGTAAGACATATTGTCTAGTGGATACAAATATCAATTTTTGAGGATTATGTTATTTTGCAACAGACCAGAAATAATTCCTAAGGTACTATCAGAGCTTAAATGAAATCTTCCTTAAATTCTTCCAATTCTTATTTAGCCTAAAAAATATAACTGGTTAGGTACACAAAGATGTTATGTAGAAGGATGGTCACTGCAGTGTTGTTTATAAAACTGAAGTTTAGAATCAACTTAAATTATAGCTGTAAAGGATTATAAGAGTAAATAAATTACAGCAATTTTTTTATGGTAGAACTCTATGTTGTCTTGAGTAAGATTCTGTAGAAATATATTTAATGTCATGGAAAGATGCTCTTGCTTTATTAAATGAATAAAATAAATTATAAAATGGCATTATAATGTGATTCCATTGTTGTTACATGTATACAATAGTGAAAGGGATATGTGTTAAATGTTAACAGTGCTTTTCTTTGGGTGTGGGAGAATGGTTAGCTTTTATTTTTATGTATAACTATTTTCTAATTTTCCCACAAACACACAAAATATGAATATAAAATAGGAGGAAATAATCATGTGACCCTTTTTGCCCTAATTTATTCTCCACAAATCCTTTTGATTTTTCAAATTTAGTTTCTTCAAAGACATCTCTTAAGAAGATATAGGAACAAAGTTAGATCCCATAAAAAAAATAGATATCAAAGACAGTCTTGATTTTTTTCGTACAAAAGGGGTGTAAACGAAGGGAAAACAGTGCCCTTTTTTTTTTTTAAATTTTATTTTTACTTTTATTAGCATTTACCCCTGGGGCATAAGTTTTGGTTTCTTCAATTTCTTCTGGGATATCTTTTTCTTCTGTGCAACTTCCTCTTCTGGATTAGGAACAATCTACTCCTTTTCAGGGAGGATCATCTCAATGCAGCTGGGAGAGCTCATAAGGGGGTTAATCTGCCCACTGAGCTCTGTAAATTCTGTGTATTTTTTGGGAGCTTTGTTCACCTGGATGCATTCAATGACCAGAGAATCTACATTTAAATCCTTAAGTTCAGCATTACTCTCTGCATTTTTAAGCATGTGCAACAAAAATTTAGCGCTCCTTTTGGGCTACCGACCCTGGGGCCAGCCCCACTGGCCTGGGCACACTTGCCAACTCCTCCATTTTAATGACAGAATGGCACATATTCCATCTGTAAAGTAATATCCTTCAAATATTTGGTGGCTTTTCGGATATGCATACCCTTGATGGCCTGGGCAGTCACATGAGTATTCTTAAATTGAAAGAAGATCCGAAACTCTTGATTTGCATGATTTTGTGAGGTTTTCTGGGTCAAGTGAGTGAATAGCTAACCATAAACAGCCACCTTAGGCTGCTATGGGAAAAAATGTTTTAATTCTTCCCTCCCTCCCTCCCTCCCTTCCCTTCTTCCTTCCTTATTTTCTTTCTTTTCTCTCTTTCTTCTTCTTTTTTTAGGAACTGCAGATAGCACTGTGGACTTTGTCCAGGTGACGCTTTGTCCAGAGCCTTTTTTCTTGTTCCTACCACCTGCAGGATGAGATACTCAAGTCACCAGCCCACAGAAGTTATACTGATGGCTCTAGAACCTAATTTTCTCCGTATTTATCTCAAAACTGGAGGAAGGGCACAGGGTAGTAAATACAATCTGTCCCTGGAAAGATATCTATCCTTCCTGTTATAAAATATTCTCCTGATTTAAAAATGTTTCCTGAGAATTTGCCTAGCAGGAATAATCCCTAATAAACTGATAAAATGCCTTCAAACATTTATTGAGTAAATGTCCTAGGTTTGGTAAGAGAAAAATATAATAAGAGAACGTCCCTGTCTTAAAGGAGTCCAAAGTCTAGTTGGGGCAGACGGACAATTATAAATAGATATTTGTAATATAATGTGAGAAAGGGCATAACCAATTTATGACAATGTAACATTAGTGCTTAGATTTGATAACTAAAGGTTTTAGGGTGAATGAGAAAGTCGCCACCAGGCCAGAGAACACATGCGAGGAGGAGGAGGAAACTGCGCACCGCTGCTTGAAATAGCTAAGTATGTCGACATGAAGAAGACCAGTTTTTCTCCTTGGAGAGCGATGACCAGACGTCGTATCGGAGCGACCTCAGGGTGTTCGCAGTCTGGCATTCCTAGCGAGCGTTTCCCGTCACCCCACCACAGCGGATGCTGGCCACGGAAGCGGTTCTGCAAATTCGAAGTATGTGCGGAAAACTACCAGACGTCTCCGGGCTTCACGACACTCTTAAACCAGAAACCAAACACCTGCAGTCAAGGGCTTCACCACTCTCAAGCACTTGGAAGTGTCACCTTGTCCTGAGCGAGTGACTTAACCCCCTGAAAGTTAAGGATTTATGCCGCTCTGGTCTTTCTAGAGAAAAAACCGAACCGAACCGAACAGAACGAACGACGGCACGCGAGACGGAGGACGAGAAGGAGGATGCCAGGCAGCGGCTGCCCATTTCTTTTCGGTTTCCAGCTGTCTTCGGGCGGTCACCTACCTGAGTGTTTCCCGTACTCACACTGGTCTTCCCCCGCCCCTGGCCGTTCTCCATTTCTCCCCCCCTCGGTTCTCCCGCGTTCCGGGGGACCTGGCCCAGCAGCAGAGCATCCCTTCGCAGGCGCGCCTTCGCGCTCCAGCTCCCGCCCTGGCCCGGGAGCGCTCACGGCCCAGCCGCCCGGAGCGGGCCCCGGCGGCGGCGACGGAGGGGGCGGGGCCTCGAGGCGGCCGTGGGCGGGGCGTGCGGCCGGGGGCGGGGCGCAAGGCGCGCATGCGCGCGGGGCCCGCGGCGCCGCGCTGCAGCCATGGACCAGGCTCCCCCGGATCTCCCGGATCTCGAGCGGCTCCTGCAGCCCGCGCCCCTGGAGCCGCTGGGTCCTCCCGACGCCGGGCTGGAGGCTGCGGTGGGTGAGGAATCGGAGGGCGCCCGAGGCGAAGAGGGCGCCGGGGACGGCACGGTGAGGAGAAGGGGCGGCCGACGCCGCCGGCCTGCGTCGTGGCCTAGCGGGCTGCGATGGGCTGCCCGGGGCCGGGGGCTCGGCTGCGAGGCCCAGCGGGGGCCGGGAAGCGCGGCAGAGAGGCGGGGCTGCAGGTGTGGTGGCCCAGTGGGGTCCTGGCCGGGGGCTGCCAGGCCAAGGGGGAGGGAACGTCGAGAGGACGGCGGCGACGGGAGCGGAGGGCATCTGTGGGTGCGGTTCCGTGGGCGTGGGGGTGGCCGCCCGGGCCGGGCCCGGCTGGAGGGAGCAGGTGCGGTTCTCGGAGGCCCGGGCGCCCGGAGGTTTGGGCCTGGAGAGGACCCTGACGTGTCTGACCGTCTGGCAAGGGGTCTTGCAGACGACGTGGCTTAACGGAGGCATCGTGGGGAATGGGGTGAGGAGTGGGCAGCGGTGTTTGAGAAGGAAGAGAATGGGGGGCTCGAGGAACCAGTCTGGGGCCATCAGGGTGCCGGGCTTGGTGCCGCCCTTAGGAAATGGAAGGAAGTGTTCGATTTAAGAAAACAGTACACGTTAACAAATTTTAGACTCCTCATTATTGGGCTGTAATGTCTTCATTTGTAGCTCAGTGCTGTATTTCCCAACGGAGACATCATAGGTGTCCCACGTAGCTGCTTCGTAAAGTCCCTTTGGTAAATTAGTAATTTTCATTTGCTTGAGAAGAAAAAAAATGCATCATTTTATATCCGTAATTGCTTTCATTCCAAAGTGTTTTCACGCACTAATGCATGATGGGTAGACCAGGTTAAATGAAGCGTTTCAGAAACTCAGCCTAGTTAGTTTTCCACATAAGACCACTCCACCTTGAGTGTGCATTGCTCATCTGTTTTGCTTTTTTTTTTTTTTTGGAACAGGTGTTAGTGCTCATGTAAAATTGCCTTATGATAGATGGGTAAAGAAAAATTAAACTTGTTTACTGATTGCAACTGGAAAGACTTCAAGTTTAGAGACCAGATAGCTGGGGACTTCAACACAGGAGTTGAAGGTTTTTGCCCACTTGAGGGCAAAATATATAGAGAATAGCTTGAAGACTTTTTTGGGTAAATTTTAAGTTTTTCCTTTAATTTTTTCTAAATTCTAGAATTATTGTGGAGAGGTTAGGATCTCATTAAATATGAGAGAAGTGTGTGTATTCTGTAGTGCATAATTACAGTTCTTACATGATTTACCTTTTATTCAGGTTCCCATCTGTAGCTTAGTTTTTCTTTCTTTTAAAAAAAAATTATTATGAAGTATGTCATTAATGGAGAAAAGGTTCTCACAAAATAATTTTCAGTTCCTTTGAAGCCTGTACTCCTCCTGGGTTATATCCATTTCCACCACCACAGAGGTAATCAGTATTTTGAATTTTATATTAACAGTTCTCTTGCTTTTCTTTATAATCTTTATCAGTATGCATTCCTAAACAATATATTGTTTGATTTTACTTAATTTTGAAATTTATGTAAGTGTAATAATTATGCTATGACTTCCTTTCTTTGCTCAATATTGTTTTTGAGATCCATCCAAAATGTGACTTAGTGAGTTTATATTTGTGGCTTTAGAGTATGCCATTTAATAGATAATTCTACAGTTGATTTCTCCTTCTGTTTACAGATGGTGGGTTGTTACAAGATTCTTACTATTTCTAAAAAATTGCCACTACCATGAACTTCTTCCTATATCTTTTGGTGCAAATGTCTAAGAGTCTAGTATAAACCTAGGAGAGCAGTTGCTGGATTGTAAGATAGTAGCATGTTCAAACCTAGTGGATAGTGCCAAAATATTTTCCTAAGTGATTATACCAGTAGTGCCTTATTAATACTAAATATTTTTAGAATTTAAAATATTTGCTGATCATGTGGATATGTGTTAATACAATTTAAGTTGTTTCAAAAAGTAAGAAGCGTATCTTTCGTTAGCTACATCATGAGGTTAATTTGGTTATAATGATAAAAATTTGGAATTTTTTTGTGAAATCCTTTAAAGGCTTAAGTAGTATGAAGTTGAAACTATAGTATAAAATTCATGTAGTCTAATTTAAAAGTGATTCTAAATATCTCATTTAAAAAATCTGTGTGTGTTCACTTTAAGATGTGTGAAAACCCAAAGATGACATTATATTGTAAAAGTTGTAGTTACATAGTATTTCCTGACTCTTTAGGAAGATGTTTGTGTTCCAGGAGCCATCCGTTTAGTGACCAAATTTACAGCATTTCCTAAAGCATCTCCCTAATTATGTAATACAGAGACATAAGACATTTGGGCGAATATTTCAGAATCACCAGGAGTTTTTCTTTTGTTCATTCCCAGTTGAGATTTTTATAATTATAGCCATGTTGCTACTGTTACTGATAGGAATGAGGTCTGTGCAGAAAGGTAAGTTATATTTGTTGTTTGTGTGTGCTATGCACTTATAAGGCTCTTTTTTCGTTTAATTTTCAAAATTACCACCCAAAGATAGATAAAGATGAAGCTGAGGCTCAGAAATAAGTGATTTGGCCAGGGACACAAGGTAGTGGCAATGCTGAGATTCAGACCCAGGTGTGCCTGGCTTTGAAATCAGTGCTCTGTCCCTAACCTTTTTAGCACCAGTCAGTGGTGCTTCTGTGAGAATTTAATGCCTGATGGTCTGAGGTGGTGAAGCTAGCACTGGGGAGGGGCAGCAAACACAGATGAAGCTTCGCTGACTCTCCTGCCCAGCTCCTGCTGTGAGGTCGCTTTCTCAACAGGCCATGGACCGGTACTGTTCTGCGTCCAAGGGGTTGGGGACCCCTGCATTAAACCATGTGGTTTCATTCCAAAAAAAAAATTATTATTATTATTATTTAAAAATAGTTTTGTAAATTGCTCCAATACTGTATTTAAAAATTTTTTTATTTTAGTTAAGTTGCAGTTTTAAGAAGAAAAAAAGATATAAAAGTTATGTTGATTTATCAAGCCTTTTTTTTTTTTTTTTTTTTTAACCACAGAAAGTGTACAGAGATGGCAAAAAGTTAACCTCCTCAGTCTTATTTTCAGTTTCCAGATTTTGGACAGAGTAATTTGTATCAGTTGCCCTGCACCTAGGGGTAGTGGAAACAACACTAAAAGTTCTAAGTCTCTTCCGGTTTTAAATGTTACTAATTCTTTAAATTTGGCTATAAACTCTTATTTTATAGTCTCTTCTTTTTCTTTCTATTATTCTTTAGTCCTTTTTCTTTCCATTGTTTAATTAGAGGTATCCTTCCTTTTCCTTTTGTGCTTTTTTCCTGTAAGGAAGAATGCATCCTTTTTAAAGTATTGTCAGTTCTATTTTAAGTATTTTAGAAAATGAAAAAATGAGTGAGGAATCTCATCTCCAAGACAGTAGTAATTAGTCCTGGCAGAAGAGAGAGGAAATAGCAAGGGAATGGAAGTAAGAATACTTCTTTTTTAGGATGGTAGATTCCATTGAGTTGGCATTTAAAAGTATTTGCCTGGAGAAGAACCACTGCCTGAGCAATCTTTTGCAGGGAGAGCACTCTAGTCCTGGGAGTACTGGTGGAGGCAAAGAGTGCTTGAGCAACTGGTACTTAAAAATTCCTGTATAATTAGTACCTTTGCTGATTGGCAGCAAGGAACTGAGTGGAAGAAGGCCGGAACTGTGAGTAGTCTTTGAGGCATTTCTGGATGAGGATAACAACAAAGGAAAAGAAAATGTATAGGCGTAGTTAACAGAGTTTATCAGTTGAGCAGCAGATGATTAAATTATACTCAGGAATATTCTCGTTTTCTCCCTCAGCAGCTCTCAGATATTTTTGAAGGCAACTCATAGTACAAAATATATTTTACATCACAATCAGCATACATACACTTTCATACATGTGTTGTTTCAAGAAACAGTGTTTCAGCATTAGCAATTCCCTCTGATATTTTTTTCCGTGTTTATCATTAATAAGAAATATTGGTATCAAGCTACCAAATTAATTTCATGAACCATGTGTTGTAACTCATTTTGGAAAACTGTTCCAACTTATGCTTCTAAAAATTTTAACTTACAAGTTAAAATTTAAGTAAAAATTAATATTTTCTGAGTAACTACTTTTTTAAAAAATATATTTTTATAGATAAAAAAATGCAAGAAAACAGGCCATGTATTATAACCATGTATTATTTCTTAGTTATTTAAGAAATAACAGCTGAAGTAAACTTCACCATTAGGCCTAAACAGTTTTTTTCGTCAAGGAGTGGGGTTAATACCAGCTACCTTTGACTCAATGTAGACATAGCTTGTAAGCGGAGTAGATTCAATGGATGATAGTTCATAAGCTTCAGATTTCTGACCTATTTTAGTAATAAAGAAGCATCACACCTAGAAAAAAAGATTCTAAGGAAGTATACCAATATATCAACCATGGATTATGGGGTACAGGTGATTTATATTTACTTAATTTTTTTTCCTATACTTTTCAATTTTTGTACATTAGTATGTATTAGCTTTCATAATCCGAAAACCTTAAATCTACAAATAATAGGTGCTAGGTAATACTTGAGCTCTTGCTTATGTACTAGGCAACTTTAAACATTCTTTACATGCATTACTTATTAAATGTTCCAACAACATTATATGTTAGGTACTTTTGTTTCCATTTTACAGATGAGAAAACTGAAGCAGAGAGGTTAAATAGTTTGCCCACAATTACACAACTAATCTATGGTTGAGATGGATTCAAATTCTGGCAGCTGGTTAGTAACCTGAGGGAGAATTGATCTTCTTCTAATTACACAGTTTTATATTTTCCTGATTACCTGCTTGGCCTGATGCTACACTGTTTCTCTTATTTGTTTGTCCATTGCCACAGGGAATTTAAAACATCTGCATTTATTATCTTAACTGACTTTGTTTTTAGTTGATTTTATTCTGTCATATTTTATACTTTATTTTGGTTTCTGTTTTCCTTTGTGAACCATAATTTCTTTGGGTTTATCTCTGCAATGATTTGGAAGGCATGTATCTTTGTTTTTTTCTTTCTCCAAAACAACTGAGAAAAATTACTTATGTAAATGTAATGACTATTTAATTTTTTGAAATAATCTCATCTATAGATGTGATCTCCAATTTATATAAGCAAGCGAAGTACAAAGAACCCTTTCCCCCAAATTTAAGAATAAGCTGCTGTGAATTTGAGATTAAGTTGCTATCATCCTCCAAACTCCTAGTATTTCAAAAGCAAATAAGGACACTCTCCTGTATAACTACAGTACTGCCATCAAAATCAGGAAAATAACATTGGTAAATTACTACTATCCCTTTATTCAGAGCAAAGTGATCCAGTTCAAACACATGCATTGCATTTAGTTTTATTTTCTCTCCAGTCTGCTCCCATGTGGAAGTTTCTCAGTCTTTACTTTTGTGACTTGGATCTTTTTGAGGATTTTAAACCAGTTATTTTGTAGAATGTCCCTCAATTTGGGTTTGCCTGATGTTTTCTCATGATTAAAGTCAGGTTATATGCCTGGCATGAATTGCCACCAAAGTGATATTATGTTCTTCTAATTGCATCTTATCAGTTTGTACATTATTTGGATTTACCCTAAAACTTTGATCACTTTTTCTGCCAGGTTTCTCTAATATAAAGTTATTCTTTTTTTCCTTTGTAATTAATAGTATGGGAACATACTTTGAAACCATGAAAATATCTTGTTTTTATTTGTTTATTTCAGTATGGACTCAATGCATTTTATTTTTAAAGAACTTTATTAGTATAATTCATATAACAAAAAATTCACTCATTATAAATATATAATTTAGCAATTTTTAGTAATTTGCAGAGTTGTGGTGCCATTGCTGCAACCCAGTTTTAGAACATTTTTGTCATCCCCCACAATCCCCTCCCTCCTTCCTTTTTGTAGTTAATTCCCTTTCCCACCCCTTAACTTTAGGCAGCTGCTGTGCTTTCTGTATGGTTTGTTTTTTGAGGTATTTCATGTCAGTGGAATCTTGCAATCTGTCAGCCTTATAATGTTTTAGGGGTTCATCCATGTTATAGCATGTATTAGGAGTTCCTTTTTTATTACTGAATAATTTTTGATTGTGTGGCTATATCACATCTGTTCATCATTCAATGGACATTGGGATTGTTTTCAGTTTTAAGCTGTTATGACTATTACTGCTATGAACATTCATTCACATGCAAGTTTTTTGTGTGGATATCTGTTTACCTTTTTCTAGAGTTAGATTTGTAGGTGTATAATTGCTGGGTTATATGGTAAGTTTATATTTAACTTAAGAAACTGCCACTTTTCCAAAGTAGACATACCATTGAACATTACCATCAACATTATGTGAGGGTCATATTTCTCCATATCTTGTCAGCTTTTGGCATTGTCTGTTTTTTTGCTTTTGTTGTTGTTGTTTTTTAATGGCCATTCTAATGAGTGTAAAGTGGTTCTAATTTTCATTTTCTTAATGACTGATTATGTTGAGAATCGTTTCATGTACTCATTGCCATTTGTATGTCTTCTTTGATGAAATGTCTGTTCAGATCTTTTGTTCATTTTTAAAGTTGTCTTATTGAGTTGTACGTGTTGTTTAGATATTCTGGATGCAAGTCTTTAAACAGATAATGTGACTTGCCGATATTTCTCGCACCTCCACCCCACCCCCAGTTTGTGGCTATTTTCTTTTTCTTTACAGTTTCTTTGAGGAGCAGAAGTTTTTAATTTTGATGAAGTCCTGTATGAAGTCAATTTTTTCTTTTATGGATTGTGTTTTTGGTGTTGTGTTTGAAAACTTTGCATATCTAAAGATTGTGAAGATTTTCTCCTAGAAATTTCAGTTTTAGCTCTTATATCTGGTTGTATAAGTTATTTTGAATTAATTTTGCATATGGTGTGAGTTAAAGGGTCTAAAATTTGGTGTGGTGGGTGGGCATGTGGGTATTAAGCTGTCCCGGCACAACATGTTGCAGACTCTACTTCCATTTTGACCTGTCTTGGTGTGTTTATTAAAACCGATTGACCTTAAATGTAAGGATTTATTTCTGGATTCTTATTTCTGTTCCATTGATCTCTGTCTCTTCTTTGCTAATACCACACTGCCTTGCTTATTTTAGCTGTTTAATAAGTTGAACCCAGATAGTATAGTTCCTGTAACTTGTTATTTTTCAAAATTGTTTTGCCTATTCTAGGTCCTTTGTATTTATATATAAATTTTAGGAACCGTTTATCAGTTTCTACAGTGCGATTAAGTATGGGATTAAAGAACAGAGTATTAGTATGTTTTATAATATTCAAGCATGTTCTATGCATGATGCCAATTTGTCATTTATTATTGGGAAGTCCAAGGCAAATCTGGTCTTTCTTTTGTAGTGATCTTGTTTCTTACTTTTCTGCCTTAATTTTGTTAGGATTTTTTTTCTTTATGCTGAAAATGTTTAAATTTTCTAATCCATTAAACGTGGCCCATGCCTTTCAAAAATTTGAAGCCCCCCAATTTTTTTCAATCCAGGAAGGATTTTTATTTGTTTCTGTTTTTATACCAAAGGTTATTATTTCTGTTTTGTTTCTTATCATTTCTTCTTCAAGAACTCCCGTTAATTAAACATTGGTTCTTAGTTTTCCTTTTTTATCATCTTTCATCATTTTTACTTTTTTAGGCCTTTGTTTTCAGCATTCTGGCAGACCTTCTTACTGATTTGATTTCTTGCCATGTTTTACTGCTCAAAACATATTTTTGCTATTTTGTTTTTCTTTTCATTCTTTTCTGAGTTAGCTCCATGTTCATTTCAATTGCTTATTTTTTTGCCTGTTTTAACTTTATCTTTTTAATAATTTTCAATATAACAATATATCTTTTAGTATGCAATTTAAATAAGATTAAATTAAATACTATAGACACTGTACTTTTTTCATTTACAGCCCTAAAAATGGTTATATTAAGGTTAGCCTTCATTTTTTTTTTTTTTAATCTTAAAGAGCACCTGAGATGGACAGAAGCTCACTGGAGGGTTGAGAATTTCTCATGCAAGCAAGTAGTGCACGCTGAACTTGGTCACCTTGTTTCAGTTAACCTCTCCTTCCTAATGACTGGCATTGTGGATATTCAATAAATATTTAGTTATTGAACTAATAGTTTCTTATTGTCCCTTTTATCACTATTATGTGCTTTATGCTTACTTTTACTGTCTTCACTTTGCAACTTTTAAAAAACTTACAGTAGATTATATTTATTTTAACTCATTGAATTGGAAATAATTTCATCAGCCTTTTAAATATGTCCATTTTCTACATTTATTTAGTTTTAGATAGTTATTAAACTTAAGTCAGGTGGAAAGTAGTGATTCACACATCTGATACCTACTTTTGGGGCATTATTTTTTTGGATACAAGTATAGCATCATTCTTTAATGATATTCTTCACTCTGGTAAGTCTATGTTGAATACATCTAAAATATTGTATCTCTCTTTAAAATATGTCCCTGGTCTCATCTTCCAGTCATCGAATCAATTCATTTTTAAACCTATTGAATGTGTTCTTTTAGCAATTCTGATATCAGTTGGATTATTCTAGGCACTGTTTGTGCTTCAGTATTGACAGTGATTTTATATCACCTTTTAAACCCTGCTGGTATTATTGTGCCATTCTTTAGTTTTTTTTGAAAGCTGGTGGTATTTTCTTAGTTGTTTTTTTTTTTCTATGAAATTAGGTGGCATAACAGTGAATTCATGACTCATATGCATTATCTTTTTGTCTGGGAGGATAATTTGCTTTATTAGTCGTGTGCTTAACAGAATTCAGGGAATTTTTAACTGAAATTGAAGGCAGTGAGTCATAGTGCTTGCCTTTTGGCCAAAATTATAATTTTTATATGTATATCTCAACCAGTGAGGACTTTACAATTCTTACGTTGAGTAGTTTGTGCTTGTGTAATTTCTTGAGCTTTCTTTTAATTGAATGATTTCTCTTGTCTCTTATTTTATCTTAGTACATAGCATACAACTTATATTTTATAAAAATGTCTTGTTTAATGGCTGCACGATTTCAGCTTTTGTTGACTAACAACGTTCTCTGTCCTTTATCTTCTTATAGCATTTTTACTTTCTCTATTTTTCTTCAGCATTATGGGGCACTTCCTAAGTGTTGTCATCTTTGTTTATCACTGATATGACTTTTTGCAGTACCTCATAGCTTTTCCTGTTATAGCACATAACCTTAATTTTCTGTGTAAAGTATCACCCTGGGTTTTAACTGCATGCAGCTTTTTTTTTTAAAACTTCAGTGCATTAATCTTTCAATTATGTCACTTCTTCACAAATTTCTCCCAATTATAATGTAGTATAGTGTTTTTAATTAAAACCCTCCTTTGAGCAACGGAGTTAAAAACCAAAGCATATGGGTCTCACATTGTCTTCCTTGTTTATACTTGGAATTACTTTGGGTATACTTAAGCCCCTACTTAAGTGGCACACTTCTCACATATAACTTCCTGTGGACCACCAGTGATATGCTTGTTCTTTTTAATCCTTTCATATAGACCTGGGGATACTCTAGTGGGAAAAGAAAAGCATCTTCTCCCCTCCCTTCCCTTCTCAAATCCTGCTGCTGACTCACAGGTGGAGCCTGTTAACCACTGCCAAAAAAGTTTAGGTAAATTTAAAGTTAAATATAAGATGACTCCTGCTTTAAAAAAAAAAAAATTAAACTGCCTACTGAAAATATTTTCTTTTGGCATATGTATAGTATTTTATTTTTGGGAGAGCTTGGTAAAATAAAAAATTAGATATCAATATTGAGACTCATTTTCTACAAAGTGTCCTTAGATTTTTTTCTTATGTATTTATATATAGATTTATTCTTGGTCACTTACATGAAATGTCTCTATATTTTTTTTACTTATTTTATGCTTTAATAATAATAATTAAATGTATGATATCTGTTAAAATGGCTTCTGGAAAAGCATAATGTGCTATAATATACTGATAAAGTGAGACATATCATATGTTGCTGTCATTTAGCTAATCTCAGCAATTTAAGAAATACAAGTGGCTAGCTTGAAATATATACCAGTAATGGATTTTATTATAATAGCTGGGGTGTTTTTCATTACCATCTTAAAGGTGTTTTTTGTTTTGTTTTTATACAGATGACAGAAAACAATTTTTGGTTGAAGAAGATAGAAATTAGTGTGTCAGAAGCAGAAAAACGAACTGGAAGAAATGCCATGAACATGCAAGAGACGTATACTGCTTACCTCATTGAAACAAGGTAAGTGTTCAGAATTAGGCCTAGGTTTGGATAGAAGCAGCTTTGGTAGCTTGAGTATAAATTCTGTGGTATAACGGAATTGTTTACAGGTCACTGTCTTTTTAGGGATTGTGGGTTTTTTTGTTTTTTTTGTTTTTGTTTTTTATCAGGAAAAAAATTGATTGAGACTTGGCATTAGACCTTGGGGGTAAAATTGACAAGATAAAATAAAACATGGAGTAAGAAATCAAAATTCACCAGAAAAATTGTCTTTTACCTCATAAGGAAAACGTTAAAGGAATTAGATTGTTTTGTCTAGAGAAAGGCAGGAGAAGACTCAATTTATTTTGCTAGTTATAAACAGTTAAATATAAAGACTATACTGACTAGTTTTTTTCTCTTTGCAGACCGAGCAGAAATACTTTCAATTAAAACAGATATGAGATAACTTTATAATAGTAAAGTAAAATAATAGAAGTACCAGACCTAATTGATTAAGAGTTATAACCATGTTTTAAAGTGAATACATTTTTAAGGAAAAAAAATTTAAAACCCTTCATTTTCATAGGCTTTACCAAAAGTCTTCGAGCTTGTCTTAATGCTGAACCCTGTAACTTTTCAAGGCTTTCTCCAGGTCTGTGGTTCTGCCCAAAATAAAAGTTAAAATCTTGATGAAAGTTGCTTAATTTGTGGACAATTCTGAAAATCCTCTTTGTAAGTATAGTTTCCTTTCTCCACTAAAAAAACAAAAACAAAAACAAACGAGAAATTTGTGTGCAATAGGAATTTTAGAAAAAGAGAAAGGTAAGGTGGATCTTTTAAAAATTAGGTCATTTTGTGACATGTATCACAAAGATTTTTAAGGTGATTAGAAAAAAACATGGTCCCATAAGAGGGGTTATTTATTTATTTTTTTTAAATTAGCCACTTAAAAAATCATACTTTAGAAATTAATGTAATCTCTAGCTTTCTAAATAAATTTTTAAGTTTAAAACTAATGAGAATATTTTAGTATGTGCCTAT
Organism: Cynopterus sphinx; assembly: GCA_030015415.1. NCBI lineage: Eukaryota > Metazoa > Chordata > Mammalia > Chiroptera > Pteropodidae > Cynopterus > Cynopterus sphinx. The sequence goes on from CM057380.1 coordinate 51,216,854, forward strand.
TTCTTTACCCAAACAATGAAATTAGCTGTTGATTACTTTTACTGCTGGAAGAATATCTTGATTTGAATAATCTGGAATAATTTATAGTTGTTTACTCTTGACTTTGAAATGAATAGAGTATTATATGTTGGAAATGGAAGTTAGAAGTAACCATACATGAGTAAGATAGCTACACTCCAAATACACATTTAGGTGGATCATCAGTAAATGTGTGGTAACAGACATATTATTGAGTTGATTTTCCTGATTGTATTTTGTTATAAATTTATTTTAAAATGGTGGTACTCAAACTTTAAAATATATAGGAATCAGTTGGAGAATTTGTTAAACCAAATTTTGGGTGGGGTCCAGGAATTTACATGAACTATACTTTTGATTATGTTTTAAAATACAAAGGCTTTTAATTTTTAGGTAGTCAAATTTAACTGACTTTTTCCTTTATGATTTGTGTTTTCCCTATTTTAAGAAATTTTTGCTTACCCCATATCATACAGATATTCACTTTGAGAATTGCTATTTTTAATAGATCATTAGATTAGTGCTGATTACTTTGTTGAACATCTTATTGTGCCTCAATAGTTAACTGACCTTCAACAACTTCAGAACTCTTGAATTTCTAAATCATGTAGGATTCTTTCTGTAATTTAGTGTTATACAGATAATCTTGGACAATATGAACAATATAGGGCCTTGATAAGAACTAAAAGTTAAACTTTTATCATTATAGAAAGTAGAAAGCCCATTTAGCCATTGCCAATAGTGTTATAATTTAGCAGGCTAAGATTGAATAAGCCTAAAATTAGTGGTTTTTAATTTCTCCAAGGATTTTGTGTTTCCGTGTTCATAGAATATGAACCCTTTAAAAATTGATAGGAATATGCCTCTTTTAGAATACGTAAGAATGCCTTGGTGGTTTGGGAGGCAGTATGATGTCATTACTTAATTCTTCTAGTAATTCCCCCACCCGCCTTCTAGTAATTTGTAAAACAGGGCTAATGATACTATTTTATTGTGAAGGTTATATTAAATGTTGCATATAAAACCAATTATGTGCTATTAAATATTTGCTAAATGATTGGGATAGTTTTGTGGTCTATGAAATCTTCTCTGTTTTTAGTTACTTTCCAGTGACTACACCCTACCTTAAGTGGTCATTTTTTTTTAAACCCTTAGCAGATCAACGGACAGCCTTGTAGATGTACTGTTTATAGCCTGTACTGCTTATAGCTATACTACTTATTAGCAAGGTATGGGTTCTGTTGGTAATGACTTTGAATAATTTGAAACTGGATATTAACTTAGATGTTTTTTCCACAGAAGTCAAGAATCTGAATTGGAATAAGATTAATCATAGTTAATGGTTAGGTCAATTCTTTATAACAAATTATGATTTAATAATCCTGTATTTTTGCCAATGGAGCCATTTGTGCATTTAGAATTTTATAATTTGTTTTCTTTTTATTAATATGCAGTGAATAAATTTAGTGGCAAACAACATATAAATAATAAAAATGTTGAACATCTCTTTGCTGAACACAGCATAGTGTATATACTTTCTCAAGACTTTATTCCAAGACTATTAGCTTCTGTGCCTTTATGCTCTACTGTGCAAATGTACGTCATGGTTATGCACGTTTTTTAAAGGGCCTTTAAGTTATTGTCAGGCAAACAATTAGAAAATAGGAAGGTCCTGATAATGTTTAGAACAATGATGCTTTCGAACAGTGAGTACACTAGCAGAAATCTTAAGTAGTCAAAATAATTTCAAATATCCTTTATATGATTTACCTGAACTTCTTCCAGCTATAAGTTGAACTTTTATATGGATGAGACACGACATTGCCTGAAGCTTTTATTATTAAAAGTAGGGCTAGAGGTGAACTTTTGCATCCTTTCTCCATTACCCTTTTAAAATTAGTTAATATTTTGCTTTTCTGGATATTTCCTGGTTCTTGGATGCATCTGATTCATTTATAACCTCAAGGCGAGATTTTGCAGTGTCTTGGTCTTTGTAATAAATGTTGTTCTCTCATTGTAGCAGAAATGCAGTTAAAGGTAATTTTATTTAATGAATCAGTAGCTAAGCCAAGTTTTGTTATAGTGTATAGTCAGTTATCCTACATTAACTAAATATATGGAAGCTTTCAGGATGTTTCTAATATGAATAGTCCTCTTTAAGTCCAGTAAGTTTTCTGTAATGGAAGGAGAGTGGTTAGGAGTGGGGGCTTTGGAATCAGGTGGATCTGAGTGCTCTACCCACAGATCATTGTGATTGTAGGAAGAGTATCTACTGTGCAGCTGCTTCCTTATCTGTAAAATGGGGACAATCCCTGCTTCACAGAGTTGTAAGGATTAAATAATACCTGAGAGCTTTGGGGATCTTGCTTCCTAACAATATCATCACTTTGACTTAAATAAAATCTTATAAAAAAAAAAACCATGAAAAGTTCTTTTGTCAGTGCCTAGTTCATAAACATTTAATGAATGGAATTTTAAAGTTTAAAGGAGGTTGTGTATATGCGTTTGTATTTTTTAAAAATAATGAGAACTTGTATTTCTTTTCAGGTCAGTTGAACACATTGATGGTCAGAGTGTCCTAACAGACTCACTATGGAGGCGGTACAGCGAATTTGAATTGTTGAGAAACTACCTTTTAGTTTACTATCCACATGTTGTTGTGCCGCCTCTACCAGAAAAAAGGGTAAGAAGTGAAATGGCAGTATAGTTAAGAAGTATTTAACATTGAGACTATTTTTCATGATTGTTTTATTTACCTAGGCAGAATTTGTTTGGCATAAATTGTCCGCCGACAACATGGATCCAGATTTCGTAGAAAGACGACGAATTGGTTTAGAAAACTTCCTCTTGAGAGTTGTTTCACATCCCATCCTTTGTAGAGACAAAATCTTCTGTTTGTTTTTAACACAGGTATTTTTTTTTATTTAGTTTATTAAATATTCATTGGACTTGGAATTTTTAAAATTTTTGAATGCTTGTTCTTATAAATTTTTTTCAATTACAGTTGACATTGTTATATTAGTTTCAGGTGTACAGCATAGTGATTGAACATGTATATAACTTATGATCACCCCGATAAGTCTTGTTAAAATGCCTAGTCTTAAGGATCCTTTTCAATCAGCTTTGTTAATTTGTGTGTGTTTCATTGTTTTTTGTTTGTTTTGAATTTCAAAAGTATCAGTTATACCATTCTTTTGGCTAACAAAATACTTAAAGATACTAAAGGCAGTACTTTTTGGTATCACTTAAATGATGTCAAAGTTAGCCTTTAATGTTTTGAAGCCCAAATTGTAAAATCTTGGGTTCATCTTTTGGTAATCTTTTGGAATCGGGACTGTATGTTTAATTTTGAAGTGAAAATAATAATTTTTTTAGTCTCTCATCTCTCCTGATAAAATAATAGAATGATAGGTATTTTATTTAATTTGGAATATTCCTTATGTTTTATTTTGCATTGATTTCTAAAATTAATTTTAATTTTTAGGAAGGTAACTGGAAGGAGACTGTGAATGAAACTGGGTTTCAACTGAAGGTAAGAATATTTGTATGAAATAATTTTTCATGTGCAATTGCCAACACAGTGCCATGTACTTAATGGGTTCTTGCTATTTATTGAATGAGTGAATGTTGAAAATAGGCACAAATGTTAAAATTTAGCTCAAAAAAAAAACTAGAAAAAGAAAATTTTTTTCTGCATAGAAAATATAATTGGGTATCTAATTCTGTCATAAACTCATAATTCATAAATATTTTGTTGGCAGATTACACAAAAAATTAGAATTTTCTTGGCTGTATTTATACTTTATGACTTTCAGAGAGGTTACTAGAATTTTAGTTTAGAGATAGATTTGAAATAACTCTACTTTAAAAATTTACATTTTGATAGAACTTTCTGAGAACTCCTAAATATGTTAATAAGGAAAAGAGAAAACTAAAATATTTTTGTTTTGGTGATATCTTTTTATATAATAGAAAATTTAAAAATTTTTAGTTGTTGCTTTTGTCATTAGTTGTTTGTCCTTGAACCCAGTTTTTGGCCATACCTTTGACAACCTTGAGAAAACTATTGAATTTCTCCATTCATATAGACTATGCTTTTTTCTGAGTGCTTTGAATCTTGTGTGTAGGTGCTTGTTTAAGCGTTCAGACATAATATATCATATTTGGGTAGTCTTATGGTAAAACCATGGTTTTACAAAGCCTTCAAAAGGTAATAATACTTAATATACAATATAACTAATTTGAGAAGTCAAACAATAAAAAATGGACCAGCAGTAAAATGGAGAGAATTTGTATTCCTTTTTTCATTATATTTGTTTCTTGTTTTAAGTCTTTTCTTCCATTAAGGAAATGTGAGACTTTTAGACCACCTCAAACATATATATGCATGCATACATAAAAACATATGTATGTGATGTTGTCTGCATACATAAATATATGTAGTCACCTTTCACTTATCCAGAGGTCATGTATTTAGCAGTTACCACTAACCTGACCACAGTTGAAAGCTGAGATTTAAACAAAACTGACTTCTAAGATGTTCAGATGGATGTAACATGGCTTACTACTATACTTACAGAAATACTTTGGTCCTTTCACATATTACCCACTTAATCTTATTATAATTATTCAGACAAACTTGACTATCTAATTTTTAGGCTACAACATTTTAGAAGAAACTTTAAAAGGTTTCTAAAAGTGAATAATACTTTTGGAAACGGGCATACTGTGACAGTAGTGAAAATTGATAGCTAAGCCTGCTACTAAGGAAGGATAACAATGATATGAGAGTCAAACACTGCAGTATGAGGGCATTTGATATGGGGCCAAATCCCAATGTACCTGTGTAGCCCCTAGAGCTTCACTATTATCATAGATGGGTTCAGTATTATTTGTTTCTAGTGGTTACCTAGAACCCTCAAGAAAGGTTGAATTATGCTTGCTGTGTACTCATAATTCAGTATTTTTTTTTTATTTTTAGCCTGCAACTAGGTTTTCAGGTTTTAAAGTTTCATCATTCAGTGTTTTTTACTGTACAACCAGCCACATTTGTGCATCTCAATTTGTTGGAATTGTTTGTTCAAAATACTGAATCCTAGAGTTCACTCCAGATATATTGATTCCCATCTTCTTAAAATATGACAACCATTGCTGCAAGGTGATAGATGAGAATATTTTTAGGAAGATAATTTTAGAGTGTCAAAAATGGTAAAAAGAAAAAAGAAGTTTTTTAGAACCTAAAGCAGTATCTTATGAGTATTATTAGCATTACATGTTTACTATATGTCAAGCACTACACTATAATATACTGTATTTTTTTTTTTTGGTTAAGTATTGCCTCAGTAACTTTGAGGTTAGTTCATTATTCCTATATTTCAAATGAGGAACTCTAGAAAGTGCCTTACCCAATATTACATAGTTAAAAGTGATAGAGTGTGAATCCAAGTCTAGGCCTAAATCAGAGCCCTTTTTAATTGCCATCTCATATTACCTTTCTTTTCACTTATTAGCTCTGTGATTAATGTATATTAAGATGGTTGGTAAAGGAAGTGTGGAAACTATATTTCAGTGAAAATGAAATCATTCTGAATCAGGCCAAATATTTATGATTTTAGAATATTTAACCTTGGCTACTGGATTGTCATCCTCAAATTGAAATGTCCCCTTACTTTAATTTTCCTTTTATCAGACATCTTTAATCTCTAATTTGGGCCTACTCAGTTAATATTTTATTCACTCTTCTTAGAGTGAGTATTATATCTAGCAAGATAATTATAAAACTTTAGTTTTTTATCTGTGCTCTATTTAATGTAAACATGAGCAACAGATATTTTCATTACTGCTATATATTAGTGTTCTTTTTATCTGGAATATTTATGTAATACTCATGTTAATCAATTCAGTGAAAGGAGAGCAAAGAGTCTATCTCTAGAGTAATGAACATATAAACTAAGTAGTTTAAAGTAATATTTTAACTCGGTTAACTTAGTAAGTTACTTACATGAAAGTCAGTGTTATTCATATGCCGAAACCTTAAATGAATTTAGGCTGACTCAGGAGAATCTGGAACCCTGCCTGTTGCTTGAAGCAGGGACTACCAGAGACAAGATCTGGGCCTTTAGAATCTCTGCTAATATGTGTATTGCACAGGAACGCTGAGAGAGCCAACATGGAGATTCCAAATGCTGGGTGCCCATAGAGTGTCAGGTACTCTGCTAGGTGCTGTGGATAATTAGTGAATGATCTTAAAACTCTTATGGAGCATATATTTTAGTAGTTAGAGACATCAAATTAACATTTAAAAAAGATACTTTCAAGTAGTTGTAAGTGATATAAATTTAGGAAGTCATCTTTTTGAAAGAGTATGAAGCAGAGATTTTATTCAAGTGGTTATTTTGAGATAAGATAACAAAATAGGGATACTTCTGAGAATAAAAAGGGTTACTGTTAACAGTTAGACTAGGACTACAGGCATAAAAACCAGGACTGTTCTGGGCAAACTGGGTCACGTGGTTGAAAAGGTAACATTTGAGCTGAGACCTGAATAATAAACCTGCAGTGGAGTCAACCTCGGGGGCCTCTGTTAGAGAGATGCCAAGCTGAGTGGTGGTTTACTAAGCAAGGTAAGAATAGGAAATGAAAAAGAAAAGAAAAAGTCCAGGACAAGGAAGTAAAGTATGTAATAGGAATTGAAAAGGGAGGAGAGGTGGGTTTTCAAGGAGAACATGATAAGCTAAGTTGGGGTTATAGAATAGTCCTGGTTATTTTTCCGTTCAGCTGGTACTTTTTGCATGTCTGTATTCTGTCAGGCATTGTGAGGCATAGGGTTAAAGCAGTGAAGAAAAAGAAGCAGATTTAAAATATTACTTTGCAACCCTTTTGCAACTCCAGGGCGCACCGTTCACTTTGCACTTTTTTTGAATGGCTCATATTCTAGTGGATAGCTAAGAAGCAAGTAAGCAACTAAGATGATTTCAGATAGTGCTGTGTTAAGGAAATAAAATAGGGTGGTATGAAATAATGATGTAAGAGCATTTTAATTTTATTTTAAAAATTTATTTCTAATTGTAGTTGACATACAGTATATTAGTTTCAGAGTACCACATAGTGACTCAACATTCATATACTTTACAAAGTGATCATCACAATAAGTCTTAGTGTCTGTCACTGTATGTAGTTTTTATAATATTAACTATTCCTATGCTGTACATGACATCCTTTGACTAATTTTATAGTTTGTACTTTTGTAAGGGCTTCTTTAGATATTTAATGGGGAACCTGATAAGATCAATGATAATCTGTCAAATTTGGAACAGTCCAGGTAGTTTATTAGAGATGTAGCATTGGGGAGAAGTCTCTAGTTTGTTGATATTTTAGATAGCTTCTCTTTTTATGGAATCTTGTGAAATGATGAGCAGATCTTGTTGGGTGTTGTGATGGACTTGACCTGATAGAATGTTTGGTAAACAGAGATGAGGGTGGTGATGCTTTACATTTTATATGACTTCTAAATTGGTAAATCGGCAATATTAAAAGTTAAAAACAAATTGGTGGTATTAAGAAGTATGAGGTTCATGAAAAGATACAAAATAAAATTTTCTCCTTTACTGATGATTTCTATGTAATTTTATTATCATTTAAAGAATGACATTTGCATGTTACTATAAAGTCATCAATACTTTGTTTAGTGATTTTAATTAATTTAAAGAACATATGTCTTAAATTTATAGGTGGTTTTATTTGTAAAGACTTTTGCAATATTAGTTTGTTTGCCCTTGAGATGTAAGAGGAGGGTCAAGAATTGGTGAAATACTGATTTTAGAAATAAGAGATTCTCCGAAATCAGTGACAAATTAATCTTCTTTAGATATTCTTGTTAACCTCCTTTGAGTTTCTTTTGGTCTGAAGGTATAGGAGTCTGAGTTTGTGGAGTAGCATATATGTTGCATTTTAATATTTTCTTAACAAGTAGTGTGGGGACCTCTAGTATTTTTGTTTTATTATTTTGGGAATATTTGTAATTATGCATTGAAATTTGGAATAGTGTAAAATTTTTAACTGATTGGGATTTTAAAAACCAGACCTTACATTATGAAATTGATTCCTATTTGAGCTACTTTTTATTGAACCCTGTAGTTTCTGTGCTTGGTCAGAAAAATAATTTAGTGTTTTTTTTTTTTTTTTTAATTGAGAACTTAGGTATTTAAAAAGTTATGTTTTCTTGTAACATTTTCTGACAGAAAGTAATTTGGTATTATCTGGCTTGTTTTACTCTAGTACAGTTATTACTTTAGTATTGTTATTTCCATACTTTGTTTTCTAAAATACTGATCATGAAAATGAGGAAAACCAATATACATTTGGTTTGGATTCCACCTTAGAATTACCCTTGGTAATGCATAAACTTCAAAGCAGTAGTTTTATTTAGTTTATAGATACAGATTATTACTTTCCTTCATTTAGAGAAAAAGTAAACTACTTTTCTTAGTCTGTTTTGTTAAAATAATGCAGAACAATATGCCTGTTAGCATGTTGGTGTTTATAGTTGCTTTACTTTGATATTGAATGCCATGTATTCAGTTTAATTTATAACATTATTTTTGTAGTGTTTTCAAAAATAACTACTAAGTTGTTTTTTTTTTTTTTAGCAATGTGGAATGTGTTTGACACAAATGATATGAAGAAAACTGTACTTGAGCATCTTATTTCTAAGGGCAAAATAAAACTGTTTGGATTTATACCCTGAAATGTAATTGTATTAAGTGAATAAATTATTTTTTCCAGGCAGACTCCAGGTTAAAAGCGCTTAATGCAACATTCAGAGTGAAAAACCCAGACAAGTAAGGTTTTGTTTTATAAACGGTTACAATGTTGTTTTGAATGATGCCTATCAATCTTTTTAATTTTTCATTTCTGAATGTATGCACTTTATTTGCTAAATATTTTAAATAGTAATTCACATTTAGTGAAATCGTTTTATAGTCTAAAACCGATTTTGAAATTTGGTAACTTTACTGGGTTTAAGTCTGTGAATGTCTGAAGTTATAGAAAATTAAACTGCTTTTTTCTAGAAGAATTTATTAAATATTGAAGGTATCTGAAAAGTGAGTAAAGCAATTTTAATATCGTATAAAATAGTTTTTCTTATATGACTGCTTGTCAAAAATGTACAAAGTTCAAGATAAGATTATACATTATATATTTAATAATAAACTTTCTACTTTGCATATCAAGAAAACTTGGTATAAATGCATACTAATATAATAATTTTATAGAGTCAATTATTTGACTTCACTAATGTCAGTTTGGTATTTGTGATAGCATTTCTATATTAAAGGAAGCCCCTATATTCAGAAATAATTTTTCTCAGTATGGGGCCTATGTATTTCTTAAGGTTTTGGTTTTGCTCATTCTCTGAATTTGGTAGATAAATCAGGCTCTTCATTATATGGACCTTTACCTGGAGTTTGGTTCAGCTGTTTTTCAGTTAGAAATGTGCTTAGGCAGATGAGGCTTTTCCATTTTTGGCAACCAACTTTATGAGGTCTGTTAGAATTTCTCTAGTTAGGCCTACATAGTGTAAATACTCAGTAGACAAACTAAGGCCAAGTTTGCATATTCTGATGCCTGATTTTATAAACCATAATTCATTAACATAATGCCCCTGGTTTTTAATATACATTTTGAATATAAAATAATATTTTAGAGTTTTGTAAATTAGGATATTGTGATGGTGACCATTGAGTTTTGTGTTTTTTTCAATAGACTTTATTTCTTAGAGTAATTTTAGGTTCACAGCAAAACTGAACAGAAAGTAGAGTTCCCACACATCCTCGGCCCCTGCACATGACACTGCTCCCATACATTCAGAGCCACTCCCACTCTATCAGCAATCCCGCCAGAGTGGTACATTTATTAAAATCACTGAAACTACATTGATACATCATCATCACCCAAAGTCTGTAGTTGACATTAGGGTTCACTCTTGGTGTTGTATGTTACATGGGTTTTGACAAATGTATGACACATATTCATGGTTATAGCATCATACAAAGTATTTTCACTGCCTTAAAAATCCTCTTTGCCCTACCTGTTTATCCCCCACTTCCCATGGCCCTGCAACTACTCATCTTTTTATTGTCTCCATAGTTTTACCATTTACAGAATATCATATCATACAGTATGTAGCCTTTCAGATTGGCTTCTTTCACTTTATGATATGCATTTAAGATTCCACTGAGGTTATTTTTAAGGGTTATAATGACTTCCATGGTATATGAGATAAGAAACATTCTCTAGATTAAGAACTAAAGTATGTCACCTTTCCAAAAAAACCTTATAAAGAAAGTTTATGACCTTGATGGTGTACATTCATTAGAGGAGCATGTAGATGAGACTTTTTTCAAATTAATTTTTGTATTATTTATTAAGTAATAATTATCAATTGAGTCCTTTTCAGTTTAATGAAAAATATTTTGTCAATTGTCTTCCCTTTTCTCACCTAAACAGGTTATCTAGGTTTAATATCCATACTATATACAGTCATGTGCCACATAACAATGTTTCAGTCAATAATGGACCACATATATGAAGGTAGTCCCATAAGATTATGATGGACCTGAAAAAGTCCTATCTCCTAGTGGTGGTGTAGCCATCTTAAATGTTTTAAGGTAACGCATTATTAACATATTAGTGGTGATGCTAGTGTAAACAAACTTACTGCACTGCCAGTTCTAGAAAAGAATAGCACATACAGTTATGTACTTGTTTATGTATTTTCCATACTATTTATTGTTATTTTAGAGTGTATTTTTTCTACATAAATAAAAAAAGTTTGCTGTAAAAGAGCATGCTGTGTTAATGCTGGCAACAGCCTTATACATCTTGTGTTTACTGCGTTTCTTGATTGTATCATATTCTCTTGTGCTTGATGTTATTTTGTATAGTGACATACTATAAGGCTTGTAGCCTCAGAGCAATAGGCTATGTCACCAGGTTTTAGGTAAGTACACTCTATGATGTTTGCACGACGATATCACCTAAAAATGTGTTTCTCAGAACGTATTCCTGTTGTTAAGTCGCACATGGCTGTATAGCAATTTCTTACTTCTAAGTGCTTGTTAAAGTGTATAATTAATGTCTAATTAGTATTAAAATTTGTTTGCCTTAAGTTCTAGATAAGAGAATTGCCTACATCAGTCATTGTTATAACAGATTCTTAATATATGGAATCTGTTCTAGGTCTAGCTGGCCCAATAGATTAATTATTATTCATACCATTACTAAAATAGTTTACATCACTAAAATACTTTTACTCTGTCCTTTTTTAAAATCTGTAAAACCAGAAAGATTGTTTCAGAGGGATTGCCAAAATTGATATTTGCTTTAAACTAGACTGTTAAGAGCACTGAGAAGAGGACCTTGATTCTTCCACTTTGATGTGGCAATATTTAGACAGTATTTGGGCAATATTACAGAGGTAGACTGAGTGGTTAGTAGAATGTATAGGATGAAAGAAAGGGGAAGGAAATACAGATGACACCAAGCTTTTATTTTTTAAAAAGTGCTAGGAAACATACAGGAGAGAGGTTGCAGGGGAGGAGAGGATAAGTTGAGATTTGGATAAGAGGAAGTACAAATGTCTGCTCGTCGGTTGACTTTATAGATCTGGCATTTAGGAGAGAGAGTTGGGCTGGAGGTAGAAATTTAAAATTCAGCAGCTTGTAGATCCTAATTGTGAAGCTTTATGGGTGATAAGTCACATGTAATGTATAGACTGAAAGATCGATTGTAAGATGGCTGAGAACCTAGAACTGAACCCTGCAGAAGCCAACACTTTAAGGGCTTTTCCAAAGTGTAATTGAGGATTACCAGCATTTGAATCCTGTGGGCGAGCTTGTTATAAATTCAGATTCCTGCATCCCACTAGAGCCTTTGTATACAGTCATGCTGGTTATTCACACCCCTGTCTTACTGAGAGGCCCTCAGCAGTGTTTTTAACAAATACTTCTGGAAGTCTTTGCATACTAAAGTTGGGGTGTGAGAGATGGGTAAAGGAAGTTAATACTGCAAAAGAGACTTTAGGAGTGACCAGAGAATAAAAGGGAAATCATGAGAAAATGACACTGATGTCAGGGAACAAATTTTTGAGGAGGGTGTGGTCAGCTGTTACATTGCTGGAAGGATCAGGTAAGATGAAGACTAAAGTATATCAGTGAATTTTAAAAACATGAAAATAGTAGGTGACTTTGTCAGGAATATGTTTCCACTCTAATGCTGGAGGCAAAACTAGATCATAGTGGGCTGAGCAGTGATTGGGACTGGAAGAAGTTGTTATTGCTGGAGAGGTAATGCTTTGTAAAAGTATGGCTGTGAAAGGAATGAATATTGAAAAGGTGTTAACAGTAGGGTGCGTTGTCAAGGAAATTTGTGTGTGTGTGTGTGTGTGTATGTATGTAAATCTAGGAGACATCCTACATTAATATACTAAAGAGAAGGAGTTTATAGAGAGAGGAAGTTACAAAATAAGAATGTAGAGTATAGCTGGGATTGAATAGAATATTGGATAGGAAGAAGGATCCCAGAGGGAAGGAAGAAATAATAGATATAGATATGGGAAGTTTCTTAAGTTTACTGACAGGAAGTGGAGGTGGAAGTAGTTTCTATCTGATGACTTCTGTATAATATGTGAAGCTTGGTTGGAGAATAACAGGTGGTGGTATAAAAAATTTCAGGTCTTAAAGGAGAATGGTAGTTAATTAGATAAGGGAAACATTACTGAACAGCGTTAAGATTGAGGTTAGATACCACGAGTTTATGGCTGCACCATAAGATTCTTTAAGCACCATGAATTTTTTCCTGTTTTTTGTTTGTTTGTTTTGTTTTCAAGTAATTTTTCATACCAACAAATAGTATCTCTGTCTCAGTTCAGCAATACAAATTATGAAATATGACATCTTGGTTTTAAAACTATTTTTTAAATGGTTTTATTTTAGCATTTTTTGAATTTGTAATTGGTGTGTAAATGTTCAAGATCAGCATGTAGTTAATTAGAGTCAGTTTTATTATTCTCAGGAATTACAGTTTACCCTGAAAAATGTGGGAGTTAGGGGTGCCAACCACCCCAACCCCTGCACAGTTGAAAATCTGCGCATAACTTTTGACTTCCCAGGAAATTAATTACTAATAGCCCACTGTTGACCAGAAGTCTTACTGATAACATAAACAATTGATTAACACATGTTTTTATGATATATGTATTATATACTGTGTTCTTACAATAAAATAAGCTATAGGAAAAGAAAAAATCATAAGAGAAAATACATTTACAGTATTGATTGAAAACAAAATCCACATTTAAGTGGACCTGCGCAGTTCAAATTTGTGTTGTTCAAGGGTCAACGGTACTGTTTTGTCTTTCCATTTTTGATGTGTTTTCATGAGAAAAATGATGTTTTATTGTTTCCTGTTTTAGGAGATTTACTGAACTAAAGCACTACAGTGATGAACTACAGTCTGTCATCTCACATCTTCTTCGAGTCAGAGCTGTAAGTGGTCCCCAAGAGTTTTTTGACACACATTTGTACAAAGTGCTTCTTATATTTAATCATGACGTTTTTAAGTTTTATGATGAATAGCTGATTTTTAAATTCAAATTTGGTGTGTTCATCATCCTGCATTTTTAAAAATGTGAAAACATCTACGGCCATGCCACCCTGAACAAGCCCAATCCTGTCTGATTTCAGAAGCTAGTAAGCAGGGTGGGGCCTGGTTAGTACTTGTAGTACCTAGGAAGACCAAATGCTGTAGGTATAAAAATAAATAAATAAATAATAAGGATTGTAAGCTGGCAGGGTCCTTGCAATCTATGAGGCAACCAAGGGTTGCCTCACCTAAAATAAACAAACAAACAAACAAATTAATTAATTAATTGAAATGTTTCTGGCATAAGCAGTTTGGAGAATTTTAGCCTGTTGCTTTTTTTGTAGTTCGTATATGGTTGTTTTGACATCTCAAAAGGCCTACCATTTCAGTGTTGGGATATAATGAAATAAGTGGTATTTTAGATCTATGTATAATAATATCCTGTTTTTTTCTATTCTTTTTTTTTTTTGAAGGTCTGTGAAATAGTTTATGTGTTAGGCCATCTAGTCTCTGTGCTGTTAAATTCTAAGTGAACTTATTTGAGTTAATGGTCTGCCATGACAGAAGGCACTAAAAATCAAGGAATAATCATTGTACTTAGCTGTGTAGTTTGACTATAATAGACATGGAGGAAAATACATTTGGGTAAATTAATGTACCCAGAAAATGTTGTGTCATCCACTCTGGTCTTTTGGAGTAACCTAGAGGAGACTTAGACCTTGCCTTAAAGGATCTGAAAGTACTGGGTTACCAGGTCACATCTTCTGCTAATCTTCTTGAAATGATATAGATTATCTGAGATTTGTTTTAATAAAAGAGGCTAGGTAGAGAGTGGGTTTTAGAAGAAACTAGATTGCCATATAATAATTGTCGAATGTGAGTGTCGGAAAGTCTATCCTACTATACTTTTATGTTTGAAGATTTTCATAAGTGTAAAAAAAAGGGGAAAAAATTCTTCTGAAGATGCTCATATTGGCTTAATTTCTTGTTTAACCATTCAGAGTACCATTGGACTCCTTAAATAAATTGTAAGATACTTTCTAGAGAAAGAAAAGGTACCCATGAGAATTAGTAAACTGGAGTCAAGAATTGCGTATTGGAAAGGACTGTGGATTAATAAGATAAAATTTCTAGGCCTTTAGTTGCCTTCAAATTACCCAAACAAACTAGGCAATAGTTCTTATGGAAAGTAGAGTTGGGGGTCAAAGACGCCCTAGAAGAATAGAAGGACAAGTTATACTGCTTTGTCTTCTGGGCCAGAAAACTTAGAGAATCTACTTAAATGAGAGGCCTGGCACAATTTTCTATCATTTTCCCATCATTTTCTGTCATTGATGTTGTCTGTATAGCAACACTGTCTGACATTGTATTCTGTACTCGTGTGTTAATTATTTCCTCCACTGGTTTATGTGCGCTCCACAGAGTGGGAGCTTTGTTCTCTCACTACTAAACCCCTGGGATAATAATGCCCAACTTGTAGAAGGCACTCACTACATATTTATTAAATAAATGAATAAACGAATATATATGCTGACAGTTTTATATTTAAAGTGATCTGAAAAAGCAATAAAATAAATTGCTTCTTGAACTGGAGAACTGGTAATTAATGTATATTTGACAAGAACCTTTGAAGAAATTAACCATGTTATCAAAGAGTTCATAATATACAAGAGAATTCTGGATATAGGTATTTGTCCTCAACTTTATGAAAACAGGCTTCAGAAACTTTATTGACATGAAAGGTAGCTTGAGTTCTTCAAATGAAAAGCAGCAGTTGATCTGTGAATCAGATTGAAATTGTGACTGTATAAATGAGAGAAATGCCAATGAAAAATGTGGAATGCTTTCTGATTAGCTGAAATCCTGATTGTTTTAAAATTGGCAGAAATACTGTTTAATCATGGACAGTAACAGAAAAGTAAAAATGGAAGGTCAAAACCTTTTTGTCAAAACCTGCTAGACAATGCAGAAAGTACCACAGGGAGGGCCTTTTCGTGATATTCAGAGTTTTGAGAGGAGAAGGCTTGGTTACCATTTGAGATAGATGATGAATTGTTAATAGATATGAAAATAGAAGTATTTGTCTTTTCTGTTAAGGAGAATTAGTTGAAAGTACAAGAGGCAAAAAAAGAAATTACAGATAGGTTAAAGAGTTAAATATTTAAGACATCAAAACAACAACCAGAAAGGGCAGATGGCCTTAGACTGAGAGGAACTGGGTTTGGAACTGTCTCTGTCATTTGCCAGGTCCTTATGACAAATCTAGTACATTTTTAGAATTTTTTCCCCTAGGAAAATGGGAATATCTACCTTGCATATAATTAAGTACTTAATATTTATTATGTGAATGAGTGCCTTATTCATAGGGTTATGAGACTTGGGAGAAATAATTTGTTTTGTAAACTAAAACAAAAGGAAAATAATACAGATGTCTAATGTTTATTTACCTCTATATATCAGCAATGGTGCTCAAGCATACTATGTTATTCTTACCTAATTCCCATAGTGGCCCTTTGAAGGTCGGTACTGTTCTTATCATTTTATAGATTAGGAAACAGAAGCAAATGAAGTTAAGTAATTTGCCCAATATCACACTATAAATAGATGTAATAGATGTATGGAGCCAGAATTTAAACCTTTGTTTGACTTCAGAGCCCATGCTCTTAATCACCACAAATGATATATTGATCAAAGATGTCAGTTCAAGTAGATTGAGGGAGAAGAGAACTGATTTCCACTTAGCCACCTTGCTTATTGCTAGGAACCTTACAAATGTCATCTCTCAAAGTCATTTGATGAAGATTGTTTCCATATTTCCAAGAGAAGGGATAGTAAGGCTTGGAGTAGTTTAGTATATTCTCCAAAGTCAAACCCTAAAGTAAACAGAAGCTGAAATTTGAATTCACATTTGTCTGACTCCAAATGCCTATTTCCCACTACCATATATTCTTTCCTTCTGGGGGAAATAAAATTTAAAAGGGAGGGGGGGATGTTTAACTTTGCTAATACTCTAAAAATGCAAATTATAATTTTTGAGTTACTATTTAATATTTAATTTTTAGTCATTTATAAACATGGTAATATCTAGTGTTTGTGAAATATTTAGTGGTGGTGCCAGTATAAAGTATTACATACAGCTCCTTGGAGAACCATTTTGACAGTAAGTATCAAGAGTCTTAAATTTTGTAATTGTCGACTCCTTAGGAACTAATTCAAAATAAAAGAAAAGCTGTATGTGTCCATATTTTCTAAATAAGATCATCTAATAGAACACCATTAAATGTTGTCCTTTTAAATGTTTAATCACCTACTATTTCATTGAGAATGGGGAAGACATTCTTATAGATCCAAATGATTCAGAGGGGTTAGGATGTTAGGATGAGTTTGTCAGATTTCTTCTGTTGTCTTTGAATCTGCTAGGTGTCAGTTCTCCTCTGTCAATTGTCAGGTGATCGGTTTTCAAAAAGAAAGACTTGTCAACAAAGATGAAATTGAAAAGTAGTCTAGGCTAAATCATTGGGTACAACCTCTTTTTCCTGGCACCAATATTCTTGATTACCAATGACCATTAAATTATCTAGTTTTAGGTTTTAATAATTCATGTTTTGTTTTTCTTCCATTTTTGTCTTGTCTTTTCTCTAGAAATGGTATTTTTCAGTCTATAGTTCACAGTTTTTCTTTGCTTCATCATAGTCTTTCTCACTGCTCTCATGATTGAGATGCAAGTCACTCCATATTTAAGTTGGGTAGAACAATTTGTTTTTATGAATAGTTCATACCAGAAACATTGTTGGTCCAATAATAACTGCAGATTTTTGCCTTATTCTTGAGTAGAGTAGTACCTTGGGGTTGCTTAGCTTTTTGGAATATAAAAACTCTTGCCTGTTTTCATCATGCTTTATGGACCAAAATACTAAGGTAGAACTCCTTCTATAGCAGCTGCCAGGAATGGTATACTTTAAAGAAATAAACTTTTAACTCTCTGAGATTTACAAATTTTTTCTTTGAAAATTTATTTTGATTTTCATTTTATACTTATGTTGCTTCTAGTGTTTATTCGTATGGTGCTCTCTCTCTTTTCCATGCTTAATATCTTAAGTTAAGTGGATAATAAAATATTCAACTTTTAGGAGGAGGTTTCATCTTTAAAAGTACAAGGATCTAGAAAAGTTAGTGGTCTAGAATGGCATTTTGCATTTTATGTTCTTTGGAGTGCCAGTCCTGTATAATGTTCCCTACTGAAAATCATTTCTCTCTTGAAAGTCATAATTCATATAATATTAAAATCTAAGAAATGCTGCAGAGAAGAAACTTTTAAACTTTTTTATCTCAGTGTTTACAAGATGTACTTGATGATGGAAGCACTTTAAAAAACAAGCTTTGAGGCCATGCCATTCTGAATGTGCCTGATTCTGTCTGATCTTGGAATCTAAGCAGGGTCGGGGCTGGTTAGTACTTGGATGGGAGACCACCTAGCAAGACCAGGTATTGTAGGCATTAAAAAACAAAACAAAACAAGCAACAAAAAAACAACCTTTGATATTGTTGGGACGCTCAAAAAATATTTGGGAAGTAATATTTTATAAAGATTAGTTTAGAGTTGTGGAGATAGCCCTGGAAAGTTTCAAGCAGAAAAATGACTATGAGCTTTGTCTTGAAAGTTGAGTCCACAGCAGGGGTTGGCAAACTTTTTTTGAAGGCCAGGTAGTAAATATTTTCAGCTTTTTGGGCTGTATGTACCCTGTCATATCTATTTAGCTGAGCTATGAAAGCAGCCATAAACCTTGCTGACATGCATGAGCATGACTGTTGCAAAAGACTACAAAAACAAGCTGCAAACCTGAAGTGTGTGCTGCCCACTAGTCTAGTTTGTATGCGTTTCTTCAGAGGAGGCCAAGGAGAAATGAAAAACATTTTATAATATTCTTTGGCCTTGCCTGCTCCAGGTATTTATAGTTGTGATTTGTTCACTTTAAGCTAAAATATTGAAAGGGTTAATATGGTTAAGTCCTAATTCCTCAAATTAGTCAATTCAAGTAAGGAATTAGGGAGGTAATTTATCCTCATGGTTTACATTTCGAAAGTGTACCAGGAATTTTTTTTCAGGGTTTTACATGGGATTAGCTTTTTGTCTTCCAATTCATGTCCATAACACTTTGGGGGAAAATAAAGCTAATTACTTGTGGTGTTTTGTTTTGTCTTTTGTTAAATTTGTGTGAATGGCTAGGCAGTACGTATTTCATTTCAGTGATCTAAATTATTATTTTGTTATTAAAAATCTAATGTGTTGGTTAGGAGCATTGATGGAGTAGTATAAAAGTATGTTGCATTTGTTGAACATTTATGTATAAAACTATTAATAGAATTGAAAATATCTATATTCTTTCTCCTGGTAAATTCTACTTTGGGGACTTTATCATAAGGAAATAATCTGAAATCTAGAAAAAGCTTTATTCTCAGAGATATTTACTACATTATTTATAATACTGAAAAAAGTTAGGGTAACTAAATATCCAACAAGAAATGCTTACATGTTCTGTGTACTACTAGGTGAGATTTTATGCAACTATTTAAAGTGCTTTCTATTAACCTTTTGGATAAAATTATCACTATTGATATAGGAAACTTAAAGACATTAATTAAAACCTGTGTATAGAAAGAAGTATGAAAGTGATCATATAAATAAGATGACAACACTGTTTTTCCCCATGATAAAACTTAGTGACATTTAAATTTTTTCTTCTTTTCTATCTTTTTCAAGTTTATTGTGCTGAGCATATTTTTATTAATGAGGAGGAAATCTTTTTTTTTTTTTTTTTTTTTTAGTAATCTATATATAATTTTCATCTAATAACAGTTTCTTTTAAATATTCTAGAGAGTAGCAGACCGACTCTATGGTGTATATAAAGTACATGGGAATTATGGACGAGTTTTCAGGTAAGAATTACATAAACTTAAACAACAATTAGCTCTAATTAGCATTTTTGCCTGAGAACTATAATTCTTAGAAATTTTTGTCTCTGGAAGGTTGAAGATATTTTTTTTAAATAACATCCTGTAGTAGTAGTTTTCAAACCTGTTTAAAGCCTTTTTTTGAATAAAAAATACTGAGGAAATCCTACCTATTGGGGCAGATAAAAGTAAAACAACTCTGAAGCAGTGAGTGGTACCTTTTACCTTCTTGGCAGAATGCCCAAAGATTTCATTGGAAATCATTGTTTTATAGAATTAGTGATTTTCACCTTTTTTGTCTCCTTATGTCACTTTATGATTTCTGAAGACTTATAAGATGGGTTTTCACTCTGTGGGGAGTTTTACTGTAAAGTAGAATATTTACTTGCATATTTTGGTTATTTGTAAACCTTTTGTGAATTTTTCTATGTGTTCATTAGGTCGTGAAATTGTAGAAGTTATCTAAATCTTTTTTTTTTCTTTTACAGCTTCATTGAAATATAATAGACAGTTGTTCATATTTACATTGTATAAGTCAATGAGTTTTTTTCAGTTATAGTTGGCCTACAATAATATATTAGTTTCAGTTATACAGCATAGTGATTAGACATCTGCATAACTTACAGAGTGATCACCCCACTAAATCTAGTCCCCCTCTTTCCCTTTACATATTTATTATAACTTTATTGACTATTTTTCTTATGTTACACTTTATATCTCCATTACTGTTTTGTAACTATCCATTTTTACTTCTTAATCCCTTTGCCCTTTTTCATATCCCCACCTCTTCTCCTGTCTCATAGCCCTCAAAAGATTATCTGTATCTGTGAGTTTGTTTTCATTTTTGTTGTTGTTATTTATTTTGTTCTTTAGATTCCACATGTACATGAAATCATGTGACATTTCTCTTTTCTCTATCTGACGTATTTCACTCAGCGCAGTACCCTCTAGTTCCATCAGGGCAATATTTTTTTCCATCTTCTTTCTTTTAGTCTGTGTGTGTCTTTTAAACTGATGTTAATCTCTTGTAGGCAGCGTATGTAGGGGTGTTGTTCTCTTATCCATTCAGCCATTCTATCTTTTTGGAGCATTTAATACTTTTCCGTTTGAGGTACTTGTTGATAGAGATGTAGTTGTTACCATTTTTATTCATGTTTTGATACATGTTTTTTCTTCTTAAAGAAGTCCCTCCAACATTTCCTATAATACTGGTTTGGCGTTGATGAATTTCTTTATTTTGTGTGTGTGTGTGTGTGTGTGGGAAACTTTATTTGTCCTTTGACTGTAAATCATAGCTGTGCTGGATAAAGTATTCCTGGTTGTAGATCCTGGGTTTTCATCACGTTGAATATTTTGTGCCAAGCCCTTCTGTTCTTCAGAGTTTCTTTTGAGAAATCAGCTACCAGTTTTATGGGTGTTCCTTGTAGGTAACTAACTGTTCTTCTCTTGCTGCTTTTAAGATTCTCTCTTTGTATTTAACCTTTGGCATTTTCATTATGATGTATCTTGGTGGGAGCCTCTTTGGGTTCCTCTTTCTTGGGACTCTCTGGGCTTTCTGGGGTTGATTGTCTATTTCCTTCACTAGGTTAAGGATGTTTTCCAACATTATTTCTTCAAATATGTTTTCAACTTCTTGTTCTCCCTCTCCTCCTCCAAATACCCCTATGACATAGATGTTGTTACATTTAATTGTGTCACATAGGCTTCTTAAATTATTATATTCTTGGCCTCTTTTTTCTTGCTGTTCTGATTGGGCATCATTGGCTTCTCCATTCTCTATTGGTGGTTCAAGCCTCTTCTTCATCCACTCTGTTGATTTCCTGTAATATACTCTTCATCTCGGATAATGTGTTTTTCATTTCTGACTGGTTCCTTTTTATAATTTTCATTTCCATTTTTATGTTTGTTTGTTTTTTATCTTTGTTAAAGCTTTCACTAATTTTATCTACACTTCCCCGCAGTTCATTGAGCATGCCAGTGTTTTGAACTCTGAATCTGTTATATTGCTCCTTTTTTTCTGGATCTCTGTTCTGTTCTTTCATATGTTTTCTACTTCTTTGTCTTCCCTTTTTGGCTGCCTTTCTGTGTCTGTTTCTATGTACTAAGCGAAGTTCCTAAGTCTTCCGGTCTTATTACTACAGCTTTGTTTAGTAGGTGTCTAGTGGCACAGTCCTGAGACGGGTTCAGGTGCAGGCCAAGTTTAGTCCCATCCTGTGTCCCTCTAGGACCACTTATTAAGAGTCAACAAGTAGTCCGCAGATGCTGTGCTTATAGTTGCCTCGAAAGACCATTCTAGAAATGAAGGTCAGCTGCCGCCAATGTGGGTTTTTTTGCTGCTCAGCAGGTGGCCCAGGATTTGCCAAGGACACAACTGGATGTGGTTTGGGTAGGGCCATGAGTTGGGGGAGTTAGAGTTTTAGGGAATCCTCTTCATGGAGTGACCTTTGTTATCCAGTTTGATGAAGTCTCAGCTTTGGTGGTGCTGCGTCCTCACACTGGGAGAGGGTGTAGGGCTCAATAGAGGAACAATGGAAACCACTGACACTTCTGCCCAGAGAAAGCCTTGACTCTGGCTCTCACTCCAACAACTTGGTGTCCCCATTAAGTCTCTGGTTTCCCCCGAGCAGCCGACTGGACACTGGTACTCAGAGCAAGCTAGTCTGTCACTGTGAAAGTCTAGTTGCAGACTTGGCCCCTTTAAGAGAAACATCCACAGCTGCTGCTGCTGTCACTGCCATAGCCTCTGCCTCACTCAGCAGCTCAGGACTGGTCAGCCTCCTGTCTTCGCCCCCTCCTACCTCCTACCATTGCAGGATGATTTCTTATTTCTCTTCTGAGTTATAAGGCTTCTGTTTATCTAGACCCCAGGCAGCTCTGCTTGCTGTTTGCTCCGCTTTTTTGTCACAACTTTGATGTGGTCGCAAGAGGAGATGAACAAAACTCTATCTACACTATTTTGCCTGGCCTCCCCCAAGTCTTTTAATTAAAAATAAATCTTGCTGCTGTTCCATTATCAGTCCTTTTGATTGAATTAATTTAAAAATATAATTCATTTCACTTATTTAAATAGGTAATACATTGATATGGCACAAAATTTAACAATTAAGTCTCCTCACCCCTGTGCCATCCACCCAAATTGCCTATTCTGAGGCAACTAATATCTGTTTCTTGGTTTCTCATGTCTCTTTGTAGTAAAATGTTGTCTTATAAATGTAACATATTAACTACAAACAAATCCACGTCTCCTCTTTTTTAACATGTTGTATACATTGCTATGTTTGCTTGCTTTACCTTGCTTTTTTCACTCAAAAAATTACTCTCCAAGATAATTTTATCAGTAAATAACAATATATTTACTGTATTGGGCTTTATTAAGCGTATTATTGTAATTTATTTAACCAGTTCTTTTTGATAATTATTTCCAGTCTTATGCTGCAATAAAAATTCTTGTTCATGTCATTTCACACATGTACAAATATGTGTGTAGGATAAAATTCTCTCAATGTTATTACTAGATCTAAGGATAATTGCATTTGTAGTTTGGGCAGATACTGTCAAATTGTCCTATATAAAGATGTTAAATTAGTATCAGTTTCCTCACACCCTTCCGCAAACATTGTGTTAGCAAACTTGTCTTTACTAGACTGATGGTACAAAATGGTTTCTCACTATAGTTGTAATTTACATTCCTCTTAATTATGAAGTCGAACTTTTCTCCTAATGATTAACAGCCATTTTTTCCCCCATTTCATAAACTGTCTATATTTCTTTTGCCCTTTTTTCCTGTTGGGCTGGTAGTATGGTTTCTTAGCTGATTTATAGGAAATGAGCTTATCTTTTAGGAAAATTGGACTGTAGGGCAGAAAAACGTTTCCCTTTTTCCTTTCTAGATTCTTTGATTGGTCTAATAATTACATTAGCATAAGATAGATTAACAGGAGGAAAAAACAAATTTAATTTCATATTTAAGGGGAGCCTCAAAGGTATGAGGCTCAAGGGTATGTAATCCTAAACTAAAGAATGGGATACAGGCCTGGGGCTTCAAAGGGGAGGGTGTTAATAATTCACAGGATGATGAGAAGAGCAGAAATTAATTGGTATAATTCCTTTTTAGGGATTCCAGGAAAATACACAAGTAAATTTCTTTCAAAAAGCCATGTACATATGATCTGGGATACACAATACTCATATAACCTCAGAGCTCAAAGACACAGGATGTATACTTTGAAAAAAATTTTTGGCCATGTACATGACGAGTGAAGGTAAAGAACTCTTTATAATAAAATAAAAAACCAGAGGTGTTGTAGGTCGAGATTAGGAGATAGAACACTATTGGCAGTTGATGCTAATTTAGCTGTGTCTGATCAGCTGCTTGACTGAATAAATCATATTAGATCTCCAATCCTAATTTAAGTGTTTGTCATAAAATAAAACCTTTAACTGACACAAGTTTTTTTTGAAAGAATGATTTTATTGATCCATATGCTAGCCATAAAAAGGATTAGGTCCTGGGGCATGCAGTAAAAGTCATCAGTAGCAGAGCTAGATGGAGAAGACATCACAGCTGCTGTCTTGAAGCTGACTGGGCTCTTATACGTTAAGTCTGGAGAAGAAACACTTTGTTTTGAAAGAATTTACATAGAAGGAGTGTGAGAAGGGGAAGCATGGCTAGTTCTGAGGTAGGTCCATAGTCTGTAAGGAAAAAGTGTTTGCTATTTTGGATTGGTTGTGAGTAGTAGTTCAGAAAGTTCATGCCTAAGCAAGATATGGTGGCACTTGGTAGTACCTGATGGTCTGCTACTGGATTATTTTCTCTGGAGGACCTAGCCACCTGGAAGTTAATTCAAAATTTTAATTTACATTCAAGAATGTAAGCAGTCTTCTGTTGGTTTTGGCCTGCAGCTGTTAACTGGTTAATCTCTCTTGTCTCTTCCACCTCCCGCCTGCTGTAATTTAATTTTAGGATATTTCAGAACTTTTTTCCATGTCATTATTCAATTGTGGGGTGAAATGAGGAGAGTGATTTTCAAACCCTTTCTTAGCCTGGAACTTTGTTTAAATGAAATCTTATACAGAAGTATAAACAAAACTTATTACCACAGGTCTGCTTCGGGTTGGAGACTTTCCCTCTTGTGCCTCTATCCCTGGTAAACACCAGATTGGGAGAACTAAATTTAGCTCTAAATCTCTTTTTTTGTTGTAATAATATTTTCAATCCTTCCCCAAATCTTGCTGCTTCCACATTCTTGGAGTCTTTTCCTTTTTTTAACGGGTTCATAGTTCTTAATCCAGGAGGTGAGGATGGATTTTGGGTTGTCCATTTGTGATTTTCCTCCCTTAGGGAAAACGTTTATAGTCTTTATCAGATGATGCAAAGATCAGTGAACCTCTTTGGTTTATTGAGGACCATCACTCACCCATTAAGTACTTTATTATAGTAATTATGTATCTTATAAAGTTAAAGCTAGTCCTTCTACCCTTTACTAGTTCTTCATATGTTAATGGTTTCCCCTGTTCCCACCAAACTGGTTAACATTTTCTATTTCCAATCCTAGAAATATCCATGGACCTTGGGTTAGAACCTTTGTTTAGCTAGTGCTTCTTAAATTTGAACAGGCATACTAGTCACCTAGAGAACTGTTAAAATAAATGTTCTGACTCAGTAGATAATGGACTGGGTCCTGTGATTCTGCGTTTCTAGCAAGTTTCTCGGTGATGCTGCTGCTAGACCACAGTTTGAGTAGCACAGGGCCAGACCACATGTACCATGAGGGGAGAGGTATTGTCCCTAGCTGTGGTGATATGTTTCCCTCTTCACATTTATTAGTTCATTTATTGGTTCATTCTTTTATTTTACGTGCCACCTATAAAATGCCAAGTATTTATCTGGCACCAAACCATTTAACAAGACTACAAAGATGTTTAAGTGTAAGTCATACCTTCCTTGAACTAGTTTTAAGTCTTGTTTGTTAAAAAAAAGAAAGAAATAAATTGAATTTGATTATCTTGATTTTGAATTGGTATTCCATAAAAAGGTGCTCAAAGATTAGATGGATGAAATAACCTGCGGGGACATCTAATAGGTGGCTGATCTGGACTGGCCATTAATTCTGTTAACATGCTATATAGTTACATCAACTCTGATTGCTATCTTACACATGGCTCATTATGCTGGTAATCTGCCAAAACCCCTAGATTTTCTTTTTCATGTGAAGAAATGGGCTTTGGATATGTTGAATTGGAAGTGACAAAGTTATACAAATGCACAATTGTCTTCTTTTTCATGTGAAGAACTGGGCTTTGGATACTTTGAATTTGAAATGACAGAGGTATATAAAGGCAGAACTGTTCTCTAGGCATTAGAAATATGGCTTTAGAACTCAGATAACATAGCTAGAGATTGTTAAAAATCCATTTGGAAAAACAGCAAAGCACTAAAAAAAGTTTAACTGTTGCTATTACTATTTTGAGAGTAAACATGAGGGAAGATTATGAAAGCGAGTTTTACCTGTTTTGTTACTTAATTATAACTGTACTATTATATAGGTGATTTATGTTTGTTTTGCTTCCTTGACAATGTTAAAAACCATGTGACTTTTTTCCTTCTAGTACTATAAGCATATCTGATATTTCGAGAACAGTGTTTAAAAACTATAGATTAACAGAATAATAGTATTTAAGATGTTCTTTTATGGTGCAATTGAAGATGTTTATCATACATTCTTTACATAGCAGAAAAATTGGAAACAACCTGAATTTTCAGGAAAATGGTTTAAAAAACTGAGTTGCCATCTAAAACAGATTAGAACAAATTATTTTAATAATATGGGAAAATACTGTTAAGGGGGAAATGCATGGTACAAAATTACATATAATATGATCTCAGACATATTAAAATCAGTAAATAAAAAGACTAGAAGGAAATATATCAACTTACATCATCTCGATATTTTGGATTATAGATTGTTTTGTGGAGGCAGCAAAAATTATGCCAAGAAACTGAGTTGTCTTTGGCAGCAATTTATTTAGCACAGGTTAACTGTGGGAATGATAATTTCAAAAACCAGTAGCATACAGGATAATAGCCAATAAAGAATATTTTCTAATAAGCCAAATAAAGAAATAACAAACTTTAAAAAATGACATTAATCACACTATAGTTCTAGGCAAGGGAAGATGAAGGAATAAAGTACAAATTTAATGCAAGGAATACCTTTTTGTATGAGGCAGTGACCAACCAAGAGCTGATTTCTAGTTGGCAGCACAAAAGCAGATGTCCCCTGTTGCTAGAGCATGTTGCTAGGGAACAGAAAAGCAGGTGTTGGCAGGCAGGCTGACTTCCTTGTGGGGCCACTGAGCCACTGTCCTTAAGAGAGTAATCCTTAACACAGGAGCTAATGCCCCAAGGGACTTTGGAGAGTTTTTTTGGTTAGCGAAGAATCCCCTCGCCAAAACCAAAGCTCTCAAATAGCCCTCACAAAC
The DNA here is from genome assembly GCA_030015415.1 of Cynopterus sphinx. Lineage (NCBI taxonomy): Eukaryota > Metazoa > Chordata > Mammalia > Chiroptera > Pteropodidae > Cynopterus > Cynopterus sphinx. The sequence goes on from CM057380.1 coordinate 51,243,951, forward strand.
TCAGCATTTATAATCCAGTGTCTGCTCAGCTGAGGTGCTTGTCAACATAAGAGGATAACATCTTAAACCACTTAATTTATTCTCATATCAAATCAAGTTCTAAAAAAACCTCTTTGTCTTTGTCATAAACAAGTGACTTAAAACAACTTTAAGTCGTAAAAATGTGCATTTGAAATCATTAAACCACTATACTAGACAGATTTATTTTCACAGTTTGTTATAATCTACATATATAACTTCCATAAAAAGGAATTTTTATTTGCAGCATTTCACAGAAATTACAAAATGATTCATGGTTTCTGGTAGATTTTCTTATGAAACAGTAGTTCAAATTACTGAAATTTTATTGTGCACCTGTTACTGTACTGTCGTCTTTTTCTGTTAGCTGTTACACAGTAGCATGTAATCAGATGTGTTCATCAGAATCCTCTGTGGCATGTTTAAAAATATACCCACTTCGGCTCTACCCCAGAGGTTCTGATCAAGTAGATCAAGAGCAGGGTCAGCATCCATAGCTTCTAAAGCTCCACAGTTGACTTAAATAGGCACACTCCCTAAGAAAGTTAACAGCAGCAGATATCAACTTTTAAACTAACATTTTAAAGCCTTTACTTGCATTTAGTTTTTAAACTTAAGGGAAAAAAGCATATTTGCATCACAAAATAAATCCAGATACAGATACCATACATAGTTTAAAAGCTAGATAGGAAAAAACCTTCTACAAGATTCCATTTAGTGTTCCATATCTAATTCATGATGTTTTTGGTTTTGTCTTTTTCTTCCTAGTGAATGGAGTGCCATAGAAAAAGAAATGGGTGATGGACTGCAGAGTGCTGGTCATCATATGGATGTGTAAGTACCTAGAGAATTTAAGGTAATACCTGAGGTGAAGATTAGCGGTGAAGTATTAGTGATTTTTCTGTTCTGTTTTTTTCAGGTTTACTAGCATTTATTATCTATCATGCTTTGTGTGTATAGGTCTGACTTAAAGGAGTTTATCTCAGCAATGGAAGGTTAATTTAACATTCAAAAACCAGTCAGTCTGTTTCACATATTAGTGAAATAAAGAAGAATATCTGTATGTTCATTTCAGTATGTGTAGAAAATCATTTCAGTATTCATTCACAGTAATAATTCCCATCAAACTAGAAAAAAATGAATTTTCTCAGTCTAAAACTTAAAGCTAATATTGTACTTAAGCGAAATATTGATGCTTTCTTCAAAGATGAGGAACAAGGTAAGGCTCTCATCACTTATAGTAAACATTGTACTAGAGTTCCTAGTTTTGCAGTGAGGCAGGAATACCAAACAACAGCCATAAATCTGAGGAAGAAGTAAAACCATTTTTATTTGTAGTCAACAGAATCTTTTATATAGACAGTCATAAAGAAGCAATCAAAAATTTAACAAGGAAGCGGGATACAGGATCAATATATAAAAAAAATATTTTTACACACAATTTATAAAAAAATATTTTTACACACTAGCAACAATTGAAAAAGAAAAATTTTTAAACTGCTGCTTATAACAGCATTAAAACAGACTACTTAGAGATTAATGAAAGATGTATAAAACCTCTGCGCTGAAAACTTTATATATAAACATTGCTGAGGGAAAGACCTAAATAAATGGAGAGATAAACCACTTTCATGGATTGGAAGAGTCAGTAGTGTTTAATATGACCATTCTTCCTAGATTGCAGTCCCTATAAAAATTTCAGTGATTTTTTAAAATAAAAATTTATAAGCTGATTCTAAAATTCGTATGGGAATTCAAAAGACCTAGAGTAGCAAAAACAACCTTGGGAAAAAACCAAACCTGGAATATGTTACCTGATTTCAAAATTTAATATAAAGTTATAGTTATCAAAATAGTAAGGTATTAAGATAAACATATCAATGGAACAGAATGAAGTCCAGAAGTAGACCCACATTTATATAGTCGATTTCAAGAAATGGTTCTGGAAATAGCGGGATATCTACTTGGGGGAAAAAATGAGCCTTGAGCCATATCTCACATATTACATAAGGACTAATTCAATTCGGATCCTATACATAAGTGTAAAAGTTAAAATGTTATCTTTTAGTAGAAAACATAGGAAAACATTTTTGCAGCCTTTGAGTAAGCAAAGACTTCTTAAAGAGGACATGAAAAAAAAATTTTAATGGTAAATTGTTCTTCATCAAAAGTAAAAACTGCCTATCAGAAGATCCTCTTCAGGGCGAGAGGAATATGGGAGTTACTGTTCAGTGGTTATACTTTCACTTGAGGAAGATGAAAAAGTTCTGACGTTAGATAGTGATAATGGTCATACAACAGTGTGAATATACTTTGTGCCACTAAAGTTGTTAAAAAGATAAATTTTATGTTATGTATATTTTCCCACATGCACACACTTACAATTAAGATAATGAAGAAGCAAGCCACAGACTGGGAGTAAACATTTCTAATCACAATATATAAATAACTACAACTCAGTAAAAATCCAAAAATCTAAGTATTATTTTCCTTTGGCTTATATTCAAGCTAACTGGCTACTTTTCAACCAGTTCATTAAGTTTTTCTGCACTCTGTTGACTTAATATTTTAAATATTTGCAGGAATTTAGGATTATCCCTTCGATTGATTTATTTAAAGTGTTAGATAAAATTAATCTTAGTACTGATAGAAAAAATTCTTTACCACTTATACTTTTCTACTCAATATTGTGCTATTTATTTCTATTTTCAAGCCACCAGCCCTATGGTTCTTTTTTGTTTTCTTAACATTAACCCTTCCAGAATCATAAATTAATGAACTAAAGACAGGTTTTCCTACTCAAAACAGTAATTCTTAAGACATTTTTTGGTCACATAGGAGAAATTCCACACTCTACAAATGTAAATTTGTAATTATGGAATATATAATTTGTCTACTTTTATAAATTTTATAAGCACATCACTTTTCAGTGAACCTAAACTTAGGTTTACTTATTTATTTTTAGAACTTCAGTAAACTTTACCTACATAAAGCAGGCCTGGGAACATACATTTTTCTTTTATTCCCATGCTAAGGAATTAAAGTTAATTTGAAAAAAGTGTGACCATTATACCGTACAGAAGTAGTAAGTGAAGTAGCCCATGTCCTTACAGAATTTATAATGTGCTCAGAGAAGTAAAACCAATACTCTAGATGTTACTTTAATAAAGTTTAAGTTCTAAATTTTTGCCAAGAGGTCAGAAGTAGAGTGATGAATAAAGACTAAATTAGTCTGAGATTTCCTACAGGTGTTGAGGATTTGGAGAAGCAATGTGGAGAGCCATTACATTTCTGCACAAGGAAAGACTCAGTCCCAGGAATGAGAATGGCATGGCTTGTCTGCATCAAAGTAGAATTTGCTATTGAGAATTAGAAGGAAATAAGGTTTCTAAAATTTTTATAATCTTTTTTGCTCGACTTTTCCTTTGGTAGTTTTTGGTATTACTGTGTGTAGTTATTACCAGGAACACTGTGCGCATCAGTTATACTAAAATCTTACTCTTCCTTCACTGTAAGGTGCATCTTCAGCTACTTGTAAGAAGGATCTTTTTTGTTTTGTTTTTTGCTTTCCAAGTCATTGCTGATTGAAACATTTGGATAAAATTCAGTAAAACTGTCTTGGTAAATTGCTACAAATGGTTCTTAATGCTTATTTCCACTTTTGATGCTTTCTGTCACTGATAGTTAGCAGGTGGTCTGTGGACCACACTCTGAATAGCTCTTTAGAACATTGGCACTTTATGTCCTGATAAAAGTTACTTCTGTAGTGTTTTTTTTTTTTTTTAAACAGGTATGCATCTTCTATTGACGATATTTTGGAAGATGAAGAACATTATGCAGATCAGTTAAAGGAGTATCTTTTTTATGCAGAAGCACTACGGTGAGTGTTAAGTGTTACAGCTGTAGCCCTGTAGCTGGTCACCACTCTATACATGTACTTTAAAACAGAGATAGTGAGGTAATTTTTAAACGAATTTGTTACCCCACATATTGAATGAGGTTTCTTTTTATTCTTCTGTGTTGCAGAATGATAGACAAAGAAATTTAAGACAGTCCCTGCCCTTGAAACGTTATATTGACAAAAAACTATTAGTCTCCGGCATCTGTCTGTATGTTGTTGTTTCTACTTTTTTTTAGGCTGAAGATTGGAAACAAAGAACAGATAGAATTTGTGTATACCACTATCTGTTCCTCGGTTGTATATTGCCATTTTTATTCGGTAATTCTTATGTCCTCAGTAAGATTGTAAAACTTCTTACTATCAGGACTTTGTCTCCTGTATTTATGGTATCTCCTGCAGAGACAAACAGAACTCTGGTAAATATTCATAGTTAATTAAGAAGTTACCGTATTTTTTCTATTTTAGAAAGTGAATCATTTTCCTGTAATAGGTGGCTTTTGGTTGTAGCCACTTTTGGTAATTTTCCTGCCACTTTTAACAGCAGTATAAAGATTCTGTAAGTGAAACAGCGGAGCAGTATCCATGCAGTAACCAGTTTAGTAAGTGGTGTGAAAATATATTGTTAGCCTTTTCCCTTATAGATCTTGGAGTAGTAAAAAGTTCACCAGGGTATTTTTAAGTTACAAAGGAAAAGAAAGTTGCTATGAATACAATGGAATTTTCTGCAGCTCTTAAAAATTATGGAAATGGTTAATGTATATTGATATGGAAACAATATTCATGGTATGTAGTTAAGTAAGAAAAGATGTGGAATCACTTAGGGCACATAGATATGTGGATTTATTTACAAATGCCCAGCTAACGTCTGGAAGGACATACACCATCTATTAACATGAATTTTGTCTGGATAGTGGGATTGGAGAAAAGAGAAGAATCTTGAAAGGTTTCTTTACCGTGTGCATTTCTGTAGTAGAATCTTTTTTTTTTTTCAGTGAGCATGGATTACTTTTATGATAAAAAAAAAACTAAGACATTTCTAAATAAAGAAGAAAACTTTGAGATATCTTTTCAAAGAATACTATGTCTATGTGAAATTATAGCATTAGTTTCTATGTTATATGAAGATTCATTTTTTTTATGATGTAATAATATGTTTATCGAAAAAAATGTGTATCTAGAAAAAGCCTGTTTTTGTTTTACATATATAAGATATTTATGCTTAGGTTTGGCTATGTTTAGTTTTTAATGTTGGGTTACTCCCTTTAAACTCGAAAATTCTGGGTACATAAGTTTTGACCTTAGTAAACATTGTAATGCCTCCCTTTTACCCATGAAAAAAATTTGAACATGTTAAAAGAGAAGCCACAAAAATTAAATAGCAACACTTTTTCTCATCCCCAGTGCTGTATGCAGAAAACACGAACTCATGCAGTATGACTTGGAGATGGCTGCTCAGGACTTAGCATCCAAGAAGCAGCAGTGTGAGGAACTGGCAACTGGGGTGAGTGTTTTTCACTTAGCTCTCTGGTATTGTTGTGTCAAGCCTTATGTGGAATGGGCTGTAATTTTAATACTCAGGATGCCTGTAGTTTTTACAGAGGAATAATTTGTGGGCAACTTTATAATTCTTTAGTTTGTGATCTTGATATAAAAAGTTGTAAGCTATATTATATGATATTATAAGAAATTTTGCTAAGATTTCTCTGTGTCATCTCATTTCTGACAAAGTCCAAGTGGAAAAACCTTATTCTTTGGGACTGAAATAATGACCTTTGTCAGGTTTAATTTTATAAGGTAGATTAGAGAAATTTTAGTTTTCTTTGAAAAGCCATACCCAGTTAGAATGAGTGCCTCTCTCCTAGCAAGGAACTTTTTGTGAACTTTATTCTTGAATGCTTACAGTGAGTACTTGTGAAGAAAATTCCGTATCTTATTGTATTACACTCAGGTCATTTTTATAGTCGGCTTTTTATTGGAATAAATTAGCTCTCACAGTAAGAGCACACAATCTGGAAGTAATGAAGCTCTGGCAATGCTACCATTTATAATTTATAAGTCACTTCATAGTTGACAAGTATGTTAGTTTTAAAAGTGCTTATAGGTTACCCACTTGTTACGTGTATGAAGTCATTGATATATGTGGGAAAAGACCTTTGACCGTGAAATAGGTATGCAGTAGTCTTAATTTATTTTTAAAAGTCAGAGGGAATTCCCAGGCCATTTTCAGGAAGGTTGGTTCTCTACTCCTGTATGTGAAGGGAAAAGTATTTCCTTCAGTCAACTCCAGAGAGTGAGGAAGTGTTAAAGCAGTGAAGCTTGAGGCTTGGGCTTAGGCATCCTGTTTTATTAAAAATGCTCAAGTCTCAGTGTGAGTTATGCCAATTTTAAGTATGTTTTCTTTAGTTTGGTTTATTTCCATTTTTGCCTGTTGAATTTCATCTTTTATGTCAGTAATTTTATTTTATTTTTATTTATTTTTTAGTTACAGTTGACATACAATATTATACTGGTTTCAGGTATATAACATAGTAATCAGACATTTTTATAATGTATAAAGTGGTCACTCTGATAAATCTAGTACCTATCTGATACCATACATAGTTGTTATGATATTATTGACTATATTTCTTATGCTGTACTTCACATCTCCATAACTATTTTGTAACTACTAATTTGTACTTTTTAATCCCTTCCCATTTTGTACCTGTTCACCTAATCCTTATTGCATTTGGCAACCATCAAAGTGTTCTCTGTAAGAGTTTGTTTCTGTTTCGTTTTTTCATTTATTTCATTCTTTAGAGTCCACGTATAAGTGAAATTATATGGCATGTGTCTTTTTCTGTCTAACTTACTCCACTCAGCATGATACCCTCGAGATCCATCTACGTTGTTGTAGATGGCAAGATTTTCTTCTTTTTATGGCTGAGTAATATTCTGTTGTATATGTGTACCATGTCTTCTTTACCTAATCATTCATTGATGGTACTCAGGGTGTTTCCGTATCTTGGTACTGTAAATAATGCTACAGTGACTGTATGGAGGATGCACATGGCCCTTCAAAGTAGTGTTTTGGGTTTCTTAGGATAAATACACAGAAGCGTCACAGAGTAATCTTAAAAAATATGACCACTAGTATAAAGAAATAACTCGCCTAAAACTAGAAGTTTTTCATTCAACTAAGAAGTTCAGTTAGAATTTTACCCTTTTTGACTATTTTATATTATTCCAGTGTTAGCAATCATATTAGGAGCTTCTTGGTTATAAGGCTTACGGTGCTTTTGTCTGAGCTAGGGGGAAAATGGCAAAAGTTTTCTATTTCCTTTTTAAAAAAATATTTAATTGTAAAATGTACATAACAAAATTTGTCATCTCAACTATTTCTAAGTGTGCAGTTCAGTAGTATTAATTACATTCACACTGTTGTGCATCCAGTCTTCAGGGCTCTTTTCATCTTGCAAAATTGAAACTATACCCATTAAGCATCAACTGTCAATTTTCCTCTTTCCTTAATCCCTGGCAACACCATTTTATTTTCTGTCTGTGAATTTCACTACTCTAGATATCTCCTATAAGGAGAATCATACAGTATTTATCTTCTTGTGAGTGGTTTATTTTCTTTAGCATGATGTCCTCAAGATTTATCCATGTTAGAGCACGTCAATTTCCTTTTTATGACTGAATAATATTTTGTTGTTATATATAGATTATATTTTGTTGACCATTCATCTGTTTCTTTTTCTTTTTAGACTGTGAGAACATTTTCTTTGAAGGGAATGACTACCAAGCTCTTTGGTCAAGAAACTCCAGAGCAAAGAGAAGCCAGAATAAAAGTGCTTGAAGAGCAAATAAGTGAAGGAGAACAACAGCTGAAGTCTAAAAACCTGGAAGGCAGGTAAAAATGCTGAGATGTTTAACAAACCTAGACCTGCAGACTACATGGCAGATTGTTGCTTTATAACAATTCCAAGCTTCGTTAGCATATCTGGATATAGCCTATTATCCTAGCATGAAGATGGAATTCCTAAGAAATTTGACTTACCAAAAGTCATGTTACAGAAACAGTTGTTTTAGCATGTGAGAAAGAAGAGGAGAGTTTCAGCTTCATAATATTTTCCTGTACTTTTCATGATTTTTATCCTTAGTACATTTCCTCTGTCTTTTCTGTCATTTAACAAAAGCCTGATCATTGTTCAGTGCCTAGCTCTTGTGGTACTTCCTTTGTGAAGCCTTCTCTTATCCTTGCAGGCTTTTGTAGCACTTGGTTCATGTCACTGCAGTGTGGCAGTTTTGTATTTGGTAGCAGTTAGTTTTCTGTGTGTGTGAGTGCCTGGCGAAATTATGAGCCCTTTGACATCAGTGATTATGTCTTTTTCATCTTTATGTCCCAATGCCTTGCATAGGGGTTGGCATATAATTATTCCATACATCTTTCTAGAAATTCAGTTTCTAAAGGTCTGCCATCACTGTTTGTTTCATTTTTTCTTATTTTCATTTGGCAGTGAGTAGACCGAGGTGAAGAGTATATCATTGGTTTGGAGGTGGTTTTGTTAATTTTTAGAACTGCAGCAAAAATAAGTCAAACCAAACTATCAGAATTTTTAAAACTCTAGTTGTCATTTAAAGCAGGACATGATAGATGATCTTGTCCAAAAGAGTGTTTATTTTCTAGTGACCCCAGCAAGGCACCTTCATGTGGCATCTGTTAAGTTTGTGAACTGGTTCAAGGAGCCGTCTATATCTGTTTTATAGGAATAATTTGAAGCTGGAATTCTTACAGCAAAAATATATTTTAATAAAATGTAGAAGAATATTTGCTTTCTCTCACACTAGTTTTTAGGAAGAAAAAAAATAAAAATATCTTATACAAGCAATACCTTTTTTCTCTTTATAGATAAATAAAAACCTCAAATGAGAACTGGTTATGTGAATTTAAAAATAGTTTACTTAAAATAATAATGATTATACTTTTTATTTCAGAGAATTTGTGAAAAATGCTTGGGCCGATATTGAACGCTTCAAAGAACAAAAGAACCATGATTTAAAGGAGGCCCTCATAAGCTATGCAGTCATGCAGATCAGTATGTGCAAAAAGGTAGGTTTTGGTTTCAGTGAAGATGTAAGTGCAGGAGTACTTTAAAACTAATTTCTCCTATTTGGACCAAAGTATTTATCATTTTCATTTTTAAAGCCCATTTTTCTCCCCTTTCAGAATATTTCCCATTTGCTTTACTTAATTTTGAAAGATATGTCATAACTGAAATACCAGTTACTGAGTCTGCACTCATCTAAAGTTCCAAATTGGTGTGTTCCATTTTATCGATTGTATTTGAAATATATATACCAACAACATTACTTAGATTATATGATGTTCTTGGACAGGGCCGTAAAACACCATTCCTAACAGTGATGGACAGTTTGACTGAAAAACAGCTCCAAGGTTATTTTGGGAAAATGAGGTTATGATATAGTTTAAGTAAACCCTTCATTTAGCTGATATCTGTAGTAGAAAATATAAACATAAAATTTAGCATACTAGCAAGCCAGATACTTGAGTTTTCAGAATACTTCCCAAGTCACATTTTAAGCTCCTTTTTTTTTTTTTTAAAGGGAATTCAAGTTTGGACCAATGCTAAGGAATGCTTTAGCAAAATGTAATCTTGTGAAATGAATTTCTCTTCAATCAAAGTGCCCCAAAACAGAAGCACAAGTAAATAAAAAAAAATTTTAAGTTGCTACCTAATATACACAAAAATGTATGTTGAATAAATTCAGCTTTCTATAATTTGATTGTAGCTGTGTTAATATAGCACAAAAGGATGTATTTTAATGAAGATTAAATATTATAATTTGAGGTTTTGGGGACTGGTGCTGATTTCAAAAAGTTAATTTGATAAAATATACCAACAGATTGTTTGTCAGGCTTCTGAACCAATGACTGAATGTCAGGATGTTAGGTAATTTCTAGATGTTCATTTCAATGCCAGCTGTTTCAAATCTGTTTATGTAGGGAGTTTTTTCCTAAGATTGAATTCCTGTCTTGGTAAGACCCACGAATCTGTTATAGGGGGTTATTTTTTCTTGCCTTATAGTTGAGCTGTTTGGTTTGACAAAGCTCAGCAGAAACTTAGTGTGAGATCTAAGATTTTCTCCCACATTCATTGTTGCCCCCTGTAACATTTGCATACACTAGAAAATGCCTTCCATTTGTGTTTTACCAGAATTTTGATACTGGTCAGAAATTTTATACTGCCAACAAAGAAGACTCAACTTCTCAGATATATAATGAAGTACATCGTTATGATCTAGGAATTGTTATATAGAAGGTTTTAATTGAGTATGTTACATACAGGCATTAAATTCTTCCCAGATAATTCTAAACCTCAGTGATGAGCCTAAATTTACTCTGCTTGGCTCTGTCACATGGCATTTCAGGGTATAAAATGTAGCATTTCAGTGTATAAGATTTATGTAGTAAACATATTGTTAGTATCTTCATTATTAACATCCTTCTTTTCTATTGCTTGGCTGTAATTCTTGTAAAGATAAATTATATTGTTTTTTGGTGTGTGTTTTTGTGGTCTATGTTCAGAAGCCAAGCACTCTCATTTTGCTAGCTTTGCAGAATCTTACGTATGCTTATTATTTACTAATTATATATATATATAAAAAAAATCTCCAGTACTGTTCAGCATTTGACTTTTTTACATGTTTAAAATGTTGCAGTTTTTTTGTGTGCTGTTTGCCAAACTTATACAATAAATAAATGAAGTATTGTGCTGATTTTCATACAATCTCTATTATTTTAACAAACTCATATATACACATTAGTACCTGATGCCCCATAAGAAAATAATACATGCCATGATATGTTTTGAAGTATTTAACTATAAATTTGTCTTATGCCAAAACACTGGGTTTTAAAAAATATGATGATAAAATGAGATACAATTTAAAAAATTTTGCCTTTTTATAAAAATAAAATTGTTGGAAGCAAAAATAATCTGTATAGATACACATTTTCCATTGAATTGGATCATCTCTTCACTCATGAAATAAAATAACTCTGATTTGGCATTTAAAAATCAAATGACTTATCCTCCAAATTAACCTTAGGCTAAATGTAAAATACATTAGATTTTTTTTTCTACTAGCTGACAATTTGAGGAGGCTGTTACCTATGTTTTCAAAGGTGACTTATGAAAAATATTTTATTGTCTTTTCTAAAATATACAAATATTCAAAAAATATACACAAATATCCACTTGGTTGTATGTATATTTAACTAGGAATATTTTGACTGGGTTGATTTTGAAAAATATATTTCATAATATAATTATTCCTTTAAAAAAACTCTTAAAGTAAATTTGTGATGGAAATAATTTTTGGTACTATCCAGAATGAGTATAAAGAAAATAATCTACATGTAATAACTCTTTTGGTATTTAAAAATCAGAATTCAAAAAATTATTAAAATGGGGAGTTTAGATCTCCAAAGGTAAATATAAAGAAACTAAAGAAAAATTACTCATTACATTAATGCAAATATTTAGTTACAGGGAGATGTCATCTTGACAATGTATGCAGTTTGTATAGTCGAAGCATTAAAATTAATCAAAGTCACACTTATCTTTCATTTGCATCCAAAAACTTGAGTATGGATGAATGAATCACTAGTAATTATAACACAGTGTCCAAAACAGGAACTAAGGGTTCTTAAAATTCAAGCATCCTTAGAATTAACACACACCCAGCTTGGAATGGAATGAAAAACCAAGATTATGTAATGGGAATGCTAAGCTTATTTAATATCTTCATACTCATTCTTTAAATTTATACATATACTCTCTTCCTGGTAGAATTTATGATTCTCCTAAATAATTTTCCCTAAAAAAGATTTAATAATTTCTTTCACGATAGAATAACCCATAGAAATGAAATAATAAAAGGCCAAATCAGTAGAATTACACTTATTTCCTAAGTCATATAGTTTTATTTATATATTTGAAAGGAAGGAAGAAACTAGAAAAAAGTAAGCAAATTAAATCCAAAGTAATTGAAAGAAAGCAAAAATCAATGATATTTAAAACAAATAATAGAGTTAGCGGAGCCAAAAGTTGGTTCTTTGAGAAGATAAAGTTAAACCTCTAGCAAAACTGGATAGAAAAAGAAAACACAAATTATCTCTTATCAGGAATGAAATGGGGGATATTATAGATCTTATAGACATTAAAAGGATAATAAAGAATGTTACGGACAACTTTAAACCAATAAATTACATGAAGTCAATAAATTATTTAAAAAATAATAGCTTACTAAAACTGATATAGGTGAAATAGGAAATCTGAATAGCTTTATATCAAAGAAATGTGTTATCAGAAATCTTCCTACAAAAGAAAACTCCAGGTCCAGATGGCTTCATCGGTGAGTTCTATCAAACAGTTATGGAAGAAATGGCATTAGTTCTACACAGACTTTCAGAAAATAGGGAAAAGGGACTACTTTGTTCTCAAATTTTTTCTAATTGAGGTAACATTGGTTTATATCATTAACTAAGTTTCAGGTACACAATATTATAATTTGATATTTTTATACACTATAGCATGCTTTGCACTAAAACTCTAGTTTCCATTCATCACCATACATTTGATGCCCTTCACCTGTTTTCTCTTCCCCTCTGGTACCACCAGGTTGTTTTTCATATGTATGAGTTTGTTTTTATTTATTTTTCTTCTTTTTAAAAAATATTTCACATAGGGTTGAATTTATATGTTTTTTGTCCTTTTCTATCTGACTTGTTTCACAGCATAATGTCCTCGATGTCCATCCATTTTGTTGCCAATGGTAATATTTCATCTTTTTTTTTTTACTGACCAAGTAATATCACCAATTTCCTTTTTATGAGAACAGTATTACCAAAATACTAAAACTGGCTAAAGACATTTCAAGGAAAGAAAGTGACATATCAATATATATCATGAACATAGATACAAAAACCATTAAACTATTAGCTAATTGAATCCAGCAATATATAAAGAGCGTAATACTGATGACCAAGAAGAGTTTATCTCAGAATACAAAATTGATTTAACAATAAAAGTCAATTACTATAATCTATCATATTAACAGAATAAAGAGAGTACCTCATGATTTTAATACATGCAGAAAAAGCACTCGATGACAATGATTTATGATTTAAAACAGCAAACTAGGAATAGGAGGAAGCTTAGTCTGATCAAGGGCATCTATAGAAAACCTACAGCTGACATCCTACTTAACGTTAGTGACGTTAAGTCTATCACTAGACAACTGCCCACTAGACTATATGTGTCCCCATTCACCCCTCTCCTCCCACCAATGCCGAAGTCCCTTCAGCTTTCACCCAGTCTCCCTCTAACTGTTCCCCTCCCCTATTGTTCCCTGTGCTCATTCCTAAAATTTTTTCTCAGAATATTTGTTGAACCCTGAAGTAGGTGGATGTTCCATACTTGAAACTCAGAGAGTTATCGCCAGGTGGGTACTTCAAGTCCAGAAGATTTGGAGAATCTGTTGATTCAACAGATAAGGTAGAACTAGTCAATTTAGTAGCAAAAGCCCAAATGAATACAGCATCCCTTTCACACACCTATGTGATAGAAATACCATTCAGTAGGAGACAAGGAGAAATTTCTTAATACTTCATTGCTAAGGCATTGATTTCAGAGAATATAGCTACCATGAGTCAAATGCATATTGCTGAAGCTGGAATTGAGGCACAGTGCCGCAGTGTGGCTTGCCCAAGGTCCTATAGCTGGTAACTGGTAAAGCCAGAATTTTAACTGAAGTAAAATGGCTCCAGAGCCTGTGTCTTTCAGGACTTTTCCCACTGGGAGGAGCAGGGGTCTTTAAGTGTCAGAGACCTGGAGGAGTCCCTCTGAGACAAACCCACGAGAGTGGGGAGGGTTAGAAAAGGTAACTTTCGTGATGTTCAAATTGCAAGTTGCTTGAAAAATGTCTGGTGCTACTAGGAATGGGAACAGGAAAAAGAGTCATGAGAGTGAGGCAGGCTATGGTAAAGTATTAGACTAATTCACCAACTTGACTGTGCTTGTGAATCACTTGGGGAGCTAGTTAAAATGCAGATTCTGATTCAGTAGTTTGGAGTGGAGCCTGAAAGTGCATTTCTCACAAGCTCCCAGATAATGTCATATTGTCATTGTTATTTGTCACTCTGGGTAGTGAAGTATTAAAGTGTGCGTGCGTGCGTGTGTGTGTGTATACACATACGTACGTACATACATACATACATACCTACATACCTACCTACCTGACCAAACCAAGATCCATTTAGTTATAGTTATTTCGCAGTTATACAAAATAAAGGAAAATTAAATAATACCAATTTTCTAGTACAATTCCAAGTTTATCAAAAGCAAAATGTGAAGCCTTAGTGATAAAGATGAGTAGGTGGATAATAATAATGCAAAAATTAAGACTGAAGCTCAACACTATGGTAATAACAAAAAGAAAGAGACTTTCATTAAGTGTTGTGTAAGACTTCCCGTTAAATACAGTGATTTAGACATGGATTTACCTTTGTGCCTTCTCAAAATTCCTCTAAAATGACAAGGATTTCTTTTTTTAAGGACTATTAAGGACAAAGGGACCAGAAGAGACAACCATGTAAAAGAAATGCTCACAAAAGTTTGGAAGATAAAAAGATGGAGGAGTGCTAATTGATCTAGCAAAATGGGGCTACAAATGATAAGCAAGCTAATTTGTGCAACGGAACCCCTGAAAGACTCAAGAATTAGAAGAAACATATACTGCTAAGACCGAATGGGTGTGAAGTTAAACAGTTTGTGTAGGGGTTGGTTGAAAATCTACCAAGGACAGTTAGATACTCAGGTCCTGACACTTTTTCCACATGCTTAGGAGGTCACCATTGCACGTTAGCATGACATTTTAGATTAATAAAAGTTTCCAGGAAAGCAGTTAATATATAAAGAATTACCGTCAAGTAGCATCAGGCTTCTAACAGCAAAATGTCTTAGATGCCAGAAGAGAATAGAATAATGCTTTCAGAATTCTGAAGAAAACTGATTTTCAATCTGACAGTCAAACTGTTGATCAACTGTGAGGCAGAAGAAAGATGGTTTTGGATATGGTTTCAAAAAATTCTCTTTTATTACACCTTTTCTCAAGAAGCTACTGGAGGATGTGGTTCATCAGAACAAGAGCATAACCAAAAATCAGGAAGCAGGGATTACAGAAAATAGGAGGGCCACCATAGTAGAAGAAAGATAAAAGGTATGCTGAGGATCAGGTGAAAAGGGATTCTAGGAAGACACTGCAGAGTGGAGCCAGAGATGGAGGGCTCTAGGAGGATCACCTGGGAATAACTTAGAGTTGTAGTCTTATGTATAGATTTAACAAACAGGGAATGTTGTGTTTGGAGGCCACTGGAGTGGGGTGATTTAGCCATAGATAGAAAATTAGGCAATAAAAGCAAAGCTATTATAATACAGGAAAGAAACGTTTTGCAAGAAGAGAATCATAATCAGAATATACGACATGACTGCTGTTAAAAATATTTACATAATTATAGTCGTTGTGCTTATCCACACATGAGTAACAACTATTGTGGTGGTTGGGAGGGAGGCGAGGTTAAGACAGCCAAATACTCATCTAGTATGTCTTGATAAATCTAGACATAGTACTAGAAACATTGTTTAGGATTACAAAGGTAAGTGTCAAAAGAAACAGCAAAAAGAGGAGACTGAGAATGGGGAATAGCTAGGAGTAGGGCAAGGAGATGTTGTTTAGCATAAACCTTTAAGTACTATTTAAATTACGTGATAGATAACCGATTAAAAAATAATAATTTCAAAGTAAACAAATTGACTTTGAAACATTCCCCTGTAGAGAAAGAAAATAATGCAAGTAACAGAACAGTATGAGTAGCATGAGACAGTTTAATTTTTTTTAAAAAAAGGGGTTGATTATGTCTGTACATGCCTGTGTGCTTACATATGTTTGGGAAATGTCTGGTAAGATACTGAATAATTCACACTGGTTCTGTTGAGGGTGTAGATTGACAGTTGGTTGAAATAGCCTCTTTTCAGTACTGTTGAAATTTTTGCACCATTGTGTAATAAAAGTTTAATATTTTAAAAGCGTAGATAAGAAATAATTACCCGAAGAAAAGAAGAAGATAATCTATCAAAAAGAACAACTTTATACTTGCCGGTCATAGAAATAATATTTGTAAAAATATCACTATACACCACACTGCTTTGCAACCAAAAGAAAAATCACAGTAATCACTACTTCAGACAACATAGCCCAAGAGGAACTTTATCAAAGTTGCCGCATGTCCTAGACAGTAGAATACACTGGAAATTAATATGGACATGGGTAATAAAAGTGATAAAAGCACACATCTTTTCTCCAAAAGTGGCTCCTGAGGGAGAAATTAAAGCCAGACGATTGAAGGAAATAAGTATCAGGAATTAAGTTACCAGCAAAATGTGGCTACAGCCTCCTGGTACAAAAGGGTGATGTCCACATCTGCCCCCTCTGCTTATTAATAGGTACCTTCATAAAGTTAGGTTTCTAATACCCACAGTGAAGTTCACTGCCTGCCTGTTGGAAATGCTGCTTAGTGCGTGCAGCACACCTTACATGACAGGATGGAGAAAGGACAGGTAGCAAATTCAAAATGTGTGTAATAAAATAAAAAAATAATGACTTTTTTCTCCCAATATTTACAAGAAGAGGGGAAAAGAGTATAGAACAATTTTAAACATAAGCACATAAAAAGCAAAGGAAAGCCAAATTTTGTTCCCTGAACCTCACCCAGGAAAGTCAAAGAGGTCACATTAAAGACCCCTAGTGTTATAAACATAGATGACAAGGGGCATGCATGTTCAAGTCTCTTAGATGGTGAAATTCATACTTGACATTTCAATAGAACATTAAAATATCTTTTAAGTTAATAAACAAAGATGGTAAAAAAAACAATTCAAATGGTTGCTAAAAGCCTATACATGAAAAACTGTGTTCTTCCTCTCTTTCCCCACTGCTCTGTCTCCCTGTTCTTTTCCACAGAGGTAACCATTGTCGTCAGTTTCCTGTATATCCTCCCAGAAACGGTCTATTCTTTATTTTCACACCTCCACACACACGAATGGGAGCATATAGTGTATACTTAACATATCTTGAAGATTGCTTTTTTTGGTCATGTGGTATTCCATAGAGACCATAATTTATTTGATTAGCCTCATATTGGTAGAAATGAGAGTGGTTTCCAGTTTGGGGTTGTTATAATGACACAATGAATATCGTTATCTTTATGATCGTATGAGAGTAAGATAAATTGGATGGGAATATTTTTAAATAAAGTTTTATGTCATATAAAACAGTACATAGTGTATTTCTGATGATGTTGAGTGAACTTTATGTTTGCCTAGTACAAAAGAAAATGTCAGCTCTTGATAACCTAGGAGACGATTGCTCTGTGAGGATTGTTGTATGGTGACTGGTTGAGCCTCCTGCATGGCTTTGGTCAAAATGGGATTGAGAGTGGGGAATAGTGGGGAATAGGTAACTGAGGGGTGGTACATTCCAGCACATGCATGTTTAATTACATTTCCACGCTGGTTTTAAAAGAATTTGACGATGACCTACTATTTATAATTACCTACATTTTACATCCCATGAGGCGAGCGTAACTGTATTATATTTGTTCAAAGGAAAAGCTATCAAAAGTACAGAAAGGTGGTCAGTAATGCGTGGAGGCTCCACAATGAGATTCGAGTCAGGAGAACTGATTCTTACGCAGGAAACTCGGGACCTTGTTGAGGCTAAAGGGCAGACTTTGGACCCATGGAAAGTCAGTGTGGGACACCATGGACATCAGCACCTTTCAGACTGTGACCTGGCTGCCCTGCCTTTTATTTCCCTGTCCCTGAGTTTCCAATTTGGAGAGAGAGAAAGTAATTTGAGAGTTTCTCCAAAAGGACAGAATCGTGAGAACAAATTAAAACTTGTCAATCAAGCACCTGATGCCCAGAGAGGCAAAATGAAGGGAAGATTCCATCTGGAGGTATCAAGCAGATGATGCTTCCCAGAGTTGCTAAATTTTAAGAGAATGGTGGAGCAGACTGAGCCAGTAGACGTTTTCTGGTTAAGGGTGATATGTTGGCCAAGGCATTTGTTCCCCTCAAAATCAATCCCTGATCTTTCCTTCTGAGTATAGTAAGTGTGAGAAATGAATTTCCAGGGTGTAATTTATGACTTGTTAATTAGCATACTCGATATCATTAGTGGGATTCAAAAATAGGAAAAAAGTTAGTTAAAAATTTATGGGATTCTGATTCATGGAGTTTTGGGTGGAGCCTGGAAATCTGCATTTTCCAAAAAATGTCCCAGGTGATTCCAATGAGCAACCAAGTTGAAACACCTCATTTAAAAATCAATCAATTCAATTAATTAATTAATTTCAACACTTTATTTTCCCCCTCCCCCACCCCGTCCTCTCTCATAACCACTAGTCTATAGTCCATGTCCATGAGTCTCTATTTGTTTGTCCTCTTCATCTGTTGCTTTTAGGTTTATTTCCCATGTATAAGTGATATCATGTGATTTTCAACCTTTTCTGTCTGGCTTATTTTGCTTAGTATGATTATCTCAGTGTCCATCCATGTTATCACAATTGGCAGTATTTCATCTCTTCTTATGGCTGAGTAATACTCCATTGTATACATGTACTACAGCTTCTGTAGCCAGTCATCTATCGTAGGACACTTTGGTTGCTTCCATGTCCTAGCCACTGTGAATGATGCTGCTATGAACTTCGGTGTGCAAATATCATTTTGGATATGGGTTTTCAAGTCTTTGGGGTAAATACCCAGTAGAGGGATTGCTGGATCATATGGTAGATCAATTCCTAGTTTTTTGAGAAACCTCCATACTGTTTTCCATAGCGACAGTACTAATTTGCAGTCCCACCAGCAGTGTATGAGGGGTCCTTTTCCTCCACATCCTCTCCAGCACTTGTTATTGCTTGTCCTGTTGATGATAGCTATTCTAACAGGTGTGAGATGGGATCTCATTGTGGTTTTGATTTTCATTTCCCTAATAGCTAGTGATACTGAGCATTTTTTAGAAACACCTCATTTTAAGGACAGAGACAAAGTCCACTCTAGAGCTTGGTTATAAAGGACACATCCCATAACATATCTTCCTTGCCTTCCAGACATGAGCGGTACAAATGGAGCCCTTCCCAATGTGGTCACAAGTTATGGATGCGGTGAAAGAGTTCACCTTAGAACATGTTGAGCTTGGCGTACATGAGAACATCCAGGTCTAGTTGACCAGGAGGGAGTTGGATGTACAGGTCTAAAGCTCTGGAGGAGTCTTAGCTGGAGATGGGTCCAGGGGACATTAGCGGGCAGACGGAAAGTGAACCCTGGGAATAGAATGAACAAAGTCATTGAGGGGAGTAGGCTGAATGAAAGGAGACCCAGGGATGAAACTGTATGTGTGGGTATGGGTGTGACCATTGTAACTAATCTTTCTTTCTTCTACTACATTTTGGTAAAAACTCAGTTCTGTTCCCATCCTAATTTACATACCCATTGTCTTTTTGCGTGCCGCAATTCCTCCCCTGTCTGCTCTTATCCAAGTTCTGAATGCCCAAGTCTCTCAACCATCCCTCACATCCTTTCCAGACCCTACCCTACCTGAGCTGATATTACCTGGAAGACTCTAGTTTGAAGGATCCTTCTCAAAGCTTAGTATCCAGAATTAAGTATGACCCTCCAGAGGTTAGCCCATGTAAGCAGGGTATAGGTAGGCTGCTCACTGCTGGTGTTTAGGCACCACTCAGCTCCCATCAGCACGCCGAAGATCATGATTTTATATATATAGGTAGATCTATAGATAGAGATTCTCTCTCTTTATCTCCCCTCCCCCCCCGCCACACACACAGAGGATTGGCTTCTCATTAGGACTTACAAAAATGTTGGTCAAGCCTGCTAGAAACCCCCTTGTGTTCGTTAGGTGGGGATTGCTCAGAAACACTGGCTTTATTGTTTAAGTCCTGGTGGCAGCCTCTTGTGAGGTCTAATTCTGGGTCCATGGCTCAGCAAAAGCTAGTGATTTCCACCTCTGCTTCCATCTGCCTCACAGCAGCTCTGGAAAGTCAGTGGCAAAGATTAACGACTTGCTTGATTGATCCTTGAAATATACTCGGTTCTTTCCATGATAGGATTCCAGAATCTTTAGCTAGCAATGAACTCTGAGATAATTTCTCCTCATTTAAGAATGAAGAAGCAGGACCAGAGCAGACAAGAGGCTTGCTTACAGTCAGTCACACAGCCGGTGAGTGCAGAGCCCCGACTTTTGGACAGAGTTCTTCCGTTTAGGTATTCTCTCTCCATATTTGTCTTCTGAGCTAATGGGCCTGCGTGGCTTGCCTAAGCCTCTCTATCACATCGCACCACCTGCTCAGTAGCCAGGGAGGGGGACTGAACGGGAGATAAATGAGACACCAAGGCAGAGGGTATATTGAGAGTGGGGAGGACACAGGAAAGCAATTGCTGAAATGAAGGTTTGGGATAAATACTTGCCAGTTTCTCCTTATAGTTTCATCAATTAATGCATTGTACAATTTGAAACTATCTTATTAGGTGCATTCAGGCTTTTAATTTTTATATTTTCATTTAATTGAAACTTTATCCATGCAGGGACTTTGAAATGTTATGTTGCAAACACTCTAGAGTTCCCTCTTAAACATGAGCCAGTGTATATGACACCTTGGCGAGGGGAGCAGGAAGCCAGTGATACCTGTGTTTTAACAGGTGCCTGAGCTCCAGAAAGCTGGGTCACACAGAGTGGGCTGGACCAGGTCTGGGAGTCTTGGATCCCGCTTTGCTTAGCCCCGCCTGCAGGGAGGCCCCCAGACTTCTTTAGGAGTACCCTTGGGGGATGGGCAGAGGGTTTTTAGTTGTTGGCAGAGCCTTGGGAGTCCTGCAACATTCCCACCGTGAGCTCACCAAACCTGCATGACACCTGAGCTCCGGTCAGCTCCTTTTCAGGCCCAGCTCATGTTCCTTTCTGGGGGACATGCCCCAGCTTGGAGGTAACTGAAGACCCCTGTCTCCTATTAGAGGTGGAAACTGAAACACAGCTATTGATGCAGCAACTGGATATTCGTGACAAGGCCAATGCCCGGAGGCAGGCTTAGAGAACTTGGTATTATGGAGAACAAGGGATGCCAAATCTGGGATGCTCTTTGCAGTTCCCTGCAATCACTTGCTTTTGTGACCTTGGACCTGCTGCTTCTCCAGCCCCATCTCCCTTGTCTGAAAAACTGTGCTCATAAACTCAACTCAGCCATACGTCTTTGGGAAATCTTCCCTGAACACTGAATCAAAGAGCCTCTGGCTCCCCCACACTTATGTTCCTACCCTGTCTCAGAATTAGCTACAGGCACTGAAATTGCTGGTTTCTACGGTGTGGGGTCAAGTTTTATAAATGTCTTATGGGTATTTGAAAAGAACACGTCTTCTCCAGCTGTAGGTGCACTGTACCATGCAGTGCCATTATATCAAGCTTCTAAGGGATTTAAGTCTTTTTTCTTGTTGATTTTTTTTTAATCTCCTTGATCTATCAATGACTGAAAGAGGTGCATTAAATTTCCTATTTTAATGTTGGACTTAACAGTTTCTCCCTATCGTTTTGTCAGTTAATGCATTGTACAGTTTGAAGCTGTCTTATCAGGTACATTCAGGCTTTTAATTTTTATATTTTTATTTAATTGAAACTTTAATCAGTATATTATGATGCTCTACTTTTAATTATACACTGATTCTCACCCCCCAACTTACATATGAGCATTTAAAAATTATATGTAATGACAAATTGAAAAATTTTAAGGACTGCATGTGGATAAGCTGCACTTTAACTTGTTCTCTATTAGACATCTCTATTATTAGACATTTACTGTTTCTAATTTTTCACTTTTATAAATCACACTGTAATGAGCATCTTTGTATACAATTATTTCTGATTACTTCCTCTGGGTAGAGTCCTAGTAGAATTACGAGGTCAGGCTATTTGAACATTTTAACAGCTTATAATATAGGTTGCTCCTTCCTGGCTGTTGATCACATGAGAATTTTCTGTGTGTAGTCACCCAACTGGCTCATCCTGAGCTACCTGTGCCTAAAATCCCTCAGTGTTTTTGGCTTGGTATTTTTTTTTTTTTTTTTTTTGTCAACCAGACATCGCTATATTTGTGTACTTAGTGGACAATATGTGTAATTTAGAATTTACATTATCCCTGTTAAATTTCACCTTTAGATTTGGTCCATCCCTCCCACCCTGCCAATATATCTCAACCTCTGATTTCACAGTGACAGCCAGTGATGTGGGGGCCATATTTTCTGCAGCTTCACTTGAGTCAGGGTAGAAATGATGAGAACAGAACCCTATGGGGATATCGAGTTTTTTTCCAATAAGACTCACAGTTACAGTTTATGAAACATTTACTATGCACTAGACGTTATACACATGTTAACTCCTTGGATCATCACAACCCAAAGCAGGTATTATGGTCTCCATTTGAAGATGTGGAAATTAGAATTCTGAGGGAGGAGCTCAGTTTAACTGTTCAGCCTGCTCAGATTGGGTGGAGTCAAGATTCCAACGCTGAATTTGGGTTTTGGCCTGCAACCCAACCGGCCCGCCCCGCTCGGGAGGGATCTACCACCAGGTGGCAGAAGAGCCAACGGGCCTAGGGGCAATCTCTAGCCTGAGATCTGAAATGAACTGCAACCCGGGAATTTTTCCCCCATTAAAGTAACACTGACTGCTAGTGATATACCCAAAACTAGATTTTTCAATAAAATAAACATTAACCCAACAGGCACATTGCTCGGGGTAAAAAGATAATAAAGTAAACGGACCTTTGAACTTGGACCTTTCTAGCCTAGATTTCATCAATATAATTCCTCAGGGGGAAATCTGTGTTCCTAACTCACCCACACTTCAGTGATTCTCCTTGATTTTCTGCCTGCTCTGCTGCCTCTGCCCCCTGCACAAGTACAGCCCTAGTGGTGATCAAAGCTTTAGGGTGCTCCTCAACTGGGAGAGCCTCTCAGAATCCGGGGCAAGGGATTTAGAAGGGGTAACCTTGGTGGTCCATGAGAGTCTTCCGGCCACCCACCCCTCTACCTATCCAGCTTGTGAGAAGGGACATGCCACAATCCCTTTCCTCTTTTCAATCTCCCAGTCACAGTTTGAGATTTTTCTGCTGCCTTTAAAAAGAAAAAGGTTTTATTTTTTCTTTTCAGAGTTCCTGAACAAGCGCAAGGCTTTGCTTGTTATTTTCCCATCTTGGTCAGCAGCATTTTTCCCCAAATCATTTGAACAAAACGCATGTTCATACTGTCTAACTATGTTATGTTTCAAAAGAAATAGAACATAAAAAGAATTTTTTAAAACTTTCTGCCTCATGTTGGTTCTGCCAAGACTCTACAATGTTGAACGCCAAGCCACTCCCAGTGGTGTCTGGCTTTGAGCTGACCTTTTTCCCATTCCCGGTCCTCACACGTGGGGAAGGGTCTCTGCTCCACAGGCACAGGTGAGTTCCTGACTGTCCCTGGAGTTGAGGCGCTCCAGTGGGGCTCGACCTGGAGAAACAGCCTGGAGTGGGGCTCTAGGCTGCAAATCTGGGGTTCTGAAGTCAAGTTTCAGGCCAGATTTGACTCCTGGGCCCACCTTTTTCACATTCTGTGATTCTGTGTGAGCTACTTTAGTTTGCTGGGACTCAGGCTCCGCGGTGCAAAGTGGGGAGAAGTATAGCACCTACTGTACAGCAGCGCTGTATGAGAGACAATAATGCTTATCACAATGCTCACTCAGCACACTGTCCTAAGTGCTTAATAATGTTGGCTATTGTTTAGTTAAGGAAGGGATCGGGATCTCAGAATCCTGGACCAATATCACTGACAGGCCCACAGGGATCATCAATCACAGTCTATGTTATGGTCTGAATGTTTGTGACTCCAAAGCTCATATGTTGAAATCTTAATGCCCAATGAGGTGATATTAGGAGGCTGGTCTTTGGTCCTGAGGGTGGAGCCCTCACAGGTGGAATTAGCGCTCTAATAAAAGAGACCCCAGCAGAGCTCCCCCACCCCTTCCACCGTGCACCATGTGAGGACACAAGGAGTTGGCAGTCTGTGACGTGGAAGAGGGCCTTCACCAGAACTCAGCCACACTGGCACCCTGACCTTGGATTTTTCAGCCTCCAGACCTGGGACAAATAGATTTCTGTCGTTTATAAGTCCTACTCAGTAGTGTTTGGTTATAGTAGTTCAAAAGAAGTAAGATGGGGTCTAGTCCTCTCAAATAACCAGATGTCTTGCTTTACCAGCTTAAATGAAAAGAAAGGACTATTTTTTTAAGGTCCAAATAAGGGATTCCAAGTTCCTAACATACTACTTATTAAGAATGTCCTCCCATGATTTGTCTGTCATACCTCAATAAAGCTTAAAAATAATATATTTTTAAAATAAAAAATAAAAGACCGTCCTCCCAAGAGTGAACCTCAAGACCCCTGAGTACTTCTGAGGGCTGTTCTTCATGTGGTTGCTCTTGAGAAAGCGGGTAGCCTAGCAGCACAAGGCCTACCCACTCATGAAGCTCCGAGGCGGGCCACAGGGACTTCTCAGGGCTCAGGAATGAAACGAAGACTCCTCTCTCTGCAGGGTTATGATGAGCCTAGGGCCAGCCTGGGCTCCCGTGTTTTAGAGACGGTGCTCTTTGGACTTAACCCCACACAGGTTCTGGTCAGCTTGTGCTAGTTCTCCCCACAGCTCTGAAGGAGAAGCTCTAAGAGCTCTTGGCATCACCTTGAACCTGAAGGCTGTTTCTCACTGCAGCTGCCAGCAAAAATAAAGTGGCAGTCCAGTGATGCTGTGACCCTCCCCTCCACCTACCCAGGATTGACTCGTCACCATCACGGTAGCTGTTCCCTGCCCTTTCCAAACCTCCAAGTCCTGTTCCCAAGATCCTGGAGGAAGTCCTCCCTCTCCTAGTCCCAAGGGCCACCATCGTTCTTGCTCTAGAGTCCTCTTTCCAAAAGGGTCTCCACTTCCTTGGGGAGAAATCACCATCCTGTGGCCCCAGTATTTAGGTGAGAAAACTAAAGTCTGTGAAAGGTGACTCTGCCCAATACACACAGCTGGTCTGTGGACTGAGCCAACATGTCCTGACACCCAACATAGAGCTTTTTTCCCAAACCATAAGGAGCCCAGGTTTGAATGGGTGAATTAGGAGGAAGAGATAGGGGTAGGGGTCAGGAACAAGTTAGTTAATGAAGAGAGTTTGCAAGGTGGGACGGAAGTGAGGAGGGGGTGGAGGCCGAAGGGATGCTGGTTTTCATTTTTAGTAGGAACTTCCCTTAAGAGCTATGCAATTAGGCACTTAATGAATCAGAAACACTTTTTTGAGGATTGAAGGAAATACCCAGTGCTGGTTTATGGGTCTGTAGGGCTGTTTCAAAACCAAAACCAAAACCATGAAGTCTGGGGACTGTGAGTTCCACTTATTTGCATGTTAGCTACCATTAATTTGTAGATTGAATTTGGGGTCCTAAGAAGGTACCTAAGTTAAATTAACCAATTAGTTAGAATGTCTGCAACTGCTCCTGGGACAATTACTCAATGAGGGAGTGGTGAGAACCTTAAGAACTTTAAAATCAGGTTTTTCTTTTTCTTGTCAGCTGTGTGAATGAATGCGCAGCTGCAAATAACACAGAAACCTGAGTGCAACAATGCAGTCCCAGAAGCCCACAGGCAGGTGGATGGGGCCACACAGGGTGGTCAGAAACCGGAGACCCCATCAGTCCTGAGCAGGTGAGGCCTGACTTCTCTGCCCCAGAAAACCATAGGTCATTTCCTTGGGATATTCCTCTCTTGGCTGAGACCCAGAGCATCTTAGGACACTGGGTATCAAGATGTTTGTGAGAGAGCGGGGGCGCGACTCCAGTTTGGAGTATCTTGGGGTGGAAGCATGCAGCATTGCTGCTGCTTTCAACACTTCATCGCAGACCCTAAGAGAAGAAATCTAGAAAAGAAACCGTCGCGTTAGGCTGTGAATCTCAGTGTGGACCCCTGACTCGCACCTTCCAGGGGATTCTGAGGGTGATTCTGATGTATGGTCAAGTTTGAGACACTCTGCCCTGAGGCGTCCTGGGACTGCAGTAGCTTTGTGGCTAAGAGTGTGGGCTCTGCACGCAGATCCATGTCGGGATTCTGGCTTTGCAGTGGATGGGACTAGAGTGAAGCGGAGGGCAACTCGGGCACAGAGTTTAAGAAGGTCCTGGCTCTCTGGGTCTCGAAAGCAGAGCACCTGAGAGTGAAGTGCGTCCTGGCTCTAGGCGCCTTGATCGCAGCACACTAGTCCCAGCCCTGTCTTCCCACTGAGTACGTATGCGACTTTGGACCCTAAACAACTGGTTTCTGGGTCTGTTGATCTGAGGTAAAGCCAGGAAATGAGCATTTTAAGAACTCCCCAGTTATTCTGATAGCGAAACTTGGAAGTTACTGGCTTAACCTCTGTGAACTTCAGTTTTGTAACCTCCAAAACAGGCTAATAATATCTCCTCCATGGGGTTTTTGTGGGGATTAAACAAGATAAAGCATGCAAAGCGGCTGACATCCACCTAGCATATGGTAAGCTTCCAACATGGGTGTAAGGGCAGAGTCCCCGGGTTGCCATGTGGTGGCGCTGAAAAGGCCTGGGTTCATCCTCCCCGATTTTGTGATTGGCTTTTCACCAGACTGGCTTCCATTCTGTGCAGGAGGCGCCCCTGTGCTAACTCCTCCCTTACCGGGAGTCTGGTTTCAGATTCCGCCAGAGAACCCGGGTGGTCTGGACACCCTCTAGAAGAGGAGCTTTGGGTTGTCTCACACAGTGACATTCTGCAGAGGTCCTGGGGTGCAGCAGCAGGTTCTCCAATGAGTCCATGGCCGAGAGTCAGTGTTGCTGTTGACACAAAACATGAGTAAAATGAAAGAAATGGGACAGACATTTGTGGAATACCAACTAAGTGCAGATGATTACACATTTTGTCTTACTGAATTCTCATGACAGCCTTGAGGTATGTATTATCATTCTTCACATCTTACGGGTGAAGAAACTGAGATGCCCCAAATCCCAAGCTCTTTGTCTTACTCAGTGGTGTTCACACTGTTTTTGCAGAACTCAGGCCACTTATGTCACTTTAGGGGACAGTATAGGTACAAGGAAGGGTCCCCTGGCTCAACTTTTCTTCAATTGCAGCATAGCCTTTCACTGATTTGGGCTGTCAAATAAGATTCTGTCAGGATTTTATGGGTAAAAATAAATTTGAAAAGAATCACTGCTCTGTACCATTCATCTGCCTGAAGACTCCCAAGTGTCAGTGTACGCCCCAAACACTCCTGAACTCAGTGCCAAGGGATCTCAACATGAGGTTCTTGGGGCCTCAGCCTTAACTGAGGGATTCACATGAAAGATTAGATGTCTAAGTGAGCCTGAGACAGAATTCCCATGCACTTAAATTTACCAAGGAAATTTTAGGAACTGGTTCCACACCTCTTGAACTCCTCAGACAGATCAGGGATGTGTGAAAATGGGTTAGAGTGTGGGGAGAGATAATTTTCGAAGAGATTTCCTTAGAGAAAGCTGTTGCCATGCTGAATCCCCCATCCTGCCCAAGTGGGAAGGAAAGGGGTGCCTTCAACTTCTCCTCACTCACTGGGGCTACTTAGAGAGGCTACTCAGTGTTTCAGTTAACACTGAAACAGTTACAAAAATTAGTGCCTTTGAACAACAACAATCATCGATTTGTTCACAGTTTTACAATTTGGGTCAGGCTCAGTGGGGGCAATTTGTCCCTACTCCACGTGGTGTCAGTTCCAAAGTGACTCACCCACCTGGCTAGCAAGCTGATGCCAGCTGAAGGCTGGGAAGTCGGATGGCATTGTTGGCTGAGGGACTCGGTTCTTCTCTATGTGACTGTCTGGGCTTCCACACAGCATGGAGGGTGGGTGCCAACAGGGAGGAAGGGGAAGCTGCCAGTCCTTTTAAAGGACAGGCCCGGAACCAGTACAGAGTCACTTCTACCACATGCTGTTGCTTAAGCAGTCACAGGCTAGCTCAGATTCAAGGGGGTGGAGTAGTAGATTCTAGTTCCTGATGGGCGAGGGGGCCTGCATGTAGCGGAAGGGAAGGACGATGGTGGCCATCTTTGGAGACAGCAACCACATCACAGGACCTCTGGACTCGAGGGGGTACATGGAACCCGGGGTCTGATTCCCTTCTCTAGAGTATGACAGACAAATGTGCTGAGTCAGAGCTTGGGAGGCAGAGCCAGGGACTTGCTGGTGTCTGAGGATTACTCCGGACATCACATGGGCAAAGGGAGTCTTTCCCATGAACAGAAGTGAGCCAAGCAGAGGAGTGAGCCTGCGAGACCAAGCAAGAAGCTGAAAGTAAAGATGTCACAAGTGACCATCTAGAACAGTGGCCTCAACCTTTTCAGCACCAGGGGCCTGTGCTCCTATGAGAATCTAATGCCTGATGATCTGAGGTGGAGCTGAGGCGGTGATGCTAGCGCTGGGGAGGGGCTGCAAAGGCAGATGAAGCTTCGCTCACTCACCCGCTGCTCACCTCCTGCTGTGTGGCCTGGTTCCTAACAGGCCACAGGCTGGTATTGGTCTGTAGCCTGGGGATAGAGGACCCCTGATCTAGAATACAGAATACAGATGTATCGCATGGGTCCAGGGAACCATGGGTGCAAAGGTCCTAGGGGTGAGAGTCTCTGAGCAATCCGTTAAAGCACCCACAATAGAAAGTCAGCTCTAATTCTTTGCCATCCCAGAGTACAAAGCTGTCCAGCCAAGTACCATGTGACCAGTCAGTTCCCTCATCTGATCTTCTGCCCTTTCTCTCACCTGGTGATGATGGAAACGGCCACTATGGAGTGGGGAAGGGAGGGCCCTGGGTTGGAGGAAGAAGAAGAAGCCTTTCCCAGAAACTGTAGCACCAACTGCAAACCTTAGCAGTGAGAAAGGGAGAAGATTTTTCTTTAGAGCGACTAATATATAACTGCTGAATGAGATTGTCTCTCTGACCTAAAGTGACCTCAGGGCTCTCTGTCACCCTAAACTGAACACATAAAACTCATGAGGCTTGCTGAGTTTTCCTCCTGTCGCAGAAGAAAAGCTTTCCCTACTGAATAAAATTTAAAGGGTAGTGGGGGACCAAAAAAAAAAAATTTTAGTCACAAATCACACTTTTTTTTTTGTTGTGCAGATACAGTCAATGAATGGTGCCCCAGCAAATCCTAGACCAGGTCTGCATTGTCTGTCTATGGCTGGGTCTCCACCGTGAGCCCACAGTCCATGGCCACAGTGTGGAGCAGGTACAGTACAGCACTAGGTGTGATACAGGCTAATTTTCCCTATGACCTTCCTTTACTGGGGAAGAGAGGCTCACCAAAAAGTTCACCCAGACCCTGGGGAAGCCTTCAAAGGTAAAAGGATATTTCACTTTCCTGCAGGGCATCGGATCGAGACACTATCTCTAAACCTTTTGACCTCCTGCCCTGGCCTGGAAGTCTCTTCCATCTCTGTCTTAAGCCTGGAAATGACCACACACCTCCCTCACAGATATGTCCTTGGGCATCTGTGCCCAAGGCCAAGATCTTAACATTGCCTGGATTCCTGGGCTGCTGCGTTGACAGCTGCAGTTGTCGGAATTGGGGGGTGTCTGCTAGTAAGGAATGCTGGATTCATTCATAAAATATAACACAGAACCTCTACGTCCAGTCATGAAAGCAGAACCTTGGTGCGGGGAGGGCAGCTGGAGCCCATCCTTTTCCCATGAGTCTCTCTTCAGCTCTCCCTGACTCCCACTCACTGCTTTCCCCTTGATGCCTTGTCCTAAGTGTGGCTGTATCACCTTTCTCATGATCTGGACTGCCGAGAAAAGACTAGTCCACTTAAACAGGTTTTATCAAAAGCTTAGGATATAAATGAGCAATGAACACAGAGAATAAAATGGTAGTGGCAATCTGGCTCACGAGGCAAGGTTTACTTTGTGACTCTCTAGAGGTCTCTCTCTCTCTCTCTCTGACCCCAGACCTCTCAGCTCCACTGAATGGATACTACCTTGGTCCCCTCTACCAGGGAAATCCAAGATCAGGGCAATGAGTGGATTTCCCACTCCGGCCTGCCAAGGGACTCATTTAATTTTCTTAAAGAACCTCTTCTTCCCAGAGGGGATTAACCCTGGAATGACTTATCATTTCAAGGAAGTCAGATGTTGGGCCATCCCTCTCCCACTCCGGAGGATTTCTGGATCAGGTTCAGATTATATTTCAACACCATAACCCCAAGAACCATATGCAAAGATTCATAAATCAAACATAACAGTTAAGCTTGGATCTAGATTTTGTTTAATTTTTAAGTGGCCAATAAAATCTCCTAGAATTCTTCCCGTCATTAATACTATTCACGAAATGTTTGTGCTTCATCTTCCGGCCATACTGTATTCTTTGAATATAGATGTAGGCTTATATGGTGGTTTTAAAATATTCTCATGTTCTTTGATATTTCTCCTTTCAGGAGGTGGAGCTTAGATTTGCTCATGTGGTATGGGCTAGAGTAATGGACTCATTTAGAATAAATAGAATATTCTGGAAGTAATAGTGTCTGAGTTCTAAGACTAAGTCATACAAGATTTTCTAGATTCCTTCTTGGGTTCTCTCTTGACTTGTTCCTTCCAGAGGAAGCCAGCTGCCATGTCATGAGAACACTCATGCAGCATTTTAGAGAGGTCCATGTAGCAGAGAACCAAGGCAACCTGCAACAACCCATCCTAAATTGCCAGCCGTGTCTAGTGAGCTGCCTTGGAAGCAGATCCCCATCCTTCAGATGCTTGCAGCCCTGGCAACTTGACTACAGCCTTGTGAAAGACCTGGACCAGCACCAACTAGTTTAGTTGCTCCCAGATTTCTGCCCCTCCAACTATGTGAGCTCATAAATGTTTATTCTTTTTGGCCACAAGTTTTGGGGTTATTTGTTATAAAGTAATAGATAACTAATACACTGTGTGACTTGCTATGAACTATGAAAAATGCACAGAAGTGTCATGCGCCTTTTCCAGGAGGAAGTCTTAAGAACAAGGTACAAGCCACTGCTCTCTTCTCCTAGTCAAGTTCCAGATGGTAGCTGTTTCATTGGCCTGGCCTTAAGTGAGGACTATGTCTGGGTCAGGGTCCCAGCAGAGGAAAGATGACATAGGCAAAGGGGAAGTTGAAGAGAGTTTAATGAAAGGATTATCCACGAATGTGGGGTCAGGTTTAGCAAAAACCAAGAAAGGATGGTGAAATTTCTCAGTCCAGCATTACTACCTGCCAAGCCTGAAGGGGCAGGAAAGGGAGTAGTTTCAAGAATTTGGTGAGAACTGAAGTGTAGAAGAGGGTGACCCAACAGGACTGCAGCCTTCTGTAGAGAAACGCAGCATCTGCCAACCAACAGCCCTGCAAGGAGGGCTCTGGAGGAATGAAGACCTAGCCTTACCTCCTGTTGGTGCTTCCTCTGGCCAGCCCACGTAGTCCTAGGTATTGGTGTTGCCAGTACTTAAGTGACTTTTAAAACAATACCAAATAGTTCAGTCTTTTAGCTCTTTCAGGGCATGATTTGTAGCTCACTCATTTTGATGGTTCATTGAGAAAAAAATTTTCTTAAAATAGCTGTACTGCTGAGGCCATTCTGAGGTTCTTCTATGGAAGAGGTGGCCAGCATCTGCTCTAGATGCTTTTTCACAATGAATCATTTTCTCCCTTGTTAAGTGGAGCTTGCCAGATGCCTACTGACCTACCCATGGCCTGCACTCTAAGGGCCTTGTTCATGGAGTTTGTGGCCTCCAATTTGGGGAGAATACATCTTTTTCTAAATGATCTTGGGAATTCTACCCTTCTGTAAACACACAGGATGGTCCAAGTCAGCCCTAAATTCAGCCAGAAGATTCGCCCCTCCCTCCAGAGCTGCTTTAGTTCACCTGAGACTTTTAAGACCCAGAAGTCCCGGCCAGAGAAAGAGCCAACTGAATAGGACTGAGCTTACAGTGTAAATGACTCAATGTGCAAAGTTCTTAAAAGTGTGCTTGCTCCCACTGACAGCCTGTGCCAAGTGGGAGATTTCAAACCTCTCATTAGAGACTTGTTATTCTAGTGAGGTCAGCCCTGCCGAGTGTCTACCACCCAGGCATCCTTTCCCTGGCACCTCAGGTAGGACATGATCAATCATGAACGCTAGAGCTTAAAAGATCCTTTTTGAGAAATAAGTATTGGCTTTTGCCTAACGTAGTCACTCATGATGTTTGTACCTGTGTAGAACAGGGGCTTTCTCTGCTGGCTGTACAAAAAGTCCAACTCATTACTCTTCACAAGGTAATGCCAACTTTTTAAAGAACACCTGTCAGCCAGAGCTTAGGTAGACCTTCTTCACTGTATGGTGAGAGAGTATATGATATGAATATGTGAATATATGTTCTGTTCCAAGACATCTAATATTGGAAAGAAGCAGTTTGTTAATTAATATATACACTGGAAGTATTGGTTCAACATCAAATTAAAATAATGATGTGTCTGTGGAGGTGGGAGGTGCAAGGCAGAGGCCAAGAGATACTCAAATAGGATAAGTACAGCCCATCTTCCTGGAACACTAATTTTGTTAGACTTTTTAAGGGGGAAACACAGTTTCATCTATAACACGTTATGAAACAGACTGTAAAATTCACATGGCTTTTAAATATAAATTGCAAATCTTCAAAGAAATTTTAGCTTACAGCTGGCCTTTTTGGGCTACAACCTCTTCTCACCCACCCCCAGCTCGTATTCACATGAGGGTGTTTTCATGGCACAGCTGAAGTAGCACGGGAGCTGCAAATGCCTTGGTGACAGAGCTCCACAGATGAGAAGATGAAAGTATGACCAGAAGACAAAATACCCAGGCCCCACTGTTCAGCTGTTTGCATAAATACCTTCCCCAGGTCAGGAATGGATATCTCTGTCTGCTTTGTGGCAAGTTTATAGAGAGACGTCAAGGCAAATGGGTTTAACAGGATTTCTTTATAAACTGTTTAAAGGCAGTAAAGGGTCTGAGCTTTCAATTCCAGTGTGTGGAGGGTTTTATTCCCCATGCACCAATAAGCAATTCTCCAACACAGGCTGAGTGTCCTGTAATTCAAATTAATTCTGACTTCATCTACCTAGACATAGTGTCAGATCTCGCAGGTCAAGGGCTCAGTCCTATAAGACTGTCCCCACCCCCTTTCAGATGCCAGTCTCAAGTCCAGGTTGTTACCTGTGCTTCTGACCAATTAGCTATAAATGGGAGGTTCCACCCATATCTTCTTTGGGGTTGATTAGTTTGCTAGATAGGCTCACAGAAGTCAGAGAAACATTTTAGCTAGCACTAGATCACTGGTTTATTATGAAAGGATATAACTCAAGAACAGCCAGGTGGAAGAGGTGCATGGGGCAAAATATGGGGACAGGGTGTGGAGTGTCCATGACCTCATCAGGCATATGACTCCCCCCCGCCAATCTCCTAGTATTCACCAAACCAGAAGTTGTCCAAACACCCTCCTTTTGGGTTCTATGAAGGCTTCACTTTATAGCCATGATTGATCAAATCATTGGCCATTGGTGATTGATTTAACTTCTAGCCTTTCTCTGGAGCTCAAGGGTTTGGCCGTTCCAATACTCTGATCACATGGTTGGCTCTATTGATAACCAGCACCCTCCATCTTTAGGGGATTTACAAAAGTCCCCTCATTAACTTAAACTCAGTTGTGGTTGAAAGGAAGTTGTTATGTTATGAATAATAAAACATCTGTTTCACCTTCATGGTTCTAAAGTGATTTCGGGAACTGAGGACAAGACACTAAACACTATAACAAAAGATGCTGCCATTGATCTTATATAGCTCAGTAAATTCCAAGGATTTGGGGAGCTCTTGCCAGAAACAGATGAGGAGGACCTAACATACACTTATTATTATGAATCACAATATCACAGATAGTCTTCAGTGTCACTCAATACCCTTTATATGAGGATTCACATTATAAATTCCTCCGTGATTTTAGCTGCCAGAAAAAGCTGCCTCCACAGAAGAATGTTAGAATTCTTTCTTATTGGACAATGCAAATTATGTAACTTATTGTGTTTCTTTCTGCTTCATTGCCAGACATCTTAGAAGCAAATATCCTGGGTCTTATGTTCACCTCTGATGCCAGAAAATGCCTGCCCCTTCTGCCTCTTTCAGATGGACTCTGAGATGTTCCATCCTGAATGTCAAGTCTTTATAACACAGAATGTTATAAAGATTCAGCAAACTCAGGAAGCAAATGGGGTACAAATTTTAATGTAAACCTTTTTTTCCAATCAGTTTTTGAAAGGTTGTGATCAATTTACAACCAAAATTCAGATACAAAATCAAAAAACTATCAACACAGACGAAAAGACAATTCAAGCCCTAGAGTGAAACACCTGCTGAATATTGCTTTTGTAAATAGGAAAATCTATGCAAATTCACATTGTTTTGCTGTTATAAACAATGCAGTAAATACCTATATGCATAATTCTTTGATTAATTCTTTAAGGTATGTCACTAGAAGTGGAATTGTTTCCCATATGGTATAACTATTTTCAAGGGCGAATTAATTTGCTATGTCTATTAGGATGTTTTGGGTCACAAGAGAGGAAATATAGCACAATGGCTAAGAGTGTGAATTCTGGACGGTCTGGGTTTGAATTCTGGTTTTACTAGTGAG
Organism: Cynopterus sphinx; assembly: GCA_030015415.1. Lineage (NCBI taxonomy): Eukaryota > Metazoa > Chordata > Mammalia > Chiroptera > Pteropodidae > Cynopterus > Cynopterus sphinx. Next base: position 51,278,749 of record CM057380.1, read on the forward strand.
TAGAATTAAAAGCAGGCTGTTCACCCTCAAGTTCACTTCAGGAGATAATCGTAAACACAATAGTCTACTCAGAAAAAAAATAGAATAGCGAAAGAGCAAGGGAACACAAAAACTAGAAAGCATACAATGAAAGAAGCAAACCCAAATAAATGCATTTTGAAAATAAATGTAGATGAGTTAAACTTGCCTTGAGTTAAAGGCAATAATTCTCAAATTGGGTCAAAAGTCAAGTGAGAGACTGATTGATTGTTTACTGTGAACGCTGGTCACTACCGCCCACCTCAGCACTGCCATTGCTCTTGTCAAGTCATGCAGGTGGTCACTAAATCCAACGGTGTCTTTTCAGCCCTCATCTTTCTTAACCTCTTGGAAATATTGGTGCCGTTAGCCACATCTTTGCTCTTGACACAAGCTCTTTTCCCAGCTTCTAAAAATCTGCCTTTTCTGATGTTTTCCCCCTAACCTCTCTGGCTGTTTCTTCTAAGTATCATTTTCCTTTGTTTGTCCCTTAAACGTTGGTGCTGTTCATCAGGGATCTGCCGTAGGTGCTTTTTCTGTTCTCTCTTCATATATTCTTTCTGTAAGAGTCCAACTACTCCTAAAACTTTGGTTACAACCCACATATATGCTGATGGGTCCCAAATCTAGAATTCCAGTCTAGATCTCATGGGAGATCTTGAGTTCCATATCTGTATATCCAACTGAATATTTCCATTTGGGAAATTAGTAGGAACCTCAAACTCAACATTACCCAACTGAACTCACCATTTTTTTCCATCTCTTTTTTCTTGTTACTAGTAAATGGCACCACCTGGTTGCGAAAGTCAGAAATCTGGGATCCAGCTTTGAACCCCCTCTCCCTTACCACCCACGTGAAATGAATCAGCCTCTCCTAAATATTTCCCAACTCCATTTGCTTCTTTGCATTCTCTCTGCCAACACCTTCTCTGGCCCACCACCCTTTCTTGCCTGAACTGCTGAAAAACTTCCTAAATGGCCTCCCTCTCTTTAGTCACGCTAGGCTATAATCAAATGTCCGTTGTGCTCCAGAGTACTTCTTCTATAGTAAAAATATGGACCACAACACTCCACAAGGCCCATCGTGACCTGCCACTTAAATTTTTTTATCTCAAGTGTAACTTGCTCTTCTCACATTCAGACCTTTGCATGTGCCGTTCTCTCTCCCTAAAATATTATTTGCAATTCTTTTTTAGCTTACCTCCTCTCATTCTTCAGGTCTCAGATTAAATGGCACTTTCTCAGGAAAATCTAAAGTAGGTTAGGCTTCCTGCCACGTGCTTAGTTATCACCATACAATTTTTCTACCACTTTTCACAAAAGTGTTGAAATTGGCCTGTTTCCCCGTTGGACTTCAGGGCCTGTGAAGATGGGAACTATGTTTATCTCTTTCACCACCATGCACCCCAGCCTCTAATACAGTGCCCAGTAATCATTAATTGCTCAATATATAGTTATTGAATACATGGGCAGACATACAAGGATGTGTCATTTTCACATTGTTCAGAGTGGCAGAAAAACCTAGAAAATACCTGATTTTCTAATGTGAGGGGATAAGTTCAATGAAGTGTGATCCTTTATAGGTTTAATGCAATCCAGTCATTAGGAATAACATGGTAAAAAAATGTATTTAATGACCTATGGAAAGATGTTTCTCATATATCGTTAGGTAAAAACAACAATATTATAGATGTAGACCCACAATTTGATCATAATTTTGCTCTTGTGATTTTAATTTTCTTTAGGAAATCTTCATCTCACCCATCTACCTTGCTATTTATTTTGTTCTTCTTGGCTTGTTTTCATCCCATGGCTGTCTGCTCATGTTTTATGAAAAACATCTCTTCTTCCATCCTCTTAAGGATGCTGAACAATCTCCCAACATTTTCTTTCTGTATCCTGCAGCAGTCTGCATTTTCAGGGACTAGTCCCTTTTTCTTATTCCTCAGGGAGGATGGGATTTGTCCTTTCTCTTATTCAGTAGCATTTTTTCATGGACTCCATTTTTTTACTTACTTGGATTGAATGAAACAAAGCCATCAGCTTGGCCCCACACTGTCTGCTTGGGAGATAATAGCATCCTTTTCTTAGATCAACAGCTTGAGAGGAGGTTGGTGTGAATGGTTCCCAGTCAAATTTTGAGTTCTAGAGGACTCTAATACAGCTTTGTTCACTGAGGTGACATCTTCTTCAACACCTACTGCCTGGCTCACTGATTTTGTGACCTCATGTGGTACATAGCAACTTCAATTCCTTTTCCATTAAAAGAAACTGGGGCTTCTAGAGGAAATGGCTGTTTCCAGGTCTAAAGAGAAAATAAATAAGGTAAACCTGAGCATCTTGTCATACTAGATAGTGAAAATTATGCATAAAAAGGATTCAAGGAACAACTTGAAGAGGCTTCCATTGGCCAGTGATGTATAAATTGGAGTATCAGTGAGGATAACTGCAATGGATTGAAACACATCAAATAATTAAATCCATGTGTTCACAATACTTCCCCCAACCCAAGTCCTAATTGATTTCTGTGGGAGGATACTGGAAATCAACTCATTATTTTGAAAATTGATAAATAAAGGTGTTCTGTATAAACCTTGTAGAGTGATTCTTAGTTATGTCAGCATCTGAGAAACACTGAGATTAAACTAAAGGAAGCTCCAGTAACCTGGAGTCCTTTCTTCTCTTGTTTTTCTGGACGCTTCTTTTTCTTGATTCTCCTGCTAATCATTAGCCACTTCTTTGCTGCTTTCCCATCACCCACCTCTTAATGTTGGAATATCCTGCGATTCAGTCCTCAATCCTTTCGTATCTACCTAGTGACTTCATCAAGTACTATGGCTTTAAATCATGTCTGTCAACTGATGACTCCAAGATTTTCATCTCTAACCCAGAGTCAATCCTCTGAACTCCAGATTTATTATCCAATTGCCTACTTGACATTTCCATCTGGGTGTCTAAGAGGCATCTCAAATGAACATATCTGAAACAGAATTCTTTTTTTAAATTTATTTTTATTTTTATTATTTTTTTAATTTTTTAAACTCACCACATATTTGACCCCTTTTACTTCATCTCTCTTCCTCCTCCTCCTTCCCGCTACCCTCTGATGAGGATTTTTTGATTTCCAAACCTTCTCCATCGTGCTCCCCCTCCGGTGTTCCTCTTCCTTGTAAATGGCACTAGTTGCTCAGGCCAAAAACTTTGGAGTTGTCCCTAATGCCCCATTTTCTCTCACATCTCATACTCACTCTTTTATTAAATCCTATTTGTTTTTCTTTAAAGAAGATTCATGATCCCATTACTTCTCACCACTTTTGCCTGGATTATTTCCATAGTTTTGCAACTGGTCTCCTGCCTTCCACCTTTGCCCCACTGATAGTTTCTTCTTGAACCTAGCCACCAAGTGATCTTACATCAGATCATGTTACCCCTTTTCTCAAAATCTGTGCAGTTCTCACATTATAAACTCCCCCACCCCCATACGCACAAACACTTCTTTGTCCCACTTCTCCCACCATTCTGCCTTATTTTTTCTATAACACTTACCTTCTGATACACTATCCACTTCTTATTATCTGCCTTCTCTACTGGATTGTAAACTCCCTAAGAATTGGAAATGTATTTTGTTCATTGCTGTGTTCTCACTACATAAGACAGTTCTTGGCCTGTAAAGAACGCCCCAAAATGTTAAGTAAACAGATAAATTGGTGGACAGAGCACAAAGAAAGTCTAGGTGCAGATGGGTAGCCATGAAACAGTTAAGATGCCCCTCAAATCTCAGCATTGAGTGGAAGATGGGTGGGGAATTTGGAAGCGTTTCTGCTTGTTTCCAGGTTTACTCCATTCTGTTTTATTATTAAAACTCTTCAAAAGCTGCCATGTTGTCATATGCTCTGTGGAGAAGCTCATATCTCAAGGAACCACAACCACTGAAGAGCTGAATTCCACCAATAATACATGAGTGAGGAAGGAAGTAGGTCCTTTCTCATTAAGTCTTTGGATGACTATGGCTTTGTAAGAGAACAAGAACCAGGGGACCTAGCAAAGCTATGCCTGGACACTGACCTACAGGAACTGTGAGAAACTAAATGTTGCTTTAAGCCCCTGAGTTTGGGAATAATTTGTTAAATAGCAATAGTTAACTATGACAGAGTTTGGTTTAGTGACTGGACCAGAAATTCCTTGAAAGTAATGGCAGTTGACTCAATGCTTATCAGATCAATATTTAAATGACTGGATGACTTAGAGTGTTTAATCTGGTATTGTATATGCATGCATTTGGGGTGGGGGAGCTGAGGAAAGCAACATTAGGCAGATGCTGACCAGATGCTACTTTAAATGTAATATTTGTCTCTCAGCTTTGCCTCTCAGGCCCTAATCCCCACATCGCATTTAAGTGAATCTCTCAGTGGTTGTGACTGTGTGGACCGAATGAAGTTTTCTGAACAAGTGATCACTTTCTACTCTGTGTAGGATGCATATTTCAAAGATAAGGATAAGCTGAGACGGATAATTATTATCAGTAACAATGGCCCCTTGATTAGAAATTTGAATGCTGTTCTTTTTAGAACATAACCTGTAGTTAACCATCACAGGTCATTGTTACAGATCAAGTTGCTTGAATATTTTCCTCTTCAATTAAGATGCACACGCCTAGAGATGAGGTCCATAGCGGACAACTTTGCCTCACAGAGGGGACTTTTCTAGAGCCAGTGATGATCTTAGTGCCTAGGTCACCAGGACTTAATCCCTCATTTTGACTCAGAGCCAGAGAATCTGGTAAATATGAGCTTGAACACATTCACTGTTGAGTCTAAGCATCTGATTTTTCCACACACACGTTGGCATAGGCACTACCTACATTGAGACATAACAGTGAATTCCTTCCATCAGAAAGCTGACTGAGACTCAAGTAAAAATTCCTTATTGGATCTGTCAGAGGCTCAGGGAGAACTGCTCAGCTCTGCCAAGTCAGCGGCTAGGCTGTTGGGGAAAACTAAAAAGCACTGGATGTGAACACTTCCCTTTACACCCAGGTCTCTTCTAGGCAGATGATGTGAGAGCCCAGGAGAAAGGTGGTTAGGTCAGAATCTTTTCATTGACTCCTACATTCTACATTCCAAGGAAGGGTTTCTACTCTCTACAGGGTGTGTTCCAGGGCCCTGAGGATTGGGAGAATGCAGCTGCTTTTTTTTTTTTTTTTAACTCAAATTTATATAGTTTCCAGCAGATGATTGCTAACACTGCCAGGGCTGGACAAAGCTATTTCTAACTTTTTTCAGCTAAAAAAAAAAAAAAAATTCCAAGCTGCTTTCTTTGAGGAAGGTGAGGTGTTTTATGATTGGTAAAACTAGAAATATGCAAAGGTGTGGGGGCTCAACCTCAAGACCTGGGGCACAAGAAGTGGATTTCAGAGGGCTCTCGCTGGAGGAGAGTGGGTTAGTACAGTTAAGAGCAGGGAACCCCTGGACGGGGGGTGCGGGGAGGCAGTGCTGCAGAAGGCAACTTCCATGCTGCTCAGCCTGAAGGGCTCCAAGATTGGTCATTTAGAAGCTGATCCAGGGCTTCATGTACTCATCTTTGTCCTCGCCATTCAGTTCCTCTTTAAAGTTGTCCAGGTCTTTCTCTGCTGAATCTGAGCAGAAAATTAATATTTTATGTATTTATTTTTTTAGTAATTTTAATAGTCTCTGGAGTTCTGTCTGGCCCCTGATTATTATTTGATTCATTCATTCATGTATTCATTATGTATATTTCTTGAACACCCCCCTTTGTGCCAGTTGTTGTTCTGGGCTTTGAAGTTACAAGTGTGGAGAAGACCCTTAAGGTCTGTGCCTTTATGGAGTTTTCTTTTGTGTGGGGATGATATGGGTCTAGCCCCATCCAAAAGGATGTGTCTGCTGGCTCAGCAATTCCTGTGGACAGTTGTATTCCCATAGTCAGCACAGATGTGATTTTTCCTAGTGGATAGCTATTCTTGAAGAAAAACAGCTGCGAATCAGCATGTCAAAAAGCCTCCTTAAAGGAGAGCTCTTTCTTGTCTGAGACTCTGGAAGCTTCAGAAAAAGATGTTTTCATCCAGGCATAGGGTAACTGTGTGTTGGCAAGAGGCACCTAAGAGAAACCCTCAAAACACCTGTGGGTGAGTTTAGCTTGACCATAACCCCACTAGTTTTGAATTAGAGATTCAAAAACATCCCGCAACCTCCACCCCACTCTCACTCCACCATCACAGTTGGGTCTATAGGGCCTGAGACACAATGTCTGCTGAGACACAAGGTCTGCTGAGAAGGAAAACAACAGATATAAAGAATTCATCTATTTATTCCTGAATGATACTTTGGGAGATGATAGCTCTGTTAAGCCTCTAGAACCCAGGTAAACTGGCTTGATAGGATAGTCTGGGAGGAACATAGATCGAATAGTCGCTCTCAAAACTTCAAGAACAGCTTCTCAGCTCTGGGTGCACATTAGGGAATTTTAAATGTTACCCATGCCTGAACCTCACCCCTGCCCAACCAGTAGCTCTGAGTGGGGGGCCTGGGTACTTACCTTTTTTTTTTCAAGCTCCTGATGATACTAATGTGCAACCAGAGTTGGGAACGGTTGTTCCAGACTGCTAGACTAGAGGCAGGCCTAATCTGTCCGAGAGCAAAGGTAAATCAAACAGGCTGCTTGCACATGCCAGAGGACTTTCAAGCTCACCAGTAAGTTGGTCAATAAGTCTAAATTTCAAAAACAAATTTTCAAAGTTCAAATCACTTTTCCTGTGGCTAGAAACCTTTAAAATTATAAAAGCAAACTTTTATTTCCAAAGCAGCTTTGAAGTTTGAAATTTAAAGCTGGCAAGCTGTGTCATCCTACAGAAGGGAATGTTTTAAATTCCTGGAGAGCGTGTCAGTATTTCAAAGGATAATAATAATAGGTAAAAGATGACTGATGTCTAGAGCCAAGCAGGGAGCAAGGGTTCACAGGATCATAGTTACCAAAAACCTCCAGACCCTCTCTCCATCTTCTTCATAGAAATAGACGATTATGGAGTTGGAAGGCCAGCTCTTATCCAACAAAAGAATCCTATCTGGAGCATCTCTGCTGGAAGGCCAGCTAATCTCTGCGAGAACTGTTTAGATAAAGAGGCGCTTACCATTTTCTAGAACAGTCTGCACCACTTTAGCGGGGTTGGTGTGAGAAAGGTTTCTTTGTGATGAACTGAAAACAGCCTTGGTTCTGGCCCATCCCATGTTTGAGCATCTACGATGGCTGTATTCACTCCCCAAGTCCTCTCTTCACTAGCCCGTGTCCTCAGTGTCTCTGCCTCTTCTTGGTATAAGATAACCTGTTTCCAGATCCCTTACCACCTGGTTATTTTCTCAAACTTGTCAATGTGCTTCTCAAAATGTGACACCCTGAACCAAATACTGGATGTGAAATATCAGATGCATCAAGTACTGAAGCAAGATTCAAAGGCAAAACCACCACTGTCTGGTTTCTCTGTAATTAGAAGGGGAGGCCTGGCCCAGGCTGGGTCAGCATGGGGACACTGGCATAGTCTGAGATAGATCTGGGAGAGGCACAAATCTCGGGTGACCATAACCGTGTGGTCAGAGAAGGACGGGCAAGATTTAGCACCGATTTGTAACTAAGGATTAGACACCATACTACTTTGTAATTTTAGTACAATTACTTCTTTGTTAGTAAACATCTTGAAAATGTGTGGTCTGCTCTGTGGGTTATCTTTGGAGTATGGGAAAGAGGGAAGTCACAGACAGAAAATAATGAAAAACAAGGTAAAACAGTGTTCCCGATGCACTGAGCAGGAAGAACCCCATTGGCCACTCTGGCATGCTGGCTTGAGAAGTCAGAGGCTCTGGTGTCAAATATAAGCAATATGGGAGGACTGGGTGGGTCCCAGCCAAAAGCTACGGAGTAATCTGGAAGGCAGGGATGGATTGAGACAACTCCCGGGGCTGTGTCAATGCCCCAGCATTGGGAAGCTCAGTGCTCCAGCAGAGCATGGAGAAGCAGAGGCCGTGCCCCAAATATATCCATCAAAAGCCACTCCTCTTGGAGAAGGAAGAGGACAACTGTCTCAGTTCCCTTGCACACCTGTTTTGTCTTGTGCCAGAGTCAGGGCTTTAGAGAATGCTTTAAAGAACGTTTTGTCTTCGAAAGAGACAAGTTCAGAGAGATTTTGTAGGGTGGAAGGCTGGAGACAGCTTTGCCCTTCAGAAGGTGAAGCCTATTGGGAGAGCTGGCAGCCTGGAGGTGAGGATACAAGCGAGCACGCTGCCTCCTCACGTTGGATCTAGAAGAAAGAATTGGAATTAGAAGTGATGTAATCATTCTGCTTGCTTATAAGTTCTGCAGTTGTCATAGCTGAACCTGAAGTTTTTTTCTCTGTAACGAAAGTGTTTGTGTGTCTCACCAACAGAATTGGCTTGTTGTCCTGCAGGAAGAGGTCTCTGAGCCTGTGTTGACCCCAGCCCAGGCAGCAGCCATTAGCTCTTTGTTGTTCTGTTTAGTCCTCAACACAGCACCTCATGCAATAACTTCATAATAAAAGGCTTTCTGATGTTGTGGGTGGTTGATGGCTGATAAGGCGACAACTGATCTGATTCTGCCCTTCTAATTTCACCACCCTCCTGGGTATGATTTCCTGAAATTCAAAGTAGAAACGAGAAACAATTAACTGTATAAATTGATGGTAGGGAGTTAGAGGAGGTTGTTTACTTTGTCTGAAATATCAGGATTATTGAGTCATGTCATGGCTTGCCTGACATCTGAAACGATGCAACAAATGTCGATTGAAAACAAATACACACAAAGAACTTCCATGAATGGATATTTTTTTTAAGGAAAAAATATTATTGATGCTATATCTTTAAACTGGAGGGAGTTAACATTTAGCCTGAATGAATCCTCAAAAGCTCCTCTAACAACCAGAGCAAAAGACCTAGGTATTGCCTAGCAAAATTCACAATCTCAGCAATTCCAAGGAACATGTTGTTCTCGTGTTTTAGAGAAGAGGGAATGTCAATCTGCAAGAATTGCACTACTTGGGGAGGAATTTAAATGTCCCCAAGATGTACAGCTCTCCAAAGTCATGGAGTGTGAAATGTGTTTGTTCATTCACTCATTCCTCTATTCATTTATTTAACAAATATGAGAGAGAGCCAACTCTGTGTCCACGGTATCTGGCTTTCTAGGTGAGAAGCTGCTCTGCCCCAGGGCTCTAACCCTGTAGAAGGGAGGTTGTGCATATTCCTTAACTTCCTCCTGAGAGGCAGGATGACCCAGGATTGGATGCTAGTCAGGCACCTGGAGCATCACCCTTACATTTTGTGAGCTCCCAGCGTCCTTCACATTTGGAAACACGGAGGCTAATCTCATCTGCGTCACTAGAGTCGGGGCCACCTGAACCCAGGTTTGCTCAACTTTCCTTTTCTCCACATTGTAATGTTTCTGTATCTAGTCTCTTTCCCTCTTGTTTCAAAGAAATAAACCAAGGCTGACCTTTCCGACTGACCTTACCCTCTCTAGCATCTGGTCTTTCTCTTCCCTGCAGTGTTTTTCTGCTCTCCACAAGCACACATAGCTCTCCCCTTCTTGTACATCTATACAACCTCTCTATTCTGTTGCTCCTCAAACTACCCTCATCTTCTCTATTTTCAGTGACCACCAACCTTCTTAGCTGGTACTTCTCTTCTCTATTCACTCCATCTTTCCTCTGTAGACTCCTTATAGTCCACTAGATGAAACAAAGTGCAAAGATGACCAACAGCCTCTAACGTAGAGGGTTACCCAATATCTGTCATTTTTTTCTTTTCTTCAGAGGTAGAATCCATCAGTTTTAGCTGAGTACCAGACTGCCCAGCTAAAGATGGTATCATCCAGGTTCCCTCAGAGCTAGGTAAATTTTGAACCATCTTCTTAAAAGGAAGGGGCACACTATCCACTTCTGCATTTGACCTTTAGGCTAGTTAGACTGCAGAGGAATCACAGGAACCGTAATTTTAGACCTGAGATAGAAACGAGGTAGGAGGAGCATGGATCCCCAACAAGATGTCTTGGCTATATTAGCCCTAACTATTTATGCTGGACTGTTTTGAGAGGAAATACATTTCACACTGTTATTTTGGCCTTTGTTACAGAATAGCCCACATCTTCGTCAACGTAAGCTTCAAAGTGCCAATTCCAATGTTCTTTCTCAGGCTGCACTCATCTGAATCCCCGTAGCACTAGGCATTGTAGATAACCGTTCTTTGTGAAGCTTTCTCTTCCTCCAGCTCCCCTGCTATTGCACTCCTGATTGCCTTCCCACCTCTCCGATTCTCTCTTCTTTGTCTGTCTCAGTGGCTGTTCCTTCTCTGCCCCTCCTTTAACTAACTATGGCTATTCTCTGCTGACTTTTCTACTCTAACTTTTGGAGCTCTCCTTTGGTAAGCTGATCTCAATTCGTAATTTCAATCCTTTCTTCAGACTTTACTAGCTAGCACTGCCTCAGTCTGCCGTCTGGCTGGGCAGATGCTTACATAGCAGTACGGCATGATGGTTAAGAGCACAGAGCCTGGAACCAGACAGTGGGATCTTGGGCAAGTGATTTAACCTCTCTCTTCCTCAGTTTCCTCACAGATGAAAGGAAGACAGTAAGAGTACTTATCTCGAAGGGTGGTTGTAAGGATTAAACACATTAATAGATAGATGTACAGCAGGTAGAGCAGAGCCTGGCACCTGGAAAGTACTATGTAAGTATTGATTCTTGTTGTTGTTGGCATTCACACCTGAGGACACAGGTCTCAGTGCCTAACCAAGTCATGGCCGGCCAGACATTGCCTCAGAATCACAGTCACTTTGTAGTGCTTCAGTGGCTAGAAACATCACCAGATTTCTCTGCTTGCCTGGATTCCTGATCTCCCCAACTTCTCTGCTCTCTGGCAATTACAAAATAGTTTTGTTTCCCCTCTGTGTCAATGACATTTGGATACCAGTCTCCACTCCTGACCTTTCACTGAAGCCTCAGTGCTGCCTCTTCTACAACCCGTGGCTGTGGCACCTAAAAACCATCCTTCATGTCACTGTTGAAACTGCCTGATTAGGTCCTGCTCGGTTGGTGGACTCACGGGCTTTGACTTATGGGGCTGATCAATCGTGATAATTCCTACACGCTACTGAACATTTTCCCTGGGAGGTTTCTCTTTCCTTCTCCTGGACAATTATGGTGTCAGATTTGTGTGAATTAGTAGGGAGACCAAATTCCACAACCAGACTGATCCTAATTCATATCCAAGCTACTCCACTAGCATTGGGGAAATTATTAAGCTATTTAGAGTTTCATAACATATAACCCACAGTATGTTAGGTAAAGATAGATATATTCGGATAATGTATATAGGGAACTCAGACATAAGAGGCAGTCAATACATAGTTTTCCTCTGACTTTAAAACTAATGCTTATTGTATTTTATTTATGTGTTGCCTTTGTTTTCTTGTTAAACTTATAGGAGAGGCTGGAGTTTTTGGATTTATTCGTGCCCTTCTCTGGAGGGCAAGTTCCCTACTAGTGGGTTTGCTAGCCATGCAATGACCCAAAAAGTTTAAAATTAAATGAATAAATTTATATCTGGCTTTTTCCAGAAATTAGTTCATGTGACCCTTTCATAAAGATTAGCTTGCTTCTTCTCTTAGCCATGCTGCATTGAACAGGCAGGGCAGTCAGTTTTTCATCTGACTACATAAAGCAGGCCCAGAAGGAACATTTTTAAAATTTATTTTTTAAACAGGAATTGTTATTGAAGGGCAGGTCACTGTCATCTAGCTTTGGTCCTTTCTGTTTCTGAGAACTCATGACTAATGCAGTTTTGTGGAAAATAAGTAGTTGTCAGTATAACCTGTCTCGGGAAAAAAAAAAAAAAAGAACAAAAAAACCAAGGATAGAACTAAAAAAATGAAATAGGTTCTTGTCTCTCTTTCTCTCTTCTTAAAGCAAGGGCTTGACTTCCTTAATAAAAATAAACTAGCTTCTCCTACATTGGCAATGGAGGAAGTTTCTAAATATTGCATGGGATACACTTAAACTAAAAATTTATTTCTTTATCTGAAAATCAGATTTAATTGAGGATCCTGAATTTTCTCTGGTAACCAGAATTAGGAGAGTGAGGAAAAGTGGTGGGGTGATGGCTTCTATATGAGAAGAAGGGGGAGGAGAACAGGGACATGTGGGCAGCCAGTGTCTGCTGGGTGAAACAAACAGAATTCTTGTGGACAGATGATTGCAGTGCATGAAGCAGTATGCTTTTTGCTGGGTTTGAGTGTAAGACTCTGTGCCATGGAGGGCTGGTGGGTTTTGTTTTTCCTTCCTTTCCTGCATTAGAGACGGTCCCTGATGGATGTTGCTATCACCCCACTGTCCTCAAAGAGCAAAACTCTTCACTCGATGCCAGATTTGTTTGTTCTTTTAAGAACCTTCTGAGAAATGGAACGTTGAGGGGAAAAAGAAGAGATATGCTGTGAAATGCCTAAAGTATAACCTAATCTGGGCCAAATGTAGCCCACAGCATCCTAAAAATGAGACACGTGGGCACCTCCAGCCGCTAATTACACAGTGAGGATGACGCAGATTGGCTGCAGCTCCTGGTTGCTAGAGAGTGTATAAAACCAGACATTTCTTTTCTTATGGGAAATGGGGAAACAGTCACTTTGGTGGTAGGGTGGAGAGAAGGCATGCACTTAATTCCTGTCAGTATGAACATGTTGCTTGTTTCTACCTACCTAATATATATATAAATATTGTGAGATTTAAAGCATCCAAAGTAGTCTGTATGTTGTAAAACAAAATTAAAACAAAGGAGGAAAATGCAAATAAAAAACACAGTAGGATATGACTACCTACCTTTTAGAATGACTAAAATTAAATCATAAAACAAAACAAAAACTGACAATACTACATGCCAGTTAGGTTGTAGATCAACAGTGCAACATGATACAGTTATTTTAGGTAACAGTTCAGCAGTTTCTAACAAAGTTAAACTTACATTTACTATAATACTCAGAAATCTCACTCCTGGAGTTAAACTTGTTTATTCCAAGAGAAATAAAAACACATGTTCACACAAAGACCTGAATGTCAATGTTTATAACAGCTATTTTCATAATAGCCAAAAAACTGGGAACAACCCATAGTCCTTCAACTGGTATGTGGATAAAGAAACTGAGGTACAACCAAACAATAGAATACTTCTCAGCAACTAAAAGGAACGATGCCATCGATATATACAGAAGAATCGCAAAAGCATTATGTAAGTGAAAGAAGCCAAGCTCTATGAGACTACAGGCTCTATGATTCCATTTACATGATATTTTGAAAAAGGCAAGGAAGTGAAAGGGATAGAAAGTGGATGAGGATTTTCTATGAAGTGATGTGAGGGAATTTGGGGTGATAAAACTGTTTGATACCCTGACTGGTGGTGATTACACAGTTGTGTACATTAGTCAAAACTCATTGAACTCTACACTTAAAAAGGATGATTTTACTCTATGTAAATTAACCTAATAAATCTGACTTTAACCGTAAGGTATGATTTTTATTAGGATATCATTATCACCTATGTTAATGTGAGCTAATATTTGACTAATGTGTGCCAGTTACTATGCCACACATTATATGTATATTAATTTTTATAATATGTATTAGATGATTGTTATATATATTAAATGATTATATATGTATATACAGTAGAGTAATTATTAGATGAAAAAACTAAGGCACAGAGAGTTTAAGGAACTTGGAAAACGTCACAGAGGTGGTCAGTGATAGAGCTGAGATTTGAACCCGGGTGTATCTGATTCCAGAGCCATCACATCTTGCTGCCCCAGGTCAAGGTGTAAGTATAGTCAATGCACATATATCTAGTCTACACGGTTGACATTTGGGGTTGGGTAAGTTTTTGTTTTGGTGGGTTGTCCTGTGCGTTGTAGAATGTTTAGCAGTACCCCTGGACTCTACTTCATGCCCCTCAGTTGTGCCCTCTCAGTCGTGACAGCCAAAAATATCTCCAGGTATTGCCAAATGTACCCTAGGGGCAAAGTCCTCCCCCGCATCCCATGAAAAACCTTGAGACTGTCCCAAAGAAAGACCTATGTGGAGCTACTGCAAATATTGAAGCTCCAGAGAGGATGTTTGGCATATTTGGGTGGTTGGACCACTGACTTAATTAGAGCATTTGGGTGAATCCTCAGAAGTTAATTAATTCTTCATAAAGCACATGTGAAAAACTGTAGGTGCACATGCACATAAAAAACACAAGGAGGAAACTATGAAGTTTCATGACAAATACTTATTCATAGAAATGCATCTTTTCTCTCCTGTGCAGTCATCCTGGGAAACTTTACACTTGTGCCAGAGGTGCCTCATTGACCAGGGTGGTGCTGGGGCTGCCCTTGGGAACTGCCTCTGCTTTGAAATCTCTACCTGTCACAAGGCTTTATCTTTTGGGAACAACTAGCAGTTACCAAGGATGGTGAGCAAAGTGGGCAACCAAATAAGGTGATTATGTTATGTTTTTTTTTTTTTTCTCAAAAAGAAGAGGTGACCATGAAATAATAAGATTAATCTTTCTGCGTTTGTTCAATGATGTTGTGTGTTTGGTGGTTTATTTAAACAAGTTATACAATAATACTAGCTCTCAATCACTGGGAGCTTACTAACTTTTACCTTGTAGTATGAGATATTTATCTTGTTGAGTCATCATAAGAACTGTGAAACCTATCATCATATGTGAAAATTAGCTCAAAATGAATCAACGACCTGAATGTAAGATCTAAAACTATTAGTTTTATAGCTAAAAATCTTAGAAAACCTAGGTTGTAGATCCTTGTGACCTTGGATTAAGCAATGTTTCTTAAAATATGACAATGCAGGTATGAGTAATAAAAAAATAGACAAATTGGACTTCATCAAAATTAAAAGCTTTTGTGTTTCACAAGACACTATCAAGAAAGTGAAAAGATAGTCCATAGAATGGAAGAAGATATTTCTAAATCACATACCTGATAAAGAATTAATGTCCATAATATGTACAGAAATTTCACAATTCAACAATAAAAAGGTAATAACTTGATTTTATTTTTTTTATTTTTATTTTCTACTTTAAAATTATATTTATTGGGGCAACATTGGTTAATACAATTATATAATTTTCAGGTGTGCATTATAATTTGATATCTGTATATTCTATTGTGTGTTTACCACCCAAAGTCCAGTTTCCTTCAGCTACCACATATTTGATCCCATTTACCCACTTCACTCTCCCACTATCCCCATACCTTTACCCTGTCTACCTCCCCCCTCCTCCCCTACCCCTCACCCTCTGGTGACCACTAGTCTATAGTCCATGCCCACAAATCTGTTTGTTTGTCCTGTTCATTTGTTGCTTTTAGGTTTATATCCCTCCCACATATAAGTGATATCATATGATTTTGCAACTTTTCCCTTCTGGCTTATTTTTCTTAGTTATTACAAATGGCAGTATTTCATCTCTTTTTATGACCGAGTAATATTTCTTTGTATATATGTACCACAGCTTCTCTAGCCAATCTTCTATCATAGGACACTTTGAAATAACTCTATTTTAAATTGGGCAAAAGAAATACACATTTCTCCTAAGAAGATATAGAAATAGCCAATAAGCACGTAAAAGGATCCTCAACATCATTAGCCATCAAGGACATGCAAATCATAATGAGATCCACTAGGATGGCTGTGATAAAAAAGACAATATATCAAGTGTTGGCTAGGATTTGGAGCAATTGGAACCCTCATACATTGCTGATGGGAATGTAAAATGACGCAGCTGCTATAGTAATGAGCTTGTCTGCTCCTCAAAAAGTTAAACATAGAGTTACCATATGACTCAGCAATTCCACTCCTAGGTTTGTACCCAAGAGAAATAAAAACATATTCCTGCAACAAAAACGTATACAGGAATGTTCATAGTAACAATATTCATAATAGCAAAAAAATGAAAATGACCCCCAAACTGTCAATTGATGAATGAATAAATTGCAATACATTTATTCGATGATTCTTATTCAGCCATAAGAAGGAATGTGGTATAACATGGATGAACCTGGAAAATATTGTATGATTCCATTTATGTGAAATGCCCAGAATAGCTAACTTCATAGAGGCAGAGAGTAGATTGGTGGTTACCAGGGGTTGGGAGGAAGAGGGAGTGGGGAGTGAGTGTTATAGATCTGGGCTTCTTTACGGGGGGAATGGAATGTTCTGGATTAGATCATGGTGCTGGTGTATGACTTTGTGAATGTACTCAAAAACACTGAATTGTACACTTTAAAAGGGTGAATTTTATGGTGAGTAAATGATATCTCAATTAAAAAAACTATGTGGTTATTACTATTATTATCTGCATTTTACACAAAAGAAAACTCACGTTCAGAGACATGTAATTTTAAGTGGCTGAATAATATATGAAAATTCCCCTTTACCCTTTCAAACTCTTAGAAGTCTGGTATATTTGCTCTCATCCTTTGTGTATACACACAGTCACAATTTGAGTGTGTATGTAATATAAATATAACACAAATCATGTTATGCCTATTGTGCTACATCTTGCTGGCTCTTTTTGTTTTACTCTAGAGATCAGTGTATATATACATGCACATATACACACACATACATATATACATATATATGTACATATACACATATATATATTTATTTATTTATGGAAAGAGAGACAGAGATAGATATGAAATGAGAGAAAGGGGTTTCTTAATATTTCATAAAATGAACGCATCATAATTTTTAAAATTATTTCCCCTATTGATGGATAGTTCGGTCTATTCATTCTGTAAACAATGTGTTTATTCCCCAGAGTTGCATCCTTATTGGCCATTATTATTCTCACCACTCTCACTCTCCCTGGATTATCTCTCCTCTATGCTCATGTTGCGCCCTATCCAGTGGTAGCTATCCAGTACCTTGGTTAGACTTAGACAAGAGGGTAACCACCCTAGACTGTGTACTTCGGAGGTCCCTACACACACAAAAATATACAGTGTAAATTAATTGAGTACTACCCGGGCAGTTTTGTCTCTCAGGATCCAGTACTCAGCACAGGTACAATGTGACCCATAATTTTAAATATCCATTCAGGTCCCAGGGAAATACTTTTCCACATCTCTTGCCCCATGTCACCAAAACAAAAGGTAACTGCTCCCAAATTTGTGCTGCTGACACTGGAGATGGATGCTGCTTCTGAGTTTGGAGAGGATTTGAGCAGGGTAAGTATTTAGGCAATTAACTTGTCAAATTCTTCCTCTCAGACTGCACGAGTATAATAGATTATTACATAACAGAGTGTTTCCCAGTAGTGCTGAACATCTATTTATTGCTTCTCTTCATGTTCTAAATCGTGATTCTCCTGGTGGTCACAATGGTTGCATAGAATGGCAGAGAAACTTTTTACAATAGTAAACAATGTTGTTATTATTATGTACTTTGTTATTTAATATATCATTTAAAATTTTTATATATGTATGTCTGGGCATAATGTATGTGAAGCTATGTAAATAACCAGTCCTTTACATCGGCAACTGGATGGACTGTGGGTTGCAAAGGTAGCTGCCAATAATTCTTCCCATTCTTCTCCACTCATGCCATTTCTCCCATCAAGAGATGGAATCTGTTTCTCTCCACTTGGATCTGGGTTGACTTTGTGATTTGTTTTGAGTAATAGAATGTGGCAGAAAGGACTGCCCATTCAGGGCCTAGTCCTTAGGACTGGAAGCTTCAGTTTTCCTCTGGGGTCCAGCCATCATATAAAGAAGCCACTTTTATTCAGCCTATTGAATGAAGAGAACCCATGTGGAGAGAGGTCATAGCTTCATAGCTAGCCCATCAAAGGCCCTGAATATGTGAGTGAGTTCATCTTAGATGCCCCAGTTCCAGCTTGCGAGTGACCCCAGAAAAGGCTAGTAGAAAAACTGGCTATTCAAGCCACGGAATGGTAAGAAATAAAATATTATTTTAAGCCACTACGTTTTGAGGTGATTTGTTATGTAGCAAAAGATAACTAAATGTTACTGGAATTACTAACAGTTCTATCTTTATAAAAATATTTAATGAGATTTAAATTTTCAAAAAAACTTTTAACTTTAATTTTGATCTAAATTGTTGATATTCATTAATTATAATCTGTATTTTGCTTTTTGAAATAGTTTTAATAGTTTAGAAGAAAAAGAACTTTAAAAAACTTACATGAAAGATAATTAAAAAATTTTTACATTTCTTTGATTTACATTTTTAAATAAAAAGTTATTAAAATTTTACTTACATTAATTTACATTACTTACATTTATTTTTTTAGTCCTTTGAATAATCGTTGGCATCAATTGAATACAAATTATGTGAAAATCTTCATTATAACAACAAAATTATTGAAAATTTTGCTAAAATTAAGACATAAAAAATAAATTTCATGGAGAAAAGAAATAATAATTCATGAATTACATGTATATTTTATCACCTATTTCAAACAACCCATCAGCGGAACTCCCAAGTTGTCTGCCATTTTGCCAAGTTTCAATCACAAAAAACATTTACCAGAAAAAAAATTTTTTTTGGCATTATAAATATATATTTGTCAAGGTAAAAGAAGATGGTGTATTTTATTTATCAATAAGTTAGTTCAAGCTATACCCCCTAAATAGTGGGGCCCACAGTAAGTGGGTATTTGTACTCTTACTGTAGGCAGCACAGGCAGTCTTGTCTCTGTCATGAACTTTCCTTCAACCATCTGATACAAATATTTATTTGCCTACTGCAGAGCTCTACCTGTTGGCCTACAAGAACTTCAGAATCGGTGTCCAAAACTAAATTTATCATCTTTCTTTTCCAAACCACCTTCCTCTTCTAGTAATTTTTCTCTCAGTCACCCAGGATAGAAACCTAGAAGACATCTTCAGTTTCTTCACCTAGTTACTCTCCCTTAACTTTCTAAATAATTCTCCAACCTGTCCTTGTCTCTCATCTTTACCACATCTGTCCAAGTTTGAGGCTTGAGAGGCTGTATCGTCTGGAGCAGTGCTTCTCAAGCTTCAGTGTACTTCAGAGTTATCTGGAGGGCAGGACATGTTAAACCACAAGTTACTGCTCTCTGCCTTCAGAGTTTCTGATTCAGTGGGTTGGGGGCTGGACCTCATCATTTCTAAGAAGTTCCTAGGTAATGCTGATGCAGCAAGCAAGCTACCGGCTTAGAGGCTGAATTGAAATTTTACTCCTCTTATTTACTATGTGACTTTAGGCAAATTATTTAGTGTCTCAGCCTGTTTCCTGATCTATATAATGGTGATAACAATCTTACCTTTGAGTTGAATTAAATGAGATAGTATAGGTAAAGCATTTAATGCAATAAGCCTGGACAAGTAAAGGCTTAATAAATGGTAGTTATTTTGTCCGTCAATTTTTTCCTCTGGGACTTACAAAACCATGTTGAGTGATTTGTCTATCTCTGACTGTAATCTCTTCCTTCTATTCGTGTCTATCCAATAACATTTAAACACATTCACATCTTTTCCAGTTTTTTTTTTTTTTAAAACCCTACAGTATGGTTTTGACTCAGTTTCTTCCTCTAGCTATCCTATCTCAATTCTTTCCTTCATATCTAAATATTTTGAAAGAATAGTCTAGGATTGCTGTCTCTGCTTCTTTCATTATAACTCATTCTTCAGTCCATCATAGTCTGGCCTTTGCTTCCTTAGTCTCCTAAGTCAGCTCTCCTTAAAGTAACAAATGGTTTCCCCTCCTTGCCAAATCTCCTGGATACTTGCTTGCTCTATGACATTTACCACTACTGACACCTTTTCTGTAGGAGGCGATTTTGAAGAAAGATCCCAATGATCCCCACCTCCTGGTTTTCACTTCCTTTTGTAATCCGCTGCCCTTGTGTGTGGGCTGAGCCTCCTAACTTTTTTTCTAGTGAATAGAATAAGACAAAAGTGAGATGGGATCACGTGTTAAGTTATAACAGACTTGTTTGCACTCTTTCTCTGAGTCTTCTTGCATGTTTGCTTTGTTGAAGCAAACATGTTGTGAGGTGCCTTATGGAGAAACTCACGTGAGAAGGATCTGAGGCCTTCATCCTAATAGCCCTCTGAAAACTGAATCATGCCAATAATTGGAACAGTTTGCCAGCAATTTGGAAGAGGATTATTTCTCAGTCAACCCTTCAGATGAGACTACAGCCTTGCCTAACACCTTAATTGCAGCCTCGTGAGATACACTAAAACAGAGAACCCAGCTGAGTGGTGCACCGACTCCTCACCCTCAGAAATAGAGATAATAAATGTGCTTCATTTTAAGCCACTAAGATTTAGGGTAATTGTTACACAGCATAAATAATTAATATATCTTCCTTCTTAAAATGACTTTGCCATGGACTTTTACAACTCCTTGCTTTCCCTAATTCCCTGTCTTATACTTCTCTCTCTCTACTTCATGGCTCTTCTGATGTTTCTGCTTTTCACTTCCCACTGTTTCTCAAGGTTCTTCTTTTCTTTCTACATATATTTTCTTGCCAGTGTCACCCATTAAAATGCTATCTGTAATCCAGTGACTCTCAAATTTATATCTCCAGCTTATTTGAGTGCCAGGTCCCTGTGTTTAACTGACTAATGATCAATTCCACCTGGATGTTGGTCTCACAGACACTTAGACTCAGGATGTCCAAAACTGAACTGTTATTTCCTACCAAATCTCTTGTAGTTTCTTCCTCTGGGAGCCACCATACACCTAGTTGCTCAAACCAGAAACCTGAAAGTCACCTTTCATTTCTTCATTCAACAAATATTCACGGAGCACTTAACTGTGCCTAGAGTACTCTAGGCTCAAGGAGAGTTTATATTCTTTTGAGAGAGATAATGAAGATAACCAATAAATTATAAGACATGAGATCTAGCTATCTCTTTCTATATATATATCATATCATCTTTATCCATATCTATAATGTTATTGGGGAAAAATTGAGCAGGCAGAGCAATGAATGTCATGGGGAGTGAATTGTATCAGATGGTGTTGTCAGAATAGACTTCACGAAGAAAGACTTGAAGGAAGCAAGGACTATGCTATATGAATATTTGTGAGAAGAACTTTTCAGGAAGAGGGGGACAGCTAGTTTAAATTCCTTCACCAGAAACTTAACTAGGGGTTTGAGAAACAGCAAGGTTGCCACATTCTTAGAGATGAGGTCAGTGAGGTACCCAAGTCTGGATCATGGACAGCCTTATTGGCCATTGTAAGGATTTGGGTTTTACTCTGAGCATAACAGGGAACCATGGACAGGTATGGAGTGGAGACATCATATAATCTCCCTGGTTACTATAGTAAAAATATGCTGTAGAGAAATCATTTCTATTCCTTTTATCTCTGTGTCTAATTTTTTTTCCTCAGGAAGCCCTGTTTATCTCTTAAATATGTCTTGGACCCATCTACTTAATTTCTATTGTCACTGCTTAAGTGAAGCCAACAATATTCCTCATTTATTCAATTATTGAGGGATATTCAACAATATCTCTCATTTGTCCCTTATTGAGCAACTGCTATGTTCCAAGCACTACTCCTCTTCTCAGTGTTTGGGACATAGCAGTGAAAAATTAACGTGTGGAGCTTACATTTTTCCTTTAGACTTATTGCTTTTTAAAACTTGCCATTTCTTAAATTGTCTTATTATTTATTTGGTTACTTGCTCATTGTGTCTTCTTCTCACCAATATGTAAACCTTGTGAGATCAGGAACATTATCTATTTTGTTTACTAACTATATTTTCAGGGTCTAGAACAGCTCCTTTCATATAATATGTGCTCAATAAATACTAGTTGAATGAATGAACAAAGTACTACAATAGCCTCTTAACTGGAGTATTTCCAGCAGTTTTTAAACTTTCTTTCATCTTTGACCTATAGGAAAAACATTTTATAGTGAAATCCAGTAAATACACATGAATATGTAAATATATATATTTAGAAGTGTTGTGCTGTCTGATTATTTGTGAAGTTGCGTAATATTTATTTTATTATGTTTCATTGAAAAAAACCCTTCTAGTTATAAGTTTAAATTTAATTTCAGAATTCACTGATGGTACTTAACCAGAAGTTTGACAAACATTACACTAATGCATCCTCCACAACCAGAGTGTTTTAACTCAGGAGGCTTGTCATTTTACTTCCCAGAATAAAATCCTTCAATGGCAATCTGTTGGTCTCAGGCAGTTTTTCCAAAACACCAGTATTATAGTTGTTTATGTACCAACTATAATATAATCATTTTTTGTCTAAATTGAATCACTTTTGTCAGCCTCATCATTAGCAATAATTAAAGAGAAGTAATACGCTGGATGTATGAGTTATATCTTTTTCTAATGCATATTTATGTACCAAAAATAAAAAACTTTGGTCTGTATACCATTTAAAATCTTGTTTACCACCCAGCCACACTTTGGGGAAACCTGCCCTTGGGATAAAGGTCAGATGCCTCAGCTTAGCCGAGTAGGCACTCTCAAGCTTGCTGGTGGTTTCCGAGGCAGTCTCATTTTTATTTTTCACCACTTCCTGCTCTCATTCATTCAGAATGACTGTCAGGTCAGGAACGCACTAAGTTCTCTTGTCTCTAAAACTCTATTGCCAACTCCTTCCTCTGCCCAGAGCTCCACCAGAGGCCCTCTCCCCCACACCCCCTTTCTGGTCTCAGTGTAAAGGTCACCTGGGGAAAGCTGTCCTGGCAATGGGGCTCGGCTAGGTGGCCCCAGGATCCCATGCTTAGCTTTGTCTTAGAATGTATCCCTCTGAAGCGAAGCAGCTTCTTCACGATGTTTTTCACTCCAAATGAAAACAGCAAGCTCCTTTTGGGGAAGAAGAGCATTTTATTTGCCAATAGTATTTCTAGTATTTAGTATAGAATCAGAAATTCAATAATAATTTGGTTGAATAAAATTACAAATGTATGGATTTTGGAAGGAAATGAATATTGTTAACACTCAGCACGTTGCCTGAAACATACTAAGCATGCAAAAAATATTGTTGAGTGATTGAAAGAAGGGTTGATTCTCACCCTGTTGACATTACCTTTTTTTTAAAAAAAAATTGTTTGAGAGGTGGTCTCAAACTCTAAGGTTTTTGCTTTATATGACATTATTCTCTCCTCTTTGCCCAGGAAGAGGTCAGAAATAAGATCAAAATGTCTTTCTGTGGCCTAAGAGACTTTTGGTCCTGCGATAAACAAGCCTGCCAGGACAGAGGACAGGGTACGTTGGGAAATCAACAGCACGAGGATATATATATATATAGGTGTGTATGCTTTTCTTTTACTCAATGTAAAGTAGCTATAAAGTAAATATTAAACGTTTGAATTAATGTTAAAATCCATACTTCATGAATGTGTTGAGTACATTTAATGTTAATTCACTAGATATTCAGATTTCGAAGCTATTATTTCCCTTTTCTGAGAATCTAGAATACAACCTATGATTTTTAAGAGTGACGGTAACAATGTTCTTAGCAATGTGTATCATAGAGATGTATCTGCCATGATAAAGATTTTACAGTACTAAATTGTACTCAAAGACTTTTTCTTTTCTCAGCTCTACTATCTGGCACCTTGGAGAATGTGGTGTGTGATATAAATGGAATCTCCAAACAACTGATGTTTAATCTTGTAAGCACCAAAACATTAAAAAACAAAAAAAGATAAGAACTTTCTTAATATACCATACACTTCTCATACTTTTTAAATAAAATGCCCCAAATATTAATGGTTCCATGCTGACTTGGGGCTCTCTCTATGGACAGCAGTAATTTGGATGTAATATTTATCCATGCCAGAGGTCTAAGGAGCATACGTGCAGACTCAGACGTTATGGGGCCTAAGGCTAAATGGGTGATGACTTAACTGTGACCTTGAAACTTAATTTCTTGCAAACAAAAACAAGCCCCAAATCAGTTGATTTCTGATCTATCTCCTTCCTTCTTTTTTCATAAAGGGAGAGTGAAGCTGGTGTAGCTATATGATTTTCTCTGGGAAAGTATCAAGAAAAGGTAAAGCAGCCTCTTCCCACCAATTAGCTACTGTCACTATAGCATCTATCACTGATGTTCTCATTTCCTTTTGATACCACTGCTATAGACCACTTTCACCTGATTTTCAGTTTGCATTTGCTCTTCAGCCTTACTTGTTTACCTTTTGTTCATGGAGTATGGAAGATTATTCTGCAATCATTTTAAAATGTGTGTGTGTGTGCGTGTGCGTGTGTGTGTGTGTGTGTGTGTGTGTGTGTGTGTGTGTTGGAAAGGACTTGCTTCAAAGCTTACACATTTTTTAATTTTTAGGACATAAGTGCTTCTCTAAATGTGAAAGTCCTGTATAATGTTTGTTATTTGTGGAGAACATGAGAATGTTTTTAGATGTATGAACAAGGTAGAAAGTATTGTTTTGGTCTCAGAATCACATGTTAGTTTATAGGTTCCATCGATGAGGGAACCCAAAGCACATTCTCTATATCTCTATGTTATCACAGTGTATTATGCTGAAATTATTGCATTTTTAATCCATCTCTTCCATTAGTCTAAGAGCTTCTAGCTTTCTTAGAACTCAGCACTTGTGTTCTTATGTAGCTGCATAATCTTCAGGAAAGTGTGAAATAGTTATCTTTATGAAAAGTCAATTAGTGAATGAAAAAGTAACACAGCCTCAACTCCAGCACTATGTTATTGTATTCTTACATATTTTGACCTCTCACTCTTGTCTTCTCTTGAATCCCTCTAAACCATAGTTATCTCATAGTTGATGAACCTAGTGCAACCTAGTACCTGTTTTACCTCTTTTGTTAAGTCTTTCTATGGGCTTTTAGTGTTTACACTGAACATTGGCAGGTAGAAAGATGGTCATTTTGGGGGAAACTAACTCCTTCTTCATGTTGCTCTCTGTTTAGCAATGGGGTAGTTTTAATATGCCCTGGTAAGTTCAGAATTCTAACATGCTTTTTTATTTAAATTATAAGACAGTAAAAACAAGACAGAAAAAAATCATCACTGCATTTTATCACACTATATGACAGTAAGTAAATGTACAGAAACTTTAAAAGCTCTAGAATGAAAAAAATCCAATTGATATTCTATTTTATGGAAGCCTACAGCTTTAATATATATGAGCAGTTAACTTGTTTTCATTCTGCTCAAACTTTGAGAAAAAAGAGGTAGGAACTTGATTCACTATTTGTTGAGTAGAAAATAGCAAGCATCTTTACAATAGACCAATTTCATCAGCCTTATAAATAAAATTATTCAGGCAAAGATTATGCTCAGAAATAAATTCTCTGATAATGGTAAATATTTTTTTTTCTGTAGCTTAATTGCTTAGTTTTTCCTAGCTCCATGTACCTATCATATGCCTCTTTTATTCCCCATGCCAAACATTTTCTAAGATCCACTTAAATCATTTTTTTGTACTTGTATAGTTTTTATTTTTTCCTTGCCTCAATCCATTTGCAGGAACTGTCTTTTTTTCCCTATCGAATTCTATTTTAGGGAATTTTTGTTCAGTACCATCAAGTCCTTTTTAAGAGTAAGAATAAAAATAACTATGCTGCTGCTGCTGCTGCTGCTGCTGCTGCTGCTACTACTACTACTACTATCTACTACTATCTACAACACATGGAACATTTAACTATGTGCCAGATACTCTAAATATTTTACGTGTGTTAACATTTAATATTCTTAACAACCCTAAGAGGAAGTTACTATTATTACCCCATTTTCTAGGTGGGGCACTTGACAACACAGAGAAGTTAAGCTAGTAAGTGGTAAAGGCAGGATTTAGACCAATGACGGGTTAGTTGCAGTATGTGGAGCTAACCACCAAGCTAACCTCTACAGTATCCTCATAATGCTGCTTTATTTTTTTTCCCACTGATATCATTCTGGTCCAAGATCTCATTTTCATCATTCTTATGTTCTTGTGCATCTTGACTCTTCACTCCTGCCTTCCTTATACCCCTCCAAACCATAGTTATCTCACAGCGGATGAACTTTAGTGTAACCCAGTACTTCCCTTAGACTTGTTTTCATAAACTCAAGAATCTATTATTTAAATTCTACATACTAAGTAGGAGAAAGTAGGCCATTAATTAGTTTTTCAAATATAGTTTTATTGAAGTATAACTGATATACAAAGAACTGCACATATTTAATGTGTACAATTTGATGAGTTCAAAGAGCAGCAAACCCTGGTGATACTGTCATTACAGCAAGGCAAAAGATGTATCCAACACCCTTCAAAGTGTCCCCCACCTCCCTTCCTCTCTCTCAACACTTGAGATTTCTTAAGAAAACATATTTTGAAGTACACAATACCACATTGTTAACTATAGGTACATGTTTTATAGCAGATCTCCAGAATGCATTCATTTTGCATACTGAAACTTTATACCCATTGAATAACAACTCCTTACTTCCACCACCCCACAGCACCTGGCAACTATTATTATAGTCTCTGCTTCTATAAGTTTGACTATTTTAGATACCTCCTATAAATGAAATCATGTAGCATTCATCTTGCTGTGACTGGCTTATTTCACTTAACACAATGTCTTCCAGGTTTATCCATGTTGTCACAAATGGCAGGATATCCTTCCTTTTAAAGGCAGAATAATATTCCATTGTATATCTATCTACACCATATTTTCTTTATCTGTTGATGGACGTATAAGTTGTTTCCATAGCTCGGTCATTAATTTAAGAATATATTGATGATCTGGAAGTGCCCTTCAGATCATTGAAACAAGAAAAGCAATTTTTTCCTGGGTCTGGGTAGAATGACACAATGTGGAGGCAGGCTCCTGTTGGCCAACCTCTGACAAGGCTATGAATTTAGAGCTTTTCAATATGAGCCAAGTTTCTCATTATGGTAGAATCAGCCTTGACAAATGGCTCACGCTGCAGGCAACCACGTGGATAGAGAAAATAGTACTTTCACATACTCCTGAGCTTGAGAGTTCTAGGACACCTGAAAGATGGTTAGTGCAGAAGGTTCTGAAGACATGAAGTCTTTGGAGGACAAGAGATGGAAGTACATTCTTATCCTAAAGAACTCTGAGGACCAAGACTGAAAAGAACCCATGCCAGAGACAGAGAGAAGAGAGGCTCTGGAAGGCCCTGAAAATCCTGCAAGTCAGAGCAGTGGTGCCAGCCTTCTACAGGTTAGGGCACAGCAGATAATGTAGGGTGGCTGTAGGCTGAATCTGACCCACAGCCATATTTCGTCTGACATGCTTTCCTATTTTAAAGAAATGGAATTAGCTGCATAATTGGGGATAGCTTGCCTAATAATTTGGATTTCTAATTTCTCTTTATTTCTAATCTTCACATTCCCACTTTGAAATCATCGGCTGGTTCTGATTAAAGGCAGAGAGAGCACTTTAGATTGGCTTGAACTCTTTGGCTCTTCATAATCCCTTTCATTGACCATTGTCTTTACATCTGGCCTCCTTCACCTATTCATGTTACCTGCTTGGCTTATTGGGCACTTAAGTTTGCCACCTGTAGACTGTATCCTGTGCAGCTTAGTTTAATGTATATCAGCTCCCCTGCCCTGGGGAAAAAAAAAAAAAAAACTTCTAGGCCCTCTTAACAAATGTTTCCTGGAGTGATCTCAAGAAGGGTGTCAAAAAAAAGATGTATACAAACTTACTACTTCAAGAAACTTTATAACTTACCCAGGAGGGTTGTGTTTCTCTACGGTGATATGTGATAAAATCTTTCAACAAGAGGGGACTATGAACTAGTTTAAAAGCACACCAAGGAAAGTAGTAGAGAAATAGCATGCATCCTTTCCCCGCCTTTTAAAAAAGAACTGCAACGAGATATCACTAAATACCTATTAAAATAGCTAAAATAAAAAATAAGTAAAAATACCAAGTGCTGGTAAGGATGCCGAGAAACTCTATCTCATATACATCGATGGTGGGAATGTAAAATGAGTCTGGAAAGTAGTTTGGCTGTTTCTTAAATATGCATTTACCATACAACCCATCAATCATATTCTTAGCCATTTATCTCAGAGAAATGAGAACTTAAGTTCACACAAAATCCTGTACAAGCATACTTTAAAAAAAATTTTTTTTGCACCTCACAGATGTTGCATTTTTCACAAATTGAAGGCAAGATCCTCTATTAGAAAAAAGATTACAACTTGCTTTATTGTGGTGGTCTGGAACCTAACTCATACTATCTCTGAGGTTTGCCTGTACAAAAATGCTCATAGCAGTTTTATTTGTAATAGCAAAAAAATTGAAAAAACCCCAATATACCTCGTCTGGGGAATGGATGAACAAACCCTGGCATATCCATCCAATGGAATACTGCTCAGCAATAAACAGAATGTTTGATACCTGCAACAACCTGATGGTACTCAACAGCATTATGTTTAGGCAAAAATATCATCTCAGAAGGTTATATGATTCCATTCATATGACATTCTTGAAATGACAAAACTATAGAGATAGAAAAGATTAGTGGTTACTAGAATACAGGATTGGAGTGGAGGTGGGGTGCGATAGGAGGTGGTTTAGTGAATATAAAAGGGTAGCATGCATTAGTTCTTTTGTCATGATGGAATAGTTCTGTGTCTTGGTTGTAGTGGTTACATGAATCTATGCATGGAGTAAAATTGCATACACACACGTGAATGCAGCTTTTTAAAAAATGATAAAAAAATTAAGTTTTGTAGTCTTTTTGATGGTAATATACCAATATCAATTTCCTGGTTTTAATATCTTAATAAAACTTTATGAGATGTCACCACTGGGGGAAGCCAGGTGAAGGGCATACGGGACTTTACTATTTTTGAACTTCTGTGAGTCTATAATTATTTCAGAATAAAATTAAGAAAAAAAAAAGGAAAATAAGCTGAATGCCTAAGGCTGATGTTTGAAGAGGAAAGCAATAGGAGCATGGAAAGGTGAACTAGGGCTGAGAAACATTCGTAGAGATTTAACCTACTGAAGATTTAAACTTGCTCCCCATCATCACCTCTGCTGTCACTACCTCTATGGTGCTCTTTATGCTGCTCATATTAAACAGCTGTTTCTCTTGTTTCTTAGTTACAATACTGAGCAGAGAACTAGATCTATTCCTAATGGCAAACCAATCAATCTTAGCCTATTGAGTGTAATCTCCAGGAATTCAATCCTCTTCAATTATTA
This sequence comes from Cynopterus sphinx, assembly GCA_030015415.1. Taxonomy (NCBI): domain Eukaryota; kingdom Metazoa; phylum Chordata; class Mammalia; order Chiroptera; family Pteropodidae; genus Cynopterus; species Cynopterus sphinx. The sequence continues at coordinate 51,308,034 of CM057380.1, forward strand.
GTTTTCCTATTACCTAATATTTGGAGTCTGCTTCTGTGCTGCTGGAGGTATTTTTTATTTTAACATCTGAATTTGATGCCATTGCAGATACTAGAGGTTGCCAGAAGACTGTCCTCCAGATAATGCTCTTGCTCTAGCTTGTAACTGTTTTGTTGCAATTAGCATTCAGAATATGCCCTGTCATCTTATTAAAGTTTATATTTTTTAATGGAGAAAGCACATGGAGAGTTGATTGTGGAGCTGTGGCTTACCATTGCACTTCTTAGTTACCTGTATCTAAATTAAGCCGAACCTCTGGGCCTCAGCTATTTCTAAACAGGCATCAGGGTTTACTAAGGTTAATGCCTGGGGAAACATTAGCCTTGCAGACATTAATCTAATTCAGTGCCATCACAAGTGCATAATGCGAGTTTGGAATTTTGCCCAAAAGCACTATTCAGATGAGCATTTAGTTGGCAAGGGGTGTGAAGGTGGGTGTGGTGTGGACACGGGAAGAAGTCGAGAAATGGTTATAGAGGTATTTTTACGCCTTTCCGTTTCCTCTCCCCTAAGAGGTTATGTTTAAGCATTGCAGAGACACGCTAAGTAAATCTTCAGACTATCATGAAGAAATAGTAATGAAGGTGTTTCGTCTCGTCGTTAGGCTTCTGATGCTCATGACCACTCAACATTCATTGAGCATCTTTGCTGTCACATGGCTGACCTTGTGAGGGTGGGGACACAAAGATGAGTAATTGTCAACCATCCAGTATGCACAGGCACCTCAGGGTGCCTAATAAACGTTAGCTGAATAAAGGAACGAGTGAGGAGGTCACAATTTGGCTTAGGTCACGTAAAGGGCCTCCAAGGCATGGGACATAATTGTGCAATTCTAGCTTGACACAGATCATTCCCAAGTCTTTGACATACAGACCGAAAAGGTTTGGGCCGCGGGTGAAGCAAGCGGGAAAGAGGAGGTAAAACCTTGCGCAACGGGGTCCAGTGCGGGATCTCTGGGTCTCCCTCAGGGCTCACGTTCTGCCCCTCAGTTTGCAGATACTAACAGGGTTTGCTAGTTTCACGGACGCAGGCTTGCCCCTCCCGGAAAAGGCGGCATTTGGGGCGGTGGAGGCCGAACGACGTGAGAGGTAGCTGGGGGAGAGGGCGAGGGAGGAGAGGGCAAACGGAAAAGGCCAGGAAATCCCAGCAGGGAACGCTGCACCCAGGTCCCCGCCCCCTGCCGGTCCCGGGCCTGACACACGCACGACCCTCGAGTCCTCCACGTCCCAGGCGCTAACGAAGACTGAGGAGGCGGACCCCGAATCCAAGGAAGACCCGGTCTTTCTCCAAGCTGCCACCTCCCAGGCCCTCCGCTCGGGGCCGGCTTCCCCGGCCACGCTGCGCGGACGACGCGCCGGCGCCGGGACCGAGGCCGCGCCGGGACGAGGCCGGGGCGGCCGGCGCCGCCGAGCGCTCCCCGTGGGCGGCGCTTCCCACAATGCGCCGCGCCGGCAGCGGCGGCGGCCGCGGCGGCGCTCTAGCCGCGCCATGTCTGCGTCTCTACTGCCCTGGGAGGAGGAAGAGAAGGAGGAAGAGGAGGAGGAGGAGGAGGAGGGGGAGGAGGAAGAGGAGAAAGGCGCAGGGGTGGGAGCTGTTGCCGAAGCTGCCACAGCAAAAGTTCTTCCCCCTCCCCCCTTCCCCTCTCCTCAAGGCCCCGAGCAAGGTCGGGGCCGCCGCCGCCGGCTGTCGGGGACCGCGCGACTCGGCGCCCGCCCGCGGTAAAGAGCTCGGCCTGGCAGGCCCGGGCCCGGGGGAGGGCGGGGGAGGGGAGGGGGCGGCGCGCGGGGGCAGCGCGCGGCGGCAGCGGCCTGACCCCGGGGGGGGGGGGCGCGCCGCGGCGAGGCCGCGGGGGCCGGGGGCCCGGCCGGGGCCGAGGCCAATGCTGCAGCAGGCTGGGGGGACGGGAGGAAGCGGCGCGGGTGCTGGTGGGCTGGGGGGTTGAGCAAGGATAATGACGGGGGTGGCGGGGGTGAGCAGGCGGCCTCCGAGGCCCGAGGAGGGTGTCAGGGGTAGGGAGGGAGGTGGGATGTTGGCCCGGGGCGGGCAGAGGGTGCTCTGTGGGGGTGAGAGAAGGCCAGGGAGACACCGGGGCTCTGTCCACCTTGCCTGGTGCAGTGCTTTATGCACCGCAGGCCTCAGTCGCCGTTGCTGCCTGAGCGTGTTCTTCGGAAGCAGGGAAGGGCAGGGGTTGGAGAAAAGGGAATCCTTGCAAGAAACCTAGTGGGAGAGCGGACCGGGGGAGAGGCCGGGGAAGGGGGTGAAGGGAGAACGTCGGAGAGGTGGAGGAATGCCGGGGGTGGCTGCGGAGGAGTCTTTAGGATTCTGGAGGGTGTGTGTGGGGGGTGTTCATTGTGTCGATAGATATTAGGTATTTCGTTGTGGAAGGAACTGAAGCGTTTCTTAAGAAAGGAAGGAATTTCAGTGAATAGAAAGGAGAGCGTTTGAAGCAAGGAGTGGTAAATGCTCAAGAATATGAAGGGAATGCATGATAGAATAGACAGATGTGGTAGAGTTAATCAATGTTGGCCCAAGGACTAAAGAGTTATTCCAGATGGGCCAGGGTGGCCTAGTTCCGAAACGGTTCGGGCTCTTCTGTACGTGACATCTGGTAAGTGTGGGTCCCGGGAGTGGCTGGGGTCGCTGAGAATTAGGCTTCACTGTGTAGTTTGGTCTGAGACTTTTTAGAACAGCACCAGTGAATGCGAGAATCTCTGAAACAGATCTTAGCAAAACACCTGGTCCACAGCTATTCTCTAGGTCATGGAGTTTATTTTAGATTGTAGCAAATTTGAAGTATACCACTTACTAGGGGTTGGAGGAACACTCTTCTGCCAAATGCTGGAATGGAAATTACTTGACTTGGTGGTTTTCTTTTTCACTGCCCAGCCTTAATGGTCCAGGAGAACTGGTGCCATGTTATTCAGCCTGGGGTGCCGGACACAGGGTTGTAGTTAATGGTGAGGGGCATTCCATGCATGGTGGTCCTTCTTTGGAGGTTCCATTTGTAGCTCAGATTAGTCTGATTGACTGGATTGGTTCCATAACTCTGCGGCTGGTGGGAGACCTTTTGCCATTCACAGTTGCTGAATGTATGCTCTCACTGAAGCATGGTGATATTGAAGAAAATGTATCAGCCTACAAAGTGTGGGTTAGCAGAATGAAGGATCTAGAACATCTGTTTTGGTCTTAGGTTGCAAGATCGGGAATTGTCTAGGGGAACCTGAAGAGGCTGGATGATTCTAGATCCGGGTTGGAGAGAGTATTAGCATTTTTATATTGGGAAATGAACCAAGGCCTGTTGGATTTGCTGAGTTCAGACCAGCTTTCAAAGAGGGAACTCTGGGCTAGGAGCATGCTCTTAATATTTTATTTCCCTTTCATACACATTACATTGTAATATAATTCAGCTGAGGAGAGGGTAATATGAAAAATCTTTTTATGGAAGTAGAGAGTGGAGAGATTAATGGGAAAGATGGAAAGAAATTTGGGAAGGGGTGGAAAAATTCTGTCATTCACTTAGCAGATATTTAAAGGAGGATGATAATTTAGCATTGGAGCAAAGAGAGGCTTTTATTAAACATTTTCTTATAGAAATAATCCAGAATTATATTTCAAAAATTGGAAAACTTTCTATGTCAGTACATTATATATTACTGTAGGATGCCTTAGTATATCGCATAGTAGGACGTGCCCACTTTTATTGTCATCACAGTTATGAGAGGGTCTGTTTTCCTTCCCCTCACAGGCACTGTGTTATTATCAGTTCTTTTAATTTCTGTACATTTATGGACTTAAATTAGTATGTCATTATTGCTGTTCTTCCCTTGTAAATTATATGAAATAACACATGCACATAATTTAAAATTAAACCTGTACTGAAGGAGCTTATAATGAAAAGCAATAGCCCCCGTCTCACCTGTTCAGTTGCAGTTCCACTTTCCAGAGTCTACTGCTTCTAAGCATTAATTTTTGTTGTTCTTATCATGCTCTTCTCCAGGTCCACAAATAATATGCATGTACTTATTTCTTGATTTATCAAATGACATTATGAAGGAGTCGAGACTTAGTATGAATGAAAAGGACTCATGTCACTGGCATTATCACCTTTCCGCTTCTTCTGTCCAACCTTTAATAGTTACAAGTTTTGCTTTTTTATTTGATGTCTTTATGTCTTTAAATAATATGCTTAAATAGAGAGCTTTTAAAATTAGAATGGTGGAAATACTGGGTGATATGATAAAGGAAAGTTTGATGGATGAACCTGTGTAATAAAGACTAGATTGTAGGAAGCAGTATCTTTGCAGCATAAGGGTTGCTAGTTAGAGATGAGGAGGAGTTGCTTGGCAGTGATAGTTGTTCATCTTGGAATTAGTTATCAGGTCAGTTGTGCAGTATTCTTGGACAGTGGTCTGGAGAGTTTTAGGGTAGGGAATCTGGGAATGGATTAAAATGATTCTTAATTGTTCTTTCCAGGCTTCTATGGCAATTCTTCTGTTTTTCAGGAAGGAATGGATTAGCATAGATAAATGTTTCAGGGAGAGATGGAGAAATGTGATAAGGGGAAGGAGAATGAAGGACTGGGTATGATGAAGGTGGTGATAATTTTGTGGGAGGCTGTAGAAAAGGTAAAGAATTCTGAGGACATTTGGATATAGTTGGTGTGAAGGAGATTTAAATTGCAGTGGTGAGACAGATTTGTTTCAGTTTTAAGGAAATTACCATATTTAAGCCACGAATATGTTGGTAATATGGTGGAAAAGGGTATGAGGCTCACACCTTTTTAATTCATAAAATACTGTTTTTTGGAATTGTGTATGAGGTGCACCATCACCAAAATGTGACAGATTGAGAGAAACATCTTCCTCCAGTTTTAGGAAGTCTTGCTTAAGTAACCCCACCCTTTGACATCTTCCTTACTTTGAATAAAAACAGCATTCACATGTAGATTATATACTGCTAAATGTTGTCTTTGCTCATGGGAATTATTCTTGCTTTGCTTTGCAAATGGTGGCTAGATTGTAACCTGCACTAGAGCTGAGACTTTCTTTAATTTCACTCAAAAGTTTGATTCTTAAGTGCTTAATAAATACCTGTTGAATGACTGATAGAAAGCAGTGTTCACTACTTTAGTGATAATAGTGGGAATGTGTGAAATTGCTGAGCACTGTATGAGTATTACAGACAGAAGTGTGTGTGTGTGTGTGTGTGTGTGTGTGTGTGTGTGTGTGTGTGTTTGAGAATATGAAGGACAAAAGGGATACACTACTGGGGAAGGCCTTTAGATTTCAGGAAAAAAACAAAATGGATTAGAATGGAATTAACAATCCTGAAAAACCATTAAAGACCTGGGACTAAGGTTCTCTTCTAAGCTGAGGCTAGTTTGAGTAAATCTGATCTGCAGCTAGGGAGCTGATATAATTTGGGTTTTCTTATTTTAGGCCTAAGTGACTGTTTAGAAATTTTAATGTTTTAAGAATCAGTCTGATTGGATTTAGTTCATTTTTAAGATAATGAAAAAATGTTAGATGAACTTTCTTCCCTCTGGGAATTTATAATATTTATATTATTTTAGGGGGAGAAATACATTTTTTAATTCATTCAGTAACAGTGTAAGATTTCAGAAAATTGATTTTTTAAAAAACAAATGTCAAGTATACCTTTGATAAAAATTTTTGTATATAGTCAGTCATTTTTGGAGTAGTGTTCAGAACTTTTTTGGAACACCTTTTCTGAATTATCTTCTGAGCCTCTAGCACTTCTGTGCAATTTACCTATTTACTGAGTACCTATTGTGTGTGCTGTTGTTGGAGGAGGGAGCCTATAAAAGTGAATAAAACATTTTCCCTATCTTCTAGGAGTTAATGGTCCCTCCAGGTTGGCACAGTTATAGATAATATAGGGCATAATGTCATTCTGAATAGTCTCATTGGTGACAGATCTTTTTAATTTGAAAGATTTTATTTTTAGAAATGCTAAGATTCTGTTGATATCAAGTAGACTGGATAAAGAATAGTTTTGGTTTAAACTCACTTAGTCACAGAAATGGGAATGATTTTTTTGGTTGACTTATTAACTGATTTTGGAAAACATTCCCAAAGAGGAAGTTGGAACTATTTTGAATGTTGGTGACAGTTCACATGTAGATAGTGAGGCACTAGAGGAATGTTGGTTAAGTGCATCAGATGGTTGGGTAAATGTAATGAAAAAATAAGTGGTAGCTTCCCAAGGTAGATATTTTAAAGAGGACCACATTGATTTTGATAATAAATTCTGGATATGTCAGTAGTTTCATTTCTGTGAACAAGATAGTTTATGATTAAGTTTCCAAATGAGTTTTACAGACAGTATGTGCTTTAGGAGTTCAGAGAACAGAGAAATGAATATTGGCTAAGGCTTGAGGAAAGGATTTTAGCATACCATACTTTAGATAGATATTTGCCATAGGGACTTCAGGAGAGGAACTAAATCGCTCCAAATTTCTCTTGCAGCCCTAAAATGAACCTAGAATCCTGATCTATTTTTGTCTGAATGCTTTCTGCCTATTTCATTTTAGCTACTCCTACTGGTTTGTACTTTTTCAATTTCACCTTTGCTGGGTAGATTTTGAGCCCTCTGAAACAAGTTGGGGGATGGATGGAGGGAGGTCTGTTTCCATCTGTGTCTAGTGTAACTTGTAGTTTTTCCTTTTTTTGAGCCTGTACCCCACAGATTACTTGATCTCTGTGAGTGAAGAGCATGAGTCAATTTGGCTCTGTTATTCTGGCATTTTCCTGCATGCTTTTCTCATAGCTGTCTTTTGAATTACAGAATAGAATAGAGAATTGAGGGCATATGTCTAGTAGACACATGCTTGTGGAATAAATGAATGAATGAGAAAGTATCTGAGATAATTTAGTATGTGTCCTGTTTGTTCAAATTTATTTGTTCATAATCAGTCTTTTTCTACAAAGGATTTAATGGGGCTGCCAAATATATTGTACATGAATTGAAATAATTGAGGAAATCTAGTTGAAGAGAAAATAAAAGAAAAATCTGTTTAAAGGATATAAGATCTATCATTATAGATATTAGAAGACTAGGAATAAAATGGAAGATAAGCAGATGGAGAAGAAAGGTGTTATTCGATAGAAAGTGTGATTCTTAAAGAAGAAAAAGATTAATATATGACAGGTTATGTTAAGAGGAAAATAAGAGAAGATTAAAAGTAAAGAGGATTATTTGAAAGGGCAATTTTGGGAAGGAAGATGGTTAGACTTTAAAGGATAAGAGTTAACAGAAATTTTGGAAAATGATTGGATGGATTTCTATAGTCCACAGATAATACATATTTGTTATATGCAAAACTATTGTTAGATTCAGTCAAGAATAAATCCTGTGAGATTTATATTCTAATAAGGGAGCTGGATTTGTGCACAAATAACTACACTATTAGCACAAATGTATCATAAGAAAAATACCAAATGTTACTGAAGTTAAAAGGGAATAAAAAACATTTGACTAGGGAACAACCTGGGACTGTTTAGTGGCATGGAAGTGGCATTTTAGCTAGTCTTAGAAGGGCTGGATAGGATCCTGACTGGCAGAAATTAATAGAAAGAGCATTCCAACCTGAGAGATTAACAAAAGCAAATGTTTGGAGGTGAGAAGCCAAAGGTATATGGAGAATGAGTTTTAAATTATTTTACTATGACCCACAGTAAGAAATACATGTTACATCGTCGCCTAATATAGTCATGTATGGGTGTTTGTGTATATGTGTAAAACAAAAAGTTTCAATAACAGTAACAGTCCTTACCATGTTGAATGTGCTCTGATGTTTTCTATCCTGTTGGCTAAAAAGAAAAAAAAGATGGCTGTCACTTAAACTGATTTCAGGACTAACTAAATAATTGACCACAACCTGTATTTTGGAATATAAGAAAGAGTTCATGAATAGAGCATAATATGATACAAGGTAGGAAAAGATGAATTTGGGATTGGGTAAAAAATGGATGGCCTTGAAAGCTAAGAAAAGTAGTTTTTATTTGATAAGAAGTAGTGTTGTGCTTAAGTAAGTAAACAGAAGCTGGGTTTTAATATTGACTCTTCTATTTACCCATGCTATGATTATGGAGAGGATTGCTTCCTTTCTGAGACTCAGTTTTCTCATCAGGAAATGATAATAATTATATTGTCTGGCAAGGCTTTTAAGATTAAAGTTTTTAACATATATCATTAAAGTATAGCTGTTGAGCTTTTTTGAGAATTGAATCAAAGACTATGATAGATTACTTAATCTGACAATAGCTATACCAATAGGATAGATTGGAGGCAGTGTGATGGTAGAGTAAGATTGGAGGTGAGAAGCCCAGTTAGGAGGCTACTGGAGAAACTAAGAAGGACTTGAATTAGTTTGATAGTAGCAAGATTAGAAGTGAGGGGGTGGGATGTGGTTGGATGGAGAAAGAAGGGGAAGATAACTGGAAATTTAGAATATGAAAAGATGCGAAGGTAGCTAAAATTGGATTATACTTTTTGGGTAGTTTAGTGGGGTACATTAAAATAGGCTGTTATAATTTCTTACATATAGTAGGTTCTCATATATTGAGTGATTAAATATGTAAACTGAAAAATTGTGAGTGGAGAATGTGATGGATAGGTTTGAGAAGGCGGGGTTAAATTGAAGGTTGCTTTTGATGGGCTGAAGAATTTATTCATTCAGGGAATATTTTTGTATACTTACTGTGTGCAAAATTCCTTGGTAGGCAGTGCGAAGGATACCTGTTTATATATGACACAATTCATGTTCTTGAGTTTGACCAGGAACAAAAACATGTACACATCTGTCTATGACAGAAGTACTATGGCAGGTTCAACTTTGTGGAGGAATTGGTGTGTAGTTTATACCTTGAAAGATAAATAGGATTATAGTAGGCAAGATAAGAGGAGGTAAGAGTTGGTATTCCAAGAACAGGGAGTGGTATGAGTGACAGAAAAGTTTTGGATATGTTTAGGGATTGTGGTCTAGATAAGCTAGAATTTAGGGTTCGTGTTGATGAATGGAGGGAAATAAAACTGTAAAGCAGTTGCAACATCTAAAAATCCAGACTAAACTGGTTTTTAAAATTTTATTTATTAAAGTGCTCAAATCATAAGGGTACAGGTTAATGAATTTTTTTTTAGGTATACAATCATGTAACCACTGTTGAGTTCAATATATAGACTATTTCCTACATCCCAGAAAGCTTTCTTCTCATGTGTCACCTTCAAATTGATGTCTCCTCCTACCAAAGTAACTACTATTATGACCTCTATCACAGTGGAGTATTTTGTATGTTTTTGCATTTCATATAAATGGAATCCTACTTCTGTGTCTGGTTTCTTATGCTCAATATATGTCTGTGAGATTCATCCATGATATGTATTGCAGTAGTTCATTCTTTTTCATTGCTCAATGAGATTCCGTTTATGAATATAACACAATGTATTTATCCATTCCATAATTGTTGGACAGTTGAGTAGTTTCTATTATAACTTGAATCAGTATGCAGTGGGGAACTATTGATCATTTTTGAGTGGGGAAGTAAGGTTGAGTTTAAGAATACTAATCTGGTGAGCTTTTTTTTTGTTGTTTTGGAATGAAGAGAACCTAGTGACTAGGAGACAAAGTTAGATGGCTGAAAAAAAAGTTGTTTAAAGTGTGAAGTATTGAGAGTCTAAGTCGAGATGGTGGTAGTGGGAATAAAAGGCAAGGGATAGATACAAGAAATATTTCAAAGAAAGAATTAAAGGATTTGATGGCACATGGGCTTTGGGAAACAGTGGAGAAAAAGTGAACAAGAAAGTTATGGGAAATTCTAGGGCTTTTAACATGGGTGGCTGTGAGAATGGTGGTGTCCTTAACAGAAATTATAGGATCAGTTAGCAGAACTATTTTGGTGGAGAAGAATGGCTACTTTAGTTAAGAAACTGCTTGGTGTGTGAGGTACCGATGGAAGTATCCAAGAAATGTTATCCAGCTAGAATTAAAAATACTGGATTCAGCTGAGGAAAGAGGTCCAATAGAGATTTGGGAATATGTACATAGAGTTGATAATTGAAGCTACTAATTCTGGATTTAGTGGGTGCTGATGGCTATGAAATTATTTGAACTGATAATTAAGGTGTTAATTGAAGCAATAATTGAAGAATCTAGTTAAAAAGATTCTAATTCTTCAGGAATAAATTATATTGTAACAGAGGGTGATGGTTTAAAGATTATTTTGGGGAGCTGGCGGAAGATAACTATGAGAAATGTAGAAGCAATGGGAAGAGATGAGACTGTGAGAGGGAGGGAGAGAATTAGAGAAAGCTCAGGACAGAACTTGGGGAAATACCCACTATTTGGGGTAAGAAGAGAACCAATAGTCATTGGAGACAGAAGCAGCAACTAGAGAGACCAGAGTAGAACCATGTGCTATAGTGGCATAAACAAAAGGAGTTAAAGTGTCATTGCCAAAGAGAGGACAAGGACTTGGTAGTAGGTCATAAGATTTAGTACATGGGAATAGTTTTTTTTGGTCTTCAAGAGAACAGTTCAGAAACCAGAGTGCATGGATGTAAAGAAATGAGTAGGTTGGAAGACTATGGAAGCATTGACTGTAGGAATTGTATGACATTTAAGAAGGAGGAAAAATTCTTTTTCCAAAACTGGAGGTAAGATGTAACAGATGAAGATACAAATTTTTAGAACTGTAAAGAGGTGGAGAAGATGTGATTTGAGGGAATTTTGTGGAATAGATTATTTGATGGGATTAAGGATTTCAATGTAAATGATTTGGATTAGTCAATGTGATGAGAATTGTATTTAAATAAATCTTTAGAAAAGTTGTAGAGAATTTCATAGCTTTCTGGTGGTGCTTAATATCTAGTATGTAAGTGGGTGTGGAGAATACAGCTGGTGAAGATTGTCTTTTCTTTGGGGAGATACATGGTAAATATAATGGAAGGTCATGCTATTCTGGAGAGGGCAGTATTAAAATGGCTGATAGATTTAAATTGTGTAGGGAGACAAGTGAAGTTAAAGGGAGCTGAAAAGCAGGTGTAGAACTAGAAAATAAAGTAGTTGTGGTTAAAAAGGGTTTCTGAAGTTACAGTCATAGTGGTACAACACTTCTTCCAATTGATGCTTTGTTTTCAGCATATATGCATGGGCAACTGATGTACAGATGAAAGTTTTAGGACTTGAGGAAGGTCCATAGGGAGTTCTTCAGCATCATTATTTGAAGTCATTGAGGATAATGGCTGAATATGGGACAAAGTAGAATTGGAATTATTGAGGAAGGAAGGTGGAAGAGTATTCTGAAACTTGGTAGATGTTTCAGATGGAATGATTTGAGTAATGTGAACTGCAAAGAGATTTTTTTAGTGATAGAGAACAGTGGGAGTGTCCCTGAGGAGTATGAAGCAGGTGGTCCTTTTATCAGGTTGAAGGTATAGGAGAATGGATAGCTAAGTCATGAGAGAAGCGGGTTGTTCATGAAAAGCTAAGCTTGAGATAAGATGAGGTGGTCTCAACAGTCTAGAGAAGAAATGATAGTGAACCGAATTGTGGCACTGAAATGAAGATACTTGGATTTGTTCACCAGTTCTTGAAATATTTTATAACTATATTATACTTTCAGAATCATAACCATTAATGTGTAATTTGATGTAAATTTAGCTGAGAGATTTGTAGATTTTGTTGACAAAACATGGACAAGCTGATAGAAGCTAGTAAATGGATAATATGGAAATGAATGAGGAGGTTGGACTTGACCTGGATAGGAATAAGAGTAAGATGAAGAAGAGAGTAGCTTTTAGCAGAGTAAATATGGAGAAAATATAATGTTACCTAAGAAATAATGCCAGAAGCCTGTTTCTTCTCTATTTAAGTACAGTCCTTTGCCAACCATGATGCTAAAAAGGTGATAGTACATCATGCATAACAACAATAACCAAAACCCAGCATAAATGAAAGACATTAAGATCTTTGATCTCTACTTGACTGCCTCAAAACACATCAAACTTCTTTGCAAAAATTGTGTGGTGATTGTATATATAAAGAGGTTCAGGTAAAAAGTAGAAAGAATGAGATAGATGTTAGGAAGGAGATGTCCTAAGGGATCTAAAATATCTTCTGTAGTTTTTTTTTTTTGTCTGAATGACTTTATCTCATATTTCTTAGTGTTCTTAAGAGGTTGGTCTGCTGTCTTCTCATTTATTACCTGTATATGGGTGACTTGCAGATATATAGTTCTGAAAACACTTTCTTGTCCTATTTCTAGTTATTTATCATTTATTGAACATCTCTAAAGGAGCTACCTTGCCAATTAAAAAAAAAACAAAATATAGCTAAAACGGAAACACTGCTACTTTTTTGTTTTGTTTTGCTTTTAAATGTTGGACATTATAACCTCAGTGGTTGAAACCTTCATCATCATCCATTTGAGATATTTGAGAGCTAGACCATTTTTTGGATTGTGTCTTTGCTCTCAAACTTTTGCTAGTTCAGTTCTACAGTAGTAGTCATTTATGTCAGACTTTTTGTCTTCTGTCAACTTTCCTCTTGTACTATCAAAGATTTGACTCTCAAGTGCTTACCCAACTGGTTTTTGAGATTCTCTATCAGTGCCTTGCTGTGGTCCTGGCAACTGACATTTTAACCCATAAAGGAACCAGTGCTGTATGCTTCAGACCCTTTGTATTTGCTTTATATTCCTCACATGATTAACTCCTTCAATCTCTGAGCAAAGACTACTTTCTGACCCTTCCTGTTAACATCAGGGTTTTTGATGTTAATTCCATGTTTCAGAGAGAGCATATTTAGTGGTGGTGAGAAAAATATGACAAGGTACAAAATACATAGTATTGGTGTTCCATCCCAGAGCATCTTTGCTTCAGAATTAGTTCCAGAATCTAGCCCTGGATCATTTGTCACTTTTTCCCTCTCCTGGCATTTAGTCAGTCACCAAATTTAATAATGAAGGGCCTGTGGAGACCCAGAGCTTTGAAAGCCTAAGTGGGCCCAGGGATGTCACTTTGCCCAACTCACATCTTTGTTGTAACTTGCCTGATTTGGTTTAGAATTGTTTCCAACACCAGCCTCAGACATAGCTGGGCCTTGGTGAATATTTGAGTGGATTGTTTGCATTGGACTAATGATGGGAAAGTGTTGGGAATGATTATAGTAGAAGAGAGAGAGTATGCTTTAAGTAATTATATTAATTTAACATAGATAAGTGACTTCACAAGATAGGGGTTGGATGTCTGAAAATCTTGGTTGGCATGGAGTTTTCCTTTTCAATTTGAGAAGAGCCAATATCCGAGGGATTAGAATGAAACACACATTTGATATTTCGCAGGGTCCTGTGCATGTATTTATGCTTGCGAACACACACACCTGCATGTGTAGATACATATAATGGTAGAGATAACGTAGTCATTGGATTAGGTTCTGCAATTAGTTTTCAGGGAAATGAGCATGGTAGTTTTGAGTTATGAGTGATCAAATGAATTGGTAGAGAATATTTGGAAAGATCATTGTCATGTTATTGGAGGTGTGCATAAGAAATGGATTTTCGAGTGACTGAGATAGGCTCACAAAATTTGAGGGCAGTTTGGGGGAAATTTGTGTGTGGTGTGTATAATAGAAATTATGAAAATTGTGGAGATGTTTGAATAGGTAAATGGGAGATAGAAGGGATTTATGAGGAAGCATGTTATTAGAAAAGTAAGTTTAAAGAGTAAAATTGGAAAGATGGTTTAGGGAAGATTCTTCTTTTGGGAAAAGGCAGTTCTTAGGTTAAAAACAGGAAGGCAAAGGCAAACTAAAATGAAATTAAGGTGTGGAAAACTAAGAGGAAGGCTTAAGAGGTTACTTACCGAAAGGTTTCTTATTGTGAGGAGTAATGCGTCGGGTTCTAATTTGGATTAGCGAGCGGTTCCGTCAGGAAAGGGGGGAATTTTACCGAGGATAAGTAAGCACGACGGTGTGATTTCTTAGGGAAGCCGGGCAGTAAGTAGGGAGCCTTCGTGTTCCCTGGGCGTCTGGGGCTCGGGCCCGACGGGACAGCCGGCCGCGCGCGCGCGGTGTTGCCTGCGCTCTGCCGGCGGCGGGCGGAGCGGTGGCCGGGGCCGCCGCAGGTGGTGGGCCCTCTCCGCCCGCCCCGCCCGCCAGCGCCGCGGCCAGCGGAGCGGGGCCGGTGGGGGGGCGGGGGGCTTCCCGAGCGCCCGCCGAGACCCCCGCACGAGGTCCGCACGGCTTCCTTTTGTTGTGTGCGCGCGTGTGCGTGTGCGAGTGCGAGTGCGAGTGCGAGTGCGTGTGCGCGCTGGTGCGGGCGGCGGGCGGCCGCGGCTCTCCCCGCCCGGGCGGCCGGCGCGGCCTCGGCCACGGGCTTCCGGGCCAGACGGCGACCTGTGCGAGCGTCGGCCTGACGGCGGGGGCCGCCCGACGCTGACGCCCCCGTCCCTCCTGGCACTGTGTCAGACCTTCCGTGGGGCTGCGTTGTGCTGGTGGTTTTCGGACAGGTCGGATGGGTAACTCGGGCTGCTGGACGGGCATTTTTACTCGGAATCGAGAGCAAGATGTGCGCCGGTATCCGCATGCTGGTGGCGCTGGTAAAACCTTCACGTTCCGTCTTAGGGACAGCCCTAAGGCCTTTCACATTTAGGCTGTGGGGCATGCTTTTGCTTTCCAGACTTGGTGAAGCCCTTCTTACGGTGCCGGGAAAGAACTCGTGCAGTGGTAGACTTAGAGCTAGATAGAGTCAGGACGTGCTCAGTTAAAGCCCTTCCCAAGAGCTTGAATTAAAACAGCCTCTTTTTTGGGGGTGGGGGGGTGGGGGGGTTATATAATTATGATTTGTGTATCTTACATATAGTTTTGTGAGATCGGGCATGGTGATAAAGCATTTCTTATTTTATAGCGGGCAATGATAAAGACACCACACAGTTTTGAAATTTCAAGTATGTTAAATGTTGCTATAAATAAAATCCTGTTCGGATTTTTAGATTTAATAAATCTAAAAATACGTTTGCAGTTGTCCTTTGGGTGCAGGAGGAAGTCCTGTGTTTCTCAGTGCTTGCTTCTGGGCAGATTTTCAGTATTGTCAGCATGATACGGGTATAGAACCTTAACCTGAGTGAATAATTTGCTTGAGATTACCAGTCTGTTTTGCAGCTGGGAATAGACTCTGGGTCTCTTATTCCCGGTCTGGTGATCTGTCCAAGAATAGACTAAAGAAACTGGGTATTTGTCACTTTGGTGGAAAATACAGCTGAGTTGATTTTATAGGGAGTATTAAAGATCCAAAAAGTGAATGTGTGAACCTTTAATTTTCTGTTGTAACATTTATGTGTGGTTTTGCCACACTGAATGTCTTTGGCTTTTCTTCAGATGCATAAAGGACTTGAGTATATTTCTCAGTGTTACTTTTCAGGACATGTGTAGCACATTTACACTTGATTAAAACATGTTTATTGTGTTTAACTGGGTGGATGTGTTTTTCATGTGGGTATTCTCAGTGGTTAGAGAATAGCAGGTACTTGAGAATGTTTAGTCTCACAAATGCTAGGGAGAATAATTAGTAAACTTCATTAATCTCTGATTAAAAAACCTTTGACAGACTTTACTGAGGATGGAATACCTGTGGATTTTCCCCTCAGCTTTTTATACTGTAATTTTCATTATTATTACTCTATTAGCTCTGGACAAAAGTATTTGGTTAACATGTTTTTAAGTAGGCCTCATACAAAAGAGTACCTTTTCTTTTTATAGTATGTGAGTTGCAGTTGAACCTTTTTGTTTTCATTCATAGCCTTTCTTACACCATTCCTCCTGTGTCACCAAAAATGATAATATTTTTCTTTCTCCTTCCTATTTCCAAAGAACCCTCAAAAATTTCAATCTAGTACCAGAGGTTCTCCACCATAAGTGATTTTGACAATGTTTGGAGACATTTTTGGTTGTCATACTGGGGATTCTACTAGCATTTAATGGATAGATGCTAGACATCCTACAATGCACACAGTAGCTCGCACCACAAAGACTTATCCAGTGCAAAATGTCAGTAGTGTTGATATTGAGAAACTAAGATCTAATATATTGAGAATAATTCCCAAATAACTTAAACCTATAAAAGTTATTTGTAATAACAGTTCTGATTATGTAATTATGTATTATAACATATAGTTATATTTATAATGGTATTTCTGTATCACATCTGTTATAAATGTTTTTCCAAAGGTGTCATTGGAATGATTATAGGTCAGAGGTTATAAAGTATATTTTAGAGCATCATTCCATAGGACTTTGTAGTTGGAAGATTAACAGGTATTACCCTTTCAGTATGTAGATAAGGAAATGGAGTTTCAGAGAGATTGAGACTTACCCAAGGCACCACAGATAATGCAGAGCTCAGGTCTCTTGTTATTTCTATTATAATTTTATTTTAACTTAATTAAAACTAATTTAACTTATTGCTGAGGGAAACTGTATTGTATCATTTTTGTTTGACATACAAATAAAATAATCAAATAAATAACAATATTACATCATGAGAATGTCAGTAGTCAGTGAATTGTTGCCTTTTCAGATTCACATGTGTTTGTTGAATTCAGCATGGCTTTGTAACCATTGTAAACTTCAGCGTCTGCTTTTTAAAAAAATCTTGAAAATGTAAAAAGCACATACAATTTAAAAACAAAATTCAAAGTTAATTATGATACCTTAGACAGGACTGTGAATGCAAACCTTAACTGGGATTGTTAAAATGTCTGATGGTGTCTAGACATCTGATCTGTTGTGTGAGGATCACTATATTAGTTATTGTGCTGATTGTTAGTCTATTCTAGCAAGAATGTTTTGGCTAATTTTAGAAAAAGATAATGGAACTTTTGGTGAAATGTAATTGAGTGAAATATAAATTGGATATTTAGATGATTTCAAATTAAGCTGTGTATTGTCAGAGGAAGATGTATCTGTGGTGTTCTTTTTATGTTTAAAATTTTCTGTAGTGTTACTTTTTAAAATATGAAAACAATGAGGAAGAAAGACCATGTGAGCAAAGATTTCTTTAAAAAAATGTTTTAGATAAAAAAATAAATTTAAAATGCATACTGGGAAAAAGAAAAGTAAAATCAATTGGAAAAGCTGCTTTTAATATTTCAATATGTGGCTTTCTTATATTTTCATTAACTTTTTATAATAGTCTTGAATAACTGAAGAATAGAGTAGTATTATGAATGTCCATAGATCCTTGATCTCGCTTCAGCAGTTAGCAATTATTAATGGCCAGTCTTGTTTCATCTATACAGGCATACCTCATTTTGTTGTGCTCCACTTTATTGCTCCTCACAGATGTTGCGTTTTTAGCAAATTGAAGGCAACTTCCTCCACCAGCAAAAAGATTACGACTTGCTTTATTGCAATACTAGCTTTATTGTGGTGGTCTGGAACCAAACCTGTAATATCTCTGAGGTGTGTCTATACCTCTACCTACTTTCTCTCCTTATTATTTAAAACAAACAAACCTTTATTTTGAAATAATTGTAGACTCACAAGAATTTGCAGAATTAGTACAGAGTCCTATATATACTTTACCCAGCTTTCCTCCAATGGTGACATCAAAACCAGGAAATTGACACCTGTATATCACTGTTAATTAAATCGTTAACTAAATTTACTCAGTTTTCAACATTTTTTAAATCCCATTTTATTTTCATGTGTATGGTTCTATGTGGTTTTCTCCCATCCATAAATTCTTGTAACTGCCACCACAGCAATGATAACAGAACTGTTCCATCACCATAAAGAAAACTCTAGCTGTCCTTTATATTTGCACCTGAACCCAAAAGTTTTTCCTGTCCCTTGCCAACCTATTCTCTCTTTATAGTTCTGTTATTTCAAGAATGGTATATTAATGTATACTTTATTTAACCATTCACCTGTTGAAGGAATTTGGATATATTGTTATTTTGTTATCAATAAAGTGGTTATGAACATTCATGTACCAGATTTTGTGTATAATTCTCTGAGATAAAGAGTGAGCTTCCTGGGTTGTACGGCAAGGACATGTTTATTTTTATAAGAAATTTCCAAAATGTTTTCCATTTTGTATCATTTTATATTCTCATCAGCAGTGTATGAGAGATCTGCTTTTTCTTCATCCTTGTCAGCATTTGTTAATACTGCTATTTTGTTTTAATTAACTGTTCAAATAGATATATAGTGATATCTTATTGTAGTTTTAATTTGCATTTCCCTAATGGCTAATGATATTGAACATCTTTATATGTACTCATTTGCTGTCTGTTTATGTCTTTCACTCATTTTCTAATCAGAATTTTTTTTTTACTTTTAAGTTAAGGGAGTTCTTTATATATTCTAGATAAAAGACCTTTGTCAGATACATGGTTTGCAAACATTTTTCTCAATCTACAGCTTGCTTATCTTTTCATCTTCTTAAACAAGGTCTTTCATAGGACAGTTTTTTGTTTTTGTTTATTTAAATTTGGTGAAGTCTGGTTTATTTTCTTTTACATGGAGCATGCTTCTGGTGCCAGGTCCAAGAACCCTTTTCTTTAGATCTCAAAAGATCTTGCCTGTTTTTTCTTCTAAAAGTTCTATCGTTTCATGTTTAAATTCACGATTCATTTTGAATTAATTTTTGTGCATGATTTAGGTCAATACTTTTGGGTCTTTTTGCCTATGGCTGTGCAACTGTTCCAACACTGTTCATTGAAAGGACTATTCTTCTTACACTGAATTGTCTTTGCCCCATTGTCAAAAATCAGATGGGCATATTTGTGTTGGTCTATTTTGGGGTTCGGTATTCTGTTCCATTGATCTATGTGTTTATCTCTCTGTCAGTACTACACTGTCTTATAACTGTAGTAAGTCAATGTCAAGTAGAGTATTCCTCCCACTTTGTCAAGATTGCTCTAGCTATTGTAGTTCCTTTTACATATGAATTTTAGAATAATCTTGTCTGTGTCTACAAAAACTTGCTTAGGATTTTGATAGGAATAGAATAAACCTGTAATTCATTAGGGGGAGAATTTATTATATATTTTCAATCCATGACCAGAGGACATCTCTCCATTTAGACCTTATATATTATTTTGAAACAAATTCTAGGCATCATATAGTTTTTCTTAAACGGCTTTATTGAGATATAACTCACATGCCATATAATTTACCCATTGAAAGTGTACATTCAATCATTTTTAGTGTATTTACAGATTTGTGCAGCAATCACCATAATCAATTTTAGAACATTTTCATCACTCTAAAAACAAACTCTATCCATTAATGGTCACTCCTTATTTCCCTTTTGTCCTAGCCCCTTGCAGCCACTAATTTGCTTTTCTCTATGAATTTGCCTATTCTGGACATATATTAATGGAATCATACAGTAGGTGGTCTTTTATGTCAGGCTTCTTTAACTTAGCATAATGTTGTGTGATGTAGCATGTTTCAGGGCTTCATTCCTTTGTATTGCTGAATAGTATTGTCATATGTATATACCACATTTTGTCTATCCATTCATCAATTGACATGGGTTGTTTCCACTTTCGGCTATTATGAATAGTGCCGCTCTGAACATTCATGATGTAAGTTTTTATGTGAACATTTCTATTTGGTTCTCTTGGATATGTACCTAGGAGTAGAATTGCTGAGTCATATTCAGTAAATCATCACCAAGACCAGTGTTGTGAATCTTTCCCCCTATGTTTTCTTTTAGGGGTTTTAACCATTTTAAATCTCATTTTTCAAGTCTTTAATCCATTTTGAGTTCATTTTTGTGTATGGTATAAGGTAAAGGTCCATTTTCATTCTTTTGAATGTGGATATCTAGTTTTCTCAGCACCATTTGTTGAAAAGCCTATCCTTTCCTCATTGTTTACTCTTGGTACCCTTGTTTAAGATCAGTCTTTTGTCCATGTATGTGTTGGTCTATCTCTGGGCTCTGTTCACTCATTGGTCTGTATGTCTTTATGCTGATACTCTACTGTTTTAATTATTGTAGCTTTGTAATATGGTTTGAAATTAGGAAATGTGAGACCTCTAGCTTTGTTCTTCTTTAAAACTGTTTTGGCTTTCTTTGTGTTTTCATTTTTTTTAGTTTCTTTGTGGTTCCATTTGATTTTTAGGATTGTATTTTTATTTCAGTAAAAAGGCCATTGGGATTTTGAAAGGGATCACATTGAATCTAAATTGCTTGGGGGTAGTGTGGACATTTTAACAGTCCATGGGATGTCTTTCTATTTATTTGTGTTTCTTTTCATCAGTGTTTTGTAGTTTTCGAAATACAAGTCTTTTGCCTCCTTGGTTAAGTTTATTCCTAAGTATCAATTCTTTTCTTGCTTCTACTTTTGGAGTTATATCTAAGAAGGCTTTGTCTTACCTAGGGTCAAAAGATTTCCTTCACATAATTTAGTGAAATATTTCTTCTAAGTTTTATAGCTTTAGCTCTTACGTGTAGGTCTTAAATCCATTTAGATTTAATTTTGTATAAGGTATGAGGAAAGTGTCCAACTTGATTCTTTTGCATGTGGTTATCTGTTGGTCCCAGCACCATTTGTTGAAATGATTTTTTTCTCCACTGAATTGTCTTGGCATCCTATCAGAAAACGTTTAACTATAAATGTAGGTATTTATTTCTGGACTCTCAATTTTATTCCTTGATTAGTATGTCCATCTTTATGCCAGTACTACAGGGTCTTGGTTACTGAAGCTTTGTCATAAGTTCTGAAACCAGGAAGTATACATCCTCCAACTTTGTTCTCTTTCAAGATTGTTTTGGGTATTCTGGATCCCTTGCAATTCCATATGAATTTTAGGATCAGTTTGTCAATTTTTGCAAAAACTACAGTTGGGATTTTGACATGGGTTGTTTTGAATCTGCAGATTAATTTGTGAAATATTTATATCTTAGCAATATTAAGTTTTCCAATCCATGAACACCAGATGTCTATTTCTTTAAGTCTTTGTTAATTTCTTTCAAGTGTTTTATAGTTTTAATATGACTTGTGCCTCTTGTTAAATTTATTGCTAAGTACTTTACCTTTTTTGATGCTTTATAAGTGACATTACTTTCTTAATTTTATTGATGCATTGTTCATTGCTAGATTTTTGTATAATGTTCTCATACTCTGAAAACTGGCTTGTTCTTATAGTTTTTTAGTGAATTCTTTAGGGTTTTCTGTATATAAGATCTTGTCATCTGCAGATAGAGATAATTTCACCTCTTTTCAGCATGAATGTTTTTTATTTTATCTTGTTGCCTAATTTCTCTTGCTAGAAAAGTCTAGTACGGTGTTGAATAGAAATAGCAAAAGTTGATATCTTTGTCCTGTTTCTGGTCTTGGGGGAAAGCATTCACTTCTCCAGTATATTAGGTATAATGTCAGGTCTGGGTATTTCATAGATAGTCTTTATCAGCTTGAGGAAAGTTGCTTTTATTCCTTGTTGGGTATTTTTTATTGTGTACATTTGGGTATTTTTTATTGTATACGTTTGTTGGATTTCATCCCATGTTCTCCTGCATTCACTGAGATGATCTACAAAAAAACAAAGGTTTATGTCCTTTATTCTGTTGACATGGTATAATAATATACTAGTTGATTTTCAGATGTTTTTGCATTCTCAAGATAAATCACTTGGTCTTGGTGCATAATTGTTGTTATGTGTTAGTGAATTAAGTTTCTAGTATTTTGTTGAGGATTTTTGTGTCTATAATCATAAGAGATAATGGTTTGTCGTTTTCTTGTGATATTTTTACCTTGTTTTGGTATCAGTAATACTGACCTCTTAAATGAATCGAGGGATAGTTATCCCTTGTATATTTTTGAGAGGAGTTTTACCTCTTCATTAAATTCTTGGTAGAACTCTCCACTGAAGCTTTGTGAGCCTAGAGGTTCTGTTCTTGGGGGAGCTTTTTAATTTAAGAATTCATTTTTCTTTTTAATTTAAGAATTCTTTATAGAATTATTTAGGTAGATTATGGATTTCATTTCAGTTTAGTTTCGTTAGTGTGATTTTAAGAAATTGGTTCATTTTTTCTAAGTGTTAAGTTTAAGAGTGTGAAGTTTTGTAGTATTACCTTATTATCTTTTTGCTGCAAATGTGTAGTGATATCCCTATTTCAATCCTGATATGGTGATTCGTGTCTTTTCTCTTTTTATCATTTATTCATTCATTCATTCATTTGTGCTTAAGTTTCTTTTTTAATTAATTTTTATTATGGTGACATTAGTTAATGAAATCCAGTAAGTTTCAGGTGTACAATACAACAGTAAGGCATATGTATATTGCATTGTGTCTCTCTTTTTATTAGTTATCAGCTTGAGGAAAGTTGATTTTATTCCTGATTTATAAAATTTTGGCTTCATTGTTTTATCTATTTTAATTTTATTGATTTCTGCTCTTATTTCCTTCCTACTGCTTGCTTTGGATTTATGTTTTGCCTTTTTTTTTCTTATTTTTTAGTTTCTTGGGGCAGGTAATTAAGTTATTGATTCGGGATCTTTCGTCATTTCTAGTGTAAAACATTGTGATGTAAATTTCCTTTATAATTATACTGCTTTATCTGCATTCCACATATTTTTGTGTTTCTCTTCATTTATTTTTATGAATATATTTTAAAATTTTTTTTGCAATTTCCTGTTTGGCTCATGGACTTTTTAGAAGTGTGTTGTTTTATTCTTGTATGTTTAGAAATTTTTCTGTTGTCTTTCAGTTATTGATTTCTGGTTTGAGTCCACAATATGCTCAGATAATGAACTCTGTATTTAAATTCCTTTAAATTTGTTGAGGTTTGTTTTAGGCCCAAGATATGGTCTATCTTGGTGAATGTTCCATGGTGCTTCAAAAGAAATGTATATCCTATTATTGTTGGGTGGAGTGTTCTGTATATGTCTTTTAGACTCGATTGATTGTTGTTATTAACATGGCCATTCTGCTTTTTTAAAAAAATTGTTACAGCTTTTTCATTCTTTTACTTTCAACGTATGTTAGAATTTCTTGTTAGCAACATATAGTTGGATAATTGCAAAAATCAACCTGCTAGTCTTTTGATTGGTTTATTTAGACCATCTTCACTTGAGGTAATTATTGATATTAGCACTTAAGCCTGCCATTTTATTATTTGTTTCTTTTCTGTTTTTGTTTGCTTGTTTGTTTGTTTCTTTTTTCTTGCCTTTTTGCAGATTACTAGAACATTTTTTTAAGGATTCCATCTTTTATAATTTATAAAAGATCTATTTATAATGTTTTTGATCTGTCTTGGTATAATTTTTGTACTGGTGATTGTACTTATTACCATATACATATGTGAGTTTTAACAGTCTGCTGGTATCCACATTTCATTTGGCTGAAGTGTCAAAACTTCTATTTTACCTTTCTCAACTTTGAAATATAATTGTCTTGTGTATCAGGTAGTGGTATAATTTTTGTTTTAATCATCAGGTGTTATTTATAAGACTATTAATGGGAAAGATAATCTGTTATATATACCTATAATTTTTTTTCCATGTTTAGAACATTCTCTTAAGCCAGTTTTTATGGGTAGGGCTGCTTGTGACATTTTTTTTTTTCAGTTTTTCTTTTGAGATACTTAAAAAAAAATCCCCTTTGTTCCTTCTTGTCATCTTAGTGTATTCCTCTGAAATTCGTATGCTCAATATGATGATATTAGGAGTTGAGGTCTTTGGGAGGTTATTAAGTCATGAATGGGGAGCCCTCATGAGTGAGATTAATGCTAGAATAAAAGAGGCCCCCTTTCTGTAATCTGAGGAAGAGGCCCCTCACCTGACTATGTTGGGACCCTGATTTTGGACCTCCAGCTTCCAGAGCTGTGAGGAGTAAAATTCTGTTGTTTATAAACCACCATTCTGTGCTATTTTGTTTTAGCAGCCCAAATGGACTAAGACATTCTTGAAGAATAGTTTCATTGGGTATAGAATTCTTGGTTGATTGGTCTTTTTCTCCCTATTTTTCAAAAAATACTGATGAGAAATCTGGTGTCATTTGAATTGTTCCATCATAGATGATATGTCCTTTGTGTCTGGCTGCCTTTCAAGTTTTTTCTTTGTCTTTAGCTTTTGAACATTTAATTATTATGTGTTTTGGTGTAAATTTCTTTGAGTTTATCCTGTTTTGGCTTTGCTCAGTTTACTGCATCTGTAAGTTTGTGTTTGACACATTTGAGAAGTTCTCAACCATTATTTCTTCAAATACTGTTTCAGCCCCTCTTTAATTCTCCTTTCTATCTGGGACTCCTGTGATATGAATGTTGGGTCTTTTGTTAGTATGTCAGACTCTGCGATCAGACAAGAGAAAGTTCTAAAAGGTATCCAAGTAGGAAACAAGTCAAACTGTCATTATTTGCGGATGACATGTTTTCTATATAGAAAACCCTAAAGACTCCACAAGAACACTATTAGAAACAATAAGCAAATACAGTAAAGTCTCTGAATACAAATTCAGTGTTGAAAAATTCATAGCTTTCCTATGCTCTAATAATGAAGTGTCAGAAAAAGAAGTGGAAAAAATCATTCTTTTTGCAATTGCAATAAAAATAATAAAAAACCCAGGAATAAATTTAATGAAACAAGGACCTATATAATGAAAAATATAAGACCCTGTTAAAAGAAATCGAAAAAGATACAAAGAAATGGAAAGGTATTCCATGTTCTTGGATTGGAAGAATCGACAGTTAAAATGACCATATTACCTAAAGCATAATACAGATTTAATGCAATCCCCTTCAAAATCCCATTGGCATTTTTTAAAGAAATAGAACAAAATCTCATCAGATTTGTATGGAAACACCAAAGACCCCGAATTGCCAAAGCCATCTTGAGAAAAAAGAATGAGGCTGGAGGCATCACTCTGCCCGACTTCAAATTATACTACAAAGTGACAGTAATCAAACCAGCATGATATTGGCAGCAAAACAGACACACGGACAAGTGGAACAGAATTGAGAGTTCAGAAGAAATACCATATTTATATGGGCAAATAATATTTGACAAGAAAAGCTAAAAACCTACAGTGGAGAAAGGAAAGCCTCTTCAATAAATGGTACTGGGAAGTTTGGGAAGCTACCTACAAAAGAATGAAACTAGACTGTTGTCTATCATCACACACCAAAATTAACTCAAAATATTAAGGACATGAATATAAGACCTGAAACAATCAAATGCTTAGAAGAAAACATAGGAACTAAACTCAGGGACTTTGGACTTAAAGAGGATTTTATGAGTTTGATTTCAAAAGCAAGGGAAGTTAAAGCTAAAATAAATGAATGGGACTGCATCAAACTAAAAAGCTTCTGTTCAGCAAAAGAAATTATCAACAAGGTAAAGAGAGAATCATCCAAATGGGACAACACATTTGCAAGCAATACCTCCGATAAGGGCCTAATCTCCAAAATATACAAAGAGCTCATACAACTCAATAACAACAACAACAACAACAACAACAACAACAACAACAAACCCCCAAATGATCCAAAGGGCCAGAGGACCTGAACATACACTTCTCCCTAGAGGACATACAAATGGCCAACAACTATATGAAAATATGTTCAACATCGCTAGCTATTAGGGAAATGCAAATCAAAACCACAATGAGATACCATTTCACACCTGTTAGAATAGCTATCATCAACAGGACAAGCAATAACAAATGTTGGAGAGGATGTGGAGGAAAAGGAACCATCATAAACTGCTGGTGGGACTGCAAATTAGTAAAGTCATTATGGAAAACAGTATGGAGGTTCCTTAACAAACTAAGAATTGGTCTGCCATGTGATCCAGCAATCCCTCTCCTGGGTATTCACCCCAGAGACTTGAAAACACATATCCGAAATGATATTTGCACACCGAAGCTCATAGCAGCATTATTCACAGTGGCTAGGACATGGAAGCAACCAGAGTATCTTATAATAGATGATGGGCTAAAGAAGCCGTGGTACACGTATACAAAGGAATATTACTCAGCCATAAGAGATGAAATACTGCCAGTTGCAACAACATGGATGGACACTGAAATAATCATACTAAGCGAAATAAGCCAGACAGAAAAGGTTGAAAATCACATGATATCACTTATATGTGGGATATAAACCTAAAAGCAACAACTGAGCAGGACAAACAAACAGAGACTCATGGACATGGACTATAGACTAGTGGTTACTAGTGGGGTAGGAGAGGAGGGGGGAGGTAGATGGGGTGAAGGGAGTCAAATATAGGGGGTTAGGAGAAGGGCGAAGTGGGTAAAGGGGATCAAATATGTGGTAGCTGAAGGAAACTGGACTTTGGGTGGTTAAACACACAGTAGAATATATAGATGTCAAATTATAATGTATACCTGAAAATTATATAATTATATTAACCATTGTTACCCCAATAAACTTAATAATTAAAAAAAAGGACAAAAAAAGACTCTTCATTTTTTTATTTTCTCTCTGTTGTTAAGATCAGGTGAGTTTTATTTTTCTGTCCTCAAGTACAGTGATTATCATCTCCATGTTTGTATGGAGCCATTACAGTGAGTTTTAAAATTTTCTTTCACAGTAGTTTTCCCTCATCCTTGGTTTTGCTTTTCATGGTTTCAGTTTTTCATGGTAAACTGCAGTCTGAAAATATAAAATTTCCCAAACATCAATATTTAGCCATTAACATCATCATGGCTTGATGATCCAGGATCACCTGAAGCAGATGATCCTCCTCCTGACTATTGTAGTAGCCTGATGCTACGTCAGAATGCCTGTCATTTACCTCACTTCGTCCCATCACGTAGGCATTTCTTCATCTCACTTCACAAGGAGGAAAGTGAAAACAGTACAATAAGATATTTTGAGAAAGACCACATTCACATAACTTTTATTGTATATTGTTATAATTATTATATTTTATTATTGTACTTTCTGACTGTGGTTAACTTATAAATTAAACTTTTATCAGAGGTATAGGAAAAAACATAGTACATGTAGAGTTCGGCACTATCTGTGGTTTCAGGCTTCCACTTGGGGTCTTGGAACATATCCTTCACAAATTAGGGGGACTACTGTATTGTGTTCTTCAGTTCTAGAATTTCCTCTTGCTTTTTTATAGCTTCTCTCACTGAGATTTTTCTCTTTTTCACTTGTTACAGGAAAATTCACAATTGATTGCTAAAATATTTTTATTATGATTTAAAATCCATGTTCGATAATTCTAACATTTGATTTATCTTCTTGTTGTCTTTACTTGATTATATTTTCTCACGTTGTGATTTTCTTGGGACATTTCTGTTTTATTTATTATATTAGGAGGTCCTGGGCCCTATTAACATTTTTTATTTTAGCAGGTAGTCACCCTACTTAGATTTAGCATACAGATCTTGGCCCACTTTTGTGGGTTCTGGTTCTAGTGGCAGTTTAATTTTCAGATTCTTTGGTTAGCTTGACTGATCATGATGCTGCTGGGCTCCCACTGGTCTTTGCTGGTACTTCCTGAGGGAGCAAAAGGGATTTCTCCATGTAAGGCTTCTATCTATCTCTAGATGGGAGAGAATTATGATGGGATCCTCCTACTGGTTCCTCTGATCCCAACATTCGTTCCTGTCTCTGAATCTCTGGGCAAGGGAGAAGAGTTTCAGCCCAAACTAAGCTGCTTGCTCTGGCTGGGTCCCTTAGTTTTGCCTGCTTGACTTTGTATTTCAGGGCAAAAAATGGGAGTCTCAGGCCAGGTGGGGAAGGAAGAATTCCTTCTCCTAGTCTTTGCTCTTGGCTGGGCTTCCATTTTACCTCCCCCTGATATTGCAGAGGGACTCCGTTTAATTTGGGAGGAATGTGACTGCCTGGTCTGCTAAATGGGTGGTCAGGAAGTGCCAGTCTGGATTGCCTTCTTCTGTTGGGTATAGGGATGGAAAACACCCTGCTGTTCTTCTGTTTGTCCAGTCTCGGGGCCCCAAACTGGTTTACTGCCTTCTTACCACTTCTCAGAGTTTTCCTTTTGTTGTCTCTTATATAATTTTCATGGTTTATAGTTGTGTTTAGTGAGGAAGGGCAGGAAAAAACAGATCTCTGCCATTTGTATCCAGACAGAAAGTTTAAATCCCTTAATTTTTGTAAACCTGCATGATCTCAATCCACTGGGTTATTTCATCTTTGAAAATAACAGTATATGGATATATGCTAATGTGAAGTTTTAATTAAGTACTATATAAGTGTTTGATTCAGTTATAATTCACAATATCAGATACCTAAAAAGTTTTTGGGAGGTCAGTTACAACCAGTTCGAGGGGATGAGAGGGAATAAATGCATGCTGTTTTACTAGGGTGCTATCACATAAACAGAATTTTGCTATGTGGTTAATTAAAATGAGATTATAAAGTCTGGGTATTTTCTTCAACGATGTATTTGTTTAATAGATTACTTGTCTATAAGATGTTTAATAATTCCAGTAATACGTGATAGTGTTTTAATATTAATAAACATTTTTCAAAACAGCACTGAAAATCTTGTCTTATGCATCCAGTTTAATTTGTTTCTTTCTAATTCATAGACTGAAGTGGAAAGATAAAAAATCCCGCTTTTATATTTTCCAGTTTTGTAATTGAGAATAGATTGACCCAAATAAGAAAATGCCCATTCTAAATTAGTGAGAGACAGTGTTTCTAAACAATGAGTTAACTTGCTAAATCGACTTTTAATGAAAAAAAAATCACATATTTCATGAATTTTCAAACTTAGCACACAGTTGCTGCAGTTATAGAGAAATCATTGGTCTCCATTGCAGCTACTTCTTGAGATATTCTCTGACTCTGATGGTGAATCTCAGTTTCCTAATCAGATTAAAAACCATTTTCATTGTGTATGGGCACACCTCTACATTGTGTCTAGTGCCTAGTATAATTGTGGGCATGTGTTCAAGAAATAGGAGATACGAATGACTGATTTTGGTATTGAATAAGGTAAAAACTGTCAAAAGATGAGCTGGTCTTTTATGAACAATATGCAAGTTTTGAAATGAGAGTAATTGTATTTCATATTAGAAGTAATGATTTCAGTTTCCTCTTACCTTTGATTTTAATAATATTTTGACATGTTTTCTCCAAGAATTGACACTTAAAAAAATCAAATTAAATAAACATTTGAAAATGGTTATTCCTATAATCTTTTGTAGGATTCTCTTACTACAGTGGAATAATTTTTGTGTCATAAAAATCAGATGAATTAAATTTTCTCTGATCATGTGGTAACTATTATTATAGATAGCATTTTAATTTCAAATTTTGTGTTCATTGATGTTAGACTTCAGAGATGTTTATTATTATTATTTGACTCCCAGACCATATCTAAGAGTAACATTAAATATGTTTTAACTTGGGAATGACTTTTCCTGTGGTGCTGTGTCAGAAGAGACATTTGTTAGGAGGCAGAGGATCTGGTTGAAGTCTTTGACTTGACACTTAGGTGTTGTGTACCCTTGTGTACTTAACCCATTGAACTCCGGTTTCAACATCTATGAAACAGACAAACAAAAATACCTGTCCATGTAGTTGTTAAGGATCAAATGAAACGTTACATGTGTTTACTGGTTAGGTGATTTGAAAAGGTCAAGGGCAGATGAAAATTTCCAGTTGGTGGTTGTAGGAGTTTCTTTTTCAACTAAGTAGATTAATTACATTAATTGAAGTGTTTTATGAGATTTTGGCTTGGTTTTTGGTGAGATTAGAAGTGAAAAATGGTTCTAGAAAGATCAGGGTAGGGTAATCTCTAAGGTGGTTGGTTTGAATTTATTGGGCTGTTATTCCTCCTTGGGATGGATAGATCTAGATCTGGGTCATAAAAAATATACCGTTAGACCATCATTCAAATAGCGTTCTTAAAAGAATACATGTCTGTGCTTTGTTGCTGTTTAGAAATTCTAACCATATTCATAGAACATGCTTTTTCCTTTATTAAAAAAAAAACTTCAGAAAGCATCATTAAATCACAAAAGAACTTATGTAAAAGTAAAACTTTACTAATTATGTTAAAATAATTTTCTAGTTAAAGGACTAGAAAACTTTTAAAAGATGCTAAAGCATTTTTTGTTTCAGATTCTTATGCCATGTGTGCCATTATCTATTTCATTGCTTTGAGGTTTTTTCTTGATTACAGAGTAGAAATAGCCTTTTTATTTGGCAGTGCTTGTGAGAGCATAAAAGGTTAAAAATTTGTAAGCATACCCGTTTCAATAAAAATTTAAAAATGAGGTTTTAAAAAAGGCAATCTTAACTAACCAAATAACTATTGTTTATCAGTGAATGCCTTTTCTAGAATTGTCATTTGTAAGTGATGTTGAGGTTTATAGTATAATGAAGTAATTATAAAACATTTAAGTTTTGATTAGATTCTTTTTTTACATTAAATTTTATTTATTGCCTTAGAAATTCAT
This sequence comes from Cynopterus sphinx, assembly GCA_030015415.1. Taxonomy (NCBI): domain Eukaryota; kingdom Metazoa; phylum Chordata; class Mammalia; order Chiroptera; family Pteropodidae; genus Cynopterus; species Cynopterus sphinx. The sequence goes on from CM057380.1 coordinate 51,338,506, forward strand.
ATTCTTGACAGTTTTTGTGGGGGTTTCTTTTACTAACACATTTCTTATCTGGATTTTGATACAATTCATAAAACCTCACCTTTTGCAATCTTACTTTTCTAGGCAAAGATGACAGTTGAAACATAATTTGGTAGACTGAAAATACACCATGCAAACAATATAAAGGTATACTTTGAAAATATTCTATGAGGTAGAAGTTGTCCTAGAACTAAAACATGAAGCATCTGAGATATTTGAAAAAGCTAAAGAAACTCTACTTACTGTAAAGTATATGCAATTTTTGTAGCTTTCTAACAGAGTACTTCTAAAAATCATGCTTTCCATTGCTAAGAATTATTGTTTCTGTTTGATAACTTTCATAAAGTTTACAGTAGACTCCTCAGTAGGTTCAATCTCTTTATCATTAATACCTTCAAGCGTTTTTAGGGAAGTTTCCCAGCTGAAGGGAGGGTAATGTTGCCAGAACCTTACCAGGCTGGTTTTGATAACCAGGTTCTGCTGTTTCATTAGGTTAATGTGGCTTCTCTAGATCCCTTACTGTCATTATCTGCAATTCCATAATTGAGAGAGAGTGTTATGTGGCACTATGTTAGGTACTTGAAATACATCAGTGAATAAAACAAAAATTCCTGCCCTTGTGGTGCTTATAGTTGAGGGCAGTAAAACTATAAATATAAATAAGTAGGTTGTATTATATGTCAAAAGGTGGTAAATACGATGCAAAAAGTATAATGGTTACAAGGGGGATTGGGTGAGTGTATGTGAGGGCAGGTTACAATTTTAAGTGTCGTGGTAGGAAAAAGCCTCATTAACATGATGATAATGGAGCAAAGGCTAGAAGTAGGTAGGGGATTTTTAGTTCAGAGTACCTCTGGGGAAGATTGTTCCAGGCCTGGGAACTGTCAGTGCTGTAGGCCCTATGGTGGCATCATACTGGAAGAACTAGAAAGATAAAAAGGTCAGGTAGTGAGGCATTAGTGGAGTGAGCAAGGGGAAGAGTATAGAAGATGAGGTCAGAAAGATGGCACGGGAGTGGTAGGAGTGGTGGGGAGGAGGGGATAGCACAGTGGATTGTGAAGGGCCTTGTAGGCCATCGTAAGGGATAGAAACTTGGAAGGAGACATGAAATTGGTAGATAATACTAAATGCATGAAGGGTTCCAGAGACAGAGACCTTGTGGCAGGTGAGTTAGGGGAAATTGTGTGTTTCCATGGTGGAGGAAAGGAAAGGTGGTGATGGGCAAGATATTCGAAAATTTGTTTATAGATTTAGACTTCGGGGTTGTATTATTTTGTGTGTGGGGGAGAGTATGCATGTTTGAGATAATTACGTTTATTCTTTATTCTTGTTTCACTGTTTTAGTTTCTTTCTCTTTCAAATCTCTAGTTATGTTCTTTAATATATAATAGCCTTAATTTAGGCCTTTCAATAAAAAGTGATGCAAGGTGGGTAGGCTTTTTGCGAAAATGTTTTAAATAGAGCGTTAACATTTCAAAAACATTTGTCCAGTAGATGCTACAGTATTATGTGATGGCATATGTAATGTCTTCATTGTGGACTAGGTACATCTAGTCAATTTTTAAAAAGGCTCATAATGTAAAATACTAAAATGTATAATTTCAGATGTTTTTATTCCCTGTGTGTAGTCTTTGCCATCCTTTTTCTGTTCAACTTTATTTCTGTAGCTATGTTAGAAATTCTAAAAGTTAATTACAGTAAAGAACATAGAATACTGAATAGCAGTGTAGGGCAGATAGTTTTGCTTTACTTTACCTGTTTATAATACTGTCTACCACAACATAGCCATGTGTTGCACGAGGACATATCCTTCAGTGATGGGCACTGCATTTACAGCCTCAGTCCAATGAGATTATGATGGAGCTGAGAAATTACTACGGCCTAGTGATGGCCTAGCCCTCCAAACTGTCTGTTTGGCATAAGTATTATTTTCGGCTGGTTAATTTTAAGAAATTGCAGACTTGGGAGAAGCTCTGAAAACCAAGTAGAAAGTACAACTTGTAAAATACATCCATAAGGGAAATCTCCATTAGTAAGGGTGTCTCTCTTGTTGGGGGTGGTGATCTTATCTCTAGAAACTCTCATCAGTTCTGAAGACTTATATCTGCAGAGCAACCTTACCCTGTTTACTGTGCTTTTACTGGTAACCTCCCATAACTGACTCCCCCAAGCCATATTTTTTTTTTGTCTTCAGTTAAATGATTTTTAAGGTGGTGGCTTCAGCCATTTTGGTGAGTTACCCAGTTTTCCTGGGTCTCTCCCTTGTATACATGTTATTAAACTTTTATTTTTCTCCTGTTTATCTGCCTCTTATTACAGGATATCTCAGCCAAGAACCCAGAAAGGTAGAGGGGAAATTATTTTTCTTTTCTTACAGAGTAATAGGTGTGTAGTGGGTTATACCATCTAGGTTTTTGTAAGTGCACTCTGTGATGTTTGCAGAAATCACACAATGCTCAGAACATATCCTTGTTAAGTGGCACATGACTTTAGTGTATTTTGTGGCTTTTATTATCTTTTTTATAATAACTATAGAAATAACATTTAAAAATAGTTTTGCATAATTAAGAATGGCATATATATTCTTGAATGTTTGGGAGCAAAACTTTGAGGCAGCCAATTAGAACTTTATAGAAATATATATATATATTTTTAAGATAGATTTATTTTATTTGTATTAGAGCTGACTGGCTCAGGACTAGAAAATACTGAATTGTCTGAAGGCTGTAGTGTTTGTAATTCCTTGATAAAATTATAGAAACACAACTTTGAATTAATAAACTTGGTTGTTTCCTACAGATTTAAAGTTTTCTTAATTTTTCTGCGTCTTGTAGCTTTTATTGATTTGCAAGGTATTTATTGAGCCCCAAGATGTGTTAGGACTGTTATATAAAATACTTCATTATTTTCAAGTAAAAAATTATATTTGCCCTATTGTTTCTAATAAAATTTCAGCTTTTAACCTTCATTATCTTCATTTCAAATGCCAGGAAAAAATAGTTACACAAAGAAAATTATGTGTCCAATATCAGTACGATATTAACATACGGTGCTAATTTTCTGCTTTAGCCTTGGCTAAAAGATTGATTATAGCATAATTAAATACCTTTGTCTTGCAAATGTTAAATACTTAATTTTGTATTTTCAGAAACTATGCTCTTTTTATGTTTAGACTCTTGAGCTGAGGGGAATGTTACTGTGGGATTTCATCAAGAAATAGTACAAATTTAAGTAATGGAGGATATCACATAAGGTTTTAATGAAACACATTTTGTGCCATTTCCTATTTTAAGTTGTTTAAGATATTCTAGGTTATTGCCCTGATTTTAAAGAAATCTTTATCCTCAACTAGAAGTTAAATTTGAAAAAGTCCAGTTAGTGCCTGGGTCATTTTTTATATTCATGATATCATTTAGTACTGATAGGTCATTAAGTGTTAGTTGCTACTAATTTGATTTAATCCAAAAGTATTTATCATAGAAAGAATTTTGTTAGACATAACACGTTTAAATACAACTATTTTACCTGACTTTAAGACTGTCTAATCCTGATTCTTTTGGAGGATAACCTATATTTTCGTACTATTGTAGGATAAAGGGAAGGATCAACAGCTTGGAAATTCAGCCAAGTGATCTGGCAGGATGGGCATTTGCTTGGCATGTTTTATAGAGGTAATCCAGCACTGTTTTCTTCAGCCTTTGTTTTTTTACCTGTGTTAGATGCCCATATGCTTGTATGTAAATACACCTTTAACAACTGCATTTACTAGACAATCCCTTTTCCTTTTTTATTCTTTATACATAGCATGAATATTATTTATACATAGCATGATACCACTATATATAAATATGAATGTCTGTACATTGAAATGAATTAACATTGCTAGTTTTATAGGATGAAAACCATTATCTTCTCTCATTTAACTAGATTACTTTAATGTCTCTTTTTAGGCCCCAGTTCCCTTATTTTAGAAAAAAAGGAGGCGATCCTCTCCTTTCTTGTTGGCCTATGTTGGTACATATATTGGACCTGTGCTTTTATCTTTCAGAGTGAAAGAAAATTATATATTTAACAGTTTTTATGGTGTTTACATATTGCTTAGTGGCACACATTCTCATTTCAGTTATGAATGGTCATAAAAATTCTAAAGTTTCTCATAAATTTAGAGAATTCTTTTAAAACAAGTATGCGAAAATATTAGCAGTTTTAGTGGCCATGTTTTAAGATTTTCTTCTCTTTTGCATTTTCTGGTAATTGTCATGTTCAGCATTTCTCACTCCTTACCCAGGCACAATTGTTATAAGAAGAGTACATATTTAAGCAGTAGAGAATGTTCTAGGGTTAAAAAAAAGAGGCTTTTCTCATTCCCATTCACTATTAAATTGTGTGTTTGTGTGTGTTTGTGTATCCTTCCAGACATTTTCTACATATGCAGGCATTTACAGCTATACCTTTATTTAGATATTCATCATACAAATGAGATCACACCATACATGTTGTTCAGTAACATGTCTTTTTTTGTCATTGTTAACTAATATATCTTTGTATAGCATTCCTTATTCTGTGTAATATTCCAATATTTAGATGTACCATAATTATTTTAACTAGTCACTCTTTTACGGCTATTTAGCTTTTTAATTTTTTGCTGTAACAAATGGTAATATGGTGAATATTCTTGGGTGTGTCTTTGTACATATTTTAAAATATATTTGCAGTAGAAATCCCTAGCAGGAAAATTATTGGGCGAAAGAGTGTGTATGTTTAATAATAATTTGTCAGATGAACTGCCTAACTAAAAAGATTGCAGCACTACGGCCATGCCACCTTGAACACGCCTGATCTCATCCAATCACAGAAGCTAAACAGGGTCGGGCCTGGTTAGTACTTGGATGGGAGACCACCTAGAAATTCCAGGTGCTGTAGGCTTTAAAAAATAAAAAATAAAAAACAAAAAAACAAAAAGGTTGCCCCAATATCAGTAGTCTAGGAAAATGGGAATCTCTTCATTCCTAGCTAATGTCAAACTTTTTAGTATTTGGCAGTTTTTTGTTGCCTAGTATTTTCAAAATTTCATTATGAGTTTGAGCATTTTTTCCTTTATTATTGGCTGTATGTATCTTTAGTGATTCTTTTAGTCATATGTTGAGCCCCTTGTCATTTGTTAGGTGGATTATTTTCAGTGAGTTTTTTTTATCTTTTGATTTTGTTTTTGCCTTATAGGATTTTTAATTTTTTATGCTTGATTTTAGTGATCTTTTACTTCATGGCAGTGGCTATGTAAGGTTTAGAAAGTCTTCACGTTTGATTTTAGGCCTCACAGTTCACTCCATATTTTAACATCTTTGAATGACATGAATCACTGGTTTCCAATGCTTTGACATTGTTATTTTCTAAGTGACACATAAAATAGTTATGTATTTTAAGGTTGGTAGTTTTCAATTCAGTGAACTATGGTACTTGAATAAAAGTTATACAGGATTTTTAAATTACTTTTTATGGTTTAAATTGTTTAAAACCTTGATTAATATAGAATATATTTGCTATAAGCAGTGAATGTAGAGATTTAGTTTTACTTTTTTCCAGATGGCTATCCAGTTGTCCCCATTTCAATTATTGAATGATGTATTTTTTTTTACATAATTGAAATGCCACATTTATCATATACTAAATTTTCATGTTATCAGTGGGGACAGGGGTAGCTGTTTCTGAAATCAGTTCCATTCAATTCATTTGCCTGCCTATTTTTGTGCTGATAGCATTAAGAGAATTCAATAAAAGGACTGAATAATTTTTATACAAATAGACTTTAGGACTAATAATAGAAGAAAAGGTATATGTTTACAAAAACAACTAAAAATTTTGAAGCTCTACTGAAGGATAAGAAAGAAAATTTGAATCAATTCAAATTTTTGATAGGAAGATACGATATAAAGCTGTCATTTCACTATGGAAATATAATAAATTTCCGTTTATTGTTCTAATATTTTGTGACCTTGCTGAACATGTTTTTTAAGACCACACTGAACTCATTTATTAGTTTTTGTAGTTCATTTGTGCTTTCGTTGGAAAATTTCTACATATAGGATCATGAGAGAATAAAGATGGTTTTATTTCTTCCATTCTAATCTGGATCCCTTTAGTTGCTTTTATTGATTTTTGCCTGCTTTATTTTACTAGCTGGAACCTTCAGTGTTGAATAGATATCCTGACATTTAGGAGATAAACATTTAGTGTTTAACCATTAAGTATGATGTTGTGGGTGTTTTGTAGATGCTTTTTATTAAGTCGAAGTTATCTTCCTTCTAGCCTTAGTTCAGTAAATGTCAGGAATGGGTATTGAGTTTTGTCAAAATTTTTTTGTGTGTGTATTGAGAGAGTCATGTAGTTTTTGTCTTTTATTTTAATATGGTACGTTACATTAAATTGATTTTCAGTTAAACCAACTTTGTATTCATGCAATAAATCCTACTTGGTCATCATTTATAGGCCTTCTTATATGTTGCTGGATTCAGTTTGCTGATATTTGGTAATCATTTTTGTTTGAGACATTGGTGTGTAGTTTTCATGTGATGGTTTTGTCTGACCCTGGTATCAGAGTAACTCTGTTTTCATAGATCAAGTTGCAGAATGTACCCTCTTCCTCTGTTTTGTGAGGAAGTCTATAAAGGTTTGGTATTTCTTCATCAGTGAATCCCTTTGGGCCTGGTCTTTGGTTTTTGTGGGAAGATTTTTAAATACTAATTTAGTTTGTTTATTTGTCATAGTCAGATTTTTCTCTTTCCTCTTTAGTCAGTTTTGATAATGTCTTTTTAAGGAATTTTCTTTCATAAAAGTTGTTTAATTTGTTGGCACAAATTTGTTTATGATATTCCTTCCCTTATAAATCTTGAAAATAACTTTTTGAGGTATAATTGACATATAAATTCCATTCGTTTTAGGTTTTCAGAATACTTTAATTTGGGGAGATAAATAGTAATGTTCTATCTTTCATTCCTAACAAATTTTGATGTTTGTTTTGTTTTCATTCAGTTAAAAAATATTCTCTGATTTATCTCAATTCTTGACTCCTATATTATTTAGAAGTTTGTGAAGTTTAATTTCCAGATACTTGAGGATTTTTCAGTTCCTAATTTAATTGATATCTAATTTAATTCTGTTAATAGTTAGAGAACATACTTTATATTACTTCATTTCTTTTAAATTTATGAGACTTGTTTTATGGCCTACCATTTGGTGTGTCTTGTAGAATGTTCCATGTGTGCCTGAAAATAATATATATTCTGTTGTTTGCTGGAGTTTTCTATATATGTCAATTAAGTCTAGGTGGTTGATAGGGTGGTTCCAGTTTTCTGTATCTTTGCTAATTTTTTTTGTAATTACTCTATCAATTATTTAGAGTGAAGTGTTGAAATCTTCCACTCTAATTGTTTAATTTTCTATTTTACTTTTTAATAATCTTAGTTATGCTTCATTATTTTGGGACACTGTTTATAGATACATATACATTTATAATTGTTACGTCTTCCTGATTTATTGACTCTTGACCATTATGAAATATCATTCTTTGTCTTTAGTAATATTTGTCTTAAAGACTATTTTGTCTAATATTAATAATATAACTATCCCAGCTCTCTTAAGGTTACTATTATTATGGTATTTCCTTTTTTCCCCATCATTTTACTTTAATACTTGGATGTAAAGTTGTGTCTTTTGTCAACAGCACATAGTTGAATCTTGTTTTATTGTCCAATCTGACAAACTCTGCCTTTCCATTGAACTGTTTAGACCATTCACAGTTAATTACAGACATATTGGATTTACATTTGCCATTTTGCCATTTGTTTATATATCTTTTATGGTTTTTATTCCTCTGTGTCTTTTTTACTGCTTCCTTTAGTGCTAAATATTTATTAGTGTGCTGTATTAATTACTCAATTGATTTTTTTCTTTTTACTAAATGTAATTGAAGATTTTTTTTATGTGTATTTGCTGTAGGGTTTATAATATGTATTATCAGTTTGCTTAATGTTAATACTAATTCATTAGTAAAATATTTTCTCCTTATATTACATACATATTTACATATGCTGCATTTATATTTACTGTAAACCCAAGAATAAAATGTTATAGTCGTGGCTTTATACATTCTTATGTCTTTTAAATGTGTTAAGAAAAATATAGAGTCACATGTCACTCAATGATGGGGATACATTCACAGAAATGTGCCATTACATGATTTCGTTATTGTGCTAACATCAAAGAGTGTACTTACACAAACCTAGATGGTATAGCCTACTGCATACATAGGCTGTATAGTACAGCCTATTGCGCTTAGGCTATAAACTGTACAGCATGCTAGTATACTGAATATAGTAGGCAGTTGTAATGCATTGTGTTACATTTCAATGGCTACGACCTCACTACATAATTTTTCACCTTGATGATAATCTTATGGGACCACTGTCGTATATGTGGTTCATCATTGACCAAAATGTTGTATGTGGTGCATGACTGTATTTATAGACTTTTAATCTACATATTTACCATTTATGTTTTTGTTTTCTTATGTATTTGAGACTGGTGTCTTTTCCTTTCAGCTTACGGACTTCCTTATTTCTTGTTAGTTAGGTTGGCTAGCAAAAAATTCTTTCAGCTTTAAAATATCTGAGACCTTATAATGCCTTCATTTTTGAAGAATAATTTTGCTGCCTTCTTGGTTCACAGCTTTTTTCCTCCAGCTGTCTTCTGTGATTCCACTGTCTTCTGGCCTCTGTTACTTCTTATTGAAAGTCATCTCTTAGTCTTGTTGATGGTCCCTGCACATGCTAAGTAATTTTTCTCCTTATGCTTACAAGATTTTTCTTTGAGTTTGCTTTCAACAGTTTGGCTATGATATGTCAATATATGGGTCTCTTTGTATTTATCCTACTTGAAATTCATTGAACTTCGAAGACCCGTAATTTATTTCTTTAAAAAAAATAAAATTTGGGGTGTTTTTGCTAGTAGTTTATTTTAAAAGCATTTTTTTTTTCTCCTTTCCTTTCTCTCCTGTCCTTCTGGGACTCCAGAAATTGTGGTAAGTTGGTCTCTGAGGCTCTCAGTTCAATTTTCTTCAACCTTTTTTCTCTGGATAATTTCTACTAATGTGTCTTCAGGGTTATTGATTTTCTTCTGCCATCTTGAATCAGCTTCTGACCTCTTCTAGTAAATTTTTTGTTTTTGTTACAGTACTCTTTAACTTCAGAATTTCCATGGTGTTATTTTACAATTTCAGTAACTTTATTGAGAATGTATTTATTTGTTGATTTATTGTTTTCATAATTTAAAATATTTAAAAAATGGGTTTTTGTACTTTTAACATACCTGTAATAAATGTTTTGAAGTCTGTTTGCTTAAACCAACATCTGGGGATACTCAGAAACAGTTTGTAGTAACTGCTATTTTATTAATATGGGTCACATATTTCCTTATTTTAAGAAATAAACATACTGTTGAAAACTGGATATTTTATATAATATATTGGAGCAAAACTGTTATAACTTCCCCCCTTCCTTTGCCCTCTGTTGTCATTTTACTATCCTTTATATATCATACAATACTGTTGAAAGAAAAGAAATTTTATTTTGGACCAGGATTGATCTGGAAAAATAGACATGCATGAATATCTAGTGAAATTCTGAAATGGAAGTATACTGAGGGGTGAATAACTCTATCACAATTTAAAGTTAAAAAAAAATAAGATACAATGTTGAAATGTTTTTAAAAAATGAATTAGTATTCTACATTCTGAAGTTCAAAGATGGAATTATTACTGGTTTGTTTTAGGTAAGAAAGATTTTGCACCATTGAAAAATTGATATAAAATCATAGGATGTTTCATATATTATCTGGTCTCCAAGTGTCCTGTGAAGGAATGCACATAAACTATACTTGATAGATAGGAATCTAATATTTTTAAACACCTCTATGGTAGGAAATTCCATAAACTCTTTAGTCTATTTCTGTGCTCAGATATACTCATTGTCAGAAAGTTTTCTTCTTGTGTGTATAGCTTATGTTCTTCCCTTTTATTTTTTTTTCGGATGTGGTACACAGCCTTCCTATGATTAGTTCTATCTTTCTGTCAGCTTTTCCTTTCAAAGATTACCTTGCCAATTATGTTTCTGTAACTAGGTATTTAATATGATTTTACTGTAATCCTTTCTATTTTGGTTACACATGCATTCTATGCATGACTAGTTCTGTTATTTGTAATTCCTGGTCTTGTGTTTGCTTCTTTCTTCATAAACTTTATAACATAGGTATGAGTAGTGTTATTAAGTGATTTCTTAATCTTTGCTTTCTCTTTTCTAACTTTTTAGGTCTGTGATCTCTGAATTTCCTTTACCATCCATATTTCTGAAGCTGTAGATTCCAGATCTAGGTGAATTATTCTTTATCGGGCCAGGGTTATATCACAGTTACTACTTACCTATTTTTCCAGTTTTGTACTTAAAAGCAAGTCATTGCGGTGGTCATTCAGGAATAGCTTTACTATTCACAAAGAGTGATCACTTTATAGTTTATACCGGTTTCTCCATATTATATTTGTACAGTATTTTTTCCCTCTATAAGTTATGTGTTTTGTTGTTGTTTTTTTTGTAGGTATTGGATGGCATAAGTGATTAAGGTGGTATTGAGAGTCACTGAAGCCTGTGAAAGATAGAGATTCAACCATGATTTCTTTTTCAACTCTACAGCATTTTCTTCCTTGAAGTCTTCATTTTTACCTTAGTCTCAGGTAACTTCAGTACTTGTTTTTCATAATCATGAATAAGTAAAAATTTTCAAATATGAAACCATTTTTTGTATGATAAAATTACATGTTAATTTCTTTATGTTTAGATATTTATATCTGATAGAAACTTGGGATTAAATTTTTTTCCTGAGAAAGCAGTGTTAAGAGAAAATCAATGAATAATGGTATCATTTTAGATTTTAAGTTTAGTTCAGCACAGAAAAATATGTATAACTTACTATGTAATTTTAAATGAAATTTAAGTGGAAAGGTGTTTTCTTCTTTAACCATTTTGCTCTGTTAGGATTATTATATTTTTCACCTTCCTGTCATCAACACATATATACTTAAATTAAATTCTCTAGGATTTCCAGGAAAGCTATATTTTCATACATAGGAAAATTAAACTTAGAAATAAAATTTAATGGTGTTTGGCATATAATTTTTAAAATATGAAAAAACATACTAGCATCCGTACATTTGTACATTGTTATGTTTGTCTATACTAATACAAAAAGCAGTTATGTAGATAATTCAGTCATCATTTATATTAGATATATTCGTTAAAATATAGACTCGGCTACTGTGACAGACTTATAAAGGTAGGAACATATTTATTTGAAAAGTCCATGTAAGCAGTATTGAGATTGTATGGAGGCTCTAGGCTTCCTTGTCTTGCTCTGCTCTTTTTAGTATGTGGCTTCTGTCTTGTGGTTGAAGATGGTCGCTGTCATGTCTGCCAGTAGGAAGAAGGAAAAGGGAAGAATATTTTCCTTTCCTTTAAGGGAACTTGCGTACATAATTTCCACTCATATTCCAAGGGATGCTGGGAAATGAGTCCTACCTAAGTAGCCATGTGCCTTACTTAATATTTTATTATTGGGCAAGGAGATTTGGGGAAATGGAGAACTTGCTGTCACGTTAGGGTTTGTGTCAGATTTCTATTTGTCTAGTTTGGACTAATGTTAAAATGTAATTTTTATTGTCCAAGACATATTAACTCTTTGCTTGGAATAATACTTTGAAAATTGTGCTTATTGAAGTTCTGAGACAATTCTAATTTTGTAACTAGTCATCATGCCTCTACTAAACATTGCTAGTCTTGATATCATAAGATGGAGTAAGGTATTAAAAGTAAAAATTGATTTGAGAATTCCTCATTTTGTTTTACTGCTGTTAGGTTGAAGTGATTTGTTTAACATTTTAGACTCTAAGGCAAGAGTGGGACCTTGAGTGGGAAGATTTTTTTTTTTAGCTACACATATATCTAGATGATTAGTAACTGGTTCCTTCTAATTCTAAAAATTCTAAATACTTAGATATGAGCAGAACATCTTATTCCCAAATAGGTTGTATAGTTTAAATAGTTCTTTTTAGACAAAAAAAAAATTTTATCGCACATTATATCTTATGGTTCCTGTCCTGTTTTAAATACTGCATTTTGAAACAAGTACCAAATATTATATGTTTATATTACAGAATTCATTAAATGGTTGGAAACTAGTTGTACATTTCTGTTATATATTATCAACATATATTAACTTTGGTACTTTTTAAGAGAGACTTGGGATAGTTTTGATAAATTTGTATACTTGTACACAGTATTATAAATAGTATTTATATTAGGACTATTTAAGTTTGTTACTAAATGGTTATAAGATATAGCTGTTTTCTAATGTTTAAGAAATAAAAGGTGTTGATTATGTAGTTAACACTTTTCTGTTCTGGAGTGAGTCTTGGTTACTATAATAGTACATATTAAAAATAGGTGTTTAATGTTTGTTCATAATATACAGGGAAGTTTAAGAAATATTTTTAATATTTTATTATATAAGACTGTAGAAAATTTGTAGTTTCCTAATAGAATAAATATTTTTAATATTAGTGTTTGAATCGTTGACATAAGATATGATGGATGAAACAACTAGATCCAGCAGAACGTTGGCTTCTGTTTCACTTGGATCTTTTTTATTCACCCACCTCCCACTCCTTTTTAAGATAAATTATAGCTGTTTCTTAAACAGTTTGAGTTGCCATAAATCTGATATTTTACTATTTCTAAATACCACTGTTTTCTTATTGTTAACATTGTTTTAGAAGACTTTGGTGATGAATATTTGAAATGCAGAATATGCTTAGATTCTGCTTTTTTTGAGAGGGAGCTTCAGGCATATTGAAATGTCTGTTAACTTTGGCTGAAATACATATAAATTATTTTTCTATGGTTAAAAAATGATCACAGGTTTTTCTTTAGTTGTCATATTGTATAAAACAATTGATCTTAGTCTGTAAATTCTCTTATTAAACATCTTTTATAACATTAACCAGGACCTTTTTTGTCCAGTTGCTATTACTATAAATGATGCTCCTTTAGGATGTTTTAAAATACTAGCAATTTAAAAATTATCAAAGGCCATAGTTATTAGATATGCTTTATAGGTCCAAAATAGTAGTTATACTGAGGTATATCTTAACAAAGAATATGCCTAGATAAGAAGTATATTTTAGTTTTAGAGATGAAGCAGTTTTTCCTTAGATCAAACTGCTTTTGAAGGAAGAGAATAGAAACTTATGAATGACAAATTGCAAATTATTAAGTCAGTATTAATCATGAGTTTGTCTCTTGCTTTGTTTAACCAGTTGATCTTAAGGTTGATTGATATTTGCGTTTCTAATGCTGACATGTTAAAGTTGTAGTTTTTCACTGACTTGCACATAGGTTAGAAATGTTAATATCCAATTTAATGTAGCTGGTATCCTTCAGACAATAAGGAGTTAGCTGAAAATGCTTTGGATCAGAAGTAATTTGTGAAGTCCAGCTTTATCTGTTACAGAATAGGTTCTTTTGAGTGCTTTTCATTTGTCTACAAGTGAAATTTCTTTATAGGTTGAATGGGTCTTGGTACAGGTGGGGTATTATTGATTAAGAGAATCTTTTGAGTTGAAAATTACTCTTTATAGGAAAGAGTGATGTTTAGGTTCCTAAGCTTGCCCACTATAATTTGTTTTGACCTAAAATGTATAGCTGAAGTTCTACATTGTTCATTTTAAGTTGATGGAAAATGATACTCAGCCAAACTCAATAAATAAAACAGAAAAGCAGTGTCTTTAAGTGAAAAATAATTCTTTTATGCTAGAATGCAGATTTTAAAAGTGATAAATTGGAAGATCAGTATTCATGTATATTCTGAAGCGGGGAGGGAACTAGGTGCTTTCAAGAATTTTAGAGAATTGTGGCACAAGTCTTCCAATCTGCTTTCACCTAGAAATATATAGCCCTCTTTGGTACCAGTGTATCTTGAGCACAGCTCCTACATTGGTCAGCCATATTTAGGATTTTTTAAAATTCCACGTGACAGTGGCAAAATAAAGGAAAGAGAGGAAGAGAGATTATCCTGAAGTAACTTGATAAAGGTCTGAAGAAAGAATGGAAAGATTAAGAGGATATAGGTAAACTCATGAAAAAAATGAGAAATTCACTGAGGTTGAATAGATGGAAGTGGGAAAGTAGGCAATGGAGAGTGTCCATTCCTTCTGAAGGAGAAAAGGGGATTCTTTGTCACAGAGTTGTCTCATAGTAACCATAAGATGGGAGTGGCTAGCTAGTTAAGGAGAGTTGGATTGCTTTACTAAGCCAAGCAGTGCTGTCAGGGTGGCCTCAGAGAAGGTGGAGTTCTCTCTCATAAGAGAGTGAATTCAATGAGTTCTTAATTTGTCCAGGACTTTTCAAGTCAGGAGGTAGTATGGTACGGTGAAAAGTGCATTAAACCAAGTAAGTACACCTATTTTGAAATTCCAGTTTACCTACTAGCTATGTGACTTTGAGTAAACCCCAGTTTCTTCATCTGTTAAATGGGGACAAATTGTTACTATCTTGAGTGTTATTGTAAATATTAAATGAACTAACATAGAAATATGCCTAGCACAGTATCTTATATCTAGAGATCTTCAACACACATTGGTTGTCCTTCTTCTCCAAGTTATGATAATCTCTGGACTTTATAATACAGACTGAAACCTATTAATAAATAATGGAAAGATTTTTTTTTTCTATTAATTGCATAGAATTCCCGTAAGGAAAGATCTCAGTAAGCATTTTAAGTGTCTTATGTAGTTGATTAAAAATGAGTAGTAATATACAACTTGTCCGTATGTTATATTTCTGTTAACTTTGTCCTCTGAAAACGAGTCTAACAGACCCATCGGCTTAGGAGATAATTTTCACAGGTGCTTGCTTTAAAAGACTCTGTTTATCAATTCCTTATTAAAGTTCTGACCCATAGTTTATTTACTCTATTTCAACTTAGAATCTATAAAGCTTAGTTTCTAATTGCTTGCACCCAGCTGATTCGAAGCATTAAATTAGAAGGTGACAACAAGAAGAGTAAGCTGTCTCTTCTGGAAGACAGGAGAAAGTGATGGCTGATAATTCATGTTCCCTTTAAGTACAGTATTGCCATTAGGCCTAAATGACTAGGGGTTACCAAATCGACTACAATTCAGATTACTTTTACACAGCTGAACCAAATGTTTTTTACTGGAAAAGGATGGTAGGGGGTGTGTGTGGGAGAAAGGGAGTTGGATGGAGCAGGAAGCCGTATTGTGGCCTTCTAAATATCCCTGTTGCTGTACCTCCAGCTTCTCTGGCAGAGGTTGGAAATGAGAAATAGGAACATATGGAAGGGGGAAAAGAATGCAGAGTTTGAAGTAACTTGCTAAAGGGAGATTTAGCAGAAATTTTTCCAGGGTGGTTGGGTCCCATCCTTTCTTCCTTTCTCCTACTCTGTTCTAGTTTTTAGCAATTTCTGTTCTGGGTAACTTGAAACTACAGAGGAAGATATGCCATCCCACTTTTAGCTGAATTAGCCTTAAGACATCATTATGCATCCTGTCTTGACTCTTAACAGCTCTGCTATTTCATACCCTTTGTCAGCTGCCCAAGGTCATTTTACTTATAAAATATTGGGTCATCACAGGGAGCTCAGGTTGGCTTATTGTTTATTACTCCACCTAGTCTTTCTTTGTCCCAAGTTAGCCAGCTGCTCCTGGAAATGCAAATTTATTGTTTGTTTATTTTTTTCTTCTAGAGCAGTCTTTCAGGTAAGTGGCATAATTTAAAGGATGCATTATTTCTTTCTTCCTCACTCCAGTGTAGTATCTCTAACTCTGAATTTCTGTTACTTGTATAGACATTTGGGTCAAAAAGTATTAGGCTTTTTGAAGGTTTATCAGGAAGAAACACTTAACTATTTACATCTTAACTGGATTGATTGCATCATGTTTTCTCTTTACACTTGTTTGATCCTCCCTGAAAATATTGAATTTAGAGAAAGTAGTATTCTGTGTTAACTTTTGAGCACAGGACCTTTTGTTGTATTCATATTTTTGAATGTTCATTGAAGAACGTAAGAGCTTTGATACCGTGTATGATTTAGAGGGGGGAAGTTAAAGACAGTAAGTACATGTAAGAAAGCTTCAGGGACAATAAAAAATGTACTTTCTTTACTTGAGCATTTCTCTTAGTGGAGTGTTTTACTTTCCCTTTTACCATAGCATTGGCAAAATTAACATTTTTGTTTTTGAGAGCCTTGTTTCATTTCCTGTCATGCTTACTCTGCCCAGACATTAGTTGAGATGTGTGATACAAATATGGCTCATTTTATTTGTCTGTATATCTTTCTTCTCTTGGATTTTTTTCACTTAATGTATCTTGGGGAACTTTTCACCAGCACATATAGCTACCTCATAATTAATAGGTCTTCTGTCAGTAGATGCTTAGATTGTTTCCAGTCTTTCTCATTAGAAGGCACCAAATTTCATTGTACATATATCTTTGGTTAATTTTCATGACTAAGCCCATGGATTTGTATATACCCCTAGCAGTAAAGTTGCTGGGTCAAGGGTACATGTAATTTTCCTTTTGATATATATTTCCAATTCTCACTTTGAAACCTTGTTAGAACAGTATTCATTGATAAAGTATTTTGTGATATTTCAGAGAAATTGTCTCAAAAACAGTTTTAAGGCTAAGCCAGTAACTCAAAAAGTATGGCTTAATTTGGGGTCCTAGGAATAAGAAATCATATGTTAAAAAGGAAGAGAGATTCCTTTTTTCTCTGTATATGTCCTACTGTCAAGAAGATTTTCAAAATTGTCACATTTGTCTTCCATTTATGGTATTTCCTCTTTCCATTTACTACCTCTGTATTGAGGTATGCTTGTTCCAAGTCCCTCGTTTTGGCACTTTATGCAGTTATTTTCCCCCTAAATAGTCTCTATCCCCAAAGTACTTTGACTTTCTCATACTAATTGTTTTAGCCTTATGTTAAGGATAAGGTTGGTGAAAATTTGTACATATTTTTGTTTGTTAATTATGTATATTCTGTATTAACACAATATTATAAAAGTATAGTTTTAAATAGTATGTACAACATGGTTTGAAATGCACAGGTCCACTTATTGATGGATTTTTTCAGTAACTATACAATTGGCCTTTATTTCTATGTTTCACATGAATGGATTCAGCCACAGATTGAAAACAGTAGTTTTGATCCTTGGTTAGGAATCTGCAGATGCAGAGGGCCAACTGTATGCATTGTTCTACACCATTTTATATAAGAACTTGAGCATCCTTCGATTTTGGGATTCAAAGTGCGAAGAAGTCCTGGAACCAATCCCTCGGGGATGCAAAGGGACTATAATTAAGTTTTGGAGGAGTCAAAGACTGCATGGGGTCAGTGCCCTTAACTCTTGAGTAGTTCACAGGTCACCTGTATTAAGATACATTAAATTTTTAAAAATTGGGAGGGTTACATGATCAGGAACATTGAAGTTGGGCACTACTGCTCTATAGGGAAGTGTGGACCTTGTGTTAGGTTAACAAATCAGCTTCAACTTGTGCTGCTTTATTTTTTTTAACTAAGTTCTGTCCTCAGTCAGTTTCTCTAAATTAATCTTTTAATAACCTCTTCTTCTATAGTCTTCTATGTTCTTTAAAAGATTCCCCCTTTAAAAAAAAAATGTTGCGGATGGCAATAGCAACTGTAGCAGCAATAAAGAATTTCTATGAAGGATTGCTTCATGTGTATATAAATTCCTTTTAGGGTGCTTACAAATTCTTTTAGGAAACAGTAAATAGAAGAATATAATCTGGTAAGGATTTCCAAAGAAGTGGCCAGAATAAGCAAATTTTGGCTCTAACAGACTCAAGTTTTAGTTAGTTATAGAATAGTTAGGATAGTTTATCCTCTAAGAAATGCGATAGATTTGATGATACATTTAAAACCTTTTTTCTTAGATTTTAAGTTTGCTGCTTTAAGATTTTCAAAAGTAAAGTCAAATTCTTGGTCCTTTGTCCTATATGTATTCTAGACTGATAATACCTATTACCAGGGAAGACAAGATTAGCGAGCATGAATTACATATTTTTATTGTGTTTTGCTGTTTATATGGTTTTTTGATCTGTTAAAAGTTTTACCTCTAGATAATAACCTTAGAAAATGAGATGGTATTTAAATTTCAGTAGTAGGGGGTGGGTGGCTCCACAGTGTAGTAGTTAGCACGTCTGCTTTTCATGCAGAAGATCCTGGGTTTGCGCCCCAGGTGGAGCCACGGACCATACCCCAGGTGCACCAGGCCCCCCCAAGTGCATGCTGCAAGCATGTGGGAGGAGATGCCCCGCCTTCAGAGATCCAGTTCATAAGGGGAAAATTGCAACATCCGTATGTCAGGGATGGAAGTGGGGCAGAGGTGAATTAAAGAGGGGAAAAAAAAATAAAAATAAATTTCAGTAGTATATGTGGCTTTAACTGATTATTTATTTACCTCTAAAAACTATGATGAAGGCAGTAACCATTACCTAACTGGTTGACTTTGGAAAGAGGTGACTAAACTAAAACACAGTTAATACATTTACTAATTGTGGGCCTTTCTTGTTGGGTAGAGAATGCATATTTATTTCACACAGTCTGATAATGGAAGTTGGTTTAAAAAAATAAGGTTTGTACCAATGCTTTGACCCTCATTGAGATGTAATTTCTTTGAATTTCATGCTTATTGTTAATATTAGTTTATAGAGTAACACAGTGGGATATGATTTTACAGCAACCAAAGTTAGATTTAATATTATCTAACTTTTCTATAATAATAGAGAAAATAAGGTAATGTGATAGTGTCTAGATCTTATCATGACCTATTGAATTTTTTAATTATGTACAGCTATTTAAGAATATATTAGTAATGAAAATACTGCTTTTATTTTATTTTAAATTTAAAAACATTTGTAAAATAAAATTTTATTATGGAAAGTTTTCAAATTAGAGATAAATAGAAATCTGGAAAAAACTTTTTATTGAAGTATTATAACAACTCACAGAAATGTGAATTTATCACAGATACACATTTTGAAATTTTGTAAAGGGAGTGTGACTGCAGCCATAATTCAACTCAAGAAAAGAGCACCCCTTTTCCTGTCTTCTGTCTGCAGCCCCTCCCAGGGGTAGCCATTATTCTTTAATTTTTAAGAAAAACTCAATTGAGTTATAATTTACATGCAGTAAAGTTCACCCACTTTAGGTGTATAATTCAGTGATTTTTGGTAAATTTAGAGTTGTGCAGCTTCCACTGTAGTTGTGTCAAAACATGTATGAGTTTATTTTAATCAGTTTCTTTTTGTTGAATACATAGGGCATTTCCAGATTTTCACTATTGTAAACACTACAGTGATTTTTTATGTGTATCTTTGTACGTATTTCTGATTTCATCAGGATAGGTTCCTAAAAGTATAATCATTTGTTCAAAGCATATGCATTTTATGGCAATTGGTACATAGTACCAAATTGCTTTTGAAAAAGTTGAACTCATTTATATTCTCACTGTCAGTAGATGAGTGTCTTCTTTTTTTTTTATTTTTGGAACCATGTCAACATTGGATGTATTTTTCAGAAGTCATTACTAGTTTCATGGATGGAATATGGTAACTCTGTTTTAATGTCATTTCTTTGATTACAACTGTAATTGAGTTATATATTTAGTGACTTTCTAAGTTTTCTTTCTGATTTGTCTGATAGTGTTCTGTCAGTTTATTTCTTAATGAATGCATTAAAAAATTTTTTTGTTTGTGAGACATTTAAAAATATTAAAGGGTATATGATCTTTTGTTCTAAATACTTTTACCCAATTTGCTTTATATCAGGCTTAATTTTCATAAAAATAGATTAGGATTTTATGCTTTAATGACAAAAATGAAAATTTGTGTTTTACTCTTCCAGCCGTTTGGAAACTTATCTAGGTAATTTAAAATTGGAGGCAGTACTGAATTATATGAGTGACATTTTCTATTAAAATGTGTACCTTTCATAATGTAAATTAAAAAATTACTAAGTAGACATATAAAACTAATTTATTATGCTTTGTTGCCAAACTTGGTCTTTCTAGGCAGTTATACTTAAGCATGAACATTGACGACAAACTGGAAGGATTATTTCTTAAATGTGGCGGCATAGACGAAATGCAGTCTTCCAGGGCAATGGTTGTAATGGGTGGAGTGTCTGGCCAGTCCACCGTGTCTGGGGAACTGCAGGAGTCGGTACTTCAAGATCGGAGTATGCCTCACCAGGAGATCCTTGCTGCAGATGAAGTTTTACAAGAAAGTGAAATGAGGCAACAGGATATGATATCACATGATGAACTCATGGTCCATGAGGAGACAGTGAAAAATGATGAAGAGCAGATGGAAACACATGAAAGACTTCCTCAAGGACTACAGTATGCACTTAATGTCCCTGTAAGTAATTCCTTTATAAGATATTAAACATATTATTAGAAACAATTTTGTATTAAGTAATACTACAAGTCACTGAAAAATTTCAGAAAATATTTAATAGCTAAATAGTTCAAATGGATGTTTTTAAATAGATGCACTAAATAGTGACAAATCATATTTGACTCAAAAAGGCAAAATTAAGTTCTTATAGTATGTACTTTCTAGAAACTTATCTTTTTCCAGGGTGACATTTATTTATCAAGATTACTGTGTATTAAGTTTTAAGTGCTTAAATTTTAAAGATATTTTGTTTTAACTTCTGGGTTTTTCTTAAAGGGTAGAAAGATTGAATCTTGAGCATAGCTAGAAAAAGATCATAAACTCAGGGTGGGGCTGTTTCCTTCAAATTCTGAACTCAGCAATTACTGCCCTCTTTATTTTTTTAAATTTTCTTTTTAATGTATGTCAGACCTTTAGTCTTTTCTGTTTACTGTAGACATTATGGGTCATCACCTAAGGTTTTCTTTTGTAGGCACCCATAACTTTTTGGCTTTTTGTATTGTTATTTTTACTTGATAACCAATAAAACCACAACCATAGTATAATCCTCTTTTTTGTGTGTGTGATATTAAACCTGGATTTCTTTTAGTACCCCTAACATACTGTACTTTTTTTTTTTTTTTTGAAGGACCTTCATATATCCTGCTCTTAATATTCCCCTCAGACATACCCCCTCTTTGTTTTTTTAACCTAGTTAATGCTTCATTACCATCAGGCTGCCACTTCTTAGTCTAGGTTGAGTCAGTGCAATAGAGACTTGTGATTACTTGTTCGTTGTCTCTGATAGATTGTAAGCTCAACAAGAGCATGAAGTTTGTATTGCTTTCCCAGTTGTTGGCACACGATGTGAATAAATGAATAACTACTTTTAGTTGTGTTCTAATACATGTGCTTACCAACTTTTACCTGCCTCATTGCAATGGCCTCTTTTAAGCTTGTTGATGTGCTGGAAAATTTAACTGATTTTTAAATGTTGAACTAGGCTTGCACACCTAGAATAAATTCCACTTAGTTGTGATATATGATTCTTTTTATACATTGTTGGATTCAATATTCTGTTGAGAATTATTGCATCTACATTTATGAGATCGGTCTAGTTTAATTTTCTCATAATATTTTTGTCTAATTTTGATGTTAGAGTAATCCTGGACTCATTATAGAATGAATTAGGAGTATTTCTTCTTCTTCCGTCTCCTGGAAAAAATTGTAGAGAATTGGTATAACATCTTCCTTTAAATGTTTGGTATATTTTTAGTAGTAAAATTTATATGGCTTGGTACTTTCTTTTTTGAAGGTTATTAATTACTGATTCAATTTCTTTAATAGATACAGACCTATTCAGATTGTTTCTTCTTCTGTGAGTTTTGGCAGATGTGTCTTCCAAAGTATTGATCTACTTCATCTAGATGATCAAATTTGTGAGCATAGAGTTGTTCTTAGTATTCTCTTATTATCCTTTCATTCACCATAAAGTCTGAAGTGATGTTCTCACTTTCATGTTTTGATATTAATTATTTATGTGTTCACTCCTTTTTCCTTATCCTGGCTAGAGGTTTGCTGCTTTTTTAAAAATTCAATTTTTAAGTGGAAAGTAGTGTTAACTATATTCACATTGTTGTAAAACAGATCTCTAGTACCATTTCATCTTGCAAACCCGAATCTTTATACCCACTGAACAACAATTTCCCATTTTCCCCTCCTCCCAGTAAAGGTTTACTGATTTCATTGATATTTAGAAAGAACCAGCTTTTGATTTTCACTATTGATTTATAGTTTTCAATTTCATTGATTTCTGCTCCAGCTTTTTAATGATTTTTTTTATTATTTTGGATTTAATTTGCTTTTTCTCTAGTTTTCTAAGGTGGAAGGTTAAATGATTGATTTTAGATCTTTCCTGAGGTATGCATTCAATGCTACAAATTTTCACCTAAGCATTGTTTTCGCTACATCCCACAAATTTTGATAAAGTTGTAATTTTTCATTTTGTTCAGTATACCTTTTAATTTCTCCTGAGATTTCTTATTTAATCCATGTGTTATTTAGAAGTGGGTTAATTAATCTCTAAGTATTTTGGGATTTTCCAGCTATTTTTCTGTTACTGATTTCTTTAGTTCCATTATGGTTTGAGAGCTTATGTGTTTTCTGTTCTTTTAAATTTGCTAAAATGTATTTTATGGTCCTGAACATGTGTCTGTCTTAGAGAATGCTCCGTGTGAGCTTATGAAGAACGTGTTCTGCTGTTGTGTGATGAAGTAGTCTGTAAATTACAGTAGCCTTTTTATTGGACTGACTGTAGCCTGAGCCATGTCCAGTCTATATTTCAAGTAGTTTCTGTAGTGAACTTTCCAAGTGGAGATTTATTTTTCTCATTCACCTACTAAATCTTCTTCAGAGGTTCCATGTTGCCAAACAGCTCAAATACAACCTTTTACATGGGTTGGAAGAGCCTTCGTAATCAGGTCTGCTATCTTATCCAGCTCCTTACACAGAAATTTGAGCCCCTCCCCTTACTTCATTCTTTAAGCATATCAAATTACTTTAGTTGTCTAGGTCCACTATTATTTTTTTTCTATTCTGTACATGTTGTATGTACTTATAATATTCTTTGTGTGGCATTCTACCATTTTCACTTTTCAGTTTAAAAGCTTTCTCTTGTGCAGTTTTCATTATGGTAACTAACTAACTTTGCTTTTCTTTGATGGCAAGACTATAAGATCTCTTTTCTGGAGCCTGTCTTAACTTTGTGTTGTTAATATGTGGACTATAGTAAACAATTAAATATGTTTTGAGTGAAAATACATATATATATTTAATTGAGCAAGATTTAAAATGGAATGCTCTCAGACTTTTGACAACATCATAAACTTACAGAACTCACAGCCCATTAAGATACAGAATATTTCTGTCATCCCAGAAGGTTCCTTTGTGTTTTTTCCTGGTCAATCCCCTCTCCAACAATTGTTCTGATTTATTTTATCCTATTGTAGATTAATTTTGTCCTTAAGAACTTTTTGTAAATGGAATCATATGTAACTTTTGTGTCTGGCTTCTTTTACTCAACATAATGTTTTTGTAGTTTATCAGTGTTGATTATGTCAGTGAGTACTCCACTCTTTTGCATTGTTGATTAATATTGTATGTGTATTAGCCTTAATTTTCTTCATTTCCCCTATTATGGTTATTTCTGTTATCTCTGGTTTTCAAATTTTATGAATAAAGCTGTTATGTTTGTTCTCATACAAGTCTTTTAAAAACTTTGAGTACATTTTTATAGACATTAACCCTTTCTCTTGTGTTTTTATTTTGTTTGATCTGGTGTCTGTCTTTGCCTCAGTATTACACTATCTTGATTGCTGTATCTTTTATAGTGAATGTTGAAATCAGGTAATGAAGGTCCTCCAATTTTGTTATTCTTTGGTAAGACTGTTGTGACTATTCTAGGTTGTCTGCATTTTCATATGAAATATAGAATGGAAATATTGAATCAGCCTTTCAGTTTCTAGAAAAAGAATCGGCTGGGTTTTGATTAGGATTGCGTTAATTCTACACATTGATTTCGATGAAAATCAACATTTAACAGTAGTGTTTCCAATCTATGAACATGGTATAAACTACATTTATTAAGGGTTTCTTAAATTTATCTAAGTATTCTGTAGTTTTTGGAGAGTCGTTGGTTATATTTTGTTAAATTTACATCTAAGTATTTCATTTTTCGGATACAATTTTAAGTGGTATTTAAAATTTTTTGATGTCTCATTGTTCATGACTATCATATAGATGCATTTCATTCTTTTTATTTTGACTATGTATCCAGTGACCTTGTTATATGTACTTATTCTAATAGTTATTTAGGTTTATTCATGGTTATATTGTCTGATAATATTCTTCATACATTTTATTTTTCCCCCTAATCTGTGTGTTCTCTTTTTTTATGCATTAACTGGTACCCCCATTACAATGCTGAATAGAAGTGGTAAGAGTAGACATCTTTGCCTTGTTCCTGATCTTTAGGGGACTGCATTCAGCTTTTCACTATTAAGAATTATTTCGGCTGTAGGTTTTAAACTATAGATAATTTTTATTAGGTCGAAAAAGTTTTCTTTCTAGTTTGCTGAGTTTTTTAAGACTATGAATGTATGTATTACTTCATCAAATGTTATTTCTCCATCTACTAGATGATCATATGATTTTTTTCTCTTTATTAATATAGTGAATTACATTGATCTTGAAATGTTAAATCAACCTTGCTTTCCTAAGATAAACACTCTTGGTCATGATGTGTCATCTTTTTTATATGTTGTTGGATTCATTTTACTTATTTTTTAAAATAATTTTTTCTGCATTTGTGAGGGATATTAGTTTTCTTATACTATCTTTGTTTTAGGTATACTGGCCTCATCATAAATGAGTTAGGAAGTAGTTCCTCCTCTGTGTTCTAAAAGTGTTTGTGTAAGATTTGTATTGTCTCTACCTTACATATTTGACAGACTTCATCAGTAAAGCTAGTCTGGGGGTGGGTTTTCTTTGTGGGAAAGTTTTTGACACCAGATTCAATTTTTAAAAGATATATTAGGCTGCTCAGATTTAAAATTGTTCTCTTGAATCAGTTTTGGTAAGTTGTAGTTTTCAAAGAGTTTGTACATTTTGTCTTATTTAGTTGAACAAAATTTTTCATGATATTTTCTTATTTTTTCATTGTCTAAAGGATCTGTAATGATTTCTTTTTCTTCTTCTTTATAATAAAAATTTGTTTTTTCCCTTAATAATCTGGGAAGAGATTTATCAATTTTACTAGTCTCTTCAAAGAATCATTTTGATTTTATTGATTTTTTTCATTGTCATTTATTTTAACTTTCATTTTTAATCTGTTATTTCCTTCTTTTTAAACTATTTGCTTTTTTTCTCTAGCTTTTTAAAGTAGGCTAATGACTATTTTAGACCTTTTCTTAGTTTTTGATGTAAGCATTTGAAGTTCTAAACTTCTTGTTTATTTCTTTTTAACCCATGAATTAATTAGAAGTGTTTTGCTTAATTTATAAATATTTTGAAATTTTCCAGATCTTTTTTTACTGATGTTTAATTGTGTTCAGAGAATGTACATTCTGTGATCTCATTTCTTTTCAGTTTATTAACATAGACTTGTTTTGGGGTCCAAAATATGATTGATGAATGTTCTATATTTACTTGAAAAGAATGGTATTATGGCTGTCCTTCGGTGGGTTATTGTAAATGTCAGTTAGATCAAGTTGGCTAGTTGTGTTCACCTCTTTTATTTTTTTCATTTTTTAAAATTAAATTTACTGGACTAACATTGGTTAATATTTATGTGTTTCATGTGTACAGTTTTGTAATACAGCATTTGTATATTGCTGTGTGCTCACCACCCATATTCTAGTTTCCCTCTGTCAACATTTATTCAACTCCTCTTCAAGTATTTTATATCCTTACTAATCTACTGTTCTCTAATAGTTTGTTTGCAAAAGATCCATTCAAAATTATGTGTGCCATTAATTGTCATGTCTCTTTAGTTTCCTTTACTCTCCATTAGTTCTTCATTAAAAAAATTTTATGATTATAATACTTGAAAATTACGGAACATTTATTTTGTAGAACATCTCTTTATTTGGTTTTATCTGATTTTTCCTTTTAATGAGATTTAAATTACTACTTTTGATAGGGGTATTGCAAAAAGTGATGCTTTATTCTCTCCTCTTTGCATTCTAACATGTGGCACATTAATTTTATTTGCCCTGTTCTGATAATGGTTTGCTTTGATCAGTTGATTTAGGTGATGTCTGTCAGTTTTTTTCACTGTAAAGTTAATCTCATTCCTCATCCCACTTTTAAATTAATTAATTAATTTGTGTCAGTATGGATTTAGGAGTTATATTGTATATTCATTGGGTTAAAATCTATTATATAATTATTATATGTTTGGTTTAAGTTTTGGCCAGTCGGAGCTCCTCATGCTGGCTTCTGTGTTCTTTTGACATGTCTCATCAATCTCATCAATCCTTTCTTTCTGTCATAAAATGTTCTAGGTTTATGTTGTATTTTTCTTGCCTCAACCCTGGAATCAGTCGTTTCTCTGAGGAGCTCTGGTTCATTTTAGTGGAAAAAGGTATTTAGAAACCAAAATCTGGGTGCTCAGTGTGCTGCTTATTGCCATTGGGGTATAGCTGTTCCCAGGCTTGTCAATGGATAAAGCCAGAGAATATATTTATGTATATAATTATATACATTTACATGTACATATGTACCTCCATTTACATCTGTAATTATCTTCATATCTATTAGTATTGGAAACACGAGTTCACACTGATACTGATACCTTGGGTTAGAGTTCATTAGAATAGATTTTAGTTTTCTTGCTTCCATAACTCCCTTCTTGGATAGTGAGAGAAATCTGGTTTTAGTTATTCTTAATGGATTTTACTTACTTGATCAGATCCCACTAACCCCACGTGTAACCATTTTCCTTGAGCACTGCCTCCCTTCCCACTCAGTTGCCTTCTGCACTCTACCCAAGCTCCTATACTCCATGGCAGTGCATGCCACCCCCTGTCCTCTGAATGAATGCCTTTCTCCCCCTCCATGTGCTCTGACAACTTGAACTGGGCCTCATTACTACACAGAGCTCTCTTTATACACTATGCTGGTCCATGCCCACTCTTTTCATACCTTCATCATCCCGTGTAGCTTCTGACATCTTGCTCCAGACTGCCGTTTTCTCATAGCATCAACCCTTCCTTATGCCACCTCATGCTGAGTTCCCTTTCTGTGTAGAGAACCTCCTCACTCTGCTTACACTCTTGATGTCTTGTGTTGGGTAGCCCTCCTATGCAGATGCCCTCTTCATCTTGTCTGGGACCTGATACCTTGTTCTCTTCCAGCTTTTGGCTTTAGGAGTTAGTATTTCGTAAAGAATAAGTGGATAAGGGAGGGCCAGGAAGTGGAAGGGACAAGATTTATCCTTTTACTTTTTCTGAGCTTAATTTTGAAATTACATAGATTCATAGGAAGTTATAAAAGTAGTATAGAGAGAACCCATGTACTCTTTACCCAGTTTCCCCCAGTAGTTAAATTTTATTTAACTATAATACAATCTCAGAATTAGGATATCGACATTGCTACCATATGTATAATGTTATATACCTTATGACACATGTGGATATGTGTAACCACCACAATCAGATACGGAACTAATTCATCATTAACAAAGGCCTTGTTGTGCTATCCCTTTGCATTCATACCTCTTTTCCTTTCCACCATTTCTTACTCCTGGCTATCCTATCCCTAATCTGTTTTCCATCTCCATAATTTAGACATTTTGAGAATGTTATATTAATGGAATTATACAGTATGTGACCTTTGAGGTTGAGTTTTTCACTTAGCATAATGCCCTTGAGAGCCATCTAAGTTGTGTGTACCAGTAATTTGTCCCTTTTTATTTCAGAGTGCTATTCCATGGTGTGGATGAACTGCAGCTTACCCATTCACTTATTGAAGGACATTTTAGTTGTTTCCACATTTTGGCTATCACAGATAAAGCTGCTCTGAACATTCATGGGTAGATGTTCACAAGAATATAGGTGTGCATATCTCCAGGATAAATACCCTACTATACACCTACTACCAGATATAATCACTCCTAACATTTTGGTATATGTAATTCTATGCTTTTTTGATATATATGAAACACATACCATGCATAGGATCATGTTGCTTTTTATCTACTCTTTTCACTTACCACCATATTTTGAACTTTTCTCAGCTCCTTATTCTTCTAATACATAGTTCTTAAATGTATGCTTGGATATTTATAGATAATACATATTTGAGTCCTGTTAGTCCTAACAGACAATGGTAAATTTGAGTTGGTTCTGAGAATGAATCCGTGAAAAGTTTATATACACCAAATAAACAGAATTTAGGATTTATGTTACATTGCTTTATACTAGAACAGAGCAGGCATGAGAAATTATATTCCTCCTTATTGTATTCCTACTGATAAGGCAGAGTGGTGAAGAGCAGGTCTTGGGATCATGAATATATGTTTTTTAATTAAAGAAGGGATTTTGATCTAGAATATGATCCAAGTCTCCAAAAGTGTGAAAACTTAAGCCAGCAGGCCTTTCATATTTTCTAGGTTGTTTGTGAAAGCCTTTTAAAAATAAAAATAAATGTTGAACATATTCATGGTTTTCTTTTATTTGCTTATTCACTTGTAAGTCACAACCAACTTTTTTCATGTTAACTTTTTAGTTAATCCAAAATAAAAAATTGAATTTTGAGTTTTCTTAAATTGTTAGTAACAGTTTAGGTTCTGTAGTCTATGTAAACTCCCTGCTGTTTTGTGATAGTTGAAGTGAAAGTTTTTCATTTGTAGCAGTTGCTAGTTTAAGTGCTCAGTAACCAGGTGTAGTTTGTGACTTCTTTGTTGGACAATATCAAAGAACATTTCCACTATTGCTTAAAGTTTTATTGGATAGCACTGTTAAAAGCTTGACAACTCAAAAATTAATTTCAGAAATTTGAAAAAAAATTTGATTTATTTTTTTTCTTATATTCATTCAAATTGTAACTCTTTTTGGTCTTTATTTTTCCAATTGATGGCAAGCATGTTGAAGAGTAAAGACATGTCTGTATTGATAAAATGAAACAAGTTATAATTTATGATAAATGCCACATTTGTTTTCTAGAAAATTGTTGGATTGTATTACTTTAGTTAAAGGATTTTATAAATTAAGAGCTATAAAAAATGTTCTTGTTATATTGATCTAATAAAATATAAAATATTGTTTCAGGTATTTATAAATCCTATATCAAGGTTCATATAGCATTTTATTCTAGTCATGAATTTCTGTGCTGTAAAACAGCAAGAATATAATTGTAGGCATATTTTTATGTATTTTACATTTGTGATTATTTTGTTTAATACCTGGGAAACTCAAAATGTTTTTGGCCAGTGGTATAAGATCTCTGTTTTGTTTTGTAGTTTTTCAATTTCCTTAAATCTTATCATTAGTTGCTCCAGTTAATTAATATGCACATGCTAGGAATTCATGTGTATATTTATAATGGGTGACTTTCCCCCTACTATTTAAGAAAAAAAGGACTCATTTTACTCATTTCAGTGATTTTAAGATATTTATTTTTTTTGCCACATATTTTTACTCTATTGCAGAGTTTGACTGTGTTTATTGGTAACAAGTGATCTTTCATAATCCTTGAAGGTGACAAATCTGCCTTTGTATTTATCTGTTTAAGTAGTAGTTGGTAGGCTATGTTTCTTCCTCTCTTTTTGGCTAACTCCTAACTTATCTCCATTACATAGTTTGCTTTTTCAATGAAGTCTTACTAGATGTAGCAAATTCTTATTATTGCCTTTCTGTTAAAGTTCATTTGAGGGATTCAGAAGTGATTTTATTATGTTCATCATATCTGTTGAGTTCTTTATCTTTTGAAGTGATGGCATTGGCTTTTATTAGGGCTGTATGTCTAAGAAGTGCTTCTTTCTTGATTCAAATACTTTTTATTTTAGCACATTCTTTGGATATCATTTTCAGGAATAGATTTATCAAGTGAGCTTATTTTAAGGTGAATAGATGGTAATTTATATCAATTCTTTAGGTTTTTTTTTGTTTTTGGATGAGATTTTACTCACAGGCTATATAGCTCTTAGAAAGTGGCCCTATTTGATGGGAATCAGTATTTAAGCAGAAAAACATGGAGTAATTTTGCTTCACAGTTTTTCTGGTGAGAGTCATGTTATTACTTATTGATTTCAGCTCACCTGGAAAATAAATGAATCGAGGTATTTCCCATAGCGATTGTTTTAGGGGGCTTATCTGGAATGGTCTGTTTTTTAGTATGTTCCCATGCTGTTTACCTAGTTTGACTCATTTTTTATCATTTTTTTCCCCCTTAGGTAGACCTAAATTGTTACTGGAAGGTTTCTTTCAAGATGATTTTAATAATGTAGCTGGTCTCCTAACACTTTTCATATAGTTCTGTCTAATCTTTGGTGTCTAATCAATTGATCTGGAATTGTGAGACACTGGTACTGCTTGAGAGTTATACTCTTTTACTTAGGTCAGTAGTGCACAAATGGAAATCATTATGGACAAGGCTATTTAAGGGTCAGCCTAGTAGATCCAGTCTTAGAGGTGTGTTCTTTGGGTTTTTCATAATTCTATCATATAGTGTATTATGAAACATAATAATAGTGTATTTTTTTTACATAGTCGTTGTAAAAAAAAATGATATAGAAGAAAACAAAGTAAAAAGTAAAAGTGCCTTATTTCTAACAGTTGCCTACTCTATTTCCAAAGTAGTAACTACTAATGATAATCTTCTGGAAAATTTTAATTTATAAACAAACATATAATGTATTTCTATAAAATATGTTTTGTAATTATAATGTATATTTTATGAAAGTAACAGATTTTGTTATACGTAAGTTAGGTAATGCTATTTGGATGCTTCTAAAATTTGCATTATTCAATAACATTTCCATGTTATTGCATATAAACTAGCTCATTTATTTTACTGATTAAATGATATTCCTTACTTTATTTATTCTGTTGGTGGATATTTACATTATTACTAGATTTGTTAGAATGAAATAATGCCGAAAGGATCATGCTTGTATATATAGATCTCTATATATAAGCATCTTTGTATCTATATATATCTGCACATTTGTAACACTTTCTCTAGGTGTATGTCTTTTATTTGAAATCTAAGGTTCATACAGAAAAGTGCACAAATTTTAAGTGATGAATTTTCTCAAAACTGAACATACTTGTGTAACCACTACCCAGATCAAGACATAGAACATTATCAGCATCCTAGAGGCCTTCTCTTTTTTCTATTCCTCTTAGTCACAACCCTCTTTTAATTCCTGAAGATTGCCACTATGATCTACCACTACACTGCTGTCATGGTCTGTTAGTTTTATCTGATTTTGAATTCAATATAAATAGAATCATGCACTTTCTACTCTAGTGTCTGATTTCTTTGTTTTACATTGTTTACGAGTTATATCCATGTTGTTGCATGTAGCAGTAGTTTATTCTTATTTCTATATAATCATCAGTTGTGTAAATATATCAAAATTTATTCTAGTGTAGGCACTTAGATTGTTTCAAGATGTTGGCTATTTTGAAAGTGCTGCTGTGAATATTCTTGGATGTGTCTTGCTACATGTACATACTCATTTCTGTTGGTTATATACTTAGAATTGAATTTGTTGGGTATACATATATTTAGCTGTAGTGGATACTGTCAAAAGTTTCTCTAAGTGATTTTGCCAGTTTATACTTATTACTCCATATTCTTGATATTTGGTATTTTAGGTTTTTTTGAATTTTAGCCATTGTGGTGGTTCAGATAGTATTGCTCTGAGATTTTAGGTTGCATTTCACTGATAACTAATGAAATTGAATGCCTTTTCATGTTTACTGATAATTTAGATATTGTGTTTTTTTGTAAGGTGTGTGTTTAACTTTTGCTTATTTTTCTATTAGGTTGTTTCTTTCTCTTACAGATTTATATAAGTTCTTTATTTGTTGGTGATATATATGTATTGCAGTTATCTTTTCCACTATGATTTGCCGTTTTACTCTATTGATAAACAAGTTAATGTTAATAAAATTCAATTTAAAAGTCTTTTACTTTTGGTGTTTTTCGTATCCTGTATAAGATTCCTCTGTCTTCTCCAAGATAATAAAATTATTTTCCTTTGTTAATTAGAAGCTTTTATGTTGTTTTTCTCCCATTTAGCTTAACAGCCCATTTGGAATAGATTTTTGCATATGTGAAATAGGAATCAAGACTTAATTAAATTTTTTTTCCCCCACTCACCCATAGAAATTTTTTCAGTTTTACTTTGCTGGCTTAATGTTTCAGTTCTTAGAACAACTTAGTTATTAGGATAATGATAAGTAGATTTTTCTTTGATTAATGATAGGGATTTATTTTAAAATGACAATATAATTTAAGATTATGAAATAACATACTTGTTGAGAAAATAAAAATTGAAAACTAAAGATAATAAAATGCTGTAATTTTACTACTCTAGCATAATAGCTACTAACATTTTGTTAGCAGTTTACTGTTTTCTTTTTCTGTTTGTTTTTCTATGTGTGTATTTGTATAAAATTTACTGCATATGTATTTGTGTTTGTATAAAAATGTAAAAGTATATTTATTTACATATTTTTATGTTTATCACTTAACCTTAAATCATGAGCATTTCACTGTCATTAATATTCCAAAGTAAGTTTTCTAACTGTAGAATGTTATAGCTGTATTGTAATTTATCTCACTATTTCTTTATTATTGGCTATTAGACTGTACTTTTTTACTATCATATAAATAATATTGTGATGTTATATGTAGACACTGTTTTCGTGCTGGCATTATTTTTTCATTATAGAGTTTTTAAGGTTCTTGGTATATACTGGCCAATTTGTAGTGTACAAAAGTTAACCAATTCTCCTTTTGAGTGTATGAGATTCCCAACTTAATATATTTATAAATGATCTAGAGTAGGAAATGTGAAATATAATTTCTAGATTTGCATATGATGTTGGGAAAAATAACTGGACTTGGTATTGGCTTGGGAGTGGAGAAGAAAATGCAAATGTCTTTAGACAGGTGTCTGGGATAATAAAGCATATTGAAAGATGGAGAAATTGGTTGGAGGTTCTGATGTGAAAGGAAAGATTATTTCATTTTTAGCAATACTGAGTTTTAAATAATAGAATAGCTAAATGATGTTTTGTAGAAATTGGTAACCCTCTATGTACCTAAGCAATTATACATCTATAGTTACATAATAATAACCATAAATATTTGCATAGAACTTGAAGGTTTCCAAAGTGCTCTTTATATATCATTTGGTATTTTGATGTATATAAGCTGGATTTTATTATTACCCCTAATTAACAGATGAGGGAACAATTCCGATAATAAGTGGCATCAAGAATCTAATCACTACTATGTACAGTAGTTGATGCTTTATGTACATAATCTCTTTTAACTCTATAGAAATTCCATGAAGATCATTGCCTCCATTTTATAGATGAAGAAAGTTCCAAATGATTAAATTTTAGTTGTTCAGCCTCACATTGCTAATACTACTATTTGGGATAAGATTGTGTTTCTTTTAACTCTCAACCTGTGTTTTTCTTGTTTTGCTGTATATACTATTTCTGGAATCAAAGTTCACCTAATAATTGGAAGGTGGGATTGAAATTTAAGTCTTAAGTTTCATATAAATAGTGTTGGCATTTTGTTTGTTTTGTTATTTTTAGTATTCTTTTATTTTAGTAGTAGATATTTTAGAACCACTGGAAAGTCTTTCCACATTCTGGCAGTAACTAAACTGTAGTTCGTATATAGAAAAATAAAATACATTCATGCAAAAATAATTTTAAAATACATTTGAAAATTTTTGGTTTATTAAGCAGCTGTATTGGAAATAATAACACTGGATTAAAAGACGTAAGATCTTGGTTTAAGTCCTAGTGTTGAAACTTAATAGCTTGGGTAAGATACCTCCCAGAAGTTTTAATTTTCTTATTGGTAACATAAGGAAAAAAAGTAATTCATGGATTACAGTAGTTAGAATCTCAGTTGCTGGATTTAGAAAATTTGTTTAAATTGTGGTTTTCCTTCTTTATGGGATTTTAGAAAAATAACCTTTGTGGGCCTAAATTTTTTATTTTTATTTATTATTATTATTATTATTATTATTATTATTATTATTATTATTATTATTATTTTATTCTATTTTTTATTATGGTGACATTGTTTAACAAAATCCAGTCTGAAGATTTCCGGTGTGCTATTCAACAGTAAGGCATATATATTGCATTGTGTTCAACACCCATAGCTAGATTTCTTTCTGTCACTACATATTTGACTTTTACCCCATCTACCTTCCATCTTCTCCCCCATTTTCATGTTTTTAGAATGTGATGAAAATACTAACCTTATAGTGTTGTAGGATTAAGTGCAATAGAGTACAGACTAGAGACTGTGTGCCTTACCCTGCCAACCCCAACCCCAACCCCAACCTCACCCTCACCTGTTGTCTCCTAGCACCTGGAACAATACTTGGCATATAGTAAATGTTAGGCCTTAGTTTATTATGCTGATAAAGAGGAATCACAAATTTGTAGAACACTATATAAATGCTAAGTATTTTTAAAAATAGCTTTATTGAGATATAATTGATACACAAAATCTGCACATATTTAACATACAATTTGATAAGCTTAGGTTGCTAAATATTATATTTAGAAAAATAAAAGTTTAGAATAGTTTTTTAACTTTGTATTTTGAAATATTTAAGATTTATAAAAAAGTAGAAATATACGGAGTTCACAGAAACCCATTACCCAGCTTTCTATAATATCAAAACCTATTCAACTATTGTACAGTTATCAAAACCAGGAACTTAATATTGGTAAAATGCTATTAACTAATAGTTTTACAGACTTTATTTTAATTTGTTTTTTCCCTAATGTCTTTTTTTTTTCTGCACAGGATTCAGTTCAGAATCCCACAATGTATTTAATTGTATCTTAAGATTCCTCTATTCTGTGGCATTGACACTTGATGAGTATTAGTTATTTTGTAGAATTTTTCTGAGTTTTTCTGATGTTTTCTCATGGTTAGATTGAAATTGCATTTTTTGATGGTCTCACAGAAGTGATGTTGTGTTCTCAAGGAATACAAAATGTGGGTATGTCTTCTTACTGGTGATATTAACCTTGATTCTTTGTTAAGGTAATATCTACCAGTTTTCTCCACTGTAAAGTCAGTATTTTTCCCTTTGTAATTGGCATATATCTTGGAGGAGATAATTTGAGTTTGTTTAAATATCCTGTTTCTTTTTTTTTACTTACTGATTTTAGCATCATTGGTGGACCCTGCTGGCTCTCATTATTAATGTGTTTGCCTAATTGCAATTTTGTATTTTCCTCATTTCTTCTATATTTTGTTAAATGTAGCTGTTCTTCTCTCCCATTTATTTTTTTCCAGTTTATATCAGTATGGCTATTCATTTTGTTCTATGAGTTATAGTCCAGTGCTATCATAATTTCGTTGTTTAAATCATTTCAGTGTTGCAATTAGGAGCTCTTGGAGACTGGATTTTGTATCCTTTGACATATGCTGATCTTTTTTCAGGCATGGGTCATCTTATATTTTCCCCTCCTCCAGCGTGGAATTAGCCTCTTCAGGGAGTCCCAGTTCCTTTTATTTGAATATGATGTTTAGAAACCAAAGTCTGTGTGCTAAGTGTGTTGGATGCTGTTGCTTCTCAGTGATCTCAGCAGACAGAGCTAAGAAGTGCATGTATGTCTACTAAACTGCAGATATGCTCACAGCTATACTAATTCATATTGGTGGGGCCCAGGAGTCTGAACTAAAAGAGATAAATGGAGAAAAGGAAGAGAATGCAGAATATAGTTAAGATGTATCTAGATCAGCATTCTTAAAATTTCTGGTCTCCCTTTACACTAAAAAATATTGAGAATTCCTAATAGCTCTTGCTTATTATGTTGGCTATATATGTTAATATTAACCATTTTAAAAATTAAAACTGAGAAATTTAAAGTTTTCTTTATTAATTTCTAAATAACCAGAAATCCCCTTATATGTTAATGTATAACATTTTAATGAAACGTAACCCTATTTTTTAAAATAAAAATTTTAGTGAGAATTTGTTTCACAGTTTTACAAGTCTGTTTATCATCTGGCTTATTAAAGGGTAACTGGATTCTCATATTTGCTAATTCATTCAGTCTGTGGTGATATCACATGTTTGTTAGCTTCTGGAAAATGCTACTATGTGCTTGGCAAAGAGAGAGGGAAAAACAAGTAGTCTTAACAAAAGTATTTTTGATCTCATGGACCACCTGGAAGTGTGTCATAGACTTTCAGTAGTTCCTGGACCAAACTTTGAGAACCACTGATATAGATTTATTGAAACCCTTACAAAATAAAAGTGCTTATATAATAGAAAGACGGATCCAAAACAGCTGCCATGAAGAACAGGAGAGAACTTAAATCATGGTGTTACGAAGTTGAAAGAATAGAATTTCCAGGTAGGATGGGTTTTGGCAGCACTATTTCAGGTAGGATTATGTGATCACTTTGTCTAGTTCATCTTTTAGTTATCTAAATTATAAGATGTTGATACAGTAACCTAAATGCAAATATAGTGAGAAATATAGGAAAGTAGACTAGAATGTTGGGAACTGTGGACCCCTGAACCTTTTCAAAATCAGAGGGTAGCTAGGGACTTTCTCAAACCCTGACAAATATAGTTCTTTCAAAAATGTGCTTGCAAACGTGGATCAGGCAGAAGGGAGGATTATGATTTATGATTCACACAAAGTCTTTTCCATCAGTGTTGCTTCTGTGGCTTAGTGAGCTTTGAATTAGAAGTCTTCCTGTTGACCAGTTACATCTAACTGTTCTTGCCAGAACCATTGTGGAAGTTTATATATACACATACATGTATGCATGCATGCATGCATGCATACATACATACATACATACATACATACATACATACACACACACACTTGGTCTTAAATTTCTATTTTTTCTGGACTCTTATGTATACTCCCAAATACTACTAATATTTTTTTTTCAGACAATATGTTTTCAGTACAGTTAATTGTGTTATAGCTTTCTTTTCACACTTAAACATTTGTTATACTTTTGGTCACCTTGATTCAACTTGTTTCCTAGGCAATATGTTGGAAACAATTCCTTCTGTTGATAGTTAATATGTACTAGTTGATATGTACTAGTTATACTCTGAGAATAATCATTTCTCTAACTTTGGGGGCAGTTGTTTTGTCTATATGCTTACTGTAGATTATTCTTTCAAAAAGTTTGGCCATATAAGAAGGAAGTTGTTGGAGAATTTTGGTCCATGAGAATTTATTTTATAGGGGAAATTTAAGTGTGCTTTTATGCAGAGAAGTAGCTGATGGAGTAAGGTAGATTATTTTAGAGAGGCAGGGTAGCAGCAGAGCTTGGAGAGGGGTAGGAACGGAATCTGTACAGAGTGAAGAGGGAAGCACAAAAAATACCTTCTCTTTACTCAAACAGAGATGAGAAGAGGAATGAGAATACGAAAAATTAAAATTGAAAATTAAAAAGAACATGCATCTCCAGAAATGGAGAGGAGAGGAGGTAGGGACAGATGTTTCTACTAAGTGACATAGGTCTTTTCTATAAAGTAGAGCATAAAGAATCTTGAAAACTGAGCTGGGGAGAATAGAATTGACACCATGGATAATAAGGAGTTATTGTAGATTCTTCACTAGAGAAATGAGACGAAAACAGTTTTATATTAATTTATTATAAATTAATACATTTATAATAAAGAATACGTTGGGATATGATAAAGCCCTAAAGCAGTGTGTTTTATAAGGTTAATTGGAGTGAATTGGATGCTGCTGGGTATGAATGTAGGATATGAGAATGAAAAGAAGAAAGAGTTTAAAATGCTTCATTCTGAGGATTCATGATGGGAGTTGGGTGTAGAAGGGAAACCAAAATTTCTAAACCAAATTAAATATTCATTGCACACTGTGTCTGGCAATATCATTTTAGGTACATTTATATTTGTTATATCATTTATTAACAGTGAGTGTGGAAGAAAGTTGAGAAGAGTAGCAGGTTTGGAAGAAAACAATAAAAGGAGGTTATATATGATAAACTTGCAGGTCTGCTTGAGTCTCCTATTTTATCCATGAAGCCTTTTGCAGTTAATGTCAAATCTATAAATTTCTCACTTTGATTCCTGCTCTTATTCCCTGTGTTATTTATTTAGGTTGAGCCCAACATATGCTGTCTTGAATTATTTATTTCTTTAATATAATGCATCAAAATTTCCTATCTACATTTTAAGACCTTTGAAAAGGAGACCTTATATTTAAAATGTGTTCTCAGTATCTGGGATTATGTTTGGCACATATTAGAATCTTAGTAAATTTAAAGCTTTTGTTGCATTATTTTATATTGACTGAGTTTAGCACATAGTGGGCACTTAATAGCTCTTGAAAAGATAAGCGAGTGAAAGCTATTATGGGAAGTACCAAAGAAGAATATCTTATTTTCAGATATCAGGATAATATATAAGTACATGAGATAGTTAAATACAAAAGTAAGATAGTTTGTTAATTTTTGGGCCAGCAAGAGTGAAATAAATCTTGAAAAAGAAAGAACCATTCTAGGTTCTGGATTTGAGCTCTTTATTAGTGATTAGAATCAAAGGAACTTTTTTTTTTCAACATAGAGAGGCCTCTTTATATTTAAGTTGGGAAAATAAAGGGAGAAAAGATCAAAAAAGAGAAAAACATCAGAATAAGAGTTATGTTTTAGATCTAACAAGAAAGAATCAGCTTGGTGGTGGTGAGAGGTGAGGAAGTATGACACTATAAGGATTCTGGGGATGAAGTTAGATGATTAAAGAAGGTAAATATGACATGGGAATCATGCCTGACAGTTTCCATAGTCTCATAGTAGGAGGCCCAGAGGGAGCTTCAATTGGTGGATGAGCATGGGTGTTAGAGTTTTAGGTGTAGAAATGTGTGGGTTTAGTCAGAGCTTAAAGAAAGATGGGTAGGGTGATTGGGTAGTTTGAGAGCAGCATTGCAATTCGTTTCTCAAACAGACTTGAGTTTGCACCATGGGACTAGGTGAAATTGTAAAGCTTAAGTGATGAGGGGAAAAAACAAGTTTTTTTTTGTTTTTTGTTTTTTAAGAGTTTGCCGTACTTCCTAGTCTATTGGTTTTCTTGATGATCTAATATGTTGTTAAAATCCACCAGACCAATCTTTTCAAAAATTACACATTTGTAGATGCTTGCTTAATTATATTTCAGTTTATTTAGGTGAAAAAGTAACACTGAGAACTTGATTTTCCTTTAAAGATAGCTCTCAAGGAAAGAGTAGATAACTTATGGATGATTCTTGTCTCTTGTTCTTAAGAATTTTTCATGTTTTTATAGATTATTGTAGTCTTCCTTGGGCCACAGAAGATTTAAGTTTTTTCCAGACTTTCTGTAACTCATTCTTTCTAGCTGTCTTATCATTATCAAACCCATCACTTTATGTTTTGGGATTTACTAACATGTTTTCTTAGCACCTTAGCCTGGACCATATACTTTGGTGTGTGGTAATGTTATATATAGAGGAGATTATTTCATTTATGAGTGATAAGCCTATTGGAACATTATAAAAATGTAACTTGCTGTATGCCTATTGACATTCATAAGGCTTTGATCCATTGATACTTCTAGGTTTGGGTCTCTTTTTTCACAATGGTAAAAGTGTGCCTCATATTTGAAAATACAGGACCAATATGAATGTTTTCCATATATGTAGAAATAACTGAAAGATACATATATTAATTTTTTTCACTGTTTTGCATATAAAGGCTCTTTGTTTAATGAATAGCTGTGAATTGTCGACCTTGTCTTACACTCCACTTGACACTTTTGGTAAAAAGAGTTTCTCTGTTTCATATTGCTGCATGCTACATTTTCATGATTCTTTGTAATTTATAAACTGACAAATGTTAGAACTACCTTCTGATGTTCCTGCAAAATTGGACAGAGCAGTTCAACAGCTACTTAGTCTGTTATCATTTCTCCTTGTCTTATACCCAGCCCAAGTAGTTGTATTTTAGTAAACATCATTGCAGAGATGATAACGTACACATCTGAATTCCAGGGCCTTGGTGGTGGTAATTTTACCATTCTCTTTCATGTTCCAAATAAAAATAGCAAAAGAAGCCATAAAGAATGGTCACTAGTACTATTCTATAACCTAATAGAATTATTAGCTGAATAATCATTAATGCCATGTTTTTGTGCCAATGTTCTCCTTCATTTGTGATTCCCATACTGCCTACATTTCAGGAATTTATGAAAGCTTCCAGTTTCTTATTTTATCAGTGTGAAATCCCTGGCTCATGTTGCATTTTCCTTATGAACCCCTTCTACATAGCTGTATTTTCCAGCTTTACACTATGAATCTGTTAGA
The DNA here is from genome assembly GCA_030015415.1 of Cynopterus sphinx. NCBI lineage: Eukaryota > Metazoa > Chordata > Mammalia > Chiroptera > Pteropodidae > Cynopterus > Cynopterus sphinx. Next base: position 51,379,208 of record CM057380.1, read on the forward strand.
TGTTTATAATCTTTTGTACCCTTTTTTTAGTGTGTTTTTTAAAAATGTAGCTATTAGCACATTGTACTTCCTGGATTATAATCAAGGATTTTTTTTTTTAAGCTTACAAACAATTTCTTACCATTCTGGAGATTGTAAGTCCATGATCAGGGTGTGAGCATTGTAGGGTGAGGGCCCTCTTTTAGATTGTAGACTTCTCCTGTGTCCTCACATGGTGGAAAGGTCAGGGATATTTATTGTATTTTGTAGCCAGTTCATAGTATCTTAGTTTTAAGATTCTTGTGTTTTCATTTCAAGCGTAGATTGAAAATGTAGCAGTGAGGAATGGATGACTGAGCATCTCTTGAGAATAGATATTACCATTAGTGATTATAGATAGAACCTTGATATATGTTTTTTAGGGCAAGCATCTCTTTATATCTGTGCGAATCAAGATCTAAATATGGGTCACATTGTTGACATCTCAATGTTTCTTAATATATTTCTATATTTATTGTGTAGTTAGCGTCATGTCTTGTACATAGCAGCAGCCTAATTGCTTTCAATTTTTCTATTTCTCTTTCACCACATCTTTTTTCTAAAAACAAACTTACTTTCTCTGTCTCTCTTTTTTTAAAAAACTGGCGGATGGTATGCAGTCCTCTGCTTCTCATTCAGTTTTATTTATTTTAATATGGTTTTAGGAAAATTCATTAGTAATTATTTGTATGCAATTCTATAAACACATATTTGGTGATGGTTTGTTGTACAGGTCAGGAAAAAAGTGTTGAGTTTAAAGATAATTTTTATTGTTTGTCTTTTTGTGTGAGATTGATTGCCTTTTAGAATTTTGTGTTGTCCTAATATTTTGTAAATTGAAAGAAAACCCATTGTGAAGTCTAATTACCCTTTTTATTCCCAAATATTTTATTTATTTTTGGTATTTAATCCTTTTTTTTTTTTTTTAATGTGTGTATGCCTTTAACTGCAGTGTATTTTCTTAAATGTGGGAGTGAAATTGATGTTATTGTCTTCTGCTCTATTATGGTAGGTCTTATAATCATCTTTTCCCAGGATTTATTTAACCCTTTTTTTCCAGATGTTTATAAAATTGTAGTTTATCCTTCAGTTTATGTACTCTTGATTCTTATTTTTTAATTGCCTGTTAATGAATTCTTCAATCTATTGCACACAGACACACACATAATCTTGGGAGCACCTATATGTACATTTAACAAAGGATTAAGCATGCGATGGCTTTTTGTCATAGTGGACTTATTATTTACTTCTAAAATTGGCTTTTTTTTTTAACAGATAAGTGTAAAGCAGGAAATTACTTTTACTGATGTATCTGAGCAACTGATGAGAGACAAAAAACAAATCAGAGAGCCAGTAGACTTGCAGAAAAAGAAGAAACGGAAACAACGTTCTCCTGCAAAAGTAAGAAATATGTTAAGGTGGTGGTCTCTAACCTATTAATCCCAAACTTTTGGTTAATCTTATAGTCAGGAACCTGGCTGGATTATAAGGCAGATGTAACAGTGTCATGTGGTTTAGCAGAGTTGAAAGGATGCATCAGCTTCACCAGGAGGAAGAGATATATGCCTGTATGGAGGTGGTGGGCCATTGATTTCAATTTTTCCACTTCTCTTTCACCATATCTTTTTTCTAAAAAACTTTTTTCTCCATGTCTCTCTTTAAAAACTGAAAGATGGTACTCTGCTTTTCATTCACATTAATTTTACTTATTTTAATACGATTGTAGGAAAATTCAATACCAATTATTCATCAGGAAAAGGTTGTGGGACACCTGTATTAGAATAGAATGTAAGCTCTATGAGGGCAGGGATTTTATTTTATTCACAGCTATATTCCAAGAACCTGGAATAGTAGGCATAATAAACCAGTAAATAATTTTTGTGTGAATGAATGGATTAGTAAACAAGTGACCCAGTAAACACAATTTAAGAATTGCTTGCCTTCCCCCATCCCCCCCCCCTCTTTACTGTATATATTAAAAGTTGACTATATGTAACATTTTGGTATTTCTAGGACCTCTGTGTAAGGTGTTTACATCTTTATAGTTATTTTTTATCTTTTGTTTTCTTCCCTTACATATAATGAAGAAGACTTTTTTAAAACAATAAAATTATAACAACATTTTTATTTCAATGGCTGATTGCTTTTGCATTTTTTATTTGAATCATAATTATCATTATTTATATATTTTGTATACTTTTGTTCTGAAGCCAGTTTGTACTGGCTTACCAGAGCTGATTGCTGAGTTTCAGGAATTTTGCAAGCCAGTGTTAAAACCATTGCTAACTTAAAATTAGCCATGTTGGGAATAGTTACACCATGGAAATCAGCAAACAGTTCCCAAACCCTTGATCCCTAAATTTGTTGTTAAACATTTACCAACATACCACTAATTTCGGGATATCTAAGTATGACTATTATAGAAGAGTTTGAAAAACATAGAGACTAAAATAACCCATAGTTATATGTCCTAGAGATAACTATCTTAATTTCCTGCCATATTCTTTTTTCTATCTTCATATATGTGTAGATAGAATTTCCAGATTTCCACACTTAAAATATATATCATCTGTTTTTACATTTAGTTATTAATGGTTTTTATAAGGATTTTCTTAGCTGCATGTTATTTTTGATATACTCAGTGATTGCTTTGTTTCAGGGAAATTGTATTCCATTTCTCTTCATTTCAAATCATCCTGCACTTAAATTATTTGTGTATAGATATTCATGCACTACTGAATCAAAAGGCATGAACTTTAAAAAAGGTTTCTTGATGTTAGTCTTTCCAGAGATGTTGTACCAGTTACATTGCTACCTGCAGTGGACTTAAGGTGTGTCTGTCCACTCTCTAGCCTTGAGTATGAGACTTTGGCTTTTTTTATTGCTTAAGATGGACATCTCAATATCGTTTAAATTTTAATTTCTGTAAATTGGTCACATTAAACTTTTTTCCCCCCTTTAAATATTGGCATTTTATATTTTATGTATTGTGAAATCCCTCCCTCCCTTTTTTCTTAGGGTTAGTATTTTTCTGAGCAATTTATATGATACTTTCCATTTATTTTTTACATTAACAAATAAATGAAGTTCTTCATTATAGAGCAATGCCAGGTTTTGAGGAAAATTTCTAAAATTGTGATAGTGATTATGTTACTTTGGGTTCACTGCTGATCTATAAGAAATCTATTTCAAGTCTAAAAACAACATAATATATATAAGTTCTACATTTTCCTTAATATTATATTGCCATGTTTTTCTGGGACTGTTCTTAAGTGTAATGTATTCTGAAATTCTGATTATTATCTCTTACTAGGGTATTATTTGGTGGTATGTTCTAAGTGTTTGTAAATACAGATCAGACGATTACAGAGTTGAAGCTTTTTTGCTTTTCTCTTTGAGATAGTTAAATTCATTTATAATGTATTATCTTATAATACTTCTAAGAGTATTATATAAGTGTTTTTATATCTACATATTTTTCAGATGAAAGATTTGGCCTATTCTAAGTATATTATTTATAAGAAAATACTCTGTGTATAAGAAAATACTCTAGGGCAGTCTCTTTAGGGAATTCTTAAAGTGAAATGACCAGAAATAATATATGGCCGACAGGGGTATGAGAATAACAAAAACTATTATTTTTAAATTGTTCTAGCACATTATGTTAACAGAATGCTTGTGGATTGTTTTTAACACAGGTCTGCAGTCTCTAGGTGAATGATTTTTGTGTCTAGAGTCTTAGAGTTTTGAAGCATAACCAATGAGTTACTTTACATTTTCTTAGGCATGTGTTTAAGAGTTTACACTTCTGAATTTTCAGTAGAATAACTCAACAAAGTCACTCTTTCTGTCCTTTTGAGGAGCAGGAGAAAGCTCGAGTTTACAAAATCAATATGTTGCTTGTTTTAAATTCCCTAAAAACAACCTGAACTTGCTCAAAGAGTTATAATTTATAATTGCTTAGAGTAGCAGTCCCCAACCTTTTTGGTGTCAGGAGCCTGTGCTCCTACTAGAATCTAATGTCTGATGATCTCAGAGGTGGAGCTGAGGAGGTGATACTAGCGCCAGGAAGTGGCTGCTAATACAGATGAAGCTTCGCTTGCTCGCCTGCAGCTCACCTCCTGCTGTGCAGCCCAGTTCCTAACACGCCCAGGGGTTGGGAACCCTGACTTAGAGGACTCCACTCTCCCCCAACACCTTTCCCAAATCTTGTATTTTGCCATCATGAATATTTTGAGTGTTTGTCACTATTCTGTCATATTAGATTGGGGTTCTGTACAGGAAGTATAACTAAAGTAATGTGATAGACTTTTAGTAAAATATCAGAGCTCATTTCCTATATATGTGGCTCCCTTCATGATAAGATTTGTGGTAAGAAGTGCTATATTATTAGGTCATTTTTAGCTGCCCATGAATTTAAAGCAGTAAATGCTTTCTGAGCCTTTGTCATATGTCAAAACCTAGTCATTTTAAGGTAGACTGATACTTGAATATTGCCAAAATACATTTGACATCATGTTTGTAGAAAAAGAGAGGATAATCAAGCTAGGGAATGTTATCTAGGTCAAGTTATTTGGTACCATTATAGAATAAGCTATTTTATGCAAGTAAATATTTTGCATAATAAAAACCTGTCCCTTTTAAATGTCAAATTTTATTTTATTTTAACCACTTTGTTGGAAATCTTTAATGTGTTTGCTTTTTAAATACAGTACATTTGAACGTGATTCAGCTTTTAATGTCTTAGGGTATGTTGTAAACATTTTTTAAAAATCGTATGCATTGTTACAATGTCCCTGGGAGGACTGAGATAGTAGGGCTTTTTTCTCTCCTTACCCTGAAAATTCCTGACTGCTAGATTTTGTTTTTTGACTGCTTATAGTAGCTTAGCTGTCTCGTTTCTTAATGACGTGCTGTTCATTTTTACATTGCTACACCTACATGGTCACTTAACATCACATTCCATTGCCCCTTTGAATCTATTTTTGTTTTGTTGTGGTTAGGACTGCAGAGAACTAAAGTTATTAGAAATGGATGAAAAGTCTCAGTAGACTTAACTTTGTCTCAATGCATTCATGTCAGTGGTTATCCCTCCTGGCACTGCATTAGAAAAACCAATACAGCTTTTTCATTTACAAATAGCCAGGCCTAATCCCTGGAGATTCTTATTCAAGAAATTTTCATATATCCTTTAAAAAGAGTCCAAGGTGATAGTGATTTAATTCTAAGCTTGAAAATCTCAAATCTTGATACTAGAAGTTTCTGGAGAAATGAAGTATTATCACTGGACTTTGCTGCTGACTTTTTAAGTGATTAAGAGATAATATTTTCTACCATAGAGAGTTTTATGAGGATTGTTAACACTGCTGAACTCTAGATCCTTTTCATTAAAATACAACAATATTATATACATTTTTTACATCTTTCAAACTCTTTAGTAATTGAATGAGATAGAGCAGGATACTTTTAATTACTTATTTTTCCTTATTTTGGAAGATATCTCCTTTTTCACTCTCTCAGCAAATAATTTGTATATCTGTATGTGCCAGGATCTCTTATCAGGTACTGAAGAAAGGATCTGTGTTTCTTATAACACTTTAGGTGGTCTGAATAGAAATTGATTATTCACAGTTATGCAGAATTCAGGAAGGAAGAGTATATTCTACAAATCAAATTGATTATAAATTATATAGAGAATTTTTTCCTGGTAACTTACTGTACACCATTGGTTCCCAGGAAAGATTTTTAATTTTAATATCAAAAAGATTTAAAATTAAATGATAAAAATGAAAATTTAATTAAAAGCAGCAGAGAAATAGATGTACTAGGCATTTGTCATACTTTGTCCTATATGCTAACCTAATTATGAAAGAAGTGGCTTTTGAAGATAACTACTGATTTTAAGACCTGAAATAGAAATGTTTTTCTCTAAAGAGAAAAACAAGAAAAATTAGTAAAAGAATTATTAATACTTTATCTGATTTTCCCAGAGAATTACGTGTTCTGGGTAAATAATTTTTCTAACTTAAAAATATTTTGATGTAAATTTTTCTTTAAAAATATTGCATATTTCTTTACGTAATATTTAAGAATCCGTGAGAGAACCTTTTCTGAAACTCACAGTTATTATTCTGAGCACCGTTTATTGCACCATGCTTATGATACAGTGAGTTTCATGTTCCAGCACTGTCAAAATCTCGCCATTTAAAAATCAAATCTGGTAGTATGTGAAACCTAACATTGAGACACAAAATCCTGAAGAATAAAAAAAAAGTGACAGTGTAAGGGTGGGATCTTAGAGATAACTGTGATGGTCAAAATGTGGTGGTATCACTCCAGATGACTTTGTTATTTTGTTGTATGTCTTTGGGGTTGCACTCTTCTTCCATTTCTAGTTGGATTTGAGAAGGAGAGAGAATTTTAGACTTCACTGTCCACCCCCACTTTCAATAAAATAACTCATAATGGTGAGAAATTTTAATGCTCTCCTCTAAGTTGTCTTTTGAATTTCAGTGGTTTAAAAGTTGATTCAGATTGATTTAAGAATGTAATTTATAATCATTAGGTTAAAATATGCTTTAATAATTTTATGTAGTAGACGTAACATAACATAGTATAAAATGGGAAAAATCTTGTCTGCCATTTAAAAGTAAAACGTTCTCACTGAGGGGTATTGTTTCAGTTATTCAGTGTCAGTGACCCTTGAGGACTAAAAAACCTCAAAATTGATTAGGTAGCTCTTAGTGCTTTGCCTGACAAAAAAACTGGTATATTATCTAAGGTAACCGTCACTCTATATATAGGTTGTTAGCTAGGAAACAGATTTGGCTCAGAACAAAAAAAATGTGTCTAATATTGGACCATAAGATAAGAGAATAGATTAGTAAAGGAATTCCATTTGGTATTGAAAAGTTTTACTGAAAAATTGTTTTAAATTTATTAAATAAATTAGGGAAAAACTCAAGTATGTTGAGTATTATTTAGACTGTTAGAAATTTTAAAAAGAATAAAGTAGTGAGCTATGAGGATGTGTGGTATGGATAGCAGGTAGCTACAGCAGTAGACATTTATAGAGTCTCACTATTTTCCAGATACTGGGTTTATAGTGGTGAGTAAAACAGACAAAATCAGATGGTTATATTTAAAACAGATTATAAATTGGAAGAGCCACTAAGACAAGATGAATTTTGCTTTGTACAAGATGTTTGTTACTCTGGCCTAAAAAGAAAAGAAAAAAAGAAAAAATGAAAATAAAATGTAAAATGCCCAACTATTTGATTTTTCTGTCTTTGAATTTTATAAATATGCTCGATTTTTCGGTCTGCTATTCACAATCCAATGTTAGCTGTTTCATCTATAAAATCCACCTTGAATTAAGGCCTGAATCCACAGTGAAAGGCAACATTACCTCCAGTGCCAGAAAACAATGACCTAGAACTCCTTAATTCTTCATAAAAGGGCTTTATACAGTCAAGGATTACATCCGTTTCACATTAAGTAACTTGGACCAGATTTGTTCCTTATAAAAGCCTTTCCTTGCAGTTGCTATGCCACAGAAAGCTATTGAACTGCCATGTTTTTTGGCACATGGGTCTTGTTTGTCAACATGTGAAAAAATACCTGGTACTGCCTTGTTTTTAGTCCTATTTTATATGAAATGTTTAATATTTTTGTTATTTTTTTATGTTAGAAATACTTGGAATCGTATTTTAAAGATCTTGTGGGTTTTTTGTTTGTTTGTTTTTGTTGGTTTATACAGTATTAACTTGTATATTATTTTGTGACTATGAGGGGTTGAAAAAAATTCTCAACTGACTGGCCAGAAACGGAACTTTGCACTGTCACTGACTCTTCCATTCTACTGCCAAATGTTTCCCTCTTTGACTTTGGTGCTTAGACTTTGAAGAATTGTTGACCACTTTGGCTGTTTGCCCTGTATAATCTGCATAATAATTACCATTGATTTACAAATATACAGTATAGGCAGAATTGTCTTCCTAATTTTAAAGTAAAAAATTATTTTAAAAAATTAAAGCCTTTTTTTCCTTACCTATTTCTCTTTTCTAGGTTTGAGATGAGGTCGTAGCTGTGTATTTACAGGCCCTAATCAGTTTCCACAGGCTTTCGTATTTCTTAAGAGGTTTCCTATATTTCTCTACCCTCTTAACTCCCACTCTGTATGACTCCACCTCCAGCATTTGCCTCATACTTGCCATGTACCTTCTGAATTTATGTCCTAGTTTTGTTTGCTGCTTATCTTCACATCATATTCTGCCATCTTTCTCAATAATGAAAAAAGGGATCATTTTTATTATCATTCTGCCGTGTGTCTAATGAGAGAGGCAGTTTATTGTTGCACAAAGAACAAATAGTTGATAAATTGGAATACATGAAGCCCAAATGTGGCTTCTCTCTGGCACTGTTCTGACTGGGTCCACAGTATTCTTAACCTCAAGCCCAGGAAGAAAAGGTTGATTCCTTTGTTTTACCTCTTTTCTTTCCCTATACCTACTCTAATTTACCTGACAAATATTTTTAGGAATATGCTTTAATAATGGTTTAGTAGTCCTAGAATAACCTTAGAGATCCTGGACTGAACCCGGATCCAAATTTTATCCTAGGATGACTTAAAAACTTAGTTTTCTCATCCTTAAAAAAGAAAACGAAAATGTAATGCCATTTATGTGGCTTAGAAAAGCGTTGTAAGTATGTACGTAGTCTCTCTCTCACATATCGCCTGCCAAGTTCCCCAGCCGTTGCAACTGAGGTTATACCCGTTTTATGTACATCCTTCTCAAATAGTTATTATGTATATACAAACAAATGTACATCTTTTGTATACAAGAAAGTATATATATATATGTAGTCTCTCATATATAAAATTAGAAGAATTATATACTGGATTCTAAACTTTGTTTTGTTTTTTTGTTTTTTTGTTTGTTTTTCTACTTAATAAATCCTGGAGCTCTTTCCATATAAGTATATAGAGAGATTTCTCATTTTCCTTTACAACCACATAATACTAAATTGTATTCATTTTCCATGATTTATTTAACCAGCCCTATACTAATTGATACTTCATGTCTAAAACATAAGACTTTTGTCCTTTGTGAGAATTTGAAATAGAAAATAAAGCTATCCTTACCCTAACAGAAATCACTTAGGGACTCTATTTGACATCAGTTTTGGAGAAAAGGGCCAGAGAACTGAGATCTTACTTGACCAGTTTCAGTTTCCAAAGTTTTATTAGTGATCTTTACCCATTCTGAGTCACACTGTACTTTTCAACAATATATATTAATATATTTTAACAGCCTTTTCAAAATTACTTAGGAAAAAATATTTTATAATCTTTGGTGACCATTGTTTGCATTAAAAGGCATTATCTTTTTTATATAAATTAGTACTACGTTTTTAAAACTTCTTTCTTTTGTTTTTGCCTTTTTTTTTTTTTTAAACTAGATCCTTACAATAAATGAGGATGGATCACTTGGTTTGAAAACCCCTAAATCTCACGTTTGTGAGCACTGCAATGCTGCCTTTAGAACGAACTATCACTTACAGAGACATGTCTTCATTCATACAGGTATTTCTTGAGTTAAATGGGCTTATGGCCATTAAAATTATCTTTACAATTTTATCTTTGTGTAAATGTCGTTCATTCTTAAGACCATAGCTAACCTGGCATTTCAGATCAGAGATTTTATAGGCCAGAATGTCAGGAGGAAACCAGGAAAATTTTTAAATGAGAAAATAATTAGTATGGATGTACAAAATTAATTAGTCTTAATTGGACACTTATTTGGCTTAATGTGTTCTTTTTAGCTAGAGAAACAGTAAAAGAATGTACTCTTAAAAGCCTGTCAGCATTTACTTTTCTATGCAAGATGTCCAGATGGAGTTTGAAATAAGAATTTGGAAATAAAATATAAAAAATGATAATTAAAAACATGAAGTTGTAGAGAGCAGAACTAAAGACTGATCACAGGTCTTTGAGGAAACAGACTAGTCATATAGGTTGAATTCAGAGGAATAGGGAGGGGGGCAGAGACAGAGTAATAAGGTAGGTTTGATGAACTAGGAAAATACAGTTGTCTCAGAAGCCAAAAGAAGAGAAAACGGCCAAAAAGGGTATCATCAACAGTGGTGCAACCTTCAGAGAGGATAGACAACTGAGAAAACAATCATTAAAATAAATAGCAAGGAGATTACAAGTAGCTTTTAAAAAAATAGATATAAGGGTTAAAGCACAAGTGGTGGTGAAGAGTTTGAGACAGGATAGACTGCCCTTTCAAGATGTGGTAAAAGAAAGGCAAGAAAGTAATAAGGTAGGAGTGTTTCAGGATTTCTGGAATATTTCTTTGCATAGAGCAGACCAAAGAATACTGTCCTTGAAAGGAAAGGCTATAGCGGAGAGGGACTGTTTGAAAATACAGGATTTTTTTTAAAGGATATTTATAAAATTCTGAAGGTTCTAGAGAAATAGTGAAAGAACATAACCTGATGGTTGAGAGAACAAAGTGGGTGGACTCCACCAGACAAAAAGGAAGAAAAGATGTTTAAGACACACTAGGTAACCTATAGAGTCCTTTCTAGCCTTGTGATTTTAAAATTCTATTTTAAATTGTTTTATTTATTTCCTTTTTTATCTTTTTTTTACCTTGAAGGCTAGAGATCATGTTTAATTTCATTTTTATATGATTGTGAGAATGTAAATTTTAAAATATTGGGGGAAAGTTAAGAGGAAGTAAAACAAGTGAATGAACAGTTTAAAAAATTGTATGTATAATTTGGAATTTTCCAGAATTTGAGTTTCTAAGATTTATCTTTCCTCAGAAATAGTAACTATAAACTGTGTTTTATCCAGTAACTAATTTGTGGATGTGAAATTATTTTAAGGCGAAAAACCATTTCAGTGTAGTCAATGTGACATGCGTTTCATACAGAAGTACCTGCTACAGAGACATGAGAAGATTCATACTGGTGAGTGTTACCACCCTTACTGGGGTTATTAAAACTACCCTTTTAGATATAGGAGAGAACTTGTAATGAGTAGCAACAATTTTTTGCCACTTTCATTAGTTTTGTTTGTTAAGAGTATACATCACAGCTCATCTTTTTTTCTTCCTTTAATAAATCAGTGTTAACTGTCAAGACTTGGCTTTAATGTCCAAGCCCAATAAATTACTTTGAAATTGAGTTTTATTATAATGTAAAATATATTTAAAGTGACAAAAGTAAGTTTTTGCGAAATAGCTGTTTCCTTAGTTGATTAACAAGTTTAGAGTAGGTGAAATTAATCATTTCATTTCTCCCCTGGGAGAGGGGAGCACTACCACTTCTTTTTTCTTACTATTTCATGTATATAGCTCACTGTATCAAGAAAGTTATTATTCTAATAAGTTGGAAACTTCCAGTTTTTCAGTTAAGTTATTAATGATTTAGAAACATATTTCAGAAGATTACTATGAAAACCAATACCTTAAAAAACGAAATCTCATTTTGGAGTAAACATTTATTTCAGTTTTTTTTTTTTTTGACTTATGTAAAACCAAGTCTTCGATGTAACTTTGATTTAGTAGACTGCCAACTTTTTATGTCGTTAAGTGTGGTGAAGTGTTTCTTTAGAATTTATTTTTAGTGTTTTGCCTTTTTTGTCATGTTATAAAAGCAGATTTGGTGGATTTGTACAATTTGATTCTTGCATTTAAATAGAGTTGAGAATGATGGTGATAATAAATGAATATTAAAAATATTAAAGTTCTTCATATTTCTCTACATTAATTAATTACTCAAGCAAGTACCTGGCCTTTGTTATTTAAATGTGTTCTCTTGGTACCTGCATTACCCAGGAAAGGAGATCCATGGACAATTGTAGTTTAGAAGAAGCAACCATTTCTAATAACTTTCCTTAACTTTCTTTGCCTCTAACAAGGAAGCGTGAATATGACTGGTCTCCTTAAATAAAAACTTCAGCTATGCAGTATATCTGTATGCTTTGATGTTCTACTTTTCAAATGCACATCACTCATTTCAGTTTAAGTAAACATTTATTCATCACTTGCAGATGAAAGGGAGTATACTAGGCACTTTGGGAAAAAGAACAACTTTTTTGATTTTTTTGTGACTTATAGCTAAATTTAAATTTTTAGATAGTAATAAAACCTGATAAATGATAATAATAAATGAAAGTGGTTAATTATTTTTGTATGTTTTTAATACCTATTAGATTTTGTTGGTTTATTAATTCATTCAACAAAAAATTGCTGGTCCTTAAGTATTGTTTTTAGGTACCAGAAATTTAGAGCTAATATTAGACAGTTTTCTTGGAGTTTATAGTCTAATAGTAGAGACACACATGTAAGCAAGCACAGTGCAATAAGTGTTGTAGAGTTTTATACAAAATGCTGTTGTGCCCTGAGGAAGAGGCAGATGTGCTGCCTGTTGAAAGCTACACAGGGAAGGCAACACAAGAAAACTGTAGGAGGCTCAGTTCAAGGGGTGGGGGAGGAGGGGAAGGATATAGAGGAGGAGAAAAGGGGAGGGAGGGAGGGGGAGAGAGGAATGGAGAATGAGAATCTGAAAAAAAGATTTTTCAAACAATACTTAACCTTTACTGCATGCTTTGCTATTTTCTGTTCTAGTGAAGTCTGGTCACAATCCTCTAATCTCAATGTTTGGGAAAACAACTTGTGCTAGGCCATTGGGTATCTTGAAGAGCAGATATTGTGCTAAATATTTTGTTAAATATCTTATTTACTCCTCATATTAATCTTAAAAGAGAGGAGTGATTCCTATTCCCATTTTTTTTAGATGAGGAAAATAGTATAAAGCACACAGAGGTTAAGAAACTTTTCTAAACTTATATGATCTAGTGTATGATGGACCCAAGATTCCACTCAAGTCTTTGTGACTCCAGATTATACATGTGAAATCACTAACAATGCAGAATGAGATTAGAAGCAGAACAGTATCTTTTGGCATTTTTAAGATTTTCTTGCTTTGCCACTAACCCTTCCTTTGAGTTTGGTAACATTTAAAAGGGGCTGAAGCAAATGCTGGAGTTCTCATAGAGAATATATTTAGAAGAATGTAAGGAATCGAAAGGAACCACAGGACAAACCAGTCACTATCATTCTTTAACAATGAAAAGTTTCTTTCGAAAAGAGACTAAGGTTTACCCCATTGATCCTGTGTCCTCCCCGTATCAGCTCCCAGGAACTTATATGTAAGGAGACTAGATTTTCTTTCTTTATTCATTTTCTTGATTCCTTTTACGGACTCTTTCTGAAGACAGAAATTTTTGTCTTAGAATCAACATACCTATAAACTATACTTATCTGGGAATATATATTTAGAACCACAAATATGTTCTTCATTATTATTTTGTCCTTACTGTTCTTTCTTGTTTTAAATGACTTTTATTTTTGGAGGGGGGTAGTTCGCTAAAGTTTGCCCATGTCAAGGCTTTCTCTCTCTTTATACTCTTAGTTTAGAAGAATACATTGAAATAGTTTTGTCAGTAAAAAAGATTTTCTTTATGTTTATTCACATTTAAATTAAGAAGGTAATGTAGTCACCTATGAACTGATTCTCAAAGATCGTGTTGTGAAAATTACCAGTTCTTACAGGCTTTTTCCTTATAGCCTCTCTCATCCTTGTAGGTCTCATTATACTGTCTTCTCTAGTCTTTTGGCCCCCAAGCCCATTCTCCTCTCCATTTGCAACATGATTAAAAATCATTACCTGCTTTGCTGCTCTTGCAGCCAATAAAGAAATCTTCTGTGGCTTTTAAAAAAACCCAAAACCTAGCTTGGTTTGGTTTCAAATAGAAAATTTTAAAACTCAGCCTGAATAGACTCTCACTTAATTCTGTTTCCTAAATTTGTGCTAGCCTCTGAAATACCATTTTAAGGGAGACTACTTTTCATCCTGAGGCTGATTCTTGACTACCAAAATTCAAATGTACTTGGGACTGCTATTTTTAGCAATTATGGAAGATTTGTATCTTTTCTGTGAATGTATTATAGATTCTTTGCTTACAGTATGTTTAGGGATATGGGAGAGAAGGTGAATTCTTGGAGTAAAGGTTGAAGATAATTCTAATTGATCATTTTGTTTAGGGTCAGAATTACTGCTCAGGTACATATATACCAAAGTTAAACATTCATCATCACTGGTAGATTTACTAGGTGATCAGATGCTTTTATCTGAAGTACCTTTTCCTTTGCATTTCTAAATGTATATATAGAATAAATGTTAGAATGACATATATCCAGTTGTGTTCTTTTCTAGTCAACTTGTTATTTTACTTTGAGGAAATGATGGTCTTATTAACGTTAGGAAGGAGCGTGAGTTTGAGGAGTGAAGAACTTAAATACAATATCCAGTATTTTAATTTTCTAAATTTTGCTAAATAGTCAAGAATACCTATCCTGATATTTTGATTATAGCAAATTATGGTTGTTTTATATAGTTGTGCCACTTTTTATAATTTTTTACTTCGTTAGTAAAAATGTTATGAAACCATTTCTGTATATGGGGGAGTTTTTATAAAATGATTTTCCTCCCTCAAATAAAAGAGATTTTGAAAATAAGTCATTCTGAAGTATCCATATATATTAGGTTTTTTCCCAATAAAGTTTTTTTTTTTTTAAGGCTTTACTTCTTGAATGTTTACAATTTTATGGATAAAAATGTAGTAAGAAACACTGGAAAACCTGTCCTCTATGTAAGCATTCTTCATGCTTGAAAACATATGTTGATATTCTTCTCCTCTTGACTATGGCTTTAACTCACAACTGTGTTAAATAGCTGAATAATAGCATTATTATTTTTTAAACCAGTTGAACTAGTGGGGTGGAGTCAGAGAAAGTTGGTTCACCCTTGACTAAACTCAGCACTTAGTATTTCCTTCAGTATGGTTCAGTTATTAATAAAAAGTATAGTTTTCCTCTGATTATTTTAAAGCCCTAATTTTTGTTTATTAACTATAATGGAGAAATCTTATTAAAAGAAAGTGTTAAAGACCTAGATAGGGTTTAACTCTTCTTTGGAAGATGAAGGAAATGAATTTGTTTGTGTTACTGAGAATGTTGTCTGTACTAGCAGCTCCTGGCATTGTGATTGCTGAAGCCAGACGGCACTGGCATGGGCAAAGCTTGCCAAGAAAGATTAAGCAAGGAAGTACAGATTGCTACGGCTGACATTCTCTGCTTTAACAAAGCTTTCAGAAACCAGATTTTTTTGCTCTGCAAAATTTTCAATAAGTCACACTAAAATTTGATTTTACATAAAGCACATGTAGAAGTTTCACACTGTATAACTTCTCAGTAAATATAGTAAAGAAATCATACACACATATACGTATGTATGTATGTATGTATGTATGTATGTATATATGTATGTATGTATGTATGTATGTATAAAACACTGTACAGTACTTTAAAGGTATTTTACGGAGGGATAGGAAAAATCATCCAGAAAATTAACTCCATTTCAACATGCATTTGAACTGAAATATGGAGAATGAGTTTTCAATTAAGTGTATATATTTTGTGTGTAAATATAATTACCGCTCCACCTCAAATACATGTAAAGTGTTCTTTGTTGTAGTGTCTATAGCTTAAAAAAAAAGTTGTTGTAATTTGTTTTGACAAGTCTGTAGTTTAACAAATCTCTTGAAGTGGTCTCATTATTTATGTATCATCATTGAATGAATGAATGAATGAGTGAATCATGTGACTCATAATTTGACAAATCCTATATAGTAGTATAGACAATCTGTGCTTTAGTTTACATGAAATAGACCAATGAGGGTTCACATAGGTGGCTCCATGGAAGGGAGAGAACTTAACTGGCCCTGTGAGGTAGATGTAGATTTTGTAAGTCCATGGGTTACATGTGGTGACACAGGAACTATATAAGTAGTAAAACAGAAGCACATGGAAGCTAGGACCAGGAGAAAAATCTGGGGTGTACTGAAGTTGGGAATCTTTGGGAAAGCATAGATAAACAGATAGCAGATAATCAATTCAGAAACACAGAGTAGCAAGGTAAAAATTAGGCAGACAAGCAGACATCAGAACAATTGTAGGTGCTGGATAATAGGACAAGCAGTGTGTCAAATATGCTAGTTTAAAAGAACCAGAAGGAGGCAGGTACTTTAGGAGAGTTAAAAAGCTAGAAATTTCTAAGAATTTATTTCTATCATAAAGCTAATAATACTATCTAAATTTATTGAGTACCTATTCTCTTCTAAGCACTGTATTAACCAGAATACATAAGTTATCTTACTTTGTCCTCACAGGAGTCCTGTGAGGAGGGTATTGTTGTTGTTGTTGTTATTAATTATTATTTTACAGATAAGGAAACTAAGGGGGCAACATGATTAAGTAATGTGCTTCAGTGAACACAACTGGGTAATGACACAATCTAGGTTTTCAAAGTTCATGTCCTTAACAAGTATGCTATTGAAAGGGGTATATCAAGCACCAAGAAAATTTTGAGTTCACAAAAACTTTTGGAGCCTTTTATTTCATTCAGGTGAAAGAGCCACTCCTGGACCTGGCCTTATGACTTGTGGGTGTTTGGGTATGCTTATCAGAAATGAAGTCTGTGGATGTAGGAGTAAGAGCATATTCCTGCTAGTATGGAGTGAGCAAAGGCATGGTGGACAACATGTAAATGACTGTTCTGAGTAGAGCAGAAAGGAATGGATAGAATAGGGATAAGGAATTCAATCTAGAATGCTTGATTTTACATCGTTCAAGCCTTGATGCCAAACTAAAGAGTGTGAAATTTATCCTGTAAGCACCATATAGTACCATAGGATTTAACTTGTATGATGGAAGAATATTATTGTTTTTTAAAGAAATCTGAAAATTGGGCAAATGTGTTACTTTTTTAACTATATTTAAAATTATAATGTATTTATATAATTGCAGATTTTTTAATCACATTTATTTTTAGATATTAAAAATTTTTTAAAACAAATGCAAACAATACTGTTAACGCTTTAAGGAATGTAATATCACTTCAGTTTGACCAGTTTATGAGAAATACACAAAACTTGGAAACCACTGAATAGTGTAGTGAAATGAAGAAGGTTATGTTTTTGGACTTTAAATCCTCTTCATTTTTTTAACATTGCAGGATGCACCGAATTTCAGAAAAAGAACTGTAGAAGGACTCCCCAAATTTAACTTAACACATAGAACTACTTTTTTTTTTTTAAGCTACTCTGATGACAATTTATTATTGATGTTTTGGTTTTATTGTGGTTTTAAAAGTCATTTTCATACTTTAGAAAACACAATTAGTCCAGAACATGTTAGTTTCTGTTCTTCCTTTAATATGGGTTCTTACCTGCTCTCCATCCCCAAATTATTTTACATTCTACAAAAGATGAAGCATTAAGACAGTTGAGTCTAGATATAATGCTTGGTTTTACAAATCCTTTGACACTGTATTCTTTTGGAAAAATACCAGTTAGTTACTTGAATTCAAATACCCGAAGACCTTCATGAATCTCCACTTTTGAAGCTGCCATTTTGACAACTCCTACTACTTCTTATTTCAGAATTTAGTTAAATGGATGACCAACATTCATGCCTTTCAGATCTTGAATTCATTAAGTTTTCAGATGTCTGGATTGGCTGACAACAAAATTTTTTATTTGTTAGTAATGTTTTTTTTATTTGACTGACTTTTAATGATACTTAAATTCAGAATTCATATATTTTATTTGGGCCTTTGGTGGAAGAGTGGCTGACAAAATGTACTTTTTGATTTGGACTCAGTCATGATGAAGAAAGAGGATTTAGAATACTTAGGGTAATCTAAATTTACTTATGAGTCATTCATTCTTATTTTTCTTGATACTTTTTAAGATATTTAGATGTTATCTCTGAAGAGTTTCTGTTTTACAAAAATGTTTAAATGTTATTTTCACCCTCATTTGAATTTTATCAAAGTGTCTTGACATTCTTTGAAAGTAGCCACAGTAGTAAAAACAGCTTCTACCTATTTTGTAACTTGTTTTGATCTTCTGTAGATATTTTGGGTAGAATCTAACTTCATGATACTGTTAAGAAGCAAATGTAGGTTTTAGGATTGACATCTTATGTAGTACTAAGTAGTTACTTCACTATCCAGCTTTATCCCCCATGCTGCTTTTCCACCGTTTGCATTATTGGTTATTGATGCAAGTACTTCTCTATTTCCGATAGAACTCTTCTGTTGTCTCTCTTCACAGCTGTGTGAAAAAGCTGATAATACAAATTAACCAAAAGTTTATATTCCTCCCACCCCATTTAATTGTACCCCTCTGGGAATTCTTTAAAGGGCTTTATTGATTCTCTACCTACATTTTATTACCTATTTTGATTTTGCCTTTCTGGTGGTACTTAAAGCATGACTGTTAAGTAAGAACTTTCAGTGTGTTTTTAAAATTATTCCAGAAAATATATTAAGTCAACCCTTAATTACCTTGGAGAATTGGCCAGATTTTAGATTACTTATTTAAAACTGGGGGGTGGGAGTGGGGGGGAAGCAATTGTAAAAAATTAAAATGAATACCAGCACAAAGAAAACAACATACTTATTGCTGCTGTTTGATACCTCATAGTGTTCTATATAAGCCTTTTGTACTTATATAATAGAGGAATTCTCTTTATTCTTACAGTCAGACATGTTCTTGCCTACTTCATCTACCTTTTAGTTCTTTATCATAGGATAGAGGAGAGGGCCATTAAGTCTGATTGCCTGTTAATACTGGAGTCTTGAGAAGGTCTAATTTTATCCTTATAGGAAAAATTTGTTCTTAAGACTTTTTTTTTATATGTGACAATTGGGGGAAATGGATGACGGAACCTCAAACTAAAAGGTTTTTTTTTTTTTTTTAATATTAGAATTCAATGACAAATGCAAGGTTTTCCCTTATGCAGAAGCCATAAATATTAGGGACGAAGCAAGAAACAAAAGAGCTTATTAAGTGCTGAGCAAGGGTGGAGAAGAGAATTTTTACAGGGATTGGTAGAGACTACCTACCAAAAGCATTGCTTGATGCTCTGCTTAGTCACTGAAATGTCTTCATTATTATTTAGTAGGGAAATTTGCTCAGTGGCTAGCCATTGTTACCTAGCTTTTTATAATATTGAAAAGAAATTGCAACTAAGAAATACACAGTGGTAACAGACTGTTAGCAGAATAATAACATTTTTAGTCATTTCACCCCTTGTATTTCATGTAATATTTTATATTTCCAAGCTGTTTAGTTTTTGTATGTTTTGGGTGACAGCTCTTGAGTGGTAAATATATTTCTGAATAATGTAAACTTACAGTTTACATTAAATCATTACTGTGCTGAATTGAGAGTTGAAGCTACTACTTCTGTGACAGTCTGGATTTATTTGCTGAGCAGTGTTTGGGTTTTAGATTAATTTATTAGCTATTAATATTTTTTCCCTCCCTTAGTGAGACAGTTGCTTTTATAATGAGATTTCTTAGAAATGCCACTATTATACTGTGATGAGGGCCTGAACTTACAAAAAGTTACTAAGACCTAGGAATTGAAGGAAATGGTTAGAAAGATATTTCAAAGGAAGAAAAATTTTGAAGTTTAATAATAATTTAATCAGAAGGAACTAAGGAGTAAAATTAGTATAGGGTAATGGTTTTTAAGCTTTTATTGTGGAACCCTGGTTTTCAAATGAAATCCTACATGGAGTAACATCAGTAGTCAATTTAAAAAACAAGGCAAATGATTCCAAGTGGTGTCCTTGGCTCTTGATGAGTTGACAGATGTTATCAGTACTACTCAGTCGTTAACTTATTCAAGGAGACAGTGCCAAGTTTGAAGTGACTAAAGAATTGGCCTCTATGGAACAACTATAGGCAAGAATATTATCAAAACGGAATTACACACTTTAAATGGGTGAATTGCATGGAATATGAATTGAATCTCAAGTTCTTGTCTTAAAAAAATAGATGATATCACATTTCAATATAATTTGAAGTGGATTCTGCTAAAATGTGTTACAACTGATGGTAGTAATAGTATGAGTGGAGCAGAAAAAAGTTAAGTTGTCCTAATATACAAAGCTCAAGAAAATGTAAAGGATTTAAAGCATATGGCTATTTATTACATTACATGAGTAGTACTTTGTGGAGACATTTGAACATGTTACATGTCATGAAACCAGTAGTGTCATTAGTAAACTATATTCACTCTGGTGGATTTAACCATCATTGGTTCCATGAATTTTTGTCTGATATGAAAGCCAGATATCCTCACTTAATCCTTCTGTATAGCAGTTTAATATCTTAGAATTGGTAAAGTTTTTTTTATTGGGAATTTTTGAATGTAGAGCTAAGGTTAAATTTTTTTCTGAATGAAATGAACCATTCTCAACCACTATTATTGAACATTCGAGAATGGCTTTGGAAATTAGTTTTTGCTGAAGACTTGACTGTGCTTCTTAATAAAGTCAATTTACTATTATTACAAGGGGAAAATAGTGCTCATAGTGAAACTTGTACTCTGGTAAAGTCATTTTGACAGCTGCTAACATCGAATCACAGAGTGCTGTTTTATACACTTTTCATGTTTTTATAAGTTAAAACAAGAAGCAAAATCTCCATTCTCACACAAATAAGAGTTAGATATTTTCTAAACTCAAACTACACTTTTATCAGATTTTGGACATTGATGCAAGTCTCTATTTCAAAATCCATTAAACTGTAACCCTACCTAATCTTCATTTGGAAGTAATTAATCTGTAGCATAATGACACGCTAAAAGGCAAATATCAAAGAGAAGAATCTAGTAGAATTCTGTAAATGCCTTCCAAGTGGTGAATAATTCTTAATTAAAATTGTGTTTTTATGGATTGATATCAGGACCTATCTTTGTGACAAAACAGTTTGAAGATGGAATATATAAAATCTCATGCAGATGAGTATTAGTAGGTAAACATTTACAATGGACTGATGGTAGGGAACATTAATTTTAAACTCCAGTTTGGTGAAATGCTACCTCCTCCCATAAGAATAATTCCAGTCTTCTCATTAATACATTTGTATAGTGAAAATTTACATTCTGTCATCATCATCATCATATTTAAATTTCATCAATAAAAAATTTGTGAAAGTTTTTTTCACTCATTATATGAGTATATATATAATATCCTTGGTTTGTACCTCTTTGCCACAAAGCTTAGTATATTTACTTTATAGAAAACTTTATAGAAAAAGTTTGCCAACACCTGTTAAAGTTATGTTTTGAATGTCCTCCTCAGTTCTTAGACCTCTGTTTTGTTGGTGATCTTGCTATTTATTCTACCTCACTCTTGGTCATACCTTATACTAGAGGTTACCAAACTTCAACCTCTTCATTCCTGTTCATGCCTTCTAGTACTTAGGTTTCAGCAATCTTTTGTCTTCACGAAAACCTACATCCAGTGATTTTACCTCCTTTTCACTATCCCTTGTTTTTCTCATAGTTTCATCACTTTCTTTACCCAGTTTAAATTCACTCATCATTTATCATAATCACTCTCTTGCTTACGTACATACCCCTTGCTCCCTCTCATCCATAGTAATCACTTGGCTGAGTTAACATACAACTTTGAGAACTTTGACTCTTTCCATATCAGGAATAAAACAAAGCTATGTTGAATTGGGGTCACTTTAAACATTAAGTGGCCCCTTAATGGCTACTGGAAATCATTTATTTTTAGTCCATATAGCCTTCCACTCATCTAGATACAGTCCGTATTTCAGCCCTGGGGCCAGTTCCACCTGCTGCCTATTTCCCTAAGTAAAATGTTATTGGAACATAGTATTACCCATTTCTTTATGTGATGTCTACTGCTGTTTTCTCTCTGCAGTAGCAGATTTGAGTAATTGTAACAGATTGTATGACCTTCAAAGTCTAAAATATTTACTGTCTGATCTTTTATAGAAAAAGCTTGCCAGCCTTTCTCCTAAATATTGTGTACTTTCTCCTTTCCATAAACCTCCATCATTTCTTCTTACTCTCTCACTTTCAGTTGATTGTCTGCTTCCTATTTCACTGAGAAAATTGAAATAAATCAAAAGAAAACTTCAACAAATTCCTAGTACTGTATCTATTTATCTATGTAAAGTTTTGGTCTTTTGAAGGATGGTGGGCTAATAGTGATTTGTTTTATTTTGCAAAATAGCTGAGGATTTTTCCTCAGGATGGTTTGTGGAGATATGCATATAAATAGTTTAAATTTTCACTTTCTTTTTTTATCTTAAAGAAAATGTGTTTTGTTGACTCCATACTTCATTATTTTAAATTAAGATATAATTTACATACAGTAAGCTTTACCATTTTTAGTGTATTTTCTATTTATTTACATACACTGTATACAAATATAAAGTCTTAATAACGAAAATATTTGGGTTCTGGCTTGGTATAGCCTACCTGTGGAACAGAATAGAAAGTCTAGAGAGAAACCCATGGAACTTATTAGTATATGATTATAATAAAATGATTTTTTTAAATGAGATTAAAAAAAAAAGCTGAACTTCTCATATATGGTGTTAAAACTGGATAGCTATCTGGAAAAACAGTTTTTTCTGTACCTTACATTCTACCCTATGTTAAAGTCCAGATGTATCAGATTTAATGTAAAAGATGAAACTACAAATGTGTCATTGAAAATATGGACAGATTGGAAGAGGAAACTTTTTTCTAAATAATACTTAATATCTAATATTCATAAAAGGAAAGGTTGATAAATTCAGCTACTTAAAAATTAAAATTTTTGGTAGCCAGTCAGCTTCACCCCCCACTGTAAAAAAGGCCAGGAAAAAATTCTGGGATTGATACCGGCAAATGACCAGTATCCTTACAAATCTCTCTTTTTAAAAATAATTTTTATTTCCCAATTATAGTTGACATGCAGTATTAATTTCAGGTGTATAACACAGTGATTAGAGATTTATATAACTTAGGAAATCATTGCCTTGATAAGTCTAGCTAGTATCCATTCGAAATTATACATAGTTATTACAATATTATTGACTGTATTCTCTGTGCTGTACTTTACATCTCCATGGCTTATTTCATGACTGGCAATTTGTACATTTTAATCTCTTCCCTCTTTTCACCTATCCCTGCAACTCCCCTCCCAGTTGGCCATCAGTTTGTTGTTTTTGTTTTGTTTGTTCACTTATTTTGTTTTTTTAAATTCTACATTTAAGTGAAATCATATGGTATTTGTCTTTGACTTATTTCACTTAGCATAATACAAAGTGATCTGTAGATTGGTTACTGCTTGTACTGGGCTTATGGCTGCTTAGCAAGAGGGATGTGGTACGCCGAGGCCAGATGCTGCTTGTTTGGGGTTTGTGGGTCTTTGAGAAATTTTAGGAAAGTCTGTAGCCTGAGCTGAGACAAGCTGTTTGGATGGAAAAGCTGCTGGAAGAGGCTTGGGCAGGTCTACAAATTGGGTGGGACGGGGTCTCAGAGGATTACCAGGATTGGATGAAAGATGTTAGCCACGTTGATGGATACTCAGTTTTAGTGCCCATCTGTACCTGTGCCTACATGCAGGTTTGGGGGAGGGCTCAACAGTAGAACAAATGCCTGCCAGGCTGCCCCTCCAGCCCCCTCACCCTGAAGCCAGACAATTCAGTTGTATGTCCCAGTCACTTTTTGAGCTCCTGCCTTAGCAATGAACCTCAGAGCTAGTGAGCCCATCAGTAAGTCTGTGCAGGGCTCTTTAAGAGGAACAAGTTGGGGTCCAGCAGACCTCCATCTCACTCAGCCTTAATCTATGCGGGTTTTCACAGCCAGAATTTATTTTCTGTGTCTTCCAAGTGATGGAATCCTGGGTTAGGAATCTTGGTATGGGCTGGGGACCCCTCACCCCTCAGGGGGATCCTTTATCCAGAGATGTCCCTCTTGATTTTCAAATGCCACACAAGTGTGGGATCAGCCCATTTCCCAGCTCTGCCCCTTCTACCAGTCTTGTTATGGCTGTTTTTGTATATTCTCAGTTGTAGGACTGCCATTCACCTAGATTTCAGCTGGTTCTGGATGGTTGTTCTGTAATTTAGTTGTAATTTTAATGTCATGGGAGGAGGTGAGCACAGTGTGTACCTACTCCAACATCTTGACTGGAAATCTAGTCTTTATAAAGCTTTTATAAACCATCAAGGAAAAGACCAACAGCCTAATAAAAATAATAGGTGAAAGATATGCCTAGACAGTTCACAGAAAAGAATGTATAAAATGGCTCAACCTCATACTGCAATATCGTTTTTTCACCTATTAGATTTGCAGTCATCAGGAAGTTTAAAAACGTAGTGTATGGCAAGGTTTTAGGGAAAGAGTCACATGGCTGATAGGGGTACACATTTACAACTGTGGAAACCAATTTGATAATGTATTTCAAAATCACAAGTTTATTCTTTGACTAGAAATTGTTTTTGATAAATTATCCTACAAATGTGTGAATGAATATATTTATAATATATTTATTAACAACATTTATAATAAAATATGCTTGGAAATAATAGGGAACTGGTTAAATAAATTGTAGTATGCTTATCAGCGAAAGATTATCAGCTGTCAGAGATAGCTCTTTTTCGTCTGTTAAGATCTCCAAGCTACTGAAGAAAAAAAAAAGATGCAGAACACTGAGTAAAATATAGTATTTTTGTATAAAAAAAGGGAAAAATTAAACTCTGTATTTTTGCTTATGATTGTGTCAAGAAGTGCTGGAAAAAACTACACGTAAATAAACATAGTAACCTATGGAGGGGCAAAGATGGGAGGAAGACTTTCCATTTATATTGTTTGATTTTTTTGTTTGTTTGAACCATGTAAGTTACATTACCTAAACCATAGAGATTCTTAAAGGACAAAACTTAAGTTTTAAAAAGTCTTATTTCTGAAATGGCTAGTAAAAAGAAGAGAAAAATAAATGAGAAAAAGATATGAAGAAAGATAGTAGCTTAAAAAGGGGGTGGACAATACATACCAAAGGAGAACAAAAGACTAGATATATGGATAACAAAAGTAGGTAATTAAAATGATGACTGGTTGGTGAGTTTGCGTTTTTTTCATCTTTGGCTTACTTAGCTGTCATAATTCTATTTAGTTTGGGGGAACTGTGAGGACTTGTTATTAACAAAAACATTTATACAAACCACTTTTAAGGCATTGATATTTTGAGCACATTTTTGTTAAAGGAAATTTCTTCATGTTGCTTTTAGTTAAATAAGCAGTTAATTCTCAGTCATCTATTAGAATGTGATAGATAATAAACATGTATTTTCTTCAGTTAATTTATTTTGAGTTTAATTGCTAGCTCCTTGAGGAGAGAAATAATTTTTTGTTTACTTTGCATGGTATTGTGTTATCATGCAATATTTTTTAATTGTAATTTTATCGAGATATAATTTATAATATCAAAAAACCCTACCTTTATAAGGTGTGCAGTTCAGTAGTTTATTCACAGAGTTGTACAACTCACCACAATCTAATTTATAGAACATTTTCGTCATACTAAAATACTGTGCCTGATCTTCACAATGCTTGTCAGTCTTTAATTTACTGTCCCAGTGGGTTTGCTTATTCTGGACATTTCATATGAATGGAATCATACAGTAGGTGGTCTTTGTGTCTACCTCCTTTTACTTTGCATGTTTTACAGGTTCATTATTGTTATAGAGTGTACTTTATTACTTTTTATAGCTGAGTAATATTTTATGTATGGATATACCACATTTTTTAAATTTGTTCATCAGTTGATAGACATTTGGATTGTTTTTACTCTTTAGCTATTATGAATAATGATGCTGTGAATATTCATGTATAAGTTTTGTGTGGATATATGTTTTCAGTTCTCTTGGATTTATGCTTTGGAGTAGAATTGCTGAGTCATATGCTAATTCTATGTTTAACATTTTAAGGATCTGCAAAATTGTTTTCTGAACCAGTTCTACCATTTTCTAATCCTACCATCTATATATGAGGGTTCCAGTTTTTTCACATCCATGCTAGCACTTGTTGTCCTTTCTTTTAAAAAAAAAATTTTTAACTGTCCTATTGAGTGTTGAGTGGTGTTTCATTGTTCTTTTTTAAAAAATATTTTTATTACTAATTTATTTTTTTTAATCCCCCCTCCACTTTCACCCCAGACCTGTGGTTGTTGCCATCTCCCCTTAAGAACTGGATCTCTGAAAGTGGGGTGTCTCCTCTTACAAGCTCACGGCACACACCTGGGCCTAGTGCACCTGGGATATGGTCTGTGATTTTACCTGGGACATGAACCCAGGACCTTCTGAGTGTAAAGCAGACATGCTAACCACTATTCTGTGGAACCACACTGTTTCATTGCCTTCTTGATTTGCACTTCCCTAATGAGTAATGATATTGAACGTCTTTTCATGTACTTTTTGGCTGTTTGTATATCTTCTTTGGAGAAATGTCCGTTCAGATCCATCACCTATTTTTAAATTAGATTATTTGTCTTTTTACTGTTTAATTGTAAGAGTTCTTTTTGTATACCAAATACATATCCCTTATCAGATATTTGACTTCTGAGTATTTTACCTCATTCCATGGGTTGCCTTTTGCTTTTTTAAAAACCATAACATGAAGTTTATTAATTATATTTAAGTGTACATTTTGTGGCATGAAGTACATTTATAATATTGTGTAACCAAACAAAAACCTTGTAACTATTAGGCGATAACTCAACTCCCCTTTCCTCTTTCTCCTATACCTGGTAACCTCTATTTCTACTTTCTGTCTCTATGAATGTGCCTACTCTAGGTAACTCATGTAAGTAGAATCTTTTTGTATCTGGCTTCTTTCACTTAGCATATGTTCTTCAAGGTTCACCATGTGGTAGCATGTTTCAGAATTTTTATGGCTTAATATTTTTTATATGTACACACTGCATTTTGTTTTCCTATTCATCTGTTTATGGACATTTGGGTTGCCTTTATCTTTTGGTTATTATAAATAATGCTGCTGTGAGCATTGGTATACGAATGTCTGAGTGAGTCCCTGTATTCAGTTCTTTTGGGCAAGTACCTAGGAGAATTGTTGGGTCATATGGTAATTCTGTTTTACATTTTAAGGAACCTCCAAACTATTCCCACAGCAGCAATATCATTTTGTCTTTCTTTTCTTGATAATGCCCTTTGGACCATAAAAGTTTTTAATTTTAATGAAATACATTTTGTTAGGCTGCTTGTGCTTTTGCTATATCTAAGAAATCATTGCCTGATCACAAGTCAAGATTTATTCCTGTGTTTTCTTCTAATGGTTTCAGTTCTCACATTTAGGCCTGTGATCCATTTAGATTTAATTTTTGTATTTTCTTTTTTATATTTTTGATGTGGATTAGGAGTCTAACTCCATTCTTTTGTGTGTGGGTATCAAATTGTTCCAGTATCATTGTCGAAAAGACTTTTTTTCCCCATCGAAGTGTCTTGGCACCTATGTTGAAAGTTGACCATAAGTGTGGGGTTTATTTCTGGATTCTCAGTTCTTTTCCTTAATATCTATGTCTGTCCTTGTGCCATTATCACACTATCTTCCTTATTGCTGTAGTTTTATAGTAAGTGTTGAAATTGGAAGGTGTGAGTCTTCCTACTTAATTTTTCTGTTTCAGGGATTGTTTTGCCAATTCTGGATCCCTTGCATTTCCATGTGAATTTTAAGATCGATTGTCAGTTGATGCTTCGACTCTGTAGATCAGCTTCAGGACTATTATCATCTTAACAATATTAAGTCTTCTAATCCATGAATATCATGCAGAATTAATTGAATTCTAAGCAATTTACTAACATTCTTTTTTATCCTTTCTCACTTTTGAGAAATGACTTTACTTTCTGACCTTAAGGAACTTTATCTACATTCTTTATTTAAAAATATATGCCTATTCTTCTGTTAAAATTATTATCTGTACTCACCTTCCCTTTTCATCCTAGTCTCTCTGGGATCTTGTTCTTTTGATTATTCACCATAATATTTCATTTCAACTTTAATTCAGTATTCATAGACACTTTTTACTTTAATGGCTTCTTCCTCTCCGCCTTCAAATAAATGTATCTCCATCTTCAACAATACTTGCTCTTGAATGGATGCCTTATATTTCTTTTCTTCTCTTTTTTTATTTCTTCACTTCAAGACTTCTTTAATAGGTGGTCTCTTCCAGCTTCCATTGCTTCATTAGTTATTCATGCATCATCCCCTTTGCCAAGTGCCTTAATGTCTTAACTTTTCTGGACTTCAATATTTATTTTTTTGTAAAATAAGTGAATTTATGTATATTATTTGTGTTAAGCTCTCATTCTAGTCTCTGAGTCCTTGCAGTCATTACTCGAAGCTCTAAATATACAGAAGTGGAACAATTCTGTTTTGAATGTTGGGTGGCATGCTTAGAGCTATTTGCCACACCAGCATTAGCCTTTGGGGCCTTTATGGAACCTCCAAGAATACAGTTTGAAAGTTATTGCAAAGTCACTGCAGCCTTAAAATTTGGTAGCTCTATAGCAATTACTGAAGTTACATTTTTGAAAGTTTAAAATAATTTACTTGTTGCACAATTAAATTCTCTTCATCAGGCAACATTTCTTCTGGATATTTTATAATATCTAAACCCTTAGTTGCTCTGTTATTCCCCACTAACTTTCTTTTTCTTGGCTTTAATCCCATACACACAGTCTCTTCAGGCGCTACTCATCTTAGATTCTAACATGTCCAAGAAGCTTTTCCAGTTCATACCAGCTCCCCATAACATTTTTTTTCACTAATAATCTATTAATAATCTCTTATGCTATCAATTTGGCACTTAAAAATTACACAAAGTATTTTGAGCTATATAAAGATAACTTAAGCCCAGGTTCTGACCTAAAGAAATGTAATCTACTAGAAGAATAGAGATGCACAATATAATTATTGAGGTGAAAGCAGTGAGTGCCAAAAGAGAGGTACAAATGAAGTTCTATGGAAATTTAAACAAGATAAAGATAATTTTCCCCTTGGAGAATAGGGCAAAGTATCTCAGAGGAGATGGTCTTGAAGGGAATGTAGTACTTTAACATGGTCGGGCATTCCTAACTGAAGGAGCAGTGTGAGTTAAGGCAGAGGTAGAAAAGTGCAAGATCGTAAGTATTTTGATTTGGTTGGAAGACAAGGTTAAGAAGAGAAATAGGGGGATATAAACTTGTAAAGGCAAACCAGAGCTGGACATAGTTTTGTTATGTCTTTATGATATGTGTATCTTGATTTCATAGTTATGTTTTTGAACTCTTCTGAAGACAAGTAGTATGTCTTTTAACCTCCTACAGAAGAGTTATGGGTAGTGGAGAAGTATTTAGTAAAATTTTGTTGAGTGTATGAAAAGTAGAAAAAGTAGTTTCCCACACAAGCATTTTTCAGGGTAACTTCTTTCACACCCTTCTGTTTATTTAGATTGTGGTTTCACCAGTAAAAACTATTTTATATACCCATAGTAATAGTTCCTCATCTCTAAGAAGTCTTGATGAGATTTTTAAAATATGGGAGGGAGGGGCAGTGAGACAGGGATGTTGTGTGTCCAATTAGCAGTGCCCAGTTTTACTCATTTTCAGAAGGACATGAGAAATGCTGGTTTGAGTGAGAAAAATGGAATATTAACAAACTTTACTTTTGAAACTTAGTCGAAGCTCTTTTTATGCTTTAATAAGTTAGATTTTCAAGACTATTATTTTAGGATTCAGAGTTTATTTAACCAGAAATATTTTTTAAAGAAATGAAGAATTAAGAAGGTGTACCCAAGAATTGTGTTGAACTGTATATGAGTAACATTGCTCTCTTCAGAATTTTTAAAAAATATTATTTTTGCATGATAAAAAAAGATTAGAAACATCAGCTACTCTACTGAAACATTGTTCATGTTGCTATAAATTCCTGGCACTATTGGTCTCTATGGAAAGAATATGTTACATATACACATAATTGAAAGTGTCAGCAGGGAAATTGAGTATGCCCTCTTTCAGCTACTTGTTTTCAGTGGCATATGCCAATCTCTTTTATTTTTATAAAGCAGAATATTCTCGAAAAATTAAATTGGGAGAAATCTTTAGGGGAGACTGTCATTTAAAAAGCAAATAATGACAACTCAAAACCCATTTATTTAGAGATTCTTTTAATTTATTATTTTACAATATTTTTGTTTTAAACTTTTTATATCATGTACTAGGTGAAAAACCATTTCGCTGTGATGAATGTGGTATGAGATTCATACAAAAATATCATATGGAAAGGCATAAGAGAACTCACAGTGGAGAAAAACCTTACCAGTGTGAATACTGTTTACAGGTAAGAGGTGGTTTGAAATTTTTTTTTTAATCCACTTCATTGAGGTTTGAACATTTGAAAATTCTTCTGTCCTAAATTGAATTATAAAATAATTCTAACAAATTAAATTAGAAACTGTTACTACTAGAACTATTTGAAGAACTTCCCAACTGCTAGTTGGTTAGATTTATAATAGATAATTGGCTTGGCAAATTAATTTGGAACTGCCTACATTATTATACTTATATCTGTCTTTTTACTAATTGCTTTTTTCTTTTTCTTTTCTTGGTTGACCAAAAACACAAACTGAAACAAAAAATTCACTCTGATTTCAACAGTATTTTTCTAGAACAGATCGTGTATTGAAACATAAACGTATGTGCCATGAAAATCATGACAAAAAACTGAACAGATGTGCCATCAAAGGTGGCCTTTTAACATCCGAGGAAGATTCTGGCTTTTCTACATCACCAAAAGATAACTCACTGCCAAAAAAGAAAAGGCAGAAAACCGAGAAAAAATCATCGGGGATGGACAAAGAGAGTGCTTTGGACAAATCTGACCTGAAGAAAGACAAAAATGATTACTTGCCTCTTTATTCTTCAAGTACTAAAGTAAAAGACGAGTATATGGTAGCTGAGTATGCTGTTGAAATGCCACATTCTTCGGTTGGGGGATCGCATTTAGAAGATGCATCAGGAGAAATACATCCACCTAAGTTGGTTCTCAAAAAAATTAACAGTAAAAGAAGTCTGAAACAGCCACTGGAGCAAAATCAAACAATTTCACCTTTATCCACATATGAAGAGAGTAAAGTTTCAAAGTATGCTTTTGAGCTTGTAGATAAACAAGCTTTACTGGACTCAGAAGGCAGTGCTGACATTGATCAGGTTGATAACTTGCAAGAGGGGCCCAGTAAACCTGTGCATAGCAGTACTAATTATGATGATGCCATGCAGTTTTTGAAGAAGAAGCGATACCTTCAGGCAGCAAGTAACACCAATAGAGAGTATGCACTGAATGTGGGTACCATAGCCTCTCAGCCTTCTGTAACTCAAGCAGCTGTGGCAAGTGTCATCGATGAAAGTACCACAGCATCCATACTAGATTCACAGGCACTGAATGTGGAGATTAAGAGTAATCATGACAAAAACGTTATTCCAGATGAGGTACTGCAGACTCTGTTGGATCATTATTCTCATAAAGCTAATGGACAGCATGAGATATCATTTAGTGTTGCGGACACAGAGGTGACTTCCAGCATATCAATAAATTCTTCAGAAGTACCTGAGGTCACCCAGTCAGAGAATGTTGGATCAAGCTCCCAAGCATCCTCATCAGATAAAGCCAACATGTTGCAGGAATACTCGAAGTTTCTGCAGCAGGCTTTGGACAGAACTAGCCAAAATGATGCCTATTTAAACAGCCCGAGCCTTAACTTTGTGACTGATAACCAGACCCTTCCAAATCAGCCAGCATTCTCTTCCATAGACAAGCAAGTCTATGCAGCCATGCCCATCAATAGCTTTCGATCAGGAATGAATTCTCCACTAAGAACAACTCCTGATAAGTCCCACTTTGGACTAATAGTTGGTGATTCACAGCACTCATTTCCCTTTTCAGGTGATGAGACAAACCATGCTTCTGCCACGTCAGCACAGGATTTTCTGGATCAAGTGACTTCTCAGAAGAAAGCTGAGGCTCAGCCTGTCCACCAAGCTTACCAAATGAGCTCCTTTGAACAGCCCTTCCGTGCTCCATATCATGGATCAAGAGCTGGAATAGCTACTCAATTTAGCACTGCCAATGGACAGGTGAACCTTCGGGGACCAGGGACAAGTGCTGAATTTCCAGAATTTCCCTTGGTGAATGTAAATGATAATAGAGCTGGGATGACATCCTCACCTGATGCCACAACTGGCCAGACTTTTGGCTAAAAAAATATGTAAATAATACTGGCACTTTAGAACAGATTAATCAAGAGTGGGGTTACTCTGTGTAAAATGGAGTGCTGTACAGATTTAAAAGCAATGTGATATAACAAGTTAAGCTGATATGAATAGCAAGATAATCCAATAACTGCATTTTGTTTGGTTAGTCAGCATTCTTTGAACTGCCTTACATGTTGTCACCTTTATAGAAGCAATGCATTACTTGTTTTAGATCAGAAAACTTGCTATTCCACCTACACCACATTTAAAAGGAAAAAAAAAAGACTCGCACAATTGTTTCCTAACTGATAACATTGTACATTTTTAGGAGGTTAGTAATTGTGTGAAATTTACTCATACTGTTTCTTAAGTTTTTCAGCATAGTCATTGCACTTCAGCAGGGAATCTGAGTATACTTTACAGAGTGAACTTAAAAGTTTAAATATCAAGAGATTATGGCTTAAATAAATTAGTGTCTCCTATGGGGGGAAAGAAACCAAGAAACCACCTTTTCAAAAGAATGATATGCCATATACCCTTGATTTTCATTTTGCATTATATTGACATGTTTTTTTTGAGAAAAAAAAATAAAAATCTGATAGTCTAAGACTCCACTATTTAAAAGCCTATTTACTTTTAAAATATGCATACTTTCAAAACTTTTACCAAAATAGCGTAACTATTGAAGCATTCACTTCTCTGTGGAAGTATGCATATTGGTGTCAGTTTCTTTGTACAGTTGTACCTTGATATTTTTTATGATTTTTCATGTGCAGGTATCAAGATTTTGGAAGTTTTAGTAAAAAGATATTCTGTAGATTACATTCCCAAGAACATAATGCTTACACAAAATGTATATTCCACGTTTTAAAGCTTAATTGTATTTTACTTTACATATACACTTCAGTTAACATAGAGCACTTAGAATCTATTTGGTATTTTTGATTTCTCAAAGCAAAAAGATTAGATTTTTAGGTTGATATGGTTGTGTCATAATCATCTCATAATTGACAATTTTAATTTTCGGCAATAAAAGGAAATTGGGTATCTTTGGAACTGTAAAACCTGGCTTAATCCTTTTCTTTCCTGAATCTTGATAGATTGGATAATTAAACAGTATCCAGAGAAACTAAAGAAATGGGCATTTTAATTGCTTATTTTATCTCGAGTTACTTTTAATGAACACTGCTCATTACAGTTTTACAAACCAAAAGTGTTTACTAACTCCAGTTAACTGCAGTTTCTTTTCCAGCTAGAAGAGTGATCAGAAACTTTTTGTTGCATTTCAAAATCTAAATAAACTACAGACTTTATCCTTACACCACGAATGTTTTTTTTGATACTTTGTATTAAAATAATACAGCATGGTACAATAAATAGTGCTTATATATACATATGTATACTTTTCTGAAGAATGATGGTTTCAGTTATACATTGGACAGTTTAAATTTTTGGAAAATAACAAGTTTTATTGATTTTATCTTATTTAATTTGTTTCAACTTTTTTTTAAGTTTCTGTCATCTTTGTCACAGTAAACATACTAATGTAGCACCAGTGATAATCTAAAATTAATAACCTTGGAAAATGAAACTTTATCGTTAATTTCCATTTTAACTTTTTTATTAGCCCTATAGGTCTGTAATCTTTGCTTTAGTATAGATATAGAACATTATACATTTAAATTATTTTTTTCTTTTATTTAATGTTATCCCAAGACTGTTCTCTCATTAAGAAGGGAACAAAAATGTATTCATCCTTAACATCTTTTACATTTATTTTGAACATATTGGTGTTTTTATTATAAGGAATATAAATTATCTTTAATATGGTTTTCTCTATACTTTGGTTACTAAGGTTTGCTTGAAATGTTCATTTTTCCATTTGACAGCTTTGCTGCCATATTTTTCAAGAATTTTAGACTTCTTTGAAGTAGATATTTAAGTTCTGCCATTATTGACTTTTAAATATAGTGTGTGTTATGTTGCACATCACTTTTGCAAGAAGGCTTCATTCAGGTGAGATGTTAAAAATGAAACTGTGCGCTCCCTAGGTAGATGTTTGTATTTTTCTCATACGACTATTTGATGATAGTAGGTCTTTATTTCCTGAGTTGATATTTTTTTTTTGAGCCTGATCAAAAATTTCTATTTAGAACTTGGTGTAGTTCTTGGTACATTATAGTTTTTGTTTGTTTTAACATCACCTGCACAGTTTTTAGAGTGTGACTCTACTGCTGAGCAGTTAAGAGTAAGCTAAAGAAGGAAGGCCTTTGAAAATGGTAGTTATGCAAACACAGTTTCAGATGTTGCATTCCTGTCTTCAGTTCATTTATTTACATCTGTATAATGGCAGACATTTCTACCACATTATAAGCATTTTTTAGATATATGCTATTTTGGCATAATTTATTGACTTACCATTTAAATATAGTTTTTGTTCTATTACTGTGAAATTCTAAATGCCTACCAGAGCTACCTTGTATTATTATCATATGATAAACATCTCAGCATTTTGGGTTTCCCAGTTTGGTTTAAAACGTTAATTTCTGTTTGGGCATTAATAGAGAAAGCAAGTAGCATTTTGTGCTGCTTTAGATCAGAATATTGAGGATATGAGATATCCTTCTGCAATTTGTGTTTCTCATTACTTTCAGTGAGCAAATTGTTCTATTAAAACATGCTCTCACACCCTTCTACTTTTGGTCAATGTGAATGAGGTGTGCTTTTTCACTCAGGACCTACTCACGTTTGAAGATTGGAAACATCGCATTAGATGAGGTAATATCTCTTGATCAGCTTCTAAAAGCTTTAAAAAAAAAACATTACACACATATTTTGTTTGGTTCAGAATACCTGAGTGGATTTTAAATTCTGGGGGTCTACTTGCACATTTTCTACTTGATGCCATAGAAATCCATCCTTTTAGCTCTGAGGACTGTCAGTGGTTGGGTAATTTTCTCTTTGAGAGGCAAAAGAGGCCTTGTGCTCAGGGTGGGCTTTCATTTCCACAGGTGAGCGAAACTTGCAAAGTGCCAGCTAGGTTAGATCTTTTGCCACTTCTTTCATTTTATTAATTTGGGTTTTTAAAGGGCTGTTAAAAAAAAAAAAAAGCCGGGAAACTTTAAAAGTAGGCATTACTATAGTACTACATTTCCTAGACTTAGACCATGTTAAATTAGGACTCGTTTTTTCACAATATATTTACTTGAAGAGGCACTATTATAATCAGTGAGACCTTTTTTGATTCTGCAATTTAATTTAAACCTTTTCCGTTTCAAACTACCTTTATTTCAGGGAAATAATTTTCCAATTGTTTTTGCTATATTCTGCAAATAAAAACCGTATGTTTCCTTTATTCACTTAAACTTTGGTAGGAAACAGACTAGAGCAGACAAACATTTCTTGTGTTTGTTGCTTTCTTTAATCCAATGGATAAAAAAGTAAAACCCTGTAAACATTATTTTATTTTTTTATGCAATACCATGCTGTAAATATGGTTCATCAAATAAGGATGTACCTATGATTAAATCTTTAATTCTGCACAGTTAGAGTTTATATATAAACGTGTCTTGACAATCAAGGACTTTTATGTGAGTCTTCCTTTATGATGTTTATTAATGTTATGCATTCCATTTGTTTTGAAGTGAGTACCAATGTGCTAATTTGTATTGTCTGAAAGTATGTAATGTTTTTACAGCTTGTTTTTAAGAATCTGTAAATATGTACAAACAAATCACAGTACTGCTTTATGTTAGAAGGCATATGATGTTGTACTGTATGTAAGCAATAATACATAGCAGTGCTAACTTTACAAGTAGCATCAGGAAAGTTCTAAAAACATTTCAAGAATTATTAATTATCCTTATTTCTTTTAATAATGATTATCTTTAATCAGTTTTTATAAGCAAATTCCATTGTTCCTCCTATTGGAACGTAACACTGTTTACACAGCATAATTGAAGTTGCAGGGGAGACAGGCTAAATCTGACTTCATCTATATTCACTTTCACTAAGCATTGAATGGCCTTACCACTCTTCTGCAAGATGGAGGAAGACCGCAAAACTTAGTGCCCATCACACTGAAGGAAGGGGGTGTTTTTTTTTTCTGTTTCTGTACTGCTGCCTAACTTTGTAGTTTGCTTTGAATTTTAATATTTGTTTCTGTTTTAGATTCAAGCCCATAAGTTTTGAGGTGACTTCAGCTCCATTGTGAAATAGTTCTCTTCATATTTCATAACTACATTTCAATAATTAACTTTCTACTTTGATTTTTAGATTCTTATTTTTCAAGCTTGGTTTCTCAGCTGATGAGATGAATTTATTCAACTTCAATACAAAGAAAGACAAACCTACTGTAGTTTGAATTGAATAGATATTATACTGTACAGAACAGCTAAATACTCGAACACACACATCACTGCTTTAGAAATAAAACCGCCAATTTTTAAATGTATATGACCTACATTTTATAGAAGAAATGTTTTTAAATGCTAGTCATTTATATACATGTGCTTTGAAGGATTTGCTAGTTCACTTCTGTCACTTTTTAGTACACTGGTATCTTTTATATGTAATGTATGCTTTTTATTGTAGCAAAGCATTTCAGTAGAAAGAATTTTGCAACAATATGGGGGAAATTTTTCATTGTTGGATTTGAATTATACTGGATTTTATCTGTGTAGTCTTGTCTTTATTTTAATGCTGTCTGGAAGGGAACTTGGTATCCAAATAAAGCAGGTAACCTCATTTTACTTTAAGGGCATACTGTGTAGTGCTGAATTTAATCTGGAAATCTAATGACTGAAGAGAAACAAGTTTATAAAAATTGTACAGAGGAAATTAAATGTGTGATGGAAATCCTGATGGTGGAACACGTTGAATTTCTGATATATAGTGTTATTTTCCTGGAATCCCCTATGCCTTCTTTGTATTTCAACTAATAAAGGAAAATCCCTGTCACTGAAACTGGTAGGATAATAGGATAATCTGATTACACAGTATTACTTTTCCTATCCCATTTTCTGACCCTTTCTCAATCACTGTAAATTTTTATTTTCTATTTCCTATTGGTAATTAAACATGTACATAATGTAGACACTGTTGTATAGAACTGAATGAGTTGCTATGCTTGAATGGATAACTAAGCGGAAATACTACGGATACTGAGAATTCATTAAATGCCAGAACAAATTTACAGGAAAAAGGGAGGTATCATGTGTCCTGGGAAGGTCACAGCAAATGTTTCTTTAATCCTCTGTGAAAAAAATGTGAAAGAATCAACTACAAACTTAGTATCTGATACAAGTGGGTTTTTCCTTCCCCACCTTCCCCCAAATATATGAGCACTAAATTTCAAAATCTCAGGTGAAAACTGCTTTGCAATGAAACTTATCACATTGAAATTTTCACTGTTAAAAGATATTTGTGATATTTTTAAATACAGACTTTCATATCTGCAGTCAGCAGCCTGACAATTGAAATTCGATAAGTCAGTATATTTTAAAATATATTTTACCCTCCAAATAGAATTGTTTTTAAACAATTGGGAGGATTTTCTTTTTGGGTTTAAATACATTTTTAATTGTCATAAAAATAAAATCTTGCTTGACCCTTATTATGCCATGAACGAATTGCTGAGCCTTTATAATACATTAAAAGCTTTTTTTCATGCATAATCTTGGAACATAGAAATGTTCTTTAAACTGACCTATTAAGAGGTTTAATGAGTTTCACAGCTTCTGGCATTAATGTCATGTAGTTAATCTTGCCATTTGGAGTTTATACCATTTTATGTATTGTGATGCTAAAGAAAATTGTTTTATTTTTAATCGAGTTATTAGACTAATTTATATTTGCAAATTCTGCATTTTAAATGTGGACACTGGCTGTTTGAAAAATAAAAAAAAATACAGAATACAGTTTTATGAATAATTTCCTAGCTGAGTTTTTCACAATATTCTGAACCAAATAACTATTGGTAAATATTTAAAAATGATGGTACATAAATTAATACTAAAAAAGAAGGGGATGTTTATGGAGTTAACTGTTACACCAATTGGGTAAAAATTAGGGTCTTTGAGCTTAGTATAGAGTGTTATTAGGCAGTTCTGAAGTGCAGGAGCCAAAGGTTACTGTCCAAAATTTTAGAGTTGAAATACGTTTAACAGAGCTAAGAATTTATGTGATTTGTTTTTTCTTTACAGATAGATTTTATTAACCTATCATATGGGATGTTTTTTTTTCATCCATTTACCACCTTACTAATCCCCTGTCTTATGACCAGTGGGACACGTTGTGAGGAAGCTGTTTGCAGTAAGTGCAGTCTGGGTTCTTGGGACAAGTATAAACTGGCCTTTCCAGAGGTTAATCCTAGGACCTTGGCTTTACTGACATGGTGCTTTAGCTAGTTACACAAATAATATTGCTGATACTCTGCTGATCCATTTCCTAGGTCCCAGTTTTTCTTGAATGCTTAGAAATAGTAAAGGAGTGGGGTCAGAAGATATTCTACATGTTACTCCTTCCACCTGAAGATTGCAAGAAAATGAAATTGAAGTCGCTAGAGTTAATGTGTAATTGAGACTTACACGACAACTTATGCACAAAAGTATGAAGATTTTTATGGTTATATGTTTGGATAGAATTTAAAAATTGTTTTTCAGGGTGCTGGCTCTTCTTTCCTTCTTTGATGAACCTGATAAAGTGTTAGAATAAATTATATCCACTTGATGGATAAACAGTGGAGTGGAAAATATTTAGTGAACTAAAGGTAAAATTTGGGTCTCCTAATTTTGGTTTGTCATTTCAAAATGTCCTTAATAGGACATTTATAGTAATACATTTTATGCACACACTCATACAGATGTATATACATATGTGTAAGAGCTGGGATGTAGAATGTGCTACGGTAGAATGACATTTGCAAAGTGATTTTCAAACTCAGAAAATTCAAGTTTAGAAATGGACTTGAATTGTAAAATAGAGAACATTTGAGCCTTTGCATATTTATCCACTTATACAGACGAACCTTTAAAGTTGTAACTTGCTTAATTTTCCTTAGCTTCTCCCATCCTGAGTAAGATTCTGAAACTATGATGCCTGTGTTAAAGTGAAGGAGGCCAAAGAAGTGGATTACCTGTGATAGGAATTGTGTCTTCTATTGATTTGAATCCTTACTTGCTGGGACATAGTATTTATTCAGCATTGGTCACCTATTTAGTAACAGGCATTGTGCTAGGTGCAAATAATAGATGGTCGAGACTACAAGCATCTTTATGTGAACATCTGAAAAATGTTTATGGTGTCAATTGCAAGATGCAGGATTGTACTTTAGATTACTAAAGCAAACATTGAGTGTTAAGATGTGTTGGTTGCTGTGCTGAGTAATTTATATCTCATTATTCAACAAATAGGTAAGTAGTAGTAATCCTTATTTTAGGATAGCTTTCTAGGAAATTTAAAAAATTGGTTCCTGAACATACAAAATACACACAGACCAATACAGGAGACATAGAGGACTTTATTAAAAACTGTGCCCTAATTAAAACCCCAAACTTAAGATTCACACCTGTCTGTGGAATGTGGAAACAGACTTTGTTCAGAGGAACTGACCTATTTTTGGGAATGGGAGATTAACGCTCTTATAGGGATTCACAAACCTGAGGGTAAAAATGCACTAGCGGATCACCTCTACCTCATTGGGGGTTGGAAATGGATACTGGAGAATGCTTTTCTGGAAGTTGAACTAACTGAAGCAATGTTAATTCGTCATTCTAGCACTCTTCATAGTATTAATGTAATTTTGAATCTGTCCAAGTCACTCCAGTCAGTTTCCCCAGTCTGTGATTATGTTTATGATACTCTTCACGTCAACTTCCACTAGTCCCTTATTTGAATATTCTCTTTTCCTTGACCATTGCTCTCAAGGTATTTGGGTAACTAAAACATACCTTTAAACCTCCAATGTGATGGTTATCTTTTATTTTTTAATGGGTACTCCAGCACTATTACATAACTTTTGTCAATGATAATATGTAGGTTAAAATCACTAGAGCACAAAATTAAATGGCAGAAAGAGGACACAACTGAGTAAAAGGCATTCAGAACAACTCGGGACTTCACAGGAGACTGGGCTGAGAGCGATTGTCCCATGTGTTTTACTGAGTTGGCCCTCATGATTTGAGTAGATGGCACTCACGGCATAGCCAGTGCTGCTGGGGACAGCTCTAAATGAGCTGTGTGTGGTGGTGAGGATAGTGAGAGCAGGGGTATAGTTTGATGATATCAAACAGGCTACATAGCTGGATGTGGAGCAGTGAAATGAGCAAGGGATTAGAACCCAGAGATTTTAAAGTTGTGACTCTACCTTGATCTGTGTAGCATTGTTAAGTAAACCTGAGCCTCAGTTTTCTCCTCTATAAGGTGGGAATAATAAAAATATCTGTCAGTTGCTATGGATATCAAATCATTTGAAATGATTTGTAAACTATAAATCAAAACATTTCCTAGTTCAGAGTTTAGAAGAGGCACAAAGGCAAGATAAAGCAGAGTTGGACAAGTGTTGGAAGCCTCACTTTAAGCAGAACATGCAATTCATTTCTGACTGACAATATCTTTTAAAAGATTGAAGAAGGTGTGAGAGAGTTGGTCTGTCCCTTAGTACGTATACTCTATTGGAAATAACTGATGGTAGGTGATGCCCATCCTCTCATGCATGTTGGCTTTGTGTGTCTTCAGTGTTTTTAGTATTAGTAGTTGAGGGAAATTCAAAACTGATAGTTCATCAGAAGGTTGGGAGACTCCTGTATTACTCTGTAAGCTTGAGAACATTTTGTTCACAGTGTAGAACAGTGCCTCACACATTAATAAGCAGGTGTAAACGAATGAGTGAGCAATTAACAGGAAAAGGCCTTAACAATGAAAGTATTAGAAATGGCGCTGGAGATTTGTTGGCATTAAAATGATGCTATGACGGGAAGTACTGGATTTCTGCTCTCAACCACAGACTTATAAACAAAATTCCTAAAGGAGACATAAGGGTCTGTGGCTGGTGGGAAACAACGTATCTTAGTGTTGGACCTGCTTCCCATACCTTAGCATAGAAATGGGCCAGAGGATGTGGCCAGGACTATGGGCCCCTGGAGCTATGTCCTCCCTATTGGCACCTTACTACCCTCTGGCTGCAGAGAAATGACATCTCCCAATGTGTGGAGAAGAGTGAGAAAAGAGCAGGACAGCCAAAATTATCAATGAGTAAGTGGGCCCCAGCCCTTTTCCTACCCCAGTTGCATTAGAACAACAACAAAAAGAACCATGTCCACATGTGTGTGACCCATTAATGGAAAATGACCTTGCTCACTGCTGGATGTGGCTTAGTCAAAACATTCTATGACCCGATCAATCAGATTGGCAACTCACGAAGGTCAGCGCTTGTGAATATTTCTCAAATTCTTTCGAACCCTCCTTTCCATTACCACTGCCCCAGCCTAAGCCCCCCTCAAGTCTTGCCTGGGCTCCCACAAGTTTCTGCACATCAACTTTGATGGCCAACAGCCCTTTCTGCAAATAACAACTGCAAAAATCCTTCAGAAGCTTCTCTGTTGTTATTTAGATAAAAATTAAGTTTACTTTGATGCTGTGTGGTCACCCACTGCTCATAGCCCCAGCCTCTCCTACCTCGAGCCTCATCCTCAGCACTTTGTTTAGTGAACTGCTTTCAGTCTCATGCTTGGTCATGCCCCCT
Source organism: Cynopterus sphinx (assembly GCA_030015415.1). Classification (NCBI taxonomy): domain Eukaryota; kingdom Metazoa; phylum Chordata; class Mammalia; order Chiroptera; family Pteropodidae; genus Cynopterus; species Cynopterus sphinx. Next base: position 51,421,236 of record CM057380.1, read on the forward strand.
TCTGCCACAAAGGCAAACTTTTTTCTCCACTCTTAACCTGTTAATCCTCCCACTCAGATTTCAGCCCCAGAATTACTTCCTCAGAAAAGATATTCTGATCTCCCTGATGTGGTCATAACCGCCCTTCTCCTCTGCTCCTCCCAACTATTTCAGAGTTTTGGGACCACCCTGGATAGTTCCTTCCTAACATAGATGTCTGTCTGTAATGATCTGCTTATTAGTGTGAGAATTCGATATGAATTTTCACCTGTCCAGGGCCATCTTGCTCTCCATTGTGTGTCAGTGTTGGGCACAGTGCTTGGTGAGCAACAGAAAACTAGTGAATATAGTTGAAAAAGAACATCCAGGCTCTCTGAGTTACACCCAAGAGTGCAAAGAGAGCTTGCAAGTGCTGTAGAAGAAGCACTGCCAGGGAGTTTGAGGCTCTGTGGATAGCAGCCGTAGGACATAATGAACATTTCGAAATAGGAGGAAAGATGGCGGATTTTGAAAATAGCAGCTGATCTGGATTTCGATCCAGCAAAATTTTAGAATGTTCATAACTGCCAGGTAGGCTTAGCAGGTCTTGTCATTAGCTCCATGTTACAAATGAGAAAACAGGCTCAGATACTTTTAAAGACCCTGGACAAGGTCACAGTGGAAAGAACTGGGACTCAAATTCAAACCTAACTTCTTTCATCTAGATTTTTAAAGATCTGTCACTGGATCTTCCTTATATGATATTTAAGCAAATGCTGGATGCTAATCACACTGTTGTCACAGTCCAGTAAGACTGCCACTGTCATCCCTAAAATAACTGGACCTGTTCATTAGGCTTGTCTCTGCTTCACATATTTTCTGACAGGCCCGCTAGGTCCTGGCTCATGCCAGATGCCAGGTGGCTGATAGGAGGAGAATGCCTTTCTCTTTCTAGAGGGCAAACCCTTAGAGTCAACAAATAGCTTAGATCCTGGAGGAGAAACCTGCTCAACAGGAGCTGGGGACACCTGACAGCAGGGCAGTGGCAGCCCCTCCCTCTCTACTCAGCCCTACCCCAGAAGCAAGAGCAAGACTAGTCTTCCTGGGACCCTGCCTCCAGCCCTCAGGGAACTGAGCTTTCAGGCTTATACCTTGGTCAGGTTTGCATCTCCTGAATCACCACCTTCCAACTCCCAGTAATGCCTGACAGCCCTTCTGACAGACTTCCTTCTTCCACCTGGGACTCTTGGAAATGCATTTTGAAGTCCAAGAAGAAGAAAACTTCTTTCTGTTCTATTTCCTCGCTGGATTAGAGAGGCTGCTTTGTGTAGAGGAAAGAGCCTGGAATTGGAACCAGACCTAGGTTCAAGTCCTGACTCATCCTCAGAGCTAGCAAACTTTTCTGAATGTGTGCAGAATTCTTGTGATCTTTAAAATAGGCAAACATGCCCCAAGGAGGTGCATCACAATGACCAAAAAAGAAAAATGAAACACACACACACACACACACACACACACACACACACGCACACACACACATACACCTGTATATATACAAATTACCTGTGCTATCTGAGTGATATATTTTACTTCTTGTCATTGAAATTGTAACCGGAATAAGGCCGCACTGTGGACAGGATGTATTCTATCTCTCAGGTATTTTAGAGAAGGGCAATAAGAACACCTCAGAACTATTGTGCTGGAAATTCCATGCTTTTAACCTTGGCTATATCTTAGAATCACTTGAAGTGTTTGAAGAAAATACTGATGCCCATCCCTCCCCCCGCAAGACCTGGGTATTGGTGTTTCCTGAATTCCCCACCCCAGGTGACTGTAAAGTACAGCCTAGGGGTAGTAGGATCACCAGACTCACTGACCCACCTCTTGCAGCCCTTCCGAGTCTGGTTTGAGTGCCGAGGCTGTGAGATATATTTTTGTATAAATACATGTTTACATCATGAATTAATGTTTTCAGTCTGTTTTCACATTTCCATTTTGGTTAACTTTGTCCAGGCTCTGGTCCTTTCCTGGGGTTCAGACTTTCTGACAAATGAGGCCATTTTTCAAGACATGGTTTCTTCAGTTTTCACACAATGCAGTTTTCAGTTCCAACCACCAAAGGGAAAGTGGTGACTACAGATCCTCTGCTGCTGAGCAACAACCTCACTATTGTGACCTTCAACTTGAGCTGGAATTATTCCTGAATAGAAAAGAAGGTGAGTTTAAGAACCATGTTTTGATTTTTTGATATAATGGGGCTGCAATAACAGTGAATTCAAACAATAAAATAAAAATACTGTTAAAGGAAACAAAATATTTTTACCTTGGTCGGATGCACGATCTATTCGCTATCTATTGCTGAATAACAAATTATTCCCAAAACTTAGTGCCTTGAAACAACATCAATTTATTATCTCTTACGGTTTCTCTGGTCAGGAATTCAGACAGAACCCAGCAAGGACAGCTTGTCTTTGCTCCTCAGTGTCTGAGACCTCAGCTGGAGGAACCTAAGGCTTGGGACAGGTATCGTCTGAAGGCTTGTTTCACTCTTGTCGGGCAGTTGGTTGATACTGGCTGTCGGTGGAACACCCCATATGTGACCTGCCTTCATGGCCTGGGCATCCTCACAACATGGTGCTTGAATTCAAAGGGTAAGTGCTCTGAGAGTAAGGATGGTATACAGATGGTTGCCCGCCTGTATACTGACCTAACCTAGGAAGTCAAGAAGTGCCATTTCTTCTGTTTCTATTCTTGGTGAAAGTCTGTTCAGGCTCAAAGGGAGGGAATATAGACCCAATCTCCTTTTGGAGAAATGTCAGTGTAATAACACAGGAAGAGCGTGTAGGGTGGGACATGTCAGTGCAGCCATCTTTGGAAAGCACAATCTGGCTCACATTGTTTGTCTTTTAATTTTATTATTCACTTCTTCACCCCTGGATTCCAAAAGTAACATGTGCTGATTGTAAGAAAAAGGTAACTTCAAAAAGTCAGAATTTGTACACCAAAGTTGATTTCCCTTCGCTCACTATATCAATCCCATTCCCTAGAGGTAACCATTATTAACAGATTTATGTGCATTTTTCCATATAAACTATACACTGCTTTAAAAAAAATAAACTTCCCACATTATTCTATTACTTGCTGTTTTTACTCATTATTATGTGATGAACAGAGTTCCATGTTAATGTGTATAAAAACACCTAATTCTTTCTAAAGCTGGCTATCATAATATGGCTATACTATAACTTATTTAATCAGCCTTTTATCAATGACCTTTAGATTGTTCTATTTTTTAAAAACTATTACAAGTCAATGGTACAATGAACATCCTTATACTAGGTCTTGTAGGGTAGTATCACAAATATAGAATTTTTCTATTCATTGGAAATGCAGGATACTATTTTTTAATACAAGAGTTTATAAGATAAATCTACATTCAGCAAGATATACTTTTTTCTTTGCAGATGGATAGGTTTCTCTAGCCTCAACACGAAGAGCAGAAACAAACTGTTCTGAGGTTTAGAAGATGCTTATAAACTTTGAAAGGAACTTCGCATCTATTTAGAGAATGATTAATGATGAATGACAGGAAGTAGGTGGTTATGAAAAGAGGGGTGAATTTCCTTTTCTAATGCTTTAGCTCAGGTTGATATGGAATTGAATGTGAATTCTTGAGAGTTCACACTGACACTTAAAGGAAGGCTCGTCAGAAGGTGATAGCAAAGATGAAGCCAACATGAAAAAACGAAGTGCCATATGTAACCTCAAAGTGAATAATAAAGATGACTTTATATAATATAGATATAAAATACCGACATATAGTGGATTCGAATGTTATGACCGTGTCACCCTGCCCACCAAGCCATCCTTCATTCACCGATGGCTAATCTGCAACTTATCCTAGTGTTCTTTCCTCTTGAGGAGATAGATTATTGAAAACGTCTTTGCTGGAAATGAAGTTCTGAAACATGCTACAATATGGATGACCTTTGAGGAGGCTGTGCTAAGTGAATGAGCCAGACACAAAAGAACAAATATTGTTTGATCCCACTGTTTGAAGTATCTTTAATAAGCAAATTCATAGAGACGATGTAGATTAGAAACTACCATGGGCTGGGGGTAGAGGAGAATGCAGAGTTATTGCTTAACAGGTACAGTTTCTCTTTGGGGTGATAAAGGCATTTTGGAAATAGTGGTGATGCTTGCACAACAAGGTGTACATAATTAATGCTGCTGAACTGTACATTTAAAATGGTTAAACATGGCACATTTTATGTTATATATCTTTACACACACAAACCACACAAAACCTTTTTTATCGGAGCAAGAGAGGTTGGGGCTCTGTCAAGTGTTCCCATGGCTTTGCCTTCCCTTTTGTTTTTAAAAGAACAACCTCTATTTTTAGTGATTTTCACACAAAGGCTCATGTGGGCGTGGGAAGTACTCCCAGCTGCCCTCCTATTTCTCAGAAGCCCACATGGAAGCCTAGCAAGTTATTTAAGGTTTAGGAAATATGCCAGATTGAAAATGGAGGTAATTTAATCTCTCTGTATGTAAATCTAATTTGTGTGTGTGTGTGTGTGTGTGTGTGTGTGTGTGTGTGTGTGTGTGTGTGTGTGCCACCTGGGGCCCTAGAAACTTTACTTCACCCCCAGCCTCCAAAGGTGGTTCTGAATCTTGCTGAAGGTGGTGAAGATAATTTCTCCCCACAGCTCAGCATGCCTGAGGGCACTTGGTTGGCAAAAGATTCCACTTCCTGCAAGTCTGAGGGTCTCCTTGTCCAGTAGCCAGCCAGCAGCACTGGGGGATCCCTGGCGCTCAGAGAGTCTCAGCCTGCTGTCCCGATACTTCTGCCCCTGCGAGGAGGCTGCCTGACCAGTGTGGGAGCCCCTGGCTTCTCGGCTCCCAGCCTTTCTCACTCCAGCGTGCAGGGTCAGCCTGCGATTCCTCAGGTGGAGCCGCAAGGAGGAGGATCACGTCCTGTCCCCTAAGCCCTTTGCTGGGCACCTGGGATGGTTGCGTGGAGCTGGTTGTCTAGGGCAGCAGCGGTCGTGGTCACGTCTGAGTGCCGGCAGACCCGCACCCCCCTTCCCGCTGCCCCTCAGGTCCCTTCCCACCGGGTCCCGATTCTGGTCCCCCCCTGGGCCGGGGGGAGCTTCCTGGGAGCACAGAGCCCTCCCAGCGGGGTGGCTGTGCGGCCAGGCCCTGCAGCCGTCTCCCTCCCCTCCTGCACCTGGACTCGTGGGTGCAGGCGTGGGCGGGGCGCCCCAGCCGGGCGGGGTCCGCCTGGCCAGCCGGACACCTGGGCCGGGCGCGGGACACCTGGCGGCCACGTGGCGGGCGCGGGGGCGCGGCGGGCGCAGCGCCGGAGCCTCGGGCGGGCGGGGAGCAGGTGAGGGCGCCCGGCGGGGGTGCCCGGCGGGGCGGGGGTGCGCGCGGGGGGCCCGGCGGCTCGTCTCCGCCGGGGAGCGCTCTCCTGCAGGACGGGGCCGGGCTCGGGCCCCGCTCAGGTGGAGCCCGCGTCCCCCGGCCCCACACCGCCTGGCGCGAGTCCCCGGGCAGCTTGGACCTGGGCGGCGGGCGGGGCGGCGGGCTGCACGGCGCCGGCCGGGGCCAGAGGCGTCGGGTCCGGCTCCCCGCGTCTCGGGACCCTGTCCCTGTGGGGTGGGGTGGGGCCGAGGGGCGGCGGACGAGCGAGGCGGAGCGCCCCGCCTGCACGCGGGCACGGCGAAGGGCTGCGCTGCGGCGGAGGCGGGGGCCTCCCGCGCGCCCTCTCGTGCCCTGCAGGCCCCCCAGCTCCTCCCCGAGCAAACACTGTCCCCTTCGGACCCCCGACTCTTCTGCTTCCAGCACTCAGTGAGCTTTCCCTTTCTAGCCGCTGCTGCCAGCCGTCGTGGGGGATGCTCTTCCCACATGGCCACGAGCTCTCCCCTCGCCCTTTCTCGTGCTCTCTTCTCTGCCTCCTTGCAAAGTGCCACAGCCCTGTCTACAGTCCAGTCCTCTCTGGGGAGAGGGGCACACAGAGCCCGCCACAAGGTCCTTGGCCCAAGGAAAGCTGGACGGACCCAGTGGCAAGGGAGGACTGGTCCTCTGATGAGAACCAAGCCCTGATCATGATGCTCCATCATCCTTTCCTTACCTATCCTCTACTCACCCACCCATTTCTGGCCCTGCTCCAGAAGGACCCCCAAGACACCCTCCTATCCTTTCTTCTACTCAGCTCATGATCCAGTCTCCATACACTCACTATCTGCAACCAGTTCTAGTGAACAGTGGTGCCCTCGCCCTGGACAAAGGGGGTTACAGGACGGGAGAGGAGTGTAAAACTGTGTCCTCAAAGGCTGGGCAGCTGGGCAGCCGGGCAGTTGGCTCTGACACCTTTCCCCTGCCGTTGAAGGAGCTCAGGGAAGAAAGAGCTGTGGGGCGCTGTGGCTTTAGGGCAGCACGATTTGAGCACCGGGAGCCTCTAAGGGATGAATGGGATCTATTTGGGTACCAAAGAGGGAGGGGAATGAGTTTCCAGATGAGGCAGAACAAGGTTGCTTCCTTAACTAGGGCCACGTCTGACACAGAGGAAAGGTGCATAATCAGGAGAGAGGAAAGGAGGAGCCAGCCTGACCAAGGATGTTTATTTTCCAGATCACCAGGACCCCCACTTCCACAAGAGCAGCCAAGATGTCTCAGGTGCAAGAACTCTTCCACGAGGCAGCCCAGCAGGTAGGCCTGGATGGTGTGGGGGGTCTGTGTGGGAATTACCAAAGCCTGTGAGCAAAGGGTCACCAGACAAGAAGCTGAATGAAAACATTACCCTGTACTGTTTTATAAGTAATTATTTCAGAAGTCTATTTTGGTATTATGGCTTAACCAAGAAAATATTATAACCAAGTTTTAACCACCTGCGTGCAGAAAAATTTCTTTGCTATTACTCACAGATTTTGAATCCTGGACACTACTCCTTATGCCCCGTGCCCTGCATTGAGATTTTTTCCATGAACAGAGTGAGGCCTCAGATAATACAAACTCCTTTTAATATTGAATCAAACCAATATAAGAAGAAAAATTTATTTCTGTAAAACTCATGTATGCTGAATCCAAATGAATTTCTGGATTCCCTAATGTCTACAGGTTTTTTTTTTTTTTAATCTTCCTGTTAATCACTAGTTGTAGTAAACATTCAATGTAGCTATGGAATTGAAGTGGCTCTCCCCAGAAATAGTTAATCCCTTTAAAAATAAAAAGACTGTACTTAGGTGTTCATCAGGAAACTACTTGCTCCCAGTTTGTCGTTAACAATTGCGAATCATAGTCTTGGTGTTTTCACTGTCTCTTGGATTTCTCCCGTGATTCGTGGAGAGCGGTAGGAGGGTTTCCAGGCATGGTAACAGGGGACATGAGCCCCCCAGGATGGGAGAAAATCAACTTAAAGCCTCACCCAATAGCAAGAGCAGGGTCCAGAACCCAGGGGTCCTGAGCCAAGGAGGAGAGGCCAGTGAGGCAAATGGGTTCAGGGTGGTGGGGAAATCCAAACTGGCTAGTTACCCACTCTTCATGTCCATGGGTACATGTGAAAGCTGCAGCATGGTGGCAGGTAGGTAGTGAGTGCTCAGCAAAAGGTACTGCTCCCTTCCCCACCAGCAGGCCAAGCTGTATTCCTGTGCCTCACACCTAGCCCTGGTAGTATGCAAGTTGCTTAGAAATGCGTGGCTGGAGACTCAGAGTATCTCCTCAAAGATGTTTCAGAACTCTTGCCCAGAGCTGTTCATTCACAAGTGAAAAGGCCTGTGATCTCATGCTTAGAGGGGTCCAGGACCCTCAGAGAGACCTCGATTTGATAGGAGTCTTATATTTTATTTAGCCTGCCCAGTGTCTCATCATGCTTCCTATGTGTTTTCTTTGGGTGTGTAAGATTGTACATGTGCGTGTATGCACTTAGCATATATTTGTGTGCTACTTCTTAAATAATGGGTGCTGCGTTAAGCATGAAAAAAATAATACCCAGATGGAAAATTGAGGCCCTTGTCCCCAGGGATCCCAAAAAGGGAGACAAATTTCTCTCATCTCTGGTTCAGCTGTGATGCTCTCTCCCCTTTTTAAAATCTTCAGGAGCTCTCTGTGTCTACCACCCTGTGTTCAAACACCTTCTCCTAGGTGCTGTGCAGCCTGACTGAGAATGAGTCTCCTTATCTTCCTCTCTGAACCCCACCTTCCTGCCAAAGCTCGCTATTCCTCAGGCTCTGTGCTTGTATGTTTCCCCTAGGTTGGTCTTTGCTGTTACTTCTCATTAAAATGATTGGTCACTGGAACCCTCCAAGTACCTAAGGCAGTGCCTGGGATCTAAGTGGACAAAAAACGTCGGTTGACTAACCAAATGAACAAGTAACAAATAAGCACAATGCAAGTGATATTGCTCGAAGTGCCCTAAGAGAGCTGATTTTTAAAATGTGGTGGATGCCAAGGCCCCTGGGTCACCTTCCTCTCCATATTCCTCTTTTTCAATCTCCAATTATTGAGAGATAAGACAATGTTCAATAACAAGACTTTTGTTTACTATCTAGACGTTGTTTGAAATCCATCCCTTTTTCTGTCTCCCTTGCATTGTCTTGTCCAAGTTGCCATTTCTTGATTAGATTATCCATACCCTCCCAACTTCTCTCTCTACACTGCTACTAAAGCAATCCTTTACTAAAGCATGAATCTGTACATTTGACTCTTTAGCTTGAAGGCTTTCAGGGGCTTCTCACCATCTTCACAATTCAGTTCCAACTCCTAATCTTGGCCCCCAAGGCCCTCAGACCTGACTGACCTCCCCTGCTCCCAGGGCGCACTGTATCACTGCACTTACCGTGTGACATTGAAACAAGCCATTTATTTCCCACCTCCTTTAAGGCTGTGAACTCCTTAAGTTTGGGGACATGCCTCATTTTTGTGTCCTCAATACCTGCCATGAGTGCTTGGCATATTGAAGATGCTCAGTCAATCCTAGTTCTACATAACTGAATTCACCTGGCCAGGGATTGTGGTAGCTGCCGTTTGCAGTAGATCTCGGAGTATTAGTGACGTAGAACAAATGGCAAAGGTGGGAAACACATCCCAGGCTGAGAGGGTCAAAAAATCAAAAAATGATAATAGCTACCAACTGGTGGAACTTATTCACGTACTGAGTATTTAATATACATTCCCTCATTTGATCTTCATGGTAATGTTCTGAAGTAGATGTGCCTATGTTAGTTTCGCAGATGAAAAACCGAGGCACTTGGAACCCAGGCATATTTGTCGCCCAGGTCCAAGCTTTAATCCTTTCTGCTATATAACTCCTGCCCCAAAGGTATGAGCAAAACCACCCAGATGGTGAATCCAAGGCCTGTGTGGGAACAGAGAGCAGGTCGGGTGGCTAACATTTGAAATTGAGCTCTGAGAGTGGCTGGCCCTCTGGACATTTCCCATGAAACTTCTCCTACCTTTACTCAGTCTTGGGAGTCAGGAATTCTGCTAAGAGCTTTGGGGCCTGGAGACCATGAGATTAAGAGGGCAGTGCCCAGTGGTGTTATGCCAAACCTGTCAGTTCAGATCTGCTCTTCTCTTGGTCACTGTGATGGGGAAATAGTTCTCAGGAAATTTGGCCGTAGGGGTTATACTTGTGAATTAGGTGGAGAGGTGAATGAATAGATTCTTGGTTTGGCTTTGCTAGTCTCAGGATCAGATGGAGAAGTGTGCTCTCTTGTGTGCTCGCGCGCTTGAGTGCGGGCGCTCTCTCTCTCTCTCTCTCTCTCTCTCTCTCTCTCTCTCTCTCTCTCTCTCTCTCTGTGCATGTGTTGGTCAGTAATAAGTGGACCAGCTGACAGGAGGCTGTAGATCTGAAGGTTAGTAGTGTTATGGTCAAGGGTACATGTGCTGCCTGTACTTTGTGACCTTAGGCAAGTTACTCACTAAGTACTCACTAAGCCTCCTTCTCCTCACCCATAAAATGGCTGCAGAAATAGAACGTACCCTAGAGAATTACAAAGATTAAAAGAGGTAATTCATGTAAATATTTAATGTAGTGTTTGGCCCACAGTAAGCCTTCAGTAAATGTTGGCTAATAAAACTAAGGTAGGGAGTAGGCATTTGATATGAGGTAGGGACATAAATGATCAGAAGTCTCAGCTGGCAAATAAATGCATGACTCGGGACAGCAAGTCAGATAGAAGACCTGTGGCGGGAGCCCCCAATCCAGAATGATTCCAGTGGCCAAAACCAGAATGTAAGACATTGGCCAGGACAACCTGCCAGATGGGCAGTCCAGTGAAGATGGGATAGTATCCAGGCCTAGATGGGTCTGGAGTGGGTTGGGAGAGTGTGTGTGTGTGTGTGTGTGTGTGTGTGTGTGTGTGTGTGTGCATCTGTTTGAGGACCAACAGAACTTGTAGTGGGTACGAATCTCATTCCAGGTGCCTCTGTCCTCAGGTACTTCACTGATGTGCGGTGTGGTTTGGTAGTGGACTTGGACCTTGGAATCTGGGTTCTAAATTCTGACTGTGCTACTAGATGTGCTGGGCCCTTGGGCAAATGACTCCAGGGCTGCCAAGCTATTTCCACAACTGTGAGATGGGGCGTCTGTACCTGATTTTCAGGGTTTTTATGCCATATGTGGAGGGATCTGGCCCAGTGTCTGTCATACAGTAAGCACTAAATGCAGTGCATGTTTATTGATTGGATAAAGCAGATTTTACACTGAAACCCAGCAGAGTAGGCTGTTTATGAACATGGAGCTGGAAAACTAAGGAGCAGCTTATACCAGAGGGAGGTGGATAGAAAGCGAACGACCTTAGATTCCATGCTTGTCTCTGCCAGTCACTAGACAGAGTACTGTGATGAACATGGTGTGTCAGGAAGGTTAAGCTGGTAGGAGAAAGCAGGTAGCCCAAGACAGGAAGAGATTGCCAGTAGACACGCTGTGTGAGACCTGAAGTCCTGTAGGATCAAATACGTGGAACATTGGGAATAGTAAGGGAATTCAGCTCTGCTTACCAGATACTTATTGAGTGCCTATACTTGCCAGGATCTCTAGCTTCTGCTGGAGATATTAAACCTGTAATCCCTTAATTACTATGGAATAAGGAATGCCTCCAACTCATCTGAGGCTTTTATCTTCTTTCTCTCAGAGTTGGATGGTCTTCAAAGAAATTTAAAGAGAAGCTGTGTCACACTATGACAGAGAACGAGTCACCAAAGGCTACAGATTAGCTAGTACGAATGACTCGTATTCTTTCTTCTTCATCTAGCTTTCCTCCAGAGGCTTGAGTTCCAACAGAAGTAGGTCCATGAAGAACCTTTTCTAGGGAGTCTGTGGGCTTACATTTGGCTGCGTTGAGCATATCACCCTAGAAAAAAGCCTGATTCAGACCCAGGGAGTGGGTGCCCCATCCGAGCCATGACACTTGGCCCAGCTATGGGAGGAGGCATGTCCAGATTGGCTTCCAGGACGTGGCCACCTCTGACACTGTACCATGCTCCAGCACTGCCTGACTTCCTGCCCTCCCTTTCTCTTCCCTGTGCTCTCCTCCTTTGCTCTCTCCCTGTCTTCTCCTCCCCAATCCAGTGGCTTACCTGGGTTAGCTTGGCATGGTGAGAATTAGAGAGTATGGTCAAGTTATGGGGCACTGGTGAACAGGAATGTAGCACTGGCAAGAGGGGCAGATAGAAGTGAACATGTTTAGAGACAGAGGGGTCCCTAGAGCTCCTCTGGCCTAGTCCCCTTGCTCAGAATGTCAAGAAACAAGCCCAGAGATGTTGGACGAGTTGCTCAAAGATGCATGCAAAGAGGGGCACAGCCCGGCTGGAACCAAGCCCATGACCCATGACCCCATAATACAGCTCTACGTTGATCTTAATGCATTCAGTCTTTAGGGTATAATAGAACTTTGAGCATCGGTGTCAGGCTTCATTGCAAAAGCTTTGCTCTTGTTTTCTGTATCCGCATTAGCCAGTGCACAGTTAAGAACCAACTCGTATTTTTGCCGTGCGTTTTTCAGACCTGTTTTTGTATCTTTAAAAAGCCAATATGCAAAGTGAGCCTTAGCAGCTGCCTGTGAGCTAATGGCATACTGCTTTATTAGTACGTAGAGAAGTGAATGCAACCGAGGAGAAAAGAAAAGGGAACTGAAAACAGAATGGTCTTGTTAGCCTCTCCTTTTACAGGTAAGGAAACTGGGGCCCAGAATTGGTTGGGTGGAAGAGGAGGGCTCGTGTCTGTGCCTTGGCCCCTCTCACCCTTCCAGGGTGAGATTATGTGATTTTTAGGAATCGTCTTTAGTAAAAAGGATACAAATCACAAACACAAAATGAGGTGTAATTTTTGGAAGGAACTCAATTGAAGTGAAAGGTCTTGAAACTTAAGCTATTAGCTTCACTGTGAAAACCAATGGTAACTTTTGGAGGTGACGGAAGATGCTTATCGTCCTGGAATCTGGGAGAGAAGAGAGGACAGGAATTGTTTTCAGGATTCGGTTGAGCCTGAGGCTTTCATGTGGACACCGTCACCCTTCCCCACTCTTGCTTCTTTGGCTTTTTCCCTTTCCATTTTGTAGCGCTGTTTATTATTTAGCCTAAGAGGTCAACCCCTTAAATGACAACTGGGATGAAAATGCTGCGTATTTGTAAAAGGTGAGATAGAAGCATTTTCTGGTTGAAGGTGTTTTAGAACCGGGAATGAAAGTGATTTTTCGCTGAAATGAATTAAATGGGATTCAGCTCCATTTGTATCCACCGGATCTTCATTTATAGAGGTGACTGGGTGATGATATGGAGAGGTCAGTGTCATTGAAAGCAGAATTTACTACTTTATTTCCCAAGACAAGGGGGAATGCCATGCCACACAGGGCTTCAGGCAAGTCTCAGGCTCTGGAATACAGAAGCAGGAGTGAGGGGAAGGCCTGGGCCAGAAGAGCCTTTATTGGGCTATAGGGGTTGTTTCTAGCTGACTAGGACCTGGCTCTGAGATGATTTCCAGCAGGAAAAATATTGGCTTGGTGTGTGAGATTTTCAGAAAGGGTACAAATTTGAAATTGATTGATTTGCATATGAAAGGTAGGCTCCTTGTCAGCCCTTTGCTAGCTCTAAGAATTGGTTAATCCTGGGAAGGGTCAGTCTCTCCTTGCCCAGTAAGATTTTAAAGATGTAATAACATAATATGTAAAAATAAAAAAAACATGATTAATACAGTCTACCTATCTGTGAATAAATGGACTAGGTGACTTTAAAACTTCTTACTGCCTTGGGGTGCATTTCATCCATGGCCTGATACAGAAAAAAGGCAGCCCTTGCCATCATTGGGGTTTGCAAGGATAATCTTATTGACTCTTAAGTACTAATCTCGTAATTTGAGTAAGGTGCCACTAGGTGGTACTTAGATTCTGGTCTGTTTGAACACCCTGGCTCCCTATAGGGGTGGATAACTGAGTTTTAGCTTGCTTGTCTGTCTGTCTGTCTGTCTGTCTGTCTACCTACCTACCTACCTACCTACCTACCTACCTATTTTAGGCCTACAACACCTGGTCTTCCTAGGTGGTCTCTCATCCAAGTACTAACCAGGCCCAACCCTGCTTAGCTTCTGAGATCAGAAAAGATAGGGCACATTCAGGGTGGCATGGCCTTACATTAGTTTTAGCTTATCTTTTCATCCGTTTTATACTTTCTCTGACCAAAATACATCCCTTCAGGATAACAGTTTAAATGCTAGATAGTTCTATATTTATAGAATGAATGACAAATAATTTTAGTAAGTTTTAAAGAAATAAACATTTCTGAGTATAATTCAATCCAATAGCTCTCTTTGTTCCTAAATCATTATCAAGTATAATGTAATTCGATTCTTAAAATTGTTTTTTTTTTCCTTCTGAATTTTAATACCCAAATCAAAAGACTGGGGTGTTGTGCTTTAGGATGACTCTGCATGGAAAATCGTTAGAGGTAGCACCTATTCAGGCTTTGATGTGTTTTTAATAGGATAACACTTTGCAGTACCACGTCTCAGGAGAAAGGGCCTATTCACATTTCTTTTGTTTGTTTTCTGTTTTGGTGTGTGAATGTTTTCTTCCCAGGAACAGGCACAAAGAAGACAAAAAGGTAGTGGTGTAAAAACCACTGCTCTGTGTAAAAATTTCTACAATGCTTTTTCCTAATCTACAGATAGTTTGAAAGTCATATCCATAGTACCTGACAGCTGTTTTAGTATTTAGTTGCTTTCTGATGAACTCAAAGTGGTGGTGGCCTAGCTACTCTCACTACGCCAAAAATAGTTATGTCTGATCCAAACGATAAATTTGCTCTAACGTGAATCCCAGTGTCATAGAATTTAACTTAAAACAGAAAGCCATGACTCATTTTGAGTAACTTTCACTTTTTATTTTAGCCAATTATCAGTAAAAAAACAACACAAAGCAAAGACAAATTCTAATGTTTTTAAAAAATGTACACAAAGTTTAAGGAAAGCCATTCATTTTGCAGAAGTCTTCGCTCTCTTTAATTATCTAGTATATCCAGTACATTCAAAATGTGGCTCAAATCACAGGCATCTTTTGGTGAATCCATCCACTGCTAACATGAAGATGAGTTATAAACAGATTACTAACTCTAGGTCAGCATTCTATTTTTAAAATGTTCCTAATAATGTAATAATTTAAATGTTTTCTTTAAATGACAAGTATTTTTATCATAAAAGTACTATCTGCATGTAATAATTTTTTCAAACAACAGAGAATAATATAAAACAAGAAGCCTTCTTCCTCCTTCTCATCACCTCCAGGCCCTAGAGACAATCACTGCTGATGGTTTCCGGTTTTTGTTTTCCCTTGTGGTTATTGTTGTAACTTTAAATAATATATTTATACCTCAATTTCTTGAACAAGTTATTATTATCAGTTTACTTATTGCTTCCTGATATCAAAAAAAGACAACATTGGCACATGTATTCTTCCATTTCTCTTGCTTCATTTCCAATTTTTTGTTAGTTGGATTATTATTGTTACATTGTCAAGGTTTATAAAATTTATATTTTTTCTGTAATTATAATGAACATTTTCATGTTGGTTGTAGTTATAAAAATTCAAAACTTATAAATAGCACTTACAGTAGTAAGGGGTGCATGCGCTCATGTATGTGTATGTGTACGTGACCAAGTGACATTGGACGCATGGAGGAAAAAGTACAACCTGTGTCATTAAAGCTCTGCTGCTTCTGAGCAACAGACTCGTAATGTCTTTCAAGTTTTTTTTAATTCTTCTAGTTTTTAAACAGCTACTTCTGTTTCTTATATCCCATATCATCTTTTTTGTTTTTGGTGATTGTGTTATTTTTTGGGTGATGATCATTTTTTTCTCACATGGATCAGTAGTAGTAAATTATTCTTTCCTTTTCTAACTGTAGCAGTGTAGGCAGCCAATTTTTTTCTTGTACTTCAAAAACAATATTTTGCAACAGATTAATTGCAGAAGTAGATATGAGAATCCAGCTGTCTTCTGTCAGGCCAGACATTAAAAAGATTTGCAAAACGTATAATAAGGCCTCTTTTCACTAAATGTTTTTGTCTTGGAAAGTTGTTATTTTTCATGAAAATATGTCATTTGTTTTCACAGATAATGGGCTTATTATTGTTATGTTTGCATGATTAATAAATATTTTAAAATATCTCCCCTTAAATTTCTAAAATAATAAATATTCATAGGTTTAACATACATAAACAAAAACTCTTTGGGGTACTCAATAATTTTTAAGAATGTAAAGGGGTCTTGAGACCAAAACGTTTGAGAATGGCTACTCTAGGAATTAAATATACATTTTAAACTTTTCACAGTTTGTTTTGATTTAATATTTTATTGCTTTAATGTAAAACATAGGAACTGGCAAACACATAGGCCCTTTTGTCAACCCCTTCTCACCAGCTTTTATACTAGGTGCCATATATGTTATTTCCATATACTTGATAAAGCCTTCAAGATAACGTCATGCCTGGTGGTTGCCCTTGTCCCGTGTCCATTTCTAGGCTTCACTGGCTCTGAACACGGAGCTTCTCCGGTGCTATGAAAACAGATCTTCTCACAGCTTCCCTGGGTTGCTCTCTCCTTTGATTTTTTTTTTTTTTTTTTTTTTTGCCCCTCTAAGTTTACCTGCAGGAATTTCTCTATTATCTGATCTGCTGGTAGCACTTGTTCCCCGCCCCCTTTCTAATTATAATCACAGTTTCATACTTTTTAAAAAATTACATCTTTTTATCATTTTCTAAATACGTTTTATTCATTCATTCATTCATTCAACTTACATTAAGTAGGTCCCTGTTCCATGTTGGGCACTAGGAGTACAGGAGGAAAAACTATTTTTTAAAAAATATGTCTGGACTGCATTTATAAAAAATAGCTTTCATTGAAGTTATTATTTATGTTTAAATTTTTAAAATTTTAATAAAATTTTATGCTCATAGAAAATTGCAGCAGTACAAAGAATCCCCATATACTTTTGGCTCAGATTTACCAGTTGTCAACGTTTTGCCTTTTCGCTTTAATATTTGTGTGTGCATGTTCTCTTTATATATATATATAAATATACACACACACACACACACACACACATATATATATATTTCTAGTCCATATGTATAATGTATTTTAATATATATTCTATAGCATATATATATTTTCTAACCATTTCAAAGTGATTTATAGACATCGTGTCCCCTTATTCATAATACTTCTGTATCTATTTCCTAAGAACAAGAATTTTCTTTTACCAAACCATAATATACTTATCAAGATCAAGAGTCTTAACAACACATCTTATGATATCTAATCCACAGTTCCACATTCCAATTTTGTCAGTGATTCCACTAATATCCTATAGCTTTTCCCCCCAGCCCAAGATCCAATTCAGGATCACATATTGCATTTAGTTGTCACGCCTCTTTAGTCTCTTTTAATTTGGAACAGTTCCTTAGCCTTCCTTTGTTTTTCATAACCTTGACATTTTTTGAAGAAGCCAGGCCAGTTATTTTGTAGAATGTTCCTCAGTCTGGGACATGAGCTCTCATGATTAGATTTAGGTTTTGTGTTTTTGGCAGGAACACATAGAGTGATACTGTATTATTTTCTAGGCATCAGATCAGAAAGTTCAGGATTTCTGTTTGTCCCATTATTGGTGATGTTAACTTTGGTTACTTATTTAAGGTGGTTTCTACTAAGTTAATCCACTCTAAAGTTACTAATTTTCCCATTGCAATTAATAAATAATTTGTTGGGGATAGTCTGAGACTATGGAAATATCTTTTCTTCAGCAATCTTTCACCTACTACCTTTAGCATCATCCATTGATGATTCTTGGCAAAATCAGTCATTACTGTGATGGTTGCAAAATGTGGATTCTCTAACACCATCATTCCTTCTACATATATTTGTTGGTCTACTATAAAAGACTTTCCCTCATTCCTCATATTTTAATTAATTTATTTATATCAGTATGGACTCAGATTCTTATTTTTCTGAGTATTCTATTGCTATTATTATTTCAATATTCAAATTGTTTTAGATTTGGCCAGTGGGAGACCTTCAAGCTGGCTCCTATGTCTTTATGATACATCCTAATTATTATCTTTAGGACTTCTTTACTTTCTGGCATAAAATAGTCCAAGTTCATTTTGTACTTTCCCTGCCCTAGCCTTGATTCATTAATTTTCTTCGAAAAGCCCTGACTCCTTAAAGTGAGGAATGATATTTAGAGACCAAAATCTGGGTGTAAGGTATGTTCATTGCTACTGGGGTATCTTGATTTAAAGGATCTTTAAGTGGACTGAGAGAAGGAATATAAATATATGCACACATACTTATCTAGCTCCTTATCTTTC
Source organism: Cynopterus sphinx (assembly GCA_030015415.1). Taxonomy (NCBI): domain Eukaryota; kingdom Metazoa; phylum Chordata; class Mammalia; order Chiroptera; family Pteropodidae; genus Cynopterus; species Cynopterus sphinx. The sequence continues at coordinate 51,439,060 of CM057380.1, forward strand.
TATATTAAAAACCAGAAATTCAAACTGATATCTCTAATTTCAGTACATCACTTCAGGGTTCATTCTTTTCTCTTTCCTTAGTTGTAACTCCCTTCCCCAAATGAGAAACTTGACTACCATTCAATATATTTCCTTATTTGCTCATTCGTCCAATTCACAGAATGTAGATTCTGAATTAGTAACTCCTATTCCTGTAAAATGAAATTTCTATCTAGAATTTATATTAGTTTGTGGTTATTTTTGTCTTTAGACTAAGAGCGCATATTCATAGTACTATGTACAAAAGTTACTCTGGTCACTTCTTTTTCCACCTTCAGTGTGTTATGTTATTCAAACTAGTTAGGTTAATTTGTTTCTCTTTGCATTTTATTTTAATTTTTATCTGTCATCCCGTTGACTTGATTTTGTTTTATTTTGAGTATGTATAACATTAATGTGATTCTAAAAGTCAAAACTACTCTGTACATAAGAATTTTTAAACGGTTATAATATTGGCAGAACCACTGAAGCACCTAGAATAACAAACCTTTTGCAGTTGATTTTTAGCTGGATTGGGCATTTTGGTCCACATTTCTCCTGGTGCTAAAGCCGGGTAGACTTTCTAGTGTAGCCTGTGTCCTACAGGAAAAACTCTGCTCTTTTACCAAAGAGGCTGGAAAGGGAAACTCTTATTTAGGTGGCCATGGCATTGCTGCTGTGAGATTTTGTATTTTGTGGGATAGTGTCAGGTACTCAGAGCACTGTGTGTTTGGGCTCTGAGTTCTGAGGGCAGAAGTGCCTGCTCTGTGAGGAAAGATGTGGTGTGCAGTCCTGGCAGGCAGAGCTCAGGCAGAGATTTCCCACCAGCATCAGTGTTTTCATGGCATCTGAGGATCTTGCCCGTCCATTGGTGGTGTGATTGTGTGACCAGGTTGTGCCTTGGGAGATTCCCAGCCTTGGACAAGGATTAGGGTGCATAGGCATGGAAAAGCCAACCACAGATCAGGCATGCAGGAACTGCTGTGTGTAGACACTGGCTTTCAAATTTGTTCTGAGGCAGAAAAAACCCCCACTGCCACGAAGCTCTCCCTTTTCTAGGAATGGCTAAAGCAATATTGACCAAGGGTGCTGCTCAGATTAGAATCCAGGAAAATCAGACTTTGACCACTCCATGTGGATCCTGGCCTCCTTTGTTGCAGAGCTGTTTCTATTTCAGCACCAGCTGGGTACAGAACGCTCCCTGGGGCGTCTGTTCTAGAACCCTGGGCACAATACAGAAGGGCTGGGACTGGACAGGAGTTGGAGGGGCAGCTTTCAGAGCTGCGCTGTAGAGCAAGGATTCACCTCCAACATGAGGACAAGGTAGCAGGAAAATAGAAAATGCATCCTCAGTCAAATCTTTTCTTTCTCTTTCTCCCAATTTTCATGAACACAGTCTCTCGCTCACATTTAAAATAGACCGTTGTACTTCATACTTACAAAAAGCTTTCACAATTACCATTTCATCTAAACTGTACACAAACCAACCTTTCAGCCAGAATCATCATCTTCCAGTAATTCACCAAAATGACCTACGTGAAGGGAAAGAGGAGAGGCACCCACTGTGTATTCTTTAGGCCTTTTAAAAAAAGCCATGGAGTTGTTTTTTTGGACACATATACACAAATCTACAAGAAAGGTGATGTTGTAGACATTGAGGGAATGGGCTCTGTTCAAAAAGGAATGCCCCACAGTTGTTACCACGCAGAACTGGAAGAGTCTACAGTGTTCCCCAGCATGCAGTCGGCAGTGTTGTCAACACACAAGGGCAAGATTTTTGCCAAGAGAATTAATGTACATGTTGAGCATATTAAGCACTCACAGCCAAAACAGCTTCCTGAAACACGTGAAGAAAACGATCAAAAAAAGAAGGAAGCCAAAGAGAAAGGCACCTGAGTTCGACTGAAGCACCAGCCTGCTCCAGGCAGAGAAGCACACTTCGTGAGAGCCAACGGGTAGAAGCCTGAGCTGCGGAACCCATTCCCTAGGAATTCATGGCATGAGGGGTGTAAAACAAACAATTGAAAACAAACAAGCTGTACACAACTCCGCCCCCCCATGCAGGTGTGTAGCCATCTGCATCTCATTAGGTGACCACAGATGGGCTCCAGCCCCTGGAGCCTGGGCCGTGCTGGCCCCCTGCCCAGATCCAGAACATGGTCCTGATCAGAGCCAGAGGCAAGGAATGCTGTGCCCATTTTGCCCACTGGATTCCAGCTCAGCAGCAGCTTGGGATATTCTCTGATGTGTAATTAATAATTAAATAATCAGCTTTCAGTAAACAAACTCACGTGTGGATGCTCCAGGTAGCATCAGTCTCCGCAGGTGTACTGTCTGGGAGGAAGAGGCAGGCTGGTCTGTGACCCACCCCTGACCTGAGTGGGCAGAAGCAGGATTTCTCACCTGGTCTCTTTTCCTCCAGCTGCCAGAAGAGAGCAAAGGTGTCATCTTGCATTTCTGATGTGTTTATGAAGGCCTGGCAGGTGGCCCCGGGGAGGTGGCTGTTGGACACAAAAGGCTCCTGGGTGTGTGAGCTCATATCTTGTCTGTGGTAGAACTTTTCTCTTTCTTAGCTCAGCTTGCTGGACGCAGGAAGCAGAGTGTTTCCTCCTCTGGGTACACTTCAGGTGCAATTTCCCTGCCTTTTTAGATGCTCTGTGCAGGAGCAGAGATTTTCTATTCACAGGAAAAAGACTTCTACCTCTGAATGAGACACCCACCAGGCAGCCGTAGTGTTTCCAGGGTGGGGCGCAGGCCCTGCTCTCACAGGGACAAGGGCCTGACTTCTTGTCCTGGGAGCTCAGGAAGTAAAACCCCAGCAGCGAGCAGCACAGAGGAGGGATCACTCAGGCCCAGGCTCTGGGTCACTGTGAGCCTGGAACCTGCCAAGCTTGCCCCTACCTCACTGAAGGGACTTCAGGAAAGACAGGAACCTGACCCTTGAGCATGTTTATGGTGCCCACTTGGAGGGACTGCTTTGCTTCTCTCTCTCCTTTATCTTAGTCCCCACCTCTGTCTTTTCTTAGTCCCCACCTCTGCATCCCAGCAGACTCCATAGCAGCACAACACACATCCCGTTACCACCTTGCTTTTCCTACAGCCTGCTACACTATGTCGTAGAATGTTGAATAGGACTCTTGTCTTGAAAGTGATGACCAGGCCCCACATCTGAGGATGAAGAGGATGAGAGAATTATCAACAGTTGGGACCAGACCTCTCCTCTGGGGCTTAACAAGACAGCCCAGAACCGGCCCAATAGCTGTACCCTGCCCCCTGCCCACCCCTCCCTATGATGGAAATGACCGAGTTGAAGTTCAAACGGAGAGTCTGAACTATGGCCTTTGTGAGGAGGTATTCTACCTGGGATGGTTTTCTTACCCTCCTATAGAGGAGGGAGTTGGGGATGAGGTGTGGGGGAAAAGCTGATATTCTGTCCTCCTGTTGGATATCTGCTTATGCTGTGGGCCCATAACTGCCTCAGCCTAGCTGAGCAAGAGCTGAAGGGAACCGGAGAGAGTGGGCAGGGTAGAGCACAGTGTGGAGTAGCCAGCTGTGATGCTGTGATTTGTAGTAGGAGATATATTTTGGTTTTCACCCTCATTCTTGGCACAGAGCTCCTAAAACCCTTGGAATTTTCTAAGTGATAAGAGTGATAAAGGTATCTTGATATTCATAACAAACGCTTTTCAGCCACAGCTGGGTTTACGTTAATGAGGTGACTTGGAAAGCACCTAAGGATGGAGGCACCTTTCAGGCTGATTTAGTCGAGTGAAATCCAGGGAGTGAAATGCCTTTCATACGTCATTAGGTGAGCAAACACATAGGCACAACAGCCTTCAGAGTGGAAATATGAAGGCCGAGATGGGAATGAAGTTTCTAAAGTCCCCATGAGAGTTTTGCAGGTAAGGCAGATGTAGTCACAGTTAAGTCAAGTCCAGGATGTTAGAAACTGCAGCCTGGAGGACTGAAATGCAGAGGGCAAGCAGCCTGCGGTGCATGGCAAAGTCCAGATTTTAAAGTTGGAAGTGGGGGTTTCGAGCCCCAGTTGTGGGTGTGGGCAATTCGCATCTCCTCTCAGGCTCCCTTTCCTCAGCTATAAACTGGGGCCCCCTCCCGGCCTGCTTCCCAGGGGTGTCATGAGGATCAGAGGAAATTGGCGTGGAAGCTGAAAGCACTCTAAATTATTACTATTGTGGCTGATAGTTGCTATTGTTATTACTGTTTCCGCTGAATACTAGGTCTGTAACAAGCCGTAGTAAGAAGCTCCACACAAGCAGAGACTGGAAGTTGGGTCATGTCCTGAATTTTGAAATTAGGGTCCCAGAAAACAATCCTACATTCTGCAGCTAGGCCTTATGGTACCGTTTGTTCAAAGACAAGCGTAGGTTGGCTGGGTTTGAGCGACGAGCACTGTTCTCACGCTTATCAGGAGATTCTCCATTCATGAAAGACAGGTGAACAGAAGTATGCACAGACAAAAAGAGTTCCAGCTAGAGTCGGCGACTGATGGGGCACACCAGGGAGTCCCCCAGCCCACCTGTCCCTTATGGCTTCTGTGACAACTTGGATGATTTCTTGACCTGCGAGTGTCCGCTACCAGAGGGAAAGAGGAACTGGGACCCGCTCCTTTTCTTCCAGACAAGTGTAGTTGGCCTCAACCTTTGGTCCTGCATCACTCGTGTGTCCATTTTTCTCAGCCACTCAGAACCCACGACTCTGTGCCTCTGACCTTAGAGTCTCCCCCGCCCTCCCCCTGCCCCCATATTCTTGTTTTTTTCTGCCCTTTCCTTGTGTTTACAGCTTGCATGCACACACCGGTTAGACTCATTGCACGCAGTGGTTCATAGTGGCTCTTGGTAGTTACCCAGGTGGAAATCATTGGTTGCTGCTGTGATCGTGTGACCGTTTTGGAAGACATTACAGATTTAGATGAGGTACTAAACCTGTATGAGAGCAGTTCACGGTATGAGTTGCTACTGGTTTTGTTTCAGATCGTTTTAGTATTTCCACAAGGTTTAGTCTTTTTAGTAGAGCTTCCATCTGAGTATTCTGTTTCTGTTATTTTCAAATTGGAAGAATGAGAAAGGTATCTGTTTAATTGCCTCTGATTCTCGACAACTGCTGAATGATGCCTTCCGATCCTAGAAGAGGGCTTAGAGATCACTGCGTCAGCTGGAGCTCAGGTAGGAAAACAGACACCACTCCAGGTATTTTAAACAGAGAATTTACTACGCAGAATTTATTACAGAAGCGTTAGAAGGGCTGGAGGAGCAAAAAATGTAAAGTCAGTTTACCCAAAGATTAGGAACTGCTGGAAGCTGCTGTCCCCGCTAGGGCTGGAGGGCTGAAAGGCACGAGGGCATTACCCACCACTCAGGAGCACTGCCTTAGCGCAGCCCAGAATCCCACACTCACCTAGAAGTGGCAATAGCAGTTCCATTTACACAAGCCAGAACTCAGTCACCAGCAAATACCTACCTGCAAAGAGACTGCATTTCACACAGTCTACCAAGTGGCCAGAAGGAAAGGGAACATGTTTGCTGAACCACTAGTCTCTGACACATACAAGCGTAGGAATCGCTGCTGTTAGGAGAGAACAACCACTTTGCAAACTCAAGACTCTGTGTGTATACACAAGGCTGCCTGTGGGCATAAGATGGGAGTATTTTAAGGTTGAGATCTCCTACCTCCTCCTGTTCCACTTCCCGTCCCTTCCCCTTGCTGGCCCTCCAAGTGCTGTTGAGCTGACTTCTGTGTCCTCTGTTTTCAGGGGGCCTTGGCCCAGCCCCAGCCGTGGTGGAAGATGCAGCTGTTTGTATGGGAGCCAGTGCTGTTTGGGACCTGGGATGGTGTGTTCACATCCTGCATGATCAACATTTTTGGGGTTGTCCTCTTCTTGAGGACTGGCTGGCTGGTGGTGAGTGACGAGTTGGTAGCCCTCGAGTCTCTTGTGGGCCTGTGACTTGGGGAACTCTCTTACTCTTGGGCATTTCACAGTACAGACGAGAGATACTCTGGACACATGGAACAAGAAGTAAGTATATTGACTTTTAAAATGAGAATTCGGAGAAGCTGGGCCTCAGACAGAGGTTCCAATGAAAGCCTCACTGTGGATCTAATTACAGAAAATGAGCACAGAAGTCAGGGCACACTGTGGACAGAACTAGAGGCAGGTCAGAGAGAGGCAAGTTTGCCTCTACTTTGTGACCCTTTCCTGCTTTCCTGGTACTCTTCCACTCTTCTGGTGCCCTTCTGGTGGCACCAGCTCCTCTCCCACTGCACCATGACCCCGTATATAAGGCTATGCATGGGGAATCTTGGTCAGAGGTGGACACTGCCTACACTCAGGGCCAGATTATCTGGGGCAGACCTCCCCTCATAAAATCATGGGGGTCAGTTTGCCTTCCTCTCTAGAGGCCTCTTCTTTATGTATTATGTGAAAACCTCCTGGGACCTCCTGGGCAGATGTGTGTCCTGAGCAGGGTCCTCAGCCCTTGATACAGTGCTTTCTCCCTGGGACTTCAGTGAACTTAACAGGTCAGTCATAACAAATGGCCAGCCAGTCAAGAACCAAACATGAATGCATACCTAGTGTGTGCCAGGCATTACTGTGTGCCAGTAGGGTTACAAAATACGAGACTCTGTCTGTCTCCCCAGTGAGTTAACAGGTACAGTGGTTAGACTTCATATCAGGAAACCAAAAGGAGTCCCAAAACAGCATTGAATTCCTCAGGAGTGGAATAGGATGTGAATATATGGTTATTGAAGTGTACAGGAAAGCTTTCTGGAGCAGATATGAACCAGGCCTTGAAAGGTGGGCTGGACTGGACAGGTGGAAGAGATGGGGGGAGCTGTTTAAAGTAAAGAATGTATTAGTCAGGGTTCTTCAGGGAAACTATGAAACTCGTGTGTGTGTGTGTGTGTGTGTGTGTGTGTGTGTGTGTGTGTGTGTGTGAAGAGGGATTAAAATTGATTGATTTTAAAGAATTGGCTCAGGTGATTGTGGGGACTGCCAACTCCAAAAAGCAAGATTCAGGTAAGAATTGGTGCTGCAGGCTTGAGTGCGAAGGCTGGAAACTCAGGCAGCATTTCTGTGACAGAATTCTGGAGACAGAATTCCTTCTTTAGTAAACCTCAGTCTTTGCTCTTAAGGCCTTCAACTGATTGGATGAGGCCCACCCACATTGTGGAATGAAGTCTCCTTAAAGTCCACTGATTGCAAATGTGAATCACTTCTACAAAATACATTTATGACAACATCCAGACTAGCATTTGACTATACAACTGGTCACCATAATTTAGTCAAGTTGATACATATAATTAGGCAAATTTTAGGAGATTAAAGCTTCACTGTGGTGGAGCTTAGCCCCCTCAGGAGGTCTGCATGAGGCCAGACCTTACTAAGCTTGTGTTTTGCTCCCTGAGCTAAGAGTCCATAAAAGATCATCAAGTCTTTCATTGCTACCTCACAACACACACACATAGTTTGTTTGGGGTAAATGGATTACCCAACTGTGTTTTATAACTGGAGGATGCTTCTGATAATTCCTTTTGAGAACATTTGGAAAATTAAAATTTACCAAAGCTTCCTATTTGTCTTTGAGTTAAAAATTTTAAAGGATTATGGATCATACATGGCAGTTTGCTTGATAGCATCTGACTTACAGTCTCAAAAATAGTTGACTTCTTAATTGTATATTGTTTATAATAAAGGCAATAGATATTTTTATTAAGTACTTAACTATCTTAACTTTTTGTCATTTAGTTTTTTTAAGTTTTATACTTCATACGTTCTTATAAATTTTAGTTTAATAACAGAGGACCCCAAATGGGATTTTTTTTATGTAGCCCTTATATGTATATAAGTTGATATCCCACAATAAAGTGTTTTAACTATGACCTTGCAAAATCCAAAACTTGTAATGGTGAGATTTGAAAATAAAGTAGAAATATCCTTAAAAAAAAAAAAGCCCTTGGCTCAGGGTTCAGTCTTAACTATATCCAGTGCAGTTCTAATTTTTTTCTTTATTAATGTGTAGAAAGATTGAGACAGGCTCAACAACCTCTCTGATGTGGAAGCTAAGAATTCATGTCCCCCCAACTCCTCCCAAACTTATAGGGGCTCCCACTTACAGAAACGGAAGGTCTCAAGCTCAGACTCCTAGTCCTGGCAGGTGGTCTCAGGCTTCTGAGATCAACCTCTATTTTTGCCCCTTCTTGGGGGCCACCCCCCTGCCCAGCACTTCTCCAGCCTGTGTCCACAGGAGGCCCATCAGCTGACTGCTGTGGCAGAGGAAAGCCTGGCCAGTGACCACCTGGGCCCTTGGGCTCTGCTTCCTGCAGGGGATGGTTTTGGAGGGTAACCTCTCTCTATTCTGATTTGAGGGCCTCCTCTTGACTCTCCCACTAGGTGATTTATTTATTTATTTTTCTAAGGAACAAATAAAACAAACTAATCAAAAACAGACAAATTAGAGGACAATCTGGTGATGGTCAGAGGGGAGGCTGGTGGGGAGGCTGGGAGAAAAGGGTGAAGGGTTAAAGGAGTACAAATTAGTAGTTGGTAGATGGTTACAAGGATGGGGAGCATGGCATAGGGAATACCATCAGGAGTAATGTCATGGCTATGTGTAGAGCCAGAGGGGTGAGAGAGTACTCAGGGGGGTCATCTCATAAACTATATAAATGTCTAACCAATGTACTGTACCTGGAAACTGGTAATAAAATAATATTTTTTAAAAAGTCTATTCAGAAGTGTCAGTTCCATCCCCAGAGTGAAGGTGTAAGTTGTATCAGTTATCTTTTGCTGCATAACAAATTACCCCAATGAGTAGCAGCTTAAAGCAGTGAATATGTCATCTTATACTTTATATTATCTTATGGTTTCTGTGGTTCAGGGATCCAGATACAACTTAGCTGGATGCCTGTGGCTCAGGTCTCTCTTAGGGTTGTAGCTGAGTTGCCAGTTGAAGCTGCTCTCTCACCTGAAGACTTTACTGGGGCAGGATCATTGCCAAGATCCCACGTGTAGTTGTTGACAAGCCTCATCGTGTGGGCCCCTTCATAGGGTTGCCTCAGTATGTGCAACTGGCTTACCCCAGAGCCAGCAATTTGAGAGAGAGTGAAAAAAAGCAAGTGCCCACGAGGAAAGCTACAGTCTTTTTATAGCCTTATCTCAGAAGTGACATCCCATCACTTCTGCACTACTGTGTTACTGTGTTCATTAGAAGTGAGCCGCTAGGTCCAGCTCCCACTCAAGGGGAGATTACACAGGGGCATGAGTGCCAGTAGGTGGGGATCACTAGGGCCATCTTTGAGGCTGCCTACCATATAAATACATCCTTTTGCTCTAAAGTGATCTCTGTTTTCGGTTCTGACAGTTTTACCTGAAAAATCATATTTGATCATGGGAAAAAAGGCAAATGTGAAATGCCAAAAATAAGAAGTAACTTCTAGGAGAGGGCACAAAATTGAAATAAGTAGAAGTTACTATAAAATGCTTTTTAAATCAATAGTAACTCTAAAGAATAATTTGTCAGCATACTTATAATTTGAAAAATGTGAAAGTGGTAGTTTTGGCATGAAAATTTAAAGATTGGTACAGGATATTTTATTATCGCATGCAGAGAATTTAAAACCATGAACAATGGGAAAATAATATTAAAAAATATAGAATCAGCAAAATAAGAAATCCCCTGAATAAAACATAACTGAGTAAAACATAATCCTGATCTTCCAAAGCTCACAGCCCAGAAGTAAAGACCAATTGGGAAACAGACTCAGAATGATAAGCACTATGATAAGCACTATGATTGTTGTGGCCGCCAGCCCCCAAAACACACACGGACCCCCAGAACTCAGTGAGTTATAGGAATCACACTCTTTATTCAGCCAGCTGGGTCTGCCAGGGGTACGCAGACCCCAAATTGAGCAGCCCCGAAATGTAGAGGTACAGGGTTTTTAAGCCCAAAATCCTATTCTTCATTCTGTCTGAACACAAAGGTCTAGTTTTCTTTATTCACTACCTACCAACCCACTGGTCAGGTGTGCACGTGGGGGTTCAGAAGCAGAACGCTTGTTAGAATGTTATGTTTTCATAAGTTTGTAGCCTATGTTCCCATGGCAATAGCCAAACAGTAATTTCCAGCAAGTAATTAATTTTTAAATAGTAATTTTCTAGGGAACACATGATAACCACTATGATAAGCACTGTGATGAGTACTATGATAAGTACTATGATAAGCACTATGATGGGTACTGCAGGAGCCCAGAGGAAGGGTCCCAGGGATAGTTTCCTGGAGGAGGAAACTCGTAAACATTGAGTCTTAAAGGACATGTTGGTGTGAACCTGGCAAGGAAGCGGAATGAGCAGGAAAGGCATTCCACGCAGGGGATCAGCATGGTGAGAGGGCAGTAAGGGGAGGATGCGTGACTTCAGGCTGGGGCACAGAGTGAATTGGAGGGGGTCATCAGCAAAGGGGGAGAGGGCCTGAGGAGGTGGAGAGGAGACAGAGTCAGAGGGGCCTCATCAGTTTATTACATAACTTTGACTTTTCCCTATGGGTGGTGGGAAGTCCATGAAGAATTCGAAGCAAGGACGTTTCCCTTCACCTGGAATTCCAGGCCTTCCTCTGGTGGTGCTGCTTTTGTCCTCTTCCAGGTGCCCCACCCCTGGGGGCGGGCGGAGGATGTGGTCAATGTCCCTGGGGAAGGGCTGAGTCTGGTGGGGCCTCCTTATCCTAACCTTGCTGACCTTGCTCCTTGCTTCTCCACTGCAGGGGAACACAGGAGTGCTCGTGGGCACGTTTCTGGTGTCCTTCGTCATCCTGGTGGCCCTCGTCACCGTGCTGTCTGGCATTGGTGTCGGGGAGCACTGTGGTGTTGGCAGTGGTGGCGTCTACTCCATGATCTCCTCAGTCCTGGGTGGGCAGACCGGAGGCACGATTGGGCTGCTGTACGTGTTTGGACAGGTGAGCCCAGGCTGCTGGGTCAGAGAAGCTGTGTCCTGAGGCCACTGGTGTGTGACGTCTCTCTCCCTTCACCTACCGTTTGCCAGTGTTGTCTTATCCACATCCTCAGGGGACCTGGGGAGAGGCAAGGGTGGGGCAGTCTGCCCATCTATAAAATGGGGGTTTTGAGAGAGAGCTCAAAGGCAGAGCCAAGCCCACTGTCCAGGCCCTGACTTAGCCCAGCGCTCCTTCCCCTCCTCCACTCAAGCTTCATGGAGTCCCGATTCGATCGGCGAGGCAGGGCCTGGGCTGGAACTTTTCTTGCTGCTGTTCTAGGGAGTTGAGTGCTGGACAGTGGCCAGAGCTGACCTGGAAGCCAGGTGACCTGGTCTCTGGGCACTTTTATGCTGAAAGGGGGACTTTATGCCTGTGCTTTCCCAGAAGCGCTTTCCCAGAAGCAGGCATTTCTCAAATGAGCTAGAGCTCTTGGTGCATCAATAGATATAGCCTGACGGCTGTCACAGGGGGGCTGGAAGCCCCTGCGTGGACATCTGTCTGAGATAGAGAACACTAATGAGGAGACTGTGTCACTAGGGTGGCCGAAGGCTTTCAGAAAACCAGTGAGTAGGGAGAAATACTGGTGCTTATTTAGCTGAAACATAGGGATGGTGACCTAATGTGGAGGTAACAAGTGCAGGCATTAAGAAACAGCTCTTTGTAAGGCACTTTTCTTGGCTTGAAAAAGGCTTTTATGATTGCGCAAAGGATAGTGGGTGGTTGAAAAACAGCTTAAAGAAAAGAATTTGTCTAAGTAAGACAACAAGAGTGCCCTCAAAGAAAGCATCGATTTTATTTCATTTATTTTTTCAGCAGCAGGGGCAGGGCATGTTAGCATAAATACCTTTAATTCTCCCACAGCACAAAGCTGAGTGTGTGTGTGTGTGTGTGTGTGTGTGTGTGTGTGTGTGTGTGCGTGTGTGCGTGTGTGTAGATGCATGGAAGGCAGATATTTGTCACTGATTCTTAAAAACCACTGGCCTTTACTGAAGAAAGATCTTCAAGCATAGTAGTTTGGAAGGTGAGTCATAAACAGTGTATTTTGTTACCTTCGGGATTTGTATGTTGAGTTTTTACTTTTCTGCTATTTTATAGTCCAACAGGCTGCAAGACGGACAAACAGCAACCCTCACATTTCTCACTCCCTGAAGCAGCTACCACAGCCAAGGGACCAGAGCTGAATGAGTGGGGAGGACCTGCCACACGGAGAGGGAGCGGAGATGCCGAGTCTCCTGTCTGTGGGCTAACTTGGAAGAAAAGCTGTTGACAGAGATGTTTTCTGAGCCCTGCGCTACATCCACTTCCTTGCTTGCTTTGCTTTCTGTTTGGGCCTCAGTCAGACGCACGGGCGGGTACCCTTCTGGTGGGTGTTTTCTCGTGCCCATACTTCATCTGCAGTTGACCTGGGGATGTTCTGATCGAGGGGTGGTTGCTGCACAGTTCTTTTCATATGCTGTTGGATTCAGTTTGCTCGCATTTTGTTGAGGATTATTGCATATATGTTCACGAAGGAAATTGGTCTGTGGTTTTCTTATGATCTTTTGGTCTAATTTTGGTATAGGGTAATGCTGGTCTCATGGAATGAGCTGGGGGGTGTTCCCCTTCTATTTTTTAGATGTTTGTGAAGGATTGGTGTTAATTCTTTTCTTTTTATTTATTTTTTTTTATGACTACAGCACCCAGCCTACCTAGGTGGTCTCCCATCCAAGTACTAACCAGGCCTGACCCCGCTTAGCTTCCAAGATCAGACAGGATTGGGCGTGTTCAGGGTGGCATGGCTGTAGATTGGTGTTAATTCTTATTTAAACATTTGGCAGAATTTGTTCTTTGTTTAGTTCTTGAATAACCCAAACAGAGAAGTCCAAAGGTCTCTTTGGCTCAGAGTCCCATCTTCTTTTTCCCATAATCTTTCCGTTTTAGTTACCACTGACAATTGGCTAGCTCTAGGCTTGGGTGGGCATTTAATAGAGAGTTAAAAGAGAAGAAATGGGGAGTGAGACAAGGTTCCTAGGCAGAAAGGGCTCATTTAATCCCATCCCAGTTCCCAGGTCCCATGCTGACTGGAGTGAACTGGATCCTCAGCACCACGCAGCTTGGGCCCATGGGCTCTTGACACTTTTCCCTCTGGCTGACTCTTCCTACTTAGAATTTTCTTTCAGTGTGTTGCAGGTGCCATGTACATCACCGGCTTCGCTGAATCCATCTCAGATTTGCTAAGCCTCAGGAACATCTGGGCTGTGCGGGGAATTTCAGTTGTGGTGCTTCTGGCCTTGCTGGGGATTAACCTAGCAGGTGTCAAATGGATCATCCGCCTCCAGCTGCTGCTGCTGCTCCTGCTGGCCGTGTCCACACTGGACTTTGTGGTGGGCTCTTTCACACACCTGGACCCAGGTGAGCCTTTGGAATTCAGGACATGGCCTTTTAGGGTCTGCATTGCTTTCCAGATATTTATAGATGTGAATTTGCAAGACTACCCCCCAGCAGGCTTTACCTGTAATGAGTGTGTGCTGTTCCTGGAGCAGGTGAGTGGGTGTGTCTTGGCACAGGTTCAGTGGCTCCAAAGCCTCTCTTCACACAGACATTTTCACTTAGCACATTTTCCATGTTTCTTTTTATTTTCTTTCTATTGAAAACCCCAGTAAATTTAGGTAAGACAAAGAATAAAGTAGATCTAGGTAAACATTAAATTCATAACAGTGATTAGGAGAGTAGGCTAGAAATAGGTAATAGGGAAGAAAATAGTCTTTAATTTTATCTGCCATACTTTATTTTTCAAAAGGGCTTGATGCAAATATAACAAATGTTAACGGTAGTTATTTGGGGGGAAATGGAGGCAGATATAGGTTTGATTATCTCTTTCTATATTAAAATGTTTTCAAAGTGAAAATGTGAATTCTTTAACGAAGCTTAATGAAGGAAAATAAACAGCCAGGTATATCTGGGGACCATTGGGAAATGGTGTCATATACTGACAATCAGTCGCTGTTTCCTCTAACCCTAGCTTTCCTCTGCTGTGGGGTGCCTGGCAACTCTAATCATAAATCTTTGTGCTTTGACTGACAAGCTCTTATCTGGACTGTCTGTCACTTTGTAGCTTTGTGATTTGAGTTGGTTCAGCATCAAGTTGTTCTCTCCAGAGTTTAGAGCCATTCCTAGGATGCTGTAGGAAAAAACTGCTTGATATTTCATACTTTGGCGACTCTGCCCTTATATGGCCATAGTGACCAGCCATTTACACTGTAACATGGACAAGGAGCAGGAGGTGGGGCCACCAGCTGTATTATAAAAAAAAGGAAGGAAGGAAGGAAGGAAGGAAGGAAGGAAGGAAGGAAGGGAGAAAGAGAGAGAGAGAGAAAGAGAGAAAGAGAGAAAGAGAGAAAGAGAGAAAGAGAGAAGACAGATCTGTGGCGCAGACAATCGCCTCCGACGGTAGTGGTGGGGACAGCCGCTGCACGGGACTGAGCACTGGCTATGTGCCGGGCATTTAGCTCAGCATCTCACATGGCTTAGGCCATGTAATCTGTATTATAACCTCATGAGGGAAGAAGGGTTATACCCCAGTTAAGATAAGCTAACAGGCTTTCTGAGATTACATAATTCATGGTGATGCATGGCAGAGCTGGGAATGAAACTGGACCTGTGTCTCTAAGCAGAGCCGTTCCCTGAAGTGGGAAGCTGCGCCTGCCGCCACGTGACTGGCTGTCTTCGTGATAGCAGCTCTGCTTTTCCCCGCTAAGGCTGCCCTGGTGTGTCTTCTGTACATGCTTGTCTTTCATCACAATATTTGTTGAAGGAAGGTCAGAATCAGTTGGCACTACACGCTAATCTGGTTTTCTCACTTCTTCGTGTATTAAAATTCTTCGGTTGGAAAATAGTCACCCCCCTGAGCTCCCTGCGTGCCCCCACCCTCTGGCCTCCTGGTCCCTCTCCCAGAACCTCCGGACTGCCTCGCGACCCCGCATGCCCAGAAGGGGCCCCAGAATCCACTCCAGTGCTAGGGGTCAGTGCAGTGTCCAAACACGACTTGAAGCTGAGGCTTTGCAGCTTGCTAACTCCATGGGACGGAAGGGGTGATTGTTTGTTTCTGGCCTTACGGTACCCTGTAGAGACAAGTCATGCCCTGAGGGAGGCCTGCTACCTGTTTGGTCATCAAACTGTCAGCGAAGGATAGAGAGAGTCTACTCCACTCCCCATTTCCTGGGTGCTTTCTTCCTCTATCTATATGGTTGCTGGAAGGACATAATTAGTTAAATTGCAGGGCAACGCTACTGGCCTCTTTGAAACCCCGCTAGGCTGATATATTTTCCTTTTTCTTGATGAGAGCTTTTCTTGGCTGCTCTTCTAAGTTACTCCAAGTATTTCTTCTTCCTTCTGGTCAGTACATTAGCAGGGTGTAGTGTGAAAGGAAATTTACTTTCAATCATTCCCATAGCAACTGGCCCCTCTATAATCTGTTTTTGATATCACTGATAGTTTCTATGGGGCTACTTTTTTTGTGGTTAAAAATCCAAACTAAAACTAGATCATAATCTTTCAGAATGGATTTAGCAGAATGACTTCAACTCTTTAAAAAATTACCTATATAAAGGCATTTGAAAAAAGATTGGAAGAAAGACTGGAAGGAAATGTCCCTAAGTGCTAACAGTGACAGTCTTTCTGCTGAGATTAGGGTGCTATATTGTTTTATTTCTCCTTTTCTTTCAATTGACTAGTTTTACTTTTTAAAAAATGTTAGTAGACTCTAGCTTTTAAGAGCAGTTTTAGGTTTACAGAAAATTGGGCAGACTTTCCATACTTTCCCTGTTAACATCTTGCATTATTAGTGTGGTACATTTGTTATAACTGATAAGCCAATACATATTATTATTAACTAAAATCCACAATCTAGGTTAGAGTCACCCTTTGTATTTTACATTTCTATGAGTTTTGACAAGTATGTAATGATATGTATCCAGCATTATACTATCATACAGAACAGCTTTTTTCTTTTTAAATTTGTTTTCTTGCTTTATTGAAATATAATAGACAACTAGTTGCTCATATTTACATTGTACAATTCAATGAATTTTTTTCAGTTATAGTTGTCATACAATAATAGTTTCAGTTGTACAGCTTAGTGATTAGAGGTCTACGTAACTCACAAAGTGAT
Source organism: Cynopterus sphinx (assembly GCA_030015415.1). Lineage (NCBI taxonomy): Eukaryota > Metazoa > Chordata > Mammalia > Chiroptera > Pteropodidae > Cynopterus > Cynopterus sphinx. The sequence goes on from CM057380.1 coordinate 51,455,233, forward strand.
CACCCCACCAAATCTAGTACCCTTCTTCCCCCTTACATAGTTATTACAACATTACTATTTTTCCCATGCTAAACTTTGTATCTCCATGTCTATTTTGTAACTACTTGTACTTCTTATTCCCTTTGCCCCTTTTTGCCATCCCCCACAACTCCCTTCCCATCTAGTAGCCCCCAAAATATTCTCTGTATCTATGTGTTTATTTCCATTTTTGTTGTTGTTTCTTTTGTTCTTTATATTCCACATGTACATAAAATTATGTGATATTTGTTTTTCTCTAGCTGACTTATTTCATTTGGTGTAATACCCTCTAGGTCCATCAAGGCAATAACTTTTCTCCCCGCTTCCTTTTAGTCTATGTGTGTCTTTTAATATAAAGTGACTCTCGTAGGCAGCGTATATAGAGGTTTTATCTTCTTATCCATTCAGCCACTCTATCTTTTGGTTTGAGGTACTTGTTGATAGGAATGTAGTTATTACCATTTTTTATTCATGTTTTCGATACATGTTTTTTCATCTTAAAGAAGTCTTTCCAACATTTCCTGTAAAACTAGCTTGGTGATGATAAATTCCTTTAGCTTATTTTCATCTGGGAAGCTCTTTGTCTGTCCTTCGACTCTAAACGATAGCTGTGCTGGATAAAGTATTCTTAGTTGTAGATCCTGGGTTTTCATCCTACTGAATATTTTGTGCCAAGCCCTTCTGTCCCACATAATTTCTTTTGAGAAATCAGGTGCCAATCTTATGAGTGTGCCCCTGTAGGTAACTAACTGCTTTTCTCTTGCTGCTTTTAAGATTCTCTCTTTGTATTTAACCTTTGGCTTTTAAATTATAATGTGTCTTGGTGTGAGCCTCTTTGAGTTCATCTTTTTGAGGACTCTCTGAACTTCCTGGGATTGTATGTCTATTTCCTTCACCAGGTTAGGGAAATTTTCTATCATCAATTCTTTAAATAGCTCTTCAACTTCTTGTTTTCTTTTAGACACCCTTATGACATAGATTTTGTACATTTAATTGTGTTCCATAGCCTTCTTAAATTATTATACTCTTAGTTTCTCTTTTCTTGCCATTCTGATTGAGTGTACTTGGTTTCCCCATCCTCTGTATTGGTGGTTCGATCCTCTTCTTATCCACTCTGTCGATTCCCTTTAATATCCTCTTCATCTCAGATCACGTGTTCATTTCTGACTGATTCCATTTTATAAGTTTCATTTTCATTTTTATGTTTTTCATCTTTTTGTTAAAGTTCTCACTGAGTTCATCTACACTTCCCCTAAATTCATTGAGCATCTTTATAACCAGTGTTTTGAACTCTGCATCTGTTAGATTGCTTGACTCCATTATTCCTGGATCTTTGTTCTGTTCTCTGACATGGCTTATGCTTCTTTGTCTTCCTATTTTGGCTGCCTTTCTGTGTCTGTTTCTATGTACTAAGCAAAGTTCCTAAGTCTCCTGGTCTTATTAGCGTGGCTTTGTGTGATAGTTGTCCAGTGGCACTGACCTGAGAGAGGTTCAGCAGCAGGCCAGACTTAATCCCAGCCAGTGCCTCTTCGGGGTCACCCATTAAGATTAAGCAGCAATCCACAGATGCTGTGCTTATAATTGCCTCAAGAGGCCACTCCAGAAACTGAGGTCAGCTGCCACCAGTGTGAGTCGGAGTTGGCTCAACAAGGAGCACCAAACTTTTTGAGGACACAACTGGATGTGGCTTGGGTGGGACCACAGTTGGGGGAAGCAGAGTTTCAGGGAATCCTCTGGGTGGAGCGACCTCTGTCATCCAGTTTAATGACGTTGCAGCTGTGGAGGTGCCGAGTCTGCACACTGGGAGTGGGGAGGGCTCAACAGAGGAACAATGAATACCACAGGCACTTCTGTCCAGGAGAAAGCCTCGCCTCCAGTCTTCGCTCTGACAATTCAGTGTTTCCCTGTAAGTTCCTGGTGCCCCCTGAGCAGCCAACCCAGTGCTGGTGCTCAAAGTAGGCAGGTCTGTTACCGTGGAAGTCCGCTTGTGGAAAATGGCTGCTTTAAGAGGCATCCACAGCTGCCGACTTCAGCTGCCACAGCCTCTGTCCCACTCAGCCACTGAGGACCAGGCAGCCTCCTGTCTTTGTCCCCTCCTACCTTCTACTGTCGCAGGGTGAGCTCTCATTTCTCTCCCTAGTTGTATTACTTCTGTTCATCTAGATCCCAGGTAACTTTGCTTGCTGTGTGCTCTGTATTTCTGTCACAACTTTGATTTGGTTGCAAGAGAGATGATCAAAGCCTCTATCATCTATCATGCCATTTCCCCCCCCCCCAAAGGTCTTTTCATACAGAACAGTTTTAATGCCTTAAATATCCCTGTGCTCCAACAGTTCATTCCTTGTCCCCACAACTCCTGCCCCAACCTTGAACTCCTGACAACCACTTATCTTTTTACTGTCTCTACAGTTTTGCCTTTTCTAGAATGTTGTAGAGTTGGACTCATACCATATTCAGCCTCTTCAGGCTGGCTTCTTTCACTAAGCAATATGCATTCAAAGTTTCTCTATGTCTTTTCATGGTTTTAGAGTTCATTTCTTTTTTTTAATCAGTGAATAATATTCCCTTGTATAGCTGTACCACAGTTTTGGGGCTTTTTTAATCCATTCACCTGTTGAAGGACTTTTTGGTTGCTTCAATATTTGATGATTATAAATAAAGCTTCTATAAAGATTCATGTGCAGGTTTTTGTGAGAATATAACATTTTAACCCATTTGAATAAATACCTAGCAGCTTGATTGCTGAATTGTATGATAAGGCTATGTTCATCTTTGTGAGAAACTTCCATATTGTCTTCCAAAGTGCTTTGGTATCATTTTACATTCCCATCAGCAGCAAATGAGAGTTCCTACTGCTTCACATCCTTGCCAACATTTGCTATTGTCAGCCTTTTGGATTTCAGCCATTCTAATAGGTACATAATGATGTCTCATTGTTGTTTTAATTTGCAATTCCCTAATGAGTATCTTTTCATTTGCATATTTGACTTATGTATATCATCTTTGTTAAGGTGTCTGTTGAAATATTTTGCCCATTTTTAAAAATTGGGCTTCCTTACTGTTGAGTTTTAAGAATTCTTTATATATTTTAAGTACAAGCCCTTTATCAGATATGTGTTTTGCAACTATCTTTTTCCTGTCTGTGGTTGTTTTTTCATTCTTTTAACAGTGTCTTTTGCAGCACACACACAAAAAATAATTAATTTTAGTGAAGTCTAACTTATCAATTGTTTTCTTTTATGGATTACACTTTTGATGTTATACCCAAAAACTCATTACTAAACTCTGGGTCACCTAGATTTTTCTCCTATGTTATTGTCTAGAAGTTTTATAGTTTTGTGTATTACATTTAGATCTGTGATCCATTTTGAGTTAATTTTGTTAAAAATGAGTGGATGTCTAGTCTTTTTTTTTTTTCTCACATACATATCTAGTCTTTTCAGCACCATTTGTTGAAATGACTGTCCTACCTCCATTGAATTGTCTTTGCTCCACTGTCAAAAATCAGTTGACTATATTTGTGTGTCTATTTCTGGACTCTTTATTCTGTTCTCACTTTTAATCTCCAGAGGGAGATTAGTACAGGTATTAGTTATCTATTGCTTTTGAGCAAATTACATAATCATTTTGTGGCACAAAACAATAATAAAATTTTATTATTTCTTGCCTTTCTTGTGGGCCAGGAATTTGAATTTGGCTTGGTTGGTGGTTCTGGCTTAGGATTTCTTGTAAGGTTCAGTCAGATATTAGTTAGGGCTGCAGTCATCTGAAGTCTTGACTGGGGCTGGAGGATCTGGCTGGCAAGTCGGTACTGGTTGTTGGCAGGACACTTCAGTTCCTCTCCGTGTGGTCCTTTTCTGAGAGCTGTTTAAGTGTCCTAAGTCATGGGCTTACTGGCTTATCCCAAGAGTAAATAATTGGTGGGAAAGAGAAAGAGAGAGAAGGGAATGAATGAGAGAGAGCAAGCTATTCTTCTAAGGATCTAGCTTCAGAAATCACAAAGCAGCACTTTCACCACAAAGTTCATTAGAAGTGAGTCATTTAGTCTGGCCCTCACTCAAAGGGAGGGGAATTGGTTGCCACCTTTTGAATGGAAATGCATCAAAGAATTTGTGGACATATTTTAAAACCACACAGTTAATTTTAAAATCAGGAAAAAGAAATTAATATACACATAAGTCGAATTATACCCTTTATTTCAAAGACAAAATAAATATTTTGTATTGTAAAAAATCCTGAAATATAAAGGAAAAGTGAAAGTTCCCCTTCCTTACTCCATTCTTCCACTCCTGCTCCCCAAGAGAGATTGGTAAATAGCTTTCCAGTCTATTTTCCATCCATGCATAAGCACACACGAACATAAACACATACATAAACACACACAACAGAGTTCTTTGTACAAATATAATTAAATTCTACATTATTTTGCTGCTTTTCCTCTCCCACTCAGTATAACATATTATGGACATTCTATAATGTCAGTAGATTTAGGATTCCCTCATTCTTTTTCAACATCTGCATAGTATTTCATATTATAGATCTAATATACTTTAAACATTAATTTGATGGACATTTAGTTTATTCCAGTTTGTTGCTATTATAAATATTGCTAACATAAATATCCTTATATAAAATTTGAAGGTTATTTCTTGGTTTAGCTTTTGTTAGTGCTAGATAACATTTTGCTTTTTAAAATTAATTTATATATATAATTAAAGTAATACATATACATAAATATTCACTTTTTAGCTAACTTGTGTTCTTGATCACTTTCTTTTTGTATATCATTTAGCTTTTCCTGAAATTAAACTTGTTTCCTAGAGTTGTCTTAACAAATAACCACAAACTTTGTGGTTTAAAACAACAGAATTTATTCCCTCACAGTTCTGGAGGCTGGAAGCCTCCAAGCAGGTGTCGCCATACTCCCTCCAAATGCTCAGGGTAGAACCCTTCCTTGCCCCTTCCAGCTTTTGATGGCTCCAGGCCTTCCCCTTGGCTTATGGCCACATCACTCCTGTTTCTGTCTCTGTCCTCAAATGACCTCTGTCCCCTCCTGTCCCTCCTCTTTGTATCTTATAAGGACAACTTATCATTGGAGATAAGTCCATCTTGGATAATCCAGGATGATCTCATCTTGAGATCCTTAACTTAATTACATCTGCAAAGACCCTTTTTGCAAGTAAAGTCACATTCACAGGTTCTCGTGATTAGGATGTGGACATATCTTTTTTGGGCCATCCATCATTCAACCCACTACACTCTTTTTTTTTTTTTTTCTGTTTGCTTTATTTTTTGGGTTTTTGCCACCATTAAAAAAATCTTCACAGAGCTTTCAAATACTTACCGGCATTTCCCACAGTGATCTTTATGTTACATCTTCTCTCAAGGATCCCCCTTCTCACCATCTTTCTACTGGATAGATCATCTTGGCCTGGGTCACAGCGGTAGTGCTGGTCCAGGTATTGGTCCCTGTTGTCTGGATGCCAAATCATCCTCTTCTGTCTGTGATAGAAAATGTCACTTTTCCACTTTCACATGCGATTGGTAGGACATGTAAAAGTCTAGGCTGAAAATCATTTTTCCTTAGAACTTTGACGTCATTGTTCTACTTTCCCTATTCTGGTTTCTGCTTTTGATAGGTAATCTCTTTCTTCTCAAAGTACTTAGGATTTCTCCTTTACTCTCAACGTTCTAAAACTTTAAAATGAAAATTTTCATTCATTAGCTTGGTACTTTTAATCTGGAATTTTCAATTATTCTTTTGACAATGTCTTCCTCTTTGTTTTCTCTGGTTTTTAATATTTTATTCTTTCTTGAATCTGACTAGTTGGACATTAGGGCTCCTGGTCTGAAACTTCTGTTATTATTTTTCTAGTCTTCTCTCTTCTGTAGCTTTTCTTTTCCTTCTTACTTTATAGGAGAGTTCCTCAACTGTATTTCTAACCTTTTTACTGAAATTTTTGTTTTGGCCATCCTTAATTTCTAAGAACTCTTTCCTGTTCTCTAATAATTCATTTTAAAATCACATCCTGTTCTTGTTTCATGGATATAATATCTCCTTTTGGTTCTTTCAGGCTATAAATTATAGAGGCTTTATTTTTATTTTTGCAGTTTTTTTCTGCTATTTATATTGTTTATTTTCCCCCTTAGATTTCTTTGTTTCTGTTGTCTTGTTCTTTGTGGTCATTCCTGCAAACTTTCTTCAGATGTCTGGTAGCCCTTGGTTGTTCATTCATTTTTAATAACAAGGCACTGAAAGGCTGATTGGAAGTTCTAGGCACAATCAGATTAGATGGCAGTTACAGCAGGGAGGCATCACTGTGGGGTGATCCTGAGACAAACTGGGCCATTTCATTGAAAGTTTCTCAAATGTCCGTGTCTGTAGGTTTAAACTCTGGTGAAATTCATGTTCTCCAGAGAATTCTCCAGTCTCGTGCCAAGGGCGTGCCTGGCTGCCACAGTTCTGGAAGCAGGATGGAGGTGGGGAGAAGGGGCTGGGAGTCTCACAGACAGGGTGCAGATTTTTGTTTAGTCTGATGTCTTTGACCTGGCACATCCTTCCCTCCTCTAAAACCAATATGTCATATCCCTCATTTTATCTGCAAGCTTCCCATAACAATCAATCTTACTCATTGCCTCCATTTCCTCACCTCCTGACTCCTTAGCCTACAAGCAGGCAGCATGGGTCACTCTTCCTTTCCCAATGTCCTGCCCTGTCTCTTCAAAAATAAGTATCATTTTGCAAGGCTTTGTAGAGACATGATACTCTATTACTGTAAAAAGCTAAATAGCATGACAGCTTAATATAAACAAGACACTCTAAAGCATTTATTTGGCTCAGAGCTCCTAAAATGCCATTTTGTTGGATTATATTTTTTATTTATGTAAGATGAGTGTCATGCCAAAATAATTTTATCGGTCATAGAAATCAGACAAATACATGTAGAAAAATACATTTTAGAAAAGAAGGTGACGTGTGTCACATTTTAATTCTATGCACTACATTTAAAAATGAAATTATACGTCTTCAAGCTTAACTTTTTGGTTATCTAGGAAGACTGTTGCCCAGCATGGCTCATCTCCAGAGCCCATGTTGCACACGCTTCTCTGCCTTGGCACTCAGCTCCTGCTGGGGTGGCTCATTGGACAGTGCCCACCAGGGGCAGGCACAGTTCACCTCTGCCTGAATCCAGCAGGTGGAAGCTGATTCTTCTTGGCGAGGTGGGGGCTTTTGATTGGCTGTAATGCTGCTTAGAAGCTTTAATGGAGTGGGTCAAGCATACCTGCCCCTGCTGTCTGCTGAAATTGCTCTACCTGAGGTCCCACTGACCGCTATATCTCCAAATCCAGAACCTTTCTCATTTCTTAATCTTGACCCCTTTTGCACTGTTGACAGCTGTTGCAGTCCATTCAGGCTGCTATAACAAAATATCACAGACTGGGCTGGGTGCCTTATAAACAACAGAAATTTATTTCTTATAGTTTGGGAGGCTGGGAAGACACTGGCGGATTTGGTGTGTGTTGATGGCCCCCTTCCTGGTTCATAGACAGCTGTCTTCTCTGCCCTTTCACATGGTGGAAGGGCAAAGCAGCTCTCTGGGGTCTATTTTATAAGGGCATTAATCCCATTTATGAGGGCTCCACCTTCATGACCTACTCACCTTCCAGAGGTCCCACCTCCTAGTACCATCGCATTGGGCGTTAGATTTCGATATATGAATTTTGGGGGTACACAAACATTTACTCTATAGCAACCACCTATACTGAATTGAAAATTTCTTCCTATTTCCTCTAGGACACAGCACTATCTTGGCTTTCTTCTTAGTCTTACTGTCACCTGATGTTGGCAGGGAGGGCTCAGTCCACTGCTGTCAATGCTTTTTTACATGCTCCCTTCCTCAGAGAGAGCCTTCTACCATCACTGCTGCTCAGGTGGTTCTCACCTGTTCTCTAGCTTTCTTGAATTGAGCTCCCATGTCAACAACTCCTGTTGGATCTCTGCTTAGATGTCTAAGCATCACCTTGAATTAAAGATGAGCAAAGTCAAAGTCCTCAGTTTCTTATTCCTCCTTTAATTTACCTTCTCCTCCTCCCTGTCCCCCCAAAAGAAATAAGGAAATAATTGACTTATCTTCCAAATGTGTATACCATTTCACCAAGCCTGGAAAGTTTGGAGTTAATTTTTGTTTCTCTGTCTAGCTTAACCCTTCTATTCTTTTCAGTCCTGCAGCTCTCATGTTAGATCAGCAGATGTCATTTCTTATGTGGGCCATTTAGATGGTTTCCAAATCTAAATTTATCTTTCCAGGATCCACTTTTTGGTTGACCCCACCCATCTTCTATGGGCAGCCAACCCCTCTTATAAACTGAAGCAGGATTACTTTTCCTAAAACAGTGCTTGGCTTTTGTCACTCTCCAGCTTAAAAATCTCCAGTAGCTTCTAATGCCTGTAGGACAAAACCCAAACCTAGCAGGTGTCCATTCAATAAGCTTTATGGTCTATTCTTCAATTACTCATTTGGTTATATTTCAAGCTTTTCACGCTTCTGAACTCTCTTATTCTCCAAAATATATCTACTCACTGGTTGATAAATACATATGAATACAACTCATCTATTTCTGGAATTTTGTTCACCATGCCCTGTTTTACCTGTTTTCACTCTTGAATAAAACAGTGAAAATTCTACATGAAAATATGGCCTGAAATCCAGGATCCTCTGTGTGGTCTTGAGCAAGGTTAGATGTTCTGAGCCTTGGTTTTCTCATCTGTAGAAATGAGGATAAAAACATTTACATCTACAGTCGTGTTCCTGTACGTTTCAGTGTAGCAGCCAGGCCCATGCAAATCAGTTGGGATAAACAGCCACAGCAGTCTGCACAGCCCCCCAGGGACATTAGTGAGGCCATCGGAGACTCTGGTTCCTCATTAAAAGTTTAAAAAATGTACTGATGAAATATTTCAAGTATACAGGAAATAATATATCAGATACTCATCTATCCACCCCTCAAATTTAATAGATAATATTTTGCCAGTTTTGCTTCATATCTCTTTTAAAACTAAAAATAAATAAAACATTATAGATACAATATAAGCTGCAATTTCATCCACCTTCTCCCTCAAGCAACCTCTATCCTGAGGCTGATGTATATCCTTGTATGTTCTTATTTTTCTAACACATGTAGATAGTCACAATTGATCTCTACTATTGTTTAGCGTTTGAAAATTTTATATACATTTTATCATACTGCATGGACTCTTTCATTTGATAAATATTTGGATGATGGAGGAATGAATTATTTTGAAATTTGCTCATTTTTATCCAACATGTTTGAGAGTTATACTTTTCTTTCATTCTAACTGCTTACACTGTCACAGGAGACCCAAGCAAGTAAACAGAGAATTACAAAGTAGTGTCAAGTGCTGTGACAGGTGTTTACATAGAGCACCTAGGGACTTCCAGGGGGGCTCTTAACCCAGCCTGAGAGTCAGTAAGGGTCTTCCAGAAGAGATTCTCTCTGAGGTGAGTATTAGGGAATACAAGATTTAGCCAGAGGAAGAAGAGAAGGAAGTATATCTTGCAGTGAAGTCATCTTATACAAAGACCCAAGAGCCTACTGTACTCGGGAAAATGAGAGAGCTCTGAATGTGAGGAGCAGGAAGAGTCAGCTCATGGAAGGCCTGTCTGCCACTCTTAGGGGCCTGGGCTTTGCCTTTGGGGCAGTGGCATCAGTTTTATATTTTTAAAAAATTGCTCTGCCCACAGTATTGAAAATCAGTGGCTTGAGAGGGATAAATAAAAGAGGCAGGGAACTTATTTGAGAAGCTGTTATGGTAATTCAAGAATGTAATGATTTTATAATGCCTCTGGGGATGGGCCATAAGGGGCAATAAGAGGGGGGAAGATGGCATGATGGGATGCAGGGATGAGGAAGAGAGAAGAGACATGGCTGACATGAGGCTGGCTGGCAGGTGGCATCAGGCACTGGGGTTGGAAGGAATCTGACAGCAGGAACAGATGTGGGGAGAGGATATGGTTAACATAAGAGTTCGAGCAAAGCCCAAGTAGAGAGGGCTAGCAGGCAGCTTCATATGATGGCCCAGAGCTCTGAGGTGCAGTCAAGTCTGGAGACAGTCATAAGCAGAGTGGCAATAGGTGAAGAAGTGGGATGGGCTGAAGTGGTTTGGGGAGAGTATACCAATTTCATAGTCAACAAAGCCATATTTATTGAGTTAAAATTTAGTTCATCAGAAGAGGCATTTTTCATTGTTCTGTGTTAAAACAACAACAACAACAACAACAACAAACCCCAAACAACCTTCTCTCTGATAAAATTCCAAATATACAAAGTGAGTAAACTAAAGATTAATATTCTTAACCCGGTGATATACCCCCCAAATTTCTTCAGGTGCCTGTTCACTGTTCTACCCAGGATGTAATGAAAACATAAATGTTTTGGCTGCTCCTCTGGAACACGCAGTCAGCTTGCACTTGTGGTACTGAGGACAAATCTCGGGGTCTTCCTGGGATGCGTGGTGTCTGTCGTATAATAGGCATTCAGTAAATCCTTGTGCAGAGTGAACACACTAAGTAAAAGACGGCGATCCCAGACTGCCGCCCCTTTTGACCCAGCTGGTAATGATGGCTCGTCTACAGACAGCCCACTCTGTGACATCTGCCTGGGCCTTTCCTTCCCCCGGGTCCCATTCTTTTTTCGAGGTGAAGACAGTGGCCCAGCAACCACTGTGACTCTGTAGAATCAGGCGTTTTCCTGAGCCTTCCTGGTGGGCTCCTTCCCCCTGCAGTGGGAGGGCATTGCAGCGTGGCTTTGCTGGGAAGAATTTTCTGGGCAGGGTGGGCAAGGCCTGCCTGGAAGACCTTGCAGTGCCCAGGATGGCCTCTGTGTGGAGTTGTGATTCTGGCTGTTTGTTTTCTGGCCTCTCAGGCCTGGGGAGGCTTATCCCTTTCCTCTCGGCCCAAGGAGATACTAGGAGGAAACACAGACTCCTTTGTGTGGAATGGCTCATGATGTCCTTGCGTTTGTACTCTAATCATGGGGTGGTCCAGTGGGTGGTACTGGACAACAGAGCTTCCACATACACAGTCTCAAGCGACCCTCACTAATGACCCTGTAAATGAGGCCGGGCAGGGCTATTTTTCTTCATCTCACAGATGCACAAAGGTGACCATGAGAGGTGAAGTAATTTCCAAGAACCCAGGTGTTTGGACCCACCCCCTTTCCTGGTTCAATCTTCTGGGAACAGCTGATAAGCACTGTAAATGAGAGCCCCAGCCTCTCATCCCAGCCACTGTCCCTGGGACTCTCAATCCTGCCTGCACCTTACAGGCACCCAGGGGAGCCTCAGGGGAAGAAAGAACCCCAGGCCCCACCCAGACCAAGTCAGTCAGCACCTGAGGGCAGGGCCAACTGGTCTGTACTTTAAGGTGCTCCAGGTGACTCCGTTCTGCAGCCGAGGTTGAGATCCCTTGCTTGGTCCCCTGCTCAGCAAGGCCTCTGCTCCACTCTGACTCAGGCTCAGAAGAGTAAGAATCAAACGTGGCAACACCAAGTGCCTCACTACTCAGGATGGCAGAATCCTGGAGACAAGACCCAAGAGTTCACTGAGCTGGGAGCAAACTCAGGGCAGGGCCTGGCGCTCCTCTGGGAGCCCCTGAATGTGAGAACTGGCTTCTCCTCTTCATTTCTCACTGCGAAACCTGCTTATTATGTGTATGGGTGTACGTGGAGAAATAGTAACGCGTCTGAACTCTATGTCAGGCCCTTTACATATGTTATTCTATCTTATTTTTGAGACAACCTAGGGATACGGGTTAGACGATGATTCCCATTTTACAGACAAGGAAATTGAAGCCCCAAGAGCTTATGCAACTCTCCTGAGATTGCAAATGGCTCAGGCAAAATGTGGACTCCAAAGCACTGTCCTGTGTTACCTCCTAGCACGTCCTGGCTCAGCTATACCCTCAGAGGAAGGTGATGGGACCATCCATCATTAACGAGAATCATGCACTGCTCCCTTCTCCTTCAGATCAAGAGGGTTTAAGGAGCTGCCAGTCTCTGCTGGTCCCTCTGATGCCTGGTTAAAACTGTGAGGGGTTAGAGCTTGAAGGGGAAGCAGGAGACGAGATGGAAGGCTGTGAGGCCAGGTCAGAACCAGGTACTGACGTGGCTAAGACATGGCTCCCAAATGTTATCCGGAATAGTGGCAGTAGATAAGCTCAGCTGACTAGGACCAGATTCAAGTCCCAGGTCAGGTTGGGCATGGTGTCGGTCAGGACAGGGTTGCTCCCGGTGCAGTCTGATGCTCACCGTTGGGTCCTCAGGCGCCACCCTTCTTCCAGGAGAGCAGAGGGGTGACCTGAGCATAGGGGGTCCCCTATAGGGACCCTGCTGATGGAAGCCAGGCTACTTAGCTCTCAGCCCTACACATTGTTGGCCTCGGGCAGCCTGACCCTAGCGTGTGTGAAAATTTCTGCCAATTTTGTAGGTGATTACTTGGAAAGTTGTGTTAATTCAGAAATGAGCAAGGACCATAGGACCCCTGGTAGGGGCAGAAGACCACCTGCTGGAATTCACGGTCGTGGCAAAGGGAAGAGAAGCAGAGAGCAGCATTTCCAGCCTCTTTTAGACTTCTCCTATCTTCTTCCCCTGTCTCTCCATCCCTTTCTGTTTCTTTTTCTTTTCCGTCCTATTTTCCTGTTTCCTCCTCTTATCACCTTCCCTTTTTCCTTCTCTCTCTATCCATGGCTGAATCCTGGAGTGAACTATTGTTTAGGGGTTTCTGGCCCAGTCTAGGGTCTGTATTATTGCCATGACCCTTCTTTGTGAAGCAGATTTTACCTGTTTAGTTAAAGGCTTGTCCCATTGTAGGCTGTTAATGAACAAACTTTTGGAGGTTGAAGAAGTGGGAGGCATTGATGATTTAGTGATTTACTAGATCAGAGTTTAACATTTGCCACCACGGCCAGCCTACCAGTTGGCTGTGGCAAGACATGTTCTTGGTACCAGAAAATGGACCTGAGTCTGGAAGCTGTTGCTTGTCCTGAGGGAGAGATGGAACTCAGGAGCTGGGCCTGGGGCTGGATGACCTGCCACCTGCCCCCTCCACTGGCTTTGTTTGTCATGATATTTTCTCAGGGACCCTGGTGTGAGCACTGTTGGCATTACAGAGAAGTTGTTTCACCGGGGGCTCCAGGGGAGTCCAAAGTGCCAGGGTTTCCCTCCAAGTGGTCTGTCAAGACAACATAAGTGCCACTGGAGACAGAGATACATCTCAGTTGCTTTTGTGTCACTCTCTCCAGCACAGGGTTTTATGTCCGCAGGTGCTCGATGTGTTTGTTGAGTGAATGAGTGAAGAATGACTCAAACAGATTGAAGAAAGTACAAGGGAGAGGCTCTGGAATGTAATTGGAAGGGTAGAAAGCCCTGGCCCCTTCATCCCTTATCTCGGTCGCCTGGGAGACGGATACTCCCCAGGCCTCCCTTCAGAGGGGCGCCAACCTTCCTGTTTTGGCCTCAGTGCTCAGGTATTCCGTCTGTGCCGCCGGCAGTTGGCAGGAGAAACCACAGTACTGGCGTGGGAGCCCAGCCCAGGGCGGGGTCAGGTTGCAAGTTCAGTCAGACTGTCTTGGGACGAAGAAGGAAGGAAGGGTTGCAGCCGAGAAGAAACTGTGGCTTTGAAAGTTTTCCTCCTGGATTTTTTGTTTACAAGGAGTGGAGATGCCTAGGGAGGCATTAAATACTGGACAAAAGCATATGGATGAATTATTGACTAGATCAGAGGGCAGGTCTTACCTGCCATGGATCTGCAAGGACTGTTTTGTCTGGGAAGGAATGCCTGTGTGCTGGGACACCGCCCCGCCTCTGGTGATAACGGCTCTGTATACCTTAGGACCCTTTTTTCTTTTATTGAGAAAAGCACATGTGCTTCATATTACGCATATCCACCGAGCATGTGTGTCCAGATGGCTGGGATGAGAGTCTCCTGACCCCTTCTTTCTGACTGTGCAGGTTTGCGAGAAAGACCAGAGATCTGGTGATGTTGGCCAGAAATTACGGCAGGTCAGCTGGAATCTGGTCGGGGATTTGCTGATGTGAAACACACACACACACACACACACACACACACACACACACACACACACTCTAGATGGGTCAAAGAGCAAAGGCAACTTGACCTTGAACAAAATCTTCCTTTGCTCCTGAACCACACATCAATCAATACAAATTTAGGGGTATGGGAATATGGATTTCTATTTGCTAAAAAAGACAATTGTTCTCATCAGACTTTTCCAGTTGTAGCACATAGGATTGTGGTGACCTCATTTTTGACCAATGGCCAATGCATTCAACTGTCTGGTAGAATAATCTATTGATTGGGCACCTGCCAATCGTCCGCAGTAGGAACGAGTCTAGGCATATGTTTTAAAAAGTGATAACATTGTTACAGACCCTGTGTAGACATGGGATGGAAGCCCAGGCCAGTCAGTGCTAGCACTGAAGTCAGTTTGGGATGATTGGTTGTATTTTCAGAAGACTCACTGCCCTATGAATGACCTCCCTTCTCCTCTATACTAATTATATGGTATTTAAGGGCAAACCAACATGTACTTAGAATCCAAGAACTTAGGAATGTTGAATCTGGGTGGGTAAGGAAACTCAGGCAAAGACAGGCTGAGTGACATTTGCTGCATCACACAGAGCCACTGTTACAACCTAGTCCTCCCAACTCCCAATCCAGTATTGTGTGTCCTGTGCCCCAGTGCAGCCCTGAGTCCCGTGTGACTGCCTGTGTGTACAGTGCATCATTACTCACACCTCTGTGTTGACTCTGCTTCAGTGAAGCCGCTTACGAAGTTGGTTGGTGAAGGAGGCAACTATCTTAGCTTGTAGGTATTCGACAGCCTCCTGCAAGCTGAATTAGCCACATCTGGGGAACCATATCTCAACCCTGAGTGTAAAAAGCCTTAAACAAGCTGTTACAAACACTGTCTGCTCCATCCAAACTTGTGTTGCAGGTAGTGGCTGATTGAAAGATGATGCTAGTTGTGGAACACCAGGACGCCCTGAGGAGAGGGCTGACCACAGCAAAGCCTGGCATTCACCAACTTTTTGATGGAAATGCTTCTTTTATAGAAAGATAGTTGTCATGCATGGAAAGATAGCTGCTTATTTATAATAGTAATAATAAATAACCTTTTTAAGCACTTAGTATACGTTAGGCATTGTTTTATGTGCTTTCCATGTATTAACTCATTTACTCTTCATGATAATAGGTGGGTACTGTGATTATTACCATTTTACAAATGGGGAAAACTGAGGTTGTGAGAGTGAAGTACCATGCCTGAGGTTGCATCATTAGTAAAGTTGAGAATCGAAGCTGGATAGTCTAGCTCCAGAGCCCAGTCTTTTAACCACTACATGCCTCTTGAGACTCTAATGACCTTAGACTTAGACCTTAAGCCTGAGATAGGGAACTTCTGGTCTTTGACTTAATTTAATCTAGTCTCCACATTAGTTTTTAAGACATTATATAATTGATGCCTGAAATTATAAAAATACAAAGGAGATTCTCAAAGTCTTTATAGAGAATATACCCAAATCTCACAAAAATGGAGATATTACTTCATAAATATAATCAACTAGTTTTTCTTTATGAAATGAAGTGCAACGCTTTGCAGAGAAAGAACACAGTAGGGGTGGAGGGTGGGGAGGGGAACGTTTTCCCCTAAACAGGAAAGAAAACATTAGTGTTTCCAACATTTACATTAGAGTTCATTTCTTAAATTATTTTATTGTAAAGTCTATCTTATAGAAGAGTGTATAAAACATATGTACTGGTTAAAGAGTAGACAAATGTCATCTAGGTACCCAGGTTAAGAAATAGAAGATTGCTAGTCCCTGTAGGTGCTCCATGTCGTTCCTCCCCAAGTGTATCTCTCTCCTTCCCGGTCAGAAGTAATTATAATCTGACTTTTGGTTATTCAGGTCCCTGCCTTTCTCTGAGCTGTAATCTACATCGGGTACTAGAGGTCTGGAGGAATGTGTTGGAGTAGTCAGCTGCTCTGTATTTCTATGCCCAAGCTCAACATTGCCTACCTCTAGCCCTCAGAAATAGGTCAAAATAGAACACTTCCTGGGACGAAGTTCAAGCAGAGAAGGGAGAGTAGCAACTTTGTATTCAAGTTCATGGCCCAGATGAGCCACATACAGATGAACCTCTGAGATAGGCTCACTGCGGTGCTCTGAGCTCAGCTTAAAAACTAGGTGTGGTGGCTACAGGGAACTTGGTGGTGACAGCCTTTACGTGTCCTTCGTCATATTGCTTCAGCCTGTTTGGTCTCTCTTCTCTGTTGGCTCTCCTGTTTCTGAATCTCATGTCATCCTGATCAGCTCTCTTTTTCAGATGGAGGTTATCCTCTGGTAACTCCTTGGTAAAGAGCACATGGGAGATAAATTGCTTGAGACTTGATATGTTTGACAATTTAATTTTTTTAAAGCTCATACTTGGTTGGTAGTTTGGCTGGGTATCAAATCCTAGGTTGGAAACTATTTCCTCTTAGACCTCTGCTTGCTTGTCATCTTCTTGAATAGCTATTGAGTAGTTAAAGCCATTTTGATTCATAATCTTTATATGTAACTGTAAACTAGTTGGAAGTTATTTTTGTCTCCAGTTTTCTAAAATTTTAAAAGGATATGCTATCATGAAGGTCTGTTTCTATTTTACCAGATACTTGATGGGCACTTTTTGGACTGGTAACATATCTTTCAGTTTCTAGGAAATATTAAATTATTTTTTCTCCTCCACTTTTTGTTCTCTCATTCTGGCGCTTCTATTATTTAGATATTGGATTTTCTAATTATTTCTTACCTATCTTTATCTTCACTTTTTGAGAGATTCCCTCAGCTCGATCTACCATTTCTTCTATCAACTTCCTCATTTTGCTATCATGTTTTTAATAATTAAACTTTTTTTTTTAGTTTTCTGAATGCTACATGTTACTGTTTTAATAACACTCTCTATTTTACTTCATGGATGCAATAGTTTCTCTTGGCTCTCAGGATTTATTGATACATATATTTTTAAAGTTTTCTTATCTCTGTATAGTTTTTACTTACCCTAAACTGTTTTTTCTTCTTTGTTTGAGTCTTTATCTTCCTTGTTAGAGGAACTCATCAGCTATCTGCTGGTAATTCTTGGATTTCTGCTCATTCTTAAGAGTAGGAGATAAAAAGATGATTGTAAGTACTAAGGACACATTTGAGTCTTGCCAGTTTTGAGGTTGGTTAGATAATTGGGGTGGACTTGTTCTTAGAGACCCTCTCCTAGGTTCATACCTTTATGTGCTTCTTGAATTGTTTCACTTTCTCCAAAGAAAGTCTTCCAATCTGCCTGAAGGATGAGTCGGGCCACCCTTGTTGTGGGAACTGAGTTGGAGAAAAGGATGAGGAAGTGTCTCTGCTTTCAGTATTCAGGAAACATTGACTGATTTCTATCAGCTGGGCTTGGCACCCCCAAAGTCCTTGGCTTACCCTCTCCAGGGAATAAAGTTCCAGACTTCTGCTGGTTGGGAGTACCAGGTGCCTGGTAGCATGAGTAACTTCTTAGGGTTTTCTTCTTCGTCTTTCTGTTTTAACCCTCTACCCCTCACTCTCACTTCTAGACACCTGGTGCTGCCCATCCTGAAACAGAAAATTTTGTGGGGTAATTCAGATTGGTTTCTCAGCTTTCCCCTCAGCTGACTTGAGATTCCATTTTCTCAGGTTTGATCTCACTACCAATGGACCATTTACTTTTTAGCTTCTAAAATTTTGTTGCTGTTTTCTTTATTCTTATGGATATGTATATACTTTTAAATACCTCTTTGTTATGTATTAGTGGGATTTGGGAGGGAACAAAATTAGGTACAAGTATTCGGTCTGCCATTTTACCCCAGAGGTCTGGTGTTAATATTTTTGAATGACAAACTGACTATGTTTAGTTGTTTCTAATTAGAGAATTTTATTTACTTCTTCTCCCCGCCCCCAAATTAACATTTTTCATCTATAATAGAATATTAGAATAACTTCCGTGAGAGATGATTGTCTCTCTTGCTCTGGCAACCTCTGATTCCTATATTCAGGACTGTAATCACTCTGTGGGTTATACCTCTGATTTCGGGGACCATTTGTGAAAACTTAAATGATGTTATTTTAAACAGAAGTGTTTTTTTGAAGTTGTTTGGATGATGTTGTATAAGAGATATGAAGAAGGCAGTTTCTCTTGGTAGATTGCTACAATATGATCTGTGACTCAATGTCACAATAAATATACTTCTTATCTCCAATAGGCGTGACCTTATAGATTGAGACTTCATCATAGCAATCAGAAACTGTAAACTAGCATTGTGAAAGCCCTCTCAAGTGACTGTAAAAGCTTTCCTTCTCCTCTTTTGAGAGTTTTCAAACTATAGAAAAACAAATTTTAGGTAATGCTCTGGTGAAAACAGTGATTTAATATGAAATATGCAGGAATAGTACCAAGGAAAAGGCTTAAGTTGTCTAAAGAGGGCTCTATAATGGGCATCAGGGCTCCCTAAGACTGAAAATAGGCAGATAAATAGTCTATGTTGAAATAAAACCTTAGGTTGAAATGGGAAAATGCATTTATTCCTGAAATTTTTCACTGTGTATTTTAAAATTTTGTCTTTTGTTCTTTCCCTGATTTCTTTATTTCTACCTTGTCCTTCCTTTGCCCTTTTGTCTCTTTATCTCTCTCTTATTGTCCCCACCCCACCTTTCTTTCCTCTCTCCCACTCTAATCGACTGATGAAAAACTTTTCTTGAGTGCTACTATGTGCATACCCAATGTTAGGAGTTTAAGATACACCCAAGAATAAGGCACAGTCTCTCCCCTTAGCAAATAATCACCATATGTTTGTTAAATGTTATAAATGAAAATACATAAATCACTGGTGGAAGGTAGTGGAAGGATCTTAGAATGTCAGAGAGATCTTCAAGGAGAAGGTGATATGTGAATGGATCTTGGAGTTTACACAGAATTTCACCTGGTGCTAACTGGGAAGTATGATCCCAAGGAAAGAGAAGAGCATGTGTGAAGATGTAGAGAGGAGAAAGTGCATAGAAAACGAGAAAGTACGGAAAGATAGGTGTGCTGGAGCTTAGAGTGCTGGGGTAGGATCGGGGAAAAAGAGCTAGAAAGAAATAAGGGTCTTTCAGGTTCAAAGAAGAGTCCTGTCCTGCAGTTATCATGGTTTCATGCGAGAGACAGAAGGAAACTCAGGAGACTCTTAGAAGCTATGTAGGAATCTGGTGCTTCTCACATCAGCTTATACCATAGGCCTTGATAAGAAATGGATTGTTAGTTTGTCTCTTGAGACTGTAGCCAGAGCTGACATCTGCTGTCCCTACTTCCTTCTCTAAGGATCTTCTCCTTCATTCTCTCCAAGAGAGAGACCTGATTGATCGAAATCTCATGAGAAATCTCTTGAATAGTGGACTAGCCTCTGTGTAGTCACCTTTGGCTCAGGCTCCCATCTCTGATCTAGAGATTGTGTCCAGGAAAACAGAGTCATAGAGTACAAGGAAATCTTGGGACAGAAATAAATCTTATGGCCCATATTTTCAAAAGACGTAAGCATGGCAGACATCAAAGTTTTCCTGGGTTGTCCCAAATCCTGTTCAGAGGCTAGGTCTTACCCTGTCCAGTATAGGCCATGCCAGGAGAAGCTAGCCAGTTACTGTTGCTTAAACAACAGTAATGAACTTTCTCAGTTCTAGAGGTTAGAAGTCAAATATCAAGGTTCTAGCTGATGCGGGTCCTAGTGAGGGATATTTTCCTGGCTTGCAAATGGTTACTTTTTCACTGTGTCCCCACATGGCCTTTCCTCTATGTGTGTGCAGTTTGGGAAGGGAGAAAGGAGTGAGACAGGCCAACAGACAGACAGTGTGAGAGTGAGAGCACTTGCCAGTGTGTACTAGTTCTCTGGTATCTCTTCTTATATTGGATCAGGGCCCCGCCCTTATGACCTCACTTTACCTAGTTACTTCCTTAGAGGCTCTGTCTCCAAACATAGCCACACTAGGGGTTAGGGTTTCAACATATGAATTTGGGGAGATACAAACATTTAGTCTATAATAGGCAGTATGTACTAAATTATAATTCTAAATTTTTATTAAGAACATGTTTAATTTCAAACTATCAAGTATTAAAGGCTATTTCCTTACAGTTTTTTCATCCTTTTTTTTTACATACTTGACTCGCACAGTATTTTTAAAGCTAAGATTAATGTAGCAACATTGAGAAATCCCAGATGAGATGTAATATAAACATAGGCTTGATGAAATGTCTTACCTTGAAGATTTTCTTAGTCTTTCTAGTTACAAAAACAAACAGATAAACAAAAGAACTAAGAATAACTTTAAAATTCAACATGAGTTTTAAAGTTGCAAAAATCATAAAAGCTGAGCAAGGTCAATAGGTTTTTCTTTTAAGTAGGGAAGAGGCAGACTCAGATTTTCTCTTTGGAAAGCCTGCTGAGGTTAGCGTTGGTGTAGACGCAGAGGGACTAAGGCAGGGGGAGCCATTCAGTGGTGGCTACAATTGTCCAGGCAAGACAAAACACAGCTTGGACTGACGCAGGAGCGGTGGGGTAGAGATGAAGACCAGATGCAATTTGGGAAACAATTTTGTGATCTCATTCTCTTAACTTGTTTCTAAATACCTCTTTATTTTTTCCATCCCTTCTCTTTCCACCTCACCTCTCACTCCATCTGCACTCTACCATGATCGCACTCCTTAAATGTAAGCAAACAAGATTTATTTTAACCAATTAGACCCTTGAATGATTTTTACCTTGTAAGTTTATGATCCGAAATAACAAAGATCCTGTCATAAATATGTGTCTTATTCCACACCGCTGGCTGTGAGTGGATGCACACATAAAGCCACACAGGGTCACATCCACTGGCCACCTGAGATATCCGAAAGAAAGTGCCCAGCACAGTGCCTGGCATGTAAACTCACACACTTCTTCACATAAATCTTGGCCAGTCCCAGACAAGATTCAGTGACTAAAGCCTGCTCACAGCTGAACTAAACTCATTTGCATGGCTTCTAGCATGCACTGTATTTTTAGCCTTTTTCACACATACCTACTCCCACAGGGAAGGCAGGCTCCCTAATCATAGGACTGCAGCTCACCCCCAGGCACTGAGAGAGCTGACTACTGGGGTCTGTATCTGTCCCCAGCCAGGATTGGCTCTCCATCATTTGCATGTGAAAATAATGTCTGCCTCCCAAGTCTGTGGCCCAATCAGCAGTCTCTTTCACCCTGAACGTGGGGTCTAGAGATGTGAAGGGAAAAATTTCCCTGGCTTCTCTAAGAATTTGTGTCACTTTTGTGAAGGATTGAAAATATTGAGTTATGAAGCATTTTTTTTTTTTTGAAATAGTAAGCATAATGATTAAGAAAAGTGGTTCATAGATGTTACCCAGCTCTTAATACTTGCAAACATATTTCTAGTAGGCCCTCAGATTTTTATGTCAGATGTACATGTGAGCTGGTGCATTAGAAAGCTTGCAGTGCCCTTGTCAGTCATTCTTTATGAGATGGCCCAGATACAATTAACACTTTTTGAAACACTAAATATATTATGCTAGTAAGTAAAGAAGGAAATAAAGTGAAATAATTTATTAAGAGAAGAAAAAAGTTATGGGTCAATTCATGTTGCTACAGATTTCTTGTGTCTAAGATGTGAAGGCGGCATAGTGACCAAGGAAAGTAAAAATAGCCATGATTATCGAGTGCTTTCTATGTGCCAGGCATTGAGCTAAGCATTTTACATCTCACTGTATCCTTACAGTACCTTTGGGATGCATGTGGATTATTGTCCCTACCATCAAGATGAAAAAACTGAGGTTCAAAGGGATTACCTTGGCCCAAGGCCACACAGCTAGTAAGTGCTTGATCCAGAATTTGAACCCTGGCCTCCTAGGGTCCAAGTCCTTCTTAACCATCAAGCTCCCACTGCTGCTAGCCATTGGGGCCCTGTGCCGCTGACTGAGTCATGAAACAAGCAGTACTCCTAGGGCTTGGTATCTAAAATGCATTTTTGAGAAGTTGCTAATTGTAAAGTGAAAGGGAACTGAATTCGGTGTTTTGTGTTGGGAGGCCTGAATCCAGGGTCCTCTTGACCACTGTCTGTGGGACTCTGGGCCAGGACCCCAATATCTATGGGTCTTTGTAGCCTCATCATAAAACCTGAGTTTAGATTTATTATCTAATAGAAGTCAGGGGGCCGTGGTCTCCTCTCTACCTTACCTCTCGACCATTGGTGTGCAGAGTAGGTGTCATGGAAGAACACTGGCCGAGAGCAGCCGACTCTGTGATTGGGGAGGGGCCACTTTTGCCTTCTGTTTCCTCATCTGTAAGACAAACAAGATTCTTCTAGCTCCAAGGCTGGTTCTTCTAGCCATAGCCATCTGACGACTCAGGGCAGAACTTTGTGTGATACCACCTGCCTGACTCTGAGGCTGCCAGCATGTGAAATATGCCCTAAGTGAAAAAGTATGAGAATGTGCTAAAAGGCAGACAGGAGAATCTCAGTTTGGGCCTTCCTTTGATGTCTTTGAAAATAACACAACAGAGTATCAGAAATAGCCGAAGTGCTGGTGGGAGCTAACAGAGTTCGAATTCTGAGGGCATGTAGAGCTGAATATGAAATAAAGAGGTCATTGTTTTAAGCTAAAAGTGCCTCAAGGACAGAAATCACACTTTACTGCCTTTTTATCCCACCTCAATCTAGTTGCTTTCCAGACAATGAACACTTTCTGAATCTTGTAGAGAATAGCTTTTCAAATTTGTTATTTTGATAAAGGTTTCTTCTGTTAAACTTCTTCCTGCACCTCTTAAACTGGCAGAAACCAAACTGCTAGATCTCTTAAGGTATAACACTTTGTAATCCCAATTGCAAAAAATTAGCAAAAACCTTCAAAAGTATAAAAAATGATAAATTCTAACAGTAAATCTGTAATTACCCTTCCAACGAACACTATTTTGAACTGAAACATGTCCAACGTGAGCATTGTATGAATAGTTATGCATGGCACATTCTTAAATTCCTAAAGTCGTAAAGAAACTTCAGTTATAGCCTAAAACATAGTAACAATAGCAGCCGAAGAAAATAGAAATTTTCTCAAATTTCTATTTGAAGTAAGGGGAAAATTACTTTTTGCTTTCTTGCGATGTGATGACTCGGGTGGAAGCCACTTTCCAGAGCATTCTCCCCTAGCCATTACTCCAGTCCCCAGTTCCTGCCGTGTGGATGAATGTGCTCACGTGGAGTTAGGGAGGAGGCACTAGAAAACTGGATTCCAGTCCTGGCCCTGGCCCTTCCTCGTTCTGTGACCTTGGGCAAATCACCTGTCTGTGCTTCAGTTTCCTCATCTGGAAACTAGAGAATGCTGACACCTGCCTCGCAGGTGGTTTCAAGATTATGCGAGGTGATAAGCCTTATTTCCTCAATTCTAAGATGCTATCAATTTCAAGACACACTAAATTTTCAGGTGGAAAAATAAAAACAATTACGTTGATTATAAGACAACCAAGTTTCAGAAAATCAAATTGTTAAAAAAAAAATCATACTCAAATTGAGGAAATCAATTGGAGCGCTTTGCCGTTAAGGTATTCTAGGTAAACGGCGGGCAGTCTTAAGCGTCGTTGGGGTCCTCTCTGTGGTGGAGGAGCTGCGATCTGTGCCTGGATCTCCCCGTTAGTTTACTCCCCTCTGCCGAGCAGCTGGAAATGGGGCTGCCTTTTCAGCTTTTCCCTTGATGCCCCCCGCTGCCCCAGTCAGATGCCAAACCAGTGGGGATCAGTTTGGGCACATTGTGGTTTTCCTTTTGGGTGTGGAAATTCTACCTTGCAGAGAATCTGGAAATACTTCTCCACCCTCTTCTGAATTAAGCTGTTACTCCCATCTTTACACCTGACCTAGGGCCTTCCAACCATTTTCATGTCATTGCACAGCCAGCAAACGATCATGTTTGTATTGTACTTTGGGGTGAAGGGAAGAGCATCGGGCCAGGAGGCCAAAATCTTCACCATCTGGAACCCACTCAGGGCACTCCAGTGTGGCCCACCTTCTCCAGTTAGTTTCCACAAAAAAAGAAAGCAGGAGGAGAAAGACAAAAAAAGAAGAAAACCTTGGTAATGTTCACTGATTTCTGCTGGAGAATTTGGGGGGTATTTTAGTTTTTCAGAGCATTTTTACAGCAATGGCTGGTATCTTGATCAAAATACCCTTGGGTCTGTGGGTGCCATAAACAAACAAGTTCTGATACCTGTTCTGTGTGTCAAAACCACTGGGAAAACTTGTTACATATCGATATGTATTCCCTAATAGCCTGAAGTTTTCCAGGTGGTTCTGTTGTGTCACCAGATATAGGAATTACTGCCTTAAGGGCCCCACTATACCTTGTATGTCCTACATTTTTTATTTTCCATTTTCACCCTGTAAAGGTAACCTTCTTGATGTAGTTATCCAAACCTCGTCACATAGTATCTGTGCATCTATGTCTAGTCTTGTCCCCGGTGTATGAGATGGACACTACTGTGAGGAGGGAACCCACTGATCTCCTGGACCAGACGCTCAGCCTCCCAGGCTTACAGTTTTCTATGAGCACAGTGTAGCTCAGAGTTTGGTCCAGGAATTGACTGCCTTCATCAGAATCGGGGAAGCCCATTAGAAGAACAATCAGAATCAGGTTCTTAATTTTTGCATTTTAAACCAGCATACCAGTTAATTCTTATACACATTCAGATTTAGGTACTGCTGCACATGTGTGACTTAATAATCCCACTGATCTGTAAAGGACTAATTTCAAGCACAGATGTTATTTCCTGGGTCAAGGCAGACCTTTTACTGTATAATAACCATCCAGACACATAGCTGGCCCCTTCCCGTAACCAACTTTTTTTCTAGTACCACTATTAGGGTAGGGACTAGGGAAGGGTATTTAGGCCAAAAGTTCTATCAATGAAGCCAATGGTATAATTAAAAGCTTGATATGATGGTTCGAATACACATAAGATTCAACACATTGCACCCTAGTCTAGTTTAATCTGGAGTTGGAGTTTTTGCTTTGGCCATTATGGGTCTCCCAATAAAAGTGAAGCTTCTAGAATAAGTAGTTTTTAATTTAGGATTCATGATCCCTTGAAATTGCATGAAAATATTTTTGTGATTAAGTATATTTTTCTAGGAGAGGGTCCAGAACTACTGCCAGATTCTCAAAGGCATATTTGACCCCAAAGGGGAAAAGATTAAGAATTCCAACCAAGGAATGTTTAAAGATTAGAATGGTGAAGGATCGTAAGCAAAGGCTCATGTCCTGGTAAGGATTTCTGAACTTTTGCAAACCAAGCCAGAGCAAATTGTGATCTCCCACATTCCTCAAAACTTACCTGGTTTCTCTCCTCTTTTCTTCTTGCTTCATTTTTTTTTTCCTTTAGTTTGGCCTCTCCTCTGTTTTTCGTCTCCAAACTTTCTCTCTCTCTCTCTCTCTCTCTCTCTCTCTCTCTCTCTCTCTCTCTCTCTCTCTCTCTCTTAATTTTCTGCTTCCATCTCAGCATTTTGGCATCCCTCCTTGCCATCCATCCCCTCATTCGTCCTCTCCCTTACTGACCTAAATAGGAAGCAAAGCGTGTTCTTTCATTTGTTATACCTATGGGATAACATTTATGTTGGTGGTTCTAGTTTTTAAAATTAGATGACTTGAATGTTGACTATTTGGGGGGGAGAGGGAAAAAATAATACTTTGGGTGCTTCGAATTCCTGGCTTTTGGGATTCAGCCCTTGATAGAAGGTTTTCGGTGAACAGTGGTCCTCACTCCTGCCTAGCTAGATAAGGGGCAGCAGCAGGCAGCCTCAGGCCTCTCGTTGATCCTGAGTTTGATGCTGATGAAGGAAGGAGTAATAGCAAAATCCTCAGCCCCATTGAATTATTTTCATTTGCTGGCTTTGGCTGTGGAAAACAGAGAAAGGAACCATTAGGCTGAGGAGGCTGTGGGGACCTGCTCAAGGCTGCAGAAGGAAACCAGAGCTAACCCTGCCCAGCTCTACCCCTGTGTCCACTCCAGTTCTGTGAGCAGGAGGGTCTTGGCTCCAGGGCTCCCTGGCCAGTGTCTGGGGATGGATGCTTGAAGCATGAAATCACCAGCTTGGGAGGGCCCTTACACACTGCTCAGCCTTGCCTGCCTCAGCCCTGAGCAGCAGGGAATTCCAAAGAAGCGAAGGGTGACACCCTGAGGGATGGGCTAACATATCTTGCTTGTACCCCCAGCTCTTGGCCCCGCCAGTGGGCCTTGTGCTTCTCTTACTTCACATGGAATGTGTCCTCTGGCTGTGAGGAGTGAGCAGAATGCTCTCCATGTGGCTGTGGAAGTGCAAGTAATGGCACTTTCTGGCTCAGATATTTTGGGGATTGAGAGGGCATGATAGAGGGTCTGTGAGAGACACAGAATCAGGGTGATGTGCCCTCAAGTCACTCGCATATGGGTAAGGAATGAGGCAACCATCTACACGCACAGAGAACCAGAGAGACAATCCCAGGCCAGCTGTGGGTGGTGCGGAGAGGAAACCCTGCAGGCCAGACTCTGTGAACCTGGGCTGGGCTATATGACCTGAGGAGCCTGTGGAAGATGGTTGAAAGAAAACGTGGACTTTGCCAAATGTACGGTTGGCAGATGAGTGCTGCTTACTGGGGGCTGGCAGTAGATGAAGCCCCAAGTCATACATCTGGAAGTCATATAGTGAGGACCGGTGTGGGCCTCCCCTCCGGGCCCAGGCAAGGTCAGTTCTAGGGGTTCCCGAACCTGTGGTAGGGGCCTGTTCACCTTAATTCTCACTGAGGGTCGGGTCATGGAAGTTTATCTTCAGGGACGTGTTCTGAAGAAATAGTGAGTCCTTTTGTTACAGGCTTGGCCCAACCCCAGCACACAGGCACCCACAGCCCAAGCCAGCGTGGGGCAATGGGGCAACCCCTAGCACATCTCCCTGGGGACTGCATTTGCCAACGTACTTCTGAGCCCTGCAGAGAGTGAACGAGTGGCTGTCATTTCTGGCCTGATGTGAAAGATTGCATCGTAGTTACTGCAGTTGTTAGTGTCATGGCTTTGGAGTCAGACCCCTGTGTGAAAATTCCAGCTGAGCTATAACTCGTTGCATGGTCTTGGTCAAGTTAATTAGCCTTTCTCGGTGCTGTTATTGTTTCTGCAAAGCAGGTGAAAATACTTACCTTACCAGCTTGTCAAAGCATAAAATAAGATAATATATGTAAGGGGCCAAGTGTCATAGCTGGCACAATGTGGGTGCTCAATAAATTATTATTATTATCATTGTTTATCCTGGAAGAATAGGTCCCTGGGGGGCCCTGGGATATAATCCAAGACAGTGGTTATCAAGCTTCAAGATCTGGGGATTTTGTTAAAATACAGATTCTAATTCTTCAGGTTGGGGGAATAGGGAGGGAGAGGAGATTGCTGAGATTCTTATTTGACCATCTCTGGGGTGATGCTGAGACTTCAGGTCCAAGATGGTTCTGTGCATAACAAGGTTGGTCCCTGGGTCACATCAGCCAAATCCAGCCTGGAGGGTCATCCTTCCTTCCTCTTCTTTGCCCCTCTCTGTACTCCCAGATCAGTCAGTCACCAGAACACTTCCCTGGCTTTACTAACAAATACTTCAGACGAGAGGTGTAAGCTGGGACCGTCCCAGGCATGGAGTAGGGCTCCCCCTACCCACTGTGCACCTCCAGTGATTGCATCCATCTGGAGATGAGGAAGGGATCCTAAGGGAGGAGGGAACTTGTCTCTGACCTTGAGGAGCTCCTAATCTGATGGGAAGTTGATACAAACACACCTCGCTCTCCATGAGCACTCTGCAGAAAGGCTTGCAAAGGACCACGAAGGCTGAGGAGCCCACTGTACAGGAGGACACTGGAACAAACCATGTTCTCCCTGGGGCTCCAGAAACCTGGGAAGATGGCAGGTGCTGCACGTGGCTTCCCCCTCTCAGAGCCTCTGAGAGCAGCATTCCCCTGCCAGGTGCCCCCTGAAGCTATGTGGAGCACAGCCAGAAGCTGTAAGGTCAGTGCGCTGCTGCACTAACCCAGGGCAGCCCAGGTTAAAAGTCTATTCAGTCAAGGCTAGCTCTCATGTTCAACATCGTTCCCAGGCCTGGGATCCCAGTGGCCATGAGAGTTTTGAAAGTGGGGACTGTGCCAAAAGCAAGACGGGGCTTGACTTTGCTGAAGTTTTCATCGGCAGCTGGGCATGGTTAAGGCTGAGCAACTGTCGTCTGTGCTTCTTGATAGCTCTGCCTCAAATGCCCACACTTCACCCTCGAATGAAACCCCATAGGTTCTAGATGTCAGCAAAGGAAGCCACGGTTTCAGCCTAACCTGAGAACATAGTGTTCTGCCCAAATCTGCCTTGGAGGAATCGTGGTCAGATGGTCATGGCTGGCCCCACTAGCCATGCTGCAGCCAAGAGCTGGAACTTCCTTGCTTCTAACTCCTCCTGAGGAGGCAGTGTGCATGGCCGGATGTTGGAGTTCATGTCTAGGAGTAGCCAGTACCTGTGGCTCTGACTCCTCAATTTTTGAACACTATTGGCCAGAAAGCTCCCTTTATTCTCTATTTCCATGTCTACAGAGCAGAGAGGAGCCTGGGCTGGAAAGCAGGGGGTGGTCTCTGCAGGGGCCACTGTAGAAAGAAAAGGCTTGCTAATTTTTTTTAATCATAGTAATTTTAATTATTTTTTAAGTTTACAACAGAATGGCATTAATTATATTTACTATGTTGTGCAACCATGATGATTCTCTGTTTCTAAAACATTTTCATCACCCCCAATAGAAACTATATCTATTAAGCAATAACGCCCAAACCCTAACCCTTGGCCTCTGGCACCTCTATTCTTTTTTCTGTCTCTATGAATTTGCCTATGCTAGATATTTTATATAAGTGAAATAATATATTTGTCCTTTTGTTTTTTTTCTCTTAATAATGTTTCAAGATTCATTCATGTTGTAGCATGTATAAATACCTTTATTCCTTTTTATGGCTGAATAGTATTCCACTGTATGGATATACCACATTTTCATCCATTCATCTGTTAATGGACACTGGGTTGTTTCCATTGTTTATTATTAAGAAGGTTTTATATTTTTTGCT
The DNA here is from genome assembly GCA_030015415.1 of Cynopterus sphinx. Taxonomy (NCBI): domain Eukaryota; kingdom Metazoa; phylum Chordata; class Mammalia; order Chiroptera; family Pteropodidae; genus Cynopterus; species Cynopterus sphinx. The sequence goes on from CM057380.1 coordinate 51,484,502, forward strand.
TGCCCCCTGGGCCCAGGCAATGAAGGCACACCAGGAAATTAAAAAGCACAGTTCCTGCCCCAATGTAGCCAGGCAGTGACAACAGAGTGCCATCATAGGACACATTGGATGGGGTCTTGGCCACACTGAGTTCTGGTCTTGCCTGACCAGCTGCTAACCATGTGGTGCAAGCTTCCCCTTTTGGAGGCTTCAGCTTTCTCATATGTAAAATGGATTGGTCCTAGGATACCAAATCTTCTCCTACAGGATTCTATAAGAGAGCATCTGTTCCATTTCTTTTGTGGGTAGGACTTGGGGTGGGAAGAGCTGTGAAACTGGGGGGTCTGGGAGTTTGAGTGTTTTCAGCATGGTGCTTGGTAGTAGGGGGGCCCTGCTTGTATAACCATGAATATAAATGCTGACTGCCACCTGCAGGGGGCCCCTTGATCACCCAACCCCTTCCCAGCGGCCTGGAGTGGGTGTCCAGGCAAGAGGTGGGACAGAGGAGTGACTCACAGGTCAGAACTCTTGACCACTACTAGAGGCCAGAGCTGTACAGGGGCAGCTGATTTGGGGGACCACCAGTTGGGATAGGATTATTTTGGGTCTTGGGGGTCTGGAGTTTAAGCAGGATGGGAATTAGGAAGCCAGAGGCAGGGACAGCCAGAAGGAATAAATGGTGGCTGGGAGGAACCCACAGCCAGGGTGGAGACTTCCTGTCAAAACAGCCACTTATCCTGGCAAGAGAGTGCATTCCTTTCCCCCAGGAGATAAGAAGGCCAGATTTTCCTTTCTCAGGGCTCCTTTGAGCTGAGAGCCGAATTGGGCAGGCCTGAATTGGGCAGGCCCGTGGGGGCTCTGCAAGCTGGGGAGGGGTGGGCCCTCTGCAATCCCTTGAGCAGGGCCCAGCCTGACCAGCTCAGCTCCTGGCTTCCCTCCCACACTCCGCGCATCCTTGGGCAAGCACTGTCCCCAGCAGTGGCAGCCAAGGGTTGCTTCTTGTCTCTTGTCTGCGCTTCAGTTTTCTTACCTGAAACATGTACCCACCTCAGGGGTTGTTGCAACGGTGCTTGGCACAAACCTTTGCTCAGCATATGTGACAATCATCATTATTATTCCAAAATATTTGTTTCCTGGGCCCAGGAGAGCCCCGGGTTTTTTAACGTTCTTGAGCCCTTGACAGTTCTTTCCTCTGTAGGCCTCTCCAGGCAAAAATCTCTTCTCATCTCAACTCATTGTTCCCAAGGACATTGTTGGAAAAGGTTCATTAAGCATTTAAAATTGAGCCCATGTCAGCAGATGGAACCATTTCTTGGATATTAGGAATCATCGTTTGTCAGGAAAAAGTTCATCCTCTCTTTTACAAGTGAGGCATCCTCTGCTCAGGAGGAACCTCAGGACTGCCTGTCCTCGCTTGGAGGGGTTGGCAGGAGCCTTTCTTGTTACTGGAAGCTTTCAGCCACCCCCTCCCTAGGGGGCTGCCCTGACATCACCCCAGCTGCGGCCCTTCAGCCCTTGAGTTGCCCAGCTCTGGGGGCTTTTCCGGCTGTTCCCGCCAGCCAGTTGTCCCGCAGGGTGGAGGCCTTCCCCAGAGGCCTGGAGGCTCCAGGCTGCTCCTCCCTGCGCCCTCTGGGCAGGCGCAGCCCCATGTCTGACTTCCCTTCTGGCCGCTGCTAGAATGCCCTTCCCTCCCTCTGTGTATTTTCTCTCTGGGTGGGGGCCTGGGAGCTGGAAACCCTGCTCACATCCTCTCCCCACCCTCCCTTTGGAGGACCAAACTCACTAGGCTGAAGCCAGAGAGGAGACTGTGGTCTGGGGAAGGCTCCCAGCTCACTGACCAGAGCTCCTGTGGGGAAGGAAAGCTGTGCTGTGGGCCGGGACCTTGGGGGCCTCTTTCAAGCCCATCACATTTCCCCTTCTGTCTTTCCCAATGCGTGATCAATACAGTCCAAATTAATACAGCCCAGTTCGGTTCAGTTTTAAAATATTCTTATGGAGCATCTATATCGGACCAGGACTGTTATGACCTAGTTCAATGGAAAAGGCCAGCAAATTGGGGCTTGGTACTACGTGGGCTCCACCTGGACTCCAAGCTAGGGTTACTGTTCCATTTTCAGTTCTCTGTGCCTTTCGAACGGTTGGCTTCCATTTCTGAACTATAGTTTTCTCAGCTGTTGAAATGAGCCAGTGAATTCGACCATGAAGTTTTCATTACCTGCCCTAATGGAGGGCGCACCCATGACATTGAAATAACAGAAGACATTATGCCAGTACTTGTAATTAATAATTGCTTTGGCTCATTAACATATTAAACTGTGGCGGTGAACTCCTCTCAGTTTTGGAGCACACGTTGTATCAATAGCCACAAAGAGAGAAGGGATGTTAGGGAGGTCGGGGCGGTGCTGACCCGTTCTGAAGCTAGTTTGGGATTTGACATCTGCCATGGCAAATCCATGGTGTATTTGGACAATATGTCTTGAATCTTGCTAATGAGCTTCCGGATAGGCAGTTTTCAGAATGAGAAGAACTCTGAAAAACTGTCTAGCACCCTGCTACTGGGAGTGTGACCTTCATCTCTTGGATGTTCATTAGAAATGCAGAATCTCAGGCCCATCCCAGAGTGAGTCATAATTCACATTTCAGAAGGGGAAGGGGCTCAGTCTCTCTGAGGGCAAGTCTGTGGCAGAACTAGGGTGTGAACCCAGGCATCCCGACTCTTGGTCCTGTCACAGTTCTTCCCTGAGATTTTCAGGGCCATTGTTCTTCGCCCCAGGGAGGAAGAGAATAGCCTGGACTTCTCCAAAATCCGTGCTCTTGGGGCTCAGTTTGACTGTGTGCATCCTTCCTTCCTGTGACCAGTGGCTTCCTCATTCATTGCACCTCCCAGGAGCTAACACCAAAGCCCAGAGGAAGAAAAAGTTCATGGACCAGCCCTGCCGGCCAGAGACAAGCTGGAGTTTAACTGCCCATCTTTGTCCACTAGACCATCTGGGGTCAGGCGGTATCTGAATAAATGAGTGTGGGTGCTTGGGTGGAAACTCTGTGGGGACTTAGTGACAGGATGGGGACCCTGGACATTCTCTTCCTTTTCACTGACCTCTCTTGGTCAAGCTGTTATTTCAGACTCCTTGCCCCTTCCCCACAGTTGCACATCTCTGTCCTCACGAGGCGATGTCTTAAGAGTGGTCAAGGTAGTAGGGATGCTGGGAAGGCCATCCTGAGTTCCAGTCCAGCGCCACCGTGAAGGAGGACCTTAGGAGGGGCCCTGTCTGCAGTGTAATGCTTAAAGGCACCCAATTTGTGTTTCCCTGAAGGGCACACTCTACTGTACTTCTCTCTCCTTCGGAATCCTCAGCTCACTCTCGGTGGCCTCCTTGTGCCCCGCCAATGCCCCTTCCCCCACCCCACGCGTTGTTTGGGGGCTGTGTGTCCCTTCCCAGAGCCTTGGCCTCTCCTTTCCTTTTCCTTGTGAGTTGCTCTTCCTGTGATCTCCCAGGCCCAGCCTGACCTTTGGGTCTGGACGACGGGCCCCTCCCTGCCTTCCTCTCTCCTGGGCCCTTCCTGCACTCTTTCTATTCCTGGTTGGACCAGCCTCTCCCATTGTCCATTCCCAGGAAAGAGCTGTCTTGCTGGTTGAGGGGTTGGGGACCGGAGCCAAGAAGAAAGCCAGTGCCGGAAGCCTGTGGCTCACCACGGGGTGGTGGGGCCCCAGTGCCAGGGGAGTTTTTAGAAAGCTCACTTTCTAAGTTAGTCAGTGGTCGAAATCTGACATCCATATGTGGGAGCTGATGACTTCCCACCTGCCTCTTCTAATTTCGGCAGACCCCAGAATGGGGTAGCCGGAGAAGGGGATCCACAGGTTCCACAAAGGCTTCCTAGCAGTGACCTTCCCACAAGGTTTGGGGCCCAGCCTAACTCTGAGGAAGCTGCGCTTTGTTACAACGTGTGACTTTGGCTGAGGCAAAGTGGTGGGGTTCCATGAGCTCCCCTTGGGAACAGGTAGTGAACCATAGCACATTTGTGTGTCCCAAGAAGATGTGTCACTTGAATTCTGGAGAGAAAGGCCAAGCCTTTCTGCAAGTGTCTTCCCTCTGCCTGTTCTTGCCTTGGTTTTGTTATGATTTGTTTTTTGGTTCTTTCGAAAGCACATAGCTCAAATGGGACCAAAGCATTTTTTCTATGGACCTAGAAAGAGATGTTCAGGTCAAACCCAGGTCGGACACACTCATCTGCAATAGCTGCAGACGTCATGCACCTCAGGCCTTTTATATTTGAAAGGTGTTGAAAGGAACCCCGCCCGGCTGTCCTGTTTTACCAGCAAAGGAGCCGAAAAACTTGTTGAAGCAAAGAAACAATTTTTAGAAGCCTCTGGGGAAACAACTCCAGGATGAGTTACAGAGACACAATATGGTTGATGGGAAGCATTCATTTCAGACAGACATGGGGTTCAGGCTGGGCTCTGCCTCCTCCCAGCTGTACAAGCCCCAGCCACTCACATACCCCTCTGCCAACGGCATTCCGTGGGGTGGACCCCTGCCTGCCCCTGACAGACACAGAGAGGGGGATGCTGTGATCTCTGGGAGATGTTTCATAAGGTTAAAGGGAACCCATGCTCCATGCATATCTCTGTGAGGGAGGGCAGTGATAGGGCCCAGGGCCCAGCCTTTTGGAGGAGAGGCAATGGCAGGTAGGGCTATATGATTTTGGACAAGATTCTGTAGCTTTCTGAGCCTGGTTTCCTCACCTCTGAGCTTGCAGGGTAGTGGTAAGGATCAAGAATGACATCGTAAAGGTCTTAGTGTCCAGTGACTGGCACGTTGGAGGTGCTCAGTAAATGGCCATTCATTATCCTCAGAGGACGTGTTGCCTTGTGATGTACTTGGGGGACCTGCACTATCCCCACATACAGAGAGACTTGGCATTACCTGTCAGGGACTGCAGTATGGACCATTGTTGGCTGTGTCACTTAGGGCCACTGTCCACTCTTAGGGTACGGTGGCAGTCAGGGCTTGGGATGCCACCGTGCATTGCTGTAGGTGCATGCAGGGCCTGGCTGAACGATCTTATGTGCTGAGACCGTCCCTAAAGTAGAGGTCCTGAACCATGGGGTCCATTCCGGAAAGGATTTGGAGGATGTGGAAGCCCCAAATGTTATACAAAATGTACTGTCTATGGGGAGAGGGGCCACAATTTCATCAGTGTCTCAGACAAGGCCATGACTAGAAGACTTTTGAATTGATCAGGCATTAAGACCCACTTTAAGAGGTCAGGCCAGCTAACCTCACCCCAGGCCTCAGCTAGCAAGAACAAACCAGGCAGAGACATCAGTGCCTGACCTGGGTATCCGCTCTGCATAAGCTCAAGGTCTAGCCACACCATGAGGTTTGGGGCACAGGAGAGAGACCAGGGCCCCAGGAGCTGGGTGAAGGTCAGTGGGGCCACTCTCCTTTGGGTGCTGGCTCAGGTCTAGGATCTGAGGTGGCAATCGCGGAGAGAGTTATGGGGGTGGAAGTCACAAGGGCCTGGGAAGGTGGGAACAGAGGAAATGAGGCAGGCCCACCATGTAAGCCTCGGAGGACCCTTTTCATCCATTGGAAAGTGGCCCATGTGAGGAGTAGGCCCTGCAGTCTGTCCCTGCCTGAGTGGGCTTGGTCAGAAAAAGTTATAAAACGATTTTTCTGGTCCTTTAATTCTAGTTTGAAGGAGAGCACTGCAGGAATCTTACCTCATTCAGAGACCTCAGGCTAAGTCCTATGGAGGTATGGCTCGGGACTGCGGGCATTCCAGCTCTCTCTCTTGCTCTATTTTTTTTTCTTTCATTTTTTGATCCTCATTTTATCTTCCCTTTTTTACTTATGTTTTTCTAATAAACCACTGAAATCTTTTTGAGAAGGAGAGAGAATGTAGATGGAAAGAAAAAAGATATTTGTTTATAGGAAATTCGTCTGGAAAAAGTAGGCTTTCAGTTGTGGGATGTTTTGTTTGTTTTTTTAGAAGATATTATATTTTGATGATAAGTCGATTATGCTCATTAAAGACAATGTGGAAAATCTGTAAACATACAAAAAAGAGGGAAAAAGGAATTTCCCATAATTGCATTATACAGACAAACACAGCTAGTATTTTGGTATGTTTCTTTCTAGTCTTTTCTTGCATGTATAAATTAAAACTTTTTTTTTGTATTTAAACTATAAATGGTATCCAGTTTTCTAACTTAACATATATCATATATAACGAGGACAGTTTTGTACGGTACTAAAATCGCTTTATGAGCATTCAAAATACTTTTGCCCCCACAGTTAGACATTTAGACCCCCCAATTTAACATTATTACAAATAAAGCATTGCCAAACATCTTTGCCCGTAAAGTTCTTTTCAAAGTTAAGATTATTTCCTCGAGGAAGGTTCAGAACTGGACCTGAGAGATGAGGGCCGGGGCAGCGGTGGTGTCGGTGTGAGTGTGTGCTTGGGAATGTGTGAGGGCTGTGTTTCGCTGGCTCTGCACAGAAGGGAGGAGACTGAGGCAGGCCTCCTGCCCAGTGCTGTGTGAGCCAAGTGACTCATTCTCTCATCTGTGGGTCTCGTAGGTGGGATGCAGGGAGAGAGAGGCTTCCCAGTGACTCATCGATGGGGCCTGATAGCCCTTTGAAGCTTGAGGTTGACCAGGGCAAAGCCCTTGAGGCCGGGTGACCAAATGCCTGCCTAGGTCAGGTCCACCTCAGGGGAGGTGGAGGCAAACGGAGACTGATGAAGGGTTAATGTCCTGCCTGGCCGGCCCGCCTGGCATGCACAGCCCTGCATTCAGATGCGCTTTCAGACCTATGCAGCATTCCCGCCTGGCTGAGCTCCATTCCAAGACAGGTTGGAATGGTTTTCTCCTCAGAATGGCCAGTCATGGGGTCAGCCAGCGGATAAACGAAAGTCAACTTTGCTAGTGTAGCTTTTCCGTTAATGACAGGGAGGGCCAGCTGTGAAGATGCCGAACCATTCAGAAATGTGGCCCATTTTTTGAGATTTAATATCCCAGGACAAATTCTGTGTTCAGAAAAGAGAGCAGTCGACAATGATTTTAAGTCCCAACTGGACTCCCAAGGGTCCCTTGTGCTTCACCGAGCTTTCATTTTGTTATTTTTTTTGGAAAATATTTTTCCTGTGAAGTTATGAATCTTGGAAGCTATGAGAAGCGCTGGCGATCTCATTGGACTCATCAGTGAGCAGGAGTTCTTTTGTGTATGGAAGCTGAGGGGAAAGTTAAGCACTGAGGCAGGTGAAAGACAGGCAGGAGATTTTGTCACCATGGCCCTAGACGTTGGTTATGGATGATGCTGATGGCTGAGTGCCCGTCCTCCGTGATTGCAGGGGTTGAGGGAAAAGCGGCAGGATTGGCTTCTCTTAGACTATAGTTAATAGAAACAAACCAATCCATTCTCAGAGAGGAGATTCAAAAGCAGAGACTCTATATCCTGGGTGTTCCTGAGCCCAAGAACGCTTGTCTCTTAAAATTCCATAGCCCACTGACATGGCCCTCAGTGTTGTTCAAAGTGACCTTCTTTGACAGAGAAGCCAAGTGCCTGCAGGATTAAGCCCACTTGAAAAATTTCATTAAAGTCAACGTGCAAAATGTTTAAAATGCTTTGAAGAAATCGGATCTGAGGTGTTCCTTCTATAAAGTCGTCTGTGAACAAGTCAGACTGAAAACATGGAAGCAAGATATGCCCACAGCTGAGATCTAAGAGAAAGATTCTTTTCAGTGGTGACCCAGGTTTGTGACCTACATGCCGTGGACCAGGCTCAGTGCTTGGCTCTGGGGAACAGGCATGTGTAAGAGTGAATTTCTTGCCCCAAGGCATCTAGTTGGGGAAAGACTTAATATGGCTAGTTATACTGCCAATGGTACTTTGGAGGAAGAACCAATTCTGATTGGAGGGCTCATATAAAACCCCCCATAAGCAACATTTGAGATGAGTTTGATGAGTGAACACTGTATTGGTGCTTAGAGATGTGGGGGAAGGGAGATTAGTATTAGCATTGTTTTGGGAGGAGTCATCTCTGTGACTGTTGGGGAGAGGAAAAGGCACAGGATGAATAGGAAGTGGCGGGGTATTGCCAGGCTGTAAAGGGCTTTGACATTCATCTTAAGGAGTTTGGACTTTATTCTGTAGCCAACAGGGACCCATGGGAAGGTTTCTGAGCCAGGGAAGTAACTTAATTTTTTAAATTAAAAGCCAACATGTAAATATATGCTCATTGAAAGGTTCCAGTTACACTGAAGTCTGTAAGTGGAAAAATAAAAATGCCCCCTTTCCCAGAGGTTACTGCTGTTAACTTTTTTGTCACTTCATTTACCTATATCTGTAGGTGTAGACGCATACAAGTCAGGCCTAGAGGCGGGAAGGAAAACGTTGTGTCAGATTCTCTCCCTCTCTCTCTCTTTCTCTCTCTCTCTCTCTTTCTCTCTCTCTCTCTCTCTCTCTCTCACACACACACACACACACACACACACACACACACACACCCAACACTTTAACATTTAAAGTTACATAAAATAGGACTGTAATCTAGGGTAGCCTCTGCTGTATCTTATCACTTGGCTCATTTTGTTCTCCTTTGTGTATTTCAGACCATGGTTTTATTGGATACTCACCAGAACTGCTACAGAACAATACTCTGCCAGATTACAGTCCCGGGGAGTCTTTTTTCACTGTCTTTGGGGTGTTCTTTCCAGCAGCTACAGGTATTGCCATTCAAATTCTTTTTCAGGCTCACATTCGGAATAAGAATGCTTGGTTCTCAAAACTCAGAATCATAATTGACCTTCATGTGCTCTTAGAATGAATATCTGACTTTAAAGATGGCCTTAGCTTTGACTAAAGCTCCTATTGTAACAGTGAGTTTTCTTGTTCATAATTCCTGAAGGCCTCCAACATGGTTTAATCCTCCTTAACCCCCATACTTATGTATTGATACCTGTTGGCCAAATTAATGGAGAGGACATACTTCTCTTAAGGTTGAGGAAGATGGACTCCTCTGTAGGACAAGCTGCCCTTTACACCCTGGGATGAGTGCAGACTCAGTCTGCAAACTCCCCTCCCCTGACCCCTGCATCTTCTCCCAGGAGGCAGAGAAAAGCTCCTGTCTGTTTTTAAGGTGCTGGGTGTGTCTGAAACCAGGATCCCGCAGGCAGTGAGGGACTCTCTTCACCCTACCTTTCTCACGTTCCTGTTCTGCAGAGGCCTGGAAGGAGCCTTGCACAGCTGAGGTCCCTGTGGAATCCTTATTTCATACTGAGGGCCTGGCCTGGAAGGCAGCAAGCTAACATGCTGATTAAATGATCCATAGGAAATAGCCGTTTGTGAGGACTGGGCTTGTCCCCAGGGCACAATCTCAGGGAAACATTTCATTCTTGATCAGGCCTTGTTAATGCCCTGGGGGTGGCTGGTTTTATCTCTTTACACTCTTCTCTTCCTCTGCCTTCCCATGTGTAGCCAGTCCCTTGCTCATTATTGCTCTCCAAATAGAACAGGGGTAGAAAAAGGGGGAGAAACTACTAGAATGTCAAAAATTTAAAAGTTTATCCATTCCAAATGTTGGCGAGGATCTGGAGAAACTGGAACTCTCATATATTGCTGATGGGAATATAAAATGGTACTATCGTTTTGGAAAACAGTTTCTTAAAACTTAAACATACACCCAGCCATTCCACTCCTAGTGATCTACTGTGGAGCAACGAAAACATGTGTCCATATAAAGACATACATGAAAGTTTGAAGCAGATGAATCTGTAAGAGTCCAAATCTGGACACAACTCAAAAATTCATCCGCAGGTGAATGAATAAACAAGTTGTGGTGATGGGTTTGTAGGTGTATTCATACATCAAAACTTTGCAGGCTTTTACTGTTTGAACATGTGCAGCTTATTGTATATTAGTTATGCCTCAGTAAAGCTGTTAAAATGAAAAAAAAATTAGCAATTTTAATCACCCTTCCTTTATCCTTCAGTTTTTTTCCCCTAGCAATGACTGTTTCTTTCCTCCTCACGACCAAACATCCATCTCCATGTTCCTGCCTCCTGTTCCCCTCCTTTACTCTCTCCTTCTGGAAGTCTAAGCCAGTCTCCCCAGTGATATGATTCCTTCCAAAGGCATCAGTATGAGAGGGGACGCCTGGTCTGAGAGGGGACGTGGGTGACAAGCTTTCCCTTTATTACTCTCCTTTCAGTGGGGAATTAGCTATTTGTTTTTGATCACATACGAAAAACCTCACATATACTGGAAATTCTGAGATGTCTTCCTGGACCAAAGAGAGGTATCTTTGTCCTTCTTTTGAGGATGTAATAAATATCCAAACCTGTGGAGAATTTTAATGAGTTTATTTGAACCAAAATGACACTTGCTGGGAGCAAAATCTCAATGGATTAAGAAAATGTTCCAAAAAAGGTAGTTTTGCAGCTTATTTTATACATTAGAATCAAAGGGGAAGACACAGGAGGTTTACGTGAAATCCACTCATGGTAGATTGAGGGGGCGGGTGAAAGCAAAGCCAGAAATCTCTGGGACTGAAGAACAAGTAAAATGGAGAGACACATACTTCTTTTAAATTGCTGTGTACAGGTGAGTTAATAATGGACATTTATAGCACATAGAGATGCTCTGGTGCAGGGGGTTGTGCCCTGAGGGGTCCGGCAAAAAGAGATTACTCTGACATTCCAAGGGTGTATTATTTTAGGTGCAAAAAGACAATAGACAGGCTTACTTAAGATAAAGATTGACCTTAGTCAGGAAAGCTACAGGCCCAGGGTGTGACTACCTGTCATGACCTGCTGTAGTTAAAAATTTTAATGATCAGACCATCCTATATGGTTAATTTTGGTTTCTGAGTTTGTAGGGCCTTCCATGCTGGCCTTCCCTGAGCTTCTCAGGTTTAACATGTGGCCCCTATTTCATCCACAATTATTAACTAAGAATATTAGTCAAGCTTTATTTTCTGTGGTTTAAATTGTGAAAATATTATCTTGTAATATGCCAGATATAAAGTTATAATATTGAACGAATGTCTACACAGGCTTCTTTTACTCTACCCCTCTCAGGGAATGTGCTTCCCTGTCCCTCCCACCCCTCTCAGCCCAATCAGTGAGAATCACTGATCTGACCCTTTTATTTGACCAACTGGGAAAGGAGGAGCACAGAGCGGCTTATGAAGGATTGTTAAAGGTCACCCTGCTAATTAGTGGCCGGAGTTGGGCCACCATCCTGCTGTGGAGGGTTGCCTCTCCTAGCTCTCCCTCTGTTTTCAAGGGGCCCCAATGCAAACACGGTAGGCAGGCGAGCAATTTGTATCACTTGGCCTTCCCCTGGCAGATGTTCTGTTAAGCAATGAATGATTGGCAGTTTCCATGGTGATGGATTTGCCAAGGATTAGCTCTGAGTGAGTCATGGCTGGGGCTTTCTCCAACACCATCCTCTTCTGGAACGAGAACCTCCATGCTGTGGAGAGGGGAGAGGAATTGGGAAGAACAAATACTTTAGTCCCCCGGCCCTGCATCCTATCTCTGGCCAGAGATATGTTCTGTGGATTACTTCAGAGATTTTATCCCAAGGGCAAGAGACTTCCTGGGAAGAGCAGCTGTAGACTAGGGTTTGGTGGCTCCTCTGGATTTATGAGGCAAGTCCTTCTGTCCTTCTGTCTTTCTCACTGCACTCCACCACACCCCGTGGGAGTGGCTGCAGGGTGGGGCCCAGGCCTTGGAATAGACTCTGCATTTGCTTTGTTTTTAAAAGTGCATTCCTTCTCCAAGCTACACCACTGAACTTTCCCTGAAAAACAAATACACTTTCTACAGGGTTCTGGTTTCTCTCTCTCTCTCTCTCTCTCTCTCTCTCTCTCTCTCTCTCTCGCACGCACACACACACACACACACACACACACACACACACGCAGCCACTCCAGAGATCTGAGACCACAATGCATGGAGGAACTAGGAAATGGAAATTTACTGGGATTAATACCAGTGTGTGAAGTCATGTAACCCGTGTCCCCAAATCTCCAACTCTTACTGGAAGGGATAAGGGCCTCTTGTGGTTGACCACACCCAGCATAAAAATGTAGCAGGGTTAACCAACAGCCTTTACCACAGCGTCCATAAGTCACCTTCGTGGTTGAGAGCCCTGCTATTTCTGTGACATTCTTTGACCTCCCTGGGCCTGATTCCATCTCCCTGCTGACCCACACGTGTCTGGAGAAGCTCTGGGACTCTGCTGAGGCCCTCTGGATTGGAGGCTGTCTCCAGGACCCTCAGCTCTGGCCCTTCCTTCGGCCTGCATTCTTCCCCTCCAAGACATCACCTAGGTTTCCTCCTAAATTATGTGTCTTGTAAGTGAGAGAACAATGACTTGCTGGGCCAGGATAGGGTCCTGGAATTAAGGAACAAAGAGATGCCCAGTAAGGACAACCTGAAGACGGGGCTCACCTTCCTGCATTCTGATAGCCTTATAAGCAGGAACAGGAGAAAAGGAAGCTTTATAATTATTATACATGTTTATTTTTGTAATTGTATGTGTAGAATTAATTTATAATTTTATCAGAATTATTATAAATATCTAAAATAATCACTATCATTGCAATATCTTACTGTGCCAGGCACTTTAGATATAGTCTTTCATCTAAACCTCACTGCAGCCCCACTGATTCCGTCAGATGCAGATTTACCATGAAGCTAATGAAACCTAGGCTTCAGCTTTTTAAGTTCTGTTCCTAATTTCATACTTTTTTGGAAATATGTATTTTTTAGAAAGCATCAGGCCCCATAGAACCTGGATCCTTCCCTGTGTTCTATTATTAATCCATTTGCAGATGAGGAAACAAAGGCATAGAGAGGTTATTTCACCAAGGTCGCTCAGACAGTAAGTGACAAACCCCATTGCTATCTACATACTTTGGAGAGGATGTTGGAAAAAAGGACACACTTGTCTGAAGCTGCTCCTGACCCAAAAGCCAACAAATCTCGTTTGGGTCCTGGCATTTGAATGTCCCATTATTAGACACTGTCTGTCTCAGCAGAATCTCTAAGGCATTAGAGGGTTGGGGACGGACAAATTCTGCCTCCAAAAATAGAGTGAAGAGAGGCTGAAAGATTCTTACAGGAAGAGCTACACAAACAAACCAATAAGCCAGGTTTGGAAATCGGGTGGAAGGTCAGGAGAGGCTGCTAGAGTCTTTAGGAACCCACGAGATTTCTGAGTATGAATGGAGCCCATCCTTCCTGAGTGGACATTTATGTAGCACCTACTCAGTGCTAAGCTAGTTCATTCTAACTCTACAGCAGTCCTGCAAGGTAAATAATTTTATCCCTATTTGTAGATGAGGGAGGCCCAGAGGCATGCCACTTCCAAACAGTAATAGGCCTGTTTCTTCAACAACAACAACAAAAACGCAACAGATAAAATCTGGGCCCTTCAGTACATGGATATTCTTCCTTAATTAAAAATGAAAATAATAAAATCACAAACTTAAAAAAATAAAGACAATGGGCAACAGAGAAACAATTAAGCCATAGCTGGAAAGAGAAAATTAAGGTTTCTCAGGACACATTTTGAACTGAAAAGCTCCCAGGAGGAAGCTTGGAAGTTTCTTGGGAAAGAACAACTAGTCCTTTAATGAACAACTCACAGAAACCAGAAAAGCCTAGACAAACTATTCGTCTCCCCACACCCCTCTTACTAATTTTCATTTTCAAGAACAAAAAGGAAATTAATGTGAGAAGTAAGATAGTGGTAGCAAGCAACAAGTGAAAACTTTGAGTTTTGTGTGCCATTATGGCTTAGGGATCAGGGAGAAAAAGAAGATGACCATCATCTGGCAAATGTTGGTAAGAAAGTGGTTACCTGACATTTCGACTGGTCATGTTAACCAAGAGCTTATTTGGGGAGACATACGAGGGATCCATTTTCTTCCTGGCCATCCGTGTCTGTCGTCAGGCAGGACATTACAGCCAGGGCACCAAGCCCAAGCCCCCCGCTACCTGGTGGCACCCACCCAAACTGTAGGCCTAATGTGCTACAGATGGTCCTGGAGGTTTAGCCTCATAAACCTAACTGGTAAAGTGATGGCCAACATCATCTTATATATTTAAGCCTAAATCAAAGTTTGCTAAAAGGCCATCAGACTAGGGTGGAAGACAAGTCAACTAAACCATATGAACCTGTGTACCTAGGTCATGTGTTAACAATGTGCAGACCATTTCATCATCCTGATACAGGGGAAAATGTGATTTAGTGTAAAGTATTAACTGCTTCCCGGAACTGGCAGTATGAGACCTGCGAGGAGGGGGAATGCCCTCTACCAGGCACAGACTAGTGATTCAGAACTGGCGACAGAAGTACCTGTGGGTAAACCAGTGGGTGGTGCTGATTATAACTGATAAGTTCAGATTTCTTGTGTGTGGGGGGTAACCCCAAATTAATCATGCGGTTACTCTGTTTTAAAAAGCGAAATCCAAGAAAAGCATGGGTGTTAGAGAGAAATGGAGAGATTATGTGATATAGTGGAAAGAACCCTGACTTAAGATAAGGAAGCTTGCAGATTAGTGCTGGTTCTGCTAGCAATTAGCTCAAAAACTTGAGCAAAATCGCTTCTCCTCTTGGGGCCTCAGTTTACTCATCTGAGGGAAAAAAAAAAAGGTTGGAGAAAATGATCTTTACAACGCCTTTCAACTTTAAGAATCATTGATTCCAAAGACCCATTTTAAACAATATTAGAAACCCTGTCAAAAAGAGTGTGAAGATGGTAATTACAAAATGGACACTTAGTGTTTCCCAAACTGTGTTCCATGGAACACGAATAATGAATAAAGTGTTTTATTTGGGGGAAAAAGTGTTCAACTGTTGAAAAGTTTTGAGAAACACTGTGTGCTATGTTTCTCTTCTTAGAGGTAGACACTGAAAATTAGCAGATTACTAGTAAGTCCAACAGTAAAAACCTCTCAATTTTTTTTAATAAAATATTTGTAAAACATCTAGACACCCATGTTCTTGGAAATAGTCTCTGTTCCATGACACCTACTTTAAATAGCTCTAACATTAACAATAATATTTTAAAATTGTACCAGAAGCAGAAAGAAAGCAAACTAGAGAAATTTATAATATTTGACAAGCATGGGCAGAAAACACTAAATCAAAAGAAGTTTTACAGATCTAACTGGCAAGCAGGACATTTATAATTCACCAGAGCTAGAGATTATCTGCTCAAGAATTGTGCAGTCATTCAAGGGCAAAATTCTGGGAGCAGCAGCCACAATGTGCAACCAATCTAATAAGAGTCACGATCACTCACATCACCCTAGCAGGGGTCACCCATGAGGCTTCCTGTCTGGAGTAGGGGTTGCTACCATTTCTTGTCTCTGGCGCTTTGAGTCTGTGGTACTGACTACCTACTTTCTGGCTGCTCTGTTTTGTTTCAAAAGCCAACTTGTGTCAGTGTTGGTCTCTTATCCTCCCACTGACCAAAATCCCAGCGTATTCACACCAGGCCAGCTAGCAGGACCTCTAATCAAAGGTTGGGTCATTGACTGTGTAAGGGATTGTGGGGAAGAAGGAAAGGGCATTTGTATGAATATGGAACCTGTTTGGAAGGAGGAAGCAATTAGGATTAAGCAATCGTTTTCCTCGCAGAAGCATATATTAGAGGAGTAAAGTTCTCACAGATCTCCTTTTATTAACTCTTGTAAATGATCTAAAGGAAGGTGTACAAAATGACATGGTAAGCTATAGAAGGTACTAAAACAGCAAAGAAATAGCAGTAGGTAATCTCACAAAGCTGAAGGAACAGGCATAAAATTGCAAAGGCTTGGGGCAAGGTCGTTGCAGTGGGAGGCAGCGTGGGCAGGCATGTGAAACACCAGTAAACCCTGTGGTGGGAGGGAACCTTGGCAGAGGGTCAGAACTGGGGAGGTCTAGGAAAGGGTAGATGGAGTTCGTGGGATCTGGGAGTCACGTAAACATGGAAATCTGGCCCGGCATACCTTGGCACCAGGTTGTTCTGGCAGCAGACAGTGGGCCCTCAAGCAGGGCCTCAGCAACAGGAACTGCTTCCAGGAGCACTGGTCAGAATAAGGCAGGTCCTGGACATTCCTTTTCTGATCCAAATAAGACCTGCACATGATAAAAAATGAAAATAGTACAGAGATGCTTGTAATATAAAGCAATAGTCTCCCACCCCGACCTGTTACCACTCCATGTACCACTCCATAGAAGCAACCACTTCTAATCATTTTTAGTACTTTGGGAGCTAACTGTATATTACGAAGTTATGTGCCTATGCCTATAACTTGATTACCCAAAATCAGACATAATCTCTTGACTCCATGCTAGGAATTAGGAGAGTTTAGCTTCCTTGCACATTCCTCCATCCACTTCTGAATATTGATAGTTACATTTTAATTTTTAGTTCTTTATGGGTTACCTTTGTAACTTTAAATAATATACTTAAATCTGTTCTTTTATCATCTCTATATCTAGGCTACATCCATTCGCTCATTGTTGGTGTATGAAACTGAGATTCTGTATTGTTCTAAGATTAACATATTAGAGTAAAATAAGCATATGTGTAAAATATTTTTACAAGAAATGCTTTCATTATCTCAAGGGAATCCCTAATTTTAAGGAAATCTGTATAATTCTTTTATATTTTTATTTTAGAGCAATATTAGGAAAGCCATAACAAGCTGATTATTAGCAGGTGAGCGGACAAAATCCCATGAAAATTGTAGTTTACAACTTTAAGTGAGCAAATTCAGTTTCACGTACACACACTCAAAGCTATTAAAAATTATTTTTCGTCTTAAGGTTACAAGTCAACAGTCTTTTACTTCAAAGACAAATTGCTCAATATTCTTGGAAATCTCTTAGCAAACACTTAGAAATTCTCCTTTATGTTGACAAAATATAGAATAAGTATAGAGTTAACTTAAAATGTATTTCAACTGTATATAAATATTTTCTAGTTCTTTTCTTTTTACTTAATAAATTTAATGGTTAGTGCCCCTTTCCAGTTTTCTTATTAAACTAATTCAAGCATGTAACCTATAAACTAGTTCTGAGTCAAGATCTTGGGACTTATTTTATTTTTCACTCTATTATGACAAAAATATTAGTGTTTTCCCTCTTCCCTCTACTTCTCCCTCTTTTCATTTTCTAATACAGTTAGCTATAACTTTACTTTTACGTTTTCTTTTTTATTGTCAAAGTACACAGTCAACATATTCTTAAAAATCAGTTTGTTAATTGTCATGTTGATCCCAGTTCCTATCCAGAGGCATCTCTCTTGGGGCCTCCAACCTGCAGCTTCAATCCCCGCTGGCTTCTCTGTTGCACAACTGTTATTCTGGGACTTTATTTCATACCTGAGTTATCACCACTATTTTCCGAACCTCATGTTTTCCTCCTTTATGGTTTACATTCTCATTTTGCTGGAGTATATGCTTTAGTATCTTCCTCAGAACTGGTATGTGGGAGGTAAATTTTCTGAGCCCTTGTTTGCTTAACTTGACTTTCACTTAATTGGAAATCTGGCTAAAATTCTAGTTTAAAATAACCTTTCCACAGAATTTGAAAGTCTGTGCTTTATTGTCTTCCAGCATTCGGTTTCTCTGATGAGAAGTCTGATGCCAGTGTCATTTTTGTTCCTTTATTAAGTGTTCATCTTTTTACCTTTGGAAATATTTAGGATTTCTCCTGAAATTACACAATGATGTTTTTAGGCATGGAGAGTTTTTTGTTGTGTTGTTCTTTGTGCTGTCTATTTTATGTGATATTTCAACCTGAAGACTGTGTCTTCTTCAGTTTGGAGACATTTATTTCTATTACTTACTTGTTATTTTCTCTTATTTTCTTTGTTCTCTCTTTCTGGATTTCCTACTATTAGATGTTGTAACTCCCAGATTCTTCCTCTATTCTATTCTTTGCTCAGATTTTCTATCCTTTTATATTTCTGTTCTAAATTCTTGGATATTTATTTAAAGTGCTTTATCTTTTAGATCTTTACTGAATTTTTAATTTTAATGATTATGTTTTTAATTTCCAAAAGTTCTTTCTTGTTCTTGGATCGTTTTTTGTTTTTCATGGCATCTTTCTTTATAGATAAAATATTCTTCTTGGATGTATCTGGAACTACTAATTAGTGTTTCCTTCAAAATTCTCTTCTGTTTCCTGATTTATATGTTTCTTTAAACCCAGGTTGTTCTACTTTTATCATGCATGTATTTGTGTGTTTGTCCCTGGTTCCTATATGTAGGTCTTTTTTCTTGATGAGGCTCTCCTTTGTGAGAATGGCTGGTTTTGAGGAAGACTTCATTTGGAGTGCAATCATCCACACTAGCAGCCCTGGTTTTCCTCAGTCAATTTATTCAGATTCTTTTAGAAAAGCATTCCAAGGCTTTCTTTTCCTTCCCTTTCATTCTGGACCATTGTCTGCATTTGCTGTGTTCTGGACACTTGTGGAAATCTTTCATCTACCAAAGCCTCACTCACCTCAATCCTCTTTGCTTATAGACATGTATCCATTTTACCCTTTACTACTCTTTTAATAGGATCTTAGGAAGGAGGGAAACAAGAAGAAAATGTGCCTAACATGCCATTTTAGACAAAAAGCCCTTTAAAAATAAAAATTATTTTTCACCCATTTCAGAATGATTGCTAAAGAAAATTGGGAAAATACAGATAAGTAGTAAAATTAAAAAAAGATGTTTTTTCATCACCCAGAAATAACATCGTCAGCATCTAGTTCTTGTTTTCTTTTCTTATACATCTATTTATCTGTTGTTTTTTTAAAAAAACAACAATGGGATCGTGCTGTATATTCTATTTTCTAATATGCCTCTGAAAATGAAACAATAGCTTTTAAATATCTTTCCATGTCACAACAGATCCCTGACAATTTTGGAGATCTGGCATTTTTTGAAAACTATATCACTACTTATTTAGCCAATCTGCTATTTTTAGGCATTAGGTTGGTTCTAATTTTCACTATTATAAACAAACATTTATAAACATTTTTGGCTAAATATTTACTCATATCCTCAACTATTTAGGATAAAATCCTGGTAGTGTAATCGCTGTATTAGAAAGTGCATGCGAGTCCCAGTCTTGGTCTACCATTCAGGGTCCTCTTTGAAACAGCCCGCTTTGACTTTCTGGCTCTGAACTTTCGCTTCTCTCCACTTTTTTAAGCATTATAGCAGAGGTGTTAAGAGCATCCTTTTCAGAGTCATACAGACCTGGGTCAAATTACAGCTTTTGCCACTTACTAAATGCAGGACCTTAGGCTATGTTAATCAACCTCTTTGAGCACTAGTTTTCTTTTCTATAAAAAGGGAAAATAATTTTATTTTTCTGATGTGGTGGTTATGAGAATTAAACAAGATTTAAAAAAAAAAGAAAAACTCATATAAAGCCCTGGGCACAGGCCCTGTCTGGTTGAAAGTGTTTATAAATCCATAATGATGGTGTCAGACTCATTCCTAAGTCTACACAAGTCTTCTTTCAAGACCATGTTTGAGAGATGTACCCACCCTCTGTGAGCTTCCCTGACCAGGACTGGTAGAGCTGTTGTGGGTTGGGCCCACATTTGATGTGCAGAACATGTCGCTTGTCACTCTCCTCGGTGGGTGAATGGACAGAAGCGACATCCCTTCCTCAGCATCCTGCACTGTGCTGTCTCTCCCCATCATCACTAGTTACTTTTCATGAGTATTCCTGGGGAATAGCAGTGAAGACATGACTCAGTGCCGGTAGCATCAGGCTCATTCTTTGGAATTTGTTTAGGGCCCTTTGGTAGCACAGGAGCTTTGAGTGTGGTTCTGGCTCTGACTATAGGGTGGGACCTGACCCAGCATACCTGAACCCCAGTGTAGTCAGTGGGCAGCAAAGGCAATGAACTCTGTCTGCTGAGCAGATGGCAGCAGGTGGCTTGCTGAGGCGGAGGCTCTCCAGGGTGTTGACCAGTAGAAGGCAGAGTTCAGTATGCAGCCTCGGGACCTTTGTGCAGCCTGCCAGATGCCTGTGCTGCCCTCATTACTTTGCATTGGGCCATAAGATGCTTTTGTAGCCAGTAGGGCTTTCTTCCAGAGCATCACCCAACCCACAAAGGCCCCTTTCACACCCACAGATGCCTCCCCAGTTGTCAGGGGAGATTGAGAAGCCTTGTTTGCAGAGCTGCAGATGGGAGGGCTTGCTCTGGGATAGCTTCCAGGAGGGGACCCCGCGGAGGGGAAGGTAATTTGTGGAATACCCTTCTCACCCCTCTCCTGTCTGGATGTCTTTCAGGAGTCATGGCCGGCTTCAACATGGGGGTTGACCTCAGGGAGCCCGCTGCCAGCATCCCCCTGGGCTCCCTCGCAGCTATTGGCATCTCGTAAGTTGCCCTCAGTGGCAATCAGCTGGAGAGAAGGAGCGAAAACGCCAGGCAAAAGAGGGGATTGCCCCCTTTGTTCTGAGAGTGCCCAGACTGTGACCAATCTATTTTATATTCCAATCCTCCTTTTAACACTCAGCGGGCTGGAAAATTCAAGTCTGGTGGGTTCAGACGATTGCCCTTTCATACCCCTTGCCTGGGAAATGCTGGGAGAAGTGTTACTAGCACAGATAGAATCCTTTCTTTACAGTCTTCTCAGACGCCTGCCCCTCCCCCTCCTCACCCCCATTTTGAACTTGGGAATTTTTTTAACCATCGTGTTTCCAGGATCTTTGGAGGGAGCATAAAGGTGAAGGGCTTTGCAATCAGACAGATTAGAATTTTTATTTCAGCTCTGTCACTAATTGGCCATTAACTTAGCTCCCTGAGCCTCCTTTCTCTTTTCTGTAAAATGGGGCAATGAGAATACGTGGGCCCTGCAGACTGTGGAAGAGACACTGTGTGTAAAGGCACAAAATAGGAACTCAGAGACTGGTCCTTTTCCCGTACCTAGCTTCTCTGTAGCACCCCAAGGCTGTTGGGCTTCCTGGGTTTTAGGTCACACTGTGCCACCCACAAGAGCAGTCTGGGTGGCCTTAGATTTGTTTCTGACATTCTAGAATCTTCTGTTTTTCTTTCTGTACCGAGAGAAAAAGTTTCTCTGCCTTCTTTGGGTGGGTGTGAAAGGCAGTGAAATTGCCAACATGACAATGACTTGAGAAGTTAAAAATGCCTGCATATTTTAACCGTGATGCTTGAAATATATTAATATATGTATTTCACAAATGCTTACTGTCATGGCACTGTTGCTTCTAGCCAGGCACCTAGCACCAGTCTGTTTTGTGCTGAATAAGGCACTTGGGAACAAAAGGAAGGGAGAGTTGGGAAGGAAAGGAAAGAAAGGACCCTGCTTTGTTTTTGGTCATAGCTGGGAGGTCCCTCTGGCCTATCCTCTCGCTGCCCATATGGGAGTGAGGCCACAGGGATCCCAGGACTTGTTCAAGGTCGCAGGGCATCTGGGGGTAGAGCCAGGTCACTGCGGGCCTTTACACACTTGGCTTGGCTCTCTATCATCTGGGAGCCAAGGAACAGCAGGACTTAGAGGCCTGAACGGTCATCCACTTGTTCTTCCTGCAGGATAAAGGGGCGGGTGCTGCTGGTCAGCCTTGGCCTGAATTCTGGCAACCTAGAGGCCAACTGGTCCTTCCCCTCCCCTACCTCCATGACCCTGTGTGTGTGTGTGTGTGTGTGTGTGTGTGTGTGTGTGTGTGACTCTTTAAAAGAGGCAAAACAATGAAACTTTCTTTTTAATAAAATATATGCTAAGGAGAAATAGTACCAAAAGTGCGCTCCCAGATGAACTAGAAAACCTTCATAACGCACCTTTCTCTTTCCTTTGAGACAGGTCCCCATGGGAACCAGAAGGAGAAGTGGGGGAGGGTTGGGATGGAGTTGGCTGAGGTGTGGGACCAGCTCTGCTCCGCTCTTGCGTATTTTGTAGGTGGTTTCTGTACATCGTCTTCGTCTTCCTGCTTGGCACCATCTGCACCCGTGAGGCCCTTCGCTATGACTTCCTGATAGCTGAAAAGGTGAGTGACTCCTGCATTGACTGAAGGAATTCACGTGCTGAATCATTTATTTGTGCCCATAAACAAATGGCTGCCTGTACCTGGCAGTCCTGCCTGGGAATCCATTTAGTCTTAGGCCCAGGATGGAAGATTGGGGGATAAAAACACAGAATAGGTACAGGTTCTTCCTATAAATCCCTAGAAAAAGGTAATAATCCATGCAAGTTTGTGCACTAGGTGACTAAATAGTGGACAGAAAATATCAGGACGAAAACAGAATCTGTTCACCTACAATCCCCAGCTCAACCAGCCCCTTCTTTTTGCCAATAGCTTCCCCTTCCATAATGAGCAGAATGTGCTGCTCACAGAAACAGGTAAGAAGGAGGAGACTGATGGGTGGCAAGTGGAGGGAGACGGAGGAAGCCCAGTGCCAGGTTGAGAGCCTGGATGAGGCAGAATAGAAGGCTCTCTTGCTCTCTGAGGACCCAGACCCCTTGGTCTCTCCACGGGGGTGGGTCACATAGATTTGGCTGTGACATCGTTGTTTCTAGAGCTGTAGAAACCTGCTCTGATAGGATGAGCAAATTCCTCATACTCCACAAACACCCCTTCGCAGGAAGGAGGTCGTGTGATGGTCAAGGACACTGCATTTTGTATCTGTGGACCCAGGAAAATAAGATTTCCTGACACTCTTCTGGAAATCCCCCCAAACTTCTACCTTCCCATAAGTTCCTGGAGGAAAAGTGGACACTGAAATTCCGTCATTTATGAGAGAAATGTAGTAGCCTAGGGAGGCTTCCTGACTCAGTTAACTCCTAAGTATCACTGCTCATATTGGGGGAGGAAGTACCCTTTTCTTTCGATGTGAGGCTTTGCAAAGCAGCCTTGCTTATCTTGGTGGTTGGGGAGGGCACTGCTTGGGGCAGCCTGGGGCGGGAAACGCTAACTTACTTTTTAGAGCTACATTGGGCTTAGTTTGTATAGTAGCACAGATTTCTTTTTAAAAGGCAGGTGGATGCTGATCTAAAGGTGATATTTGCTTTCAGCAGTCTTGATCTCACTATGAAGACAGGTTTTGAAAAGAGGAGCAGTTCAGGGAGAGAGACCACTGACAGACACCTACCTTCCAGGGACCAAGGTCTTAGACCCTAGTGAGCAAGATTTGCTGTTCGGGAAGGAATGCATGCCCCTCATTTATGCCTAAGTGCCGGCTTTCATCTTGATTCATCTCCCGGGGGCCTTTTCTCTAATTGTGGAATGAAAAGCTTGACTGCATTAGAGGAATTAAAGGCCTCACGGAGCAGCAGACGCTTTGCTGCTGCTGCCTGATGCTGCCTGCCGCTTGCCAGTGGCTAGCTAGCTGGCTCCTTCTAAGGCTGGTTCCTTTCTAGTGGGTTCTCACACAGAGGTCCTTTCAACTGTCAGAGACTCTGATCTGGATGGAATAAGGCACATCATCCTCTGGGCTGGGGCTCTTCTCTCCCCTCCTTCCCTTGCTTTGCAGAGAAGCTAAGAATGGGTATGTGGGAGGGCAGGCAGCCTATAGTCAAGAGAAGCCAGGACAGCAAGAGAATAAAAATATCTCCATGGACAGCATGGGAGAGCCTTTGTGGGTGGAAATTCTACCACTAATAGTAGATACATGCACGGGGGAAGCTTATTGAGAATGCCACCTGTCCCAGACTGCGAAACAGGTAGGCAAGTACTTAGCTGGTTGGGAGTATGTGACATATGATGCCTGGTGATAGTATGTGGGCATGTCATTGTGCACACACCAGGATGAGAGATAAAGAGTTTGATCAAGGAAAAGATGAGAGACTGTTTCCTTGATTGGGAATTATAAAGCCTATAAAGAAAGAAAAGATATTGTTCTTGGTTCTCAGTAGCAAATAGGGCTGGCTCAGCAAGTGACCAACCAGGGCAATGCCCTAGTGTGCTACCCCCTATCATCCCTTCAAAAATGGGGACCATGAAGATTTCCCCTCTCTAAAGCCTTGAAGCTTGGCTTTTCTCCTTTCTTGCTCTCTGGTGCCCTTCCTTGGGGCTGTCTTGGCTGCCATAGCAGGTCCTCTAAGTTGGGCCAAACGATTTTATAAACAGTATCCAGAGAAAGGAAGAAAGCAACGGATGGAGGTCGGAAGGTACAAATGCACAGTCTTACGTGGCCACTTGACACGACCTACCCTGCTGAGGTGGTTTTAACAAACTGTTCATCTTGCCTTCACATCTTAGCTATTGCCTCAGTTCTGAGCCCACCCACCTCTGAACTTTCCTGAGCCCTGAAGAAGCAAGTCCTCTTTGGTCTGGTCTGTGTTCCCAGAGCGTCTCACTTTGGGGCACAGAGCAGGCCCAGCCTCCAGCATACGCCCCTTGGCACTGGTCCCCGCAAAGCTCCTCTTCGCACTTCTCATGCCCTCTCCCTCTCCCTCTCCCTCTCCCTCTCCTTCTCCTTCTCCCCCTTCTCTTAACCCTGCCAGAACGATCACCTTCAGGGACTGCAGGCTGCACTGGGTTCCTTTCCACTGACCTGCAGCTGGTCAGTTCACCTGCTTCTTTCTAGGTTTTCTGCAGCTTCTCTGATGTATTTCTAATTATTTGGCTTCCCAGCCCACAGTTTCTCTAAGAATTTTCTTTTTTGTTTTATGTCCTTACCTCGCAGGAACTTTTTCCTGGCTGTCAGGTGTCAGTCTCAGTAATGCTACATTTTCTAAAACATCTTGAGTAAGTTGTGGTGGCTCTAAGGTAATCTATATAAAGCACAATACTTAATATATAGTAGTTGCTTATTCAATTTTGACTCTCTGCACATTCTTTATGGGAATACCCTACAGGTAGGACACATTTTAGGGAAAGCACTTCTTTTCCCCTTACATGTGTATCATATTTAACTAAATAGAAAAAGCTAAAAAGTCAATCCCGATACTATTCAGTTATACAAAAAGGAGTTATATATAGAACAGGTATGAGTAGGGGTACCATTAAGTAGATTAAATGATTGTTTCAGAATAAGCTTGTATACAGTCTAAGAAAAAAACATTTTTTTACATATTTAGGAGCCTGAGGCTTGCTAACCAGCAATGTAAGAATAGACTAAGTAGGAAAAGTACCCCCGAACATCCTTGTTAAAAATTGGGGTGTCCCACAAAGAAACTTAATCATTTTTGGCTGCGACAGTCATGGTTTCACATGATCACAAACTGCATGAGAAGATGGGGTGGGGCACAGCTTGTGGTCGATGAGTGAGCCCCGTCATCTGCTCAGCATCCCCAACCCAGCCCAGACTGACCATCCTCTGCCCCCCCATCAGAGCCCAGTGCTGCCTCTCAGGAAGAGCCAACTTGATTTACTTTTGGAAAACGGCGCTTCAGTGAGAGAGAAAACGTGACTGAAAGTTGAGATGTTGGTCAGTTTGTGCAGCGAGGATAGTATGCGAAAAACTTAGGTCTGTGGAAATGGGATGTGAGAGACAACTAGGACTATTGATACGTTATCATATTAATAAATTTAAGGTTGTCAGGGCTTCAGGATGGACTCCTCATTAATGTAAAGGGGCCACAAGGATTAGATGGGGCAGAATGAGCTCTTTACAGATGACTTTAAATTTAATCCCTCAAGAGAAGGGGCAGTCAGTGGATTGGTAGGATCTCTTAGTGAGTGAAGCTCAGATGGAAGCTCGGACAAAATACCAAGAGTAGAGAGATGTAATTAATGATTTTCTTCAGTAGTTCCTATAAGTAGAAATCAGCATAGCTCACACCCCAGATAATATTTTGAAAAGATAGAGAGCTTTTTGAGATGGCTTGAACAAGAGTATGACAGAAGGGCTTTTTTTTTTTTTTTTCTTTTAAAAGAACATCTGCTCAAATAAAATCTCACTTCCACATCCACTGGCACAGTTTGCAAGTTTATAGTCCCATTTGAACATAGAAAATGTTTAAATTTTGCTGGAAGCAAGGTGGTGTAGTCTACTATTGTGCTTATAGTCTTGCCCCATGCCTAGCACTGTGCCAGGTATATAACCTGTCCTCAGTAAATGCAGGATTCTGGTGGGAAAGATATAGAATGGAATTTTTATAATATATTCAGACATGAAGGCCAACATTCCATTTGTTTTTAAGAAAATTGACTGAATAGTAGTTTTATATAAAAGATTGGCAGATGAATACAATTGTAAACTCAATTGACAAACTGGACGTAACCCAGTCACTATACCTGAGCAATCCCTTTCTGACCTCAGCCCCAGGGTTCTGCAGGAATCCCAGGGAGTGTTTGTGCGGAGTCTGGCCACAGCTGGACATCATCGTATCTTGGCCTCTTGGTGCCAGAGACACACTGAGTTCCTGATGTCAGTCCCAATAGCAGAAGGGCACCGGACTAGACGGTCGGTCTCATTCCTACTCTGAGTAAATGAACATGCTTTAAACGAAAAAAAAAAAGTTTAAAACACACACACACACACACACACACACACACACACACACACACACACTACCTTTGGGGTAAGAAGCGGTGAAATTTCTGCAAAGAGATACCATGCCTGACTGGTGTGGAGAATTCTCTGAGGGGATAATGCTGTACACACAACTTACTATGGCCAGTGGCTCTCCTGGCTGTACATTAGAGTCACCTGGAGTGCTTTAGAAAGCCAGTGATGGCTGTGCCCCACTCCATGCTAATTAAAGCAGAATCTCTGGGGCGATTCTTAAGTATAGCCAGAGTGGAAAACGACTGAATTAGATTTGCAAAAAGCTTTTGATAAAATTTCATCACACAGTCTATGTATTTTTTTCAAACCAGTCAACATAGGATGTGTTTGAAAGCAAAGGTAGAAACAAAGATAGAAGAATGATTGCATCTTGGAATGGACTGAGGATTAATAATAGGACCAGTTTGTCTGGCAATTTCGTAAGACATCCAGGGCACGAACCACAGTGAAGTCATGGAGCTTTATGAATCCAGCTGGCACTTGCCGGGCCCTGTTTGCCAGACTCTGTTAGGTGCAGTAGGGAGGGGCAAGGTGTATGAGACACAGGTCTGTTCCTAAGGAGCTTATGGTGCACTGGCAAGATAAGCCATGAGCATAATTAACTATACCACAGGGTTATAATCAACTATATCAGGGTAGAAAACAACAAAATGCCATCAGAGCATACAAAGAGATGGGACACATAGGTGACATTATCTCTTCTAGTAATAAAGTGGTAAGAAAAGTGTGAGGGAAAGGACGAACACAAGAAACCTATGACATTGAAGAAACAAGGGGATTGACTGGGCATAAGGTAATGCATTTAGCTAAAGGTAATTCATCCGCACTGAATTAAGGACAAGGTAGGCTCTGTAGTGGACCTCGGTCAAGTCCATCAAACCTCTGGCCCCCTGACTCTTTGAGAGTTAATTTACCCATGTGTGGTCTTGACAGGAGTGAGCCCCATCTAATATTATTTAGCCCAAAATGACCAGACTCTCTGCCTGTCCCTTGTGGGACTGGCAGGTCATGTGACCTAGGTCAAGCCCATTGGATGCTCCAAATGTAATGAATGAGGCGAATGTAAAGGGATGGCGAGAATTCTTCCACAGGACACAAGGTGCTGGTAGCATCCTGGTCAAACTATTCCCGTTCAAGAGTATGGTGTGACTCTAGGCTTGGTCTTGTCCTTTCCTGATCTTTCAACCTTCTGAGGATTCTGTGAACCTCCAGTGTCCTGCAAATATATTCTTAAAATGAATATTTCTAATCAAGAATCCCGGCTGATGCTAGTTTCTGGCGATAATTTATGAACCAGAAAAGGGGCCTAGCCAGGGACTGGTGTTCTGTGTAGCTTGATCCCACTGATGTGGTGCATCATAAGGAAGGAAGTAAAAAAAAAAAGGGTTAAGAGAGTCTTCATGGAGAAGGGGTGTGTCACAAAACTGAAAATTGAATCTAACCCATTTTAATAATTGGAAAATTAGCACTCGGAATACACCGTTCTGGCAACTGTAACTAAAGTAAAGTAGAATGGAGAAAGTCACCTCAAATAATCAAAACAGCAGAGGGACTTCGCTGTGAGTACAGATGAGGTCCAGCTCAGGCATGGGGTGGATTCATGGTGGACAGCCCAGGACAGAGCTGCATGGCCAGCTGCGCTCATCTTTTGCAAACTGACATCAAGCAGAACAACTATGCCCTCTCTTATTCTATTTGTTGGTGCCTTGTGGGCCATATACGTCATGGATCTCATTCATTCATTCATTCATTCATTCAGCATTGTATTTCTTTGTTGGCACCAAGTGTCCTAGGATAAACAAGGTAGGAGCCCTGTGGAAATGAAGCCAATAGAAGAGCCAGTGCTTCAGGTGCCTGCAACCTCACACTGAGGTGCTGCAGGACCCAACAAGCAACTACTGTTGTGGGAGGTTGGGGATGACCTCACGGAGACGGGGAGGTTTGTGCTGAGTCTTGAAACACAATTGCGAGTTTAACAGGCAGACAACGACAGAGGGTTCCAGCAGACAGAAAAATGAGGCTGACCAAAACTCTCTGTGTGCAGAATGCAGGGCTAGGAAGGGCCTCATATGTCAGGGCAGTGGGGAGCTGTTGATGTTTTTGTATTAGGGAACAATATGATCAGAGTTGAGTTGAGAGCAGTCACTCTGGCAGAGGCTTGGAAGATGACTCACGGTGGGCAGAGCTTAGAGACAGGAGGTCAATAACCACTGTTGTTGACTAGTGGTTCTCCTGGTCCCCAGACCATCAGCATCAGCATTACCTGAGAACTTGTCAGAAATCCAAATTCTTGGGCCCTACGCTAGACTTCTGAATCAGAAACTCTGAGGTTGGACCTAGAAATCTGTGTTTTAACAAGCCCTCCAAATGAGTCTGATGCTCACTCAATCTGAGAACCCTTGTGTAGTCCGTATAAGATGTGAGGTGGGCCACACTGAAATGGTAGATGTGCAAATGAAGTGGGGTGGGTCTGGTATTGGAAATATGTCCAAGGAGTCGAATCTAAAGGACTTATGAGTCGATGGGGTATAGGTGGGTGGGTATCAGGGGAGCAGAAAGGGACAGAAGTAGGTTCTAGCCTTTGAGTAATGAAGCTGCTTCCTCATACAGGTGTCCCTGGTGGGCTTCCTGTTCCTTTTGGGCCTATACATCTCGTCCCTAGCCTCCTGCATGGGAGGCCTCTATGCAGCCCCCCGGATTTTGCAGTGCATCGCGCAGGAGAAAGTGATACCCGCACTGGCCTGTCTGGGGCAAGGGGTGAGTAACCCTTTTTTTGTTTTGTTTTTTGAGAAATGTACATTTTGCTGGGAACCTGATTGTTGCCCAATAAATTGCTTAAGTCTTTCTGATTAGAACCACTGGTTAAGTTCTCCAAAGCAGGGAGAAACAAGAATGCAGAGGTCATTTCTCTCGTTTTTGTCCTCTTACCGCCTTTAGCTGGGGCCAGTTGGACAAAGCATCTGTCAATTTCACAGCCACCCAGGACCCAAAGCACTGGTTTAGCTGCCTGTCACATCTTAGATCCACTTCACAGGGAAAGGGAGTGCCGCATCCTTTAATAACAATAAATTCAGGGTACTCCAAGTTTAGCATCTTTTGATGAAGAGAGGTATTGGTCCTTGTGGCTCTAACTCAAGATCACCTTTTTTGGGGGGTTGCTTTATAATGACTTCCCACACCTCTTGCCTCTAGGCTCCCTGTTAATCATGGCCCAAACTCTAATCAATACAGTATAGCTTAGTTGAGCCATAGAATCATCAAATGAGACATTCCTAAAACTGAAGAGATGATGAGAGAGAAGTAAACAGAGAGAACCCCACTTTCCAGTAATGTAGTTTGCAAGCTATAGTTCTTTTCTATCTTGTTGGAACACCACAGAGTCCCTCCTCAGACCCCCTCCCGTCTCCAGCTTCCCTCTTGGTTAGGGCCATATAGTTACACGTCATCCTTTATTCCTCCCTTTATCGTCCTCCACTTCTTATCCATCAGTCAACATAGGCTGGGTAGGAGCAACGATTACCATCTCTGTATCTTCCACGTGGTGTATGTCTGTATTTTATTTTAATTTCAGTTATTTCAATTAGGTAATACATGCACAGGGTTCAAAACTAAAAGTGGTATAAAGGTATTACACTGAGAAGTGCTGGTCCTATCATGAGTCTTTATCTTTCCCCACCGATACCTATGCCCCATTTGTAGCTGTTTTTATTCATTTTTATGAATCTCTGTCCTCTATTTTTATTCCAAGATGGTATTCTATGTACATTATTTTATACCTTGCTTTTCTTAGTATAGTTTGGAAATCTATCTTTTCATATGGATAGAGAGAGAACTTTCTCCTCTTTTCATCACATGGATATGCATAATTTAACCAGTTCCTTATGGACTGACACTTGTGTTGCTTCTAATAAACAGAGCTTCAAAGGCTAATCTCTCTCTCTCTCTCTCTCTCTCTCTCTCTCTCTCTCTCTCTCTGTGTGTGTGTGTGTGTGTGTGTGTGTGTGTGTGTGTGTGTGATTTTGTATATATATACAGATATATCTGTAGGGTAAATTTTCATGAGTGGTTTGCTGAGTCAAACGGTAAATGCATTTTTACTTTTAATAGATGTTGCCAAAACACCTTCCATGGGATTTGTATCATTTTATACTTCTATCAGCAATGTATGAGAGTTCTTGTTATCCCACAGTTAGCACCACTCTTAGACTCAGGCCAGAAGACCCTGCTTTATTGGACTCTGCTCTGGTCCTTGGGGTAAGAAGTCCATGAGGCCAAGGGGATATGCCCACTGGGATTCCATGCCCGTCTTCTAGACCGTGGTCTAGGGGTGCTGCACCTTGGAATTCTTTGCTCAGATATCCCCCAGCCCACATCCAGGTCTCTATCCTGGGCCTGTCTTCTCTAGGGCCAGGAGTCCACACGTGGGTGCGAGGTCCCTCACTGTGTGGTCTGGGAAAGGAAGTGGGCTGGGCTGGGGACTGGAGGCTGTGCCGGGCCATCCTTCAGTAAGGAACTCTGAAGAGTGTGCGAATTCAAACGAACCTCCCCCACTGTCTCGGAGGTGTGTTTGCCCAGGAAGGAGGATAGAACACATTTAACAGTTTGTTGGTTTGGTTTATAATTGTAAAGATTTAGACACAGGGTGTGTGGACCGTCATGTGCACACTCTTGCCCCAGACACTACAGTGGCAACTGTGAGTCTGTCCATAGCTCTTTGTCAAATGTGAATTTTTGCCCATTGAGTTGGGAGAAATGGCATCTTGGGATACTTGTGATTCATACTACTCCATTATGAATAAAGTTGAGCATCTTTTCCTCTGAGTCATTAGTGTATTTCTCTGTGATTACTGGTTTTCTTCTTCTCAATTGCTAGCAGCTCCTTCTTTGTTAGAGTGATTAAATCTTTGTGATGTGTATTACAGATATTCTCTCTAGTTTGTCCCTTGCTTTTTAGCTTTGAAAACTTTTCAGAGCTTCTTACATCTGATTAAATTTTATTTGCACTTTTTTAATGGGGAAGATAAGAAGCTTTAAAAAATTTGTATATGTATTCAACATACAGAAAAGGGCAGGAACCAATATGAAGAGTTTAAAAAATGACTATGAAGTGCACATCCTTGTAACGTCCACCTAAGAACACTGCCAGTCCTCATGCTGCCCTCCAAATGCTCTCGCTGCCAGTCCCCATGCTGCCCTCCAAATGCTCTCGCTGGTCAGAATCCTGTCCCTCTCACTGTGGAAGCTACTGTCCTGACTTCTGGGATAATATTCCTTACTTTTTTGTGCTTTTATTCAGTAGTTAGCAAACTTTTTCTGAAAAGGGCCAAATAGTAACGATGCAGGCTCTATTTTCTCTGTCACAATGACTCAATTCTGCCACTGTAACTCACAGTTAGCCGTAGGCGATACCTGATGGGATAAGTGTGGCTGTATTCCAATAAAACTTTATTTATGGACACTGAAATTTGAATTTCATGTCATAAAACATCACTCTTCTTTTGATTTTTTCCCCCTTGCTGTTTAAAAATGTAAAACCATATCTGCTCTTGGGCACATATAAACAGATGATGGCCAGATTTGGCCCACAGGTCATAGTTTGCCAGCTCCTGGTTTACTCCCTGTGCATCTCCAAACAAAATCGTTTAACTTTGACTGTTTTGTAACTTGATATACAGGTGGCATGCTTCTTTCATTTAACATTATGTTTATGAAATGCATTCACCTTTTTGCTCATAGCAGCAGTTTATTATCATCCATATATATCATTTCCCCATTTGCTATAGTTCATCCATTTTATTTTTGATAAACACTGGGGCTGTTCCAATTTGGGACTATTACAGCCAGTGCAAGGAACACTTTTGTACTAGTAGACTGGTGCACATATAGAATTCTTCCAGGCTACATGCTCACTAATGCAATTGCTAACTTGTAAGATATGCATATCTTCACTTACTATATAACACCAAAATCTTTTCCCAAAGTGTTTACAAATTTACACTCCTATTAGCAGTGGATAAATGTTTCCGTTTCTGTATTTTCTTGCTAATACTTAATATTATCAGACTTGTTTTTTTGCCAATACAGTGGGTGTTTAATGGTATCTCACGATGGTTTTAATTTGCATTTCTCTGATTACTTAATGGAGGTGGACATCTTTAATATGTTTATTGTGCATTATTTTGCTCTCTTTTTTTAGTGAGTTTTCTTATTATTTTGTAGGGCATTTTTGCATATTTTGGATTACCTTTTGTCAAGTATATGTTTTGTGAACATCTTTTCCCATTCTGTGACTTGCATTTTCATTCCTTTATGATATCTTTGAGTGAACAGAAGTTTATGTTAGACTGTTTTGTCACTTTACAACCCACCCTTATCAAAGTCCTGGTCTGGATCACTAGCCTTTCCTTCAGCATACCTAAGATCCTCCTTTTAAGTTCTTGTTCATTTCTGATGATTTACTTTATTCGTAATAGTTTTATTGTTAGAGTATGCTAAACAGAGTAGCTGTGCCAAAAAGGTAATTCTCAAAAACAATAAAATGTATTTTTACTCCTTTATTTTACTTTATTTAGAATTTTTAAGTTCTAGGGAAAGTATTTCAAGTCACTAGTAGCACTGATCCTTGGGGACTCAGGCTGATGATGATTTTGCCATCTTCATCCTGTGACTTCTAACCCTCAGTATGGGGAACGCACCTGGAGGGGCACTTGTGGGAGGTTTACAGGTCAGATCTTGTAATGGCTTAGGTGCCCGCCTTTCGCATTCCAGAGTGCTGGCAGTAAAGGAGATGGGAGCAGTAGTTAGATCCTATGAATATCCTGAAGGTAAATTCTTACAATATTTGCTGATAGAGAATGATAAAATGAGAAAAAGCATCAAGAATTTTGCTTGACTGAGTGAGTGGAAGGACGGAACTGCCATTTTCCAAGATGAAGAAGACTGCTGAAGGGGTAAATTTGAGGGGTAGGAGATTGGGATATCAGCAATTTGATTTTGGACATATCAGTTGTGAGAACCTATTAGAAATGTTGAGTAGACAGTTGAATATTTAAGTCTGCATTTTAGGGGAATCTTTCAGGCCGGAGATTCAAATTTGGGAGGTGAGAGCATAAAACTGGTTTTTTAAAGCCATAGGTGAGCCTAGATGAAGTCACCTAGGAATAGAGTATAGATGGAGAAGAGAAGGGGTCTGAGGTTGCCGGGGCTGCTTTAAATGTAGATTTCAGAGACAAGAGGCGCAGTCAGTGAGGAGGGAGGTGAATCAAGAGAAGCTAGATGAAGAAAGTCTTTCAAAGACCAGCGAGTGATTAGCGGGGTCAAATATAGTTTTTACGTTAAGGAAGGTAAGGACTGAAAAGTGATCATTGATTTTGGCCCAAGGGCTCTGTCAGTGACTGTGACGAGTAGCTTCCGCACAATAACAGATTCTATGGGATTGGCACATATTTTCCACTTCTGTCCTCCTGAAGGTCACCATACCCACCCCCATTAATAAAAGATGTGTGTGAGTGTGTGTGTGCGTGTGTGTGAGGACAGGCATGTGTGTGTATCTAGTATTAGAATCCCCCCACCTCAGCCACTAATGATTCTGTCTTTCAGGGTCTGCCACTCCCCTTAAGTTCATTTTCACCCCTACAGCCTGGGAAGAACCAACTTTGCACCTTTTTGGTTAAAACCCAATGAAAGACAAAAGGAGAAACACTTGGGAATCAAAGTTCTAGTGTAATGCCCGTATTAATAGTTACTAATACAACTAATACTCGTGGTGTGTTCGGAGCCTATTGTGTGTCAGTGCCCTGTCAAGCATTTTATGTACATTAGCTCTAATCGCACAATAATTCCACGAATTGGATATTATTATCCCAAATGTGTAGACAAACAGTTACTAACACGCAAAGACATGGCAGAAGTGGCTGAGCCACTATGAGCTGAAATTTCATAGTCCTGCATGTTGTTTTTGTTTCTGCAGAAAGGGCCAAATAAAACACCTGTAGCTGCCATCTGCCTGACCAGCTTGGTGACCATGGCCTTTGTTCTTGTGGGTCAGGTGAACGTTCTGGCCCCCATAGTCACCATCAACTTCATGCTGACATACATCACGGTGGATTACTCTTACTTCTCCCTGACCATGTGTCTCTGCAGCCACCCCCAGGTGTCCGACTCAGTGCACAGAGAGGGCAGGGGAGCTCTCCACCGCTCCGAGCACCTGCTCTTAGAGAAGGCTCCCAGCTATGGCTCTGAGGGCACTGCCCAAAGCCTCTCTGAGGGCACTCTGCTAGAATTCACCAAAGACATGGATCAGCTCCTCCAGCTAACCGGGAAGTTTGAGAGTAGCCAGCCCAGCCAAGGGGAGAGTGATGGAATCCCAGAGAGTCAGGAGAAATGCAAGAAGGCCACCAAGAAAACCCTTCAAGACAGCTTCCTCTTGGATGTCAAGACCCCTGCTCCGTTCCCTACTGAAGGGCCTGACAGATTGCGGGAATCCTCCTGGAACAAGCAGTATATCAGGAATGAAGGGGCCTGGCCTGGGGGAACATGTGGAGAACAACCTGTCCCTGAGCTAAGTAACCAGCCCAGGTCAAGTGAAGAAGGTGAGTACTTTGAAATTACACTGGGGCATCCTAATTGGGGTGAATACCGGTTGCCTCACCTACCCGGTTATCAAAACCCTCTTTCAAGTCCTTAGCCGGTTGACTGTAAGCTGGTTTTAAAATTCTTGTTAATTTTTTGTTTGACATTTATTTTAAAATGTACATCCAGATATCAGTTGAATTTGTAATTCTACATTGTTATAGATAGTTGATTTTAAACAGAAATTTTTGTCTATTCCTGTATGTGGGAGCCATGGCTAATAATTGATTATTAATTTTATTTTACTTAAAAAATCAGCAGAGGTATAATGCTGAAAGAACCAAAACAATTTCTATTTTTAAGAGAAGTGGAAATGTGTTGTGTCAAACTGCCGGGCAAGAATTCACTATTTTTTGTTTGTGGAAGATGAATCTTTAAAACCTGGCAAGAGTGGATGGAGAGAAGGTAGCTAAAAGAGCACAGCTTTTCTTTGCTTTCTCAAATCTATCAACACAGAGACACAGAGAGAGACCCTCAATAAGAGTCTTACAGGGGCTAAGGAATTCTGAGAAAGAACCTGTAATTTTTGAGAGTCTTCTATGTTTTAAGTACTTTACACATGTTATTTCGTGTAATATAATAGATATTAGAATTTTTCTTTTTACCAATGAAGACCCTGAGCCCCAATGAAATCACAGAGAAATTTCGGAGCTGATACTTGGCACAGCTGCCAGGTCTGCCTGTATACGAAGCCCACTACTTTCTTCTACATTATTCTGACCTTTAAGTTCTATACAGACAAGAGGAAAAAGAGGAGAAAACAAAGGAACATAGACGATGTCTAAAAATAAATGCTTTACAGGCTCCCATCTACCTGCTTTTCCTTCTTTACCTCCAAATTGGTGGGGAGTTTTTAATGGTAGGATCATTTAAAATTTTTAAAAATCATTTTATTTGTATCAAAACAATAAGTGTACAATTTTAAGCCAAGTAGGATTAGAAGTCACATAATCAAAAATAGTAGTTCCCACTCTTTTATACTGTCCTTTTTATCCTCCTCCACCCTCCAGTCCCACCCCTAGAAAACCCTACTTTGAACCAAAATGTTGCTTCTCTTAACCTTACTATTACTAAAGAATATAGTTGTATTGCTACTTCTTAACATATCATTGTCAGATATCTTCTGACTTCCTATTATGGTAAGTGAAGATTGAATTCATTTATGCCACTTTGACTTCTCATTCAGTGTCCCCAGTATAAGTATATCAAGTTATTGATTAACTTAATAGCTGATATTCTTATTATCATGATTAAGTGAACATTGCTTAACTCTGAGCCTTCTATCATACTACGATTACCTTTTTTTTTTTTCTTGTCCAGCTTTTTCTGTTTCCTGGAGTTAATAATTGCCTTGGTTTTTATGTGTTTGGGTTTTGTCATCATTTTTTCCCCTTTGAATTTTCCAGCAGATACATCAAACACCTCTCAACATTACTTTCCAAATGCTCAGGATCTTCAGAAATCTGTTATATCTGAGGTTCTCATCCTGTTCCACTCTAGACTGTTGTTCAGACCCGCCTCAAGGCTGTTGTCCTGGAAATCCTCTCTTTATCACACTTTTGTGTTGGATCTAGAGAAAAGATTTCTTGGATAGAATATTATAGTAGACTTTTGCCTGTTTTTCTTTTTTTGCCTACCCAGCATTGAGTGACATCCCTATGTTTGAAGAATTTCCAATGTTATGCGTCCTGGTGGGAGGCAAAGCACACCTTTCACATTCAAAACAAAAACTTCTAGCCTCTACTGCAGCCAGAGTTCAAGCACAAGACCAAGGCTCTGTTAGTCAGATAAGCCCTCCTTATACTTGGAAGTGGGAACTGGAAACCCAAAGAAATAGGGACATTGAAGAACTCTCTAGAAGCACGATGGAAGTTGCAGGATGACTAAATTCCTGGTTCCAATGTCCAGGGCCTTCAGGGTCAATAGGCAGGCTGCAGTGTGTAGACGTTGGTGCCTACATCGGTGGTGTCGTCACTAAACTGCTTTGACATATAATTTTGGCTACATAGTCCTGAACTTGATTCTCTAACCTTTCCAGTATTCTCACAGGGGGTGTCTTTTAGCTGCCATATTGCTGCTTCACATAAAATCGCGTAGTTCCACCCCACCACCCTTAAGGAGATTGGGTAGCAACAATTACCCTGTTTTTAATTTCCAAGAGCTCTTCATTATAAACTAATTTGTTCTTGTCCTTTTTCTTTTCTTTTCTTTTTTTTTTTTTTTTTTAATTTGAACATCATCTCATTCTTGTTTTATGGGTATGATGGCTTATCTTATCTTTCTGGTAATATTACTTGTTCTCCTTTTAAAGTTTTCTGCTCCTTTTACTGTCCTGTGTTCTCTAGATTCTCTTCTCTTTGGCTTGGTCCCTCTCTCCCTCTTTCGATTTCTCTCCACACTTAGATGTGAAGTTCTAAAAAACTGTTTAGAAGGCCTACAAACTGGGCAGAGCTTGTTCATTGGGGTACCTCACTGCAGAATTATTAGGGTGTAAGCTAGCTTCTTCACAGAGGGTTTCCAGTTTGTCCACAGAAGAGTCCTTTAATCTCTTGTATGGGGGTCACCCAGATGGCTCTTGCATTGAAGGAGCAGGGTAAGATAAGGGAGTTGGAGGCATCCCACCATTTAGGATATAGACTTTCATTCAATTCCCCAGTTTCTAGCTCTGTTCCCCCACTCTTTGCTGTGCCTGGTGTCCCAAGCCTGGCCACCCTCTGGTTTGACTTCTTTGGAGAAACGCCCCCTTGGGGAGGGGCTCGGGCAGAGGAGGATTTGTTACCTAGCTGCATGGGCAGAAGAAAGCATCTTGGTGTCCAACTGTTTCATATGCAGTTTTGCAACCAACCCCCTGTACTTTGGCATTTCTAGGGACGTGGTACTTCCTGGTCTTGAACTTTGCTGGAGTGTACGGGGTGCACTGGGCTGCTGCTTGCCAGCACCTTCTCTGTAGGCCCTAGAGTTCATCCTCCTCTGCTCTGCTCAGTCTTTTGCTACTACTCTGTCACCTTTCCATCTTCCAAGACTTATTTTTATCTTTCCTCTCTCATTCTCCTGGCGTTTGTGGATTTATACCTATTTAATTCCTTTTCTGTCTTCTCAGTGTCTTTTCAGGAGAGACAACTGGTCAGTTTGTCACGTAAATCAATGAAGTTGTCACCACCCACCCACTTGCCTATTCTTAGAAATGTCATAGCTATTGACTCCCTTGTGCTGCGTTTATCTTGGTATAGACCCTCATCATCTAGCTTCCAAACTCTTGTTAAATCTCCAAACTAGTCTCCTGCCTCCAGATTTTCCCACATCCTTTTTCTTCTTCTCATTATCTACTGAATGATCTTTCTAAAATAAAATCCTCATCATGTCTCTCTTCCTTGAAAACCTTCACTGAAATCTAATGCCATCTCTCTAAAGTTCAAAATCCTTGGTGTGATCTGCAAGGTTCTTTACAATCCTGTCCTGACCTACCTTCCAGGCCACTTTTCTCCTGACAACCCATACACTGTATGTTCCAGCTACAGCCAGACAAAAACACACCATGTTCTTTATTCCTTCCTGTATTTGCATATGCTATTCTGCCTTCTCTAATTGCTTCACCTCCCCTCTTTTCCATCTGGAAAACTCCGACTTTTGAGTTAAATTCTGTCTGACTATTCAGACCCACTTTCACACCCTCTGAGAATTCCCTGATTTCCTTGCTGTGCAAGCACAACATTTGATCCATATAAGTAGTATAGATAAATATCACATTGTTTTATACATTTGGATTACATATGTTTATACATTTGTCTTCAGGCCTATTCATCTGTCTTAAGGGAAAAAAAAATATTAGTTTTATTCCTTTCCCCCAGACTGCGAGCTTCTTTTAATCACAAATCCTGTCTTTCCACCTTGAATCCATCACAGTATTATTCTCACACAGCACATGGCACAAAACAAACAAACACTCAATAAAGGCGAGTTAAAATGATGAACATTTAAACAACTGTTGGCTAAAATAATTGAAACATTGATCAGTAAAGTAGAATAGAAAGTGTTAAACTATTATAAGAACCTAATCTGTGACACACCATATGCCATAAAAAACTAAGAATCAAATCACTACTGAATAAATATTGTTGAGAGCAAATGGATCCAAAAAGTTAACTTGGGGCTATATTTTATGCCTTATATAGCCATGAATTCCTTATTTATAACAGCTGTGCAAGAGAGATATTTCTGACTATTGAAGACATCATCAGAGATAAAAAGGATCTGATTAAATAGGAATAAAACCATTTACACAACACAGTGTCACAGAAGGAAACAATTATTCTGACAGACACAACTGATAAAAGCATACCTTCCAAAGCATATTATTTTTAAAAACATGAAGGTCAAAATCCTGATTCTATTAAAGAGAGGTCAGAAGAGATGAATATGCAGTTTTCATTTCAAAAAATCAATGCTCAGACTCATTCACTGTCCTCTCAATAAACTGACTTTTATTGTTAAATGTTAATATTGTTAGTAGCTAAAAATATTCAGCATTTATTGTGCATGTTCCTTACACAGATTATGTCCCTTGACAATGAGAGAAGCTCTTAACACTGATTAGCTCATCTAAGCTCAGCATTACACATCTTTTTACAGAGGCTCAGAGGAAGTCAACACTTGCTCAAGATATGAACCAACTAAAACTTAAACTCAGGTCTGTCTCATTTTAGAACCAGTGTTCTTAATTAACCACAACACAAAGTGTATACTGCTTGCTGTCAGTATGTTTTATGAACTAGGCCATGGTATTAATTAAATGAACACAAATTAAACCACCTTTAAGATATCATTGCATATCTATTAAGCTGTCAAAAATTTAAAGAGTAGAATGTCTTTGGCAATCAGGTATATGTACATATTGCTGGAAACAATATCAATGAATTTATTCCTTCTGGAACTGTTGATAAAAGATTTTCATCAAATTCAGGAGGTTTTCGCCATTATTTTTTCAAATATTTTTTCCTGCTCTTTCCTGTCCTTATGGGACTCATATGACATACTAATTGGTACACGTGACATTGCCTTCAGGTCTCTGAGGTTCAGTTTCTTTTTCTTCCACCTATTCCTCTCTGTTCTTCAGTCTGGGTATTTTCTATTGATTCTTTCTTCTGCCATCTCAAATCTGTTATTGAACCCATCTAATAACATTTTCATTTATGCTATTGTGCATTTTAACTCTAGAATTTTCATCAGGTTCTTTTTTATGGTTTGTCTCTATTGATATTCCCTGTTTTGTCTCTATTGATATTTCCTATTTTGTCTCTATCAATATTCCCTATTTTGTTTAAGTCACTCACATTGTGTTTTTATTTAATTCTTTGAACAGATTTATTATACTAGCTGCTTTAAAGTCTTTGTTTGCTAAACCCAACATGTTGGCCCACCCTGAGTCAGTTTCTTTTGATTGCTTTTTCTCCCCAAGCATGGGTCACTATTTCCTATTTCTTTGCATGTCTTGTAATTTTTGATTGAAAACTGGACAACTTAGATAACATATTGTGGCAACTCCTTATTCTGATGTCTGTTTCTGAGTTTTTGTTTGTTTTAGTAAATTGCTGTATTTGAGCTGTGGAATCAGTTTCTCCTGTGGTGTGTGGCTCCTGATGTCTTTACTCAGTTTTTATTCTTAGTTTTAATTTTTAGCCTGGCTTTATAGCCCATAAGGCTTCCACCCCTTCCAGTAGATCTGCGTGTGGGTTGGGAAAAACAGTCAAAGCTGCAGCTAGTTCTCCAGTTTCCCCAGTCTCTCTTGGGTCTCCCCGGGCAGGGGCATAGTTTTCCAGTCAGCCAGGGAAATTTGGGGAGCTATAGTTCTCCTATGGCTCTCTCACTTCAAAGATTTTCTTATTAAATTTCTGGCTGATTCACTGCTCCCTATAGGTGGGTCTACAACCTTAGGCTAGCAAAGCTGAGGATTGTCCTCATTCAGTTTTCTACTGTGCACATCACATTTAGCTTATGTAGGTATAACCAACAAATTTGCCCCCTCTGACAGCAAGATTTCTGGTGTGTGACCAGCTCCATGCTGGTAAGAACTACTGTGGGGATGGGAGCAGCCCAGGCAAGATGGCCATAGACTCTTACTGTTCTTACCCTCAGCTTCAACAGTTTTTAAAAAGAAACACTTCTTAATTTGTTGTTCCCATTTGGTAAATATCTGGAGCCCTGAGTGATTGGTTGTGATTATTTTGTCTAGCTGTGCACTTATTTCTTGTGGAAAAGATTTACTGACCTTTTCACATGCCATAGCTAAAAGTCCCTCTGGCTCATTCTTTCTGGATAATGATCTTTCAAGATATAACAAGAAATATAAAAGTGCCTTAGCAAATCTATTTGGGGGAACTGTATAATCAAGTTAGAAATAAATGTACAGCATTTGGAAAGCAGTTAAAAGAATTGCATTATCAGCATGATAAAAGACCACATAAACTTGAAACACGTTCCTTTGTGGACTATTAATGCACATTCTCAGTTTGTACATGACAACTGAAACTGTGTGTTTATTTATTTTGATAAAGATGGAATGCATTTGCAGAGATGATTTAATATTTATTTTAAGTAATTTCTATAAAATTGGTTAAGTTCATGATTTTTAAAATTGACAAAATTGTTTTCATCCTTCATGCTTAAAGTGATTATATCTGCATGGGTTTTGTGAATATAGAATTCATTAGACATACCATTATATATTAAAAACAATTTAATATTATGCATTATGTTTATTATAGTTGATATTTTTAACACACCTGATATGTGGTTTTGTTTACTCATTTGTTTGTTTTGCAACTAAGACTTGAAGAATAAAGTTGCCTTCTTAGTCATTACTTTAGAATTTCTAATGTGAGAAACTGTCCTCTTTCACCAGTAATCTATAAAACATTTTTCTTCCAGTAAAATCCTTAACAAGAGAAAAAAATTCCTTTAGTTATTTGGAAATGTTTTGAAACCATATTGTCTGCCTATATTGTCATACTTATTCAAAGTCATTGAGCATCCTTGCATGAATTCTCCCTCACATTGCTGACATATAAAATTGCATGGTGCTTGCTTGAAGGACACATCTCTTCCAAACTACTTTATCCCGAGTTCCTCAGAAAATACACAAACACACTCACTACACAGTTCCCTTTAAGTGTAATTGAGGTTGTGCAAGATCAAGATCAAGTGTGAAAGGATGAGCTTAACATTTGACAAATCTCGGAGAGGCAAAAAATCTAAATCTTTAACCAACAGTGTTCCTTCTTAATAGTTAAGGGTGCAACTATATAAGATTGAAAAGATGAATCATGCATTGAGCATGTAAAAATTAAACAATTTAAGTAATGGAATCATAACGGTATTCCTTCTTTAAAAAAAAAAATAGTAATAGAGCCTTCAATTCAAATCAGTCATAAACCTTGACAGAATTTATTTGAATCCACAGTAATAAGGAGAAATTTATTGACTACTTCCACACACAAACTTCTAAATGTTTAGATTTGATATTTAGAGATATAAAAGACAGTTTTTGCCTTCAAGGTATGGAAATATAAGAGATAAGTATAATAATTAGCAGCACTTGATGAAAGAAGACATGTTGAGAGGGTGAAGACTTTTCTGGGGGCTACAATGCTTTGTCCATTCTTTTAACCACATGTACAGAACATTTACTACATTCTAAGCACTGTTCTAGATGCTGGGGGAACATGCTGAAAAGGTATAGAAGATCTCTGCTGTCATTGAGCTTGCATTCTCGTAGGGGAAATTATAACAAACAAGTTAACAGATATACATTATCATGTCAGTAAGAGATGAGCACTATGATGAATAACAAAGTAGGATGACAGGATAGAGAGAAACTAGGGTAGGGAGAGAGTGCTGTTTCATATAGATTTGTCAGATAAGATCTCTCTGAGAAGAGGATATTTTAATGAAGAACTGAAATATATAGTGAACCATGCAGAAATGTGAGAAAAGAGTTCCAGGCAGAGGAAATGGCATATATACAGGTATACGTGGGACCTGAATTTTCAGATTCCAAGAAGAGCAGAAGTCCAGCAGTGACTGTAGAGGAGTGAGCCAGGAAGAGAGAGGTAGGAGATGAGCTGTGAGGAAAGCAGAGGTCAGTGCTGTGTAGGACCCTGCAGTTTAGGTGACTGTGGTAGAAGGCCATGGAAGGTTCTAGCTAGGGCTGGGACATGATCAGATTTAGGCTTTGTGAGGAATGTATCATGTAGAGGTAAGAGAAGGAGCCAAAGCCCATTTGAAGGTATATTAATTAAGGTAAAGTAAACTGCTATAAGAAATAACCAAACACAATGGAACTTTATTTCTTACATGCACTAGCAGTCAAGGAAGGATGTTCCAAATCAATGGGAACTTCTTCTCCATACATTGATTCAGGGGCTTGGGCTCCCTCCATTATTATGACTCTAGCATCCCTTGGGAACTTGTCATTTGCAAAGTCGAGCTAGACTTACAATGTTCAGAATTCAGGCACAGAGAAGAGATTCACCTACTCTCTCAAAGACCTTGGTACAGAAGTGGCACTCACCACTTCTGTTCACATTTCATTGGTGAGAACTTAGTCACATGGCCATGCCTAGCAGAGCCTCTAGCCATGGCTCTACTGTAGGAGAGCTGCAGTAAATCAGTGGCTTGGACTAGGATGGGAGCAATGAGGCTGGTAAGGAGTGGTCATAT
This sequence comes from Cynopterus sphinx, assembly GCA_030015415.1. Lineage (NCBI taxonomy): Eukaryota > Metazoa > Chordata > Mammalia > Chiroptera > Pteropodidae > Cynopterus > Cynopterus sphinx. Next base: position 51,528,323 of record CM057380.1, read on the forward strand.
TTTGAACATATTTTGATGGTAGAATCAACAGAATTTAGTGATGGAATAGATGTAGGTGTGAGGAAAAGAGAGGAGTCAAGGATGAATCTTAGATATTTGAGTGAACAGTGGTGTAATTTATTCAGGCAGAGAAAACTGGGAGAGGGGGGACTAGATTTCTGCTTTAGCCAGGGTAAGTTTTGTGATGCTTATTAGTCATATAAAGAGAGATATTGAGATGACAACTACATAGCCAAAACCTCAGTTTAAGGGAAAGGTCAAGAATGGTGTAAACTTGAGATCCTCAGTACATGGATGATATTTAAAGCCATGGGACTGGATAAGATTTTCTAGGAATGAGTATGCATGAACAAAAGAGTGCTGAGGAATGAATGAATGTGAGGATACTCCCATATTTTGGGGTTGGAAGGTGGAGGTAAGCCAGCAAAAGAGATTGAGAAAAACTGGGTGGTGAGACAGGAAGAAAACTGGGAGAGTGAGGCATCCTAGAAACCAAGAGAAAAACATGTTTCTGTAATCTCTAAGTGATCACATGTGTCAGATGCTAACTGAAAGGCCAAATGGGATGAGGACTGGTAGTTTATCATTGAATTTGAAAAGATCGAATCATTGGCAACTTTGAGAAGAGTAGTTCAGATGCAAGTGGGTTGGTAAATTTGGCAATGAGAGGATATGAAAGCTCTCCTTTGAGAGCAGAGGTTATAAATTTGTTACATCAGAGAGTAAGAGAGTGAGTTGACTGAAATCACAAGGGAGTTGATAGTTGACATAAGTGGAATTGTCTTATAGGCTGGGTCACAAAATTGGAGGAGTTCATAGGTATTTGCTCATAAAAACAGAAGAGGAGATGGTAACAAATTGGTAACCAAAGATTTGGCTCATTTATTTTTTAGATTTCTTCCTAAAGTCCAGACTCCATGAACAAGATATCCAGAGGAGACCTGCTTCTTTCTATGCCCGCATGTGCAACCCCTGGGTCTCCCTGTTGGGGGTGAGTAATTTCATTTTGATCTCAATTGTCCTTGAGACATAATTCAGGTGGAGACATGTGTGGTCTCAGGGTTGGGGTAGAGAGGAAGAAAGAGGAAAGTCTCAACCAGGAGCAATGAGATTTAATTACCTGTTCTATTAGAATTTAGATGAGCCTACATATGGCAACATTACATTAAATGCACCAGTTATTTTGATCCGTAGTTTATTGTAAAATAAATAATCATCTATGATAATCCCTGGGTCACTAAATTTGTAGGCATACCAAATTACTTAATTTCACTCTAATTGTTTCTTTCAGGGAGGAGTAGAACAAGGAGGTAAGGTAGAATATCTATTTACTGATAGTTTTGATTAAAGGGTACTTTCAGGAGGGTGTCTTCTCAAATGTCTGTTTAAGTGAGGTTTTTTGAATTGAGTACATTTCAATTATTCAGACTTTTATGGTAATCAGAGGTTAATGAGAAGGGTTATTGTTTCTCAAGGTCCTAGCCCTGTGGCTTACTGACCACATGATAAACAATTAGGTGACTTACCCTTCCTACTCTGTTTCCACAGGCTATTGGGTCCCTTCTCATCATGTTTGTGATCCAGTGGGTGTATACCCTGGTTAACCTAGGTGTTGCTGCCCTTCTGTATTTTTACATCGGTCGGACTAGTCCAGGGCTTCATCTTGGTAAGCTGCAGAGCCTTTTTGCCGCCACCTCCCTTCTTTTTTAGCATTCCTTGAAGAAACATGTTTTAAGAACCTAGTAAATGCCAACACTGACTCAGATATGAATCCCATTTTCAAGTAGCTTACCGTCTAGGAGGAAAAATATGATATACACATAAATTATAACAAATAAAGAAATAACAACTTGTGAAATTTATAAGACATATAGAAGTAAAATTAATAACAATGCTAGCACGAGGATAAGGAGGGAAGAAATGGAAATATACTATTATGTGTGCAAAATAATATCACCTAAAGGTAAACTGTAATAAGTTTAAAATGTGTACTACAAACCCTAGAGGAACCACTAAAATAATACCACAAGGAGTTATAGCTAATAAGACAAAAGCTATTAGGTCATATATTAAAGAAATTAAACTTGTTATTAAAAACCTCACAAAGAAAACTCTAGGTCCAGGTGGCTTCACTAATGAAACCTATCGAACATTTAAGAAATGAATATTAATTCTATACAAACTCTTCAGAAAACAACACACCAATACCCCTCAAGAGCATAGATGCAAAAATTTGTAACAAAATTTTAACAAATTGAACTAAAAATTACAAAAATATAAAAAGGACAATATAGCATAACCAAGTGGTTTATCCTAGGAATTTGGAGTTGGTTTGACATTTTAAAACATTTAACATAATATATCATATTTACAGACTAGAAGAAAACTATAAAACATTGCTTAGAAAAAATTAAAAAGGAAATTAAATAAATAAATAATGAAGAGATACACTGTGTTCATGAACTAGAAGATCAGTAATCTTATGATGTCAATTCTCCACAAAAATTTAATATAATCCTCATCAAAATCTCAGCTGCATTTTTATGGAAATTAGCAAGCAGATTCTAAAACACTTATGTGAAAATGCTAAGAACCTAGAATAGCCCAGCCAACTTTGTTAAGAACAAAGCTGAAGTACTTACACAAGGCTAATTATAAAGCTAAAATAATCAAGACAGTGTGGTATTGGAATCAAGATAGACAAATACATCAACAGACAGAGTAGAGAGTCCAGAAATTGGCATACACATTTATGGTCAGTTGATTTTCAAATAAGATGGAAAGGCTGTTCATTGGAGGAAAAAACAGTCCTTTCAACAAATGCTGGAACAATTGGAAATCCATGTGCAAAAAAATAAACTTCAATCTACATATCATACTATATAAAAATAACTCAAAATGGATCCTAGAAATAAATGTAAAACCTAAAACTAAAAATTTCTAAAAGGAAGTATAGAAATAAAAACCTTTGTGACTGAATGAAGCAAAGATTTTTTTTTAGATACAACAGCAAAAGAAGGAAAACAGTTGATCAATTGGGCTTCATCAAAATGAAGGACTCTGATCTTCCAAACACACAGGTGAAGGAATGCGAAGGCAAGCCATAGACTGTGAGATAATATTAGCAGGTTACTTATCTGATAAAGGACTTGTATCTAGAATATGTAGAAACTCTCAAAACTCAAGAAAACAAACAAACAAAAAGATTTTTTAAATGGGGCGATGTTTTACACAGATTTCACCAAAGAATATATACGGATGCCAAATAAACACATGAAAAGATGCTAAACATGATTAGTCATTAGGAAATGCAAATTCAAATCACAATATAAGACTGCTGCATACCTATTTGAGGGACTAAAATTAAAAATACTGATCATGCTCCGTGTTGGCAAGGATGTAGAGCAACTACAACTATCATATACTGCCGGTGGGAATATAAAATAATGCAATTACTTTGTAAAACAGTTTGGCAGTTTATAAAAAGTTAGACATATACCTGCTATATGAACTAGTCACCAGAAATACTCCCAGATATTTACCTGAGTGGATTGAAAACATATAGCTATACAAAGACCCGTACATGAATATTTATAATAGCTTAATTTACAGTGGCCAAAACCCGGAAACAATACAAATATCCAACAACATGCGACTCTATAAATAAACTGTAGTATAATCATGCAATAGAATATTACTCAACAATAAAAAAATGAGCTATTGATACATGCACTAACATTCATAAATCTCAAAGAATTATGCTGAGTGACAGAGTCTAGAGTGTTATATGTGTGTGTGTGTATGTGTGTGTGTGTGTGTGTGTGTGTTATCATTATAGAAAATGCAAACTAATCTAACCTGGAGTATTGTACTGTGAGTGTTATAAGGTGAATAAAAACCATACTTCCTATCCTCAAAGAGTGTATGGTCTAGGAGGGGATTTTTATAGCGTGTATTTAACACATGAGTTTGAATCTCAGAAAAAAATATTTTCAAAAAATTTTGAATTTCTAAGACTGAAGTTAGCAAATCTGTTTTTTTCTCTATAGCACTGTATTCTGTTTTTTTTCTTGGGATTTTGGAGTTCAGAAATACATTTTTGGAAACTACATATGGGTACAAAGTCCTTAGCAGGCTGCTGTTGGGGGATATATATTCTATTAAAACTGGGATTCTAGCTGTATACGTAGAGCCTTCATCCATATTTATATATATGTATTCTCTGCAGGATCAGCCTCCAACTTCAGCTTTTTCAGATGGATGAGGTCTCTCCTGATCCCCTCCTACAGGTCTGTGCTAATTTGGGCCCAGGACCAGAGCAGATGAGTATCCCAGGGCCCTGGGAGATGCTAAGGGCATCCCCTTCCTAGCTGGGCTTGGGTGAATTGTGGTGTGGGCACCTGACAATTGAGAACCTCAGGGAAACTCAAACTCTGCTCCTCATTGCCCGCCCCTCCCCGCCTCCGCCCCTCTAACTCTCTACTTCAGTTCATCAGAAGCTTCCTCTGGCTCTACTCCTCTCCCCTTCTTATCCTCAGGAATCATAAACAGAGTCTTTATCTGGAATCTGATTGCTGGGTGATGAGTCAAGGGAGCTATTCCCAGTGAATTCACAGTCTAAGACATAGTAGCATGAATACATCATCATACACAAAATTAATGCCCAAAAGATTCCCGTTCTTCCATCTCAAGTCAGAGGTAGTTGGTGTGACTGTGTTGGTAAAGTATGGAGGATTTCTATGGAACTTCCATGTTCAAATACACAGGGAAAGGGAAGAACAAACTTTCCTAGAAACAGGAGAAATCCTCATAGAGAAGGCAGGATTTCATGAATGCCCTAATCTCTTTCTTCCTTCCTCCTCCCTTCTGGTACCACCCACTTTGTCCTCAGGCCAACTTCAAGTGTCAAAGTCTTTGTAGTTTACCTCTAGCTTCTTCACTTTTGAAGGCCTCAGGACTCTGGGAAATTATTTTCCCTTCTCTCAATATCAGTGAGGAGCCAAAGGTGAAGGCTGGGAAAATCCAGACAGAACCCAACCAGATATTTATTTGGTTTCGTTTTGTTGGTTTGTTTTTGAAATTCTAACCATCTGGGTTACACTTGCTAATATTTCCACCTTCCATGTGCAGACATTGCTAATGGATTATGGGACCTTTTCCCTTTGATCCCAGACATAAATTCAGAATCCTCTTTTTATCATTTTTTTATTGTGATAAAATACACATAACATAAAATTTGTCATCTTAACCATTTTTAAGTACATTCATATTGTGCAAATCATCTCAACCATGCATCTCCAGAACTCTTCATTTCGCAAAGACAGAAATACCATATCCATGAAATGATAACTCCCCATTGCTCTCTCCCAAGAATCCTTTTTAAGACAGTTCTTTACAAGCACTACCAATTTGTTGAGATTGCCCAAGAAATGAAACCTAGGTGCTAGCACCTGGGATGATGAATAAAAAGGAGCTGGGGCTATGGAAACCAACAGGGAAAGGGCTGGGAAGAAGGGTGGCATGTAGGGGGAGAAGCCCTGTCCTCTGCTTGGAAGCTGTACTAAATGTTCTGTGTGGATGGTCTAGGAGGGATGGGGTCACTATTCTGTCTCTCTTCCAGTCTGAGGCCCAGGTTGAAGGACAGGTCATAACACTGCTGTGTTGATCTGTTTTCCCCTACCAACCACCGAGTCCTGAGGAAGAGTAGATGTTAAGTGGAAATAGCTTCTGTGTGGAGCTACCCACAGATTCTGGAGCTGGAAATGGTGTATGGTTGAGAGTATTTGGCCATATTTGATTTACAGGAATATTTTTAGGCATTTCCAGTTTTAAAGCCTACACATGGCCATGGGAGGTCACTGTTCCTTATGTTGCACTCTGAATTCTTAGAATTTCACCTCCAAGGTCACTGTAGCGCTATGTAGAAAGAAGAATGAATTAGGAGGAGGAGATTATTCTTAGTAAAGGACAATACTTTGGTTGGAATAGAACCCATTCCACAATATTTAGAGCTCTGTGGGCTTGTGAAGTGAGTGGTGAAGGCCTCAGCTAAGTCTTAACATCAAACTTGCTGGCCTCACTGTGGTTACTGAGTGATATTTTGTGATGGTTATTTAGGAGGGTGAAAGGACCAAGAAATGGTAAGTTAATTAAAAGTAGAAATTTGTAGCTATTTTTTCTATATTGTAATTTTGAGGTTTTTTCACAGCTATAGCCCAGGTACTCTTAAAAAACAAAGAATAATAATACAGTGGAGGCAAAGGAATTTGGCTAGGTTACTTCCTTTGTTACACCTACCATCCCCAGAATCATATAAAATTTAGTCTGATCTTCAGAAGGCTTTCTTTCCTGAAGTCCTAGCAACTGCCCAAGTGAGAATTCTTAGGCCACTCTAGACTAGAAAGTAAAGCATATTATTTCCCTGAACTAAGAATAATGGAATGGTTTCACCTTTAAAAAAAAAGCATTTATGAAAAAAGTGTATTGCCAAAAATACTTGTATGTTGACTGGTATGGAATTTTTTCACTTCCTAACCCTCTTGAAGATTCAGTCTTTATAGAAGTTAATTTGTTTCTCAGAAAACCATGACCTTTCTAATTTAGTTATGTTCCCATCAGTGGTCACAAGGCTTCGGTCACGTAATCTGAATTTCTGTAACAGCACGTTTTGCCAGAGTCAGTTGAAGCTTTTTGCTTAAGCACCACTGATTTAAACATTATATTTCTACTTAAAAAAAATTTTTTTTACAACTCTCAAATATATGCCTTATTTAAACAATTGAACATTGCTACTCTGCAAAGTAGATGATTCTTTTCAAGTAAAATTCCTTAGAGGCAATCCATTTCTAGGGTATGACTTAAGGACCTACCATAGGCTGTAGGAACTGACAGGGACTAGGAAAGATGAGAAAATAGAGGCACGAGGAGGTGGAGAGTTTTGCCTGAGGCCCCTAGATTGATTAATAGCAGAGCTGTGACTATATACATCTTCTGTGGATATCTGACTGCCAGGCTGATCTTTTCTTCTTTTTTCTCTCTCTCTAGCACTTTCCTCGTGTACCCCTAACATTTTCTTTGCCAATTTATTCCCAGTCCAACTGTATATAGATGCTTTAGTGACAACGAAACCCATACGAGGACTTGTGCTTTGTCTGAAGGCCTACTTGGTGTCAAAAGCTTTTGCAGTTTGCCTCGTAGCTGCTAATTTTGTTAACCTTAGCTCGGGAAATCATTCCTTATTCAACTTTCTTTCCAATGAACTGAAGAGAAGATTTCTTTCTACTCTTCTCAATTTCCCAGTCTCTCTATTTCAATATTTGTTTGATAAGAAAGCAAAGAAAAGCCATAGAGCCCCAATATTATACCATTTGGGAGGTTATTTTTGTATAATTTTGTAACTTTCTACTAAAAAATATGGAAATATCACTCTTTCCTTATTTTTTTGATACTTATTCCCGATAAATATTTACAAATTTTGGTTCATTAACTGTTGTACATATAGCTTTCAACAGTTATGTTTTTTAAATACATTTTCAATAATAAGCATACAGTAATAAGCGCAATGACGTTTTCGCAAATAATCTCTCTACCCAGAGAAGACGCATCTTCATTGTTTAGCACTTGGTCTTTCCTTCTGATTGCCCTCTGTGTTCTCTCACCAAAGGAGCTTGAGATCCCCCCAAGAGCAGATAATTTTGGCACCATCCCTGGCCAGGGTTGACATGGCGATGACTCAGCTCACCCAGGAGAACGCGGACTTCGCCACTCGGGATCGCTACCACCACTCTTCCCTTGTGAGTCGAGAGCAGCTGATGCCTCACTACTAGAGTACTGAGTATTCAGTACTAGGCAGCCCTGGGACCATCCTCTCTTGGAGCTGTCCAGTGCACAGTGGACCCAAATCCCAGAACCTTTGCGGAGCTGGTTCTTCTCAGTAAGAAACTCAAGTCCTGTCTTCCCACTGTTGTTTGGGACAGTGGAAATCTGCATCCTGGTGTGGAGGAAACACTGGAATGGCTGTGGCTCTGACATACACACCTGATCTGAAGAGCTCCATATGGACACCAAGACTTGCAGGTGTGGAGAATCATACCAGATTGCTTGTTCTGAGGGCCACAATAAATGGTTATTTAAATTTTTATTTTAGTATTTATTTTTGAATAAATAATATACTCATATGGTTCTAAACTCTAAAATGTAATTATAGTATAGTGAAAAGCCTCCTTCCCATCCTTGTTCCCCATCTGTTCAGTTCCCTTCCTGCCCCATAGGTAACAGCATTTCTTTATGAACATACCAGCAAATAGAAATGTGGATTCTTATTACTTCCTTTTATACACAGAAGGTAGTATATTATACATGTGTTCTGCACCCTGTTTTTTCTTAAAAGTCTGTCTTGGAGACACTTCCATATCAATACACATACAGCTTCCTCATTACTTTTCATTGTATGAATACACTATAATTTATTTCATCAGTTCCACAACGATGGCATTTGGTTGGTTTCCAATCTTGTGCTGCTATTACAATCAGTTCTGCAGTGAATAATCTTGTGCCTATGTACAAGCATCGAGAATTTCCGTAGAATAAACTCCCAAAAATGCAATTGCAAGATAAAAAGGCACATGCAGTTGAGCTATTATTGTTAGTGAAGGTCTTTTTAATTAAAAGGTTAAATGACCCTGAATCACCTAGTGGTGATTCGTGTTCTCAAAAGCATTTGTAGCCCCAGCTCTCCAAACACCGTTGCAGCTGTTTTTGGTATAAATTCATGAGACTATTTTGGCTCCTCTGTGATTTCAGTGTGGCATTTGTCACAGGCATTTAGTCCTGGGGGTCATAGCATTGCTTCTCCAGATAAGTTGAGGCCTAGAGTCAGTCGCTTCACTGCTGCCAGGGAGGGAAGTACTATTAGGGCAGTTCTGACCTCTTTCTTCGTAGTAGAGCTTCTCAACAGTCAAACCACCTGAGAGGCTCGTTAAAAGTGCAGATTTCCTCCCTTCACTCATAAGATTTTATTTAATAAGTTTTGGGGAAAGTCCTTGACTTTACATTTTTAATGACTATCTCAGGTGATTCAACACAAACCTTGGATCTTATTTTGAGAGACATGGACCTGTTGAATGGGCTGTGCTTAAAGTGAGTTGAGGCGGGTGGGAAAGTTGTAATAAAGGGCTAATTAGATCTTAATATTCTCTATCGAAAAATGAGATCTTGTTTATGATTACTGTTTACAGTGAGAGCTAGTTTATGATTACTGTTTATGCACTGTTTTGGTTAAATAACAAACTTAAGAACATTGTTAGAAACAACTTAAAGAAAGTAAACCCTGAGTTAACAACAGGCATTGGGAAGTAGAAACATCATAAAAGACAGACTATTCATGAAGGGCTCATCTCTGAGGCGATCTCTGAGGGCCCCTTTTTAAGAAGAAGCTACAATAGCTTCCTGTAGCTGCTGTAACAAATTACAGCAAACTATGTAGCTTGAAAACAGGAGAAACTTACTCTCCCACAGTCTGGAGGCCAGACATCTGAAATCAGCATCACTGAGCTGAAATCAGGTGTTAGGAGGGCTGTGATCCCTCTAGAGCAATGGTCTCCAACCTTTTTGGTACCAGGGACCAGTGCCCCTAGGAGAATCTAATGCCTGATGATCTGAGGTGGAGCTGAGGCGGTGATGCTAGTGCTGGGGAGCAGCTGCAAATACTGGTGAAACTTTAGTTGCCTGCCTCTCACCTCCTGCTGTGTGGCACAGTTCCTACGAGACCACAGACTAGTACTGGTCCACAGCCCGGGGATTGAAGACTCCTGCTCTAGAGGCCTGGGGGAGAAGTCGAGCATTGCCTATTCCAGCTTCTGGTGGCTGCTGGCATTCTTTGACTTGTGGCTGCATCACTCCCATCTTCAAGGCCAACATCTTCAAACTCTCTGCTCCGTGGTCACATTGCCTTCTCGGTGTGTGAGAAATGAGCCTCTTCGTCAGTCTTATAAAGATGCATATGATTACATTTCGGGTATACCCAGGTAATCCAGGATAATCTCATCTCAGAAGCCCTGACTTAATCGTAACTGCAAATGCTTTGCCAAATGAACTATTCATAGGTTCTAAGAATTAAGATATGGATGTATTTGGGGCACCATTTTTCAACCTACCACCGAGGCCTTTATGAATCTGCTTTTCGTTGTTTTGAATTCAGCAAACAAGCTTAAAAAGTAACCCCTCTGAAAAAGGTGGTACTGAGTTTGAAAACCATACACAGCAGAAGACTTGAGTATCTAGGATGAGAACTGTCCAATCATGATTAACTTATGAAAAAAAAGTAAGAGAAGAATGAGGTAAAATAAATGATTCCAACCTTCTACGAAATGAATACCTTAGAGTCTAGTTTCGGAGGCAGACGTGAAATACACTGGACTTCTACTTAGTTTCAAAAACCTTGCATTTAACCAAAGCAATATTGTATAATTAGTAGTAGTAAACAATGTTGTATAATTAGTAATTAGTAATAGGTGTTAGCCTGGGTTCCCCAGGAAGCAGAAGTTCATGGGCTATTGCTTTACTGGGTTTGAGGGAGGTGCATCAAGGAAGAGGGGTAAAGGGAAGGGGGCATATCACTGAGGTAGTGACCCCTCAGTATCACGTGCGACTGAATATTTAATCTTGAAGGGCACTTCTGGGAGACTGTAGAAACACCTGTGTCTTGAGACTCCCCCTTGCAAAGGGAGGAAAGGATGAGAATTTGTCTGCTGGTTCTTGTTTCCCAGAGTCCAGTGCTAGCCACGAGGGCTGTTAATCTCTCTGCATTTATGATTTGCGCTTCTGTGAGTACCCAGTGAGTTCAGCAAAAAGCAGCTCCCCTGAGGATATGAGGTGCTGTCGAGTTTGTGTGCATGAAATTGGCTGGAGCCCCATAGAATTCATTGCTGCAATAGTGGCTGAGACAAGACAAATGGCCTCTGCCTCAGAGGTATGGAGCAGAGAGGATCTAAGTTGGCACATAAGAGGTATCCGATGCAACCCATATATTGACAAAGGTCAGTAGTAAGCACAGGTTGTCAGAAAGATGAGATGTGTGTGTCGCTGGATCAATCAGATGGAGTTTATTTATCTAAAGGATGCTAAAAATGTCAGCATGGTCAGGATATATCGCAGTGAGACTAGCAACATTTTCTAAGACAGAGGCTCAGATTCCTGGCCTAAAGTTTTACCAAGAAGTGCACAGTTGTAGGTGAGAGTGGCAGAATGAGTAAGGGTCCCATCAGACCTTCTGGAACTGTAAATGTCACATTCCAGGCTACACTGTCTATTGATTCATCCATCCAATTATCCATCCACCCATCCATCTAACCACTTACACACTCACCCATTGATCCAACCGTTTACCCATTGATCTACCCATTCACCCACCTATGGCTGGAGCAACTGTACACAGGCCTAATCTCAGATGAGACTGAACTCCTCATTCATTGTCCTCAAACTTGCAGTGTAAGTACAGCCCAGTTCTAAAGCATTCTTGAATTCAGGGCTGGGAACCAGAAGAGGGGCCATTTTTTCAGATGTCTCTGGGAGTCATACTAACAGGTCCTCTGTCCTACACAATAGGGTGCAAACACTGATGAATCAGTGTGGAAGTCTGAGGTTCAGGATCCCTCCAGGTTTCTGAATGAAGGAGTATATTACGGATGGAAAACAGTGTGCCAGTGTATGCATTACTGCCTGGATAAAAGCCATAGTGGAGAATGCAGGTGTGGTCAGAATGCTGAGGCAAGGCCTGCAGTGTCTAACTTGCTTCCTCCTGAATCTAAGAATACCCTTCTCCCAAAGACGTTTGGATGAGGATCTAGAATCAAGAGAGAGAATGACCAGCTGGCCTCATCACCCAGTAACAGATGGGCGGAGATGATAAGGTGACCACACATTGCCTTTCAACTCCAGGTCCAAGCTCTGACTAATCAGATCAGCTTCTCCCCTCTCATGGGGGGCGGGGGGAGAGCAATTACATGATGACGTGGTTGGGGTGGGGTGAGGATTGTTCCCTCTGCCTCTGCCATGGTGGGAGGGAGTTTGAGTGGTAATTCCATCCTTTCTGTGGGCAGAGGAGGAAAGTGAGGAGAGCTGAAGGGAACCCAGGAGCAATGAGAACAGTGACAGAGGCAGACACAAGGTCTGTGGATGGGCAGAGGAGTCCTAGGCCACTCTGACAACAGTCAGGGAGGGCTCCCTGGAGGAGGTGATATCTGAGCACTTAGCCAAGAGAGGCAGAAGAGAGGAGGCCAGGGCATTCACACAGGAGGGAACAGTGTGTGTGGGGGTTATGGGTAGTTTCAAGGTTCCAGGGGCATAAGAGTGAAGCCGTGCGGTGCAAGAGAAGTACTATAAAGGCAGGCAAGGACTGGGTTCTGAAGGGGCTCGGACCCGACTCTGTGCTACGAGACGGAGGAGGGAAGGCTGAAGCATGATGATAAAAATTCATCCTCAACATTTTACAGGGCCTTTTCAGAAGACCCTTATAAGAATTAAGTGAGCATGATCTAGGCTCAGGAACAATACAGCTTTCGATCCGCCCTTCCCCTGACACACACGTTACTGTTTCTGCTCTCCTACACTGGAGATGGGAGAGGGCCAGTGGGGTGGGGGAATTCCACTCCTGAGGTCAGTGAGGGAGCTGACGAGCCAGCCCAGAGCTCTGCAGGGCCAGGGACCAGTCACTTGAGGGTCACAGAGCCCCCATGTATGCTGAGTATCAACTATACCAGTATCTTGTGGGTGTGGGTCGTTGGGGTGGTGGGGTGGGGTGGAGATAAGATAAATAGAACACACAGTCCTGACATATTACTTTCCTATTGCTGCTGGAACAAGTTACCACACATTTAGTAGCTTAAAACAACACAAGTGTATTCACTTACAGTTCTAGAGGTCAGAAGTTTGACATGGGTCTCACCAGGCTAAAATCAAGGCTGGATTCCTTCTGGGGGACATCAGGGAGAATCTGTTTCCTTGCTGTTTCTGGTTTCTGGAGGATGCCTGCATTCCTTGGTGGTGGCCCATTCTATCTTTAAAGCCAATAATCAGTGATGGTATTTCTCTGACCTCTGCTTCTGTCATCACATCTCCAACTCCCCTGCCTCCCTCATCTGCTCTTAAGGACCCATGTGATTAGATTGGGCCTGCCCCAATAATCCAGCATAATCTCTACCTTTCAATATCCTTGATTTAATCACATCTGCAAAGTTTCCTAAGCTATGTAGGTACCTTTCCTGGGTTCTGGGGATCAGGACCTGGGGGCTGGGTTGCTGGGGGAGACATGGAGGTGCACAGGGAAATGGCTAGAGCATACCTACAAAACATACCAAACCCTGTGCTGCAAATTGAATTCGCAAGTGCTAAGGAAACCCAGAGTGAGGAAGAAATCCAAGCAACTTTTTGGAGAAAGTGGGTTTTGAACCAGGTTGGGCAGAGGATATGGAAAGGCTTGGGAACCAAGGGAACGAGTTGAACAAAGACAAATGAGACAGAAGGACCAAAGCAAGAGAATGTAGGTCTTACCTTCTGCTTCATAACTGTTCTTTTCCTTTGACTTTTAAATGGGCTCACTTGAGAGGAAGTTTGGTCTAATCACAAATTTGTGGGATTTGGGGGGAAAAAGCTCTGAATCCTGGCTCTACCACTTATTAGCTCTGTGATCTTGGGCAGGCTTCTTAACCTCTCTAAGCCTTGATTTCCACCTCTGTAAAAATGAGAATTATCATTCCTGCCTGCCTTTAAGGGGACTTGTAAGTGCTAAATAAAATGAGACACATTTTTTGGAGGAAATAAAGGTGGAGGAGGTGTCACAAAAATGTTCTCCTAACATCGCTGCTAATCTGTATCAGTTACTGTAGGCAGCAGAGAAAGAAAGGAAAAAACCACCACGAAAACTGCAGCGATTCTTGGCATCTGCTAACCTGAAATTTCAGAGCAGAACAGAGTCCTAATGCTTCAGCATGCCATACTGTCTCTCGTCAGCCACAGACTTAGTGGGACACCTTCACTAGCTAAGAGCAGGAAATCTGCACATGCCCTATTAGAGGCAGGAGAACTGAGAGAATTGCCACTTGGTCACCATTTCAGCTTTGCCTCCTCATCCCACTCTCTCAGCTTGTCACATTCATTTGGCCACTTCCCTATGCCACTCTCTCAGGCTTCTCCCTTCCCTTCCCAGAGCCTTGGATATTGTTCCTAAACATCAGAAAACCAATCCCACTTACCCATCCTTTTGAACCAAAGCTTACTCTACTCTAGAGCAAATAACCCACTTCTTGCCATGTCTCATCCCCTTGATTTCCACATAGATGTTCGAGAGCAGAGGATCCAATGTGGTGCTTGCATAGGCTGAGAGTTTTTCCATACCATTTGCATTTCTCCACGGACAGAATAATACAGAGATCTGTGCCTCCCACTCACTACTCAGCACCCTTGCATCTGGGTGCACAAGCAGAAATAGGTGCCAGTTTCAGTGTGAGGACAGCAAGTAGAGGGGTGAGCCACTGACTCTTGACAAGGTACTCTTCTTGGGAGGAAGGTCACAATTCAAGGAAAAGGCAAAACAGATGGCAAGAAAGACCCACCAGCATCAAGGGGTCCCCCAGTTGGCCGGGCTCCTGGGCATGCAGCCCATCTCACAGCATCAAAGCTGGTGAACTATTCTTGTCCCCTAGTCTGATGGGCTGGGAGTGAGTGGAGGATGGATAGCGGTTGACTACTCACCATCATTCATTGAGGTGGAGTGGCCACAACCTCCTTCTAAACGAGGCAGAAGCAGTTCTCTAAATGAGAGTCTCTAAAATACTGGAGAACCTAGGTTTTCAGCCTATTTTGTTATGTTTCTTAAAAAGCACATCAGTGAGTATGTGTACGTGTGTGTGTGTACGTGCACTTTCCTGACTGTAAGAGAAGGAACTCTACATAAAAAACTGGACCCACCAAATGTGAGGCCTGGCTGAAAATGTGGGCCATGTGGTCTTTGTCAGATTCACTTTGGGAAGCCCTGAGGGTAAGTGGCATTTCAAAGGATTATCATCCCCCAGCAGCCAGCAGTAGAGCTCGATGAGTGCTGATCTGTGCCATGTGAAATGTACCATATGTGGTAAGAGGCTGAAGGTGGAGAAAACAAAGTCTCTTTCAAATATGGACCCCAAACAGAGTCATAAGGGCAGATGCTCCAAATGGCAGCGTCGATTTTTAATTGAGTTGCTTGTCAGATGGGTACTTTTGTGTAGCTCTGTGTGTCTGAATTAGTCAGGGTAGACTTACTGCTGCGACAAACAGCCCCTAAATCTCAGTGACTTGACCCTTTATAAATTTATTTCCGGCTCATGTTCCAGTCTAATACAAGTCAGAGGGGGTGGGAACTCTGCCCTACACTGTCATTTAGGGAGCTAGACTCCTTCTGTTTAGTAGCCGAACATTGTCTAGGCCCTCAGAATCTTCCCCTGACTTCTCAGCATCCAGCTGAAAGGGACATGTAGAGGATGCTGTAGAGGTTTTAGGGGCCAGGGCTAAAAGGGCTCGAATCACTTCCTCTTGCATTCCATTGGCCAGGACTGAGCATTTAGTCTGTCTAATCGAAAGACTGGCTGGGAAAACGCAGGCCAGCTGTGAGCTAAGGAAGAAGAGGGCCCAGGTTTGGTGGGCCTCTGGCCGGTCTCTGCCCATCTCTGCCGCTGTGCTCAGGATGAGAGGAGCTGGAATGCATTCCTGATTGATGGCAAATAAGTGACTCTTCTGATCTGTTCAGAGTAGGTTCACCACTTCAGAGTTTGTCTTCTGTGGGAATTTACATACGCAATTCAATGATTCTGTTATTCCTTAAATCATGGTTGGAATTCCATTTTCGATATTCTTTCGGAGCCTTTATGTATTCTAAGAAATGGCAAGTTTTTGTCCTTTCAGGGTTCATTTGATTTCGAGAAGCACCAGAAATCATTTGGAACCAACGCGGAATAAATGGACTGATTAAGCTAAATCATCTTTTTGGGGTCAAAAATGAGGGGTAACCATAAAGTAAAGTGACTCCCGAGGCAGTTTCCAAAGATGAGATTTCAACACAACACATTTTGAAGACTGACATTGTCACTGGAATCATGATGTAAGACCACTCGAAGTGAGGATTTGAAGGAACAGCATTTATTTTGATGAAGTGGGGTGTGTGTGTCTGTGTGTGTGTGTGGTGAGTCTGTAATTTTAGTTCATATGCTGTCTTTTATCATGATTTGTGTTGGTCATTTTAGCCCAACTGGATTGAAAGACCTCAGCAGCAGACATATATGTTTAGTTATAAGTCATCCGAATTCATAGTTTGGAGTCTTTCTTATGTGACCCGTAAACCCAACCAAGCCATCATGGATTCAAGTGGTCACTTACTTAGTATTTATTAAATGTCTATGTGTGCAAAGACTGTTTTTTTATTTGAAGCTGTGAAACTAGATGACAGCCATTGCTTATCTAGATGGCTAAAACTCAATTTGTAGGTGCTGGAAGCAGAGTGTTCTAAGATGAAGAAGCAGGAACTGGGCATAAACGTCTCAAAAGGTCAGGCAGAGAGGAAACCGGGCTTGGAATAGGCTGCACTTGGATGGTTCAACCAAAGTTTTGTGAGAAGAGTAATCCTTCATAAAACTTTCTCAGAGACTGAAGCCACAGGTCAGCTCTGAAGTGAGGTTTTACCTTCCTGAATAAACCTAGTGCCCTAGAAAATCTTCACATCTGTTTTAGAATTACTCATGTGATTCCAGGACACCTAGCCTGAGCCTATCTTTCTTTATGAGCAGGAGGAGGCAGCATGAAAGATAATGGTGGACCCTGCTCTATGGCTGCTGTTCCGGAAAGAATTTGGGAATCCCACTGTTCCACCACACAGCTGCATTCAGAGGTGGGGGAAGGAAAGAGGAAAGATAAAGCCTTGTTTTTGAAAGTGTGGTTTTCAGTTCACTGATATAAAAAATCACCTGGGATGGTTGCTAAAATGCAGATTCTTGTGCAAGTCTCAGACTTAATAAATTAGATCTTCTTGAGCAGGGCCTAGGAACATACAGTTTTAAGTAACCACTCCTTTGGTGATTCTCTAAAGTCTGGAAAGCACAGGCAGAAAGGCTTTGGGCTGACCTGAGTCTGAGACTAGCTGTCTCCATCAGTTCCAGGTCCTGTGAATGGCAGCAGCCGTCCCCGACCAGAGCTTCATGTGTTATGCCCCGTGAAGCATGCTTGGTCCTTGCTGAGGTCTGCTAAACTGCACTACAGACAGGTGCATGTGAGCCACACTAATGAGCCAGACAAAGTACTCCAGAGACTCATTCCATTAAGAAGAGTGGGGTGGGCTACACCACCTTGCTGTACATGCGTGTGCACAGGTGTGTGTGTGTGTGTGTGTGCGTGTGTGTGTGTGTGTATGTGCAGCTGAGAGTATTTGTCTGGAGACCAAGGTATACACATTTTGTTCTCTATGCTACTAACTGGTACAGCCCCTCCCATTACCTCCCACCCTAGCCCCCAATTTCTCCCTTCCTTCTAGTCCCACCTCTCATGATGTACACCCTGAGCTCTATGGTCACAGCACCTATCTGCAGGTGCGGTCCTGCAATTCATGATCTGTTCTTAAAAATTAAGAAAACCCTTATTGAGCCTGACGTTATACTAGACATTCATATTCATTGTCTCATTTGAGCGTCAGAATAATTCATTGAGGAAGGTACTATCATTTCCCCTCATATTACAGATGAGGAAACTGAGGTTCAGGAAAGTTAAGTAATTATTTGAGGTCCCGTGGCTAATAAGTAGCCGAGCTGGATTTGAACTCAGATCACCCACTGATCACTCTTCATTGTCCCATGGAGGCCAGCATAGAGTTTATCTTCTCTAAGTCCCCAACTGCTCCTCCTTCACCTCTAGAGCAGATATTGGGCAGACTATACCCCCCCAGGTCAAATCAAGCCCAGGGTGTGTTTTTATTTTTTTTTCTTTTAAATTTTTGATTGAGGCAAAATTCACATAAAATAAAATTAACCATTTAAACCACTGCCTGTTTTTGAAAATATAGTTTTGTTGGGACACAGCCCCACCCATTTACTTACATATTGTCTCTGGCTGCTTTTATAATTTGTTGTGACAGCGACCACATGGCCTACAAAACCTAAACATTGAGTATCTGGCCCTTTATGAAAAGTCTCCTGGGTCCTGCTTTAGAGGGTTTTGATCTGGATGAAGGCCTTTGGCAATGAGTTTTCTCAGACATCTGTATCTCCACTAAGAAATGCCTCTGCTTAGTAAAGGTAAATGCTCCTCCTTTACTCGAGGCCATGCTTTTGTACTTCACGGACCTAGCTCCTCAACTTCCTCTATTTCCTCCTCCTTCCTCTTGTCTCCATACAGGTCAGTCCTGGTAAATACACACACACCTGTGCCTGGTCTGCCAGGTTCCATCCTTTTTTCTTCCTTTCCCTCCCAAATGCCTGAAATAGATGGTTTATACCTGAATAGCCCACTTTCTCTCCTTATACTTTTCCTCTTCACCCTCTACAATCCAACTTTTGCATTTCAGCTAGCTTTTCAGATACATCTCCATGCAGACGTCTTGGAGTTACATGAACTTCACATAATCTACCCAGCATCCCCATCTTTGTGAATACCATATTATCCTGTTCTCCTACTGTCTCAAATCAGTTACTGTGAGGCCATCTTTGCCTCCCCCCCCCCTCTTTCTCTCTCTCTCTCACTCTCACCTTGCTCTTCTAATATTTGTTTTACAAGTCTCAACCTGATGCCTTTTTTAGAACTATTTCTTGGGTTTCTCTCTTCCTCATTCCCACTATCGCCTCCCAGCTTGGGCCTTCATCACTTCACACCTAGGTCACTACAGTGGCTCCTAACTGGTCTTCCTACCTTTCGCTCCCTCTTCTAATCTGCTCTCTCTAGCTTGTTTTTTAAACACAGAGAACTCAAATAGAATCAGGCCCTTGGTGTTTGCCTTCGCTGTTCTTTCCAGAGTCTTCTCCCCATGCTCCCCATGTTCTACTGAATACAGAGGGGCTTTGTAGGACTCAGCACCTATATATTATACTTTCTTCCACTTAAAATATTCTGTTTTTTTTTTCCTGGATAAACTCCTTCAAGAATAAATTCTAATGTCACCTAAGAAAAATTTCTCCAGAAAATCCTCAATATTCTTAGAGTGCTTGATTCATACTTACGTAAAATAACTTCTTTACATTACACTTATCATGAATCTGTCTTTCCTCCTAATCTGATGGGTAGTCAAGAGCAGGGACTCTATATATAATCTTCCTCATCAGTGTATACCCAAAGCCTAGCCTAGTGCCTACTGCTACAGAGTAGGTGCTCAATAAATGCTCCTTAAGCAATGACTTTGATCATGTCTCTCTACTGCTGAAAGCTTATGCTGTGTCTCTATTTCATATTGCACTAAGTTTAGGGCAGTGGTTTTCAACCCTGGCTGCACATTAGAATCACTTCCTCAGCAATCCTAATGTACAACCAGGGTTGAGAACCATTAATCTAATGCTTAGTTTTCAAGGCTCTGGTCACTTCTCCATCTCCTCATGAGTTCCTGCTCCAAACCCCTCTTGTGCATATGGTCTTCTTCCTGAATTGCTTTCTCTTATTCAGGCCACATTTCTACTTCCACCCAGATGAAGGCAGGGACTCTGTAGCTTTGCATCCCCAGAGCACCAAGCACGGGACTGCCAGTGTCATGGGAGCTACAGGGCATGAGCCCCAGAGCACAGCGTTTGTTTGGGTTGGGCAGAAAGGAAGATCTGGGTGGAAACCAGTGGCAGGTGTGTAGCCTGCCTCCACACCAGTGCGTGGACAGCACCAGCTTCCTTGTACTAACAGATGACCCCGTGTGGGCAGAGAACACAGTCTTAGATTTGCTCTGCCGGTCAGCAGACATGTAGCACTGTTTCCTTTCCCATACTCTTGTCAGATTCCCTCTTTATGGTGCAGGGTAGTGAATGTGATACTAGGCTGGTATCTGAAGATGAGCACATTCCTGGCCTTCTTGTGTGTCCTCTAGGGGCATGTCCTTCCCCTTGGAGGGGCCTGGCCTAACCTTTTGGTCCCAATAGCTCAGGTAGGATTTTCTGTTGCTTTTCTAGACCAGGATCCACCAATTGCTATAACACAAGGTCACTTGGAAAGGCCAAAAGCTGTCATAGGCCACATGTTCCTACATACTCAAATGAAACAAAACATTTGGAGACAGAACATTTTGAGACATTTACTATCTTTTTAAAATTATTTATTATCTTAGAGACATTTATTTATCTTTTATTATCTATAGTGGGCCAAAGATTAAGGTCATTTTTTGTCTAATGAAAGCCATAATTTCAATTTTTCCCCCAATTTTAAAAACGGAAACACTGAGAGCCTCACAATGTAATTGTTATTTAATTTTTCTCTTTAATAGGAGAAATAATGTACTTTTTTTTGCATGACACTTTTTTTCTCATATCCATTATCTTATTTGATTGGCAGTTACTCCATGAGGTAATAATACCTTCCAATGGCAGATATTACATCTTTTGCAGATGAAAAAACAGAGACTCGCTGAGGTTAATTGATTGGCTCAAAGTTGTAGAACTAGAGAATAGAGAAGTCAGACAAGGACTCCTACTCCAGAGCCCTTTTGTAAAACGTCCCACTTGGCCATCTCCATCTTTCCAATTGGAAATAATTTTTTTCCTGATTAGAAAAGTAATATATGCCATCAAAAGACACACACGCACACACACACACACACACACACACATGCATATATATGTTAATAGCAGTACTATTTGTAATAGCTGCAAGTGGAAACTACTCAAATGCCTATTCACAGTAGAAGGGAAAATAAGTCGTGGGATAGCCCCAGCATGGGGACTATGGGATAGTCAAGCAAGAACAATGAAGAGCAATGTGAGTGAATCTCACCATCACAATGCTGAGCAATAGAAGCTAGACACAAAAGAGTACACATTACAGCACCCTATTGACATAAAACAGAAAACCAGATATTTCATACTTTATTTAAAAAATAGTAATCTATGCTAAAAAAAGTCAGTATAGTGGTGACTCGTGTTGGGGTGAGTTACTGGAAGAGAATGTGGGCATCTTTCTATTTGAGTGCTAAACATGCAAATGTGTTAGTGATGTTTACTGAGTGTGGCATGGCATGTTTATGGCCCCCTACAGGTGTACTTTATGCACATCATATTTCAATAAACAAGTTCTAAATAGTTGTTCAAGCTCTTGTAAGAAATTCAAATAACACAGAGGTATACATATTCTTCATCCTACTTAAAAAAGAAAACCCAGAGGATACAAAAGTTTATCCCACAAACATTTTAAAAAGTGTTTTTGGTTCAGTGTAAAGTTTGTTAAAGAAGAAACAGAAAAGAGAAAGAAAAAAAATGGGGGCGAGTTGCTTGGAGAAAGGCATAAAAAGAGAGGAAAAGGGAGCCTGGTGGAGATGGAGAGAAATGTATGTATAGGAGGTGCTCAGTGATGCAAAATGGGACATGAAGAAAAGTAGAAAATGAAATACCCAGAAACAGCTCCACAAAGAGATACCTGAAGACAGAAAGTGACATAGAGAAAGGCTGAAAGAATGCAGGAGTCCAACAGGGTACAGAGGAAGAGGAAAACCCCCAGCCTCACAGAGTGAGGCAGAGAGGAGCAGTAAGGGGAGAGGGAACCTGGATTAGAGGTGAAGGTGTGGATGTTGTACCTGATCGCTGACCTGGACCACGTGAGGGGAGCGAGTTATCACTGCTTTTTGAAAGGCAGGGGAGCTTTGCAGTCACATGAAGACATTGCACTCTCAGTGACTTTGGATCAGGGCCTGGCACTTGCGAAGCAGCCATCAAATATGTGTTGACTGACTAATTGAATAAAATGATGCCTGAAAATCCAGGCCCCTCTGCCCACAGTGGGAACTTCACTTTTGGGTTTTCTCCTTCCCTAGGTCCCTGGCCACTTTGCCCAGTGTTCTGGCATCCCAGGAATTTCCTTGCTTGCTCTGGGGAGTATTTTTCATGCTGGAAGATTTTGCAAAATAAGACCACTTTATCAGAATCCTGTTGCGTCGGAGAATGTTCCTGGCTCATTGACGTTTACAGTGTGTAACCGATTTTATCGGTGGAATGTTGTTTGGAATGGAATGGTCCTCTCAGATGAGCAGATGAGAAACGGAAGGTCATTTGAGGACCCACCCCAGGCTGTCTAAGCTGGAACTTAGGACTGCTGTACATGATGCTTGGGAGCCTGGCCAAGCCATGAGCAAGCCTTCCTCCCTGGAGGAGGTCCCAGCCCATTAGCACTGGATTGCAGTGTTTACATTCTCACCTTGGCCCTCCAAGGCAAATGCCTCTGGAGCCCTGCACCAGCCTTGGAGAAGCAGCAAAGGGTACTAGGCTCTGGGTTCATAGGCTCTGGGTTCAGCAAGCAGCCCAGCTCGGCCTGGACAAAAGGAAACCATTCCTGACATTCCAGAAAGGAACAGTAAGGCTTCTCCCTAAAATAGTGAGATGGGTCTGTTTCTTCAGTTCTTTTGTCACAGTCCCAAGACACTCTTCTTCCTGGAGCTCTGAACAAAGTGCAGGTGTAGCAAGTTTTCCATGGAGGTCTTGAACTTTTTCTTTTCCATTAAAGCCCTGGTGCTGTCGGGGCCAGCTCTGTAGCTCCTGTCTACAGGGGAGCAGGGAAAAGGACCAAATGGGATGCAGAGACTGAGTTTGAGATGGGAAGGGAGGACAGGTCAAGAGAGGTCAGAAGTCTTTGTTCCCAGTGGGGTGGAATCTACCCTGAAGTGGGAGAGGGCTGAGGTGCCCTAGGTCAGGCCAAGGATGCTGGATACCACTCAGCAGAGAGGAGTGAGCTGGGAACAGCTGGTGCTGCTGGACGGATTCCACTAATGTCTCTGAGTGCTGGACAAGGCTGGCATTCTAGCACATTTCTCTCACTCTCTACAGCTATTTCCTTACTTCTTCATTGTAGTGAGTAGACCCAAAAAGATAAGTTCAAGTCCTCACCCCTGATACTCGTGATTGTGACTTTATTCAAAAAAGATTTTTGCAAATATAATCAAGTTAAAATGAGATCATACTGAATTAGGCTGAGCCCTAAATCCAATGACCAATGTCTTTATAAGAAGACCACGTGAAGACACAGATACAGACAGAGTGATGCATCTACAAGCCAAGGAATACCATGGATTGCCAGCAACCACCAGGAGGCAAGGAAGAATTCTCTCCTAGAGACTTTAAAGAAAGCATGGCCCTGATGACACTTTGATTTTAGACTTCCACCCTCTTGACCTTTTGAGAGGATAACTTCTGCTGTTTTAAGCCACCAAATTTATGACACTTTGTTACTGCAGCCCTAGAAAATGAGTATATTGTGTTCCTCAAGATTTCAAATCCCTCAGGGTTCTTTCAGTCCCTCCTCTCTTATTAAATGTCCTATCTCTTTCTTTACAAAGAAAATTGAAGTCTTCAGACAGAAATCCAGACCCCTTTACTGTGCTACCCTCCCCTCTTTTCCACCTCTCAAGGCCATTACCCCAACCTGTGCTATGGATGCCATCTCCTCCTGCTTCTCATAAACCTTATCCTGTTGACCACCTTTTTCTTAGACTTTTGATTTGCTCTCTCTTAAGTAGACCCTTTCCAGATTCAGATTGTCCCACTAAAAACAAGAAAAACTCCCCTCCATCAGCTCTTGTTTCTTTCTAAATCATTCCCCTTATCATAGCCAGAATGATGATTTCCAATTGCAAATAATATCACCCTTCACCCATTCTCTTCTCTGACTCCCATCTCACCCTACCTCCCCAACTTAAAATCTTAAAATGACTTCCCTAAATTCTTAAGATAAAGCAAAAATCTTCAAAATGGGCTGCTAGATCTGGTTGCTATCAAAGTCTACAGCCTCACTCTCTTCCCTAGGGGATTTCTCCAGGTGTTTTCTTGTTCTAGCCACACTGGCTTTCTTTTGGTTCTTTACATTTACCTCAATCCCTCCTTCCTCAGGACCTTTGCACATACACTTCCCACTCTACTTTGCCTGATTGATGGCCTATGTAGCTTTCAGATAGTAGCTCAATCTCAAGGAAACCCATCCTTCTTCCTAGTGCTGTACTTTAGAGCACTTTCCACAGTAACAAGTTTACATTTATGTTCTTTTGATTACTGTATCTGTCCTCCAAACCTTTGAGCTATATGAGGTCTGAGACTCACCTAACACCCAGCACAGGGATAGGCACAGAGTTACTTAGTAAATATTAGTTGAATAACTGAATAAAAGAAAGAAGCTACTATGTTGGGTTCTGGGGATACAAAGATGAATAACGCACAAATCTTCCCAGAAGGCAACTCATAGTTTGGTGGTAGAGGAGACAAGCAGATGAAGGAATGAGTAAACAGGCCCTGGGTATAGCAGGGTGATGAGCACACAGCAGAGAAGCAGGCCAGAGGACACAGTGATGCCTGGGCCCAGCTTACCAGATGAAACTCAATCCAGGTGTGTATGACTGATCTCTCAGCCCTCAGCAATCCCAGTCCTGTGATGTTACTGCTAGGCAGTCACACTGTATCCCAGCCATGGCAATGCCTGCCACACTTCCATAAATCCTACCGGGCATTGTCCTCAGGAACTGGGCACACTTCAGGCCTGATCAGAACACAGTGTTACAATAAGAGCTTTGTGTGGAGCACTTCAATCAGAAGAGCTCCTGGTGCCTTCCAGACAGCGAACTCATCTTATCCTCAGACCAACCCCAAGAGACAGTGAAATGTAATGGTTTTTCTTTCCACTGTACAGCTGGGGAGACTGAGGTCAAAAGAGATCACTTGACTTGGCCAAAGAATGAGAACAGCTCAGGAACAGAACTTGGAGAGAGCCCAAGGCCCTCTCCATGGGTCCACCAGTCAGAGCAGTCAGCAGAAGAGGACTCCTCAGGCCAAGGATGTACTGCAGCAGGAGCCTGCAGGCTTGTTTTCTTTGGTGCAAAAGCACATGTCATCACCTCTTGGATCCACAGAATGTTAAAGCCCTGAGAGATCATCTGACTCAACACTTCTGTTTTATGAAGGAGGAAACTGAGGCCAGAGAGATGAATCTGCTTTGCCCACCCTTTCCTTTCCTTGCCCTATTAATATGGAGTGGGAGGGTAGAGACTGCTAGCCAGTCTGCCCAAATTCCTTCTCCCCTTCTTTGCCTATATGGCTGGACTCTATTTCCCAGACACCTTTGCAGTTTGGTGAGCCATGTGACCATGTTGCCTCCAGTGGGACATAAGGGGAAGTAAAGCATGGTACTTTCAGGCCTGACCCATCAAAATCTCCCATGCTCACATTTCCATGTTCTTTTCACCTCTGGCTGTTTGGGATGTCAATTCCAAGGGAAATTTTGTGAGCCATACATTAGGGAATGGTAGCGCTGCCATAGTGTGGATCCCTGAAAGACTGCAAAAGAAGAGCCACCCCCACTAACTTGAACATCAACGCCTAAGGCTGTTTGTTAAGTGAACAAGAGGCATAAAACATCACGTAAAAGTGCTGCATTTGGGGGGGGGGGGCTATTTGTTATTGCAGCCTAGCCTAAACCCAATCTAACACAAGTAGACAAGAATGTCCCTGCTTAAGCTCTGCCTATATACAGTATAGGGCAGTAGAGACATCGAGCTTACTGCTGATTTCACTGTCAGCCACTTTTGGAGTGTCTTCACTCCCCACTCTGGAGAGGTTAGGAACTAGCCTGACTCAGTTCAGAAATGTGGTCTGAGCTAACTTCCCACCTGCTTCATTCTACATCAATAGACTCTCAGGGCTGGAATGTATTTGAGATGTCACCTAATTTATCCCCCTGGCTCCAGATGGGACCTCTTCTAAACCATCTGAGATAATAAAAGATCTTACCTGGATTTTTATATGTCTGGGAAAGAAGCACTACATACAGGTCCTTAGACACCTGTTTCTTATATATCCTCACTAGTGTGGTAGAAGGTCTTCACCATAATCTAGAACAGCAGAGCTGGAACACTCCTAAGCAATCATCTAGAACAATCTTTGTTTTACAGGTGAGGAAACTGAGGCCCAGATTACACTGTTAAACCACGGTAGGTCTTTGAGTCTTTTCTGAAGGTTTCCGTTCAAAATTCAGTGTGATCTCTGCGTATCCTTCTGCTGAATTTGCGATCTGCAGCCCTTTTCCTGGTCGAGCTTGCCCTAGCCCTGCCTGGATTCACAGTTTTCTTTTCCCTGCGGCCTGTCTGGGTGTCCTGGCGGGGACATTTCTGCAAAACCCTGGTGTGAGCCAAAGGCAGTGGTCGGATGGGGATGGAATCCAGGCTTGAGCAGGGCGCGGGCGAAGGAGGACTCCCGCACTGGCCGCAGGGCGAGGTGTTAGGGTTGGCCACGGCGACCTCCGCGCCAGCGCTGGGGCCGGGAGGATCGGAGGGAGGGAGGAGGAGGAGGAGCAGGGACTCTGCGAGTTCCTAAGAGGCAGTGGCCACGCGGGGTGGGAGCAGGGGCACAGAGCCCACTTCTCCCGCAGAGCCAAGCACTTTGCAGGATGAGGTCCGTGCTGAGCACGTCGCCACCGGCCCACTGTGCCTCTCGGGCGCTGGGAAAAGCTGGTTCCCGATTCGGAGGACCCGCTGTTGCTAATTTTCTCTCCTCCCGATGGCTCCACACTGCGAGTGCGTGTGCGTGTGCGTGCGGGGGTCCAGTGGACGGGTCCGGCGGCGGAGCCCGCGCGGCCCCCGGCGGGCGGGGTGGCGGGCGCGCGCCCCGCCCCGCCCCCTTCCTGCCCGCCCCCCGCCCCCCGCCCCCCGGCCCGGCCCGGCCGCGCGCGGCGGGTGATGTCAACCCGCGGAGGAGCCGCCCGCGCCGCGACCCGCCCGGCCGATTGGCATGTGGCGGCGCCGGGGCCGCCCCCGCCCCGCCCGCCCGCGGCGCCCCACAACTTTGGAGGCGGGCGCGGCGCTCGCAGCCCCAGTCCGCCCGCGCCCGTGGGCCCCGCGCCCGCCCGGCATGTGAGCGCGGCGGCCGCCGCCACCATGGCCCCGCCGCGCGCCCCGCGCTGGCCGCCGCCGCTCCCGCCGCCGCTGCTGCTGCTGCTGCTGCTGCTGCCGCCGCCCGCCGCCCCGGGAGCCGCGACGCGGCGGGGACCCGCGGGCCCGGTCCCCCGAGGCGCCAGCGCGGGTGAGTGAGAGCCGGGACCCGCGCCCAGCCAGCCCCGGGCTGGGGGAGTGGGCGCGCCCCGGGGCCGCATCCACCCCGCCACCCCGCCATCCCCCCGAGGAGGCCCCTCTGCGCTGGTGGACCCGGGTGGGGGGCGCTCCCTGGACCCGGGGGTGTGGGACCCTGAAGGCCGGCTGGGAGGGGGCGCAGCGAGCCTGAGGAGTGGATTTCCTAGACGATGTCTCCGGTGGCAGGGCTGGGGGTGTGACCGTCCTATCCACCCGCACCCCCCTTTAGAAGAAAACTTCTCTCTCCTGGTGTGTCCCACGGAGCTGTTCCCCCCCACACACACACACCCCAATACACACACCTCTTAGAAAAAAAAAGAAAGAAAGAAAAGGGAAAACCCCATTACCTTCCAAAGTGCCTCTACCACCTCAGAGAGATGACGTCCGGGCCGTCCGTTACCCAGCTCTGTTCTCTTCCTATAGATACAGGAATGGCCTGTCCGGGGATAGAGCCTGACTTTCAAAAATAATTGATTCTTTTTTAAGGGTTCTAGTTCTTATGGGATTGTAAAGAACAACGGATGTAGTTGGAAACGGAACACTCTACCGATTCACTGATTCACTCTAAAAGCCGGGGGACTGAGGGGATGGGGTAGAGGGGGGAGCTTGCGATGTCGAACCCCTGCGAGGCAGACGCTGACACAGGACTGTCCCTGAGCCCTACTCTCCCCTTGCTTTACATACGCAGGCACTGCCTGAACTGCTCAGAGGGGAACCTTCACACCCTTCTCCAGACCTTTTCATACAGTTCCTTCTTTAGGTCTGGGAGAAATGCTAAGGGCTAAGTGGAATCTCATCCCTGCCACAGTGACCTTGGAAATCACCTCTTAGTTTCTCCATCTGTGAAATGGAAGTAATGATCCTTGTTCCTCTTGGCCTCCGAGTGATGATGTGACAAAATGAAAGTGAAAATAATAGAAAATGCTTTGAACAAAGTCATCAATGCTGTGGTATCAGCCAGTGCCTTGCAGTGACACAAGGAATGTGCTTTTCAGGGTTATCCTGGAGAAGCAAAGTTGCTTGTAACGGGTTGATTGGGAGTTTAGGTGAAGGTTGAGAAGATTTCATCTTCCTACTTGACACTTCATTTAAGATTCTCATATAATACAAACTTTCTGATATAGGAATTAGCTTGCTTTGTTGAATCTAGGGATGCTTTCTCTAAATAAGAAAAAAGTTTAAAAAAAATTAAATCTCCCAGTAAAAACTCAATTCCATATTCAGCAGTATTCTCCCATCATTGCAAAATGCCTGTCCTTGTGAATGTCTAAATCACTGGCACAAGACTGAGAAACTAGTAAACAGTAAGGAAGGGAGAAGAGAAAGAAACTTCATAAGACCTACTGGAGACACACCCACAGTGACTCCGATTTTAGACTTACAACATACATTGTTTTGAGTTCCATGGGAAGGAATCGAGAACATAAAAGAGGACATTTCCTGGCTTTCTCATGGTAGAAAAGTAACGAAAGAAAACTAGAATTTTGTGCATTTTCTAAATGGGAAGAGGAGTGCAGGAGATTGAGGCCATTTCAGAGGAGATTCCCAGGAACTAAAGGCAGGTTTCTCTGGCTGGTAATTTGGCTTTCTTAGCTGTGGCCCACCTTGTTAGGGCATGGGTGGGATGGATGCTGCCTTGTGGGGCTTCCTGGCCAGATGAGGCTGGCTCATGAATCTCTTTCTTTCTCTTGTGGCTGGGAATCCCCACATGTCACAGAGACCTAGGTGTTACAGTGAGAGGGACAGTGGAGGAAACTGACTTAGGGGACTCAGCAGGTAAGAATTGAGGCTAACCTATGCTAGTCCGGCCACCTTAAGTCACCGACCCTTTTTCACAGGGACGGCAGCTAATGCTGCTAATCTTGGCTTTACAATCTTCTCAATTTGATTCATTTTGGGATATGAGTGGGATGGAGGCTTCAGGTGCTTGACATCTGGAGGAGTGCATGTGAGAATCCCAGAGAGCAGGTAGGCAGGAAGAGTAGTCTAAAACTATTCTTCCCTAGGAGGGTCTCTCCTCATACCCCGTGAAGATTGCCCCAGGAGTATCTGCTGTTTGTCTGATCTAAGACTGGATCTCAGGTGGCACGTTAGAAGTGTGAGATGAGAAGAGACAAAATTGATGCCCTGTAGAAAACTGCTAGAAGCTACTAACATGGCTGAGGATTCATCCACGACCTGTGCTTGTTTTCTGGTGGTGGCTCAAACAATGTCATTTAGCGGGAAAAAGAAACAAAGAACAAGAAAGCCAGCATTACGTGATTCTAGTGAGTCTGAGTTTCCTAATAACCTCTGAGGATTTTCTTTGGACCTTTTTTAATTGGCCACCATGTATCACAAGGTACAATCGGTTATCTCCCAAGGCAGCAAAGTCTCCACGTTGAAAGGGCCTCCAGAGGCCCTCTGGTCCACACTGTATCTCATGTGGATATCTGCCCTCTCAGCACCCCTGACAGATGGCCATCCAGGCTGTGCACCAACGCTTTTGTGTTGGGGGAGTTGCTCCCTTCTGCTCGTAATCAGCGCAGTCTTACAAATCATGTGCTTCATTTGACTGTTGGAGAAACTGCCTGTAGTCCCTTCTGCTGCTGGTTGTCAGTGCCCAGCCCCTTGTGGCTCAGGTTTCCAAATACCTGGGTGTCAGCAGCAGGGACCAGAGCTGTATTTTTTTTTTTTTTTTTTTTTTTGCCTGGGGCCATTTCTATCTCTTTTCCTCCTCTTGGCAGAGTTCAAGGTTCTTACTTATGAGTAACCCTTTTATATTCTGTCTGTGGTTTTTTGCCTGCATTAGACTGCAAGTCCCTGGACAGCAGCACCTTCACCCCATAGCCACGGTTAAGCTTTCATGTCCACCTATATCACCTGCTGGCTGTTCCTCTAACTTGATGCTGATGATTCAGCCCGTGGAGACAGAGATGCCAAGTCCTGGAGGTCTTTTTTCTCAGTGTGTTTTTTTAAAGCAACTCAGGGCTTCCAAGCCACAGTTCTAAGCTGATTTGTATATGCCTTGATTTTTGCAATTCATAGGCCGTTCTTTAATTGTGAGATCTGCAGATGCGGGGGCGGAAGGTGGGGGGGAGGCTTAAGTCATAATGAAAATCAATACAGAAGGAAAGAACTTTCCCACCCAAAGAGGAAATGACGCTGAGTAGTTGAGCAGCCAACCCAAGGCATAATAATCTTAGAAAAATGCAGCTCCCTCGAGTAAAGGAAGTGCTGCAAGCCCAGCCCCCCTGAGCTGTTACATAGCTGTCGCCTGAATTGCTGTAACTTTGTACGCCAACTTTGTCATTTAGTTTTATCTGCTGTGAAACCATTACACAGGGCAATGAAGACCCAGCCGGGCTAGAGGCAGCCTGCAGGCAAGGGAGAGGGGCTTTTCCCCAGGAGTTCTGCCACCTCTGCCCTGGTCGAGGCTCGGAGAGAGGGGTGGTGGGGATTCCTGTGAAGCCACTTGCTTTAATGGAGGGTGCCCCAAATAGAAGGAGAGGTGTGGGGAAAGCGACTGTCCCTGCCCATGTGTGTTTAAAAGCCACATCCTTTTAAACCTTGCAAAAACCCCTTTATTGCTTCCCTTCACGTGTGTGCAAATGCACTGGTATTTTCTGCCCAAGAGCTAAATGGTGTGGGTAGAGGGAGAATGAAAGGTGTTTGATGTCCAGCTGGGCAGTGACTGCATTCCTAGTCCTGGAGAGCTGGAGAAGGAGCCTCTGCCCTCCCAGTGATCCCCTCTGCCTTCCAGCAGCCCTGCCCAGCTGGCTGGAAACAGTATTCTTGGAGTTGACTTGTCTCAGATGCTCACAAAGAAAGCAAAGAACAGATGGCAGTTGAGGTTTCGTTTGCCACTTAATTGCCTTCTTCAGCGGCTTCTCTCTGCCCCCAGGCCCCGTTAGTATAAACGGGTGGTTTCAGCTATAATAAATGTTCCTGCCTTCAAAGAATACTAAAGAAGCAACAGGGAAGGAGATTAGTATTGGTTTCTCTTTGGGCTTCACACCTTTGAGCACCTTCGGGTCCCCAGCCCAGTTAACCCTCAAAACCATACTGTGAGAGGTATTATTTCTCTTTCACAGTCATTGAAACTGAAGCTTGGTGAGGTTAAATGAAACAGGAAGTGGAGATGGCAGAATTCAAATTGATTTGATCAAACTGACTTACACTTTCCACAATATTCAGCAGCCTCAGCTTTCTCATAGGTAAAACGGAATGTGAATTGTTCCAAATCACTTAAGGTCCTCTCCAGTGCATCCTTCTTCTCTTCTTCAGTTCCCTGCACTTGCCGCATTTTCAAGAGTAGGGACTGGGACTGGGTGAGGGGTGGGATGAGGAGATGGCACTGGTGCTGGGAACTACCTGCAGAGTAGAGATCCAAAAATAATTTTTGCTTAGAAATTACTCAAGACAAGATCACATGTCCTTACACATATATTGAATGGTATTTCATATAGAGATGATAGTGAAATATGCCCTATTTATATGCCAGTCCCTGCCATAGGTAGCTATGTTAATTGTCAACCAAACTAAGATAAATTGGTGACATTCTCAGTGGGCTCTCTCTCCTGGAAACGTGGCTGATATCATCAGGCAGTTGTTATGAATGCATATCCACAAAAACCAGGACAGGGCGCCCCTATCCAGATCCTGTAAAATTGTTTTCATTTTAACATCTGTGCCCTCTTTTACCCTCACCATTCATCTTGTGCAGACAGAAACAAAGATGTTTGTATCTCGTCTTTTTCCCGCTTCTTGTGTTGGAGTGTGGCGGATGTCTCAGTTTGTGTTGCGTCTGACTGATTTATAAATCAGAAAATATTAACAGAGCCCTTTCTGTGTATGAGGAGCTGTGTTGGGTGGTATGGAGGTTGCAGTGCAAGCCTACAATACTCCCAGGGAAGATACTGTCTTTTGAGGGTCACAAACATAAAAATTGTAAAAAATGAGGTGATGCATTAGTGATTCATAAGTGAACATAATGAAAAGATCATGTGACCTAAGGAATAATATGGGTAGAGATGGGCTGCAGCATGCAGAGGTGGAGAGGCTGCTGGGCAGATAGATAGTCTGGGGGGACCTCGGGCAGAAGGACGGAGTTGAGTACACCAGGGGTCCCCAGCCCAGCCCCTGGGCCACTGACCAGTACTGGTCTGTGGCCTGTTTGGAACTGGGCCTCACAGTAGGAGGTGAGTTGAGGGTAGGCCAGTGAAACTTTACCTGTATCTGTTTGTAGCCACTCCCTAGCACTAGCATCACATCCTCAGCTCTACCTCAGATCATCAGGCATTAGATTCTTGTAGGAATACTTGTCCCCGGTGCTGAAAAAGGCTGGGCACCACTGGACCTAGGGTATGGATCCACAGAAAGATTGGGAGGGTATTGGCATCAGCAAAATGCCAAATATTGAAAAGCTCAAGAGTCATTAAATGAGGACCAAAACAAGAAGGCGGGAGTGGGAGTGGGGTGGGAGGACTGGGGGAAGCTGATCCAGACAGACGAAACTGGAAAAAAAGATTAGGGCAGACTGTGGAGGGATTCAGAGGCCCGTTGAAAGCCTTTGTTTTTTTTGTCACATCGCACTGAGGAGCCCAACAGTTTTTGAGGAAGGAGCAGTATCATTTGCTCATTCATTGTTCATTGGTGCTTGGTGCTGGGGCCCCATAGATGAACCACATCCCTTATTACAGCCCAGTAGTTACTTCAGAAATATGAGATTGCTGGCAGGCATTGTACTGATACGTTAGGAAGAAAAGACTGAACATAGGGCATGGACTAGGTAGGATGAGGGTAGTGGAAGTTGAAAGGAAGCGATGCAGGGGCACTTTACAAGGGCAAGGCAGGGGACCTGCTGACTGCCTAGCTGTGGGGTAACAGGAGAGTGCGGAGGCACTGATTTGCCATTAAAGAGGCTGCTTCAGTTTCTGGTGCTTCCACTGTAAAGACTGCAGCGTGGTCTCAGTGAGAGTATTCTGCACACAGTTGAGAATGTGGAACTGAAGTGGGGAGAAGTCAGGGTCATATTCAGCCTGGAGGGGCTGAAGTCACAGGAGAGAAGGAAGCTGCTCTGACTGACCGAGTGAAGAACATCCAGTGTAGACAGTACGGGAGGAAGCGGCGCCAGCCAAGGAGCCAGCCAGGCCGGCTGCGCAGTGAGAGCTGGGCAGTCGGCAACTGGCAGATGACGTGAACAGAGCACACAGCTTATGCATAAAGTGTGACAGTCTGTGAAGGTGCGTGTAAGTTACATGTATCTGCTGGGACTTGTCTCAGCCGGGCACTATCCGAGTTAAAAGGAAAAGGGAGCTGGGGAGTGTGGAACCCGTGGAAAGGTCACTAAATTTTGTTCGTAGACAGCAGACGTTGACCTCCTTAGGCAAAGTTCAATGTGACACGAAAGAGGCAAATCTGCGAGAACCAGAACCCTTGATGGCACCCCCAAACCAGCTGTCGACTTCCCATTCTCCCCACGTCAGGAACTGGCAACACGACTCACCTGGTCACTTAAAAGAGAAGCCCCCATTCCTCTTCTCTCCTCACCTTCTAAATCTTATTTTGTTCTTCAACTCCAGTTGATTCTGTTTCTAGACTACGTCACGAACCTGCCCTCTTCGTCTCCACTGTTCTTTTCTGTTTCCCCCGTGTTCACTCCTGCTCTCCCTCTAATCCACGCTCACAGAAGCCTGAGTGATCTTCTTAATGTGTAATTCAGGTCACCTCCAAGGGCATTGCATTGTTCTTAGAATAAAATCTAGACTCTTTGCTGGAATGTGAGGTCCGCAGGATCTGACCCTACCAACCCTCTGGCCTCTCCTTGCTCCACTCCCCTCTTCTAACCACACCAGACAGCTGTTCATACATGCAAACTCCTTCCTGTCTTGGAGACTGGGCTCTTGATGTCCCCCTGCCCATAGTGGAACTAGCCTTCCGGGCAGTACAAATGCACTAAGGCCATAACAAGCATGGATGTTTTTAGGATTGGAGAGAAGTAAGGCCACAGTGGCAGGATCAGGTAGGACCATGAGAACCAGCATAAGGAGGTCAGGTTTTCTTCCAGGTGCCACTGAGGGGTTTTAGCAGAGGAGTGATGTGGAGAGTTGACTGGGAAGACAAGAGGAAGTGATGGTGGGAAACCAGGGCTAGTTCATTGGCATTGGCTGAAGAAATGATGGCTCAAAGGGAACATGGGTCCAGATGTAAAAGTCGGAGGTTAGAGGAATGCACGCTTGCAGTAATATCTGACTCAGTGGTCCTCACATTCCTGGATCATCAAAACACAGGACTGACTAGCTAGTGCCTTCCTCATGCTTTACCCACAAGGCAGTAGAACAGTAGACTGTACAGTCCTCTTCCTGGGTGAGGGAGAGAGCAGAGGGGCTGCCGTCGGAGCAGAGGCCTACGTTCTTGCTATGGTATGG
The DNA here is from genome assembly GCA_030015415.1 of Cynopterus sphinx. Classification (NCBI taxonomy): domain Eukaryota; kingdom Metazoa; phylum Chordata; class Mammalia; order Chiroptera; family Pteropodidae; genus Cynopterus; species Cynopterus sphinx. Next base: position 51,563,021 of record CM057380.1, read on the forward strand.
AGTGTGGTCTGTGGTGCCCGGGCTGGGGTGCCACTGTGGTGGGGGGATCTCTAGAGGCACAGGTTTGGATGTATATATCTGAAGGGTTTGTCTTTTGCTTATTATGTCCTTGCTTCCCTTGTCGGCCCAAGAGCTGTCAGACAGTGAGGATGCGTCTCCTCAGGCAGGGCGTCCCTCCTCACTGACATTTGTTGTCCCTGCCAGACCAGGGACCCTCAGCCCAGAGAAGGCTGATTCGCCATCAGTCAATATTGAGGCCGTGAGGTTACATTTTTGATTTAGGCTCAGGATAAAGTGCTCACATTTTAATATTTCCAAGCTGTATGGTCTAAAATTTTATGTTTATCGTACAATTTGGAAGTTAAAGAGAAAAACAAGAAATAAATATCACATATTCTAGCTTCTGGAAGTATATCAAAACTTTGTAATTGTTATTCGTTCTCATTTACATGGAATATGAATATTTAGATATATCCATGTATATATCCATGTGAATATCCGGACTAGATACTGTTCCATAGTTATTATAACTTTTGTTTGTTTTTTAGCTCTTTCTTTATTAGATAGATGGACTGTTTCCAGTTTTTTACTGTTGTAGATAATGCTGTGATAAACATCTTTGCCCATCACTTTTTATATTTGTATCTGGTTATTTGTTTAGTGTTAATTCCTGGGTGTGGACAATTTTAAGATTCCTGACAGTAATACCAAATGGTCCCTTAGAATTGTACCAAGTTATACTTTCACCAGCATTGTATGATTGTGTAGACTTCACCACGCCCTGTTTGTTATTGGGCATTTTTGACCAAAACCGAGCACCTTTCTCCTACTTTTTCACCCTGATAGCGTCTGATAGTGTGTGTGTGTGTGGGGGGGGTGGCCAGTCACAGCATGACTCTGCTAACCCCACTTCTGGAAGCTTCTTGGGCTCTATCTCATTCTCTTGTCCAAAGCAAGTTGAAGAAAGGATGTTTCCGTGAGTGACTGACTTTGTAGGGTGTCTGAGAAGCAGGAGGCTTGGTGGATGGACACTGCCGATGAGAGTGTGTTCCTACTGAGCAGTCCAACGAGTCCCCCACCGTGAATGTATCAGGTGACTTCATCTGGGTAGGGAGGTGGCCTAGCAAAGTGCTTTGGTAAAGTGGTCAAGCAGAAAGGAAACACAGTGCTTTAGAAGGAACTGGAATGGAAAATTTTGGATAGGAGCAAGAGAATGCCACAGGGACCTGTATCTTTCTAAATTAGAGCCATTTTTCTGGCAGTCATCGATCCTTTATATTGTGGAGTACTGGGCAAAATTAGATTTTCTGTTTTGAGTTTATAAGAACATTTGGAGAATTCTTGACTCTCAGGGTTAGAATGAACCTCAAAAGATCCATCTTTATTCATTAAATGTTGGGAAAGCCTATTTCCAAAGCAAGGAGGAGAAAGAAGGCTCTCCATTTCATTGCAGAGCTCCCATTCTTTTGCCTCATCTACCCTGGTTGGTTTCCAGCCAGGGTCACTACATTTGGCTTTGCGCTCAGAACTTTTAGTCTCTCTGTTCAGGGCACAATGCACGATTCAAGGTCACCTTAAACTGAGAGATTATTTGACAAATTCAGACGCTTCCAACTAAGTGATGTGGTGACTGCAGCTCACTGATAGGTATTTCTGGAAAGGTTCTAGAAACCACTGAAGCGATTTCACAACCATCATAGTGACAGAGCTATAGTGGGGGTAGAAATGGTGCTCTAGCAACCTGGGGTGGCTAAAGGTGAAAGCCAGTCCAGAAGGTCAAGTTTTGTCTCGGCCACTTAGTTACCACGTGGTAATTGCATCCCCTTCTGGCCCTCCATTTCTTTATCTCCGAAATGAGGGGTTCATCCATGCCTCACAGCTCCATTCCTGAGAGGGCCCATCTTCATCCTGTGACCCTCCCAACTTCCCTGATGCTGGCATGAAGTGTGAGGAGACTCAGTATCTGGCCTCTTAGCTCTGAGGCTGGTTGGTGCAGGATGCTGTGTGAGGGACAGGGAGAAGGTCTTCACAGGGGACCTGCGTGCACACCTCTGCGTCTGCTACACCTCCAGTAACTTTAGAGGAAGCACCAGATCATATGCATCTTTGTTTCTTAGTGCCTAGTACAGGCTTTGGTCCAGGGAGCATCTGGCAAACCTGCGGCCTCCAGCTGCCCAGGTGGTACTGCAGCAATACCTACACCACCACATGATCTAGGACTTCTGTTTTAAGGTATCTTAAGGAGCTGGCGAGACCATATGCCACAGAGTTTGTTAAGTCTACAGAGGCTGTTGAAAACAGACACATTCCTTTTGTTTTATATTTTGGTTCCGGGGTACGTGCTTCATGGAACCATCCTGGCTTCCTTGTCATGGAAGGCTATTGAAGAAAGTGCACAGATGTGGCATTCAAGCTCTGTGTTTTTATGGTTCCTGGGGTGGTTGGGGAGCTCAAATAGAAGGCCCTGACCTCACTAGAGACCCTGAATAACAGCAGCCCCCACTGCATGTGCTGGGAAGGAGCTGGGCTGCCAGAGGCAAGGAGATGGTTCTGATAAATTGACAAGTTTCTGCTTAGAGTCTTTGTTAAGTTTGGAACTGAAGACGAGGGAGGAAGACAGATAATGAGAAGAGGGCAGAGGCCAAGGTCAGGCTTGCCAGCTGGCCTTGCACTATTCTGGGCTATCTGAACTGAAGCAGTCACACTGGAGGAAGGAGTAGCAAGAATACAGGGGAGAGATGCCTGGTCGTAATCTGGTGGGTTGTTATTCCTTGTGCAAGGTTGTGACTAGTTTTCCTTCAGGTCAAAACCTTTGGAGCTTATTGACAACATGCTTCAAAAGCATTTGAGGAGTCCGGAGCCACCTTTAGAGCCAGTGTGTGGGCGACAAGAAACCCACTGGTATTCCAGCCACCATCATAATGGTTCTTTGCCATTAAACCACCTGTTGGATGCAAAATGGGGTCACCCATCTTGATCTCCTCCATTAGTCACTAGATTAGACTTCGAATTTTTTTTGTCTGTTTCCAACAGTAATCCAAATCTATTATGAAAGGATGACAATGTGTCATTATTCAGGAAAACCAAGAGACTACTTGACAGGCTCTATTGAAAACTCAAGAATTTTAGAAAACAGCTTGAACAATCACGCTGTCATTGGCATAGGTATGTCTTTGAAGAGGATCATATGCATTGGCTGGTGGATTCCCGTAGCTTGTTAGGGATCAACTCATGCCTGGTGGTAATGGGGTACCACTGGCACAGTTAGGGAAGGGAGATAGATGCCAGTAGCAGCTCAAAAGCTCTGCCAGAGTCAGAGGACTTTTGGTCTGAACCCTGACTCTTTCTAGCTAGCTAGGTTTTACTTTCCTCATGTTAAAAATCAGGATAATAATACCTATCTTGCTTCTTTAACAAGGCTTTAGAGAAAGAGCGAGTTTAATTATGACTGTGAAAGCACTTTTAAATGTGGACTTAGCAAGTAATTTGGTTCCTAATACCATGAACTGGCTGTGACCTTGGGCAAGGTGTTTCATCTCTGGGCCCATTTCCACGTCTGTAAGATGGAGATGATAATCTCAGTTCTGTCCACTTCACAGTGTTTTCATAGGGGTGAAATGACAAGCTTTGTAAACACGCATGGGCTGTGTACGTGTTAGTCATTCATGCTTCCCAAAACACGTGGGCACCATTATTTCTCTGAGCGAGGTGGGGCTTCATGAAGAAGGTAGATGAGGAGGGATGAAGACAAAATTGGAGAGGAGATCGAGAGGAGAACATTCCAGGAATCTCAGTGGCCCTGTTCAGTCCTCCATCTCTTTATCCTCCCAAGTGCCTCTGGTTGCCATGATGAGCTCTCTTCCATCTCCTCTTCCTCCCGCCCACTGGGCCGTCTACCTCCAGCTCAGTTCCGTGGACATTTATTGAGCTCAGCCTGTGAACCGCAGTCTCTCATAAGGGCCATGGAAATGCGATCAAACAAGTTATAATTGTATAACAAGATAAATCAAGAACCGAGAGGGAGAGTTCTCTCTGGGGAAGACTTCTTGGAAGTGGTGGCCTCTTAGCTAGTTGTGAGAAATGAGTCAGGTTTTGCCAAAAGGCCCAGAGGAAGGGAGCGAACCGTAGGTGGGGAGGACCGCAGGAATGAAGGCATGGAGGGAAGACAGCATAACTTCACCTCTTTTCCCTGAGAGGTGATTCCCAGAGCTGCCTTTCTTTTCAGAAATCCACTTCTCTACTTCCGGCACCCTGCCGGACATGTTTATATCCTTCATGTTTATGTCCTTCACTTTCCACACAACAGAGATGGTTATAAATGCAGACACATCGCCCCTTCTTCCTCCAAAACCCATCTTCCCTTTGCTTATTAACGGCCCCATTAATCTCCCTGTGTCCCATTCACAACCTCAGCTACCTCTGTCTTGCCACCATTTCTCACCTTTTCTTACATGTAATCACCTCAACACTTCTTCTCCTCCTTTCCTCCCATCCTCCCTCCCTCCCTTTCATCTTCCTTCTGAATTCCGTCAGCACACTTAATTCCATTTGGACAGTGGGCTGTGTAGGCTGTCAAGATGTAATACCCCATTTGTGTCACAAGACTGCTTTGTGGGTCCAGGTGTTCTTCAGGCAGCATCCTGGAAGCCCGCGGAGGACGTCTGCCTTTGTCCCTTCTGGCTTTCCCTGTCAGAGGGTGTTGCTGTTTCTCAGAAGCTCTTTTCTTTCTCACCTTTCATTCTTTCTCTATTCATGTATTTTTTAAAATTACAGTCAGACAGACCGGGGTTTGGGTCTCATTCTGCTATTTGCTGTATAACCTTGGGCAATTTATTTAATCTCACTGCACCTCAATTTCCTTATCAAAAACCGTGGGGATAATACTGGCGCCTACCTCCCAGGGCTATCATACGATTAATGGGGACAGTCCATGTATGGTGCTTAGCAGGGAGCAAATGCCACAAATGTTTGGGCTGCTGAAATAATAATCATAAGAGTTACCATATTCTGTTGGGTATCTTTTAAAAATATTCTTAGTTTTGTTTGTCCCTTCCTCTGTAAGTTTCTCCCTTTGGTTTTATTTTTCTTTTCAGCCCCCTTCATTCTTCTCTGTTTTCTCTCTTTTCTGGCTGTGGCATACAACTAGTTTTTAAAATATCAGTTATATTTGAATGGAGTGTCATGTTTCCCAATCTTAATTTTCAAGATCTATTAGTAAACTTTTAATTTATCCCGGAAGATCCTGGCTGGTCCACAGTAAGCACCCCACCCCCTGAGAGGGAGGCAGTGACAGCAGTGACCATGCTCCTCCCTTCCCCGGTCCAGGCCTCTGTGCTGCAACATAATTGCACTGTGTACATTTTCTAACGTAAATTTTCTAGACAAATGATGTTTCTGTGATTCCTTTAGAGTCCTGGGCTACTTCACACAGGTATGTACAATAAGTTATCTGCACAACTTATAAAAGTCAGCCTCCAAGGCCAAGTGAGGGTTTAAATCCAGGGCCACATCTCATTATGCTGGCTGCCGGCTGGGGCGCAGGTCCCTCTTCCTGCCCCCTCCTCCCTCCCTCCACCCCCCTTCCTCCTCGGAACCAGGATGTTTTTCCTTGCCTTTTTATTGTTTCGCTAACCTGGCAGGCCTCCTTTGGTGGAGCCCTGCCATCAGGCTTCCTCTCTGGGTGTGAGCAAATGTTAGGGTGACTACAGGGGAGACCGGGAGGCCTGCTCCCCTGCCCTGGCTGCCCCACCTTCTCCCAGCACCATGGGAGCTGCCCTTCTCTTCGGCCCCTCTGCTGGGTGTTTCTTTTTCGGAGGCTGGGAGGGGTAAAGAAAACATAGGCACAAGGTAGACACCCTCGGAAATAAGGTAGGCACCCCCCCCACACACACACACACAGAAAGCCTTTTTGTTTACTTATTTAATTGAATGGGAATCTCCTGGCCTTGGATTTGAAGGCCTTTTTTTTTTTAACCTATAGAATTATTTTTAAAACAAAGAGCTTGAGGTCACATCAAGGTCTTTCCTCTTTCATTCCTGCCTAAATGGACAGCCTCCTCGTTGCCCCCAGGCCACCCCAGAGGTGATTCCATTTTTGGAAGCCTGACCCCAGACTCCGGTCAGCCAGTCCCTGGGTCACAGCTCAGCCCTACAGGCCTGCCTTTCTCCCTCGAGGATGATCAGCGGACAAAAGCTGACTGTCTCACAGGGAGGGGAGGATAATTCGCCTTGTAAACTATACTTTTCATTACTTGAGGCCGCTCCAGGGGAATCTTTCTAAAAATCAGATCACTGGATCTCAAGTGCAACACTTCTCAGTGTGTACGGTTTTTCTTAGGGCCACTCCTTTCAGGGCAAGAACAAGGAAGGAAACGAAACTCCCCGTGAGCCCTGGACAGTTCAGATCAAGGGCTGAGTCTTTTGTTCACACAAACTCATTTGGCTCCTAAACGCCCTCCACCCAGAATCATTACATCCGTAGCAGCCGCGTTTCAAAACAGCTCAGAGTGGCCCAGCTGAGCAGGCGGCTGCCTTTCTGGTGAGTTTGCAGCCACCTTTCCCCCACGCCCCCAAAGTTCCTGTGTGCCCCAAAATATCCCACTGCTGGCCATCCGGCCTGAAATCCCCCTCGTTTAGAGGATTCCTGGGGTGAATTCAGTGAAGCCACAGGGCCCTGCTGTGGAAGGGCTGTGATCTGGAGGAGGGGCGGGGGGCCAACAAGAAAGGATGGTGTTCTGGCCTTCAGCCCTGGGCCTTCCCAACTCCCAGGCACCTTCTCTGCACTGAGCCACTTCTCAGTCCCCAGCCACCTCCTAGGGCTTTATTTACACGGTTCAGCTCTCTAGGAAGCAGTTAGCTCCTTGAGGCGTATTCCATTTTGTCTTCTGTGTGGTTAGTACTCAGTAAATATCTGTTTTGTTTTCTAATATGGCAAAATATACATAAAATTTCCCATTTTAACCATTTTTAAGTGGACAAGTCATTGACATTGAGCTCATTTACAATGTTGTAGAAACATCATCACCATCAATTTCCAGAACTTTTTTAGTATCCCAGTTAGAAGCTTATTAAGTAATAAGTCCCCGTTCCTCCCTACCCCCAAGCCCTTACTAACCTTTATTCTACTTTGTCTCTATGACTTTGCCTATTCTTGGTACCTCATATAAGGGGAATCATATATTATTTGTCCTATCTTATCTGGCTTATTCACTTACCACACTGTTTGTAAGGTTTGCCTGTGTTGTAGTGTGTGTCGGAATTCCTTTAAGAGGCTGAATAATATTCCATTGTATGTAAATACATTTTGTTTATCCATTTATCCATTGATGGGCACTTGGGTTGCTTCTGCCTTTTGGCTATTGTGAGTAATGCTTTGACGAACATGAGTATACACATGTTTGGTTCCCTGCTTTCAATTAGTTTGTGTATATACCTAGCGGTGGAGTTACTGGATCATACGGTAATTCTGTTTACAGTTTTTGGGGAACCACCAAACAATTGTCCACAGTGCCTGCACCATTTTTCATTTTACCAGCAATGCAGGAAGGTTCCAATTTCTCTGTGTCCTTACTAACACTTGCTATTTTCCATTTCTTAATAGCCATTCTAATGAATATGCAAGAAAATTATATATATATATATATGTGTATATATATATATACACATATATATATATATATATTCATAAATGCCACTCACTGGCTGGATTGTGGATTTAGAACTGTTACTGCTCCTCTCGAGGTCCAGTCTTGCCATCTCAGGATCAGATTGCTTGGTTGCTGTGGTCTCTGAAGATGGAGGTCACCTTGGTGAGGGATGGGGGCACCAAAGGCAACCTGGCCAGTTTCCCAGTTTGGACCAGAGTGAATGATGCAAAACACTATGGAGGCTAGCTAGTGAAGGAGGCCGCACACCATACGTTACCTTGGGAAAAGCTGGCTGAGCTTCTTCTTGGCCCTCACTGGGTCTCCTTTGGGTGGTTAGTTAGGAAAGACACCAGAGTAAAAGAGCTGGCACTAATCTCTGCGGTGCCACTTCTTTTTTGGGTTGCCCTGGCAAGGTGATCTCAGTACTGAGCCTCAATCTTCTCTTCTGCATAATGAGGTAAGAAATTCTCTCCTGCTTGCCACTCAGAGCATCAGTATCGAGCAGGTTAATTTAGGCGCCCAAAATTTCCCCATAAAAAGTGCTTTGCAGATTGTAAACGTGTGGGATTTCTTCATTTTATCTCTGGGGATAAGAGCATAATTTCATTTCCTCTTGTGGTTTACAACTATCTCCCAGACTGAAAGGGGCCTTTTTAAAGGGAGGGGACTAACAATGTCTTAAAAAAAAAAAGTCTCTCTTTTCCCCTCCCTCTGTGAGCAATTGAATCTTAAGAACATCTTTCAAAATTACAAAGAAAACTGCTCTCATAGGTATGAGATCCATCCTGGGCTAAAGTACTGCTCTCCCAAGAGCAGGTCCTGAGTTGGGGGCACTAGGCAGCTCTAAGAGGGAGGCCAGGGTGGGGAATTCTGCAGCTGGGGGTCGGTGTCTTACTGCTCCTGAACCTCTCCATCATGTAGCAATCTGACCTTTGTCTTTCATCTACCAAGTGACACACTGTAAAGTCCTGGGACTTTAGTTGACTAATCTCTTCTCGTAGTCCTGGTGTCCATGGCCTCTCTTTGCTACATCTCAGGACTTACTGCCTTTCTGGTCCCATCTTTTAATTTTGTCCTGTCCTTCCCTCATTGTCTGTGTCTCTTTCATCAGCTTTTCTCTCCTCAAATTCAAGTTTCCACTTAATTCAGTCCTTGACCCTCGCTTTTCTCTTCATATAGTCTCTCCTTTCCTTCCTTCTAATCCACGGTCCCCAATCTTTAACTGCCTGTCAGAAATTTCCACTTGAAGTTATAACCTCACCCCAATTTCACATTCTGAAAACAGACTTTTCTTGCTCCTCATACTTGTTCTCCATTCTGCCTCTACCCTTTCTTCTTATGCTGCTTTTCATCACCTAGGAGACTCCTCTCTGCGATGGAAGTCCTCTTGTGCAGTCTTCCAGCTAATAACATGCAGCTGCTGTCAAGCCAAGTCTGTCTGATTCCAAAGCCCACATGATACGCACTATCTCCTTCCTCTCGTGTGGAAACAGTGCAGAGGAGTTGGGTTTAAGGCTGAAGTCTGAAGGCCAGTGGGACATTTTTGGTCCTGCTCACTGGTCAGCTTCTTAAAGCTCAGTGTCATGGAGTAAACTGTGGTATGATGGAATGACACCTGGATTTGGACTGGGTGTCTCTGCCATTGAGCATGTGACCTTGAACAATTACTTAATCTTTCTGCGCCTCAGTTTCCCCATGTGCCATGATACCCACTTGACCAGCTGACATGTGCATTAAATAACAGATGTGAAAACATTTTGCACTTGGTAGTGAAATCCAATTCTAAAGAGAGGGAAAGGAAGGAAAGGGCTGATGCTTCAAATCTATGCTCCAGAAACCTGAGGTTGCAGCTAGTAGCATCTGACATAGGGCCTGCTGCAGGGGTAGGTGGTGTAGTATGGGGGTGGGTCAAGCCTTCTGGGAGGAAATTACCTCTCTGGATGACACAGTGTACTCCCTGTACATGCCCACTCCACTGCTCAGAAACAATACAGGTTGAAAAACCCCAAAGCATGGGTGGATGGGTGGTGAGGAGTTGACTCTGTAGCAGCTGCTAATTAGGAAACCCTACTTTTGGGCTGTGCTAGTATCCTCGATGATGTTGTTCACAAACAGATGTTTTGGAACATTAAGATACTAGACAAGTGGAAGTTGTCAACTTGGGAGGAAAATAACAGGCAAAGCAGCAATAAAGCTCTTGTTAATTTAATTTCCATTCAGGGTATGAGAGAAAGTGATGGCCTGACATAGAGGGTGAGCACAGAGGGTAGCATGGCATTTCCAGCTGAAAAGGAAATTGGGATATCTAAACTCCAGTGTGAGGCTGGTTGGTGTAGCTCAGTTGCATGGGATGTAAGGGGGAGATTTAAGCCATTGTCTCTGACCATCAGAGGAGATGGGTGGCTAAGGTGAGGAGTGACAGACTTCTCTCAGGCTCAGAGCACCTCCTCTTATCCTCGAATCTGCCCCCTAGTGTCAGGTGGGGCACAGCCCCTTTGCCTTGCTTTCCAATCTGGCCCAGGCTTCACGGCCTGAAGCATCCCTTTTCTCCAGGGCCATTTCTCTTCTCCACCAAGAGTATATGCAGGTTCGCTGATGCCTGCCCCTGCACATGGTAGGTGCCTGTTGAGTTCTGTCTACTTTATTCCCAATTATTCTGTCTACTTTATCTCCCACTCAGGGTTTATACCTGTGCTGAATAGGGAACCACACCACAGACAAAATTCAACCACAGTAGCCCTAAGCAACTCCGGTTTTCTGAAAGGATTCATTCTGTGACTTCAGTAAATGTTTTAGCATTTGTTCCATCATTCTCCCTGAGATACCATGTGGAATGGTGTAAAAGTGCTTGGATATTCACAGTCAACCAAGAACTTGAGTGGCCGAGGGGATGGGCTGCGGTGCTGCCTGCCCCAGCCTGCCTGCTTTGTTCATCCCTTTTCTGAGGAATAGTTCATAGGCAATACAAAAGGTAGAAAGGCATCTAGAGTTAAAAAGGGGACAGTGGGATACTTTTATTTTGACCACAGGACAGTGACATCAGGGGCTTCTCATGCCAGAGGTGGTCCTGGCCATCACCCTGTGTCCCCCAAGTTCTTCTGACATCTGCCAGGCAAATATCATGGAGCAGAGCCAGAGCGAGGCACATATGCCCCAGTGGCCGCTCAGCCAGCCTCAGACCTTTCATCAGCATGCACGCCTTACTTCCACAAGGGCCGGGGGGCCTGGGTGGTATGGGGGGCTTTCACCTCTGGTACCAGCTCTGATTTGCTGCCTGGAGAAGAACCGAGGAACTGAGCCATGGCTAGTTAGCAGTGCCTGCCAAAGTCATCCTCCCATCTGTTTCTTAAAAGTTAATAGACCTAAATTTCTTTAAAAGCTATAATGTATATAGCACTCACTGTGTACCAGATGCTGTTTGGAGCCCTCACGTGTGTGTACTCTATTATAGCCCAGTGATGTAAGAACTGTTACATCCCCATTTTACAGATGAAGAAGCAAAGGCATAGAAAAATTATGTTTCTCATCTAAGGTCATAGAGCATGTAAGAGGCAGACCCAGAAGTCTCACCCAGACAGCCTGACTTTAACCACAGTCTGTATGTTATTCACTGTCTTGCTTATTAAGACCTGAATTTCTAGATCCAGGCGTGGAGCTGGGATCAGGCTCTTTTCTTCCTAGATGAGAGGATTTTTGCATAGAGAATACAGATTCATATGGTATGGGTAAAGGAAGCAACTTCTTACTTTGCCTCCTATGTGCCAGGGGGAAAGAGAAAGATTCCTAGATAAAGAAGGACACTAAAGGTGAGAGTTTCTCACCAATTTAGGCAGCTGTGGCACCCGTGACTAGGTGGAAGAAGGTGGATGTGGAACCACAAGCCAGCAGTCTCTGAGGTCAGCAAGACCCAGCAGTGGCAACACTAACCAGGGCTGTGTGTTGTCTTTAGCTGCTCTGCAGAAATGGTCACTGGCACCTCTCGTTCAGGCCACCAGCTAAGGCCACAGCTAGTGCTGAGAGTGGTTAGGTATCTGGAGATCGAGTGGCCCAGACACAAGTAAACTCATCAGTCCTTTAGCTGGGCAACAAAGACCACTCACATGCTTATGTTTCAGAAATGGCACTGGAACCCAAATCCATGAGCAAGCTGCAAGAGCCAACTTTATATTTAAGTCCACAGGTTTTACCTACCTTAGTGGAGAGGTCTCAGGAACAAAGAGAGCCCATTATAAGGTGGCTTCCAGACCTGGAGTCTATTTACCAAGATACCAACTTTTTTTTATTTTCCTTGGGAGACACATTTTTCTTTAACAGATGTATTTTAATAACATGGGGTCTTAGGTTTCATACCATTTTTAAAATTTATGTTTCCACTTAACAATAGAGGGTGAGCTAATACATATCTAAATTGTATCAATCATGTATTTTGGTCAGTTCTTTAAAATTTTCTTGTCTCATAATTAAATTAACTAACTCTCTATTATAGAAATTTAGGTTATTTCCAATTTTCATTACTATGAACAATCCTGTGATAAACTTCCTTTATGCCTGAAATTTTGTGTACTTCCTTAATAATTCCTTGGAATTAATTTTCAGAAGTGGAATTCCTAGGTCAAAATATTTGCCCATTGTTAACGCTTTTGCAATGGATTTCTAAATTTCTCACCAGAAACAATATGCCCGTGCATTCTTGCCAACATTGTATGCAAGTATCCATGTTCTATACCCGCAGTGACTTTAGGTATTATTGTTTTTTAAACTTTTACCAATTTGATAGGGAAGATATATAAAAATTTAGTGAGGTCTTTTCTAGTTTGTATTTGTATTTTATTTCTTTTCAAAAATACTTTAAAAAATTATTCTCCATTTATATATTTTCTTTTGTGAATTGCGCATTTATGTTTGTCTGTGATGTGCACATCTTGGGAATTTGAGAAAGTTCTTCAGGTATTAAGAATGCCAAACTTTAATCATGTACTGCATGCAGGCTTTTACCCTTGTATTCAACTTTTTAAAATTTAATTTTGTTATCAAACTTATATATAGTTTAAAGATCAAATATGTTTTATAAAGCTATTATCGATATATTGATCACTCCTGCCATCATTTTTATGCTTCCCAGAATCAACCATTTTCAACTCTTTTTAACAGATTCTTTTAATATTTATGTCCATATCTCTAAATAACATGCTTATATTGCTATTTATTGATTTTTGTTTTGATTTTAAATAATAGGCATTCATCTCTCTCAATGGAAATGTTATATCATTTCAAGCTGTACTATTTGGAAGAGATACAGTAACTCTGTTCTTTAAGATTAGATTGAGGGACTTGAAAATGCATTTTTGACATAATGTAAAGTTACCCTTCTCCAACACAATGTGATTCTGATCATCCCCTCCCAATTTATATGCTTTTGTTATCCAGGATTTGCTCTATGTTGTTTTATTAATCCCACAAATGAGAATTTATTTTTATAAATTCAGTATTTCCTTAGATTTATGCAAATATTTACCATTTTCTTTGCTCATTATTTCTTCTTGCATCTTAAAGCTGTCATCTAGAATTGTTTTTCCTCTGCCTGAAATAAATTCTCCATAAATTTTTTTAGTGGATGTGGTTGATAAGCTGAAATCTGACTAAAAATGTTTCTATTTTGAAAGAGTCTCAAGATGTTTTTCAAAGATAGTTTTGCTGAGCATTCAATTCTAGTTTTTTTTCTCTCTTGGCACGTTAAAAATATTTACCCACTGTCTTTTGGATCCCATGGATGTGTTGAAAAATCAGCCGTTAGTCTAATTGTTATCTTTTGTAGATGATTTGACATTTTTTCCTCTGGCAGTTTTTAAGACCTAGCTGTTGTTTTTTTTCTGTGATTTTCTGTAGTTTCACTATGATATAGGTTTGCATTTCTTTTTATTTAGCTTCCTAGGATTTGCTGGGCTTCCTTAGTCTGAGGATTCATACTATTTATTAGTTCTGGAAAATTCTCAGCCATTACTCTCTTCTCCTAGAATTCCAGTTAGATATATATTGGACTTTCTCAGTCTATCTTTCTTGTATCTCTATTTCATATTTTCTCTATTTTTATATCATCTGGGCATTCTCTTGTCATATGTTCTGTAATTCTTAATTTTTTTAGACATATTTAATCTGCTTTTGAGTCCCCTAATTTTAGCTATTTTATTTTTTTATTTCTAGGATTTCCATTTAGATTTCTTTCAAATGTTTTTAGTCGTTATTTTAGTCTTTTTTTTCTCTCGTTTTTAATTTCTTATTTCTTTTCATGTAGCTTTATATACTTTTTTTTGTCTGAGAATTCCAATATTTGAAGTCTTTGCTTCTATAGTTTGCTGACTTTTGCCCATGAATGCCTTTTTACCTTGTATTTTTTGTGATTTTTGACTGTGATTTTTTATTCCTTAAAATGTCATCGGTAAATGACAAAATTAGATAAAATAAGATTGAAGGTATGTTCATCTAGAGAGCATTCACATTTGTTTCTGCCAAGTACTTGGAGGCACTATATATTAGGACCATTTTTTCCTCTTCATTAACAGGATGTGCTTATGTGTGTGTATGTATTTGAGATATAATTTATATACCATAAAGTTTACCCCTTGAAAGTATATAATTTAGTAGTTTTCATTATGTTCACAGGTTCAGGACCACTTTTAAACACGTCCTTGGCTTGAAGTTTAGACTGCACAAATATTGAGTTTGTGCTGCACATGCACATGATGGCCAGCTTTATGGTTACAAATTCTTGGGTGAGATTTATATTTCTTTCACCTAAATTCTTGGGTGAGATTTATACTTCTTTCACCTAAGACCAAAATTTAAGGGCCAGATTTCCTTGCCATCTCCTACAGCACAGGTTTGTTTCTATTTGCCTTACACCCAAGGTAAAGCCCTAGTCCCAGCTTAATACAGGAGTTTCCTTTTCAATTCCCAGCCTGAGAGATTCATCTCCTGTCTCCTCCATCTCTGTGGCTCAGAAGAGAAGTTCAAGGTCACAAATGTTGAGCAGCTGCCTCAGGGCAGCTGCCGTCTTTAGACTTAGCTCACTGCTCTGAATTTCAGCTCTTGGTTCATTTTTGGCCTCAAAAGACTTGACTCTTTACTTACTTGTCAACTCAGCAGTAGATTTAGAAATACTTTTTAAAAATATTTTATTCAGCATTTTAGTTGCTTTTAGTGATGAGGTTGTTTGGGATACTGCAAGACTATTGTCTGCCATTTACTTTGTTTATAGTGTGCATTTTTTTTCTTCTTCTTACATCTCTAGTCAGCCCTCCAGGGTGAGAGCGTGGTTCAGTGCTAGTCATGTCCTGTCTTCACGTGGCCTTCTTTTCTTTTTTGGAAACTGCAGTCGAATTCCTTGACTTGACTGGGGTCTGGAACTTTCACTTATTGTCCTTGAAGAAGGGGACGTTGCTGCTTCCTCAAGCCCAGCCAAAGAAGTCTCACACTTGTCTTAGGCTTAAATAGAGCTAAATTCATTTCCTTCCCTTTGCTCATGGCTTGCCAGGCTGGGGGCATGAGTTCTGAGTTCCTTCTGCCCCACAATCACTTTTTTTCTGGCTCCTTTTGAACATAATTTCTATCATTGTGCCTAACTGACCAAGAAGATAGAGTCAACATCCTCAAACCCTTTCACCTCCTCTCAGGAGGCCAGCTTGCTTTCGCAGCTCAGATGGGAGGAACAAAGGAAACATGCTGCATGGGACACTACTAACCAACCCCAGAGTCTCAGGTTCAACTTAGGAACTCTGCAGCTGCCTTTAGAAACACCACTCCAGAACCCATTCCTGGGTGAGTGTGTGCATAGTCTATCTGGGGCTGGGCCACTTTCCTCCCCCTTCAGGAAACTTCTGTTAATTATTACTTACAGGAAACAGAATAGGAAGCATGAAAACGGTAATCTCAAGGGATTGGAGAAGGAAATGATTCCCTTAGGAAAGTTTGTCAGAATCTCTTATGGAAGATTTTATAATCACCACCCTTCTAGCCCCGCTGTTTCTGGTAGGAGTGGACCAGAGTGAGAAAATGTTGAGAACCATTGTTCTAGAATTATGCTGTCCAGTTTGATAGCCACTGTCCACATGTGGCTATTGAGCTCTTAAAGCATGACTAGTAAAATAGTCACTGGATTTTAAAGGTTTAAAACAAAAAAAATAAATCTCAATTTTTATATCAGTCAGATATTGCAATGGTACTAATTTTGATATGACTGATTAAATAAAATGTTTATTAAAATTAATTTCACCTGTTTCTTTTTACTTTTTAAATGTGGCCACTAGAAAATTTAAAGTTACATATGTGGATGCAGTTGTGGCTCACTTCATATATCTCTTGGACAGTGCTGATCTAGAAGATAACTTTTTCCTTTTGGGGGGTGGTGAGGAGAGAGAGAGAGATTTTGAATCTAATTGTGAGTTCGGCCTGCAACCTCTCCTGCTCACATGTTTGGTCATTTTGGCCTGGTTCATATAGATAGAAGTGACTTCATTCATCCCCGCAGAGATTTCTCAGCAGTGACCACATTTCCCAATGCTAAGAAGAAAGAAAAATATTCCCAAAGGGGAAAAATTAATGTAGGTTTTTCAAGGAGCCATGTCATCATCAGTAACTTCAAATGGTTCTCATGGTCATTGTTGCTTTCTCTAGAAACTCACTAAGGTCAGTGCCCCCAGTTAGCACATGTATTCCGTATTCATTTTCATAGTAATTCGGATGTATAGGGAAGCAGCTCTTGGAATGCCATGTGCTTTTTCCGTTCTCCTTCTGGGGCTGGCACCCCAGCAGTGGTCCAGCTCTGGCTTCCAAGCTGAGGCCGTGCTATCAGTAGACTTCTCCAGAGAAATGCGGCAGCCTTTGTGGTTGGACTTGGGCGTCCACCCACCTGCCCTAACTCTGAACCTTCTGCCTTGACAAATGACACTTGATACAATAGACAATTTCCTCTATGCCCAATTTTACCATGAACTTCTACTTCATTCTCATAATGTTTTTTGCTCATGTCCCCTTTGTCATCATCTTGAGTAATATGGATATAATTTAAAAATATTTTTCGACTAATATAAATACATTCCTAATTTATAAACTTCAAGAAATAGTCCATGCTAATAAGCAACATTTCTTCAGTACCCCTAAACTAAAAATAAGGTTGAACAGGAGGATTTGCTCCAACACTCCTCTCCAGTACTTAATCTCCCAGCTGAGTACAGCTGGGAGCTGAAGGCCTTGGCTTCATCAAGTTGCCTGGTGACTTTGGCAAGGATTATGACCTCTCCAGGCCTCCTCTGCCTCTCATAGAAAGTGGGGAGGATAAGAGCACCCTACCTCCGACATTGTGCAACCATTAAATGAATGAGTGCATGTCAAGTGCTTGAATCAGTCTTGGCACATATGCGAATGAGTACTATTTTACTTTTTAGCAAAATGAGATATTCTAAATTCTATTTTGAAGGCTATTGTTTTAACTCAGCTGTTCCTGTGCCATCTTTATGTTATAACATTTTAATGACCTCGTGGTACCCTTTCATATGAATAAACTGCAATTTGTGTAATTGATTTCTTCTCTTTTTCTCTCTTCCCCCTTCCCTTTCTTCTACCTTTCCTATGAAGTTACCTGTTTATATTGGTAATATTGCCAGATCCTCCGTATGTTTTACCAGAATCGTGCGTGTCCTACCTCCTGTCTACTAGCGTAGGTGTTAGGATTAAGGGCTTCCAGCTTTTACTCTCCACCATCGAAAAGTCATAGCTCATAAAGAGCTTCCTTCCCACCACTCACATCTGATCTTTGACTTTTATTCCCATCTCTGAGCCTGCCCAGGTGTCAGAGGTTCAAGTCCTCTTCTCTGAGACCTGTATTGATCTCCATCAATTTTCATCATTTATTCTACTTCCTGTAAAATTTTATTAGATATAGTATTGTAGCTTCATAATTTCTAACATTGGATTACAAGAATAATTACTGTGGTGGGGGTGGAAGAAAGGTGAAATTACTCTACTTGAATATATCCACTTCTTTACTGATATACCTGCTCATGGTGTTGTTTTTGGTTTCCTTTTCTTTTCAGAAGCTAGCAAGTTCTCACTGATCCATTTTCTGATTGTTTCAGCTGCTGTATGGAACCAGTGGTCAGAAAGCAATACCGAACCCCAGATAGAAAACATCACCTTTGGTCAGAATCAAGTGAACTCTTCCACAGGGGCCTCCAAAGAGGATGTAATGGTTCAGACCCCAGGCAAGGGCCATGCACCTTCAGATGCTCCAGGAAACTTCATTTCACAAACAGAAACAGCAGATCCTGGAGGAAGGAACAACCCTTCGAGGAGAATAAATGTCACCATTTTTCCTGTTGGGCCTAAGATAGCAACAGCTCTGACTTCCCAGAGCAGCACCTTAGGTAAGTTTGTGCCAGTGATACTCATTTCATTCATGTGTGTTCAGTCTTAGAAAGCAAAATTTCCGTCAGTCTCCCCTTCTCCCTTCTTGAGCTTCATTACCTATTTCAAAGTCCTGGGCTGGGGATCAGACCTGTGACTTAGGTTCCATTTGCGGCACACTGTGGTTAACTGAGTTATAACTAGAGATCAGACAAGGGTGCAGATTTACTGAGAGGCCCATCCAGCCTCATAGAATAGATATTCTGTGGCTGGTCCAAAACTGAACAACATCCAGCAATCCTGCCATACACTGCAATCTCAGAGGTAGTAGGACTAGTGGGATGTATGGTTGCATATTTGTGTTGATGTTACTCAGATTGTTATTCTTGCTGCAATCTGCACAGCTGGTGGCTTGCCACTTTTAGTGAAGGATTTCAAGGAGGGGCTGGAGCTGGCTGAACAAGATGGAGGAAGGGAAGACAAAGAAAGCTAGCACCGATTAGGTTCCTACTACTTTACCGACATGTCTAGTCTCTCATTGCTCATAGCAAGCCGGTGAGGTCGCATTACTCTCATCTTAGGAATTTGGGAACTGAAGCGCAGAGAAGTTAATTCAGCCAGTGGATATAGATTAAATGGCTAACAGGTTTCAGAGCTGGAATTTGAGCCTAAGTCTGTGTATCTGAGCCAGGGGGAAGGCTGACTGAAAAGTGGGTGCTTCGACCATGTGTTGAAGACACAGAGGAGAGAAGAGTGAGCTCTTTGTGGGACTGCAAGGCCAGCAGCCTCCTTTGGGGGGGGGGATAGGAGTAAGTTGCACACAGAGCAGAGGATTATTGGGTAGGACAGTTGTGTGGACAGCATTAGGGACAATCATGGAGGACTTAAAAAATCTGGCACTTTAGATTTGTTGTGGTAAGAAGAGTCCCTGAGGGTTTTTGAACTAGCCGGTGACATGATTAATGCAAATTTGAGGAGGATTCACCTGGTAGGCAGGTATAAGATACCTGGGATGGGAGATGGGGTAAAGGGAACTCGAGTCAGAAGGACCTTCCAGGCAGACCCCATGTGCTAAAATATGGCTTGGTGGCTTTAGGGTTAGAGAAGAAGGGATTGCTAAAGACCCTTCCCAGAGGAAAATTGATAAGACTTGGCCTAAAAGTAGATACCCCACGGTTTCTGTCACACCCCAGTGACAGGAGGTCCGGTTGGGACACTGAATTCTGTCAAGAGTGTGTATGAAAGTATTTGGTTTTCTATTCATAAATAATGAAGTTAGAGCTTACAGACTCTTCACATGATGCTGCCTGGGTTTGTTGGTCATCCAGATTTTGGAAATTTTTTTTATGTTGAATTCAAGTAAATCCTGGAACCAACTTTGTGGAATGTGAGTGATGAGTCATGATGATCAGAAACCTATTGCTGATTCCATATCACCTGGTTCTTAGCTTCATTGTGCCATTTTCTCACAATTTTACCACAGGATGTAAAGTCTTTGTCTGCGAGATCTAAAATAGTCTTTGTTTTAGTTTGTGGTCTCTCACTCAGGGTTATAAGAATGAATAATTGCTCCCGATATCGTCTTATATCTGTATGTTTTAGAGAGGTCAGAGCTGAGTCCCCTAAAAAAGTTCTCAGACATTTGGAGGTCTGCCGGTGGAATTTTAATTGTCATTGTCTGCTTTCAGCTTTCGGAAAGCGTCACCTGCTATCCAGCAGTGCAGAGTCGGAAGAAAGAGGTGGCCCTTCTCACACAGAAAGTGGAACATCCCAGGGATTCCTGGCAAAAGGGGACAGGCTCCCCGAAGAAGTGACTGTGCACACCCACGTGGCTACTTCTGTTTTGAGCCAGTCCTCTCTTCCTGCTCTGGAGATGGGAGAAGAGACCACACTCTCCAGGAAGAGAAACTCCTCAGAGGAGGAGCTGCCCTGGTTGCATTTCTCTGGGACCTCAGCTTACTCCCCTCCCTCAGAGCATTCCACAAGTGAGTGCTGCTGCCCTGCCCTGACACTCTGCAGTCATTGGAATAGAAATGAGTAGACATGTAGAGCCAGGCACACTCGGCACCGGGGCTGAGGAGATAAGGGGAAGAGACGTCAAGCACAAATGCAAATTGTTCTGGGTAAAAGCACAGCCCATACAGTTTATGTCAGTAGTGAAGTTCCTCTCTAAAATATGTTTTCTTCGACTGTATGAGGAGTTGGTCTGGGTGGCTGTTCCAGGCCTTTCTGTCTACCAACCCCTACTTTTTCTTTTGCCTGCCACACGCACATATGGCAAAGATGAAGTGTTGTTGGTTTGTATTCTTGTACAAGAGGCCGTGTTCTGGGGTGAATGAAAGGGTGAGCATTGTGTCATTTGATGAGGAGTTAGATTTGTCTTCATTATTGCAAAAATGTTTCTTTCAAGGGCAAAGATAGCGTAGACATACGTTTTTCCAGCCATCATTTAAAAATCATACAGTGCAGGTGCTTGCAAGGCAGCGGGGGTAGAACACTCACCTCTCTGCCATTCTAATTCCTAGGCCACGGGTAAATCTCCTCTCAGATATTTTTGTCTCCACAAAGCCTTTTTTCAACCTGCTGATCCTCTGGGCCGATCACCTTGTCACATTAGGTTATCTAATGCTTATCTGCCCAGATAGATTGTAATCCTTTCGAGGGCATAGGATGTGTCTGTCGCTTCTCTTAGGATCTCCACTGCCCCAGAACAAGGTATGCTTAATAAGTGATGGAGATCAGATGTGACCAGGTATCACTGGGTCAAACAGAATGTCGGAAGCTCTGTCCACCTTTTCTCTTCTCTGAGTTTTTATTCAGAGTCGGTGCATGCTGCATGTGTTTTTATCTCCATGCCACAGAAAGCAGGACAGAGAAGGGTGGAAACATTCTTGAGGAATGGAGGTTAGGTTGCTTTCGAAATTGCCTTTTCACAATTTTCATATGTCAGAGGTACTTCACAAGACTAGGGGTTTGGGTTTATGTCATCAAAGCAAAAACTAAACCCAGAGGTCCTCTCTGTAATGCCTATTTAAAGCTGCCAGTTCCTCTTCCATATACTCTGTACACCATTTCCTGCTGCCTGGCTATGTATCTAATTTATGATTCGTGTTTTTCAGAGATTGCTTTTTAAGATTATTCTTAAACATTGGTTAGATCGGATAAAAGCTATGATCTTTACCAGCTTCAAAGTTCTGTGGTTCAGTGATTTACAACCAGCTTCACTAAATGGTGGAAAGGAAGCATTTTCTAGGAAGCTACACTTTGGTTCTGGTCAGGGTCATTTAATATTTATAATTTAAATTCGACTCGCTACTGTGATATATTTGCAAATCAGCCTACGTTTCCAGCTTTACTGAGCTTGACACTGTAGTCCCCTATACTTTTCAACACTAAAAAAGTAATTATTCCTCAAATACCTTGAGCATTCATCCTTTTAGAACCTTACACGTTTAATTTTTGGAGAGTTAGACCTTACCTTTTCTATTCTTTGAGTCTTTCACTGAGTACTTCTCTTCCTCCTCAGTAAACTGAGTGGTCTGTGTTAGTAGATTCCTATCTCCCTCAGACACTGGAGAAGGCTTTGGGTGCTATTAAATGAGGGCATAGCCAGACATCCAAGAATATCTGCATCCAGCCTGCCAGCCTCCCCTCCTCCTGAGAGGATGTAGAGGGGATGTACACAAGGATCTGAAGCCACATGGGAAACAAAGTTGTGCTTTATCTTTAAGGCTGAGCGAGTATTTGCTAACCTGCTAACCAGAGCTCTAATATACCTCCTACCTCCCCTTACATCTAAATCTTGAGATTTTGCTCTCTTTCGGACCACAGAATCCAGGAGCTCTAGACACATAGGCAGGAGTGATAAGAAGGCCAGCAGGACTTGCCAGAGGCAGACCTCAAGTCACTTGGCCCAGGTGTCCACTCTGTAGAATAACGGAAGTGAAGAGGAAGTGTAGTGGGGGGGGTGGTGTCATTTGATACTTAGCCACTCCATCCGCTGGTAAATGTGACCCAGGGAAAGAAGCTCTGACAGTTAGACCAGTCAGATGAGTGACACTCCCCACTACATGAATGCTAGGATGGCCAGCCAGGAGCCTGGCCCAGGCAGAATGGGGCTCCTTATTTGAAAAATGAAGGGATTAGACCAGATGACCCTAAAGATCCTTTCTAGCTCCAGCATCTGTTATTTCGAACACATTCATCCTTTGTATTCTGTGCCTCCTTTTATTCCTCACTCTGCTACCCAGAAGCTTGCACGCAGCACAACCTCTTCTGAAGCTTGGGGAGTCAGGAGTTACCTGCTTCCAAAAATAAAATGTGTGCCAATAAGTCTTTGCATGAGAGCAGGGTGCA
The DNA here is from genome assembly GCA_030015415.1 of Cynopterus sphinx. Classification (NCBI taxonomy): domain Eukaryota; kingdom Metazoa; phylum Chordata; class Mammalia; order Chiroptera; family Pteropodidae; genus Cynopterus; species Cynopterus sphinx. The sequence continues at coordinate 51,585,421 of CM057380.1, forward strand.
GGCAAAAACAGCTGAATCAGATTTTTAAAAAAGAGATTGGATGCCATCTGAAATCATTTTTCTTGGCGCTTTACACCTTTTGCTACTTTATTTATTGTATACTTTTTATGTTTTCTGTAATGACCATGTACTATTTGATCATTTTGGGGGAAAGTAAGTAAAGCAACTAATGGGAAAAAGTTCTCTTCTGAAGGTAGAAAGAGAGATGTGTAGTTGAATAGCTACAGTGAGAGCAGCTACAGCTGAGCACTCTATTTAGTACTGAGCTTCCTGGAAACCAGGGCACAAAAGGAAACTGGGTGGGGCATGAGATTGTTGTCAGATAGGGCAAGCATACACAATTTCATCCATAGGCTGAAGTGTTCGGGGGCATAAATTCTAAGAGAAATATTTATATAAGGAATGTTGAGAATCATAACAGAAAGTGCCATCAATTGCTACTTCATGGAAATTGTGCTAATGTTCTTTAAAAAGTGATATTTTATATAGACTCTTACTAGGAACCGAGGGTGTAGTAATGGATCTCAACTCATGAAAGTATTTATGTGGGTAGCTGAGCTAATGCAGCCCAGGTAAATTGCTTTGTGGTGATTTCACTTAGAAAAGGAAGAAAGCATAAATAACTCAGAAGATTGTAGATATAGCATATCTTTCTCAAATATCGGCTGCTTCAGCTAGATTTTTGGCAGGTTCTGGGTAGCAGTCAAGCCGAGGCTGAGCATTCTGATGCATGCCTGAGGCTCCGGGATTTGTGCTGTGATTGGAGGATGACCCACATACTTTTACCAGACGAGTAGCCATTCTTTCCATCTCCTAATATATAGATTAGGGAACTTGGCTTGTTTCTGCTCCCAAATGGATGGTCTTCCCATATTTGAATGGCTACTTTAAGGGTACAAGTGAGCAAGAAAGGGCAACGATTAATTATTAAACAATCAGTAGGGCTGGCTCGTTGATTAGAAACATGGTAAATTTCCCCTAGACAGAGCAGGTGCACATCCAGTGGTGTAAATGGTGACTGTGGATTAGTTTGACCAAACATTTCCTTCTTTTATTAAAGAGGCGCCAGCTCCACAGGAGTGTCCATACTACTTCAGAGCTTTCCTGTGAGGATGAAACGAGATTATGTATACAAAGTGTTACACGGCACAGTGTGCAAAGGTGTATATAAAGTACTGGCACATCATGATCGATCAGTCAATGGCAGCTTTTAATAATGACAATAATGAGATGAGGCAGTGTTGCACTGAGCCCTCGGGGATGGGGCAAAAACACAGCCACCTTCCTTTCGTGACTGTCAGCATTTGCGACTTTTGTAATTATGTTTCTGTGGCATTGATTTACGGCACAGGTATTCAGACTGAGTCCAGTCCAACCCCCGCTGCACATTGAATCGATGAAATAATATAGTTTCCCGGGAATAAAAGTGCTTTGGAAGAGCACCAAGCAATCCAATGAGGCTGTAATTTGGTGAATTTAGGAGACAGCTGTAATGAAGTTAGGCCTGAGAAGCTAAGTGGTCGAGTGAGGATTTGGGCCTCATCTATATTATGCTTTCCTTTTTTCTTTTTTTTTTTTTCCTTCATAGAAATGCATTGTTGTTTTTCAGTGGGGGTGGTGTTAGATAAGCAGGGACTCTACTTTTGGGTCCGGGTCTTTTTTTTCCCTTGTTTTAATTACTAGTTGAATGGATCTCCTGCACCTTTATTTTGTCTTTGTTAAGGTCCAGTGACCAGAGCTGCAGACTGTGTTCTAGGTATAGCTGATTCTATGGCTTGTATGATAGTGAGAGGAACCTTTGTGTTTTCTGTGCTCACTCATGCTCTCTATATATTTATAAATAAATAAATTTAATATTTATTTGGGCTTTTGGTCGCAACTGCATATAAGACTGGTTTTCAGGGAACCATTTATAATGACAACTTTCTTCTCTTTCAGGGTCATAATTAACAGTTCAAAGCCTTTCATTGTATAGGTGTAGAGTAGTTTTTATTTTTGGCTTAAAAAGAAACACTTTTTTCTTGCCTTTGGATCTTGTCTGCGTGTTTTTTCCCATTCACCAAGCTTTTCTGCAATTCATTCCTGTTTGAAATGAGGACTTGAGTGTGCCCTCTGGAGCTCTGTTCTCAGAGTGTCCTTCGTAAAGTTCTTATGGAAGGGAGCCACGAGCAAGCCACCTGTACTTCCACGGAGCAGACTGTGCATTTTTCCAATGCTATATGATTCAGTTGTTGGAGGTTCTTGATAATTAATCCAATGCCTAACGTCCATTTCATCAGGAAAAAAAAACTGTTCCCAGCCTGGAGTCCTTGACCTCTTTGTCTCCAAAGCCTGCAATAACGGGCCTGCTTGTTTTTATTTGGAAGTTAAATAAGTCACTGGTGTAACAATGATTCTCTCCTTCTAGCTAGAAGCTCTATTACTTAATGTGTTTTAGTTCATAGTTTTTCAAAAAATGAGGTTATCGTGGCCATGAGGTGGGAAATAATAAAGAGCCCTCGATGGTGACGAGGCCAGGAATGACTGTGTTCTGGGACAGTGTGGTTCATATTGTAGTCTGCAGAGCCCAAGGTGTCCTCTGTGGAGCCCAGGGCACTCGGCATCCTGGAACAGCTGCACTTTTATTCATTTGAACAAAAAGGTTGCAACTGCTAAAATAAGACAAAAACATAGCTATCACAATGGCCTGTCCTGTATAAGCTATAATGGGGAATTCAAGTAGAAATTTTACCTTCCTCTCTAAAAACCAAGGCAAACAATGTCTAGAGCCTTTCGGTCTTCCTTTTAGCTCCAGCTGAAACTTTTCCTCACGTTTGGTGAAGGACCTCACTGCTTCTCCACTTAGTTCGATGAGAATTAGAGCTAGGAAGAGAGAGTGGATGAGTATGTCAGATGTGTTTATCTATATTAGGTCCACATTATCTAGATTTATCTACCACAAGGTAATAAACATTGTTCGTATTTAGATACATGCCTGCTTTTCCTAACCTCTTGAGTAGTCTTGAAGCATATTTTTTTTTTCCATTTTTAGCTTCTAGAAGTATAGAGGAGCTAAACAACTCCACCGCTCTCCAAAGCCCCTCGGTCAGAGAGACAAAGAGTGTGCATGTTGCCAACGCATTCTCCAGTGATGTTCTGACGAGGATCCAGTCCTCATCTGTCAGTCTGGGACCGTTAAATGAGACAGAAAGTTTCCCTGAAGACTCTGAAATTAGTACGACTTCGGCATCAGTCCATTCTTCACCCTCCGAGGCAGAATTGAGAAGGAACAGTAGCATAATCAGGAATCCAGGGAATAGGAATTTCATGGAGCCATCCTCAGAATATGCATTTGGTCTTACATCTTCCGAGACCTCAGTGAGATTTTTGCAAAATGATTCTTCAAGTAAGTATTCAATTTTACTTGATCTATTACAGACACTTAAAAGTTGATGGACTTTCTTAAGGCATCACTTCAAGACCTTTGCAGTCTGTAAAAAAGAGTGTTTCCTTAGATAACATCATCTCCCTTATCTGATTGACTGTATTATCACATTTTGATTTTCATCCTCAAGAGAACATTGTGAAGTTTGTTGGACAGGCATCATTCCTCCTACTTTTTTGGAGATGAGGAAACTAAGGCTCAGAGGCTGTAAGCAGAGTTGAGACCTCAGCCTTGAAGCCCTCACTGTTGATTGCAGCTTGCCACTCTGTGGCATCATCTTCTTGCTAAGTGAGAGCGGGCCCGCCCGTTCTTTGAAACTAGCTTAAGTTATTTTATGTACAGATCACCTTTAGAAACAACATGTGCATGTGTGTGTGTGTTCCCAGATTCATGGTTTTAATGTACTTTCTATAGTTTATTTTATATTAGTTATATTTCAAAATTAGAATTATCTTTATTAATAATAGAACATTTTAGAAAAATGCTTCTAATTAACCTCTGAACTTAGGCACGTCACATTTGTTGAACATAACACCCTCTCCTCCCTTGACCACTTTTTGGGAAGGAGAATAAAACACTCAAGACGATCAGTTACTCTGCTGCTTTGCATGAGCTGTTTAAAAGTTCCCCTCTTCGCCAGAGTTTATTTTTAGTATTAATATCTTACTGACACTGAAGAGTTTTGAAATACTGACTTAGAATATGAAAATTCATGTCAGGTTACACATATAATAAATACTATACAAGGTCCTTGCAAGGAGCCTCTTTCCCTAGAGAGGACTCACGTCTCAGTATGGAGGGGTCTTTCCTATCTATGTAATGGTATCTTTTTCCCTAACATCTTACAGTCTCAGAAGGACCCCAGCTGGCCAGCAGCCCCAGTGCAGAGAACGGACGCCCCATGTCTCAGACTGGGACTATGTCTGGGTCAGTCTCGTCGGTCAGAGATGGAGTGAGCACTGCGCACTGGTTCTTGACCAACAGCAAGACATTCACAGACGTGATAGGAACCGCCACTTCCTATCCTGCAGTTGTGAACTCTTCAGTCTTGACCCAGTTCTCAGCCTCTGCCCCACAGTCTGGCAGAAGTGACACCACACCGGGGGAAAGGAGTTACTCGGAGCCAGCCACCTTGTCTTTGTCCGCATCTTCCTCAGGAAGCCTGGAGTCCTCAGCGCCACGTGGCGAGCGCTTGAGTGAGTTGTTGCTTCACAGAGCTGGACCGCATGGAGGGCACCGGGGCTTACTAGGCTGTGCTCTTCTGTAAGGCCATGCGTTAATGAAGTAGCTCTGCAGTCTCCTCTGGTTTCATTATTCCCGGGTCATTCTTCTAGCAAGTCCATACAGATGTACCTGTATGTCACCAAAGTTTTTCTAGTACCTCTCCACAGAGCTGCTGTTGCCAACTGCCCTCCACACTCTCTATAGCTCACCCCACACCCCCGTTCCAACCTCACTCATACAGCTTCTGGGAGTTGAAAATATCACCTTCTGGGGAGTGGTTATTCATCCCAGGTCCAGGCATTCATCAAGAGAAACTCTCTCTTTTTAACAGCTTCATTGAGATATAATTCACATTCTGTACAATTCTCCCACTTAAAATGTACAATTCAGTGGTTTTAAGTACATTTACAAAGTTGTCTAACCGTCACTACTGTCTAAGTTCAGGATGTTTTCATCACCTCAAAACAGAAACCCGGTGCTCAGCAGTGGTCACTGTCCATGCTCCCTTCCTCCCAGCCTCTGGCAACCACTAATTTACTTCCTGTCTCTATGGATTTGCCTATTCTAGACATTTGATATAAATGAAATTTTACGATATGTGCCTTTGGTGTTTTTCACTTGGCATAATGTTTTCAAGGTTCATCCATGTTGTAGCCTATAATGGTACTTCATTTATTTTATGACTGAATAATATTCCATTGTCTGGATACACTGCATGTTATTTATTTTTTTATCAATCAATAGATATGTAGGTTCCTCCCCCCAACCCCCCACCTTTTAGCTATTATGAATAATGCTGTTGTGAACGTTGCAGTACAAATTTTTGTGTGGACATGTGTTTTCAATTCTCTTGGATTACTGGGTTAAATAGTAACTCTATTTTTAACCTTTTGGGGAACTGCTGAACATTTTCAAAAGTGGCTGCATCATTTTGTCTGCCCACCAGCAATGTACAAAGGTTCCAGTTTCTCAACATCTTTACCAACGCTTTTTATTGTTCATCTTTTTTTATTATAGCCATCCTAGTGTGTGTGAAGTGATATATCATTGTGGTTTTGATTTGAATTTCCCAGCTGAACATCTTTTTATGTGCTCACTGGCCATTTACATATCTTTTGGGAAATGTCCATTCAGATCTTTGACTATTTTTAAATTGGGTTATTTGTCATTTTTAGTCATAAGAGTTCTTTGTCTATTTTGCATACTAGTTCCTTTTTAAGATATATGATTTATAGGCATTTTCTCCCATTCTGTGGGTTGTCTTTTCGCTTTCTTGATGGTATTATTTACAGCCCCCAAATTTTTAATTTTGATGAAGTCTAAAAAACTTTTGGCGTTCTTTTTTAAATAATGTTTTCAAAGTAATTTTTAAAAAACATTCTCAGCAACCTTATCAATGTAAAGCATATACTGACTAAGGCAAAGATGCATTAACTTGTCAGTTAAACTTAATAGGTTTAAATTCTTACTTCTCCACCACTAATAATAGCAACTCCATTGCTCCCATATCACAATTAATGAGGGAAATTGGCATTTATTACTACTGATGTGATGTGAAAAACATGCTTTGTCATGAAAGAATACCGTATGTATGGGTGGAGGGTATTTATGCTGTTTTATGTGTGTGCATGGAAAACACATTATCTGTCTCCTAAACAAAAGGAACCATTTTCCACCCCCAGTTATGGGGCTCAGAATATTTACCTTTTCCAAAACCAGGAGCCTAGGTTTTGTAGCCTTTCCCTTCTCCATCCTTTCAGAACCCTATGCTCTGAGGTTAATGCTCAGTTGGTTCATGTGGAAAATGTGATCTCATGTGAACAGATCTTGGGGTTCAGTTATAAAGCACTAGATAAGGAAAAGCTTCATTCCTGAAACCACCTTGCTGTGGTTAACGTAATGTTTTATCTCATTTCCTCTGAATTACCCAAAGCAGACTGGTTCTGCCTTCCAGCCTGTCAGAGTGCTCGAGCTCTTCCTTTTTCTGGATTCAGATCCAGGCCCTCTTTTTCAGGTCATGACTCTCCACTGTGTTAAGTCTGTAAGCCTGACGGGGTTGTTTGCCTAGATTTCGTTTAACAGAGCCTTATAACACTTCCCAACCCCAGGCCTTGTCTTCTTTGCCCTGGGAGCTTGTGCTCAGTTGCATTCAGCTCTAAAGCCTTTCCTGGTGGACTTTCCATGGGTCTCTTAAGAGCTTCATTCTGGGTCAAGTCATATCTCTCTCTAGCTTCTGGCTTTCTCAGTGCTGCTCAGGATACTGCACACCCCTGTCCCCACACTCATTTCTGTCTGTCAGTTAATGCAAATCTGTCATGATGTGAACTTACTTAACACTCAGCATTACATCTGTTTTCCATCAAGGTGTGTCCATGGGGTATCAAGAGCTAGTCTGGTCTGGAAATAGATATGAGAACCAGGAAAAGAGCCTGTTTTCTTGTATAGCCAGATTATGAAGTATTTAGGCCAAGAATTGGACCTCATTTTCATTCCCAAGAAAGGAAGAAACGGGTATTTCTTCATGTGTCACTTGTCCCTATTCCATCCCTACCAAGGAAATAAATACATTTAAAAAATGAAACGGAACAAAAACCAAGCCCACTTTTAACCTCTGATCACAATGCCATTTTTCAGTGATGTGTTAGGGCAAAGAATGAACACTCTAGAATGACAGGCCCTGAGTCAGTTATGTTTCACTGGTTCTGCCAGGAGGTGAAAGCCTTCCCAGTAACGTGAGACTTCCTCTTGGGCCTTATCAGGTCTAAAGCCCCAATAGGGTTGTTAGTCTTTTGGCCTCCATTCATCTCCTCCGCATCCACCACCAATTTCCCTGACATAAACTCTATCAAGTATCACCGGGCAGAAATACAGTATTGATCCTGTTCACTGAAGTAATAAACTTTCCCATAAATCCAGGTCACCTGAACAAATATGCTGATAGGCACTGCCCCCTGAGTTTTCAGTCACTGATACAGGCATCTGTCTGCAAGAACACCACACGTTTAGGTTTTCTGCATTGTCAGTTTCAGATAAAGACCCTGAGGAAGAACAGGGCAGCATTTCGGCTGGCATAGTCTGGGAAGTGGGGCTTAATTCAAATCCGTTGTTCTCCCCTGCATTGACCAGCCATCCCCTTTTCAATCCTCTTGTAGCCACTGAAGATAGTCCGGAGCCAGGAGTCAGTGCGCACATGCAGCAGGGGTTCAAGGGGACATCCGGAGCCCGTGCTCACAGCCCGCACACTTCAGCCACTTTCACTGGAAACGGAGAACGCACCTTACGCTCCCTCACCAACCTCGCCAACCGGAGCTCGACTTCTGGGGACGTGGGGCACTCTGCCCCCGGGCCCAGGGAAACGGGGAGCGCCCCTCCGCACCAGGCTGGTGATGCCCAGCTGGGCTCCAAGTCTCTGGCAGCCTCGCCTGCTCTTGGAGGTGATGAGCAGATTCTCTTTCCACGTTCCTTCAGCTCATCTGTCAATGTGCTCATGGTCCCAGAATGATTAAGTTCTCTGTCCACCCGGGAAGGACCTTCCAAGCTCTTTATGAAGAGAACCTTCTGGGTTCCCTCACCTCCCCCACCCCCATTTGCCTCAGGCCTTTGCCACATTGTCTGCCAGGACGCTTGAATAAAAGAGAACAGCCACTTTGTGGCTAAGGCCAACCTCCTGGGAAAGAACTATCTCATTATACAGAATGGAAAGTTGGGAGTGTTTTCCTTTTTCCATTTAGGCATAACAATTGTTCTATTTGGGGTCTTAAGAGCTTTTCAGATACCAATTTGCTTTTATCAAAAAAGGCATGTGGAAGGAATTTGGACCTGTTCCCTATTCTGTACTTGGGCCTCACTTCTCTTTTATTGCCATTTCCATTACTGCCTCTGCACTCCTCACTGGAGGGTAAATCTGCTCAGCTGACTCTGACCTTCCTGCCTTCCAAACTCTCTCTCCAGAATGCTCACCATTGAAAACCTCCTCTCCAAAGGAAGTGTCTCAACCCCTGGTGTGCATGGACAGGACACTGAAAGTCTGTTTTATGGTGCATGTTCAGGAGATTGCTTATTTATTTAGTTGACTGAATTGTAATTTTTCCCTTTGCAGTCACTGGAACTAGCTACGATCAAGTGAGTGGCACAGACATTGAACAGAGGACTTCCAGCGACCACATGGACCACACCTATGTCTCATCTACCTTCACCAAGGGAGAACGAGCTTTACTGTCCATCACAGACAACAGTTCCTCTGCAGACATAGGGGAGAGTTCGACCTTCTCTGTTAAGATATCAAACTCCTCGCAATCAGACCATTCTTCCTCTTCTCAGGTTAAGACTGAAAGAAGTAACATCTCATCCTATGGCAGGGAATATGTGCAGCCCTCCACCGAGTCACTGGGTCTGCGTACAGCAACTTCCCTTGGTGACTCACTTTCTTCTTCGTCAGGGCCCCCTTTGCCCCTGCCCTCAGTGTCACAGTCCCACCAGTTGTTCTCCTCAACCTTACTATCAACCAGGGCGTCTGCTCATCCACTGCAGTCCACCCCTGATGTCCCCACACCTTTGTCTTCCTCACCACCACCTTTGCCAGCATCCCCGACAGTCTCGACCCCTGCCTCACTGTCTGTGTCCCAGACGACCCTGTCACTTTCATCTTCTACCCTGGTCCTGCCTAGGGCAAGGGACACTCCTGTTATTGCAGCTCGGACATCGACAGTGGCGTCATCTGTGTCTGTGCTCTCCAGTAGTCAAACAGCAGATCCTAAGAACCAGAGCAACCCACACCATGAGAAAATAGCTACAGAATCAAAGCCACCGAGCCTGGAGTCTCTGCCCACAGAGGCTATCGAAGCTGAACCAAGGAGTTCTGTTTCGGGAACCCCTTTGCCCCCTGCTTTAACAGAGTTCTCCACTGAGCAAACCCTTCCAGCCACGAGCACCAGCTTAGCCCAAAAGCCTCCAGCTTCGAGAGACACCACTCTCAAGATCTCTCACCCCCTAAAGCCCACTCTCAGCCCCCCATCAAGTACTACAACTCCAATGGCTGGCCCCACAACGGTGCAGACTATGGACAGAAAACAACTCTTGCCAACCGGTCCTCAAATTCTAGTGCCACAAGTCTCAACAGAAGGTGCTGTCACCACCAAAAGGAACCAAGTGCATATAGAGGCTACTACGCAGTTGATCCCCCTGACAACTGTACCCACATCAGAAAAAGTACCGACCACAGGGCTTAGCGTTTCAGAAGAGTACAGCCCCGATTCACATTCCCTCAGAACATCTCCTTCTCCCCAAACCACAGATGTTTCTACGGCTGAAGTGTTGACTCCCAAACCTATCACCTTCCCTGCTCGGAGCAGCACGCAGTCACCAACGGCATTGTCCTCTCCAGCCTCAGGTAGAAGGCAGTCATGCAAGCACGCTGAGCTCTCAGGCAGGGGCTTCTCGCGAATGTGTGGCAATGGCTGGTATTTGCAATAGTACAGTGTTTGTCTTGTGGTCTCAAATGCTTCCTGTTGAAGCACTGAAAGCATAAAATAATGTCATGGTGGACCTGATTTCCTCACTCTGAGTTACCTAATTCTTCCTGAAGGAGATGATGCTCATGGCTGTGTGTGTGACATCAGTAGATAGAGCAATTGTAGCTTGTAATGTCCTGTAATTGCAAGAGCTTTCCAAGCATGCATTTATTTAGCTCTTCCAAGGCCAAAGTGGGCAGTGATACAGGATTGGAGATAGAGAAACTGTAGTAAAGAAGCTTTAGGTGGCCTGAGACATGGAGTGGGTAGGTGCCTGCTCCCAGATCAGAGTCCCGAGCTTCTGAGTCAGCCACGTGGTTCCACAGTCACCAGAGAGGCTTCTCTCGATCCAGGGGACGCCTGGCCTCCTTTGTCTCCCTCAGATTGTGTTAGAACTCTTGGTTGATAGGGGGGCATGTGCAATAAGTTGATGAACTAAGCTTTCTCCATAATGACTGTGCGACCAGGGCTCCTTTACATTGCGCTTGAGGTTTTCTTTATATCCATGTTGAAATTCTTGGTTCAAGGAAAGTAAAGCCATCCACCTGATCCTTTATCAGGTAAGAAAAGGTAAAAGTAAGATGATCTACCTTTTGATGTCACGTTAAAAAATGTACATTTGGCTTGTCCAGACCTAGGAAGAGAAAACTGCTGTTGGTGATAGGGTGAAATGGAGACTAACATCTTAAGGAAAAAGAAAAGAAGAGAAACGCTTTATAGTGATCGGAGCAGGGAGCTAAGTTAGTGGCAGAGTTCCACCTCGTCAGCCATCAGTGACCTGGGCCTAGAGGGTCATAAGCTCTCTGCCGCTCAGCCCGGCAATGCCACAACGCACCAGTGATCCCAGCACCTCTGGGAAATGAAGATCCTTCTGGCAAGTTTGGGGTCACTGCTTCAAGGTTCACAGGGCTTCATTGGCAGTGGCCAAATATATGCCAATACGGTCGGGAACATCATTCACGATTTCCCCTAAAGCTGATTATGGCCATTGCAATGGTAACTATAGCCTTTATTAGGAACATCGTTACTGCTATTCATGTATTTTCTGTGCCAGTGTCCATGGGTACAGTTTTTGGATACATAGGAGCTGTACTTAGGTGATTTCAGGTATATTCAAGTAGCGGTGCAATAGAAATACCATCATTAGGCTTAGGGTTATTCTTTTGGAATTAGAACTCTTGACTTCTGCTGCCTTTTTCTCATCCTACCACCAATTTTCTCCTTGGAGATAATGCAGCTATTTTGTAGGTTTCAGCTTTTCTAAGTATGTGTCAGAAATCTTTATTAGGCAGTAGTTACGTAACTGGAGCATGACAATTCTGGATGTGCAGACCGAAACAGAGTCGTTGTCACTGGCCTTGAGAACTGGGAGTCCAAGGTGCCATCGAAGCCTGTGCATCATTAGGGCCTAGATGAGTCATATTGGGCTCATTGTTACCTCACGTAAAGAGAAGGCATTGTAGTGTCTGACTCTGGTCATTTTTATAAATGATAGCACAGTGCGTGGCGGTCCACACATTGTTCCATTTCTGAGATTTCGGATACAGGGAAATCTTACAATAAGAGAAGGGTTGATCAGGGTTCTTTCCTCCTTAACGTGTGTTGTATTTGTTTATTTTTATTTATTTTTCTGTACAGGCAAGGAAGATTTTATTAACACTTTTTGCCGTATGAAAGCACTTAACATTTCTAGGCTACAGATGTATTTCAGTATTCAATCTGGGCAGCCACAAAGACAGACAGAAAGCACAGGGATTTTTTTTTTTCCTTTCTCATTCTAATACAATCCAAAAGAACAATAGCGGTTTGTTCAAGGTCTATCCGTGGATGCGGTCCCCCTTAACATGTGTTTTAAATGGACGTCAATTCAAGTAGAATTTTCTATGTATCACAAAGGCAATATAATCATCCATCCTGAACGGAGTGACCTGTGAGCAGCATTTGAATTTGAACGGGTTCTGTGTTCAGGGATCCAATTGTCTTACGCTGCTGTTTGTACACAGGCATGTGAGTGCTGGAATCCCACCACGTCTCTGCTGCACCTCTTGGGAACCCATTCTATTTGAGTAGTGTGGCTTTCAGGACAAGTAAACAGAAATAAACAAGAATCAAATATTAGCCAGGAAAATTAAATATTTACCTAGAGCTGACTTTACATTTCCTGAGTGATTAACTGCTTTTTTCCTGAAATGTGTTTTCAGTGAACAGCTGTGCCACTAACCCCTGTCTTCATGATGGGAAATGCATTGTGGACCCCACAAGCCACGGGTATCGATGCATGTGCTCACCTTCCTGGCAAGGGGACAACTGCAGCGTGGGTAAGAGGAGAAGTCATCTCCAGTGGGCTACAATACAGCAGCACATTGAGATAGGCAGTAAATTCCTTTTTTTTTTTTTTTTTTTTTTTTTTTGCCAAAATGTTGGAGAGCAAGATTTTTCATTAGTACCCTGCTTGAGAGTTGACATGCTTAGGCAGTGTTGTCTGCAGACTAATGTCAGGCGGTGACATTGACAAGACTCCACGAGCTGATGCCATTCTGAAGCTGCCTGCACTCCTGCCACCCCAGGCCACCCACAACTCCCCAGATTCCTGCGCTTTTCCACTCCCAACCTTCGTGGTGTGGGGGCCTCGGCCTAGGATCCCCGCACCCATGTCTGCTTATTAATGTCCTTCTCGTCTTTGTCCAGATGTTATTTGAAACAGTCTTTAATTCTCCTTTCCATCGAAATCTGCTACTTTATCTGTGCTCCCAGATCCTGCCTTGTATTGATACTTAGTTATGTACATGGCTGCCTCCACCCTTAGTAGACTGGTAGCTTCTTCAGAACAGGGCTCCACCACAGCTAGGGCTGTTTGGCCCTTAGTAAATGCCCACTGTACTGGGTTATGATTTTGCTGTTTGATACAGGTTTAATATTTCCTTGTTTTCTGTCCTCTGCAGATGTGAATGAATGCCTCTCCAACCCCTGCCCACCCCTGGCCATGTGCAACAATACTCAGGGATCCTTTACCTGCAGATGCCCAGTTGGGTATCAGTTAGAAAAAGGAATATGCAATTTGGGTAAGAGAGTTATCCTGTCTTGGAATTTTTTTCTGCACCACAGTATATTTTGCAAAGTAGCATATATTGTTTTACTCTCTAATAAAAATCAGTGTTTGTCCAAGGTCTAAAATTAAGAAATGTAGAAAGAATTGGAAGATGCTGCCTATTACTCTACTTCTTGGTATAATATATAACACCTTATTTAAAATTTTTTTAGTGTCCAGTATAGTTTTATATAGTTTAAATCATGTGGTGTTTGTACAAAATTTTTATCTTCACATTTTCCCATGTTATTAAAAGCATTATACAAACTTCTTAAAGACTGCATAAATAAGCTGTCATTTGTGCACATCACCATTTGCTTAACTATTCCACCCTGTAGTTAGGAAAAATATATATATTACAGGATATTCTAATCACATAGTTAAAAAAAAACATTTTAGGGAGAGAAAAAAAAGAATAAAGTCCTGATTATCCCACCAGATCACACATTCTTTTCATTTTTAAAAACAATCTTCATGTTCTTGTCCATAAGCAGATATATTTTTACAAAGCTGTTGCCATAATTGTACTGTACAATTTGTCATTTTGTTCCCTAATTTGATAGATTTATGAAGCTGGTTGATTTTAGATATAATCACCATTTTACAGGTTGCAAAACAACCCACATGAAAACTAAGGCCCTGACAAGGTACTAAGTGGCCAAGCTTATACACCTGCTTGATGAGAGGCCAAGTTTCCAGCCCAGAGTTCCTTCTGTCACACCGTAATGTGTTCTTTGTAAGAGCTCTCCTGCATACAGGGCATGACCTTGTGTCAGAGTGCCTAGTTCAGTACAGAACTTGAAGAAATTAGAAGTGAAGAACATAGAGTTATTATCTAAGCTGGATAAGGAAACTGGCAGGTAAAGTGAGTCATCTTTGAATCATCTTTCATTACCCAGTATAATACTTAACACTCAAAAAGTGCTCAGTAGATATCATTTTGAGAGAACAAATGTCTTTGTCTTTTGAGAGCCTTATTTGCATGAACTCCTGTTGCCCGTAGACTAAGGGGAATCATCAGACTTTTAGCAGGTTGTGTCAAATGACCAAACTAAAATAATTAGGGTTTTGATGTCCTTTATTCAAGTGAATGCAAATTCATGGAGTACAGGGCCTCACAAGTAGTGGAGCACTTTTCCTGAGGGACTGTGCGCACGAGCAAATTTTATAGTAGGTTAGAAGAGGAATTATGAAAATAGGGTGTGATTGGCTGGGGTTGCTTGTTTAGAAAAATCTGACCTTATTTAGAAAAATCGAGGAACGAACAAGGAAATAAGTACAGAGACCCAGAGTTGGCTTGGCCTTTGGGGGTTGGGTGATGGGATGTATTGCATTTGAGGTGGAGCAGAGCATTTACAGGAACACAAAAGTTTGGTTTGGTGACATGGCACCTTGGACAGGAGTAGCTCCATCTTGGGCCTAGAAATTTATTTTAACAATTGGTACCTTACTAAACTAACGGTAGAATTTCTAAAATTGTTTAAAATATAAGGATCAAGTCAACGCATTATTTGAAGGAAGAAAAATCTAGGAGTATAGACATTAGTCAAAATTAAGAAGTCTTCTTATCGTAATAGTTTATTTGCTTTTGGGTAACCTATTCCTTTTAGCTACGTCCTGTAAGAAATAAGCCAGGAGTTTTCAGTCTAAAAATGGATAAGATGGGTGTGGTTTTGTTTTGAAGGAGTGTGGGACATCTATTTGTCCAGGAACTCAAATGCCAGGCTTCTGGCTTCAGGGCCACCACCCAAAGCACATGGCTCCTGGGCCTCAGCCTCCTCATCAGTAAATCCACTTCCCACTTAGGGTAACTGTGAAGATCAAGTAAAACAATGCATTTGAGGGAGCTTTGAAAATGGTAAGGTTCATGAAAGAAAACCACCAGAACACGCGGTAATCTGAAATGAGAGAAAACACCAAAACGCGCAGTAATCCGAAATGAGAGAAAACACCAAGACGCGCAGTAATCCACAAGGAAGGGAACCACCAGGAAGCGCAGGAATCCAAGACGAAAGAAACCACCAGGACGCACAGGAGTCCGAGAGGAATTCCAATTTATTAAATGGAGGAGCGAGCTTATATAGGGGGAGGATCCGGTTGGGGACAGCTAGTGTTCGTGTAGGGTATTGATTGGATTGTGGTAGGGGGGCTAGTGTTGATAGGTCTCTTGGGCCTTCACTAAGATGGAGGGGGCTTTTGGCGCCGGCGGGCTTTTCACTAAGATGGAGGGGGCTTTTGGCGCCGGCGGGCTTTTCACTAAGATGGAGGGGGTGAAAAGTTAAGGGCCATTTTGTTCCAACAGTTCAGGAGCATTTGAGACCTTGCTTTGCGGCATATGTTTTCAGTTTGGCTCAAATAAACTTTTAAAAATTTAAAAAGAAGAAAATAGTAGAATTCTCCTGATGGGAGGTATCATTTAACCTTAGTCTTTAATCTCTTGGACCACTTGGAACAGGATTGAAAGCAATGAAAACAATAAACTAATATGAACATAAAGTAATAATTATGGATCTTTTAAAAATATTATTTCCTTAACCTATGTAAATCAACAGTTAAGTTTGAAGTAAAAGGTTCCCTTAAAGCCAGATGATGTAACTGCAGACATGAAGATGTATATGTGCCTGGGGAGAGTTCAGGGGCTGGGTGGACGCTGTGTGATGCCATCTTCATATTCACACTGAAAGCAGAGGCCACGTTTACTGTCGCAATTCAGAAGAGATCTGTGTACTTAGCATTTACAGTATGTATATTTCGATATATGCAGTCTGGGTATAAACCTGGACCTGTGAAGATGGAGTGGGGTGACGATTCTGGAAGCCTGTGTGTGGAGTGTCCCACAGGCACCCTTATCAGGAGGAGAGCTGGTCTATTGTGTTAAAAATCATCTTTCCCTTTTCAAGTCATTTAGCTTCATTGTTCATAAACATCAGAGGAACATGCAAATTAGAGCATGCTGAAATGCTTTCATTTGGCCAAGAATGTTTTCAAAGAGCTCCCTGCTGCTCAGAGAGAATCCTAAGCAGCTGGCTTCACTGAACTGTAGAACAAGCAAAAAGATGTTAAATAAGGATTAAGGGCTTTAGACAGTAAGTATAAGATGTTAAATGTTTTCCCCAGCTCATTTGTAGGCCTTTTTCTTAATTTGGCAAGCAAGCTTTCTGTGAAAGAGCAGCTTCAGGGGTTTTTGTGTTTGGGGTTATTTTTTTTTCCTGTCCAGAGGGAAAGATAAGAATTTAATATAAAGGAAGATAAGAGTCAGATATAAAGCAAGCTATACTAATTTTTGGTTGCCTGCCCATTTGTAAGTTCCATTCCCCTCGGGCCCAATCAGCACAAATTGATGTTAAGTAGAATTTTATTTTATGAGTGAAATGGGCCTCAAACATGGAGCAGCTTTCTTTCATGTCTGAATCCAACATTATCTTGAATACTGGTCATTTCCTCACATGCCTTATAATCATGGAGTCTGGCAAGCCCCTGGAGTGAGGTCCCACTACAGGTGTTTGGCATCTTTCTCTGTAGCCCCTCGGTTGCACTTAGAATATCAGATTCCTTAGGGGGCTGATGATGATGAGTGCTCATGACATTAAATGTTCACTTTAGCCTTTGGGAGCTCAGTGACCTTGGTTCGTTACTGATTTCTGGAAGCCTCTTTTATCAGTAATAAATGGGCATTTCCTCTGAGTAAGCAGAATGGGGGTTGGCGGGCATGAGTCTGGTGAGAATAGGAAACCAAAGCATGCCCTTGAAGCTGAGGACTTATCAACTTGGTTAAAGACCTAGAGAGACTAAGAACTTTCCTTTCTCTAAAGCTTCCTAGGTCCTGATGGGCGTATTTTATGTCTAGCCCCACATTTTCTGCTTCTCCTCCTAGGATTATGTTACTTAGTTATTTAGGCCAGCTCGCCTTCTTTTTCATCACAGCTTCATCGATCATCTAATATGTGGGAGGCCATTAAAGAGACATCAAGAAAGCTTCTCTCAGCAGCCTTCATACATACACAAAAGGCTCTTTAGCCTCTTCATCCAAGGTTTATTTTGTCTGAGCCTTCATCAAAGCTTAGTAGATGCTCACTTTCCTAGAGAGGAGCCCAGAGAGAGAGAGGTGATCTCCACCCTCAAGGAGAAAGAAATTCGCAGAGATGGTTCTTTGAGGTGCAGTGAAGCTGGATGCCCCAGAAATTTATAAACACAGAGCTTTACTTACATAGGTTGGCCTGTTGGGTGCGGCTTACCAGGTTATGTTTTCATTTTCAGTTAGAACCTTCGTGACAGAGTTTAAATTAAAGAAAACATTTCTTAATACCACTGTGGAAAAACATCCAGACCTACATGAAGTTGAAAATGAGATCACCAAAACAGTAAGTTTCTTGAAAGGCATCTTTTTTCTCATTATCATGGAGTCTGGCAGCCCGCTGGAGTGGGGTCCTACTGCGGGTGCTTGGCACCTTTCTCTGGAGCCCACTGATTGTCCTCAGAATGTCAGATTCCTCAGGGGGCCAAGGGTGTAGAACTTGGAAAGTGGGCCTACATGAGGTTAAATGTCCTTTGTTTTTCTCCTAGTCCTTTGTTTTTTAGAACAGATTTTATTCAGAATCAGGGATCTCCTGGGGATCAGCCGTATCAGCTGGGGTGTTCATTTCTGTTATATCTGGAAGATAAACGTAACGATAAAATGCCCAGTAGAAGCATTTCTTCGAATGTGTCCTCATGTGCAGCCTTTGTCAGTGCCTTTGTGTTTCTTTTCCATGTGCAGACTGGTTATCACAATCATTCAGATGACATGTAGCAATAAGAGCTGTTGATGAAGAGGGAAAACCTAGAAAATCCAACTATCCCATCTGCTGTTGACATGCTATGTGACTTTCTCTCTGTATTTCAGAGCATGGAGAGAATGATGCTCTTTTTCCTCAAGGGAAAAATGCCAAAAGCAGAACAGATAATCCTGATTATCCAGGGTTGAGAATTCATTGCATGGATTATCTAGGGGCCTTTGATTCTTCTTTCCCTCTTTACTTTTTGTCAGGAAAAAGAAAAATAAAAGTGGAGAAGAAGGAACAAGAGATGAAAATGAAGCTCAGATAGTACATTTTGCCTCTCAACTGCTACCTGAGTCTAAAATTTAGTGTTTAGAAAATTAAAGTTTGCCATTAAAATAAGTTTTAGAGATTAATTGATTTCTGATTTCAATTTTACTTGTTTTTAATAGGTAAGAGTTACTATATTAGCCAAAACCCAAAGGATTTTATAAGACCTTGGATGTTATTTGTGAAAAATTTAGATTTCAGTGTCTATATTCACTGAGCATGTACTCTTGTGAAAGCTACTTTGCCAGATACCTCACTCCTGTAACAGGTATTGCTAACTGTTTTACAGATGGAAAACTGGGAGGCTCTGGGAGTTAATGACATTGCCCAAGCTCACACAGAGCAGGTGCAAAGTTAGGGGACAACCTTTACTTCTGACACCAATTGCAAGTGTGGGGATCCCCAAGACCACCCTCAGATTTGATCACTCACTAGAACACACAGGTCTCGCCAAAAGCTATTATCTCATGGTTATGGTTTAATACAGTGAAAAGATCCAGTTTACAACCAGCCAAGGGAAGAGATGCATGGGGCTGAGTCCAGGAGGGATTCAGACTTGGTGCTTCCAGTTGTCCTGTTCCCATGGAGTCATGGACAGCAACGGTGTGTGTATTATTCATGGAGTATGGCCGACTAGGAAAGCTCGCCCGAGTCTTGGTGTCTAGAGCCTATACATAAATACAGTCAACTGCCCATATGGCCGACCTCAGTCTCCAGCCCCTCTGGAGGTCCAGCGGATACCATGTAACTGAAACCCCTCACCATAAATCATGTGGGAAGACTATGTGGCTCAGGCCTCCAGGTAAACAAAAGCAGGACATTCCAAAGGCTTAGAAATCCCCTCCCAGGAGCCAGACTTCTCCTTGGGCAAGGTTGAATTTTTTACTGTCCAGAGGGTTTTACACCTACTTTTACATCTAGTAACCCTATACCTGGTATTCTTGTAGGTTGATATTTCCTTCTAAGGGTACACTGGGGCTTAGAACCCCATGCAGAGCTGCACTGCATGGTGCTCAGTGACTCCTCTGACTTGTTAGTGTTTACACAGTATCAATGTATAATTTATTAGTGACATGACATCCTCACCCCCCCCCCATCTCCTAAATAGTAAAGATTTAGGTAGTGACTGGAGAAAGCCTTTCCCAAGATGCCATTCTGTTCTGAAATGTGCCATTTCTGTTTTTACCTGGGAAAAACAAATTTAAGTAACAGTACTACTAATACGTCATTGCCTATTAGAATATAAAGCAATGCCATCCAGAGCTATAAAGGGTTTGATAACACCCCATCTTTTAATCAATCTTGTGAAGAGTGAGATATATGTGATACATAGGCTTTGAAGACAGGTAGGCCTGCATTGGCCAGGTATTGAGACCTTCTGCTGCATAAAAGGAATCCCCAGCCCCCATGTGGGGGGAGTGGGGAAACAGGGATGGTACTTTATGCCATAGAGGGATTTCCTGCTCTCTCTCAGGGTACAAGGCTGACGCAGGGAGAGTCGCTTTTAATTTGCTTGCACCAAAAGGATTCTTGACCCACATAATGTAATTTCCCATGGAGAGCCTTTTTGAAGAGGACCTGTCTTTGAGTTAGGTCAACTGATTGTAGATTAGGAGGGGTCTCTGTAAGGCCTGCCAGACCTGAGGTGGCTGAAAGGAACCAGCCTTTTCTTGAGGCCAGTTCAGTATGCGAAGTCCAAATAAACAGTTGCCTCTGCGTTTTTGAAACCCTGGGTCTTAGCAAAGATCTACTCCTTTGAAGATGTTTTGCATCCAAGGGTGCTATTTTGAACATCTTTTCCTGCCAAGGTTTCCCCACTGATTTACTATCTGCCTCTTTCCCTTTGTACTCCTGGAACAACAGAATGAGCACAGAAAGGCGTTTTAAGAAGGGAACAACAACAAAAAAGGGACACCACTGGTCTGTAAAACCCCCTGCCGATAACTTGATGGCTGTAAAATGCCTGTTTGATTCTGAAAATAGGAAATTGGTTCCTGGTCCAAGGCTTTTGTCTAACTCATAGTTAATGACAAATCTGTTCTTCCTTTCAGTTAAATGTGTGTTTTTCAACGTTACCTGGTTATACCCGATCCACAGTTCATGCCTCTAGGTGAGTAACAGAATTACACTGCTTGTGAACCAGTCTGTAGAAAGAGGGGGATATGCTGGCATGGGTAGCAGCAATAAAACTGTGCCCTGTTTTGACCAAGCCATAAGGTGACCCAGGGCCAAAGTCGCTGGACACTCATGTGCTCCCATTCCCTCACTGGGCAATAGAAATGACATTTATTTTCTAAAAGCCTTGGGGCCCACGTGTCATTTTAGAACAACTGAAAACCTACATATTTTGCCTATAGAGAGTCCAGCACAGTGGTCATTTCACTGCAAACCACCTTTTCCCTGGCCTCCAATGTGACACTGTTTGACCTGGCTGACGGGATGCAGAAATGTGTCAACTCCTGCAGGTCCTCTGCCGAGGTCTGCCAGCTCTTGGGATCTCAGAGGAGGATCTTTAGAGGTAAGAGGATGACCCTTTGGGAGGACCCCACCTATACAGTTGGGCACAGACCTAGAATGGAACTGTTAGGCATTCAGGGTGCAGGCCTAAGCAAGCTCATCACAGAGCCAGGCTGTCTTTGAAATAGGTGTTAAGCAAAGGCCTTCATGTGCATGCACCTGCACACACAAGCACACACACGCACACACACACACACACAGTGTCTTAAAGTCACCTGGTCCTTGGCATGCTGCTCCTTCTGTTTCTTCTCTATTTTGTTGTGAGGGAAATGATACAGAAGCTGATGTAATGAAGCAGAAATCACTGTTCTTTCCCTTGAGAGGTTCCTATTCTCTCTGGAGAGACAGCCATTCATACACAGAGCATACAAGCTAGTCAGTACCCCAAACTTTCAGCATGATATGCCATTAAGTAAAAAAAGCATGTGCAGTATTACCTGTCTTTTTTATTTGTTTGCGAGTCATTAATGCACAGAAACAAGAACAGAACAAGGTAGCTCAGACTGCTCATGGTGCCGTTCATGATAGTTTCCCCATTCTTGTTCTTGCTTCATCTTTCTTTCTTTTTTTTTCTTGGTCTAAAGCATCTACAGTGCATCTAGTGTGAAGCAGATGAAGAAAGGGATGAGAGATAAGTTCTGAAGGCAAATTTGGTTAGAGGGGAGCTTTTGCCTCTGGGATGGGAAAACTCTGCCGGGCTCAAGGGCTTCCTCACTAAGAAGGCTTGTGTCTGGTGCTGTCCCATGAACGATCAAAGTGGGCTCTGGCTTAGCTCATGTTACTACACAACTGGGATGTGGAACCTGTGGGCCTCCCATCTGCTGCCTAGATGCTGAACCTAGGTTGTAGGTAGCAGGTTTGGTGTTCTATCTTCTATCGGGACTTTTCCAGCGGGGTAGGGCTTTGTGAGTGCTGGTCCCGAGGGCTCACTTCCTGGGTTGTGCACCAGAGTGCCTGCGAGCCAGAAGTTAGCCTTTCACTCTGGGATAAATACCGCATCTTTGGCCCATTTCAGGGCTAGATATTCATCCGAGGGGGGGGGGGGGAGCTAAACTTTCTGGAATTAAAGTTGCTATCCTTCAGCATCATTGGGGAATTAGCTGAAAAGCTCATGCCTCATTATAATGGGCTCCAAACTGCGAAGGAAGAGCAATTTGGTTTTGCCTTGTTTCTCTTGCCAGTGATTAAAGTGTCCCAATTTTTCCTCCTTTGCGAGTAGAAAGGGGACCTTTCAATTCACTAAACACTTACGGAGTACGTCCTATGTGGTCAGCATTGTGCGAGGTTACTTCTTTTGTCTTCAGTAAATGCATTTCATGCCTCACAAATCAAGTGACCAGATATTTACTTTTGTGAGACTCTGTTCAGAGCAGCCCTGTCCACTCTCTAACTTCTGTTCTTCTCACTGCTTGGATGGGACTCACAGGAGAGTTTCTGTCCTCCTTGGTTCCTTGCTGAGGTCCCATTCTTTTTTTTTTTTTTTTTTTTTAAGATACTGACTTTCTTTCTATCCTTTCTCTCTCTCTCTCTCTCTCTCTCTCTCTCTCTCTCTCTCTCTCTCTCTCCTTCCTTCCTTCCTTCCTTCCTTCCTTCCTTCCTTCTTTCTTTCTTTCCTTCTTTCATCTAGCAATGTTAGCTTCACAGCAAAATTGAGAGGAAGGTACAGAGATTTCCATTATATACTCCCTTGTCCCCTCACGTGCTGGTCCCCATAATTCCCCTTCTCCTTTCAGGGCTCGTGAAAACAAAGATTGCCAGGCTTTTTGTCTGGAAACAGGTGCACTTCTCTGCTTTTCCTCCCAGGTCTTCAGGTTTTGCCAGCACATCCAGCTTGGCCTCCCACTCACCTTTCTTAGTGCTAGAGGGGTGGGCATGATGAGCAGAAGCTGTCAGGCTCTGGCATCTGGGCGCTTCCAACATATGGGCAGCACCAGGACATGGTCACAGCGAAGGCCAGTTTTTATCCTTCAATTCACAAAGTATCCACTTCCTTGCCTTTCAAAGAACTGCAACGCTCCTGTCTCCAGAGGTTCAGAGTCCTTGGAAATCCCCCAGGCAGCATCTCAGCCTTAGACTTTCTTAAGTTCTCATTGTCTGTCCGGCGGATGTTATGCCCAGGAAAGACCATGGGAATTGTGGGTGTAGAAAAATCACATCGCCAGGCTGAGAATGAAAATGAGATTTTACATGGTTCCATTTCATGCCTTTATGATAAAATATTCCTTAAGAATTTTGAGGACAGCAACTCCTCCGTTGCAGAGGCAGGACCAGCTTTCCCCGTTTTCCCACGAATCCGCTTCTGTGCAGGGAAGGGTGAGTGGCAGTTGCCAGCAAGCTGGATTAATGGGCAGGATGAAAGGCAAACGTGACATTGGCTTTGAGAAAACATCTCAACAGGCCAGGCAACTCAGGCCGGCAGCTGGAGAGGACTGGTGCCAGCCTGGGCAGGCTTCTGCCCTGGAGGTGTTTCTCCAGATTAAGGCTGGAGGACTGGCAGAGCCTTCTGAAACTTTAGGTGAGGGATTATGGAGCCTTAGCATCACCCCAGTGCCAGCTTCACAGTGTTTGCCTGGTGATAGTTTCCATTTTTTATTTTTCTCCCTTAAACACAGACTTTTCACAATAAACAAAGGAAATTCTATCACACACACAAACAGGGTTCAGATTTAGCATGTCAGCTTCCACTGATAAAGGCAGGAAATTCGGCGTTGAGAACTAACGTTGTGTCCTAAACTTACCTCCCTGTGACCAGGCGGTCCACCAGGTCCCAAGCTCTCAGGACTCTCAGAAAAGAAAGTGGATACTGGGGCCCCTGTGTGGGTGTCGGCTTGTGTCACCAGAACCTGCCTGGGCAGGGACAGTTTTGCTGTGTTAAGATCTGGTACTTGGCTTCTGAATAGGTTGCCTTCCTTAAGGTGGGAGAGGGGGAAGCCATGCCTCACTGCACAATGTATACATTGCGCTTTCTTGGCCCTCTCCCCAGTCTGCACTTGATCTTGTCTGCCAACAAGAGCACATATCAGGCTTGTCTTGCTCTGTACATGGGTCTAAATAAGTCACTGTTCACTCTCCATTTGGTTTCATAGTTTTGTTCTATTGCCTGTGTGCCCCAATTACATGTGTGGTTTTTTTGGGGCGGGGCCAGGTCAGGCTTATGTTAAATGGAAAAATGTACCCTCATTGTGTCCACTGTATACAACCTTAGACAGGGTCTGCCATATAAACTTCAGAGAGGGTCTGCTATGTACAACCTCAGAGAGGGCCACCTGCCCAACACGAATGCTTTTTGATAATAATGAAATGGTTCATTGTCATCCATGAAATGAGTGTGGCCCACCTGCCCAGGGCTGAACAAGGCCAGGTAAGAAACAGGATCCTAAAGTGAAGAAGGTAGTAAGCCTGTCTCTCTTGGAGGTGCTCCAGCGATGGGTGGTTTGAAGGCACCTTCAGCATGCGTGTATTGAACACTGTGGGGGGACCGGTCTCTGTGCAAGGTGCTGAAGACCCAGAGATGAATAAGTCCTAAGACCCAATCAGTGTAATGGGGAGGCAGACAGCCTCCAGTAACAGATTATCTTCTGCTTCTCTATCCTGAATCATCTGTGTTAGGTCAGGTCACAGGCTATCCTCCCTCCACGAGGGCATGCTGTGTCCCCGTAGGACACACACACACAGAGTGGAGGCGCACTTCAGCGCGGGCCTGATCTGAGTCCCTCGGTTTTCTCAGCAGAGCATGGTCAAGATTTCTGGGTTTGTGTTGATCTTTTCCGTGCAGTCCTTACAGGAGAAGCTACAGAAGACACTATATTTGCAGTGGATGCTGAAGTTAGGGATAGCACTCTGTTCTGTCTGGTGTGGGTTTCTTGTCCCGCGGCATGTCGTGTGAACTTTTAGTAAACAGGCCTGACACAGGGGAGGAGTGCCAGAAGGCAGAATGGACCTTTGAAAGGAGGATGCACCATGCAGACTTTTTGAAAAGCTGTTTCCAGAGCCTCCTGAAATAGAAAGATCATGCATCTTAAGGTTTGAAGTGGAGGAGGTTTTGTTTTGCTTCACTGTCTTGTTTTTCCATTCCAGCGGGCAGCTTATGTAAGCGGAAGACTCCAGAATGTGACAAAGAGACCTCCATCTGCACTGATCTGGACGGTGTCGCTCTGTGCCAGTGCAAGTCGGGCTACTTTCAGTTCAACAAGATGGATCACTCCTGCCGAGGTACTGCAGGTTTGAGGGGGCGGCATGTGGGCTATCCTGGGACGGGACTGATGCTTTTCACTGCCCGGGGCTTTTTCTGTTCTAGGTATGACTATTCTAAACTGGGGGCAACCAGTCCTTGTTATTGTGCTCACAGAAAGATTGAATACATTATCTCCTTGGGATAATAGCATTATCTCTGACCTGTGCACCCTGGCCCGGACCACTGGAATCAAAGAGAAATAAAGAAAATGGAGTGCCTGTGGCGGCAATGCCTTTTCTTCCTCTTCTTTTTTTTTTTTCTTTACTTTAAAGAAGTTAGAAAAATTATTGTTTTAATTCCCAAAGCTTTATTCCATTGTCTCCTAACCTTTTAAAATAGTCGCACAAGCACGGAGTCAGGCCCTACCTTTTAGCAGCAGCTGTGGCTCAGTAGACAATTCTGATGAGGCTCAGGGGACTTGGGTCAGAGCCTGAATCTGCCTCACCAGTTGTGTAGTATCTTGGGCAAGTCAGTTCACTTTGCTAAGGAACCTCAGCTTCCTCTTCTATGACATGAGTATAGCGATACTTCATTGGATGCTCTAAGAATTAAAGAAGGCATCGTATATGGTAGTACTTCGCAGTCCATCAGCATTTGCTCTTATATTTTACTCAGGTTGCTGTTGAATCAATGAGTTCTAATTTTAAAGGTTTCGTGAAATGTTTGAGGGCAGAAACCTAATTCTGCTAACCTTTTAGGTGACGCTTAAATCCATTCAGTTTCAGATTAAAAGCTGATTGATGAGCATAGTGCTTTAAAATAAATTCAAATGCAGAACACTGGGTATCCTGACTCATGAAAAACTGATGCAATGTGTGATCAGAAAAAACATAGCAATGTAAAGGCCATAATGTAGCTTTAAGCATTGCATCACATTAGAATGTGTTTGGCACGCTTTTCCTGCTCAGTCAACACCTGCTGGTGACAGACATACTGGAATCTGAGTAAAAAATCGCATCCTGGGAAAAGGTGACACGCCACTTATATCTGTCAGGGCTTCCCATTAGAGGCCTCATTCCATCAGCAGAGGATAAAAATACATTTCAAGGCAGTGCCCTCATCCTGATCTTCAGACCCTGTGACTTAGGCTTATATACAAAGGGCTCTGAAGGTGCATGCCCTCAGCTCTGCAGGCCAGCCCTGTGGCGGGGGTTGAAGAGGAAGGCCTGCTCTCCGTGGTGGGCAGCGGCCCTGACGTGTAGCTCCACAGTGTTTCTCAGCGCCGTGTTGGCCTGTTGCTTTTGTACAAAGAGATGCTGCTTTCTAATTCTGTCTTATCTAGTTTAATGCAAAGTGTTCCTTGCTCTTCTTAGAAACTGGGCCTGTGAGCCCCACTTCATGTGGGAAGGTGACCTCTGCTAAAATCCATGTGCTGGGACACTCACTATGAGGCTGGTGGGAGGGAGAGGCAAGGTGGGCATACATGCAGGCACGTGGGATTGCTGGCGCCAGTACGCCAAGCCTCTGGAGTTTCTGATGGCTTCAAGCATGGCCTTGCCACCTTTGCTTCTGGCTCACCCATGCCACTTTCCCTCTCTTTCTGAGACATCAATTTCTTTGTGTCTCTTACAGACTAGCATTAGCAATAGCAGAGCTGTCAAAGATTTTCCAAAATGCAGTGACACAGACACTAGCAACCTTATGTTTATCAAATAATGACCCAACAGGCAGCATAAAGAACATTGGTTAGCTTTTGTGCTTGCTGCTGAGGCCCTTTGAAACCTCACTTCTGCAGTATCTTTTTTTGGTTTGATTTTCATCTGTGGCTTCAGGCCTCTAATGAGTGCTTTTGGGAGCTCCTTGGGCCGCAGCCCTGTTGACTGGGTTCTGATGGGTTAACAGTGACATCTTCTGGCCACTGGTACTGAAGCACAGGGGATTTAAAATGAGTCCTTTTTATGGACACTTCAAAATCAGGGTCAATCTTCTGTATAAACGGAAGATAGAGGTGTGTGGATATGTTTTCTAAGTCTCTGCAAGTCATAGCTGTACATCAGCAAGTCTGTATTGTTCTCTCTCTCTCTCTCTCTCTCTCTCTCTCTCTCTCACACACACACACACACACACACACACACACACACACACTTTTTATTGTCATACACAAATGTCTTTACAGCATCTTTACCAGACCTTCAGAGTGTCATATAAAATTAAAGTAGGTGTCCTTCCCACAGGTTTCTTAGCTTGCTTCCATCATGCAGGCATCATGATGAATTCCAACCTGTTTGCAGGTTTTTATCACCAGACGGCAAGTGCCTTGAGAACAGTATCTGTGTCTCGGATGTGCTTACTTAGCACATTGTGAGTCTCAACGGATGCCTGTTGAGTAAACAAATGGATGATACGAGAGCAAATAAGATAGAACAAGATTAGCAGGTTTTGATCTAGTTGCCTGCAAGGGAGCAAAAAGAGTTTTTAAGATTCTACCACTTTTTTTTTTAAGGCCAGAAAGCTTGAATTTTCTTGTGTTTCATATCAACAATAGAGGGAGCCTGATTTGGGTGTATGTGCTAGCTGATGCCACATTCATTTCCTCTTTAGTGCTCCCTGAGTCAGAGTTCCTCCAGGATGTGGGGGTGAGGAGCTGGATCCCTGGATCCTAAGTTGCACCAGGGTGTGTCTTATGGCAGCGCCAGGCCCACAGCAGCATCCTTCTTGGAGTGATTGACTGAATGAGCCCTTTTGGAATGAAGACATATCATTACATGAGGGAGTCAGGCCACTTCCGAAGCTAAGTGAAAACAGCCCAACCCATCAGATCTTAGTCAGGACAACAGATGGACTTTACGTCTGGCTGGATGACAACCACAGGATGGAAAGCTCCCACCCAACAGATGAAGGTTGGGTGGGTAGATCTGATGTAAAAACATTTCCGGGAAGAAGTGTTCAGAATAGAACAGACTGGTGTGACATCAGTGCCGAGTTGGGTGGGATGAGTCACTGGGGATGCCAGCAGTCCCTTTGTAGCTGCCCTGCAGACATATCCATGGGTCATCCAGGTGCTGCTGCCCACGCTCCCATCACCCACCGTGGCATGGTGCTTTCCACCATTGGGAGGCGAGAGTGCTCAGCTCATTCCTTAGAGAAGGTCTCGCCTGAGAAAGGCCAGCCGAGAACTCAAAGGTATCAGATTTTGGGGGGAGGGGCTTCATTCCGCCTTCCCTAAATGGGATAGGATAATACTCTACCTTGCTGCAAAAAAAAAAAAAAAACTTGAAGCACCTAATGAAAACTCATGTAACAAAATGAGATTTTAATTTAAAAGGTAAATCAGGTAGAAGGAAAAATAAAATGACTGCTTTGCTGAGACTAGAAGGAAAGTGAATATGCAGAAAGATACACCACAAGGTCCTGCACAGTTGCTAAATTTAGCCATTCATTCAAGTTCAGAGCTTCCTGGGCACTGAAGTAAAGGGAGAAACATGACTCTGAAAACAGGTGGGGACCATAAAATAAAATAAAGTATCCCCATCTGTCTAGACCCTGGGGCCCGAAAGAAGTATCTCCGGGGTGTCCTCATCAAGGTTACTGAGTGGCATTGTGGCAGTGTGGTCCATGACATCCCACAGTAAATACCAGAGGGACTTGCCCAGGGCTGCTGCTTATACTAAATAGCTCTTAATACAAGAGCATGTAGCTCAGGGAAGGTGATGCCATGGAGCCAAAACAGTGCATTCCAAGTTCACAGCTCTCAAGATCTGCTATGAGAGAATTATAGATTATTTAGAACAGTTTGCCAAGTCATTCCACAGAGCTCCAGTGATGTTGGTAGTCTACGACAACAAAGTAGATGCTAGAAACATTTAACGTCTAACATTAAAAAACAGAAGGAAGAACACTATTGAGTACATCTGCATGGTTAACATTACGATGCTCTACTCTGTACGGGAGGGTGCAGGAAGTCCGTTGGAGATCTCTGTCCCAGCCTGTAGGGCATGCCTCCCCTCTTCCCCAGGCGTGACGTTCACATCCACCCTTAGTGTATGTGCTGTGTGTCCATACACATGTACCTGTCCCTGCCCATGATCTTTTATGCAGTGCATGTCGTACATTACTCATGGATCAAATTTGTCTCATTCCTGGCAGCCGTGGATTGGTGTGTGAGGCCATATTTTATTGTCTGCTTTCATCCAGGTAGTATTATAGCTCATGCTGGCCTAGTAGCTGATTATAGTGTTGAAAGTGTTTGGTGATCATACAAATTCAGGAACTGCTGATTCGGGAGAGTAGCTGGGCCGCGGCCCTTCAGTGCGGTGCTGAGGTGGCAGTCCTTGAGCAGCACCTCTGCGGGGTTCAGAGTTATGTTCTTTCTGCTGATTAGGGCTCATTTAGCTATGCCCAGCATGCCTTGCACAGACCATAGGGTGAGCTTCTCTTATGAAAACTGAGGCACCCACTAGGACTGTGACCCAGAGGATGTCACCCACTACCTTTTGGAAGGGGGCCAGTGGGACCAACGGCAGATTAAAGGTTTGACTTAAAGAAGGGGAAGCATTTGTCTTTGTGTATAGGATGTTACATGGGAGTTGCAGAGAACTTCCAAAGAGAACTGCATTGATTGGGAAATAATTACAGTTAGAAACATTGACGTGGTGGTTGCTACATGCTAGGCTCTGTGCTAAGCCATCTGCCTTATTTTACTTAAGCACACCCAAGAAACTATAAGTAGGTATTATTATTATCTTCTTTTTATAGATGGAAAACTGGGAGACACAAAGAGATTAAGAAATTTTTTTGATAGAACTAGGAGTTGAGCTGGCAGCAGTATTTAAGCCAGGTTATAGATAATTCTAAAGCTATTAGTGGCCTTTGGGTTCTAGAATAATCTTGTGGACTTTAGCGTGGCTGGTGTTTAGTCAACTGTCAGTTTGGGCCAAGTAAGGTAAATAGGCACTTTCATGGACTTTCTTATTTTTTTTTCCAGCATGTGAAGACGGCTATAGGCTTGAAAACGAAACCTGTATGAGGTAGGCTCCATGTTCATTCATTCAGGGGGTTTCTTATAAACCTCATTTAGAAATTATTATTAAATTGCCTCAGTTATTTCTTTTGAGATTTGAAACCAATTCTTGTTCTTTTTCTTTGTTGACTTGCAGTTGCCCATTTGGTCTTGGTGGTCTCAACTGTGGGAACCGTGAGTATACAGAAGTCTCCAGCCCCATTCCCTTCCACCCTCCTCAGTTTAAATCCACTGTCTTCTTAGCTCCTCTGCTATGAGGTGTGAGAAAAGCGAAGAGTTCTCTCCAGGGAGCTCCAGGTCCCATAGGGGGATATGCACGTTCCTAAATAGCCCTGACTGTGGAGTGTTAATGTAATAATAGAAGTGTGAGATTTGAGGTATGTCAGGGAAGGGGCCATGACCTGCAGAGTACTTCTCTGAGGGAAGGACTTGAGGGTTTTGGTAGATTTTGACTGGCAGGTGTGGAGGGGGAAGTCTGAGGGAACAATTTATAGGTCTTGGAGCAGCTGGGCCCTTGCCATCCAGGGACAGTGTGTAAGTAGGCGTGGCTGAGGCTGGAAAGAAAGGAAGGCAGAGAGCGGAGGACTAGGTTGGCAGAGTACAGGGGACCAAACTGCTGGAGTGTTGGATGGCCAGCCTGAGAGTTTAGACTCTAATCAATATCTATTGTGGAACTAGCAAGTCTTAGAACCGGAAGGCAGTTTGAACAAGAAAATCACCTGGGGCTGCGATGAGAAGCATAGAGTGGACAGAGGAGAACATGGGGAGCTAGAGACTTTCAGTATAGTCACAGCCAGAGCTCAGGGCTAGAGACAGACTCAGAGGCATCTGCTCCAAGCTGATGTTGGTGCGCCCAGAAGTGCAGAATGTAGTAGGGTGGCAGGAACTGTGCACATGGTGTTCCACACCGCACACAGTGCTTTAAGGAAAGCAGTTGCAATTAGTTTAAGGTCACTTTCCCTGACATTTCCTTACACTGAGACCTGAGAAATTGAAAACATCCTCAAAATTATGAAAGATATTCTGGGAGATAGGGTATAATGGGAATAATAACACTCAATACTTCACTTAGGATAGCTTTGTGCCTTATTCTATAGATGAACCTACCAACAGTCCATATTCTAAGTTTACTAAACTAAAAGTGTCCATGATTTCAACATGTGTAAAAGTCCCCAGTTTCTATTCCCCAGTGGTATCCCTTACATTTTATGTCTTCAGTGGTATTTTTCTTGCTCACAAAGCTTTCTATTATTGAGCTTCCTTAGAACATAAATTAAAAAATAGATAAAATAATAAAATGAAACAAATTCAGTGCTAAGTATAAAACTGACGTGAAGTTCTCAGTGTACTCAGCATTGAGCCACTGTCAGGCCAGAGTCTAGAGGTTTGGATTTGCATATCCACCTAGGATTACTGCCAACTTTGAGCATTGGATTCATCCTGCCTGTGAATTAACAATAGATACAGATAGTCTAAAAGGAAGACTAGGGAAGCACTTCTGGAAGCAGATATATTTACAGTCATACAGAATAGAGAGAGAGGAACCCACTGAATTAATGTCTGTTTGCTTTTTAGAGTAGCAGCCTGAGGCCACCAGATGGTGAAGTGAACAACTCTATCTTCTTCAGTAGTCCCTAAGGACACCACGGTGTCATAAAAGCATTTAAGCATATTCATTATGATGGACCCGAGTCATCACATACAAAATCATTGGGCATGTTACCGTGAACTGATTTTTACTAACAGCACTGGTAACATCAAATATGTGGGGGGTTTTACTATCTAGAGTTAGTGCCAGACCTCACAGGTTAAGGGATTGGTCCCGCAAGATTGCTCCTACCTCAGACACCAGTCCCAAGTCTGGACCTTCTGACCAATCAGTTGTAAATCAGGTGCTTTTATGACCCCCTCCTCAGATTTAGTAATTTGCTAGAACAGCTCACAAACTCAGAAGGCACTTTACTTACTATATAAAGGATGCAGCTCAGGAATCGCCAAGTGGAAGGGAGGCATAGGGCAAGTTGCAAGGCAGGAAGAGTTCTGAGCTTCCATGCCCTCTCTCAGCACAACACAGTCCCAGCACCTTTGTGTATTCACCAACTCAGAATTTCTCTGAATTCCATTGTTTAGGGTATTTGTAGAGGCCCCATTACATAGTATTGATTGATTAAATCATTAGCTATTGACCATTGGAGGTGTGAGGGTGGGGCTCTCTAATCACATGATTCGATCTTCTGGCCACCAGCCCTCATCCTGCAAGTGTCACCTCCTTAGCATAAACTCAGGTTTGGTTGGAAGGGGCTTGTTTCGAATAACAAAAGATGCTCCTCCCATCCCTATCACTCTGAAATTCCAAGGGTTTTAGAAGCAGGGGCTTGGGGGTAAAGATCTTATGTCACAGTATTACAGGTCTACTCAGTTTAATAAGGTGAGGAAGTTATACTTTAGACTTTTTAAAAATTAAAACGTAGTCAAAATTCCTTGTGTCAGTGTTCAAAACGGCAGGCTTCAGGTTTTGGATATTTGGCTTATGTAAACAGTCAGGATAGCAGCTTATGTCCTTTTCTAAAAATCACAGTTTAGACAAGCCAAAGTCTCACCTGGTTTGGGGGTCTTTATACTCTATGTTCAGGAAGATACCTGCTGTTAAAGGGGCAGCCTGGGGTACAGAATGGTCTTTGTTTACTTTCTAGTGTGAATCTCACTCCTCACCCAAAACCAGAACCAAGAGTGTGAAGTATAAGAATAGATCAAAGAAAGCCTAGGACTTTTAAATGTGGAGAAAGGAGGCTGGAGGATCACGCAAAACATTGGAGATGTTTGAGACCTGTGCCCCTAATGCTGGAATACTAGAACTCAGTGGTATAGTCTTTTAGAAGAGATGGTTTTAGGGATCACAGTGTGATGGCACGATGAGCCTGCAGACCTTATCCTAAGCTGTTAGCGATATTTATAAAAGAGGCTTAGATAATTTTAATAAAGAATAATTTAGGTGAGGGAGCTTACAATAGAGTTTTATCCTATGTACAAGAAACGTGTTAGAACACAGTCCTATCAGATGGTGAGGGAAGAGAGAGTGAGCAAGACAGGTGAGGAGTGCGGAGCTGTGGCAGCTCTCAGGGTGTGCCAGGGAAGAGGAAGGGAGAGATGCCATCCGCCAAGTCCTCCTGGGGGCTCTCAGCCCTGACAGGCCTGTTGTAGAATGAGCCAATACTCCAAACCTGCTGTAGTCAAACAGCTTTCTAAGCAGGTTTTACCAGAGAATGCTTTCTGTTTCTCAGTGAATGGAAGAGTGATCATAGAGGGAAAATGGACACAGAGGAAGGCCCTATAAAGGGCTAGAGGAAAGGAGAGTGAGCTGCAGGGCATTGTTCTAAGTGGCAGTTAGTGACTTTTTTTTTCTTTTTGAGAGCTCATTAAATACTGTATATGTCTAGAAATGATATACCCTTACATCCATTGACTATTCTGTAAGTTTCTGTGTCTCCCCATTATGTGTGTGGGGTCTCGTAAGTAGCCGGGATTTCTCTCTGATCATGAGATATTTTTGTCCTCCCATTTTATCTGAGTCACTATTGTTATGTCCAGCAGAAGGCACATTTCCGGCTCGTTCCTGGCCATCTTTGGTTGGTGACTTTTGTTAACTCTGTGATCACATGTGAATATTACTTTATGATATTGATATCTCTATTAGTTTTAGTGTTGCCAACCAATTAAGAGTGACTGATAACAAATTGTACCTGCTATTTTCCCCTTTCCCTGAGGTTCAGACCAGCCCTGGGTGTTGGTTAAGGAATCAGGAATACCTGAACTTCATCCCCATCTGTGGCAATGGTCTCTTGTGACACCTGTGGCTTGTCACCCAATTTTTGTGCCAAATAACAAGGTTCTGATCACTCACCACTGTCACCGCCAAAGACTGTAGCTTAGTCATGGGACTGTAGCTTAGTCTATTATTTATTTATTTATTTACTTATATTTTATTATTATTATTATTATTATTATTATTATTATTAATTATTTGTAGATGACAAATGTTTCTTCTCTCTACAAACTTCCTGCAGCACACACTCTACCCAAGGTCAATGAGGTGGGAGCCCAGCTTTGCCCAACTAAGCCGTATCTTGAGATTCCCTCATTCATGCAATCCTGGGAATCATCCAACTCCACTATAGTCTGGGTTAGGCATCAGCTATGACCTGCCTTTCTAAAAGTCTCTGTCGCTTTCTACTTGTGTCCCGGTTGCACTCCTTGTTCCTCACAGAGAATACCCTTCAAACTGGAGGAAGCAGGACAAGCCCTTCTTTCATGTCCTTTAGTCCCTGAGGTAGTATGGGCCCAGCTGGACTCACATGCCCACCTAGCAGGTCCACCTACACCTGGGCAGCTCAGGTTGCACCTGTTTTATCACTGCTCTTCTTTTAATTTTCTATGTAAAAAAAAAAGTCTCTGTTTATATCTCAGATTTCAACAATTCTGTCATATACCACTTGTCCAGTGGCCCCAGAATTCTCCTGCAAGCTTATCAGAAATGTCCCTCTCTTCTCCTTGCCCCGCTTCCTTTTCTTCGGTGTGTATATTCCTTTCTTTGCCCAAATTTTAGATTGTCTTCTCCTCACAATTTTGTTATATCTCCCATGACATTTTGATTTGCTTCACCTTTTTTCTCTTTGTAAAATAAATTTTGGGTTGTTTTTTTTATATAGTATAACACATGCCCATTGATTTTTATTTTTTAACCCAAGTTAATAAATATAAATTAAGGAAAGAAGAAAACTAAAACAAGCAGTCTCCTCACCCATTAAACATCACTGTTAATATTCTGGTCTATACCCTTGCTACTGAGTGTGGTCTATAGCAGAGTTCCCCAACTTTTTTGGTGCCAGGGACCAAAGCTCTTATAAAAATCTAATACTTGATGATTTGAGGTGGAGCTGAGGCAGTGAGGCAAATGCTGGGGAGCAGCTGCGAAAAACAGATTAAGCTTTGCTTTTGGCCAGCTGCTCACCTCCTGCTGTGCAGCCTGGTTCCTAACAGGACACAGACTGGAACTGGTCCATGGCCCTGGGAGTTGGGGACCCCTGATCTATAGGACCAGCAGTGTACTGAGCCCTTAATTTCAGGCCTTTCCATTCCAAACCTACTGACTCAGATTCTAAATTCTAACAAGACCTCTAGATTGGTTAATATGTAGATTTGTATGCATTTTCAAGTTTGAGAAGCTCTGATATTACATTTCTTTACAATGGTATGTATATGTATATCTTTCTAATAGAAATTGCATCTCACAGAATATACTATTTTGTAACTTGCTTTTAACCTAGTAAACTATACAGTATTTTCATTTATATAACTTATAATATCACTTTTTACACTTTGGAATTCTTCTCTGTGGATTACCATAATTTACTTAACCATTCTCCTCTTATTACTCTTTTAAAGTCTTTTTTTATATTCCCATCCTGTAAGCCACTTTTTTTTTTAATTTTATGTGTTATTGTAATTTTGTGATTATAGAACTCACATAATTTTCCTAGATTACCCTTGTCTGGCCACAGATACTTTCATCCATCTCCGTTTCATATTCATGACCCTTTTGGAGCTCATCCTTTCCATGCAGTTTCTGCATCTCTTCAGCGGAGAATCCTTCCCCGACAGCATCCCAGCATGGCCAGTGAGGAGTTAAAGCCTGTTTTCCCCAATGTGTGCTCCTCTTCTAGTGAAGCCAGAACCTTCAACTTAAAGATCTTCCTGCATTTTCTTCCTGCCCCAGCCCACAGTTCAGTGGCAAGTGTATAAAGTATCTTTTAACTGTGTTCACCCTGTTGTTACATTGGGCTTAAAAAGATTCACACCAGCAGAAACACTGTGTGTTAGTAGGCGTCACCTATAGCAAACATCCAGGAAGATAGCACTAAGCTGCTGAGGAGGAAAAAGGAATCATTAATTATCCAGAAGTGAACGAGGCAGTCTCGTTCAGCTAAACGCAAACAACTCACTCAGTCTTGGCTGGCCTCACTTCAGGTCCGAATTAGGAGGAAGTGGGGCTTGGGGAGAGGGGAATGTCACTTCATTTTCTGTTCTTGGGCATGGCCTCATACAGCCTGTACATGTGAGAAAGGCACCTTTGAAGAGGTACAGAGGAAGGAAAAAATGCTGTTAACAGAGATTCTTAAGGAAAGATGATTCAAGAGGAACGGAAAGATTTAAAAGGCAAAATTCTAACCATACATCAGTAATGAGCTCAGAGAAGGGAAAAATGGGAGAAGTGAATACATTTTAAAGTAAAATTAACGTAGCCTCCTGGAAAGTTGAGTTTTAAAAGAAGACAAATTGATTGGTACGATTCTGACACCAATTTTGAAGTGTATGTTCTTTCCATACTGCCAAGCAGTTAACTCAATTCTGAAGCTACCTACCTGGAGATAGGGTTAGATCTCACAGGTTAAGGGCTCAGTACACAGACTGAAGCCCTGCCCACTCCCAACACACACACACACACACACACACACACACACACACACACACACACACACACACTTCATTTGCCAATAGCAAGTCAAAGTTGTCCCCTGTGCTTCTGACCAAATGGCTATAGACCAGAGGTTCCTAGAAACTCTTCCTTGGATTCAATTAAGTTGCTAGATTAGCTCACAGATCTCAGAGAAACATTTTTCTTACTAGATTACCAGTTTATTATAAAAGGACGTAACCCAGGAACAGCCATATGGAAGAGATGCACAGGGCATGGTGTATGGGAAGGGACACAGAACTTACACTCTCCCTTCATCTCCACCTGTCAACCGACCTGGAGGCTCTCCGAGCGCCGCCCTTTTGGGTTTTTATAGAGGCTTCATTACACAGGCACAATTGATTAAATCATTGGTAATTGGCAATTGATTCAACCTTCAGCCCCTCTTCCATCCCCAGAGGTCAGGATGTGGGACTGAAAGTTCCAATCCTCTAATCACAAGGTTGGTTCCCTTGGCAACCAGCCCCCTCCCCATAGGTGCTTTCCAAAAGCCTCCTCATTAACATGACAAAAAAGACATTTATCACTCTCATCACTTCAGGAAATTCTAAGGGTTTTAGGAGCTCTGGCCTTGGAATTGGGACAAAAAACATACATATTTCTTATTATAAATTGCAGTATCACCATTGGCTAAGGTTCTTCTTGAGTAAATAAGCCTAACTAAGCAACAAAGACAGTTTATTGGAAGGATCTTGGTATATGTCATGGAATTCCAGCTTCGGGAGTGGCAACAATCCGGGTTGTAGGGAACCACGGAAGCTGGAGGTTGGGGGTCTTCTCAGAGTATATGTTCCCACGACTCCGTCTTTATTTCTCATCTCTGCTCTTTGCTGTGTTGTCTGTGCATAGGCCTTCTCTCCTCCCAGACAACATGATGGGCTTGGCTTGCCAAATAGCTTTGAGTGCATATTACTGGTTCAGACATTTTTAAAGAGAAGGTTCTAGTGCTCTTTCCTAAATTGAGATTCCTGGGAAGGTACTAGTTGATCCAGTTTGGAACCCGTGTTTGCTCCCAGACCAATTGGCTGTGGCCAGGGGATGATGTTCAATGTATAAACACGATTGTCCCCACTGTTACCTGCGCTGGGGAGTGAACAGGTCCCCAAAGAGTTGTCTAAGCAGACAATCTGGTAGATTCTATCCAAGTAAACATATAAGCAAGGACAAAATAGTTCATAGGAAAAGTTAAAGTCCAGAATGGGTTGGCTTATTGAAAAATGTCAACGGTGATGACAGCAATATCAAGCTATGATCAAACCACAAGAATAAAGAACAGATAGGGTCATTGCTGGTGAAAACTGAGAAATGTCAACAAATGTCAAAGAGCTAGTAAGACTAGGAATTCAGAGTTTGTCATTCTGGAGTCTTCTCAAAGTGGAAAAGATAAGACAGACAAATGTAAGACGACCCTCATGGCCTTCTCTCTCACCTTAATAAAAAAACTTTCAGAGCACCTGCGGAATGGATAAACATTGCAGCTGATGTTGAATTGAATCCCATGAATGTCTCCATCATCATGTGGCCTCATAATAAACCTAAAGTCAGTTCGTAACTTCCAGAGATCAGTTGTAGTTCATGAACTAACTTGACAGCACGTATGAGAAAATTTCAAAATGCACGTATTAAGTTAGGAAAGGTTAGTCTTAGAAGATAGGATAGTGATTAAAACCTAATAGATTTAGTTTTTGAAACATTTATACATCTCCTTTATTTTTCTCTTTTTATGGCGGATTGGTGAAAACGTCATCAGGGCTGGTCTGCAAGCATAATTGGGAGCCTCCATTCTAGGAGTGACCGAAAAGGGGAAACAGTATTGGGGAGGAAAAATAATTTTTCTTCTACCCTTCTACATTCTTGGGTGACCGCCCCACACACACACACACCACTGTAGTAAGATATGTTAACTGGAAAAAAAATTACATATGTGTACACATGGGAATCCCACAAAATGAGATTCAAACTGTGGCCAGATGATTGAGGCTAATACCCTCCCTAGCTAGACATCTAGGGCTTCAGAGTGGAGAAGGTAATTCATGGGAGGGTGACAAGAGGAAATGTTTGGTAAACAATGCCTCCCCTTCCACGTAGTAGGTAAGTCTCTTAGGTGCAAACGTTATCTCCATTATCTCCGGAAATACCTCTATTCCTAGTACAGGCTGCCTTTCTAATATAAATCTCCCTTACAAAAGGGTAACTAATACTCAGTTTTCAGAGCATCTTTTGTATCTGCAGTTTCTCAAAAATGATAAATATGCCTAAGAAGCAAATTTTGGGGATGGCAAATTCTGCTACCCTCCTACAGAGAAAAATAGAGAGCTAACCCTGAGAAGCTCTCACTGGGGGCCCAGGGAGTGAAAGGTGAGGCCACCAGCTGAGGCTCGCAGGTAGCTGTAAGGCGGAAGGAGAATTACTCTTTTGTATTCATTTATTCATTCGTTACCTCTTACTGAATCTCTCTCTCTTTTTTTTAAACATGTTTAGCCTATCAGCTGATCACCGTGGTGATTGCAGCAGCAGGAGGTGGGCTTCTGCTTATTCTAGGCACAGCACTGATTGTTACCTGTTGCCGGTGAGTGGTGGAGTCCACAGTCTAATTCTGTTTCTTTGCCTGTGCTATGAGGGCCCATTCTTACTCTTAAAGAATGTGTGGGGGTGGTTTACAGTATGAAATCATAATGTAGGACTGAACTATTAAAAAAGGGGAAAGGGAAATTCATGATAGGTAGTGCCATGAGAGGCAAGACAAAGACAGCAAATGGGACGATCTTCTTTACTAAAAAGGAATGTCCAAAAGCAACAAAAAAGAGATTGGACTGCATCAAAATTAAAAACTTTTTTGCTATGTAGGGAAGGAATTTTTTTTTTCTCTACCCATCTAGGTTTTTTGCCTGGTTTAATAATCAAATTAACAGACACATTAATGGGAGAAAAAACGTTTTAATTATATACATATAGGGGTGGGTCATAAAAATATGAGAACCACAGGCAGTCAGGCAATTGAGGCTTATATGCCATCCTGAGCTAAGAGGAAGTGGGTAGGGGTCTAGGAATTCAAAGGGGAGGAAGACAATTCACAGGAAGATGGGAAGAGCAAATATTTTGGCAAACAAATGTTTGCCCTGACATGCAGTAACAATGGGACACAGAGAGGAATTTGATCTTCAGGCCAAGCTGAGCTCCCCCACAGCTTACCACACTTGTTATACTCTTTGTAGTTATCCTCTGGTAATAGCTCTCTTCCTGGACCAAGCCCTGAATCTAAATTCTTTAAGGCTGTTAAGGGGGAGGCAAAAAAGCTCTTCCTGAGTCGTTTGGGCCTTCTTTTCAGCTCAAAATAACCCCCATGCCAAAGTGGCACATTCTGGGGAAATTCATTCTGAACCCCTTCAGTTTCAAAGGTCACTATCAAAAAAGTGAAACTATAACCCGCAGAGTGGGGGAAAGTATTTACAAATCATATATCTAATAAGGGACTGGTATCGAGAACATATAAAGAATTCTTACAACTCAATAATTAAAAGGCACCCCAATTTAAAAATGGGCAAAGAACTTGAATAGATATTTCTCCAAAGAAGATATACAAATGGCCAGTAGGCACATGAAAGGATGTTCAACATCATTAGCCATCAGGGAACTGCAATCAAAATCATCATTAGATACCATTTGACACCCACTAGGATGGCTATTAAGAAAAAAACACAGGAAATTACAAGTGTTGGTATGAAGATGTGGGAAAATTAGAACACTAACACACGGCTGTGGAAATGTAAAATGATGCAGCCACTTTGGAACTATCTGGCAATTCCTCAGAGAGTTAAACACAGTTTCATTCTGACCTAGCACTTCCACTCTTAGGTATATACCAAGAGAAATGGAAACTTATGTCCACACAGAAATGTGTACATGAGTGTTCATAATAGCCAAGAGATGAAAATATCCCCAATATCCATCAACTGATGAATCGATAAACAGAATGTTAGATATATACCCACACCATGGAATATTATTGATACATGCGATAATGTGCATGAACCTTGAAAATATTATACTAAGTGTAATAAGCCAGTCACAAAAGACCACCTATTATATGATTCTATTTACATGAAATGTCTCAAATAGGCAAATTTAATGGAGACAGAAAGTAGATGAGTGGTGGCCTAGGACTGGATGGGCAGTGGGGAGAATTGGAAAGTAATAGCTAAGGAGTACGGGATTTCCTTTGGGAATGATGAAACTTTTCTGTGATTTGTTGCAATGGTTACACACCTCTGAATATACTCAAAACCACTGAGTGTACACTTTAAATGGGCAAATTAAGAAACAAAGAAGGATGAAAGGGGTTACCTGAAATATCAGAGTAATAGATATAGCAGCAGAGAAATAGCAGCAGAGAAGTTGTAGCAGGCATGTGGAATGGGCAGATACTTGGCAGTATGCCTGTCCCTGAGTTTCCTGGAAGCCAGTGAGGCTGGGTTTCTACTGGAAAAGGAAGGGAGAGTACAGAGCTGGTCCTCCTTCTCTGTGATGATCTATTCAGATAAGGGAATATTATGACCTTTGATTTAGATAAAAATAAATGGCAGGAATTATTCTGACATAACAGATGGAGGAAACCTACCAAAATAGCAGGTTATCTATTTTGATTGACATGAAGGACGTTTTAAGATATTGTCTAATCTCCAGGAAGGCTGCCTAGAGCAAGTTGCCCTAACTGCCCATGTAAGTAAGCCTCATGGTACAGCCTTCGCCTGTCATTTACAAAGTTGCCAATAAATGTTCAAAGATAAAGTATGTGAGTAGAAATAAAATTCTGAGCATGAGACTAGGAGCTGGAGAGATAAAACCAGAGTGCTCAAGGGGACAGCAGCCTCATTTTTGTTAAGTGTCCTATACCGGGTAGTGTAG
This sequence comes from Cynopterus sphinx, assembly GCA_030015415.1. NCBI lineage: Eukaryota > Metazoa > Chordata > Mammalia > Chiroptera > Pteropodidae > Cynopterus > Cynopterus sphinx. The sequence continues at coordinate 51,626,902 of CM057380.1, forward strand.
CCATTCAGGGGAAAAGCTTGTGACTGTTGGTCACTGGGAAGGGAAGGTAGTTGTGAACGAGTAAGTCATTGTTTGAGACTGGATGCCCCACCCTCAAGGGGCCACACAGTGACACGCCTGTTCTGAACTTGGTATAGGGATAATGCCTAAGCCACATGGTGGACGTTTGGTTTTATGACCCTGAGTTAGTCATTTTATACTGTCCCTAGAGTGTTTACTTATAGGAAAATTAGGTAGACGGAAGAAACTTAAGATTATCTTAGTTAGGGCAAATATTACTTCAAGTATCTCATACTAGGCCCATTAAATGGGTGAATAACACATATTCCAACTTCCAGTCAGCAAACTCTCGCAAGTGGAGAACTTGTCCCTGGGTTTCCTTGACCCACATAAATGAGAATGTGTATAGGTTATAAGCAGGTAGGCTATTTTTGTGCAAACAAAACACCCTGTTTGTATGGTTTGTGAAGTAGCTTCATATGGTAAAAGAGCGCTAGTCGGAGTTGGGAGGCGTGAATTCTAGTCCCAGCTTTTGTAGTAGCAAAATGTGGCCCAGGAAAAAACTCACATCTCTTCTCAAAGCCAGAGTCGCCCCATCCCCAAAGCTCCGGTTTTAGTAAATCTAGGGTTTATTTTAAATGGGCACATTAAGAAACAAACAAAGAGATCGAGGATGCCCATGTAAATTATGATGATCAAGCTGATTTGGAACCCCTGGACTAAAGACTCTGAGTACCATGGCTGCTCCTAAGATGCAGTGATCACTGTCCCCCAGAAGAGTCTAAGTCAGCTCCACTGCACTGTCTTTGAGAGGTCTGCTCCTGGGAACCTGGACCTCTTGGGTTGGAAGATTTTTTCATCTTTTCTTGCATCTAATTGCATTTTTACTTATTTGGGGCAAATGCTAAAAACAACAATGAAATTCCCCTGTGGACAGTTACAAAAAAAATATACTGGTAGCTTTAGGTCTAATTCTCCTTGTAAAAGACTAAATGGTGCTTTCGCAGCTATCATTTGTTTATAGAACTTATTCATTTATTTATTATTTATTTATTTATTTATTTATTTTTAGGCGAGGCAACCCTTGGTTGACCTCACGGATAGCAAGGACCTTGTCAGCTTACAATCCCTTATTTATTTTTATTTTTTACGCCTACAGCCAAGTACTAACGAGGCCCGACCCTGCTTAGCTTCTGAGATCGGACAGGATCAGGCTTGTTCAGGGTGGCATGGCCATAGACTAGAACTTATTCATTTAAATTTTCAAATATTTTTTACTCCACAGGAAGAATAAAAATGACATAAGCAAACTCATCTTCAAAAGTGGAGATTTCCAAATGTCCCCATACGCTGAGTACCCCAAGAACCCTCGCTCACAAGAATGGGGCCGAGAAGCTATTGAAATGCATGAAAATGGAAGTACCAAAAACCTCCTCCAGATGACGGATGTGTATTACTCGGTGTGTAGTCCGATGTCCAAGATGACTTCAGGCTCCAGTGTCCTCTGAGAATTAAAGAGATTCTGTTTTATGGTAGTAGAAGTACTATAGCTAGTTAAGGGTTAAAGAGAATGATGGCCTAAACTTCTTATTCACATAGTATAATATTCAATTCACTTATGACCTATTTCCACGGTATTTATTCATTTGACACTAAGATATAGAGGCTATTTCCGCAGAGCACAATACTTTCATGGGGTTGCAGCGATAACCCTCTTGTTACTGAATCTGCTTTTAAGTTACAGGATGGGAAACTGAGCGCAGAGAAAGAATTTAGTAATACTTAGGTTTTGGCCCTTTCATTTTTATCTCGTTTGCCATGCTTTACCTTATGTGGTTGAATAGCTGAAACGAGGGATTGGAGAAAGGTATAAAGAGAATAATAATTCAATGTCATCCTTGACCAGCCCTCCTCAGAGGCTTAGACACTTATATCCTCAGTAGGTCTTTAATAATTTGCCATGTCTGGACTGTATCACTGGGAAAGATGGAAGCCTCCCTCAAACCCTTGCTTATTCTGCCCCACATTGAATAATCCCTGTCATACTCCTGTCCACTGCTCAGTTCATTTCACATTATACTATGTCAGCCGTAAAGCAAACGCATATGGGATATCTGAGCTGAAAAATAAATAGATGTCAGGCGTCTTCTCACACCATGTAGGGCTGTTTGAACTATAGCAATAAACATGAAACCTTGCCCCATATGGACTTAACAGCGCAAGGCAATCCTGTGACAGGAGCCACAACCACTCTGGTTGCTATGGGGATTAGCCATGAGGGTTAGACTTTGGATGGGAGGGGCGAGTTTGTTCTCGCTAAGAATGTTCTTGTCTTTATGAACTCAAACATTTGAACCTGAAGGACAAGAAGATGTAGAGAACACAACTTAGCTCTAGTTTAAATGTTTCCATTGATATTTTTGCATAAGGGATTTGTTTTGTTCTCTGTCAGGAAAGCCCTTTTACTCTAATAAGTGAAGCTATAACGCAGCAGGTACCTCACCCAGGAGTGACTGCGCACTCACACCCTTTGCTAGGGTCTCCTCAACCCCAGCATGGCGTGACAGCGTAGCAACAGACAGGCCTGTGGAAACACTGTGTGTTTCCATGGCATTAGCTAAAGAGTTGCCTTAAATAGATACAGTCAAGAACTTAAATGAACCCATCTTCATTTCAAAAGTAGGCTGAGTGTTCTGTAGAAGCAGAGCCTAAGCTTATGGCATGAAGCTGTCAACTGAGTGAGAGCACTGACCCTCACAGTGGTCTACGTATACATTGGGCTTTTCTAGGACTTGCATTTATTCAGTGCAGTGTCTGATGTTTTATTTCCACCAAGCAAGCAATATCCTCTGGCAGTCCTGGATGAGGGCCTCCTCAAAGTAGCCATGTCATTCCCAGGGGGCTGCTTCTGCATATGACACCCCAGTAGGCAGGGACCGAAGCAGAGACACCTGAGAGTCACTGCTGGTGGCCTCTTGCTTTGTGGTCCTAACTGTACCTCCGACAGGGGATTGTATGCCCTTTCAAAGGTTGGTCCCCCATTCGTGACTGGGACAGTTGAGTTCAGCTAAATGCCAAAGAGGATTTAAAGCTGTTGTGCTCTACACAGAAAGATACTTTTTTAAAAGGTCAAGTTAATAATCAGATAATAATTAAAACTGATTATAAGCAAGATAATAATTAACTGGGTCTTTTCCTATGTTGGTTTAAAATCACTGGGCGGCCCTTGACTGATATATTTTTTTTAAATCCTCTTTTACGATATGGAAACGGGTCTTCCAGGTTCCATTAAGAGACAATTTGAGGGTCCTGACTTCTCAGGTCTCATTCTGCTATGAATGGCTGCTTCCATCTTAAGATTTATTTAAATGTAACAGTTCTTTTTTAAAAAAGAACTGTTACATTTAAACACATGAAGAATAAGCTGACTTTTTTCCTTTTCTTTCTGGCCACCAGCCCACAAATGTAAGGAATCCTGAACTTGAACGAAATGGACTCTACCCGGCCTACACTGGACTGCCGGGATCACGGCATTCTTGCATTTTTCCAGGACAGTATAACCCATCTTTCATCAGTGATGAGAGCAGGAGAAGAGACTACTTCTAAGTGAGAAGAGAGAGGGGGGCCCATTGCTCCGAGCGAGCGGCCCCCAGGACATCTGTTGCTCAGAGGACTGCACCGGGCAAGCAGCGTGCAGGACTTTTGGAGCCACACTGGAGTGGCAGGCAGAAAGTGGAATAGACGAGAGGGGCGTGACCACAGTGGAAGGGGACAGATGGCACCTGTGGACGTGGCACTGCGGGCTACTTGTTTGTTACTGTGAACGTGATCATGGGCCAGTACCAGGAGCATCTCAGTGACTGCAGCTTGGCCGCTGGCTCCAGGGATGATGTCAGCAAGGGCAGATCAGTAGGCACCATCGCAAGGACCCATTTTTCCTTAGTTTGCACTTTAGTAAGTTGGATCAGGAGGTCTCCTTTTGAATTTTTTCCAGACTCTTCCAGAAAGGCCTCTTTTTCCCAGACACGTCTACAGGCTTCTTTTTGGTTATTAATTTACAGCCAAATACTGGCTTTTTAGTTGTTTTCTTGCCCAGTACCCATGTGTTAAACAATAGATGATGGTGATGAACTTAGCACTAAGGTTTGGAGATGCTGTAGATTAACATACAATATTTTAATGTTTCTAGGTCTTTTTGTGCTTCGGTTTCCAAGCCAACCCCCCAAAATGAGGAATTGAAATTTGTGAAGCACAGTGCACAACACCAGTTTGTTTTTTCAGTTAAGGTGACACGTTGATTTAAGGTTTTTTTCCCTTTGCAGTTAAATCTCACTTTTTAAAATATGTCTGGGCAAAACAACTTCCATTTGGTTTTAGTTTAGATATCCCGCTGCCCTGTAGTGATGTCCAGCAAGCAGCAACGGGCACTTGTGCCTGGCGAAGGCCCCTGGAACGAGAGTTATAGAGCTGTAGGCAGTGGGACATAGCATGGTGCCAGGGACGCTGACCTTCATCTTTGATGCCAACCAGGCTACATATGGAATAGGAATGGAAAGATAAATGCAGATTTGGTCTGACCTGGTATTTCACCACTAAAAGAAGAGCAGCTGACATGGTCCCTACAGCTGAATATGTTTGGAGGAATGGGCTGAATCATAGGCAATTTCCGTTTCCTGAAATATCAGTTCTTTGGGACACTGTGTGGATTCCTGTGGAAGAGTAAGGAGCTGGGATGGAGCCACATGTAAGTCTACTTACCTTCTAGCGCTGCATCTTTTCTTAAATCTCTGATCTCATCCATGAACTCGGTGTAAACTTTCAACCAACTGCTCAAGCTATTTATTCACTGAAGAAGTAACTTATTTCCCGTCTTCCAGTAATTTGTACCTCTTTATACCACTACATAGTTCGCTCTAGAAACATGGTTCTAATTCAAGTCAGTGTCAGAAAACTTCTGGCCAGGTAGGGAGCTGAAGGTTTGCCTTTGGGAGGAAAATTCCATATGTCTTATTTATTATGGCTGTGACATGGGTCCTGCAAAGGGGCACATCTAGTTCTCAGTGTCTTTTACTGCTCCTTGTGGAACTACAATTATCCTCATCATCTGCTTTTGAAACATCCTAGTTTGGGGTAAAGTAAAGAGACCATAGAGGTTAAAGAATTGTTCCCACCCTGAAGCTTGGAGCTCAGTGGCACCCACATTTTTGGAAATGGGTTAACCTTTGGGGACAATTCTGTCCTGGGCATGGTTGTTTCTTCAAGGTTCTCTACTCTCTTCAGAATGTATCTAATCTTTATTCTTCTGTACCCCTTGTCCCAACAGTGCTAAGTGCAGACTCCTGTGTCCCGTGGTCTCCACAGGTCATCAGCACCCTGCTGCAGCAGGAGCACTAGTCAGGTTTGAGGCCTCTTAATAAAGTTGCACTCATCTCATGACATAGACTTTAAAAGAATTCTGTTTTTGTCAGTGGATGCCTGTTTAAAATTTCAGAGCATCACCTTTTTTGAAAACTTGGGTCTTGCATCTCTCTGTTGAACCCAACAGTCCTTTGTGCCTTGTGGCCTCGCATCTAACTGGAGAGTTCTGAGCTTCTGCACTCAGCTCACCTGAGCCCTCCTGAGGTGGCCTACCTTCCCAGCTCTTCATTGGATTTTTGCCCATCTCCAGGACCCAGAGCCATGGTGGGGGGTTACTCCTAGGTATACGCATTGGCCACCTTCAGCTGACATCACAGTTGACAAATCATCTTCTCTATCTGGGCCAGAAGCTCTAAGCTCCACAAAATGAAGTGTTTTCTCTCAAAAGCATTCTTGAGAAGAATCCCAAAGTCCAGGAAAGAATGTCCTGTGAGTTCCAAGAATGCTTTCCTGTGAATGGGTTTTGTGCATATGAAGTGGATTAAGAATGTTGTTTTTCTTTTACTGTGAAAAAAGCAAGCACTCTGCAAGGTCCAGTTCACATAGTGTCTGCAATTTCTAGGGGGTATGTGGGGGTGAGGAAAGTGCATCTCAAGAGCATGAAGTCTTAAGAAGGCATGCAAACAGTGTGACTTTTAGCCAGCACCATCTGCCTACCCTAGGTGAGGAAGGGGGAGGCTGGCTTCCCTCCTTCCTGGGTATAGGAACACCTGGTAGGGCAGCAGCAGCCTCTGGACTGAAAGGGCCAGCTGGATGTACCCCTGGTAGCAGAAGCTTAGCTCTGGGGCAGGCGCTCACTGTCAGCCCCATATCTGGACTGTGTGATTTATGCACACAGAAATGCCGTGGTCCTGTGTCGGGCCCCACAGCTGGGGGGAGGTGGGAGGAAGGGAAATGGGACACTTAACTGCCCATGAGATGCTTAAACTTCTGTAGGGAACAGTGGGGCCAATTGGAAACCACCTGTCCCACAGCAAGCTGATTGCCAGAGTGAGGTGGTGCTCGCCTGCTGGCCCCCAGCATCTGTGGGTTTTGTTTAAGCTCTTATAACATCTTATTTTTCTTGTCTTTTCCTCTTTGCCCCATGAGCCAACCCAGGGGGTTAGAGATGAAATGGAAGCCTGAATAGTTACAACTAGCCTCCCTGGTGTTGCCACCATGACCAGGCTGTGAGCAAAGTACTTGGCCTCACCATATCCTTATGAGGTGGGCATGAGAATGCCCATTTTTTGCATAGATATGGGAATCTTCAAAGAGGATAAATATGTTGCTTTGGAGAGCCTGGATTCAAACCCTTATGCCAGGCTTATTCTCCCCACTGTACCTCCCTGTCTCACCTTCCAGGTAATGCTTCATCATCCAGTGCACTTTAAATGTCAAAGAGAGCATGACAAAGGGCTTAAAGTTTTAAGATTTAAAAAAACAAAAACAAAAACTTTAATAGTATTAAGCAATAACTAAAGTAATGACATAAAGTGCAGAAAATGTTGAATCCCCTTTTTAAAAAGTCCTTTCAGGTTTGTTGTTACATATATTTCTTGGGCACTTGTGGTCACCATTGAGAAAGTAGTGTCTGGCTCATGCTTAGCAAGAAGCATATTGGTACGTGGCTTAGGGTGTAGGAGGCGTAAGGTGATGACCTGGGGTTTTGACAAACAGCCATTTGAGGGCCAAGAAGTTCTTGAAGAGGTAACTGTTAAAGTAGGCCTAGAAGCAGGGACAGCATCTTTGCAATACATGACTGGATAGCTGCCCAAGAAAACGTCTTTGAAGTATGATATTTATTCAGATGTTAAAGTTCCAGAGAAGACACAGCAGGGTTGGCCTTAGCATTTGGCTTTTGGGGCCTCTAACAAGCCACATCGCCCACTGGTGAAGTGCCTAGGTACCCTGTAGCCCTGTGAACTTTGCCCAGAGAAGCTAGAATTGTATATAGTCCAGTTGCTCCTGGTTTAGTTTAACCTAACACACCCAGAACTTGGGTTAGACCCAGAGTTCTAAAATCCTTACACTGATTACAAAACTAGAGCACTTCTTTGGAGAGAGGGAGAATTTTAGCATTTCGCATCTTATTTTAAACTACCCTTAATACCAGAGTTATTTTTTCTATATGAAAACTTTTGTGGGATTAGAAAGGGACATTCTATTTCCTTCTTCTTGACAGAGCATCATTCTGGGGTTCTTATATACATTTTTGGAAACATGGTTTTATAGATTTGGTGTTTGAGTACAGTATGTGTTCTTTTTTCTTTCCCTTTTCATGAATCCCCATAAAAGGAAACTGGTTAAAATACTAGGAACATTAAAGAATTAAATGTCAGTCAATTTGTTGTGTGAAAGTATCTTTTCGGTAGTGTTATAATCTATCTTATTTAATGTAAACTGCTCACAGGAAAACCTGTGAAACCAGAGGGACAATGTAGGTCTGAAAAGAGGCAGTTCTTAGACTGGCTCTGTCTCCTTGCCATTTTTAAAGAGGACATATTAGATTCTGGTTTTATCATTGTTTTTTGGACACACCTACTCCACTTCAGGTGCAGAGTCATTGAATAGGAAGGTTGGGACCACCCAGGGATGGGATGGGATCAGTCTACCTGGGAAACTAACCCAACTCACTTATCATTATGTATTATTTGGACTGTTTCTTTTCTTTTCTTTTCTTTTTTTTTTAAAAAAGATCTTTCATCATGGATTGCTGTGAGTTTTCTTAATGTTTATGTTGCTGGATTTGTGGTTAAATGGAGCATGTAGCTGAAATATGGACTTTTTGAGTTTTCACGTCCTGGATTTCTCTTTGCAAACCTTTAAACCTTAGCCCCCGATTGATTGTGTCAAATCCATTATGAGAATGTTATTTAAAGTTGTATTATAATTGCAATCTACACAAATTATTCAGTACTGTAGCAGCAAAGTATTATTTGTAAGAATTTGGTTATTTTTATACTTATATCCACTATAAGTCTGGCGTTCTAGTCAGTAAAATGATGCAATAAAATAAATATCATTTTCACTGTGTGTTTTTCTCATAAAAAACATGCAAACCAGAGCACAGCAAGTTGTTTTTCATGAGGGCATCACTTAACCATGGCACTCTTTGCAATAAACTCTTGTGCAGTGAACTCTTACATGGCAAATGAAGGGACTGAGTCATTTCTGTATCCTCAGTTCCCAGCACAATGAGGAAATATACTTTTGATGATGGATGGACAGACAGACAGATTGACCTAAATGATAAAAAGCCTGATTTAGGTATAAAGCCTGCTTTTGTTTATTTTCTTTATGTGGATTGAGAGTGTAAGTAACTCATTCAGACTTAAAGTTTTGTCCTGAATGCCTACCACTCCATGCCAACTCTTTACATCTTGGAGAAGAGAATGTAAGCTCATCTGTGCTCTGTGATGGAGAGAATTGGCAGAACTTGAAGACGGGGGACCATGGGCCTCACACTTACAGTGGCCAATGAATGTGGCTGTCTTGACTAGAGATATGTTAATTAGTCTTTCATGTCAAGGGTAGATGAGCCTTTCAGATTCTGCCAGTTTTATGACAGAAACGTTGGCGTTGGAGAGGCCGACAGTGGCTGTGTGGAGCATAAAAGTGACTTTTGGCAGATTAGATTAGAATTGTAGCCCATCAAACATCTCCTCATGGAGATGCCCAGCAGCACTCCCCTCTCCTGACCCTGTCCTTCCCACTGAGCTTGCCCAGCCCACCAGTTAGCCCCCCACTGAGATCTTAACAGAAACCCGGGTACTGACACCTTTATTTTTCTGCCCAGCTCAGCCAGACATAAACGTCACAAAGAGATGCCAGGAATAAAGATATTTATGTAGATTTTTATTGACCTCATAAAAACTTACAGCACGATCTGAAGGCCTAGGGTCTGACAGCTGGTACAAGACACTTTCTAACAATTTCATGGTTGTTTTTCCCAGATCACAATGTCAGGCCTCAGAGTGTGCTCAGTGTCCTGATAGGTGAAGTGGAGATGTTTATTGCCTCCTGGAGTTGTTGTGAGGATTAAAAGGGAGAATATGAAAATATCCTATAAACTACAAAGAAACGACACACATTGGTTCTCTCCAATAGGGCCTTCCGGGTACCAAAAGCAAAACAATTGCGGGAATAATATGTCATTGCAGTGCCGATTCACTAGTAATTGGCCCTGAAGACCTTGGACTTGATTCAACTTCTTGAAAATTGATGACGTATGGTGATGGAAGGCAGAATTATCAGCAGTGGGTATTCTGGACACAGTAAGGAAAATAATATGTCAAAATGACCTTTAGCCTAAGAGGAAGTATATCCAAGATGTTTGAAGAGGGTGGCTATAGAAGAAATATATAAGGAAACCTCTCCAAATGAAGTGGATGTGCTCCAGCACCACCCTTCCTTGTGCTCGGCATTCGTCCTGAAGGTAGAACTAACATAGATGGAGAAGAGATGTTTCAGGACACTACAGAGGAGGCCTTTTGCTTTAAAAATATTAAATACAAATTAAAACAACACTAGAGTATATAAAATATAGAATCCCAGAATCTCAAGTGTGGAAGAGCTCTTAGTCATCTGAGTAGATGTCCCAGAAACAGGGAGGTTATTTGCTCTGAGGAAGCCCCCTACATATCTCAATAACTCCAACTACTAGAATGTCTTTTCGTGCTTTCAACCCAGTTATTTTCCCCTTGTTGGATGAGAGTCCTTTTGGTAGGGGCGAGCAGCTTGGAGGGGTGGAAGAACTGGATTTAGTTTAGGGCTACGTGGGGAGATTTGGACAAAGCTAAACAGGAGAGGGGAGAGAAGCAAGGCTCAGGGGGAGGATCTGTATGAAGGCCACGTGGGCTCCAAGTGTAGAGACCCCAGCGATAGGGGACACACATCTTTCTGCTCTGGATGAGCCATAAGCAACCTCCCGGGGACATGTGAAAAATGTGTGAGGAGAAAGAAGTTCCTGTCTATCTCTGTGACCTCCCCAGCCAAACATGCAGGCATGGTTAGGGGATGACACAGGCTGACAAGACGGTGGGACAGGGCAGATGACCCTGGCCACCCATGTAGACTTCCTGGATTCACATCCTCACTCACTAGCTCTGTGCCCCTGAACAAGTTATTTTTAATCACTCTTTTGAATTCCTCAGATGTGATATTATAGGATCTACCTCTTAGAGTTGTCAGGAAAATTGAATGGCTCAATATATATAAAACACTTACACCAGTATTTTATAGGTAGTAAGTGCTGTGTGTTTTTAGACAAAACATTTTAGAGTTCAAAGTGAAGGGATCGTTGAACATGACTTGGGTTTCACGAATTATGTAGCCAATTTCACATACTGCCATGTTGTTGTTGTTGTTGTTGTTGTTGTTGTTGTTGTTGTTGTTATTATTATTATTATTATTATTATTATTACATTCCTGACAACCTCCAATACTATGAAACAGTTGAGAATCACATTATAAGAAGAGAGGCATTGTAATGAAAGTTGTTTAGAGTAAATCTTAAAAGTTCTCATCTCAAGAAAAAAAAATTGTAACCGTGAGGTGATGGATGTTAATTAAAATCATTGCAGTAATCATTTCACAATATAAACATCAAACCATTGTTGTACATGTCATGTTAATTATATATCAGTTGGGAGAAAAAATGTTCTCCTGAAAGGAAAAAAAGCAGGTGGTAAGTGTTGAAAGAAAGAAATGAGAGAACATTTGAAATGACTGTGAATATGGGAGGCAGCTGATTTGTCACAGCAGTGGGTATTAAAGCAGAGAAGAGGGCTAATAGTTGACCCAGAATGGAGATTTTATTTGGTGGATGGCACCAGAATGGTAGGCTACTAGCTGGAGGAATTTACTGAGTGATGGACTATGGATCTGGACTTAAAAGAGGGGAAACTTGGGTCAAAGTGAAGTGCTGACAAAGCTTCATATCTCTAATTCATGTAATATCTAAAAGTCTCATACACTTTAATTAGAGCAATATAAATAACTTTTCCCTTAAAATAATAGACAAATATCACGAACAGGAACTACAAATAACCTAAGAAACATGGAAAATATTCAAACTCATTAGCGATCAAACAAATGAGAATTTAAATACTGAGGCATCTTTTTTATACACCTACCATGGTAGGAAAAAAATGTCTACTTTTTAAAAATGGAAATATTTCATGCTAACGGATGAGGGAACAACTGTAGGGGTATGAATTAATATAAATCTTTAAGAAGATAATTAGGTGACAATTTCTAGAAGCCTTAAAATTTCTAAAACTTGAATTAATAATTTTACTCCCTGGAATTTATATAAGGGAAATACTAAAACCAAACAAAAACGAAATGACATATCTTACTCACTCCTACTACTAGGCTTGAATCCAAAGAACTGTCTGGTTAACCTTCAGGAATAATGGAACTTTGAGACCATTGATGGGTCCTGAGGCTCTCTGTCCCCGGGCTGATAGGCATTCCAATAAAGCAGGCTTTCTCAGACTACTCTTCCGAGGCAGGTAAGTCAAAAGGGCCCCCTAACTTCCTTGTTGTTGATCCCTACATTTCCGTAATTCCTAAAGTTCTATTATTAGCTCCTGGTTATCACCCACTAGACTGTGAACCCATCAAGGGCAGGGACCTTAGTTTTGCAATATCTGTTTGTTTTATATTCACCTCTATACCCTTTTGCTAACACTCACATAGCAGATGCCTAATAGATATTTGTTAAATTGTTGTTTCAGCTGCTCCTCATTTTGTAATGCCCCATTCTCTATCCTCGTTAGTTTGTGCTTTGGCTGAAGATCAAGTTGGTCTTTTTGTTTAGTTAATTTATTCTTAAATGTTTTTGTGTGTATGCCAAACAGTTGACATTTCAGCAGTGCTATGTTTATTAATAGACTCTTTCTCATATACCTTAAATCAGAGTTCAGGGTCCATGCCTCTCTGAGCCTATCAACTATAATTGCTTCTCATAAGTCTTACTAGCAACGAGATGTGGCAATGTGTGGATAATAAAACATAGTGAGGAGTCAGTTGACTCACAGAAAGTTAAAAATGAAAAGAAGATCAGGAAATGATAGCATCACTCAACCCCTACTCTGATTCTACTAATGAGGAAACTAAAGATCAGAGAGGGGAAATTCTCCAAAGCTTATGTTCTGGTTCATGGAAGGGTTGGGCCAAGGGTACAGGATCTAGGCATCCAGTTTATTATCACTTCCTGGGTAGTCATCAAAAGTATGTGCCCTAAGAGAATGTGAACGTACTGCAAAGCATGGCAGAGGGCTAGGCCAGCACACTCAGGTGTGTTAAGCCACAAGGCAGAGCTCCATGATGGAGCTGCCATGATTCTGAAAGAAGGCCAGGTTGGAGAACACGGGCAGGGATATGGGCCAGGCATAGACAAGTGTCTGAATGAAATAGAAACAGCGAGGTATGGTGAATAGAGCGTGACCTTTGAAACCTGGAATTCAGCTCCAGAGTTGCCACATATCCCCTTATTACTTATTTTCTCTAAGACCCCGGTTTTTAGTCCGTAAAAACGTGCCCATAGAACTGACTTGTCAGAATGGAGTTAAAGGAGACAATGAATGTGTGGTCATATTCAACTCAGCACCAACGCTCAGGAAGAGGCATTGGAAGATGGTTTGTGACATCTTCATGGAGATCAAGTCTTGTAGTCCTTCCTGGAGGTTAAAAGTAGCACTCATCCCTCTGTCCATCCTCAGGATGCTTTTGGACAGGGATGAGCTCAGATCTCGGTGAAGACCATCCCTCTTGGTCTGACTGCACCCTAGAGCCAGGGTTGACACACTACAGCCCATGGGCCAAAGTCAGCCAGCTGCCTGTTTTTGTAGGAGCCACAAGCTAAGAGTGATTTTTAAATTTTTAAGTTACTGGGAAAAAATAAACAAGAAGAATCATATTTCGTGTAATGTGAAAATTATGTGGAATCCAAATTTCAGTGTCCACAATGAAGTAGAAGTTATTGAAGAACAGCCATGCTCATTTGTTTGCATGTTGGCTATGGCTGCTTTCATGCTACAATCACAGAGTTGAGTAATCAGGAGAGAGATTATACGTGGCATTCTCATCCCATAATATGGCTGCTCGGCACACTGCGTGCCACAGTGATGCCATTACAACTCAACAGTGTTTCAAATGCCATGCGTACGTATGATCACACCATGACATTTTGTTTTCTTTTTAAAATTACCAATGCAAATTTTTTAATCACCATGCCAGAACAAGAAAAGAAGAGAAAAATGGACTTCAAATGTCATGCTTTCAAATCACAGTATGGATTATTTTTAAGTACGGAGTATGAATTATTTTATCAAATTAGGTGGAAAAGTATTATTTATATGCAATGACACTGTAGGTAGGCTAAAATAATAGATTATGTCAGTATTCTCAGACAAAGGATGGGTCATAATATTCCCATCTCACAGGAAAGCAACCACCAGGAGAAAAACCAGAACATTCCAAATGGAGTATCTCATCACAGCAGAATTTTTTCATAAAAATGAAATAATGGAAATGAGGCTGCAGTCAAAGCAAGTTTTCAAGTGGCTCATTCGTTAGCCAAGCATGTAAAGCCACTTAGGGATGAGTTCATTAAACTGCATTTGACTGAAGCAGCCAAAGAAATGTATCCAGAGGAAAGAAACTTGTTTAATATTGTTTCAGCTGAGAACATTGGGGACAGTATCAATAGCCAATTAATAACCAGGGCAAATCATTTCAATGGTTTTCATTGGCTCTTGATGAGTTGATAGATGGTATTGATACTACTCAGTTGTTGTTTATTCAAGCAGTCAATGACAAGTCTGAATGACTGAAGAATTTAGCCTCTATGAACCGCTTCTGTGAAACAACTACAGGAAAAAATCTTTTTGAAATAAAATCATACACTTTGAATGGGCGAATTGTATGGTATGTTGGTTAAATCTCAACAAAGCTGTTTTTAAAAAACTATTTTCAGAGGAGTTGCAAAAACATTTCAGTATAAACTGAAGTAGAATCTGCTAAGATATTTTACAACATAGAGGTGGTAGGAATGTGTGTGAAGCAGAAAAAGCTATAGCTGGATTCATTTTACAAAGCTTGTAGAAGTGTTGGGCATTTAAAACTTATGGTTATTCACTATATTATTCAAGTAGTAAGTATTTTATGGAAAATATTTGAATATATTATGTGTTATGGAACCAGTATTGTCAGTGGTGGACTTCATTCAATGTCAATGAACTTAACCATATTGGTTCTGTGAATTTTTGTAAATCTTGAGGCTAATATCCTGACTTATTCTACCATAAAACGGTTTGATGGCTTAGCAATAGTAAAGTTTTATTCCCAGTTTTTGAGCATAGGGTTGAGATTAAATTCTTTCTGAGGAGAACTGCTATTATCAAACAAGAATGGCTTTTGAAGTTATCTTTTGCTAAAGACTTGATAATGCTTCTTAATGAATTCAACTATAATTACAAGGCAAAACAGCACTTATATGCAAATTTTATACTGTGGTAAAGTCCTTTTAATAGCTGATGTTGTGTACATCCCAAATAATGTCAAGCTGCCTTCTATACTTCCCATGCAGTCAGAAGTGAAAATGGGAAGCAAGATCTTCCTTCCCACACAGATTTGCAGCAGATACATATTCCAAACTTAAACTACAGTTCCAAAAGTGCTTTTTGAACTTAAATGTTAATGCGAAAAAACATCTGTATTTCAAAGTCCATTTTACTAAGCAATTGAAGAGCATTCACCTAATTTTTAATTGGAAATTATTAATTTGCAATGTAGTGGTATGCTAAACTGCACCTACCAATAGAAGGATTTCATAGAACTCTAAACTGCCTTCCAAAAATGTATATGTTCAATTAAAATTATACACTCATGGACTAATAGCAGCATTTGGCAGTACCTACCTGTGTGAAAGACATTTTCAAAGATGAAATACACAAAATTTTTTATAAATCAGCATTAACAGTTGAATATTTGTGATCAATTTTGATGATAAGAAACCTAACTTTGGACCTCAGTTAAGTAAAATATTACCCCCATTCCAAAATAATTCTGTTCTCCTATTGGTAAACCAGTATTACCAAAAAATTGTGCTCAGTTATTATTATATTTTAAATTTCCCCAATAATTTTTTTTGGAAATTTGTTTTCTCTCTCATTATATAAATGTCTACATAATAACCTCAATTTTGCCTCTTGTTCCACAGAGCCTACAATATCTGCTATCTAGCCCTTTACAGGAAAAGTTTACTGATCCAGATCTAAGTCACCATCTTTGGTGCTTTGGTTCCTAGCTATAATATGGATTTTACAATAGCAAATCTACTTCATGGCTTTGAGTTAATAAGTGAAAGCATGCAGAATGCTGGCACATGGTAGGTGCTTTTAAAAGTGTACAATGTTGTCTACAGCCATGCCACCCTGAACAAGCCTGATCCCATCTCATCTCAGAAGCTAAGCAGGGTCGGGCCTGGTTAGTACTTAGATAGAAGACCACCTAGGAAGACCAAGTGCTATAGGAGTAAAAATTTAAAAAGATAAGGGATTGTAAACTGACAAGGTCCTTGTAATCTGAGAGGTCAACCAAGGGTTGCCTTGCCTACAAATATTTTTAAAAAAATAAAGTGTAAGTTGTTACTAATAACTACATTTCTATAGCTCTTCTGAACTATACACAGTTATGGTCATTACGAAAGGTTATGTGTAGGCAGAGGGAGAACCCTGGTGAGTAAAAATTTTCTTTACAATAGTCCTCTCTAAAATTACCCTGTTGGGGTTCCACCTAATCCATCCCAGCTCTTTTTTTTTAAATGTTATTGGTGGTGGGGGGGGTGAGATAGCAGTTTTATTGAGATATAATTCACATACCACACAATTCACTCATTTAAATTCAGTACATCACCACAACCAATTGTAAAACATTTTCATCAACCCAGAAAAAAAAACATGCTTCTCAAATATCATCCCCCAAAACTTCTCATCTCCTCCTTGTCCTAGGAAACAACTAATTCACTTCCTATTTCTATAGCTTTTCCTATTCCGGACATTTAACATAAACAGAATCATAAAATATACACTCTTTTGTGACTGGTTTGTTTTACTCAGCATAATGTTTTCCAGGTTCATCTATGTTGTAACATGTATCAGTGCTTCATTTTTATGGCAGAATATTCCATTGTATAGATACACCACATTTCACTTATCCATGCATCAGTTCATAAATATTGGGTTCTTTCTACATTTTGGCTATTATGATGCATAATAAACATTCAGGTAAAAGGTTTTGTGTGGACCTATTTTGTTTCTTTTAGGAATACACCTAGAAGTAGATTTGCTGGGCCAAATAGTAAGTCTGCACCTAACTTTCTGAGGAATTGCCAGACTGCTTTCCAAAGCAGCTGCACCATTTTACATTCCCACCAGCAGTGTAAGAGGGTTCTGATTTCTCCACATCCTCACCAACACTTGCAGTTATCTTTTTTTTTTTTAAATTAATAACCAACCTGGTGACTATAAAATGATAGCCAACTCCCTTTTAATTCTCTGGATTGGAGTGCTGGCAAATCCACCTTCTTCACCACTCCATGCTGGGTCCATGTGGGGGCACCACTCCGGGAGCCCAGCCCTGCAAGAGCACCCAGGGCATTTCCAACTGAAACTTAAGTTCTTCTCAGAGGAGAAAAGGATCCCAGAGATTGTGTCCCATTGGAAATTAATTGTTCAGTTCACAAACGCACACATCTATACCTCCATCTAAGAAGGGATTATTGGGAGACGTCGAAATATTTTTCACAGAACTACAAATACTTACAAGGAAGATTATTTAAGACATCTTGACTCAGGAGGAGCTAGGACAAGATCCTCCCTCCTAGAGAGAAGTTCTGTAGACACCATTGCCCAGCCCCCACGTTTACCTCTCACTCTCCATCCCTGTGATTTACAGAGGTAGTAAGGAGCCTTCTGGGGAGAGGAACCAGGGCTGCTGGGAGAAAAGTCTCCGAAAGAAAAGAAGTCTCTGTGGAATTCAGGCCCTACATCAAGGCAGGAGGTGAGAGAGGAGGGTGGTTTCTGCTCCTGCCCTGTGTAGCAGCTACTGCCCAGGATGGAACAGAGATTGGGATATTTGCCACCAGAGAAAGCCAGCCAATCGAGGACTATTTATTGTGTGCCTCCTGTGTACTGGTCTCTGCTGGGTGTTATGCTTACTTAGTGTAATCCGCCGAGAATGTTTCAAGGTGAATGTTTCAAGGTGCTCCCACCACCACACCCTGAACGTGTCCTTCATAGCATTTTGAACAGAGTTAGTGCAGAAATGCTAATTGGATTTCATTGCTACATCCCCAGAGCCTGAAACAGTGTCTGGTGCTTATAGATGCTTTAAAGTATTTGGTGAATAAAGGAAAGAATTTAAACACTGGTTGGTGGAGTCCAAGTATAATACCTCAATGTATATATTATTTTATAATATTTTAGTAAAAATACAGTATCATTGAAAATTTTTTGCTATAATGACTACGTAATAGTCCTTTCACGAACTTACCAAATTTCATCTTGACAAAACCCCAAATTTTTGACATTTATAGAGTTTTAAATTTTTCTATGAAAAATATTGATGATACATCCTTGTACAAATGTCTTTGAGCACATGTCTGACATTTCCTTAGGAATTGCTGGGTCAAGGGTTTCAACCATTGGCAAATTTCCCTCTTCCAAAGGCTGTGAATGAGGCCTGTTTTCCATGAACTATTGCCAACAGCAAGCATTATCATTCTTTCATCATTCCCCATAAAATGCCCACAGTCATAGTATCAGATTGATTCCTAGTGGCAAGCAACCTCTTAGGCAATTATGAGTACATGCTCAAGTTATTTATTTATTATTTTTTTAATTTGCCATCAAGAAAACAGATCCTGGGAAAGCCAAATCAAAGATTCCTTCTTGGAAGAGACAGGTGGCTAGAAGCAATAATCACCACTAAAGAGAATGTCTGGATAAGATGACTGGGAAAGTTGCAAGTTAAGATTAAGCCTTAAATATTGAATTAAATGTCATTATACTCTCCCCAGAATGAGTCAGCCTGGGAGGGGTAGAGGAGGCTTCCTAGTAACAGGAATAGGTACTAATCTAATTAAAATCAGAAAATAACTCAGAGTTCAAGTCCAATTGAGGCTTGGTTCAATTTTCTCTTTTACTAGTGTGATATATTTTTCATGTTGATATTGCATATTTCTTTTTTAGTTGATTTATCAGTTTGCTTCCCCTGCCCCCATATTTTAGAAGAGCCTTCCCCTAATATTCACACAATGGTTATGTTCTAGCACAGTGTTTTGCAAATTTCTGTCAATTTTATACCACCCTCGTGATTCTTGACAAAACATAAACAGCAGTATCCACGGTTCCGCTTTCCTCTTCAGTTATTTGCAGCCAGTTGTGATCTAAAAATACTAAATGGGAAATTTCAGGGAGAAACAATTCATAAGTTTCAAACTGTGTGCTGTTCTGAGTAGCATGATGAAATCTTGCGAGTCCTGATCCGTCCTTCCCTGGACGTGAATCATCGCTTTGTCCAGCGTGTCCACGTTGTATATGCTCCTAGCCTGTCAGTCACTCAGTACACATCTTGGTTATTAGATCGACCTTTCTGGTATCACAGTGCTTGTGTTCCAGTCACCCTTTTACTTAATAATAGCTCCAAACTGCAGGAGTAGCGATGCTGGCAACTCAAGTATGCCAAAGAGAAAGCTTTCTTTAAGTGAAAAGGTGAAAGTTCTTGACTAATAAGAAAAGAAAAAACTCATATGCTGAAGTTGCTAAAATCTATAGTAAGAATGAATCTTCTCTCCATGAAATTGTGAAAAATAAAAAAAAAAATACATGCTAGTTTTGCTGTCTCACCTCAAACTCCTAAACTTAGAACCATAGTGTGTGTGATAAGTGCTTAGTTAAGATGGAAAAAGCATTAAATTTGTGGGTGGGAGACATGAACAGAAAGTGTGTTTCAACTGATGGCTACATGTTGTGTCAGAAAGAATTAAGCCCATACAAAGACATCAACAAGAGATCCCCTGAAATGAGCAACACCAAGCTATTTACTGCAAGTAAGGGATGGCTATAAAGATTCAGAAATAGGTTTGGGCTGAAAAACGTAAAAATCACGGGAGTCTGTGATTGCTGATGAAGACTCTGCTGCCACATTTCTGGCAGATTTGAAGAAGCTTATTAGGGTTTAGTACTTTCTGAGCTTTCAGGCACCTACTGGGAACATTTGCACTGTGGATGGGTGATGCGGCGGGGGGGGGGGGGGGGACGGACTACTCTATCACCTTTACTTTTTCTTCCATTACATTTTTCATGAAATCAACTTATTTCTTCAAGACTTAAGTGAATATACTTTTAAAATAAACTTTACGTCATCACCTCAAATAAAACACTAGTTTCCTTTACCATAAGTAGAAAGTCGCCATAAAATAAACAGAACACAAATAAAGTATTATTAAATGCTAGGCGTGTATCTTTGATTGTCAATGTCTCTGTGCCTGAGACCTGCTCTCTCTTCCTTAAAAAGGGCAATGTGCAAGTATTGGAGAACAGTTAAAGATATGTTAGCAGTAAACGAGGTTTTCTCCTATAACCAGAATGATTGAAATAAATTTGATAGGCAATTGCTTTCCCTCTCTAAGTGAATCAATGTTCTGTAATGCTGTGTCTATGGACCACTTGAAATCTGTGTGCCGCAGGTACAGAGTTACCTGGGATCTTATTAAATCACAGAGCTGATTCAGTGCGTGTGTGCAGGGACTTGAAATGTGCGTTTGCAAAATGTTTCTGAGTCATGCTGGTGCTGCTGGTATGGAAAACACACTTTGAGAGCCATTGTCCTCATTGCATCATCTCTCACTTTAGGAATAACTGGGTTGGGGAAGGCTGACAGGTGTCAACCAGACACAATTACAAACCTCAAACATGTGCAGACCAGCTCCCATCTGTTGTTGAAAATTTTCTTCTAAAGAGCAACAAGTCCAGACTCAGCACCAGCATCCCTGACAAGTCCACTCTCTAGAACCACCCACTTCGTCTATAAGGAAACATGAGTTATAATTTATGGCCACCAAGAGAGAGAACTTTCTGACCTTAGTCAAACCTCACCATAATCCACTTGGTGAGATAAAGAGGAAGTAGATGAGAAGTCAAACCACTTCTTGGGGAAAGCCCCTCCATATAACTACTCCAAAAGCTTATTGATTCCCGAAGATAGATGATGGTGAGAATTTTTTTTAAGCTAACTAAATTCAGAGGGGTGAATAGATAAGTGATTGTGGAGTTTCACAAGCCACAACTCCAAAAGCCAATGCATATGCCTTTTCTAGTTTCAGGTGTTTTGGAGCACATCTCTAGTAATTAAAGGTCCACGTCGGCATTTGAACCTCTTCTGAGCCCTTGACATCCTTGGTGTGTGAGAAGAGGAAATCTCAGGAAGAGAGCTCAACCACAGAACTGCCTCCCAACAAACTGAACCACATCAGTTTGTCCATGTTTCCTCCTAGTACATAACACTGTTTCTTTGGGAAAACGGAATTTGCGATCCTGACTTCTAGTTAGATATCTAGAATATAGCTGCTGGTGATGTGCTAATAAACAGCAGCCCTTTTCCTTGCCCGGGTTTTGAATCATGTGAGCAATAAAAGCATGTAGCAGATGGAGACGAAATATCACTTTTAATAAGGAGTATATTTTGGAGAATGTGGCTTAGGGCTACCTAATGCTGAATACTTTTCCCCATAGGTACCATAGCTTCCCAGGTTCTTTCCCAGAGGGGAAAGGCAGAGGTGAGTATTCCCAATTTATTCTTCTGAGATAACTCCCTACACCTCACTGAGGACAGAGTGAATAAAGGCATGCTGAGAGGCCAGGAGCGAGGCACTCACTGAGTCCCTCCACAGGGAGGAAAACACTGTCAATAAGGAAGAAGCATTTGCCTTAATGAAATACTCTGTACATGGTCTCTACAATCCTGGGATGTTGCAGTCTGATGTGGACTGGGTTAGGAGGCGCATAAGAGAGGACGATTGCTGGTTTGTACTGTCAGGACTACCTGACTTTCCTATTGCTCTTGTTTTCCCAGGTAAGGCCAGCAATGAGTCAGAAAGACAGTTGTTTAGCAGGCCTCCATCCTTCCTGATTATTCTTCATTGTGTGCTCAGCAGAGAAGTGATTAGAAAACGGGGGTGGGGGGGGAATATTGACACTGCATTAGCAGACATTGGCAAGAGAGCTCTGTGGATACTATTCCCTTGATATCTTGAACCCAGACAAGATAGAGAAGTGGGCTTTTTCTGGTTTAGGAGACAGGTTTGGAGACTCTGCAGCAAATTTTGTGACCTCAGGCCACTTTTCCAGTTTTCCTAGATTCCTGGTTAGCCTGTTACAAAGTCACTGTAGTAGGTTGAAATGCCATGTAAAAAAATGGCAAAAAGGAACCATCTTTGCAATACATAGATGAAGAACTCTTACAATTCAGAAATAAAATTATAAACTGAAACTCACATATTGCCAATGGGAATGTAAAATGGTACAACTTTGGAAAACAGTTTAATGATTTATTGAAAGTTAAACATATACCTAGCATGTGATGCAGCCATTCTGCTCCCAGTATTTACCCAAGAGAAATGAAAGCATATGTCCACACAACGACGTGTACCTGAATATTCATAACACCCTTTTTTTAATAGTCAAAAACTAACAAGAACCCTAATGTCCATAAACAGTTGAATAGATAAACAGACCATGGTATATCTAGCATATCCATATTTATTCAGAAATAAGGAAGAAAAAAACATTAACATTACAAACAACAATTACTTCGGGTGAATCTCAAAATAATTATGCTGAGTGAAAAAAGCCAGAACAAGAAATAAAACCCCAAAGCCCAGTACATCTGTATGATTCCATGTATATAAAATTCTAGACAATGGAAACTAATCTCTAGTGACAGAAAACAATCACTGGTTACCTTAGATTGGGGATGTTGAAAAGGATGGACACGAGAATACTTTTGGAGATTATGAAAATGTTTGATATCTTGATGATGGTTATAGATTCACGGACGTAAGCACATGTCAAAACTTGAAATAATGTGCAGTTTACTATACATAAATTATATATCAATAAAGTTGTAAAAGAAAGAAAAAACAGTCTACAGCCATGCCACCCTGCACAAGCCCGATCCCGTCTGATCTTGGAAGCTAAGCAGGGTCGGGCCTGGTTTGTACTTGGATGGGAGACCACCTAGGAAGACCAGGAGCTGTGGGTGTGGTGTAAAAAAATAAAAAAAATAAGGGATTTTAAGCTGACAAGTTCCTTGCAATCTTGCAAGGGTTGCCTCTCCTAAAAAAAGAAAAAAGAAAAAGGATGGAGGGAAGGAAGGAGGAAAGAAGAAAGGCAGGAAGGAACAAAGGGCTGATACCACATTAATGTGAATGAATTTCAAAATCACTGCGCTGAGGGGGAAAAGCCAGACATATAGTATATACTGTGTGACTACATTTATATACAATTCTAGAAAAAAGCAAACTAATCTCTAGTTCCAGAAATTGGATCAGTGGTTGCCTAGAGTTGGGTGTGGAGGAAGAAATGGACTGTGGAGGAGTGAAAGGAAACTTCTGGGCTTGGCAGGAATGTTCCACATCTTGATTGTAATGGTGGCATCACATGTATATACATCTATCTAAACTCATGAAATTTTACACTTTACATGGATTCTTTTATTAATGCAAATTATACTTACCTTAATAAAGTGAGTTTTAAAAGAAAAGAGAAAATAAATTTAAAAAAAAAAAGGGTTTTGTTTAACTCCTGGTGCCAGGAATCATTCAAGCTGGAAATAACAGCACAACGTAAGGGCTTGAAAGGAAAAAAACTTAAATGGGCCTTTCTGCTATAATATCCAACCCCAAATCCTAATCCCATATGGAGGCTTTTGGGACAACAAGAAACTAACCTGCTGTGTAATAATACTAAACAATTTGTTTTTATGAGGGTCAGAGGTAAAATTCCAGCTAATATTCAGCAGGTGTTCTCGGTTTCATTCCTCTGGCTGGGGCTGGATTCAGGCGGGGAGTTGTGGTCCTGGATTTTAAGAAGGGAGGACTGGATTAAGAAGACCCTCATCCAACTGGTAAAGAGGGTCCCTGGCATGTGATGAGAGGCCAGGGCCTAAGGGGCAACAGGTGAGTGAAGGAACTGTGAGGTGGAGACATGACCAGAAATGAAGAGGTCAAGTCATCTGTTTTTAAGTTTTTCCCTTTTCAGAACTGTATTTTCTCCCTCCTTGACCTGACACCCACAAGCCTCCAGTAAAGTTAGAGTAAATGCGCAATTCGATATTAACTTTGTTTGAGGACATTAATGAGGGCTGAGCCCAAGTAGAGTGATCTGTGGAGAGCCACGGAAGCTTGGAGACATGGTTAACGTTGCTAGACATGTCCATCAGGGAGACCCAGAGTGATGATCCATGGCAGCGGGTGACAAAAGCTAAGTAACAGTCTGGGGAAACATGTAATTAATCCTCAAGGATTCTCAAGACTAAAGCTGAAGGGAAATGGACTTCCCACACTCACATGGGGGTGAGCGGAGCACACACTGTATTATCCGGTGTTTAAAGGAATTGTGACCTCTTAAAAGGTGGTAGCTTGGGGACATTTGGGGTGTTAAGAGAATAATGACCACTATCACACACTACTACCCTACTTTCCAAGTTATTCTGGACTGTGACATGGAAAAAATATCCACAAGGCCAGGTCCATATCATCTATCTGAGAAATTCAAACGAAACCTATAGTACATGACCAAACCCTAACTAGTAATTACATTTGGTTGATTTGACGTCAGTTAATGGCTGGACTTTGTACCCGAAAGACAGTTAAAACTAGAGATAGTTGGGGGAAGATCATTTCCTGCTTGGGTTGCCCCACAAGAAGATCTAAAATGAAAGCCTTAGTCCACTGCGCTCTTCTCGCCCTCCTTGTACTTGCAGGTAAGACACATTTAAACATGTTTAATTCTTTTAACCATGTTTTGTTGTCTTTGTGATACAATCCACAGGCTTAAGCTACTAATAATCCTTCAGCTCAACAGGTGGACTATTTTGTGGTTGAAATTTCCTCTCCGAGCTGGCTCAAAGATCAGATATTTCAGTCTGTGATGAAAGAAGATAGAGCAGTGGTAAAGAAGCCTCTGCACTAAGATCTGGGCTTCAGCAAACTGGAGATTTGTCCTGGAGAGTTCATGAGGCCCAACAAGGATGGCTTAGCAGGTTCTCGGTGCCTGGTGCCCTGCCGTAGCTTTCTCTTTGGTCTCCAGATGTCTTTTGGGCCCTAATGCAGTGCAGGGACCTGGTTTGATTCTTGCTTCTGGCCTCAAGAGTCTTTTGCTCCCTGACACAAGGGAATTAAGGTTCACCCCAAGGCAAATCCCTTCATCCCTCTGAGTATTGGCAGGCTCTTCTATCAAATGTGCTGCTCACATCTAAGTCACAGATACTATCAGGCGCAGGGTAAACCCTTGATAAATGAGAATAGTAGCAGTTAAGATGCGTGGCTGGTGGACTATTTTTTGGCACTAGAAGGGCACTTATCTCCTCAATACTCAGGAAAGACTATTTAAGTCCTGCCCCGTTCCAGGTAAAGAAGTCAGATTCTGCCACCCGGGGTTCACAGACCCATGGAGGACTCTGGGAGCTTCTTTGCAGTTTTCAATAGCCAAGGGTTTAGAAACTGCTTCCTCACTAAAACTTTTTCTTTTGATATATTATTTAACCGATTGTCAGTGTCAGAGTCCAAAAGTCAATTAAGGATTCTAGATAACTGATAACTGGATCAGTAAGAGTTTACTACCTCACATGTGCAGAGGCTCCTAAGAGTTGAAAACAGGCAACTTTGTATATTACCATAGCTCTTAAGGCAAAGATCATCTCTCGTCATCTTACTCTTTAAAAAGTTCATGCATCTAGAATTATTAATAGGTAAACATTACACAAGAAAAATATTTTTGGAATTAAGTTTAATACGCACTTAACGAGGTATTTTTATTTCATTATTCTTTCAACACACCCCTTCCCCTTCCCTCCTTCATACCCAACAACAGCTAAAATGCCATGTAATGGAAAATTTGGGGCAATTGCCTTAAACTGTAAAAAGACAAAGGAGTCCATGCCCAGGTTGCAACAGCACCACCTGGTGATATTTTCAGTTTTCTTCACCGAAGGCTACTTGGGAATATTAAACCCAGACTGACAGTTCTGCAAGGACAGACATAAATAATGTTACATGTTAATACATATTAACCCTTTATTATAATTTTAAATAACCTTTTCCAAGTTTTATCTGTTAATTTTTTATTTTGTTTAATATGGTTTTTTTTGTGTCTTTGGACGTAGCCATGTATTTTTATTTTTAACTTAGTCAACTATATGATAAGTTCTCACTTAATGTCATTGATAGGTTCTGTGACGTCAAGTAAAATGATGTAAAATAAAACCAGTTTTACTATAGGATATTTGATATAAACAAGAGTTAAGTTCCTACGTCTATCAATCTTATAGCAAAACAATGTTGAATGAAACAACGTTATTTGAGTACCTGCTGTATTTATTTTTCAAAAAAGAATGAATTAATTACAACGGACGCTTGAACAATACAGGTTTGATTTTTTAAATCTTAGTACGACAGGGACTCATGCAATTCAGATCTGCACTATTTGATAGTCAACTGTCGTATTAAAAAATAATCGTTACCTTCCATTATATATTCAACATTCTGTCTTCTGAAACTTGGTATCTCTGTTCCTCCAGCCACAACGACTACACCTAATCCTACTACAGTATCAACTGATACTTCTAATATCACACTAAGTCCAGTTACAAGTTCCAGTGCCACATCTACAGAAGATGAATCAATCACAACTATAAACATGACAGCTATCACTAACTACACTTCACCTTCAAGTAATGATTCATCCACAGCTGTTCCTTCTGTAACAACACAGAGTAACACTTCATCTTCAAGTAATGATTCATCCACAGCTGTTCCTTCTGTAACAACACAGAGTAACAATGGATCGTCCACTATCACAATCACGAAAAGTGATTCTCCGAGGACTGATTCTCCAGTGACTTTCAGCAGTGTCAGTTCACCAAACACCGGCAACACAAACCCCGATAACACAACGGGTAAGAGCAAACCCTTCAAAGACACCTCACTGAGCAATCATAGCATTGTGGAGAATGATAGGCAAGTGTGTTCTACTGGGGTAGGGAAGTGAGGAGGGTATATGAACCCTTGGAATGAAAAAATCTGAGTCACAAAGGCAGAGTAAGGTAGAGACTCTAAAAAATCACTTGCAGTTCTCTTGTGTTCTCTTTTTCTTCCTATTCATGCAACCTCAAGGTATTTGCCAGATGTGGAACATTTTTGTGAACTTGAACTTTGCAAAAGCTATTTCTCCAGCAGTCATCTCTCCAGGAGGTTTTGGGAAATAGTTTCAGCTCCTCTGTGAAGGCCACATCCAGTAAGCACCAACTCTTCAGGCCCTCTGGTCTAGTTGCTTTACCTAAGGAAGGAGTCGGTTTCTACCCTGACTCCATATAAGATGTTATAAAAAAATTAGGACAAATTATGATGGTGGCTGATCACAATTTCAAGTTTGAGCCAGTTTTTGGAATTTGAACCTGAGGGATAGAAAGCCAAACAGCAGCAGTGACCAGGGCCATTGTTCAAAGGACAGCTGTTCTGCCGATACTGTCTAAAAGATAAGTCGACCTCAAGTTAAAGTTGTTAAAACAACATTTGACTCGTTTTCCAAAGCTTGGTCTATAATAGGGGTCAACAAATTTTATCAATAAAGGCAAACTAGTAAATATTTTAGGTTTTGTGTGCCACAATAGAATTTCTCTTGCAACTACTCCAATCTGGCATTTTAACATAAAAGCGGTCATAGTCAATATGTAAATGAATGAACCTGGCTGTGTACCAATAAAACTTTATTTATAAAAACAGGAGATTGGCCAGATTTGGCTCATTAGCCATAGATTGCCAATCCCTTACCTAAAAGAATCCTCAAACCTAGGCTTGAAAGGTCTAGATAAACTTTTTCATCTTCAGATAGGGAAACGGGGGCTTACAAGGCAGGAACTTGCCCAAGGTCAAAGAGCAAGTTGATTTTTTCTCTCCATTTAGTCTTTTAGTTCTTTGATAGATCTTAAAACTGGATGATTAAGCAAATGGAGCCAGAGCCTGTTCTGAGACCTGGTTCTCAGTCTTTCATGTTTGGATGAGGCCACCCTGAAGGTTAAGCCAAGTGGGACACAGCTGCATAATTGGCTTTCTTGGAGTCAGGAAAAGGACTTTTCTAAGGCTTTTCTGCTTCCCCATTAACTGTGGGGAATGGGACAAACCATTTTTCTCTGGGCCTCCTCTGTATTAAGTTGTGACTGAACTAAGTAGCCACCAAAATTCTTTCAACTGTAACATCCTGTGACTTTATTCCTGACACACAGAACAAGCTGATTTATCTTTTATTGCCAGGGACAAAGCATTACAGGAGTTATTGGTCTGGCAGATCCAAAGTGGTGCTGTGCTCAGCTTCTTCTCTAGGATTTCCCAAATCATTTTTACAATGTGACTGAGGCTTTTTTTTTTTTTTTTTTTTTTTTTTTACAAAAAGCTGTTTACTTCACTTAGAATGTCGGCTCACACCTTGTCAGAGGGGTGACCCTTACTGTTGTTCATGAGATACTACTTTTGTCTCATGTAGCATTTGTTTTTAACTCTGTAAAAGAAAAATTTTAAATAGACTTTATTTTTTAGAGCAGTTTTAGATTCACAGCAAAACGGAGAGAAATGTACAGAGTTCCCATATACCCTCAACGCTACATATGCTACATACTTGAAGGTTTAGTACCGTCATCGTTACAACTGATGAACCTCCATTGCTAGATTGCAATCATCCCAATTTCCACACTTTACATTAAAGTTCACCAGTGGTGTTTGCACATTCTATGAGTTTTGAAAAATATATAACCATCATTATAGTATCACATAGAGTATTTTTACTGTTCTTAAAATCTGTGCTCTACCTATTCATCCTTCTCTCCCACCCCCAGCCGCCAGTGACCATGGATGTTTTTATTGTCTCATAGTTTTGCCTTTTCCAGAACGTCATGTGTTTGAAATCATACAGTACATAGCCTTTTCAGACAGGCTTATTTCACTTAGGAAATGTTTCTTTACATTCCTTCATATCTTTTTAACAATTAATATTATTTTATTATCTGGATGTACCACAGTTTGTTTATCTGGCCACCTATCGAAGGACATCTTAGTTGCTTCTAAGTTTGGGGAATTATGAATAAAACGGTTACAAATATCCCTGTGTAGGTTTTTGAAGGAACGTAAGTTTTCAACTCCTTTGGGTAACACCAAAGAGTGCGCTTGCTGTATCATATGAAAAGAGTATGTTTTGTAAGGAATCCATCCCCAAACTGTCTTCCGAAGTAGCTGTATCATTTTGTATTCCCACCAGCAATGTAGTTCCACAGTCTCACCAGCACTATTTTATATTTTTTGATAAAAGTGCATTAGGCCCATAATTATGGAGAAAGAACCTTAAACAAGGCAAAAGTATATGCAGAAAAAAACTAAATCTCTATCTTATCCTGAATCCCTGGGACACAGACTCCCAATTTCCTTCCCTGGAGGCCAGTTCTATGGCTAGGCTCTTGTGCCTCCCTCTAGAGAAAATCTATGCAAATATAAACATACATATTTGTGTGTTTGTGTGTATCCCCCCTTTTTTAATCACAAAAGAGAGCATGTTATACATGTTGTACCTTATATGTAGATTTTTTTTTAAAGTTTATTTCTACCTATAGGGTCCTAAGAATTCAGACAGTTCTAAAGGTTGTCACATGCTTAAGTTATTCAGAAATCAAAGCTCAGAATCATTTCATCTGACAGAGATGAAGAAATGGCCACTCATGATCATCATTTGGCCACTGACCTGACTTTCTTCCTTGGATCCCATCGGATCATGGAGATAGGAAATGCACTGCACCCTGCCTGGTCTGGAGTCCCAGCCAGTGGTGTGGGAACCATTATTATTTTCACCATTTATTCAAGTCATCCACTTCAGAAGCCAGAGAGTGAGGTGTCCTTTTATCAGTTTCTCTTAGAATTTTCACTGAGTTAAGCTACATTTTCCCCTTAACATCCCTTTTCTTTCTTTGTGGATCTGTATACCATGTGCACTAACTAGAATATTACTTCTAGTTGCTTTTTGGAGCTTCTTGCCTGTTCCTCCCTAGGACAGTTATTTATACCTTCCTAAAAATATGATACTTTCTCTAAAATGGTTTCAGGGAGTCCTATCTAGTGTCAGGATGAAACATCAAGGTTCTGGAGGGTCCTTAAGGCCCAAAGATTCCTGACTCCTTGGAACGAGAAGACTGCTCTGAGCAGATTCTTGCTCACCAACCTCTGACCCTTACTGGTGACAAGCACTTGGTTCCAGAATTTCAGTAGCAACCTTCTTAGATACATAAGAAACTATGTATTTGTTTCTAGCTCTTCTAAGGGTATGCCCTGGAGTAACACAACCAAGGAATAGAAAATGCCCAGGAGGGAGGCATGAAAATTTTAAAGTATATTTCTGGGTGTTGTTTGTTGTTCTGTGGATTTTTCATCTCTTTCTACTCTATCTTAGATGGTTGCCAAGAAGATTCCTGTAGTGGTGCTTCATGTGTTAGTCTGAATAATGAATTTTTTTGCCTGTGCATAGATGGGTATTACTACAATTCTTCCAAATGCAATAAAGGTGAGTTATAAAGGATGAACTGTGCAAAGCTGCATCCAATACCTAAAGTGGAATAGAAAGAAAAATGGCAAAAAGAGTTTTTGGAATACTAGAGGTAGAAGAAAATTTGGAGGCAATAAAGGCCAGCAATGTAGAAGAATGGTTCCTGCCTCTGTCTCTGTAGAACCAAGTGTGAGAGGAAATGGACCAAGTCAGAGTCCTGAGCTAGTCCATGAGATCTGGAAGTAGGTGTGCCCCTTCACTTATCTATGAAAGGGAACAGTGCCATGAGGACAAAATGAGAACTGCGTAAATACAGAGAAGTGCTGTTACGTGGGGACACAGACAGAGAATAAAGTGATATGCCTAAGACCACAAGGTCAGACAAGCCTGGAAGCCTGGTCTTCTGACCTTGGTTCGGTTCTCTGTCATAGGATATCAGCAAACCCCATTTTTGGAGACTTAAGAGACTCTCATCTCTAGAAATGGACTTTTGGAGCAAATTGCCATAAACTTAACTTTACACTTTTTTTTTTACTTAAATCACCTGGGTTCTGTAAAGGTCCAAGGCTGTTTCCTGTGTTTTAAATTATTACCTGCTTCATGAATGAGAAATACACCCCTTTGCCAGAGCAGATCACTAGTACAGAAAACAAATGCATAGTGTTGGCCACAGAGATTTGAGATATTTCAAAAGCCAAAAGGATGTTCTTATTTTTATCACTAATAATCTCATATCTGAAGATCCACTCTAAGGAAATGACCCCAAATATAGAAAGACTTGGGCATGAAGATGTTCATTATAACCTTTTCGCCCTTTTAAAAATAATTAAACAATTTTTTTGTGCTATAAACAACAAAAAATGACTATATATCAATGAAGGGCACACATATTTCATAGACTACTATACAACTTTTTTAAATGATAGTTGTAAGAACCAAGTAATGATTTGAAAAAATGCTTATTATGTAATAATAAGTAAAGAAGATTCACTATCTAAACTTGGAGTTATAATGACATAAATCATGCATAAGAAAAAGGAACTGGGAGAAATACAGGTTTCCCCTGCTATCAGAAAGTAGGGCATCCCTATGAAACCTTGCGTAAGCTGAAAAAGTACAAAGTGAAGATGCAATTACCTTAGGACACACTTTGCTAACAGATGCACAGAATTAATCTAGATACAGCACAGATGTTCACAGATGCAGTTCAAAGCACTGACAGCTTGATGCTGAGGGAGAGAGCTAGCGGGGTATGTGTTGCCTCTATAACAGCTTGCAACAACACAAATGCTGGCCATTTAAGTTTCTTTTAGTTATAGTTATAGGTCTTTAGTAAAAGCGAAGTGGTATAAAGCAAACTTTCGAAAAGTGGGGTTACCTTGTACCAAAGTGAAAATGGTTGTGCTAGTTTGGATGATATTTGAGTTAACATTTTTAGTATTTCCAGGCTTCCTGTGGTCTTATCATATAATATTTAGAATTTTTTTAAGTATGTTTTAAGCAAAATGAAACTGACCCTCTATACATTGAATGTTACAGAAAGATTCTGCTTAAATTTTAGGAAAGATATTCCCTGGAATAATCACAGTAAAAGTATCAGAAACATCTGGCTTGGAAGATGAACATTCTGTAGCCTATGAAAAATTATATCTAAAAGTTACTAACTTTGTAAGTATTTCCCCGCCTTCCTTCCTGTATAAGTGTTCTTCATTCCAGCACTGAGTTGCAGAGCATAGCACTGATATTCAGGTGGTCCACACCGGTACAGCTGTTCTAGTTGTTCAGATAGTGAAAGATATCCTTACTGGTTGGCAAACAGCAGCCGTCCTGAGCCCTCTTTGTGCCACTATCCTCAGAGGCCCAGGATCCTACTCCAGGACCCTTGGGTCTCCCCATCATTCTGCATCTAAGTACCACCTGGTCCAGCAGAGGGCTTTAGAAGCTTGCTCCAGCCATGCTATTCTTGTTACATAAGCTATTAGAATATTTTCAAATGGACCAGTAAATACAATGATGTTTTTAAATGAATTATTTCCATAGAATTGAAGAAAAAAAATTTAAAGATTTTTTTTTTTTTACATTTCAATTTACATACATTTCTGTCCCTAGAAGAGGACCTCCAGTTGAATTAACATCTGCTACTTATTTTTTCCATTGTCAAAAACATCAAAATGAACAATAACTTTATTTCACTTTGATTATTGTGAGTGAGTGCATCCACATGACACCTGCATTCTAGAACCACAGATATTAGACCTGGAAGGACTTGCAAAGGACATCCATCCAAAGTTTCTCAAAGCTGAATAAGACTCTAAGAACTAAAGTCTTATTCTACAACAATGTCTTTCAATTCAGAATGATGTCATTACAAAGAATTTTGTTATTAGAATTGGTAAAATGCAAAAAATGATTATCTAAATGATTTTACAGATTATACAGAGAGAACTAGTGCTCACATATGCCAAGGCTTGCCCTGGCCCTGTTGTGACACCATCTGTGCACAATGGGCCAGCTGGCCATGACTTCTCCTCTTGTCCTAGATCTGTTTTCCAATTTGTCAGCTTCAACCATCATCAATACATCAAAGAAAGCAACATCAATGTGTTCCTATTTCCAGGGAGGCCCTTGATTGTCTCGTGTGGCTTTACTGACAACTGGCCACTACATTTCCCAAACTTGCTTTGGCTGTGAGTGTCCAAAACCCTCTCTAGCCACAGGCCTGTGCCTTGGTCTTCAGACACTAGTTTAGAGACTTTATCTTAGTCAACCCACCTCCACCTCACCCTTCTAGAAGTCTCAGCTTTATCTCTGGCCGCTTCTCTACAAGTATCTAGAGTCGTCTCTGCTCTTAGAAGACAATTCAAGGTTAATAAGATCCACCTGTTTGGGAGCTGCTTCCAGTTCACAAAGTCATGTATCATATATTCCATCTTATTTTATATACACTATAGCTCTACATGGTAGGAATTACTGCTATCTCAAGTTTTCCAATTAGAAAAGTGAGATTCAAAGAAAAATTATGCAATGTATGGAAGAGAGTTCTTTTGAATTTCCACAGTAGCTCATATCACTCTATGGCCCTTACCTGTCTCAGACTTGTGGTGTGGGCCGCTATTTGATCATGGTGCTGGATCTGCCCATCTTTGTAATCTCTTAGTCCCCTAACATAATTCCTTAGGCAATTAAAGAAGAGTTCTTTTGGTAAATTGATGCATGCATGCAGCATGCAAAAAGTCTAACAAATATGCCAAACTTTCCTGTGACTTTGAAAAGACAAACTTAATAATTTAGTCACCTTAATTTTTAAGAGTATGATCATTGATTTGGCTAAGTGTTTGAAGTTTCCATCTTTTTCTTGCATAACCCTAACTTACAGCAAAATCTTACTATTTTACAGCAAAAATGTACTGAAAGGTGTTAGAGAGCATGTCAAGAATAAATGATTTGCTGTGATGAACCATATATATTTACATAGAAATTTAGAAATGTATTTATGTTAAAACCTAGATACAGTATCACTTTTTCCCTCTCTTTATAGTTGTTATTAAATCTATTCTTGTCCTCCACAGTTTCAAGATGCATTTGTCAATTCTGATTACGGGCAGACTGTAATTAATAAAGTAAGGTAAGTTTGCTGTGGACCAATGGAGGAATACTTGGGGGCAGGTGTGCATTTCCCTAACTTCTGGTCTCTCTTGACTTCCCCATGCAGCACTAAGGCCCTCTAGTGGGAAGTCACAAGTCAAGAAGAGGTGGTCAGTCTGTCACACTGACCGTGATCTAGATGGGCAGAGTGTAGTTTGGGGACATCAGGATGCTGTCTGTGATTGGCTATTCCGCAATTTGCACACATGGTTCAGCGCATCATTGGATCAGTTTGTTTGGTTCGATCTCTTGGCTACAAACACACACTTGGCCAATCCTGGGAATGTGCAGTCCAGGGGCCCAGGAGGAGAATGAGTGGTTCACGGCCATCTCTTCCCTAATACGGGGGGAGTAAGAGAGATAAGAACACCGAAATCTCATACCTGGCTACTGAAGGGCTAGTAGTGAGCTCTTTCTGCAGTGAGAACAAGCATTTATTGAGCATATCAATATACAGTGACCAATGTCATTACTAGTTAAGGATCCAAACAGGCAAAGAATTCTCAAGAAGTTAGCAATTCCACGTCAGCCTTCTCTGAAGCCTATTAACACACAAGTGCTGCACCTGAGGAAAGAATACTCTAGGATGAAGTTAAGCAGAAAAAGGAGCCCTAATATATTCATATTTTATGCTTTTACTATTGTTAACTATCTTTTAAGCTTTGTCAAATTTGTTGTGGAATAAGATACAATGTATATTTATACATGTAAATTTACAGAAGGCCTCCTGAAAGTGGTGAGTTTTGAGTTACCAAGTGGATGAGAGGCAAGTACGATTGGCAGCCGGGTGACCAGCATGCAGTCTAATGGGAGGCATAGTGCCCACGTGGCGAGGGAGAGGCAGTAGGCGGAGGGGCTAGGCCCCAGTGTAGAGGCTCTAAAGCTGGACATTCACAGCAAATAGTTGCTGGAGGGTTAGGCATTGTTTCAGGGCATCCGGGTGAGTTTAGTGGACAATAGGGAGTTCATGCATTGGGTATGACTGGATAAAACAGGAAAAGTGAGGTGTAATGGCTTCAGCCAAAGCTTTGGCTGTACTTCAGTCCTGGCCTTGACACTTTCTCTCTGCATGAATGGGCAGGAGTTTTAATCTCTCCGAATTTGTATTACTTCATCTGTATACCTGGGATAATCTGATCAACTTTCCTGGAACCTTATGAGGAATAAATGAGATAACATTTGAAAGATCCTGTGCACAAAATGCCTGGCACATAAGTGATTTCAACATGTGTTAGTTCTCTTCTGTTTCCCTTCCCAAACATGAGACTCTCTGTAAGTGTGATAGGGAGCTGGTCCCATAAATTCACTTACGGAGTTCCCCGAAACCTGGCACTTCTTTTGTTTTTATGGAGTCACTAGAAGGGGCCCAGGGGTGTTTGGAGGCAACCTTTTTCCTGTGAGCTCAGTGTTCCGGTGAGGAACTACTTCCTCCATGGATGCTATGGCAGTGAATGGGCCTTAGTCTCACCTAAGGAAGACATTTTTCAGGCTCTAGTCCAGTGTGCTCTCCTTTGAATCCCCAAGATCTTTATCTATTGTACAAATGTTGGAATTGGAAGGATACTCTGAATGTCTCTTAACTCTCAAATCTCTCTTTGAACAGAGGCAGAAGCTCAGGTTTAGGAAAGCTGTGACTGGTCTTGGGCCGCAAAAGATGATGACAATCTTGTGTCTAGTCCTCACGTCTCTTATCTTCAACTCTAGTGCTCTAGTCATTTAAACTACACCTTTTTGTGTCACTTAAGTGCACAGTGGCTCTCTTAATTCATGAGTATAATGTCTTGCTTCCTAAACTGGCATGTAAGCTAATAGAGTCTTTGAGTATGTGAATCATGGGTGGCATTTGTTTTCTACAAAGTTATACTGTAGATTTCTGATCATTTTTTAACTGATAAAGAATCCCTTGTGTCAAGGACCCCTTTTTCATTGCCCTCTATCTTCCCTGCCACCTCCAAATCCCATTAGGAATGAATCATGGGAGACAATTTAAAATGAGAATTCTGAAGCCACTTTGTTTTTTGGACTCTCTTTTGAGGTGACCGTTCCTAGGAACAGAATTTGGTTGATGTTTTAGATTATCTTGATTGTTCTGAAGAACCAACATGGCTGTAAACATTTCCTAAATAGGTTGGTTATGTTTTCAGGCTACTATATTTATTCAAATGTCAAAATGGAGTAGAGGGAAAAGAAAAAAAAAACTGGACGGAAAAAATATAACCTGATTCTTAAAAACACACAGCCACAAATTAGATAGGGATGGGAGTGCTTAAAGTCCTTTTATTTCATTCTCCATGGTTGTATCACGTGATTCCTTTAGGGCAATGAAAGAATTAGAACTTGGCCCAGTTATTCTTAGGGCTCCAAACTGCAATGCCTAGTAGAAAGAGACTCGTACAGACATTCAATATATGGTGATATGATTCCGTATCACATGCTCATGTTCCCCACTGCCCCCATCTCTCCTTAGTTCAGTTTTCCTCTGAGTCCTGTGTACCTAGGCCCAATCGTGTACCCACTTTGCCTATTGATTTCCTGGACCTTTCTGGGTGTGACCCAAACTCTGTATGGTTGCCTGTTCTGTCTTGTACCCAGAGAGGAACACATGCCCCTTTGTCTCTCTCAAAGTACAAGTCTGAGATTTAACAGATCAGCAAGAGACTTACTCTTCATTTTCTGCATAAAGTGACAACTTACTATTTCAGATGTTACTTGTTCTATTTCTGGTTAGTTCCAGGCTCCTAAATCATTTTAGACCCTCAAAATGATCATCCAAATTTTTTCTAAGAATCCTCCAACAGGGCATTGTGTTAGCCATAGATTCCCTCTGAATACACATCAAATAAAGATTTCCAGGCCTATAAATTGCCATATTGGGGCCTCAGTGTGGATATAGGACTGTGAGTCAAGACCAGAACTGGGAGATTTGGGAGTCAGGGAGGTTTAAAGTCCTATTTATTGATGCTTCATTCAATTCAATTAATCAAGTGATGGATTCGTTTCATTTTTAGAATATCTTCTTCGGCAAGCTCTGAATTTCGTGCCAATCAGGGGGAAGTTGCCATAACAGTAGTAAACCTTTTTTCAGAAACTACTAAAGAAAATAAGACGAGTGTAGCTAATGCAATTAACAAAGCAAGTGAAGGCAATTCGGACATTGCAGAATACGTTTGTAAGTATTAAATAATTTTATTCCAAGTTTACCTGAAGACCTACCCACTTTTCTGTAAACTTTTCCATTATAGGTGAGAAGGGGGAAGAAGGACTGGATAATTTGAGTCTACAGATGTCTCCAAGTTTCTTTTTAACCAATCTGTTCTCCCTCCCTTTTTTCTCTCACCCGGCTTTGACTCTTTTCCAACCATCTTCCAAGCTGGCAAACTGGCCAGTTTGTTTTCCTTTTGGAAGATAGTCCTGGGCACATAGTCTCTGAAACAAGGCAAAACAAAAGGGTTTTATACCAAGTTACAGCTTTCCAAATGATTAGAGAAAGTTTTACCTATATACTGCTTCCTCTTTAGGCCGACACGTAAGGCCGCAGCATAGCTGTAACCACTCGCTTTTGCTGTGTTACAAACCACTCCAAAACTTAGTGGCCTAAAACAGTAACCATTTATTTATTGCAATGCCATCATTCCATAGGTCAGAATTTGGGCTGGGCCCAGCTGGGCAGTTCTGCTTATCTAGGCCAGGCTTGGCTGATCTCTGCTGAACTCACTTAAGCAATTGCTGTTAGCTGCTAGGGAGGTCAACTGGGGGTTGACTGATCTAAGATGGCTCAACTGGATGCTTTTTCTCTTCTCCATATAGTCTTTTGTCCTCTAGCAGGCTAGTCCTAAAGGGTTTCAAGAGCAGCAAGAGGGTCAGTTTCAATTTCTCAGGTCTCTGCTTACATCATGTTTACAACTGTCCTGATGGCCAAAGCAATTCACATGACCAAGCGCAAGGTGGCAGGCCCTACCGAAGGGCCTGGATACAAAAAAAGCATGAATAAATTGACACTATTACTTCAACCAACCTACTACAGCAGTTATCAAACCTTTCTCATGTCAGAGACATCTGTTAGGTCCAGGCCTGGTAGAAGATCTGTGCAACTGGTTCTCAGTCCCGGTCACCAAATCCAAATGCCTCTGTTAAGGCGCAATTAATTTGATTTGTCTGTAGCATCTGACACTGGCATGCTTCCCTTCAGGAAGTCCTCTTCTCTTTGGGATTTTACCCACCACTCTCCTAATCCCCTTCCTGCCTCCTCATTCTTCTTCTTCTTTTTTTTTTTTAATCATCTAAGATCCTTCTTTAGTCTCAAATGTTTGCTTTTTAATAATTGTAACCTCCTTGGCCTAGTGTGCAAAGCTTATTTCTCTTTCTGAAAATATAAACAAATCCTATTCATGCAGTTTTTCAGCACGTTTTCTCTTTCTTCAAGATTTCACAAAGATTCTCAGTATTCTCTCAGGACCTGGATTGTAAATGCTGTATGAGAAAATGCTTAAAATTATATCAGAAAATATGGAGGCTCCTTTATAATGTTCCCTCTCCTTGGGCTGCGTCTCTTTAGCAATGTTCATTCAACTCTTTTCCATCTACGTATTATGCTCGAACAGAGAAAGCCCATAACCAACAAAGAGCAGATCCAAGAATTTTTTATTTCTTTCAACTTCATCACACTGCCTTCCCCCACCCAAATATAACTCCATGACTCCCCGACTAGAATTCTTTTTTTCTTTTTATGTCTTGTTTACTCCACTTAGAAAGACTTTGCCTCTTCTTTGACTGTTCAAATCTTCCCTGTCTTTCAAAACAGCCCAGTTCTCATCTCCTCCATGATGTTATCTTTAGCTTCTTGAGCCCCTGAATTCCCGTTGAACTTAAACTCCGGGTTATGAGTTGCTTGAAGCAATCCTCTCTGGATCCAAACATGTTAACTCTACTAAGATGGGACCCAAAAGCTACTGTGTCCCTTGTGGAATCCAGCACAGAGCTAGGTACAAAAGAGATTTGTGCTCAACATAATTGCACTGCACTGGATTAGATTCATTTGAATCGAATAATATCAGGAAACTGTTATGGAAAAAAGTTAGGGAGTTGGATTTCAGGACTTCAGATTTTATTTGTTAA
Organism: Cynopterus sphinx; assembly: GCA_030015415.1. Taxonomy (NCBI): domain Eukaryota; kingdom Metazoa; phylum Chordata; class Mammalia; order Chiroptera; family Pteropodidae; genus Cynopterus; species Cynopterus sphinx. The sequence continues at coordinate 51,665,931 of CM057380.1, forward strand.
ATCTCAAAACTTATTAAAAGACCATTATAACAACTGTGGAGTGGGTACTTTCATGAGATGCTTTATCTATATTTCTTGCTGAATATTCTTCTGAATTGTGTCCCGCAGCACAAGATCTATGTGACTTTTATGGTTGTGTAAAGACCAGTGAGGAAGATGACTGTGACAGTGGTTTGCTATGCACATGCAAGGAGGGGCTGGAAAGACCTAACCCACAGATCGCTTTATGTGTTGGTAAGGGTTCCACCTCTTCTAAATATTCTTCACAACTCCTACCCTCTCTCCTTTCACATGTGCAAAATACAAACTTTCCTGCACAAGTCTCCATGTGCTTTCCAGAGTCTGAGGATGTGAATTTTGGCTTTAGACAGACAGACATGAAGTGTGGCCTTGGCTGTGAACTGGTGAGGCAGCCATGTGCAGCTTCACAGTGGGGCAGGTCACGTGTACAGCCAATGAGCACCTCACTTTACCTAGAAAAAGAAATGTAAAAAAATTGTATTCTGTGACATATCACTTTGGGGTTGAAGAGGTTGTTTCTGAAAATTACCCAGAAATCACTCTGTTTTGAAGCAGCAGGTTGTTCTGACGACTGCAATGCAGAAAACCATAAGCAATGCTTAATGGAGAACGACGAGATCGCTAAATGCACGTGTCTGCCGGGCTACGAGCAAAAAGACAGTGGGATCTGTCAAGCGTAAGAGATGTCGTTCCTTCTTTATTTTGTCATAGCTATAGCTCATGTGTGGGATAAAGGATAAAAAGGATAGCGCTTGCAACGTAGGCCAGGAAGTTGGCACGCCGGCATCATGTGGTAGGCATACAGCATCGTCATCACCACCATCATCATCAGTCATTTTTAAACATTCTTTATGTGCTAGGAACCTCACCAGGTAACACTTCTCACAATAACACTGTCAGGAATGGATTAGTTCATGATTTTCAGGGGAGGAAACTGAAGCTCAGGGAATATAATTTGCCCCAGTTTGCGGGGCAGCTGGGGCAGCAGATGAGTGACGGAGCCAGGTGGCCTGGTAGCCCAAGGGGGATCCCACTCGTTTCATGCCTCTGGAGTTCAGCTTTGCCTGATTGCTGAATATTCCCAGTGATCAGAGGATCAATATTCAGTCAGTAGCAAATGAGACTATATGGAATTGTGTTCCTCCTCAAAATTCCAGAGCTCCTTGGGAGTATAAGGTGTGTGTGTGTTTGTGGGGAGAGAGAGAGAGAGAGAGAGAGAGAGAGAGAGAGAGAGAGGAGAGAGAGAGAGAGAGAGAGAAGGAACAAGGGAGGAGAGAATGAGAGAAAGATGGAAAAAAAGATGTGGAGGTTGGGTGGGAACGCAGACACACTCCCACAGAGGCTCTTACTGTGGCTTCCTTTTATATGCTGTATTTTAGGTGTGCGTTTGGCTACGGAGGAGTCAACTGTGAAGACAGTGAGTATGAAAGTCCTGCTTTGCCATTTAAGCTTTTGAGAAACAGATTTTAATCGCATTCAAAGTTCTATCCAGTCACCCAAAGTCTCTGGCTAGCTTTATAAATAGGGGGGAAAATGCCTGCAGTTTGTCTTCTGGGCCATGCCATCCCATGCCCACCGTCAGATCACAGGCAGCAGTACCTTTGCTACGGGAATCACAGAACTCAGCCAAAGAGGTGGGCTGGCCCCTCTGGCCATGTCTCCAGTCAGCCAGGGGCATCTAAACATCTTATTTATTTCTTACATTAGCTTATATCTGCATTTTCTACTACTAGACCAGTATATTCCAAAAATGTTAGTGGTTGTAGAAACCAGATATTTAAGTACTCAAATCTTTTGTTTCAGAGTTATTTAGTAGTTTGAGATGTGTCATGGCAAATTCAATTGCTTCACTTCCTCCCGTGTCCCAAATTCACAAGTTCAAGACAACACTAACTAACTTTATATTTAAAATTATTTTATATTTTAAAATTTACATAATGAACTAAAGATCAATGATCTAAGATGAAGGCAATATTACTGTCAGCCTCCCAGCCAGCCCCAAGGTTAGTAATGAGAAATGCTCTCAACGTCTACCCTGCTTTGTGGCTGGATTTGCTAAGTCATCTCTTCCTGCTAGGGCTTTCAGTGTTCATTCCTATAAAATAAGAGGTTTGGGCCAGGTGACCTTTGTGGTCTTTTCCAGACTTAGTGCTCCATAAATCCAAGCTAGAGGTTTCTTATATTGGCAGTCATGTTGCAACGAGGAGAAAGAGTTTGGAGCACTATCTAATAGAAATACAATGTGAGTTTTCTATTTACTTTAAAACTTAAAAATTCTAAGTAAAAATTTTTAAAGTAAAGAAAAATAGATGAAATTGTTTGAAACAACATTTCCTTTCACTCAATATATCAAAAACACTATCATTTCAATATGTGATCAATATAAGAATTCTTAATGAGATAGTTTACTTATTTTTTTTCAAACATGTTCGAAATTCGCTGTGTATGTTACACTTACAGGTCATCCCATAGCCAAATTTCTAGCACTCAATAGCACTAGATAGAGCAGATCTAGAGGAGGGGAACCGTGGAAATGAACCTGCAGACACTCGCCTCACCGGTTCTCTCAAGCCATCACCTTTCTCCTCTATTAGTGACATTTTAACTCTACCTAGTTTCCCCAGCTTATCATCAAGGCCAGGTGTGGTGGGTGGGCAAAGGCAGGAAAGATCAGGAGGTGCTATGGAATTCTGTTGAGATCTCATCCCCACAAAGCCCAGGAAGGCCATGCCACCATGGTCTCCTTTGCGTTTATACTCTTATCTGGCAAGGCCGCCTCTTCTGGTTGAGTCCCAAAGACACAGCTGGGATTTGGAGAGGGTTAAAGGAGGTGAGCCACCCACCCAACCTGGTCCTGGAGGGGTCAGAGGTGACAGCCAGATTGTCCTCACAGCCCCGAGGCCCTGGGGACAGACATACCTGTGCAAGGCGGGGGGTCCACTTGTGGGAGGCTGTCTCTACTCTTTTCTTTTTCCTTTCAGATTTTCAGCTGATCCTCATTATCGTGGGCATCGTTGCTGGCGTTCTCATACTTGGCATGATGATTGCCTTGATCTTAGTGAGGTAGGAATGACAGTGTCCTTGTCCCAGGGCACAGCGTCACCAGCGTCACACTCTGGTTTCCAAACACGTACACACAGCCTTTCCCTGGCAAGAGAAAGGAAGTAAGGCATGGCCTCTCTAAAACTACTTTTTTTCCCTTACTTTAATTTTCTTCTGATTATATCAGCTATACATGGTCATTGAAGAAAATCTGGAAAATAGAGAAACGTGTAAAGGAGTAGAATAAAAAACATCCACAAAATCCCCCATCCTAAGGCAACTAACATTTTGGTATATATCCTTCCAGGTTTTTCCTCTCTTGGTAAATGTTACTACATACATAGTTTTTATCCTTTGTGTTTTAAAAAAAAATTGTTGAAGTTTATTTTTCACTTAACACTATAATGTAACATAGCAACCATTTTCTTATGTCACAAAAAACCTCTCTGTTGACAGTATCTAGCTTCATTGATATTGTCAAATATCATTTTCATTAAGTCAGGCCCCTGCCCAAGGACCTTGCAGCAAATGGTAGAAAATCCTCCTCAGCTGGCGCCCCGTGGGTTTTCAGTAGAGCCAGCTCTGCACGGCTATTTCTCCACTATGGAGGCCTTAGTGCTCTTCTTAAGAACTTAAGTAGGGTCCATTCATTTATTGGACAGACACTTAAATATGCTAAAGTTCCCTCCATTAACAAGGAAGGCGAAAGCTATTATCTATCCCATTCTAAATGTGCCAAGTGGGAATCCACTTTGATAAAAACCAGCTATTTTTAAAATAACAATTAGCTTATATAGTTTGGCAAAATAGGTATTTTTGCACTATAACATGAAGATAATAGATTTTAGGTTCCTGAAATATTGTTTCTTCTTTTTTTTTTTAAAAAAATCCATTTTGATATTAATTCTTCTCCAGACACAATTGAAGGTGTCTCTCCTTTTTCCAGGGAGAGGGCCAGAACATTCTATCGTAGAGCAGAGCTGTGTCTCCTCCTTTCTCAGGATTGGCTCAGTGTCCTGACTCTCCAGCGTCCTTGGGGGCTGCTGGAGAAACTTGTGACCCCAGTGACAGCCATGTCTCTCAGTTCCTCCTGCCTATGTTTGCTCTGAGCTCAGCCTCAGAGTTATCATTCGTGGGAATACTCCAAGAATTATTTCTTGCCCATTTCAAAGGGAAGAAAGCCTCTCCTCAATCACCTTAGACAGGAAAGTTGTCAAAGGGCAGAACTGTTGTGGGCGGGGCTGGCCATCAGCGTCACCGGGTGAGAGGGTATTCCTTTACATCTCCAGTGTGAATGAGGCAAGATGACTGTCACCCTGGGAGAGCCCTGTGGGCATTATGGAAGGAGCCAGTCCCACTCCCATAGTCTAGAGCACTACAGGGGCGGGTCCACGGCCTGTAGGACAGAAGGAAGGTCACAATCAGGGTTAATTGGGGGCAGATGCCTCCTGCACCTGCAGGAGCTTCCACTTGGCTTTGAATGCTTATCTTTGAGAGCACAGCCAAACTTGGGAAACTCCTATTTCTTCTTTTAAGACCTTTCTACCTTGAACTTGTTTCATTCACTGAGGTGCTTCTGTAGATTTTGAGTTTGCTTGAGTGTAAAATCGTATTATAAATCATGTTTTCTCTTTGCCTTCTACTATTATTTCCATAAACAATTCTGAAACACTCTTAGAATATAACATCATTAGTGAAATTTACATGGGATTGTTGGAATCAGATGGTAATGTTGCATCCATGTTAGTGTTCTGGTTTTGATGATTACACAGAACTTATGAGGAGACTATTCTTAAACTTAGAAAATCTACACTGAATGAGGTAATGAAGTATTACAGGCAATGGGGTATCAGGTATCACTTATTTTTAAATGGTTCAGAAATGTTAACAATTGGGGAATCTGGGCAATTGATGTGTGAGAGCTCTGTATAATAATTTTTTTGATAAATCACATGTAAATTTGAAGATATTTCGAGTTTTAAAACATTTTTTAAAATTAACATTTGCTTTAAAGAATTTCCGCTTGTCAAATCCTAATTCCTGTTACTCATTGCAGATCAAAGAAAAAAGCCAATAATATTGAAGAACAGAACTTGATTAAGAATGACTTTCAAAATCTGAGACTGCAGGAAACGACAGACTTCAGCAATGCAGGAGCAGAAGGGAGCATCTTCCCTAAAATCCGGACAAACTTCTCCAGAGAGAGTCAGCTGCAGAATCCCTACGTAAACCAGAGAAGCATACCCCGCCCTGACTACTAGGTAAGTCAATGGGCTCTTTTTATCTTTTCTGAGTGAAAAGCCCCAGGGCAGAGGAGGGACCTGGCTACAGTATATTTGTCAGGCTTTTTCTTTTTTAACCGAAACAGAAAGATCAGAGGAAGCTCAATGCTATTGTAAATAGACACCACTTGGTCCCTAACACTGACCATCGAAGTGACTTTAGCCACGTCACTTAATTCCTTGGCCACCTATTCCTTCAGCTATAAACAAACAAACAAACAAACAACTTAAATTAGATCCCCTAAGTTTCCTTGAAAATACAAACTTGTATGGGTATGACTCCATGGTTGTCTGGGGTTGAGTTACAATTCCCAGGCTGTTTAAGGACCTAGGTCAGGCCCGGGGAGAGGGAGACTGTTGGATGTAAATGTGGTTTTGTGGACCCTTTCCAGGCAGCCTGTGGAAAGGCAAATCTCTCCTTTCCTCCGCAGACTTCGAAGCAACTGGATGGTTGCTTCAAAGACAAGTCAGGATGGTGAAGGTTTATTTCCCATGGAAGGACTGTCAAGACTAAGCTTGCACTCATTAGATTTTTTTACTGGATAGTCATAGCTGGCATTGCTCAGTGTAATCCATAGAAAATGCTGAAAGGAGAAAGCCTGCAAGAAGCGGTGCTCAGGAAGAGTGACAAGGGGATTGAGATGGATGGAAAGAGAGATGGTGGAGAGTGGACAGACAGGGGGCTAGAGAAGAGATGGGGAACAGAAGGCAATGAGAGAAATGATTTTTTAGAAATAAATAAAAAGGAAAGGAGAAGGGGAAAGGGGGAAAAAGGAGGGGTTGGGAGTGAAGCATACCCAACAAAAGTAGAAAAACAAAGAGGACAAAGAAGGAGGTGGACACAGGAGGGTGGCAGAGGTGGCTGAGATGGGCAGGCACAGGCTCCACACCCTCCGTATGCCCGTTTCACCCCTGCAGGCTATATAGGTAAGCACACTGCCCTTTAAGGATATGAACACACTGTGAACATTCTGGGATTATTTTTATTTTGAAATCCTCTGCTTTATTTTGCACATGACATTTTCTTTAAACTTGAAAATCTAAAGGTTTAATGTATGTACAAAGGGATGACTTGCACAATTTGTGCTATGTTGAGTCAGACACAGGGTCTCTCGCCAGCAATGGCCAAGAACGGACGTCCTGTGGGAACACCTGTCGGCCTCAACTAAGGGGAACCTTAACCAGCAAATTCATTAAAAACCTCCTTTCCTCCTTCTCAGTTGAGGCCTTACTTCAAGTATAACCTCTAAAGAGAGCCCTTTAGTGGTAGAATAAGTGTGGGATTTAGAGTTAGACAGACCTGGGTTTAAAGCCTTGCCCTTCCGTCACTAGCTATGCAGTCTCGAATAAATTATTTGGCTTCTCTGGGTTTCCTTCTCATCTGTGAAATGGACAAAATGCATCCTACCTCATAGGATAAGATCAAACTAATATATATAAAGCATCTAGCACAATAACTGGTTCTAATTCCAATAATAGTATTCAAATAATGTTAATTGTAATAACATTAATAATTTATGAATCTTAACTTTCTCATGTGTTTCTGTTGGAATACTTCTTTTCTAAGAATTTTTTCTCTCTCTCTCTTTTTGTCTAGAATGGCAAAAATGTGGAACTGTCCATGGCCCTCAAACCAATGTATGAGTTTTTATTTTACATGTTTAAGAGACTGATGGAGAATTGGGTCCCAATGAAGATCTGGCCTTTGGCCTCTTTCTGGTGTCTAGCCTCTCCGAATGGAATTGTGATGTTTGCAATGAATACAACTTGTTTGCTAACTGAGTATCTATGAAATTGAACGCACTTAGATGCTATTAGCACTTGTAAGACAGTTGATTTTCTCCAATCAGTACGATGGTTAGGGTTTTTGGTTTTGCTTTTTTCTGGTAGGCAACAATAACCACTTCCAGTCTAGAGGAAAGCTCCCCAAGATTGTTTACTCCCAGGAGATAGACTACAGATAAGTGACCTAATTCTGGAAGACTCTTACACATCAGCTGTGAAAGTCCCTGGGAATGGGAAGGGATACCATTTTTTAAGGTTCTCCTCTGTCCTTCAGTTCTTGGGATTTCAATGCCCTTGAACTGCCTGGTGTTTGTGAGCAGGCCTTACACCAAGAAGACAGAAAAAAGGCAAGTCTCCCAGCTTTTTCAAAAGGAGTGACTGAGAATACGGGACCTTTTTGATGTTAATTAGAAGGCATGGACTAGAAATGTCCATCTTGGGGTACATTCTAGAGTTTTTGAAATGACAGTAGGTGGGAGAGGCAGGGGAAAAAACGTGACCAGCAGCAGGAAGAATGAAGGCAGAAGACAGCTGGGCTGGGAGGATGAGTAAGGGAGATGGTACACAGATACTCCTCCTCACTGAGCAAATTGACACTTGCTCTAATTCATGCCCTGCCCACGACACAGAGCCTAGAAGAGGTATGAAGGCAAAAACCCTAGGAGCAAGCACTGGAGGTCACTTTGAATTGCAGACATTCTGTTTGGCTGAGAGGAGAGAGGGAGCTTGTACTCTGGATCTGGATGTCCAGCCTTGTGATACAGATTCCAGAGGTACTTCCCTGAGGCCTCAGCCTTCCCCAGTGACAGAGGCTTAGCTGTGGCCACCGACATGTACACACCCAAGAACGGGGCAGCCACATTCAGCACAGGCTTTCTTTAATGTCAATAGTGTCCTTGTTTATATCTAATGTCTGGTCCCCTTGCAAATTATTTTTATTTGTTGTTATTATTATTTTTTGTGCTTGATTGTTAACTATGAAAGGTAACAAATAAAGTGTCTTTGGTAGATGGTGTCCTTCCTTGCATTCAGGGCTTTTGGTGAAGCACAAAGCAGTAAGTCTCATTTTCCATAGCAACCATGACACATGGTAAACTGGACTGATGGACATCTGCTGTCCTCCTTAGGGGTTGCTGGATGACCCAAGGAATATTTTAACAGGTAGTAGATATTTTCAGCTGTTTCCCAGCTCACATCCTACTTACTTACCTCCCTTCTGAAGTAGCTAAACCTTTTGGGTGGGACTGATTCTACCCCCAGCTCCCAAGGGTGGCCTTTGTTGGCCCAAGACAATCGATGGGATCCCATCCCAGTTGCCACAGTGACTACTGACTTAAGAATGAATACATGGCCTAAGTGGGTGTAATTCAGAGGAAGCCCAAACTCTGGTAAGCAGCTTGGAGGAAGAGAAACTTTTTCTGCTGGAGAGTGAGTTTAAAAATGTGAAGCCTCAAACTGCTTCAGTTTTGCTGAGCTGACATGTAGAGGTGGGCAGAGCTGAGAGAATCAGAGAAAAATGGGGCTGGAGCACATGCTCAGACCATACCTGAAGTCTCTGGATTTTACTGTTAGGCCGGTTTGAGTACCCGCGTACCTCGGAGATAGTGCCTGTACAACCACTGCAATAAAGCAAGGCATAATTGTTTGCTGGTGGAAGATCTTGCCTTCAATTTATAAAAAATACAACACCTGTGAAGTACAACAAAGCCGAGTACAAGAAAATGAGTAGTTGTTTCTGCTTTTGCAGCTGAAAGCATCCTCACTGATCCCACTTGTGTTCTCAAGGCTAGGTGGTGAAAGGAATAAAAGAAACACTCTTATGAGCTGTTAATGCTCACGGTGAAGACACTAGCTGCCAACCAATTGGTTAACAGCAGTAGAATTAATGCAGACATAATTAATATTGTTTAAACTTTAACTTGTCATCACAGACTATTTCTGACCTGCGTGTTTCTTCCTATACATTTGAAGATGGTTCTGGATCCAGCACCAGAAATAGGCTATTTTCCCCTCTTTTCTAAAGATCCCACTTCCCTGGTGCCCCTCTGGATGAGAGCATGCCAGCTTCCATTGCTTCTCAAAGGTCTTGGACCACGCAAACTCTGGGCTTCTCAGACCAGAGTACCACCCATTCTTCAGAGACTTTCATTGCCGTTGTTTAAATAATGCTCTAAATAAGTACATATGTATATGAAAATGGCTTTTGCATTCAAAGTTACTTTTGATTCTTATATGGCCTATATAATTCATGTTTCTGCTCATTGGGACCTTTGCAAAGATTTTCTAATTGATTGGCCTGCATGCAACCTTGAAGGGCTAAATAAATTTTCAGAATAAATTTTCTAAGATGCCAATCTGATCAGGACACTGCCTTGCTTAAGGCTTTCAGGGGTTCTCCACAGAGAAAATTAAGCTCATAGAATCAAGCCAAATTCCTTGTGGCTCATCCCTTCATTTGGGTGTCGCCACCAACTACTCCCACTTTGCCTCATATAACACCCCCCAAATGCACTAACATTGGCCATACCTGCTGCTGCTCCCTAAATAGACCAGCTTTTCATACTGTCATTTTTTGCTCAGCCTGTTCCCTACACTTGTAATATAGCTTTCCTTCAACTGCCCAATAAACACCTTTATCTGTCCAGCAGATCAGCTAAACCAGCATCTCCTATGATCAGCCTTTCCTACTCCTTCCTTCTCCCCACAGCACTCTCAAGTAGAAGTGTGGCCTCCTTCATGTCCCAGCTGGGTCCTGTCACCAGTTCTCCTGGGGGAGAGGTTGTGCACGGTATGTGTTTTCTTTTCACCCAATACAACGCCTGGCATAGAGTGAGTATTGAATTATTGTGAGAGTATAAAACAAGACCCTTCCAATTCAGTCTTGAAGAGTATTTTCCTCATCTTGATTGCGATGATAGTGTTACTGGCAATTAGGTGTCTGCACTCTGTGAGTCGGGGCTCAGTCCTTGGATGCCCCAGGAAAGATTTACATGGAGGTCTGACACTCAGAAAAGAAAGAACAAACAAAAAGTAGCAAGCAGAAGTTATTTTATTAAGTAAAGTACACTTGGAAGAAAGTCCAAGCGAGTAGCTTGATAAAAATAGAGAAATTGGGGTTCTGAATTTTTATGGGGCCACGGTTTCTTTATTTCTCTGTCCCTCCTACCTCAAATGAAGCGAATTTTCTGCTCCTCCCTTAGGCCCTCCTACTCCAAGCTGGAACCTACGCAATATGTGCCTGTAGATGGAAAGTCATACACTTGTGCTGTGAGGATTTTGAGGGTAGGCACAGGTCCAGTTAAATAATTTTGCTCACACCAGTTGGAGCAGTCTGGGATGGGGTGGAAGATGCCAGGCACTACTAGGCTTTTTGGTCTGCCTATCTGACTTCTGACCTTTGGGAAATGAGGGAGGCTCCACAAGCCTGCTAGATCCTCTGTTGCATATTTTTTCTGCTGGCTCATCTCTACCTATCTACCTATCCTGTCAATATTTCACAGATATATCAAAACCTGTCAAATTGTACACTTTATACGTATAGTTTACTGTATGTCAATTATACCTCTCTGCGATATTATGATTTATAACATGAACAGATATATTCCCATATATATCTTGTCCACAATTCCTGGCTCACAGCTCCCAGAACTCTTGGAATGTCCTAAGTATAGAGAGTACAAAAAGGTGTCTTTCTCTGTTAATGAGATGGCTTTTGGAAAGCATCTAAGGATGGGGCTGGTTTCCAGTGGATCTAACCATATGACTGGAGGGTTGGAACTTGTACTCCCACCCCCAACCTTGAGAATGGGGAGAGGTTGAATTAATTGCCAATGAGCAATGATTTAATCATGACTAGGTACTGGAGCCTCCATAAAAACCCAAGAAGGTAGGGTTTGAAGAGTTTCTGGGTTGATGAGCATGTGGAGGGAGATTCAAGGAGAGTGGCTGCCTGGAGAGGGCATGGAAGCTTCTGCCCCTTCCCACCCTCCTTACCTTATGCATTTTTTCCATCTGGCTCCCAGTGATCTACTAAGTAACATGTTTCTCTGATTTCTGTGAGCTGTTCTAGCAAATTAATTGAACCCAAGGAAGGGGTCATGGGAACTTCTAATTGATAACCAGTCAGTCAAAGGTATGGATGACAACCAAGACTTGCGATTGGCATTCTGAGTTGGACCAGGTTGTTGGAACCCGCAGTCTCCTATGGCATGTGAAGAGTGGGTATCTGTCTGTGTGTCTGGCAGTTCTGTAGGACAGAGCTCTTAACCTATAGAATCTGATACTATCTCTGGGTAGATAGTATCAGAGTTGAGTTGAATTCTTGCACACCCTTCTAGTGTCAGAGAATTGTTTGTGTTAGGGAATACCCCGCCCTGGTGAAGTTGGGTCCAGAAGCTAGTTTGCTCACTAAAGCTCTGTTTAAGCGAGGAGGTAGGTTTTCATACATGGGCCTCTCCGACCTTGAGGAAAGCATCCTGGGATCATAGTCCTAACACAGGACAGGAACACATCCGCACCATTCCGCTGATCTGTGCATTAGACTGAAGGTTCTCTGAGGTCAGCATGGGGTGAAATCAGCTGGGGTGGGCCACTGCCCGGACTGCTGCAGGTCTTAGCTCCACGTTGGAGTCACATGAGTAGATTTAAAAATGAGTCATGTCTGGGCCCCATCCCAGAGCGTTTCACTGGTGCAGGGCCTGACCACGGGGATTTTTAAGCTCCCCAGGTGATCTGAATGTGCAGCGGAGTGTGAAAACCACTGCTTTAGGCCAGTGGCTTGGCTCCTGGCCGCCTAGGCAAAAATCACATCTCCTATTTCTTCCTTCCAGAGGCTAGAAACCAGAAGTCTTTTATACAGGGAACTTCAGGGGACCCTGAGCATCCTCGTGGAGAGTGAAGCCAGGCGTCTGGGTGGCATCAACACCGAAACAGTTTGGGGCAAATCCTTTGGGCATCTTTGCCCCTCAACTACCTAACTACCTCTTTCGCTCCTTCCTACCCAAATTCTGTGTCCAGTAGGTGGCGCCGTCTCCCATGGCTCGCAGAAAACTCCGCTTCGCCCGGGGCAGCTCTCTCTCTGCAAGGGCTTGTTTGAAGTCGTTGACTTCTAATGCACCGATGCAAAAAAATTTCCCCTGCACTTTTTCTTTGTCTCGTTATTCCTCATGCTCGTGCCAGGGAAACGTGAATGCTATCCAGCGCACTCTTGCTAGGATGTTTGCATCACTTTTACTGGATCATTAGAGATCATATGTATTTTTTTTTATTGGTCCTGTAATCCTTTAAGTAACATTGAAGTAGTGTTGCTGTCATATTAATGGTGCGTAAAATTTGGTACAATTGTTTAGAAAATCAACGTTTTACTCAAGGGTGATTTTCCAAAGTAAAAAAGGAGATAAACCCACATTCACTGAAAAAAAATTGGGTTAGGATAAAAATAAAAAAATGCTATTATTGCTGGGAGTTTTCTGGATTTCATTAGTTTTTAAAAGATGAGCAAGATTCAGCTGGGGTTTTATAGAATGAGGTTGGGAGAGCCTTGGGCACAGTATGAAGGGTCTTCTCTTCAACTTCTAGGCTGTGAAATGCAAGTTCTTTTATTCAAAGACAGAAGTTTGGAACATGCCATCAAAGGCCTCATAATTCCTGCAGGCCCAGTAAATCTTTCTGAGGCCACAGTCGTGACATGTGGTCAATAAAAGAATTCTCTTCTGCTTCCAGACGAGAGAGCCATTTTATAGTATCTGTCATTTTAAACTAATTTTTAATTTTTTTATTATTATTTTAAGTCTCAAGGTTAAAAAGAAAGACGCCTCAAAGTGTGTCTTTCAATATAAATAGATATTTGGACAATGAACCAACAGGCTACCTGAATGTCATAGTCTAGAGATGTCTGTTCTTGCCCCTGGGTGTTCCTAAAGAGTCTTCTGCTCTCCTCTAAGTGGAGGCTCCTCTCTGTTACAGCTCCATTATGTTAAACATGGCTTTCAAGGTCACACTGTGCTCATCTGTCATCAGTCTAGCAGAAAGCAAAACAATGTGGAGAATCATGTGGGAGAGATTTTATGGGTCAAGTCTGGTGTTAACACACCTCATTTCTCCCTACATTATACTGACTTAGAACACAGTCACATAAACCAAACCCAACACAGGAAGGGAGACAGAGAAACTTAGCAGCACTACACGTCCAGGAAGATAAGGAAATGGGTGTTTTGTGAACAACTGTCCAGTCTTTGTTTCTCTCCCTCCCTTCACCTTGCAACATTTTCTCATTCTTTAATATTCAGCATAAACCTCACTATTCTATCCCTAACCAGGACAGTGTCTGACACAGGTATGCTGTGTATATACACACTCAATAAATATTTGTTGAATAAATGAGTCATTCCACAAATACTTTCTAAGTGCCCACTTTCAGGGAGTTGAGAATTGAGTCTGAGAGACAGTCATGCCTTAATCAAGTAACTTTGACTCTCCTAATGGAGCAAGGACCAAGCCCTTTGAGAACATGGAGGGAAACATTCTATAAACATCAGTTCGAGCTCGAGCTGAGTATTGAAAGATGAATCAAAGTTTATTGATCAGAAAAAAATTAGTGACAGAGCCTTCTTTGGTGAAGAACATGATGTTCAAAGGTGACAATGCGTTCGTGAGGGTGAGAGTAGGGGCCAGGCTGACATAGTGGGTCTGGGCCGGGGTGTGAAGGGCCTTGTGCGTCGCATATTCAGCTGATTCATGGTCTGTTGCTCTTTCAATTATTCCAAATACATGTATGGCCTGCTTCTTCTGAAGAGAAAGCTGAAGCACTATGATTAATAAGACATTTACTCAAGACCTATCTTCTGATGTGGAGTAATGCTTTGCAATGCCCTCTGAGGTCCCTTTGAAAGGAGGGAGTCCAGCTGGCTTGAGTTACGGCTTGTGAGTTTGCTGCCTTGGGTCTGGCTTGGCTCTGCACTTGGGAAACAGTGACCTTGGTGGGCTAGTCTTAGAGGCACAAAGCCTCACAGCTAACTACATATTAGCCTATTGATCTGAGGGTGAAAGGCACTGTGTTTGCTGTCGATGAAGATTTAATTGTGGTTTGGGGGCAAATACTGTAAAGACAATGAAAGCATGGAGCTTCATGTAACAAAATGCTTGCTGTGACCCTGGAAAGGCCACCTGTATCACATGAGTTACAAGACGAATGAGTCAAAGCTGATTTTTTTTTTTTTGCTCTAAATAATCATTTGGGTTCACTTCCCAATTTAGAAAGTACAAGACAGAGTCAATTAATATTTATTGAATGCCTACTATGTGCCAGGTATTATCAGACATATTTAGTAAACTGTTCATAAGTATTTTCTGAAATAAACACAAATAATACCAACTATTAGGTGTATCATTCTTTGAAAAATATTAAGCTATTATATTTATTTTAAATATACTCAAATTATGTTAAGACTATGTCATAATCACAGTGAAGATCAGAAGTTCCATTCAAAATGTAACTTCAGTATGGTATAATGGAAAGAACAGAGGACCTTGAAGTCAGGAAATCTTGGCTATATTACTAATCTCTTTTCTGAACCCTGGTGTCCAAAAGAGGAGAATAAGGTATTTTTATGGCATTGATTTGCATGAACTATAGATACCTGGCTAAGCACCATCCTTGGGACCTCTCTGAGTATGGTCACTTTTTGAACTTTATTTACCTTTCTTTTGTGAAGAAACTGGAAAGTATTTCTGTGGAGTTATAAGAAAATATAATGGCTTCTAAGCCAAGGACTTTCTTACTCCACATGAGCAACATGGATCTTATCTCTTTGCACCTGAGCTGAAAGCAATGCCAGACTGACCAGAGCTCCTGTAAGGTGAACTCTTAATGCTGACATGCTGGCCAGCTATGGCTCCTCTCTCCATTTTTTTCTCTCCTTTTCAATCCCTCACCCCCACTCCCACCCCAACCTATGGATCTTCCAGTTTCCCCTTAAGAACTGGATCTCTGAAGGCAGGCTGTCTCATCCCACACACTTATGGGGCTTAGTGCACCCAGGGTATGGTCTGTCCAGGACCTTCTATGTGTAAAGCAGACATGCTAACCACTCTATGGAGCCAGCCCTCTCTCCATCTCTCTGAGTTGATGAAGCCCACTGTGGCCTCTGGAAGGCTTCTGAGTCTGAGCGTTGAGTTGAACCCAAGAAGAACCTCTGATGGGCACTGGAGGCATGATGTTTTATTCTACGGTCTCTGTAATGTTGGAAGAGACAGTGACCTATTTCCATGGAAGCCAGGAGAAGAGGAGACTATCAAAGAAGGAGCTTGGGTTACGTGAAAGGAAGAATTTGCTGTGAATGATGATTAAATAATTGTAGTAGATTAGCTATGGAACTGATGGAGACTCCTTGGGGCATCATTGAAAGAGGTGAGTTGAAAGTTTTCAGAGTGTACCCCTCCAGCAGCCTTCATAGCCTTCCCACATAGAGAGAATATGTTGGAACAAGCATTATATCCTCTGTTAAAGGACAGTGATTTTTTTGAAGGACAATTTTTAGTTGGTAGAACAGGTTATGTAAACCAGAGCCAGCTGCCAAGTGCCAAACATGTTTGACTTCACAGCTCTAGCATGGACCAGATCCTTTGCTTTCCAAATGAGCAAATTGAGGTCCACAGAGGGTCAGGCAGTTGTGTGGTTGCTCAACTAGTTGATGGCACTGAGGACTGGAACACAATACTTTGGATTGAGTCCAGACTTCTAGATTTCCTCTACCAGCAATTAAATACGAAGAAGGTATATTCTACAGAAGGAGCAGTAGTTTTTGCACACAGGGCAAAGTTGGGTCCCAGGCTAGTGGCTGATGGCTTCTCGCAGACCTGATCCTTAAGCAGCTGCTCACTCTCCATTCCCCTCATTCTATCCCTAACCTGGGCCCCCAAGAAGGGGTAGAGGTCAGAAGCTTGTCTTCCCTTTCGAAAGGCTGCCAAACTCCTAGCTAAGTATAATCTTAAGGACCACTGATAAACCTAAGACAAGACAGAGGAGAGAAGCAAGAAGGAAGAGGGGTTTGGCAAGGAAGGGAATGAAGTGTAGGTGAAAAGGAGGGAAAAAAAAGAAAGTGGTGTTCAAGTAGCCAAGATAGAATGCTGGCTCAGCTTCTAAGTTACCAGCTTCTTCCTTCTAGTCTTCAGAGATCTCTGTCCTTGCCTGTGTCTGTGGTGTCCACTGCCCTCTGTCCCCTCCCCGTCCCCTCCCCCCACCTGTGGCATTTCTCCTCAGGCCACCTCTGTTCTGTGCCCCTTCCCCATTCCCTGCTCCTTTTTTCCTGACATTTACTCTAGAAGTCTCTAGCCATGGTTAATTACGAAGGTGTGTGTGTGTACTTGTATTCATTCATTGTATTTTTTATTGAAATAAACTGGGTAAGAATCTATGCCCTTTAGCTGGTGTGAATAACTTCTAGGAAGAGAAAAACAAATTGTGATGGCTTTGCTAGGGCAAAAGGGAACACGCAGAAAAAGACTCCAGCAGTCTCTTCTGGGTCCAAGTCCTGCAAACAATTTTAAAGAAAAGTTTTTTAAAAAAGAAAACAAACATGCCAAAATTAATTTAGAAGTATCACACTTTTTAGTGTAATTTTATTAATGAAGTTTTAAAATATTTCTGTTCATGGAAGTTGGTAAAAATATATTTCCTCTGTAATATCTAATCTTAAAAAAATTTTCAAAATTAACCTTTAAGAAATTGCTCTCAAAAATATAATAATTAATGAACATTTCCAGAATTGATAATTATAAGAACAAAGATATTGAAAACATGATTTGCTAAGAATGTGCTAGCTATTCCACAAATAAGTTTAAAATGCTTATATGTGCATCTTCTCAGCTTTAGAATATATGACATTTCTGTGATTTACAGCTACATTTGTACACTAAAAGCACTAACAACAAACTGAAATTTTCTATCAAGACCTGTTTTGTGGTCCCCTTTGCAATATGAAATTCCATCTGCTCAGGCTTAGCATAACCATAATGTGCATGCTTAACTCCAAAAATAAGTAAACAAAAATTACTGAGGGATCTCCCATATGTCAGTTAACATAATAGTCTACTTTCACCAAAACAGCACTGCGGCTTATCCTATGCCCTTCTCCTGTGTTTACCTATTATCTGGATGTTGGTCTGTCCTTGGCAGTTCTGTATGAGCTGGGCTGGGATTATTTTTTCTCACCCAGGACCATGATGTGCAAGGGGAGAAAAACATATAAAGAAAATTTTCCTATAAAAAGGAATGTAATTTGGTATCTCTAAAATAAAACCTTAATGTAAACATTAAAACTTATACATGTTTCATAGCCCAATCAATTGCTGCAAAAAAATTTTGTAATATTCTGTCACCAGGGCCATTTATTTCTTGTACTGTGACAAATCTCAGGCATGACTATTAAAAGCAGAGCAAATTAAGCATCTTGCTTACCCTAAAGTGAATACTATAATGTTGTTGCTTTTTTTCTGCATATTAAATTGCAACCAAGTATCAGTAAAATATTCTTGACCTGGATTATAAACTGATTTGTACAATGACAACTAACTCACTGAGGGAGTGAGTTAATATATAAATCTGAATTGTGAGATAGAAAAGTTTTAACTAATCTGATTTTTAAGTGTTCGTAAAATTATGGTAAAATATACATAAAATTTACCATTTTAACCATTTTTAAGTATACAGTTCAGTAGTATTAAGTACATTCACAATGTTGTGCAAACTATCATGATTTATTTTCAGAACTTTTTCTTTATCTCAAACTGATATCCTATACCCATTAACTAATAACTCCCCATTTCCCCTCTCCAGTCTCTGATAACCTCTATTATATTTCTAACTCTGTGAATTGGCCTGTTCTTGGTACTTGAAATGTAGAATATTTGTCCTTTTGTATCTTGCTTAGCATAATGTTTTCAAGATTCATCCATCTTGTAGCATGTATCAGAGTTTAATTCCTTTTTAAGGCTGAATAATAGTCCCTCATATGCAGATACTACAATTTATTTATCCATTTATCTGTTGATGGATATTTAAGTTGTTTCCACCTTTGGCTATTGTGAATAATGCTGTTATGAACACAAGTATATACAAATTGAGTACTTACTTTCAATTCTTTTGGGTATACACCAGAACTGGAGTTGCTGAATCATATGGTAACTCTATGTTTAACTTTTTGAGGAACTGATCTTATTTTAAAACTAATAAGAAACATGAAATTTCTTGGATTATCTGTGCTCAAACCTCAAGAGTCAAACCCAATCTAACCAGTAGCCTTCTTCAGGCCCAATGATCAGCAATGATCAGAAATTGGATGCTCCCGAGGAAATTATTTCAGGAACTGTAAAAAGTACTGCCTTGTCTCCCTCCTGAGGGGGCCATCAGTGCACCTTAACTTTGATGATCAGAGGGGGTTCAAGCATTTGAAGTGCACTTCTATCCTCCAGCTTAACAAAAAGAATCAAGGATTCTTGGACAGGAAAAAAGCTACAAACAAGAAAGCAAAAGCCTTAGAGGAATTAGAAAAGGCATCTCCCAGACAGTTCTAAGATAATGGACGTGGAAGAATGTTGTCATCACTTGAGAATCAGCGGCTTATGGCAGGTCTAGGCAGGTCGGGAACCACCAGGTGGGACAGGACTGGGGCAGATGTGATTGCAGCACTTCCAGGTGCAGTCCTGGTAAATAGGGGTCTGTGTTCATCCTGAGCAGTGAAGCACCATGTTGGGGTGGGGAAGGCAATGCACAGATCAGACACCACGGGGCCTAAATGGAGAATGCTTGATAAATGCGAGTTATTATTCTACTTAATGCCATATTTACTCAGTTTCCAAGACTTAACTTTCTTCCATCTAATTCATCCTTCACAACCTGCCAGACAAGTCTTTTAAAATCACTATTGGCACATGACACCTCCCAGTTCAAAGTCTTTCACTGGGTTCCAGTTCTTTATAATCATTGCCTCTCAAGGTTGGGGTAAGAGTAGCCCCAAGGATCCTCCCCTGAGAGGTAGAAAGACCTGAGATAAATCTGGGACAGCCTCTGTAGCACCAATTTTACTGGAAAATGGGGACAAGCATGACTTTTTTTTTAAGGTACATGCTTTTATTGGCACAAATTACAGATAATAAAATTGAGGCATGAAACATTCATTTATTTACCTAAGATGAGAGTTAAGTAGTAGAACCAGTATTCAAATCCAGACAGAGTCTTCCATGTTACCTACTAGCCTAGAGGCAATGGAGTTGTTAGGGAATGTCATGAAAAACTAAGTCTGATTCAGAAAAAAATGCAAAGGAATAGCATGTATAAACCCAAAAGATCAATTGTTTTTCCTAGTCTGAATTGTTCAGAAAAGTCCCATGACCACTGGTGCTCTGTGAAGGGAAAGGAAGACTCCATTTCTATAGGATGTGGGACTAAAGCCTGACTTTTGCATCAGAACAAACATGGGGATGTTGTAGATCAGCGGCCCTCAACCTTCTTGGCACCAGAAACGCGTGCTCCCAGAGAATCTAATGCCTGATGATCAGAGGTGGAGCTGAGGCAGTGATGCTAGTGCTGGGGAGCAGCTGCAAAGACAGATGAAGCTTCCCTCACTCGTGGGATGCTCATCTCCTGCTGTGGGCTAGGGTTCCTAACAGGCGGTGGAAGATACTGTCCACCACCCAGGGTTTGGGGACCCCTGTTGTAGAGTACAATGACATGTGCATGCAGTTTAAGGGGGAAACACTGGCTTGTAGTGAACTCTGGAGCTTTACCTCTAGGCATAGTATAATAGGAGAATAAGCTTACTTCTTCAGGCATCCGGGCACCACCTTGGTTGTTTAGGAGGGCACAAATAAAGATTAAATTCAAACTCCCTAATCTGGGCTGTTAGGATTATCCCCTGTCCGGCCCCTGGGAGCCATCTGTGAACTGGTTCCTGACCTGCAAAGGCCAGGTCACTTTGCTTTTGACTCCTTACTGATTCTGTATTTCATCAAAGCATTCTTAACTTTTGAACAAGGCATCCCAGCTCTGTTACTTCTGGCAAGTCAACCTCTCTGAAACTCAGTTTCCTCGTTTGGATCACAGCAGGGTTGCCCGGAGGATGACCTGAGTTTAACAGTAAAGTGTTTAGCTTCGTGCCTGGCTAGCAGGGTGCTCCCTGTACGCGTTGGGCAGCCTATTATCATGATGTCCGTCTACATGAAGGCTGCCTCTTCTCTTGCCTATAAAACTTCCCAGTCTTAACCCATTTGTCATCCCAGCTCAAGCCCACCTGGTCCCTCGCACGTGCTGTCAGGGTGGCTCCCCGACCCCACCCCTTACCAGCGATTTCAGAACCAGCTCAGATGATGCGGTACAAAAGCCTGAGCATCTGTTTTTGAGTTTTATCCGTTTGGTAGCACGGAAACCGCCCGTGTATCGGGATAAGGAAAAGGAAGAAGTGCTGCGCACTGGCCAGTCTCGAAACCTCGAAAAGGGCGAAATGTTAACGAGGGAAAGCGGAATCCACGCTCCACGTGCACCACCAAGTGCGTGGCCACGCGGTCCCAAGCGCGGGCGCCTCGGTCCTTCTTCCTGCGCGGCTTCGGGGTGGGGCGGGGGGACGAAACCGCCCCGGGGCGATCCGGGCGGACCTGCTGTCTGTCCTTCCTGCAGTCTGGCCACCCGAAGGAATCCGGGCCGGCTGGGCGAGGAGTGCCCGCCCCCTCCCGCGGCGCCCAGCTGCCGTGAGAGCCGGGCCGAGCCGGATCCTGTCCCGGGATTTCGCCCCCCCTTCCCCGGGCGCGCGGGCAGGGGCTTCCACCTGGGCGGCCCGGGCCTCGCGTCCCCGGCGGGTCCCCGCGCGGGGCGGAGCTGGCCGGGCTGGGCGCTCGCCCCGCCCCGCCGTAAACTGACCGTGTGGCAGCCGGGCGGGGGCCTGGGCAGGGAGAGCGAAGGGGAGGAGACAGGGGGGACGAGCGTGCAGCCTGGCGGGCCGGAGGGAGGAGGGCCGGGGCGGAGGCGAGGCGCGGAGTGTGCGGGGAGCCCGAGTCGCGGCGGCCGCGGGGAGCCGCCCGCCCCCTCTCCGTCCCGGGGCCGTCCCGAGCGGCGACCCCCCCCCCCCCAGCGTCCGGGCCGGCGGCCCCGGGACTTGGCTGCGAGCTCCGGGATGGTGGCGGCCGGGCGCGGGCCAGAGCAGCCGCCACCGCCGCCGCCTCCCGCCCGACCCCGGGCGCCGCGAGCCCCGGCCGCGCGCCGGGGATGAGGCGGCGGCCCCCGGCCGCGCCCCGCAGAGCCCGCCTCCCGCGCCGCCGCTGAGGTGGGGCGCCCCGCCATGCGGCGGGCCGCGGCGCCCCTGGGCGCCTGCCTCCTCGGGCTCTGCGCCTTCCTGCCCCGGCTCCCAGGTAAGCCGCCCGCCCGCCGGCCGCGCGCAAAGAAACTTCGTGGCGCAGCGCACCGAGCCGCCCGCGGGCGTCTCCGCGGGGCCGGAGGAGGGGGCGGGGCGGCGTCCGAGGGGGGCAGCGCCTTCCGAGCACCCCCAGGTGCGCGGGCCTCCGGGGCTCGGCCCGCCGGGGGCCTGGGAGCTGCGTGCGCCCCGTCCCGCGCAGCCCCGCGGGGCTGGCGTCCGCCCCGGGCCCCGCCGGGCCGAGGAGGAGCCGGCCCTTCCTGCGCCTACAGCCCTGCCCGTCCGCTGACTCGGCCCGGGGCGCGCGGGGCCGGGTCCCCGCACTCCCCCGCACTCCCCCGCACTCCTCCGCACTCCTCCGCACTCCCCCGCACGCGGCGGCCCGCGGGGGGCGCGAGGGGCGCCGCGGGGGCCCCGTCCCCGCGCGGCGAAGGGCCGTCGGGGGGTCGAGACCCAGAGTCTCGGCTGGGGCCGAAGCGGGGGGCGGGGTGGGGGCACGGCTACCCGGAGGGCGGCCCCGCAGCCTGCCGGTGCTCGGGGCCGCGGCGCGGGTGCTGGGGCGTCCTTCAGAGATGCGCCTGCTTCCCCGCCCCTCCGAGTCCCCACACACGCGAAGGGAGACCCGGGCTTCTGACCGCAGCCGCATCTGCGACTTCCGGCTGCGAGCCCTCCTGCCTGGACCCGGCCCACGGTGTAGACGCCCCGCGCCGCTCACGCCGCCCTCTGACTGGGGGACCCCGGGGCCGAGGGCAGAGCGGGAGAGGGGACGCGTGGGTCCGTCCGGGTGCTCACTGCGTGGGCGCGACCCTGCCGGGGGCTGGCAGCTGCCTGCTTTAAGTTTGCGGAGCTGGGAGAGGGCTGGACGTGGCAGCTCCGAGGCCCCGCTGAAGGGATGCTCTGTTGGACGCTGGGGCCGCCCCGCGGATGAGCGACCTCCACCCCCTCCAAAATAAAAAAAGCAAGGAAACTTAGACTTTAGTTAGTTTGGAAAAACTTTATTTTTCCAGTAAACTGTGCATTGGGGTGCTCCATTCACTTTCAAGCCCGAGGTACTGGGCTGCTTTTGTGAACTAAGTGCCTGACTGCCCAGGGAGGGCAGGACTGTCTTCCCTCGGTGACTCATTTACATAAAGGCGCTGGAGGGGTCTGGGCAAACAAAAAATTTCCTCCAGGCCGTAATTCGAATTTAATACTGTAGCTAGGTTTCTTTCTTGGGAAACTAATCACTACAGAATCCTAATTACCCATCTGGCAACCAGTGCCCATCACTTGATATTTTTAAGTTCCCCCTTTCCCCCCGCCGCAGGGAAATGCAAAGAGGAGCTGTAGCCTCTGTCGCACACAGGAGTGTATTTTTGGCAACCAGTCCCCTCCTTGGCAAGGACACTCCTTTAATTTGAAATCATCTTTTTTATTTTTCGTGGGACACTTATTTTCTTTTAATGATTTGAAGTGGTAGCCGGGGATAGTTTTTCATTTTTGGCAAAATTAAAAACTTTGCAATCTGATATAAATTTCCCCCTTTTCTGTTTGTTCTTAATGTTCTGTGAAATCCAAAAATTAGGAACTGCAAAAAGAGATGACTCTAAGTTATCTTACAGCTTGACACTGTGTGATTCTAATAAAAACTCAAATATTTCCAGTTGCAGAGATTTTTTTCGATACATTTTCCATTTGCGTTTTGATTTCTGTTTTTCAAAGTTCATACACATCCTCACAATGATCTCCATTTTGTGGGCGGGCCCAAGAGGGCAAAGTGACTTGTCCACCATCCTTGTCCACAGACCTCAAGGCTTTTTGGTCAAGTGCCCTTTGTCCTACATGACACACCATTGAACCATGGTGAAATATTTCCAACTCCTTCAGGGTTCTCTTCCGATGTTGCCTTAGAGCTCAGCCTGTGGATCAGCAGAATGGTGATACAGCAAGCCCATCAGGTGGTCTCAGTGAAAGAAAAAAATGACCTGCAGGGCCGTGCCTGCTTGAGTGTCCCTAGACCATTAGCCAAGTTGTCTGTCAGTTGTTATCACCATACTTTCTGTGCTTAATTCAGCAGGAAACAGACTTTTAATTTAAGGGGGCTCATTTCAAACAAGTTTGTAACAGGTCCCTGGATTACTCATTATGCCATGGCCAAGAGCTTCTGGATAGGACCCTGAAACTGGTCTTCCCACAGAACCAAGGAAGGGTTTCTCTGGGGTGAGGCCCTTGCTCTAAGGAGGGGGATGCATGATATTAATCCTACTATAGGACTGGAGTCCTGTTTGCTATCATAGTTGTTGTTTTTTCTTTTTTTTTTTTACGTTCTTTTAGTGATGCATATTAGAATGCTCTAAATCTTAAGAGCCCTTTAGTCTATTTAGTGGACTTCTGTTGGCAGCACTCTCCCTGTTGACCCCCACCATATTTTCCATGGTCTGTGATGGATGGGGCTGTTGGAATTGGGCTGTGGGTTTGCATCTCTCTTCAGGTAACTAGGCACAGGTTTAGAAATGACAGGACAATGGAATGCAACCTGGGGCTTGGTTTGTGGACTGCTGTTTAACCTAGGTATTTACATTTTAGCTCCATCATCCTTGAATTAGGGGCTTTTTATAAAGGGGATTGAGGCAGAAGAGGGCAGGGTCTAATTAGCTCTAATTAGTATTCCTCCCCTACTTGTTCTTCATGCTTATTTAGCTACTGAGGCAACAGAGAATTAAAATATCTAAGTAGTTGGCAAAAGGCCCCTTGTGCCTGCCTGCCCTGGTAACTACTTTTTCTTCTTCAGCTGGTTCATGGAAATATTCTGAGAAGTTTTAATGATATCAGCAATGTGAGACAATTACACAGTACTTAAATAATAGTATTCTTTCACATGACAGTATGCAGCTGGGTTAATGGGGTTGGGTCTCTTTTCATAGGTATTTTCGTGTGGCTGAGGCTGAGGGCTTTGAAAAGCCCCAGCCATGGCTTTTTATTTTTTTCTTTCCAGCTGGAATGAGATTAATGACCTTTATAAATGTAAAGGAACACTAACTATAGGCATCCATTTATTTGTGAGGCTTCTTTTTTTATAATGCAGAGTTTGATTCCTGGACCACACAGTGAAAAGTTTGCTCCAAGACAGGCCCTGACACATCCACAGCGGTGGGTGTTTGGAGGCGTGCTCTAGTGTGGGTGCCCCCTCACTGGATTTTCTCTCTCAACCCCACCCAAGTTTTTCAGAGACAATTGCTTGTCTCCTGTAGAGCTCAAGCTTTACTTATTCTCAGCTCTCATCAGAGTAATCCTGTTAAGGCTCAAGTCTGATCATGTCACTTTGCTTAAAACCCTCCAATTGCTTCTAAAAGTCATGACAATGCCCTGCCAGGTTATCCATAAACTCTCCCTTCCCTCACCCTCCAGTTTCCCTGACTTTGTTTTTCTTACCACTTCCCCTCACACACTTCACTCCAGCAACTGGACTCTCCTTGAATTTTCTAGCATGCCTCCCATGCTGCTGTGGGCCCTTCCCTTTACCTGGAGTACTCTCTTCCCTGCTTCTGCATGTCTGGCTTCCTCTGCCACCTGCCTTTTCTGTCCTTTCCTACTCAGCCAAGTTTTCCCTGGACACTCTCAACTAAAGCTACAACCTCTGCCCTACCTTCTTCCTATCTTCTTTCCTGTCTTGATTTTTCTCCTTGGCACTCATCCCCGTCTAAGGTACTTACTTTGTGTATTGCCCTTCTCCCCCAATGAGTGTCTCCCTCAACCAGGATCTGAGCTCCTTGAGGCAGGGAGATTTGTTGGTTTTATTCATCTTTGTATCCTCTGTGCCTAGAACAGTGTTTAAATCATATTCGTTGAATGACTAGATGAACATGAGTCTTGGTAACGTGTGTGTATGTGTGTGCTTGCGGTTTGTTCTATCCTCCCCTCCTCACTGCCTCCCATAACTAGCTTTGAGGTCAGGGACTTTAAGAAGAAACATTCTCAGGGAGAGAGAACCCACTTGAATGTGTCGAGATTTTTTTGAGCTATTATCTATGAGAGACCATTTAGTCTACCCCCTGAATAGTTTTCATGAAGATGCTGAGGCTGAAAGTTTAAGTGACTTGCCCAAGGTCGTGTAGCCAGTAAGTGACAGAACAAGTACACCCAGGGTATTCTCTCCTCATCCCATAATTCCAGCTCAATGTCCCTTCCTTTGTGAAGTCTTCTCTTCATCCTTTCAGGTAGAAGACAACCGGCCTCTCCTTCCCTTGGCTCGTAGCACATTCAGTTAGACTGGGGCTGGAGGGGCCTGTCTCAACCTGCTACACGGCAAATTGCCCAGGTCTTACTCACCTTTAGATGTCTGGTACCAACCACAGTGGTTGGTACTCAGTTGATTTTTCTCCACCTCACCTTTATGGTTTCAATGACATTAAAAAAAACAAAAACCCCAAACTTTAAAAAATTGTAAACAGTTGTAGATTTACAGAAAAATTGAGACAATAGTACAGATGCCATATTCCCACTTCCAGTTTTGCCTATTAACATCTTGCATTTGTATGGTTACAATTAATGAACCACATTGACATGTTATTATTACTAAATATCATATTTTATTCAGATTTTCTTAGTTGTTATTTAATGTCTTTTTTTCCATTCTAAGATCCTATCCAGGGCACCACATTACAGTGAGTTGTCAAGTATCCTTAGGATTCTCTTGGTTGTGACATTTTCTCAGTCTTTCCTTGATTTCGAAGACCTTGACAGTTTTGAGGAGATATTTTGTAGACTTGGACTTGTCTACTCTACTTGGATTTGTCTGTTTCTCTTCTTGATTAGGGTAGAGTTCTGGGTTTTTGGAGGAAGACCATAGAGGTAATCAATTACCTTTTTAAAAATTATTTTTTAAATAGGTAATATATAATTTTTAAAAAGCATTAGTGAGAAAGTTCATCCATTATTGCCCATCAGTCCAGGATTTTGCCCTGATCCTCTGCCCCCTCTCCCCACTCCCTGCACAGATTGTCTCTGTAAAGTTTCTATGTGTCCAGAGTGTTTTTTACAAATATTTCACAAATATCCCTCCCCCATTCTTATTGAAAGGTGGTTTTAAACTACAGTACTAAACTACATTGTTCTGCACATTGCCTTTTATTTTTAACTGAGCGGTATATCAGGGTGCACTTCATATCAGTATACAGGGAGCATGCACATTCTTTATAAAAGCCACATACTATTCCATTATATGAATTGACGTTTTAAAAAACAAGTCATCCAATATAGGGGATAGGGAGAGGGTAAAGTAGATAAAAGTATCAAATATGTGGTAGCTGAAGGAAACGACTTTAGTTGGTAATCACACAATAGAATATATAGATGTCAAACTATAATGTACACCTGAAAATTATATGTGTATTAACCAGTGTTACCCCAATAAACTTCATAAAAAAATAAAAAGAGAAAACAAGTCGTATTTGTAAAGCTGACATTGCTGGGTGTTCTGCAGAAGTCTGATGTTCAGAAAAGCCGTCTAAGAAGTGACCTGACTGAGGTCCTTCCTATTTACATTTCATGGTAACAGCTTTAGACCAATGACTATTTAGTTGCCTGATTCTGTACTGGAAATAATTTACCTACCGTGTGTCAACCGGCAAACATGGTTCATGGGAAGAAGCACTCTAGTACCTTACCTCTTTTATTTCACTTTTAAATAAGAGTAATGAAGTGTTTTTATTTTTTGTTGTCTTAAAAACAATGACTAAAATATTCAGGACTGTATTTTTCCAGCCTGGCTTGACCATTGTATCATGAAGGTGATAGCACAGACCTTAACAGTTCCAAATATCATGATTTGTTCATTGTTCATGTGCTTCCTGGGGTGGGTGTACACCCTCTATACCCATCCCAAATGAATGTCTCCTTTCTCCTTGCCTGTAGAGCCATTTTGGTTCAGTTCTCACTTCTGTTATCACCCCCCTGGATGTTTTGGATCAGGATTTTTCAACTTCTGGATAAGTCCTTCAGTAGGTGTTGTCTGACCTTGGACATGTGGGGTGGACAGAAGTGGGGAGAGGCAGAATGGAGGACGTTGAGCCTTACTGTGGGAATCTTTGGAGGGCCTGGCTTGGACTGTATGTGGCTGGAGGGGAAAGGCAGGAAGGGTTGGATTGAGAGAAACATTTCATACATTTTGACGGAGTGATTGGCTAGACATGGTGGGTGCCTGCATATGACTGATGAAAAGAGGGGTGAGTCAATGAGTTTCAGAAGAAGAGCACATTTTTAGATTATGGTTTGCAGTAAACCCTCAGCTTCAGAGTCATTAAGGGCACAGGAAGTTGAAGTTGAGTTGGGAGTAGTCACCATGCAAAGAGCAACTAAAAAAAGACTGGCGGTCATCTGGACTGCTAATGCTTATTTCCATGACCTAGACACAACACTCGTGACCTTTGTGAACTCCAGCCGTTTACTTTTTATTCATTACTTCCTTCCTTTCAAAATGCTATTGGTGCCGAGTGACTCATCCAGCCAAATCCAAACTCTGAAATATTAATAGGTGGAGAGAGGAGAGATGCCAAAGGCAGTGACTCTGGCGCTATGACACATATCACCACATAGCCAATGCCACTGGTCCTTGGCGTGCTTATCTGCAACCTAGTACGGGAGGAGGGCCTGGTTCATTCATCTCTGTATCTCTATCATCCTCTACTCCAGTACTTGGCATGCTTAGTGCCAGTTTTCTTGAATTTGAATTTGTCCCAGCAGCAGCCTAGTTTTAGAGTTTGTTGTGCTTTGGGGTGATACAGTGTAGTTTCCTGTGTCACCCAGTTTCTGTGGGTTTTTATTGTTAATGACAAAGGAAAAGCAGGGAATTAAAATTAGCACCTAAAGAAATATTAGAGTTTCAAGATGCCTCACAACAAATGTTATGGTGTTTAGCGGAGATAGAGAACAAGCTCCATCCACCTCCCGATGTTTTTCTCCTCCACTCCTTTTTTCATCTTTTTGACTTTTTTCCCCCTTTCAGTCGGAGTCCTTCCTAGGACTGGTGGCCCCCTGTTTTCCTTATTCCATCATCCAGTGTGCCTCTAGGCAACAGCCAGGAGAGACCAGTGGGTCTGTTAGTGTTGTGGGGACCAAACAGTCATTTTCATTCAGAGAAAACTAATGAGTTCTGTTCTTAGTCAAAAGGAGTCTGTCCTAATGTTTCAGAGAGGAAGGAAAAGAAAGGGATAAATTTCACCAAGGGCACAACACAGTGGCGTAGGGTACAGGTGGGTAGGAGGGGTGGGAGTGTGGGGGTGGAGTGGGAGGAGGAGAGGGAACAATGAATTTAACATCTACAGTACTGTAGAGCCTGCCTCAAGAGACCCCTCCCCAGGTTAATGGGAGCGGGGACTGGCCTGTGTTTGAGATAAGTAGCTTTCACAATAAAAAAGTTTCCTTCTAATCGTAGTTTCTGATTTTTTTAAAAGTCAGGGATGGGTTTTAAATTTGATCAAATGTGTTTTCATTACCTACAGAGGTGATGACACAGTTTTTCTTATTTTCTTATTTAGTAGATTTTTGAATTAATGGATTTCCTTGATCTTAATCCAGCATTGTATTCCTGGGCTGCATTCTTTTAAGGGCTGTGCTGACTTCTTTCAGTACATTGCTGATTTAGTGTGATAGTACCTGATTTAGAGTTTTCTTTTCTTATGCCTGCAGAAGACCAATCTCTTCTTTTTTCTAGCCTTTTCTGTGTTGTTATTATGTTTTGTCATTTTGGTTGGACTAAGTGTAAAGGAGCCTTGTTCCACCTCAGTGAGGGAGAGCCTGCTGTAGTAGGGAAGGGGGTGGAAATCCAGATGGGTCCAGCAGAAGAAATGGGAGTTGTTAACACAAGTGGCCATGCGCCACGCTCAGTGGGTGCTTAAAAAACCATCAGTGTTAGCTTCGGCCCATGAGCCTTAACCTGCAATTAGCACTGAGTCCTGTACCCTTCAGCCTTAGTGAATCCCCCTATTAAAAAGGAAGTGACTCCTCCCTCCACTCCATTCAAAGGCCTCATTCATTAATAAGGTTTATGGCCAGGAACTAATTGGTGCATCTTTATCTTGCTTTGAAGGTCTTAACATATGCACTAGTGGAAGTGCCACCTCTTGTGAAGAATGTCTGCTAATCCACCCAAAATGTGCCTGGTGCTCCAAAGAGGTATGTGGAGTGGGGGAGGGGAGGAAGAAGGGAAGGAATGCTGTGGGGGTGAGGGGTGGGCTACAACTCAGCACACAAAGCGACTGTACAGAAAAAGTATGCAGATTCTGCAAGCTGCCTCTTCTTTTTTCCAGGGTGATGAGAAAAGCAACATTTTTATAACATGATAGATTAAATTAGGTCTCTAGATAGTGGTGAAAGTTTTAATCCTGTTTTAGAGAAACAAGGCCTTCCTTCCCTCTTGTGGGGAAACCCCTTTATGACTCGTGTACAGTTTTCTGCTTTTAGTCAGAGACCTGAGCTTGTGAAGTGAGTTTGTTGCATAACAATTCAAAGCATGCCTGGGTTGGTGGCCGTTTGGTGGATGCTGGTCATCTTAGTGCGGTTTGTTTGAGGATGAAGATCATAAACTGGCCTTTATGGAATAATTGTATTTAAAAATAGTGGCTGCTTTTCTTCAAGACGTATAGGAAGGACTGTAAGTTTGGGGTGGTGGTAGGCAGATTGCTAGCATTCAACCAATACGATATCAAGCTCGGTGGGCTAATTGGGGAATGATTAATTTTTAAACTTCCTGTCTTGAAGGAAATTTCTGGGTCAGTTTTCTAAACTGTTGTTAGAACCATGGGGCATAAACCATTCTTGCACTATTAAGGTTATTTTTGAAAGAACCCAAGACTTGCCTTTTGGACTGGCTCAGCTTCTGCAAATCAATGTGTGGTACTTGTCAGGAGGACCAAGAGATGGCCCCTGGAGGCCACTTTTCTTTGCCATGATCCAGCCTCGGAGGACTAGGGAGTTGTTTAGCCTATAATGGCTAAAAATGATCATGGGGGTACCCCTTCTAGATGTCACGCATTTTGGACATAGTACCTCTAACCCTCGCAACAGTTGTCAGGTGGGTATAATATACTTGTTTTCGATGAAAAGTTGAGGCTCAGAGAGGTAAAGTGACTGTTTCCAGGCTTCACGATGTTCCGGAGCTAGGGTTTGAGTCTGGCTTCTTGGACATTTGAGCCTGAGCCCTTTCATCTAGGCTACACTGCCTCTTACATATGACTACTCTGGAATTTCTTCTCCGAGAGTCAGACTATGACACAAGTACTCTGAGAGAGGAATCTTCCCAGTACATAAACCCTTCCCTGATTTGTGCTTAATTAGTGTCTTTATTACGAATGTTCTTTAAAACCTTTCCCTGGTTCCCTGTGACCTGCAGGACAAATCCAAGTTCCTCGGCCCCTGCCTGCCCCCCACCATCGTCCCTTGCTCACCTCCCATACTTGAGCCGGAAGAGACTACCCGACGACTCCCAGAGAGCCCTGACCCATGAATCCCTCCTGGCTTTCCCTGCACTGCTCCATCTCCTGGTGGCCTCCTGAGCAACTTCTCGTCTTCCAGTTTTCAACAATCAGTTCAAGCCTCATTTAGTCTATGAAGACTTTCATGGTTTTCCCCCAGACACATCTGTCCATCTGTCTGTCCATCTATCTATCCATTTGTCTGTACATGTGTCCATCCACTTGAGGTGAGAATGTAAGTTCTTTCCACCAGAATTTAGGGCAGGAGTTTTATCGATATTCTTCCCTGCTGTATCCCCAGCTCTCAGAATGGTGCCTGGCATATAGGAGTTGCTCAGTAAATATTGATTGAAAGAGTTTGTTGGCTGACTCTTTATTGCATGTCTGCAAATGCAGACCATGACCACTTCCCCTCATACTCTGTATTCTTTAAATAGCAATTATAGCCTCTTAATCTGTATATTTATTTTCATGCCTGTTACCAACTAAATCATCATCTCCTCCAGAACCTAAACTATGTCTTATTCATCGTGGCATCTCTAGATCTAGCCAAGAATCTGGCAGAAATTCCTATTTGATAAAAGAGGCCTGCTAAAAAGACATGGAATTAGAAGACCAAAGTTGAAATCCCAGTTTTGCCATGATTTATTCTCGTTTCCTTAATATGTAAAACGAATAAGACAATTCCCACCCTCCAGAGTTATTGAGTATAAAATGAGATCAGTGCATGAAAGGGCGCATGGATAGGAATGCGAATTAACTGAGCCTCCTGAATGACTGAATGAGAGTTGTCCAGCAGTCCGCTGTTGTCATCAGTGAGTATTTCCTAGTGAAATGTGGACGAGCAGTGGGATCTGGATACCAGAATTAGTCATCTTCTTTAGTATTTAAAAGTAGTTAGCACACAAAAGGAACTAAAAAAAGGTCTAATTATTACTCTAAGACTAGTAGTAACTTTAGGTTTCTAACTTTCTTGTGTTTGTACTTCTGTGAGCCTGATGTCTTGATATTGACAATGAATGACAGTGCTTCGAGGAGCATGTCATCGTCCCAGCCCATACCCAGGTTCTCTCTCTAGCCTTCTGTGCTTAGATGGAGACCCATTCTTGGCTGAAGAACTTCCTATGATACCTGCACTGGAATGCAACTTCCCATCCTCTCCGAAAGTTAACTTTTCCCAGGGTCAGAGTGTGTTTCAGGGAGCTGGGTCTGGAGACTTCCAGAATGGCTTTGATCAACCCTCTACCCCTTAGCAGGATAGAGTACGTGTGACCGAGTACCTTCCTAGCCTACATCCTGGGACATCATCTGCCAAGAGCATATGATGTGTATGTATAGTGAGGGTTCAGACCAAGTGGACAGTCATGGAGGGCCAGGTCCCTAACCAGCGAGTTCTCGTGGATTCTGCTCTGTGGGTGCTTCGTTGCTGCATATCCCATGGATTAATCCCAGCATACATTCCACTGGGACTCCCCTGCTCTAGATCCCATAATGACTTCCTTATTTCACTTGAGCTGGAGGTGGGGATTCCTTACATTTAGTGCCTTTTGTAACCTAATTCCACCTCCTTTAATCAGTCTGTCCTCCCATTACTTACTTCCCACACGTATTGAGTTTGAGTCAGCCAGTGTCTTCATTGCATCCCGCTCAGCACTGTGTGCTGCTTTTCTCTGCCCATTTCTGCTGAATGGCCCTATGAACCTTGCTCTCTCCTCTCTGTTTTCTAACTGTAGTTTACCTGGCAGCTTCAAGACCAGAGTGCCAGACTCTCCCATACTTTGAGATGAGGATGTGTAAGCCTGCCATCACCTGTCTGCACTGCACACCTCAACCCGTCCTTGTCCTTTGTCCTTTGTGACTCTCATTCTTAGGTTTTTCTAACCAGCCTTGGCCCCTGCTTCTCGGCGAACTTGGACACGTAGGGGCTGTATGTGCTGCATAGCACAAAACGGCAAACTTGGGCAGCTCATTGTCTGCTCTTTTCATTTTTTAAAGTGGGAATTTGCCTCTGCTCTAAGATAGTAAGTTTCACAACTCAGCTAGCTGTAAAGAGGAATGTGCAGGGAAGAATGTGTATGGATTCCTTTATGGCAAGGCCTTGGGGCAGCTTATGTTATTTCCACCCACATTTTCCTGTCTAAAAGCCAGTCACATCACTATGCCTAAGTGCAATGAGAACTGAGAGACTTAATCTAGCTGTGTGCCCAGGAAGAAAGGGAGGGTGGGTTTTGTGGACCGGAAGGTTGTGCTCGCGACAGGGAGGCCAGTGTGCCTTGCAAGGGGACAGTGTTCAAGGAGAAGTGGGCAGTGTTGAGTGACCCATGTTTCCTGTGGGACAGAAAGCAGGGCTGGTGGGAGCGGGAGGAGGCAAAGGCAGGCAAAGAGATTGTGCCTAGGGCTGGGGGAAGTGGAGAGGCTGTAGGGTATGAAAATGAATTGCCTTGACTCCATGTGACTATAGGCAGTACAGGATGCTGAGAAGCTGAAAGGAGAAGACCAGGTAGACCGGGCTGTCCTGTGGAAGCCAAAACCCCTCAGGGAGAGTAGGAAGGTCTGTAGCATTTTGGATGGGTAGAAACAGGGCCAGGCATGGAAGAAGACAAGGAAAGCCTAGCCTAAGTTGAAGGATATTTGCCTTGGAGGTGGATGTGGAGAAGAGGGAATGAAGAGGTTAGTAGGACTGGAGGCAGGAATGTGAGGAATTAGAGGCTGGGAAGGAAGATGGGCCAACCTGACCTTCTGGAAAATTGTGGTGGCAGGGAAAGTAGAGGAGACATCACCTATATTTTCCTTTGAGCTGGGAAGAAATAATAGTAATAAAAAAAAGAGCATTTACTCCAACCCACAATACAATACAGATTCTCTGAGAGGACATCTCTTTGTGATCATGAAAAGAATAATCTTGGCCTATTGTATATGCTTTTATTCAGTGCATTAAGTGAGCCGACTAAAAGCTGACTGAAGAATCTCTGTGTCCCCAGGCAGGAAGTACATGTGGTAGTGTGTGGCTGGTGCACAGATTTGGGGTTGCATCATTTACCTCTTCTCCTTCCTCTCCTCTCCCCCAATTCACGAGGGCTCTGCCAAGCCATTGCTGCAGCCTTGGCAGGTCACAGGGCCCAGCTCAGCTATATCCCCGGAGGAAGGCCAGCCTCAGAGGGCAGCCAGCTCCCCACCTGTGCCTTCTTCTATGCCAGTCTCTCTGCCTGTTTACCAGTTTGCATCTTCGTTCCAGAGAGTGGGCCTGTCTGCCTCCTTTCCTGCTTGGATTCCTCTTCTCCTGGGGCCTGCAGTTTCAAACAAACAATAATCTGTCTTTCCCTCAAAACAACCACCCACGTCATTTTAGTTTTAGCCTTTAGTAACAGTAGGAAGGATTGTCCACAGATAATGTAATGACTGGGGTGGCACAGGCAGACAAACTTGAGCGCACTGAACGCACTGGTGGAGATAGCTGCCTGACTACCATGTTGAGAGCCAGCTGAGCTCTGGCCCTCCCTGCAGGGAAAGAGATTTTGATGAACAAAGTGTGTAGGAATTAGGTGTTACAATGTTAAAACAAACAGTCAGCCTCATTATGTCCTCAGAATAAGGAGTGGAGGGAGTAGAGAAGGGCAGGTTATAGAGAAAGTGCAAACAAATTAAACAGTGTCGCAACAAATTAAAAGGATCTAAGTTTGGAACACCTCCCTTTTTTATGTTATTACCACATAGTAACTAAAAGCCATAAAAGAGGTGTCCAAGTTCCTGTTCTCATTCTGTTGCTTCTCTTGGTAACTTGCCTGCAGTGCAGTTACCCTTTATGAGTCCTTTGGAGGGCTGATGACTGTTTCTGGAGACTGTGGACAAACGCTTCCTTCACGAACTGAAACTCTTCCAGTGCGGAGCACCAGAAGCACAGCCTGCAGTTGAGCTGTGCCCTATCAGAAGCCCATCCTGAAGCTAGTTTTCATTTTTCCACGTTGGTATGCAAGTTCCCTCCCCCTTCCAGTCCCATTTTTATGTGTCAAGAGGACATTGATCCTTTAAGTTTGATAGGTGTCAGGACGATCTCTGCATTTGGGGCAGCAAGGAAATATGGTTGATCCTTGATCAGCACGGGGTTAGAGGCGCCAATCTCATGCACAGTCAAAACTCCGCATATAACTTTTAACTCCCCCAAAACTTAACTACTAACACCCCACTGTTGACTGAAGGCCTTAGCAATAACATAGTCGGTTAACATATACTTTATATGTTATATGTAATAAATGCTGTATTCTTACAATAAAGTAAGCTAGAGAATAGAAAAATGTTATTAAGAAAATTGTAAGGAAGCGGAAAAAATATATAGTATTCATTGAAAAAAAAATCCATGCATAAGTGGATCTGTGCAGTTCAGACCAGTGTTGTTTAAGAGTCAACTGTACTACGTTCAGAGGGATGGAATCTGTGGACATAGAGTTAGTTTCCTGCTGTGAAATTCAGCAGTGGCCTTGGCTGAGATGGGAGGCAGATGATGCAAGGAACAGTGAACTTGGGTCCAAGAAGCTGAGGCCAGATGAATTTATACTTCTCAGGTGAACTCCAGCATGAATTCAGGCATATGGGCCTCTGATTCCTTACCCACGGAATGGAGGGGCTGGCACCAGATGACACATCCAAGGTCTCTTCCCCTTGGAACTTGCTATGTTCCGATACCTGGCAGAGGGTTGGGTGTCAGGTGTCTGGGATCTGAAGGCTCTTAGCACATCAGATGTCAGGATGTCATTCATGTCAGGAAGATTCACTCAATTATAAGTCTTCCTTTCTCCAAGGGGTTGTAGTTTGGTGCATCTGCACTCATGGAATTTGAAGCTTGGAAATGTGTGTATTGAGACATTGTCTTTATAATATTTGTTTATCTAGAAGGTCATAATCATCACAGTATAGGCTCCTGGTCTCTGTGGTTTTGGTTTCTTCTCTTTAAATATGCACATGTCTTTGTTTAAAATTAAAATACCTAGAAAGGAACTCAGGGGAATAGAGGAGAAGTTCTTGGGCTTGTGAGGTGAACACCTCCTTTGGGTTCTGCAGCACTCTTTCCTTTCTGGGGGGCAGTGAGAACCTATGGCTAGAAATTAGCCATGGCTCCTTTCAGATTCCATGTCAGGGAGACCTTGGACTATTGTGGGGATCCCACTGTTGAGGTAGCTGCCTTAGACCTGCCATGGCCCAGAGGTGCCTCAACTAGTCTCTTTGAGGCCCTAAAGCTCTGGAATGATGACAAGATTTGATATATAGGTAAAAATGTCTCAAAGGCTGTTGAACACGTCAATAAAACCATTGCACCTACCCCAAGTAGCAAGAAACTGAACTTTGTGAAATAGGATTTTGATAAACTGATGCTAGGGATGAATGTCACAGAGACTAAATCTAAATTTGGTGTGCATGCCATAATAGGGTGTCCGTTGCTGTCTATAAAGCTGAAGATGCTGAGAAGGGGGCTTCCTGAACTATCACACTGCTCACTTATTAGCACTTCTGAAGTCATGCTGTAAGTTGCAGTTTTAATGTGGTCGGTGGTAGTTCTCACACTGGCAACTCGGTGATGATGCAGAAGTTCATGGTCCTCCCTGCCGATGAAGCAGACTTCAGGGAAGCCATGTCTGTTGGAGCTGAGGTTTAGCACAAGCTGGAAGAATGGTATTAAGAAGAAATAGAGAAAGTTGCCACCAATGAGGGGAATGTCGAGGGCTTTGCTCCTAACATCCTAGACATTAAGTAAGCCTCAGAGCGTCTAAAGCGTGCGGTTGTGAAAGCCAGCTACACAAAGAAGGTTGTCATTGACATGGATGTGGCTGCCTCTGAGTTCTTCAGGTCTGGGAAGTATGACCTGGACTTTAAGTCTCCTGATGACCCCAGCAGGCACATCTTTCCTGACTAGCAAGTGACCCTGTACGTGTCCTCCATCAAGGACTGGTGGTGCTCTTAAAAACCTCTTCAAGCAGGATGACGAGCAAGGTCCAGGCAATAGGAATGATCTCGAGGACTAACCCAAAAGCAATGGCCGAGACTGTGGATGAGTCATGTAACTGCCTTCTGCCTACAGCAAAGCAGATCGGCTCTGCGACCTAGTCCGGAGTGTAAGCTGTTCAGACCAGCGGGAGGAGTGTCAGGCGTTCCCATCACTCTGGGTAGGCTGAAGATGCCTTCCTTGCCAACCTGGTGGTAGGCATCCACACTGGATTGTTCCAGACAGGTACACCTCAGCAATCAGAACCGGGTCAAAGATAATCAGCTCTTCAGAATTTGGAGGAACTGTCAGCAAGGCCCGGGGTGTCAGCAAGAAGTTCAGAAATTCCCTAGCTATGTAAGCTCGGAGCGGGCAAGCCGCCGAGCCCTTGCAGCTCTAGACAGCTAATTAGACCTCTGCTTCAGCCACCTCGGGACGGCTGACCGACAGCTGCAGGGCCTGTGCTTTTTTACTTCTTTATTAGAGTTGCTTCATCAGAGCCAAACTTGACCACTTGGAAAACTTCCAGGTTTGGAAACCCTAGCTTTGAAATCTTGTATAATTTTAAGGACAATCATTTTAAGCCAGAATAATCTTGTTTCTCACCTTGTTTCACAAGCATCCATGGAGCCACTTAAATTTATGGTGCAGTCTCTGAGGTTTTAACAAGCAAGATCTTCAAGCGTTCAGTACACACACACACAAAATTCAGTCATAAACACACACACACACACACACACACACACACACACACACACACACACACACACACCTATCACAGAGGCCCAGAACAACACATCTGATTTTACTTATTTAAAAATACTACAAAGTCTTCATGATTTTGTGGTCTTGTGTCTTGCAAAGACTCTAACAGACATTGTCTAGTCTTGGGGCATCCTTGACCATGATGAAGAGTGAGTCCCTCTGTGTGTCTGGCTTCTAACACAGTGGTCAAGGGACACTTGACCCATCTGGGGCTTCCTAGAAAATTGTTGCAAGAGGCAGAGACAGGTCAGTGTCCTAACTCCTTCAGCCCTTATGAGGATTATCCAGTACAGCGCAGTCATCCAACCAGCTAGAAGAGGTGGACTTAGTTTTCACAACTATCAGTGAAAGGGTGTTCAGAGAGAATCCTGGGTTTGCTTTGCTGCTTAAAAATTCCATTGCTGGGAAATGATCAATATTTACAGGCACCATATTTTAAAACAAAGTATATTATTTAAAAGCTAATGGCCCACTTAGGCTGTGTCATCCCGATGCCCAGCCTTCTCCTCAATTTGACTTAAGAAAAGAAATATTTTTCTTGTCAATGTGACTTTATTGTTCAAACAACGATAAAGATAAAAAGAAAAAAGTTTCATGTTAGTCCCTCTACCCTAATACCTCAACTATCTTCATTTTAAAGTTTTTCTTTTGAATCCGAATGCAGATGCAATTCTATTTTCTGATTTTTTTTTCTTAGTATGAACGTTTTGATTTCTACTTAGCCTTCATCATGATTCATAATGGCTATGTCATTTTTTGAGGTGATATACTGTATTTTTCTTATGTGTACAAGTTTATAAGATTATGCTATCCGAAATAATGCTAGAGTATATATCTTTTTATATAGTGTTTTCCCTTTCTTTGATTATTTTATTGGGGTAAATTCCTAGGAGTAGACCTGTAGGTCAAAGGGCACAATGCACATTGTGACATTGTTCTCCAAAACGGTTCTGCATTGTCTAGTGCCTGCAAAATAGATGAGTGAACAACTCAAAAGTTAATCACCTGAGTGATGACTACTTGGCCCCTTATATAGTATCTTTCAGAAAATTTTAATTATGCAACTTTTGACCATTTTAATTACTTTCTTCTGCTATGTGGCCTTTTTTTTTTTAAGTAACATTTTGACCATTGAAATAACCATAAAATGAAATGTTTTTATTATGCATTTACAGTTTACCAAATGCTTTTATATCCACCCCCCCAATCCTCTTAATACTCAGCGAGGCATTTGGGATATGGATTATCATTTTCTCCATTTTCAGACGATGAAAATGGAACATAGCAGGTTCAAGGCCAACCAGATGGTGATGGTTCTACACCCTGAGGTATTCTGGAGAGATACCCTAACTGCCTCCTCCTCTCCTCCTCTGTTTCTGCACCTAGGACTTCGGCAGCCCGCGGTCAGTCGTCTCCCGGTGTGACTTGAGGGCAAACCTGGTCAGAAACGGCTGTGAAGGCGAGTTTGAGAGTCCAGCCAGCAGCACCCAGGTCCTGCGGAGCCTGCCTCTCAGCAGCAAGGGCTCCGGCTCTGCCGGCTCAGATGTCATTCAGATGACACCTCAGGAGATCGCTGTGGACCTGCGGCCCGGTGAGTGCCTTTGAGAAAGGCAGAACATGTTAATAAAGGGAAAATGAGCCAGGGCAGGCTGAGGGCAAGAGCCTGGGAGGGTGATGGCGAGGCATGGCTCACACTGCACTAAGCAGAGTACATGGCCCCTGTGGATGGACGGGATATCTTTGCAATTTTTAAAATTGTGGTAAAATATGTGAAATAGGAAATTAACCATTTTAGCCATTTTTAACTGTATAGTTCAGTGGCATTAAATACACTCACAGGGTTGTGCTATCAGCACCAAATCCATTTCCAGAACTTGTTGCACCTTCTCAGACTCAAACTATACCCATTGAGCAATGACTCCTCATCCCCTCTTCCCCGCAGCCCGTGGCAAGCACCGTTCCACTTTCTGTCTCTATGAGTTTGGCTGCTCTAGATACCTCAGATAAGTAGGCTCATGCATGTTTTTCCTTCTGTGTCTTGCTTATTTCACTCAGTGTAATGTCTTCAAGGTTCATCCATACTGTAGCATATGTCTAAATTTTCTTTTTAAGGCTGGATAAGATCCCATTGTATATATACATACCACATTTTGTTTATCCATTCATCCATCAGTGGACACGGGTTGTTTCTGCCTTTTGGCTACTGTGAATAATGTTACTGCTTTTTAAAGGGAAGATTTAGGTAATAATACAAGTTTCTCAGGGAAAGTACTACTTCTGAGAAAATGTGCTTTTTCCTGTCAGCAAATTCCATTTGAGTCAGTGGCATTTTGAAGGGACAAACTTTTAGAGTAATTTTGTTTTATGACCCTGGAGACTCTGAGAGCTCTAGAGTTGATTATTGTATAAGGAAACTAACAGATTTTGCACACTTGCTATGTGCTAAATATTCTGCTTACCCTAAAATAGCTAATATATCAGAATCCTTGGATGTCAGAAAGTATAGATATGTATGTGGCTAGATTAGGAAGTATCACATTATTGAGAGAAGACAGCTTCTTTTTCAAATTCCATTGATTATTAGCCTTTTTTTCCTATTCCATTGTCTAGGAAACTATTGGCAATCACTGTTTCTGAATGGTTTATATAGATTTCAGGGCATCTTGGCATAGTAAGAAGACCACACATGGTTGGCTATCCTGGCTCTGGCTCTCCCTAACTCAGAGGCCCTGGGCAAGTTACCCCTACACTTTGCATCTCAGGGTCTTTATTACCTTCGTTCCTCACAGCCATGGTCAGAGACCTAAATGAACCTTCTTTTATAAATGCACTTAAAAAAGTTAAAGTTATTATTTTCAAAGAATAACAGCCAGAGATGCAGATTCTGGGATCAGCCAGATCTAGATATGAATAGGGATTCTCCGTGTCTCAGAAATGGATTTAGTGTGGTGCTGCTCGCAGGAAATGCTCAGGACTTCTTGTTTTCGCCAGAAAGAGCTCTGAGTCATTATACATTTGAGAAATGTTTTGTCTATTGAATTATCTTGGAAATAAGAAACAGAAGAAAGGTGTAAGTGGCCCTGCTGGATAGAGAGGCACAAACGGTTGGAAGGGCCCAGGATCACTGCTGGGTTTTGTTGAAGTTGGTATTTTTATAAATCATCTCACTGTAAGTGACATTTAGCCTTTTTTTTTTTTTTTTTTGGTGAGACACCAAGTTGGGAGAGAAGGAAGGGAGTCCTTACAAAGCCAAGTGAGTAGGTAGAAAAGAGTCAGCTGAGCCTTTAGGTGGGCAGACATTTGATGATGTCCTCTAGGAGAAAATAACTCGTCTCCTTATATGCAGACAGGCACAGTGTCAAGAGCTTTGATCTAAAAGGGGATGTAGGAGTTGTGGTAGACTATTAGGATATTTGAACATTGTGTAGGATAAGAATGGTTATCAACTACCATGAATGATGTATCTTCCCTTTTATCATAATAAAAGGATGATAGTAACTTAAAGGAAATTATTGAAAAATCATCCACTTTAACACAAGATTATTTTTCATTTTTGCTAGATCCTCTATCTTTAGTCATGATTCATATTTTCACATACTTATGTATTTATAATTGTGTATAGTTTTCACTTAATAATCTTTGAAAACAAAGACTAAAATTTATACCTCCAAAAACAGTTTACAGTTTCAGAGTCAACATTGAGGTAGTTTTTTATATTTTTGGAACTTTTCATCTATAACCGCTCTCAGGGTTGGAGGTCACACAAAGCCAGAAATGTCAGAATTTTAATTCCAGATTTTAAAATCAGAATTAAGGTGTGACTATAAGGTAAAGAAACTGTTGTTTTGTTTGACTTATCAACTGGCTTTTAAAGCAGCATCCCAAAAGGAGTTAAAAGTATAATTTGAGTGAAGGCAGCCTCCTTGGGCAGAGTTCTCTTGGCATTAAATTTATGCACAATACTTATTTACGCATAAAGCTCAGTGTATGCTCAATTAAAGAAAAAAGAAATCGGTCATATTTGGTATAGTCACATCTGCCACTAAGCATTATGATACAGTTTTTGGTACTGGAAATAAAATGGGGAATGTTATCCTGTGTTTATACAAAATCATGATGAGGGTGCAGGGTGCAGCTCTGGTCCTGTGGAAGGTGTAGTGATGGAGAACCTCTTGCTGGGAAGTCAGGGTGATGGATGTGCTGGCTGCCCTGTGAAGACACACCCAAACTGTGACGATGGCTTAGTCATAGAGCTGAAGACTTGGAGGAGATCTGATGGAAATACGAATTTCTGAAGGTCTAGTACCTTGTGAATGTTTCTCAAACATGGAAACACTTGAAGCCAATGATGCTTCTTAAAATTTTGAAAATGTGAACATTTGAAAGAAAGTACAAGCAAACCCCAGATATTTATTTGGGGGAAGGAGAAAATGTTAACAGCATTTTGAGTTTACCAAGTGCATTCATTACTTACCTCAAAGTAATGATCCCTGCCTCTGGTGAAGGAGTTTAGCTATGTCGTGATCGGTTTTTCCATTATGTATTTTTAAAAAAGCTTTTGTGTCTCCTCCTTTATCCTTCTCCCCATTACCTATTACATAATAGATATTTGTTGCATGAAATGTAACACTTTACCAGCCTCATACAAGACTAGCCAAAGACAAGCCTCAGCATGAGAGATACTTCACCAAGGCAAAGTTATTGTTCCAGAATAAGCCTGGAAAAAAAGGAGAAAGAAACATCTCCCTTTACTTT
This sequence comes from Cynopterus sphinx, assembly GCA_030015415.1. Classification (NCBI taxonomy): domain Eukaryota; kingdom Metazoa; phylum Chordata; class Mammalia; order Chiroptera; family Pteropodidae; genus Cynopterus; species Cynopterus sphinx. Next base: position 51,708,403 of record CM057380.1, read on the forward strand.
AAGCAGGATATTTTTTTTGGTTTTTATTTTCTTTTTAATTGAGATATAATTTACATACCATAAAACTGACCATTTTAATGTGTGCAATCCAGTGGTTTGTAGTATATTTGCTAAGTTGTGCAGCCATCAGCACTGTCTAATTCCAGAACATTGTCATCACTCCAGAAGGAAACACTGTCCCCATTAGCTGTCACTCCTTATCCTTTCCCTGCTTACCACAGTCAGTCTCAGACAACCACTAATCTCTTTTCTATCCCTATAGATTTGCTTATTCTGGACATTTCATTTCAGTTATGTAATATGTGGCCTTTTATGTTTGGCTTCTTTGACTTAGCAAAATGTTTTAAAGATTCATCCATGTCATGGCACTTACCAGGACTTCATTTCTTTTTATGGCCAGATAATATTCCATTGCGTATATATAGATATACCACATTTTAGTTGATGACTGGGCCCTTCTCCACTTTGGGGCAATTATGGCTAATGCTGCTGTGAGCATTCATGTACAAGTTTTTGTGTGGACATGTGTTTTCAATAATCTTGAGTCTATATCTAGGAGTGGTATTGCTGGGTCATGTGGTGCTTCTGTGTTTAACTTTATGAGGAACTGCCAGACTTTAAGCAGGATTTTGTATAAACACAGGATCATGTTTTCCATTTTGTTTCCAATCTTGAAAATGTCAGGATAACAACCTTAAAAAAAAAAAAAAAGCCTTAACAAAGGACATAAAATCCTTAAGAAAGGACATAAACTTTATAATAAAGTTTACTGAAATGGTAAAAAATTAGAGATGGAGCCATTAGAAAATGTTTACTTGAGTCATTATTTGCCTCAATCTCTTCACCTCTCAAAAAATGACCCCTGATTATGGACTTTTAAAAAATTTTAAACTTTTTATTTTGAAATAATTTTAGATTCACAAGAAGTTACAAAAATAATAGAGTTCCCATGGACCCTTCTTAGCCTTTCCCAATGATGACCTGTTACGTAACCAGATTATGTTATTGAAGTCAGAAGTTAACGCTGGTGCCATGCCATCAACTGGACTACAGGTGGCTTTTGATGTGGATTTCCTGCCAGCCCTTGTCTATGATGCTTGGAGGTGCCAGTTACCTGTTAGAAGTGTTGCTTCTGCCACCCATACTGGCAATGCATACACTTGGTGATGGGTGGATAGGAGATTTGCTGCAGATGAAATGTTTGTGTTCCCTAACATTCACAAGTTGAAATCCTAACTTCACAATGTGATGGTATTAGGGGGTGGAGCCTTTGAGAAGTGATTAGGTGGAGGGTAGAGCCCTTATAAATGAGGTTAGTGCTATAATTAAAACAAAACAAACAAATAACAAAAACCCAGAGGGCTTTCCCACCCCTGCTGCCTTGTGAGTACACAGCAAGAAGTCGACATTCTGTAACCTGGAAGATGGCTCCCACCAGAACCTGACCACGCTGGCACCCTGATCTCGGACTTCAGCCTTCACAACTATGTGCTATAATTTCTGTTTATGAGCCACCCAATTCATGGTACTTGTTACAGCAGCCCCAACTGTTTAAGACAGGGTTATTTTCAAGGAAACTAGGACTGTTGAGCCCTAATGCTGGGCGCAGACACTGTGGAGGCCAACCATGTTTGCCTCTGTCAAAAGTAAGGATTCTGAAGTGGGGAGTAGGGTACAGTCCAGCACAGAGGCTTCATTCTAGAACGGTGAGGCGATTCTTTGGTTTGGGTTTGGATTTAGTTCTGGGGTTCTATTACCTTCTGCTGCAGGGAACAGAAGAACTAGATAGTTTTCTGAGGTGTGCACTAGGGCCCAATTCCCTGTTCAGCTGCAGTCCTGTTGTAAAATAGCTAATTTTCATGGTTCCCTTCTTCCTTTCAATTTCTAGCCCAGAAGGATGATGCTGGGGAATCAAAAGCCACTTACTTTAGGGGATGGCGACAGTTTTTATGTGTTGACGGACTACTATGTCTTAACGTTTGAATAAAAATCATTCTTAAAAAACTAGAAGTTCTTGCTGGAATTCTCTACTTTTACTCTCTTGTCATGTTTGTCATCTGAAATATTTCCCTAAGGAAAAGCTATTTTTTACTTTCCATTGAAGGGAGGGCAGAGAGAAGAAAGCTTTGAAAAAATTCATTTCAGGTGGAAGGCTAGTTGATACTTGATTACGGTGGGAGAACCTCCACTTTGAACTGAGCAGTGGCAGAGATTCTGTGCCAAACACAGTTGGAGCTGGGTGCTTTGGGAATAGAAGAGCCAGAAGGACATGAGAGGGAGCTGCTTGCAGGAGTAGCTTCATCCTCACAGGTGTGAAGCGATCAGCTTTTGTTTTCTAGTTTGCTTTATCCTATTTATCTGATCCTGCTGCTGGTCTTGATTATATGGAGTGGCCACAGAAAGAAGGGGGTAGCCACAGGGGAAGATGAACTTGTAGGGGTCCTATGTGGAGAGGAAGGAGGGGGTCCTCTGGGCCAGGACGGTGTCACCGTAGACAGGCACAGACCAAGCACCCACAGTGAAGGTAAGAAGGTCTGTGTACTCTGTTGGACACAGGGGAGGTGGCAACTGTTTTAAAGTCTCAGGTGATGCAGGGCTCGGTAGCTGTTTTGTTGGAGTGTGACTAAGTGTGTGTGGTCCCAAATGTGTCCCCAAAGATGGAAAATGTGCCCCAGACCTTCTCCAAGCAGAGTGCACCTCGCACGCAGCAACAGCTTCACCTACAGTCCGCTAACTCTGGAGGCCCCCCTTGTGGAGGAGTTGGTGCTCTGTAGCCTAACTCCCACACTGAGCATGGGTGCAGGAATGTCGCTCCCTCCAAAATCTGCTGACAGAACATGCCATTATTGCCAAGGCTCACTGAGAAGCTTATAGCATTTAAAATCAAGCATAGTTGAGGTAGTAGCAATAAATCCTTATTCTAAATATTAATGCTGTTCCTCTTTTCCTCATACCCTCCCTTTCTGGAAAACTGGAGAAATATTTCTCTTTAACATTTACAGCTCCCTGATCATGTGCATGCACACGTTTTCTTAGTGATCGATTTCTCTTAGAATGTAAGGCCAAGAGATTCTCACTTCAGGATAGACACCCTCTTAGTGTACAAAGAGACACATAGATCACATCTCATATCCCTCTTTGCCTCCATGTCTGGAAAATTTTGAGTTAAATTTCATGCCTAAGGGCATAGCCTTTCTCACTCAAGTTTCTGGCAGGATTTTCTCTCTCTTCTTATCCCCACAGGAAATTGCTTTAATAGTTGACGCTCAGGGGGCATTGAGGCTGAAGTTTCCTTGTGTAGAAGCATTTGTATGGTGTTTATATATATTGTCTCCTTTAATCTCCGCAATAATTGACATCCTCTCTAATTTACTGATCCAGAAACTGAGCAGCAAGTTGAAAGGAGCCTGAGGTCTCTGAGTCTTTGGTGACAAGGTCTGGATTCCAACCTGGTTCCCCCTCTCCACTTTCCTCCTGCGGGCAGCTCTGTGAAGCCAGGCCAGCTTTCTGTCTCCCGGTCCTAAAGTGCTCATCTGTTAATTATTCATAATCCACAAAAAGGTAGAAGTGGATTTTGGACAAAAGAGGGTGCAACTATAAACTTTAGGAGTGGGGGAAAGGGCACAAGTGACAGCAAATGCAGGAAACCCTGCAAAAAGTTCATGGGATTGGACAGAAGGGACATGACTGCAGGTTCTGGCATTTGGGGTCTGAGTTCTGCCCATGCAAAGACCAGGGAGAGTCTCCGTTCCCTCCAAGTTCTCTCTCCCCTTCTTGCCCTTGCCCCTGTGACATGACATCTAGTGCTGGGAGGGGCCCCATGCAGGGACTTGTTCCATCTGCTGGGAACCAGAGACAGACATTGTGCAGTCCGGAATTCATTCTGGAAGAAATCTTGAACATTCCTCCATTTGAGTCAGACTCTGATGGTTTGTAAAAATAGGCTTATACGAACAGGCAACCCAAACCACATCAATCTTGAGGTGGCTAGAACAGTACACGCCATGACAAGTCGGGAAGCAGGTGCGGCACTGTCACTTGGACTACAAATAATAATTAGAACAATCATACTTCATTTATGCAAGCGCCACTGCTTACAAAACACCTTTCTCCCTCATTAGTCCTTCATAGCCTTAATCGCTGCTTTGTTGTTATTCTTTTTATTTTAAGGAAATCGAGGCTCAGGTTGCACCCCTAATTGAGAGACAGGCTGTAACTCGGACTAAAATCTTTTGGTCATTTGATTCTTCATGGTCTGATTAATGAAATACGTCTGGTCTGGAGTGGGAAGGGGAGAGAGATCATAGAGGATTGGGTTTCCCGTCCCGTAAATTCAAGGCTTTAGCTTGCTGGTTTTCAGCTGGAGGTGAAAGATTGGTTTCTCAGAGACCTGATGTGGCAGGTCAGGTGTTGACACCTTGGACAGGAGTGAGGCTACTTTCACTGTTGTACCTCCAAACACACCAAGTACATCCAGATTTCAAGTGTGTGTGGATAATTCTTCTGCCCAAAGCGTTCAAGAGCATCTCTCGGTCCCTCTATAAGGCTAATCAGCCCAAGGGCAGATAGAATTACCTGGTACGCTTTGCTTCTTGATGTTGGTTCTAACCAACACGTTCTTAGAGATCGTGGACTGATTTAAAATCATTATTCTAGTGTAAGTCCCCCAAGTATTGCACTGACTTGGATCTTTCTATACACCGAGGGGCTGAGATTGCAGAGGACATGCCTCCCAGACACTGGCTTTTTTCTCTCTTTTTCTCTTTTTTTCTGTCTGTTGACTATCCTATTGTAGAACCAAAAATTATTTTCTCTTTTTTTGGTGGAAAAATTTAGTAGTATTTTTTCTTGCTTTCTCTCCACCTCCCCTCCTTCGATAGGGCTAAAATTTGGAATCTGTCTTCCTATATATAATTTCTGATGATAATAAATTGTGTCCGTGATGTTCCAAAACATCAAATATGTCCCTCAACTAGGTACCATTGTTTGATAAATAGCTAGGGAAATAGAAGTAGGTGACATGGCGCAGCATAAACATGTTTGCCCTTTGGGGGTATTCTAGGTAACTATCTTTGTGTCCCTACACCCCCCGCCCCCCTCATTGCTTTGTAATCTCTCTCACCTCAGTTCTTACTCACTCATGTCTGTATCCTTCTTTTGTTAATTTCTTCCTCATTTTCTATTTCACACACACCTTTAAAGTCTCCTGGCCACATTGCCACCTTGGCTGGTCTTTTTTCTGAAGCTGGGGTGTCTTTGGGGGTTACTCACCCAAATTATGTTCTTGAAATTGTTTGGCTCACCATCCACCAATTACCCAAGCATCCTTTCTGTTTAGAAAACAGAACACCACTAAGGAGATTGTTGTTAAAGAGTTTCCTTAAAAATGCAGAGCCAGGTATTTGGAAGGAGAACCTAGAGCTGCATCCTTAGCCCCCATATTCCCTTCTGTCACTCTACTTCCAAGAAGAGTATTTCTTATGAGAGGCACACAATCACTAAGGAAAAGGAAGATGTGGGCCAGCTTTGAAAGTGAACTCCATCTCTCTGGCTCCCAGCAAGCTGGATGACCTCTAACACACAGGGCCTCTCTGTTGGCACAGGTGACAAGACTGCCTTCCAGCTGCAGGTTCGACAGGTGGAGGATTATCCCGTGGATTTGTACTACCTGATGGACCTCTCCCTGTCCATGAAGGATGACTTGGACAACATCCGGAACCTGGGCACTAAGCTCGCTGAGGAGATGAGGAAGCTCACTAGCAACTTCCGATTGGGGTTCGGGTCTTTTGTAGACAAGAGCATCTCTCCTTTCTCCTATGCAGCGCCGAGGTACCAGACCAATCCATGCATTGGGTGAGTAACCAGCTGTCTTTCTGTTGGGTGTTTGAGGGTGGGGGAATGGAGTAGTGGGAGAACTTAGCTCAGACAAAGGAGGCATATTTAGCAAGTGGGAACCAGGCTTAGGTGTTTAATTTGGTTAACAGTGACTCAGTTCTGTCCTCCCCCTATGCCCGAAGAAAGGAACTGTCACAAGATTGCATAAGGATGTAGTGATCATAGCTCACTTGTTTTCCTGCCTGCCTGACGTGGACTGTTTGCTGCATTAGTAGATTTTAGAGAATGTTCTCTGGAAGTGATGAACCCAGGTGATTAGCAAGGGAGCAGGCAAAACAACTTAAACTTTCCCCTTGTTTGGAGTGACTGAGGTATTTGGGATAAGTGAATTCAAAGTCTGCCGCTGTTGTTCATACAACTTCACTGACAAAGCAAATTGAAAGTGCTGTGTATTAAAAGCATGCCTTTCCCCCTCAACATAAGTCAAATACTTGAATTAGAAAATATTTGACACATTGTTATGGAATAAGGGTTTTTACTGGTACACCGAACGAATCCCACGGTATGCAATGGCTCAAACTTGATGGAAGTGTAGTTCCTGCTTACCTAAGTGCAGATGGCTCTCCTTGTCAATGGACACCTCTCCTCCAAGCAGAGACTCAGGGACCTGGACTCCATTTATCCTCTACTCCACCACCTTTCACATGTGGCTTCTAAGGACATCATGCCAGGAGGACAGCTCACAGAAGGATCTTATGGACCAGGACGGAGTGGCCTTTGCCTCTCCTGCTCCTATGTTCTATTCTAAAGAACTGGGTTAGTTGTGCCCCTGAAGAAGAAGAACTGGGACAGGTGAATAGGTCTCTGCCATGGTGTGTTTGTGTTGTGGGGAGAAAGAGCCACATCCTTCAACTTCCCTAACACAACTTTTATGAGCTTGGTTTGTTTCTTTTCTAGTCTTTCAAATATTTCTTTAGATGTCAAGATTATGCAGTGTGACTACAGTGAATGGTAACTTCCAATTGTTTCTGGCCTCATCTACACATTCAACTTTAGGCTTTTAAGATGCAAGGCCCCAAAATAGTTATTAGATAAAGAATAGCTAAGACTTAAGTTCTTACTACGCATCAGACAACCACACTGAATACTTTTCATGGATTCTCTCTTTTATATTTTATAATAATCTTTTGAGGTCTCTAAGGTAAATGTTAGCCCTATTTGAAAGGCGAGAAAACTGAAGTTTAGACTCAATAACTTACCCCAAATTGCACAGGGGTTGACTTAGGATATGAATCACGAAGAACTACTTCCAGATTCTGCATTTCCATTGATATAATACTTTCATTAATATACTATTTCCATTAATATAATAACAATACCCATTTCAAAATGACTCTGACCCTCTAGGTGTTTGTCTAAGGGTCATTTTAGGCTATGCTGCACTAACAAACAATCCCTAGACCTCAGTGGCTCAACACCATGAAAATTTATTTCTTTTACAAGATTTGATAAGGGTTGAACTGCTTTCTTTTTTCCATGGCGGCTCCCCTTCAAGTGGTGACTCAGGGATCTAGGCTCTTTCCATCTTGGGAGGTTGCTTTCAATCCTTGGTCTCCTTGGCTGCTCCTAAGGGAAGAGAGCTGTTCTTAAGCCTTTAAGTCTGTCTAGCCCTTCAACTTGCCTTCAGCAGCCTCAGCTACCCCCACTCTAAATTGGGCCGGATGGTCGGGGTGAGGGACTATTAATGCCGGTGGTCTATGTTCTTCTGAATCCCTCCTGATCCTTCTATACACTCTCCTAGAAGCTAACTTAGACAGGATGGTGGAAAAACAATAAGATAAGAAAAAATTTAAATACAAATGAGCTTCTTAACCATGAAGAAGCAGTAGGTGTCATCATTTGCTGTGTTTAGCTTCCTCCTGGTCACAGGTGGCTGCTGACATTATTACCTTGGACCTGTCTCCAAGGCCCTTTTCCCATGAGTCCCAGTGCCTGAGGTCATATTGGAGTTCTGCTACTTACCAGGAGCTCCTGCACCTTCACCAAAACTATTTTCAGTTCATCCAGAGTAGCGATTCTATCTGCTCCTTTTCACCTCTGACCTCTGACTGGACCCTAACTCCACACAGACAGGGTGTGTCTCCACCTTCATTCTTCTGTGAAGAATCCACTAACCGTGAGATGCTAGATCGAAGCTGGCAAAGGATGGCCTGGCTCTGGGCCCTCAGCATTCAAAGTCAGGTTTTTATTTACGACTTATTCAGAACTCCTTCTCTAAGCCCTAGAAGGCAGAACCAATAGCAGACAGTAAAAGTCTTGACAGTGAGAATAAGGCACACTGAAAAGCTGTTTGTAAGACAGGAAATCCAGTAAAGAATGGAAGCTTTGAAGGAAACATCATGTCTAAGTTATGCAAATCTCTCTTCTTCAAGCTGAGAAATGCATTGGGGAGTCACTCTTTGGCTTACTTATCTCCCCACGCCTAGGCAGTGAGATATGTGTGGTGTCTTGGGTGTCCTCAGAAATGCCCCACTCATCCCAAGGCAGAACAGAGCAAGCTGGGGAATGCAATCTGGCTGTTCCCGTGCCTGACCCAGCCTGCACATGGGCTTTGTCTGCCTCTCTGAGTTTAAATGCCACTGTGAATTAGTTACTTAGATTCAAAAAATAGAAGATTTAATTAAGAATAACCAGGATTCCTAGGTTTTCTTGAAAAAACAAAACAACGGAGGTCTGATAAAGCTGGCTTATTCCACATGTTTGGCTGCAACAGTCCTCACCACCCCCTCTTGTCTCAGAGTTGGCTGCTTTACTGTTTGTGTTCCATGCCTGGCTGGTTGTCTGTGATCCTAGTTATTCCTTTCCTTTAGCTAATGTGAAGAGGAAAATCACAGGGTTCTTTTCCGGCTGCAGCGGCACTTCCAGTTAGGTTTTTCTTTCCTGTGGTGGTGGGAGCAGCAGAAGCAGCCCCCAGGGAGTTTTGGAGGGGATAGGGGAGTCAGGAAAAGTGACTTGACCACCTGTGCAGGACATCTCAGAGAAAAGAGAGCCAGTTTTTCCTGAGTCTCTCCTGAGGTTTGTCCTTCCTCCTCCTGCTCCAGATATTTCTGCCAAAGGATCAAAATCTTAGACTCATCCCTTCCTATCTTAGAATGCAGCAGAAATGCCAGAACTGAAATAAGAGGTACTGGGGCTACCACTGAAAAATGACATAGAGTAATTTAATTATTAGATTCAAGAACTATTTCATTGCTATTCTGAGTAATAGGAATAGTGTCACTGGGAAGAGTCACATGATAGTCACTGATACGGGATCTGAAGGATTAATCTGGTATGTTATTTCTGGTTCTTTTATTTTAGCGGTATTGGGCTCTTGTCGAAATAGGTGCCATACCTCATCTATTCATGGAATCTGAAAAGGCTGAACTTATACAAACAGAGAGTAGAATGGGTATGGCGAGGGGCTGGAAGATGGAGGGTGGAGAATGGGGAGATGTTGGTAAAAGGGCACCAACTTTCAGTTATACAGTGAATATGTTCTGGGGATCTAGTGTACGGTATGGTGACAATAGTTAATGATACTATACTTGAGATATACTTGTATAGTTGTTAAGATTGCAGATCTTAAATGGTCTCAGCACATGCGGGAAAATGGAAGTCCTTGGTTTGCTTTTGTTTAATCAAAGAATACATCCTTATCTTGATAATTCTCAGAAAAAAAAATGTGTTTTTGATTCATCTCTCCTATTCTCTCCATTTTCCAACACTACTAGATGTGTGTTAGAGATTCTCATTCTAAACATCTTACTTTTTCTCCCCCAATTTCTACCACTTTCTTTCCCTAAGCTGCATATTAAGAAACTTCTTCCAATTTACCATTTTGTTCTTTTGTTGTTTAATTCATGCACTAAAGTTTCATTTTTGAATTTCAGTGACTATATTTTTATTTGGTTCTTCTACACACTTCTGTTTTTCATACTATGTTTTTTTTCACAGCCTTCTGGCCCCCCCACCCCCTATTACCCTAGTAATATCCTGTTCTGGTCTTGGTATTTATTCCTTTCTCTCCTTGAATGTTTTAAAAGTATTTCAAGTCACTTAGTTATCTCTGCTTCTTGAACTGCAGGCTCTTCAGTTTGTTGAACTTGCCGACATTCCTTTGCAGTGGTTTGTTTTTCACGGGGTCCATAACTTTTTCATTAGCATCTCTTCATCAAAGGATCACATGCCCCTGCTATGCTGGCCTCCTTGCAAGTGGTTTCACGTTCACTGCAGCCAGGTGTCCTCCAGGTGTCACTGGAACTTGTTTTCCTGTTCTTTTCTAATCTGGAGGTTCCTTCACCATAAAAGTAGTGAATTTTTAACTTGCCTGGAGTTTCAATTTTTATGGGTGATTTTTCTTGCTCTTGGCCCAGAGTGGATCTTGCTTCCTTTTCCCAAGCCAGTGGCAGGAATTTTTCTGTTTTTGGTTTTGGCAGCAGGGCAGCTCTTTGCAGTGCTCTGCTTCATGCAGAGAGCTGCAGTCCAGGGCTTGGCCTCGCAAGGGCCTGAGGTGCATCGACCCTGTCAGAACCCTGCCCCAGGCCTTAGGACCTCTGGGAGGTCCTGACACATGGAGAGCTCTCTGCTGTGAGCTCCTGTGCACTTCTCACCTAGTCTCCTAAATCCATCCACTTGTACGTTTTCCTCTTCATTTCCGGCACCTGGGAGTTCTCTAGATCTTTCTGTGTCAGTTCGATCTATAATATTCTCTTGAAGCATTATTATTTTCTGGATTTGCCTCGTTCTAGTGTCTTCAAATCGAATTTACTTTTTATACACACGTGCTCCCCCAGGCTCTTTAAGCATATATATTTTACTTATCTTACTGGTTCATAGTTCTTAATTTAGTAATTCCCTATACATGGCTCTAAACCAGGTCCTATAGCACAGATGCAGGGTCAGGGTAGGAGGGTTTCCTGGCATGAGACCCCCAAACACCCTGATCTTTAAGCACTCAGCTAGCTCTTCCGTGGGTTAAATTGAATAACTAGTCACTGGTGACATTATATGCAGGGTCTGTGTGATGAAGTTGTTTTCTTCTAATTAAGAGGCGACTCTGATTTGGTTATAGTAAATTCTCTGTGGTGAAGGCTTCTCTCTGGAAAACACATTTTCTAGTTCCTAATTACTTAGTAGTACTGCTCCACAGTAAAAATTTGTCTATAGTTGACCCTTGAACAACACGCTTGAACTGTGCCGGTCTGCTCATACATGAATCTTTTAAACAAATATGTATAATACTGTAAATGTATTTTCCCTTCCTTAGAGTTTTCTTAATAACATGTCTTTTCTCTAGCTTACTTTATTTTAAAAATACAGTCTGTAATACATATAACATACAAAATATGTATTCATCAGCTGTTTATGTTATCGGTAAGGCTTCTGGTCTACAGTAGACTATTAGTTGTTAATTTTTTTCAGTTTTTAATTAAGTTTATTGGGGTGACATTGGTTAATAAAATTACATAGGTTTCAAGTGTACAATCCTATTCTGCATCATCTGTATATTGCATTGTGTGTTCACCACCCAAAGTCAAATCTTCCATCATCATATATTTACCCACTTAGCATTTCGACTTCCCTCCTCCTCCCTTTCCTCTGGTAACCACCATGCTGTCGCCTATGTCTGTGAGTTTTTGTTTGTCTTGTTTGTTGCTTTCAATTTATATCCCACATATGAATGAAGTCATGGTTCTCAGCTTTTTCTGTCTGGCTTATTTCACTCAGCATGACATTGTCAATATCCATCCATGTTGTTGCAAATGACAGCATTTCATCTTTTCTTATGACTGAGTAATATTCTATTGTATATGTGTACCACAGCTTCTTTATCCCATCATCTATTGAAGAACAGCTTGGTTTTTTCCATGTCTTGGCCACCATGAATAGTGCTGCAATGAACATTGGGGTGCATATATCTTTACCGATAAATGTTTTCAAGTTTTTGGGGTAGATACCCAGAAGAGGGACTGCTGGGTCATATGGTAATTCTATTCTTAATATTTTGAGGAACCTCCATACTGTTTTCCACAGTGGATTTGCCAGTGTACATTCCCACCAGCAGTGTATCAGGGTTCCTTTTCCCCCACAGCCTCTCCAACACTTGTCATTAACTGCCTTGTTGATAGTAGTCATTCCAATAGTCATGAAGTGGTATCTCATCGTGGTTTTGATTTACATTTCCCTAATAGCTAGTAAAGTTAAGCATTTTTTTTCACATATCTATTGGTCATTGGTAAGTCTTCATGGGAGAAGTGTCTGTGCAGGTTCTCTGCCCATTTTTAATTTGATTGTTTTTTCATTGTTTTATGAAAAAACAAACGATCAAATTTATGAGTTCTTTATATATTTTGGACCTTAGCCCCTTATTGGAGGTACTGTTGGCAAATGTCTTCTCCCATTCTGTTAGTTACCTTTTTGTTTTGTTGATGGTTTCTCTTTGCTCTGCAGAACTATTTTTTAAAAATTTTACTTCTCTTGTCTTCAGGGTCAAATTCATAAAATCTCTAAGACCAAGGCCCGTAAGTTTAGTACCTACATTTTTTTCTACACATCTTATTGTTTTATGTCTCATATTCAGATTCTTAATTCATTTTGAGTTAATTTTTTGTGTATGTTGACAAATAGTAGTCTAGTTTCATTCTTTTGCATGTGGCTTTTTAGTTTTCTGAACACCGTTTATTGAAGAGGCTTTCTTTTCTCCATTGTATGTATTTGGCTCTCTCGTCAAAAATCATTTGCTCATATATATGTGGGTAGTAGTTTTTGGAGAGTCAAAAGTTATATATAGCTTCCCTAATCCCTGTATTATTCAAGGGTCAACTGTACTTATTGCTATTTTCAAGAACGTGTAGGAAGAGGTAATTTAGCTAATTTAGCGGAGCTTTTTCACAGCATTCCTGGTTTTTTCATTGAAGGACAATTATTCTATTCCTCTTCTCCCTTTCCTCATCAACCTGATCAACCATGACAATCAACACACACCTGAAGTCCTAATCAAGGCCCAGACCAACACAGAAGGGTGTAGCTCCTCAGAGGAAAAAAGGGAAGTGAGAGTTTGAGTGTATTTATTTCCCCCTGGGCCTGTCCATTTGTCAAATAACCCCAGATGGGACCTCCGCTCAGTTCCTTTTTCCAACTGGGAATGCAGTTTTCATGACCCTTCTCTTTATGAGAAAATGAGATATGGATGAAAGTTTGGGTGGCCCAAGGCACAGATGGGTTATAGGAATCTGACCTGTCCAAGCACAGGGTGCAAATAAAGATTTGGGGTGGGAGGAGGGAGTGAAACAAAGGAAAGTCAAGTGGGGAAAGCTTCTAGCTGCTGCCCCTGTCTGGAGACAACCATGGTCATTGTGGCAGTGAGGATGACTCTGTCCAGAACCAGCTTGTTGTGAGTGACTGTGGTGGATGGAGTAGGCACAGTAGGTGCCAAAAGAGAATGGAGTAGCCTCCTAGAAAGCCAAAGATTGCCACTTATGAGGAGGAGGGGAACCTGTCTGGACCTGCCCGTATCCTGGCAGCAGTTAGGCGGTCCCCTAGCAGTTGCTAAACCTGTTTTGCTTCCCATGCAAATGGTTTGCATTGGATTACAAAGCCTGCCCCAGAGGACTCTGTTAGTGTTTGTTTCTCATCTTTTGTTCTGAAAGAGAGGCTTCCTTAATATGTCCATAGACCTGTACAAGTCTCTTCCCCCTGACTTCCCACCTTCTTAGCCCATTCTTGCCCTTGCTCCCTGCACTGCAGTTCCCCTGCTCTTCCTCTGTCTTTGCTTCCTCCTGCCACAGGGCTATTGCAGGACACTCTTCTTTCACCCCTTTTACCTAGTGAACCCATTCGTGAAACAGTGTAAGGCCTCTCTTCCTATTTCATTGGCTATATATTAAGCAGAAACTCCTAGAAATATAATTAGATCTAACTTTCTCCAGGGGTCACTTGGGATCTCTTCTGCAGGTTAAAGATGAGATTGCCCAATATTTTAGTAGAAAGACATGGCATTAACCTACTACTGAGGTGCGATATTTCCCTCTTTCTAAACTTCCAGATATAATTTTCCATTTGAAGATGGTTGGTTTCTAAATGATGTCTCTTATATCTACAAGAGCTTGTAGTTTAGCACTGTGATAGTTATAAATGAATGAAGAAACAGAAAGAATGTTTCATTCCTGTTCCACTTCACGTTGGTTTTTTGTGCCAGCACATCCTGGTGGGCTCTGAGGAGGTTGAAATGAAGGGGTTGTGTGATGCTGTGTCCTGTAGCAGCAGCAGAGTTGGAGAAGCTGGCTTCATAGAGTACCTCTGCTCACGTTGCCTACCTTCCTCAGCCCCAAAAGCCTTCCCCTCTGTGCTGCCTAGGCTTCTCCATGATGTTTCCCCTGGGCACAGTAGCCCACTGAATCATTTGTCCATTCCATTCACTTATAGCCTGGTATATACAATCTTGCATCTAGTTTAGGGCTTGATGTTCAGAGAATTGAGGCTGTTATTTCGCTTTGTTCTCCCCACTCTGCCTATCCCAGGGGCACACAGTTGGTGCTAGGTAAGTATTCATCGGTGCACGTCATACCTGGTAATTTAAAATTTAGAGACACTGATGGAAAAATGACTCTTCTCTTCTTTCTCTCCAGTTACAAGTTATTCCCAAACTGCGTCCCTTCCTTTGGGTTCCGCCATTTGCTGCCTCTCACAGACAGAGTTGACAGCTTCAACGAGGAAGTTCGGAAACAGAGGGTGTCCCGGAACCGTGATGCTCCTGAGGGGGGCTTTGATGCAATACTCCAGGCGGCTGTCTGCAAGGTAACTTTCCTTTTGGTCCTGTCTCTGCCTGAGAGGTCAGGGAAGAGAGAGAGCATCAGTGGGCACGGTGGCACTGCCTGTAGGAGATGGCAGATTTTGAGCCACCCCAGCATGTGGTTTCCTGTTCACTCAGAGGGTGAGCTCAGCAAACCCTTGGGGAAATCTACAATAATCGAATCAGCTGGAGCTCAGGGAGGGATCAGGGTTGGTGCCTCTGTGTCAGGGTGTGCCTATGTGCAGGGAATACTGTCTTTGCCAGGAGACAGCTGTTCTTTGTTTATGAATTTGGCTTTTTTGCATCTTTTCAGGGGAAAAAAGCAAAGGTCAAGCCAAATACATACAAGCTTGTAGAGCTTTCTGGCCCAATTTTGGTAAACCTTAAAGAGTGACTATTGGGGAATCTAGCTGAAAGGGAGAAGTGCATGTCATCTTTGGTTGCATTTTTGTTTGTTTTTCTCCTGCTTCTCTGTGATATATGAATCCAGAGGAAAGGCGTAGACTTAGGTCAGAAATGAATTCATGCTTTGAGATGTTCCAATCTCAGTAAAATATATAGTTGGAATGTTGGTAATAACTTATTCTTAAAAAATTTTTTTACTGTCAAAACAACTCAATGACAACAACATAAAAATTACTCTTGAATTCTTTATCTCAATACATACTTTTGAAATTTTTACATAGTAGTTGTCATAGAGTGTGTGTAATCGGCAATGCTTTCTTGAAACTTTAGGCGGGTTCTTCAGTAGGGTGGTGGTTGGGACTCACATATCAGCAGCTACTGTTCACTTACAAGATGATCAGCACATAATTGTCCACTTACCTGGTTCTGACCCTAGAGATCCTGTGTTCAAGTGTGTCGCACTCTCAACTTTTCTTCCATGCAATCCCTGACAGGGTGATGACAGAGCCACAGTTGTCCTTTCTGAAATAAAAAACCAAAGTGTTGGAGAGGGATAAGGGGAAGGAAAAATGTGAAGGAAGCAGCACAGTCTCTTCTGTGCCCCATTGTTGTTCCGTTAGTCATTAGGGCCACCCTGGAGAGGGAGGTCTCATAGTGGCCCCCTGTCCAGGATGGCTGCAGGGCAGCCCCTTCCCAGCTGTTGGCCAGGCCACACAGTTTGGTTCAGAGATCCCTGATGCTTTGGAGCAGTCCAGGAAAGCCAGATGGAACACAGTTAGAACATGTTTGGCTCTTAAACTTTCAAATGCATCAGAAAATTGACAGTTTATAGATTTGCTTCGGAAAGAAAAATTGTGTTTTGACTGGCGTTCAGACACCGATTGTGTGAGGCATTGTCTTGACAGACATTCTGCCAAGTTTCACTTTTTGGTAGGGACAAATCGTGCAGGCAAAACAGTATCCCTCTCTTCTCATCTTGAGAATTTTGTGGATTTTCTTTTTTGCAGGGGAGGAAATCGCCTTTTAATCTTAGGAGAAAGAACCCAGTGACAGGCCTAAGCAATGTCCAGTTATATTAATTCTGTTTAATGAGGTTAATCAGAACAGCATGATTGAATGCTTGAAGCACAGTGGTCTTTGGGAAGCTATTAGATTTACTCTTATGTCTACAGAACCTTCCTGTGCCATCCCAGACCCATGAAAATGTACTTCCCTTTGAAAACTCAGGATTCTCAGGTATCTTTGGTTCATTGCCTGAACCTCATGTGTGAATTCTTGTTGGCTGACAGGCACTCTGTTGACATTTTCCCTAATTCTCCACCATGGACTTCAATAATGATTAGATTTTTTATTTCAATGATACTTAGATATTAATTTCAATGGTAGATTTTTTTAAGGGTTTTTTTTTTTTTTAATGTCATAAGCATCCCTTACTTTGTTTACTGAGTTTCCTGCCTCCGCCTGATTTGCCCAGATTATAGGCCTTTCCATGTAATCCTGCAAACCAAATGTGACAGCACCAGCAGGCCTGGACTCTGCAGTAGGAGATGAGCCTCCTGCAGTCTGGGGCCGACTAGGCTGTCCCCCTGTAGCAGCAGAGGCAGTCTCTCCTCTCAGCCCTTGGAGATACAGCTGATAACAGGCCTGTCTCAGTCCACAGAGGCTTTTTGTTCTGGTTTCCTTTTTATTCTGGTTTCCCTGGGATAGACTTGGTTATCAACTTGTGAGATTTAGGAGAATAGAATGTTCACAGGAATGACCTTAAATCCCACCTCTGTGGCCTGCTCAGTATTTCTTGGAAAGAGGTTCTTTGCAAACAGAAGGAAACTATCTGTTCCTACTTAGGATTCTATTTAGGATAAGGACCTTGCTTCTACCAGTGGAAGCTTTGAATTGCTCTCTTTCTCCCAGCGGGTCACGGTGCTGTGGGAGGCCATCTACCAGTGTCCACAGCTAAAGAATGCCTCTGTCACCAACGCAGGCATTTTTTCCCAATGTGTCATACCCAGCTGGGTTGGAAGGAGGGAATGTCACCATCTTTACCTAGAAACCTGTTATTGAACCTGTTCACGTTAACTTTGTATTTGGTAAAAGCTTGTGGTTTAAAGTACACTTTTGAATCTCTAGACTGTTTTTATCCCCGAGGTGATGTTCCCTTATTTTATCTCCTGCCCTTGAGCTGTGCTGAGGGAGGGCTTCACTGCCCCGCTCACAGGTGCATGTTCTGACAAGATGGGCAGGAACTGACTGAGTTATAACTCACAGTTGTCAACAGGGCACAAGTGAGAGTTTATCTCTCTTTACCTTCCAGTATAAATGTCTGCTGCTCACCCCGAAGGGTGTCTGCTCCTCTTGGCTTCTTTGGCTTAGGATGGCAGGGAAGAATCATCCTGGGGAAAGTCCCCCACGATGACTGAGGCTTTATATCTGTACCTGGCAAGAATGTCAGTTTTTCATTTAAAGTGATGGGCTCCTTTTTGCTTTCAGTGTCCACTTGGCAAAGAGGAAAAGAGACGAGGAGCTATTCTTGGGCCCTCTGGCACCACTCTCTCAGGCCTCCATCCCTGGCCTTTGCATTCCAGCCACCATGACCTTGAGTCAGTTACTCTGACCCTGGTGAGGCTCTCTGCACAGGCTGTTTCCTCTGCTTGGAATATTCCTCCCCTTCATTCCGCTCATTTTTTTTTTTTAATCAATAGGCTTTATCTTGTAAGAGCAGTTTTAGGTTTACAGCAAAATGAGCAGAGAGTACCCAGAATTGCCAAAAACTCTCTGTTGCCCCCTCAACCCCCTACACGTATAGCCTCCCCCGTTATCAATTTTCCACACCAGAGTGGTACATTGATACAATTAATGAACCTACTCTGACACATCGTTAACACATGATGAATCTGCAACGACAGATGACATTATCACCCAAAATCTATAGCTTACATGGGGGTTCACTCTTGGTGGTGTGCCTCCTATGGGTTTGGACAAATATACAATGACATATATCCCCTGTTACAGTATCATACAGAGTAGTTTCACTGCTCTGAAAACCTTCTGTGTTTTGCCTTTGCATCCCTCCCTTCTTTTTCCCTGAACTTTCTTTTCTTTTTAATGTCTGATCTATGGCTACTTATGGTTCAGACCTCCTCTTACTTGCCATGTGTCAGGGAAGCGTTCCTTGATTGCTTTTCCTGACTACGTCAGAGTCCCTAAGCACCAGGGCCTTGGCCATATCTACTCCAGTTACCATTTCATTTCTGTGTGAGCCACTCCTTGAGTGATGTCTGCCTCGCCTTTGAGACCGTGAGCTCCTTGAAGGTAGGGACCTTGTCTCTTCTCACTGTATATCCCTAGCACCAAGCTCACTGCCTGGCACATAATAGGTTCTCCTTAAACATTTGGTAAACAGATGGTTGTTCTCACAGGTTTTTTTATGGTTCTGAAGTTCGGGAACCCCCAGGTCCACCTGGCTCCAAGCCCATTCATCCTCCCTTTCCACCAGGCTGCCTCCATGTCACAGTGCTTCACACGTGTCCATTAAAGCAGAACCACAGTACTGTTACTTGGCGATACTTTCCAACCCAGTAAGTATTTATCAAGTACCTGGGGCTCAGTGGCAGGTATGGTGGAGAAAATTAAAGAAAGATGAAAAAAAGTCCCTTTCCTCAGGGATTTGGTTTGAGCTTGCAGATCCATCAGAAAGCAAATTAAACCTATTTGTAAACATTAGATGGAACTACATGAAATCTCTGGTATTTGGCCATCAGTGATATATTTGATAGTTTCTCCTGAAAAAATAGAAAACTCATGTGGTTCAGTGCTATGTCTGGCAAATGTTTCCCTTCAATTCAGATTGGATTCTCAATTGCTTCTCAGCCTTTTTGTTAAGATGAAGTGCAGATTGGACTCTCCATAGAAGCAGTCCTGCTGCATGAGGCTGAGGCTTGGGCTTGAGATGAATGTCTAAATCCTGAGTCACAGGCTGGGATTTTTTTCCCCCAAGGGAAGAAATACTACACTTTTGCCCTCCTGAAGTTTAACCACAGAAAATATATTTTGAAAAGATTTTTCATTGCAAAGTATAGGTGGAAGCATGAAAAACAAACTGCTAATGAGAACATGTTTATTGTTACAAAGCAACAAAAATAGACTTGAATGTCAGCATGTTTGGGGGAACCAATCACGGAGAAATCTAACCTTGTTTTTCATTATGTGCTGTTGGAATCCAGACTCCTCCATTTCCAAGCTCAGATCTGGTGTGGGGACTGCCCACAGGCTGGTCAGGTTGGGCCCCTTTCTCTTCTCATCTCCTCCCTAAACTTGTTCTCTCTCTCAGGGCTTGCCTGAAACGTTAATATGCAGTGTTTTAGTATGACTTTTGAAAATTTGTTGACTACTTACTATATATGCAAGACGCCTGTTAGGTTCTGTGAGGGATGTATAGGTGAAGGAGTCTCAGCTCCTGTCCCGTGAGCATCACTCCAGTTGGAAGACAGATGCCTGTGTCACAACCTCAGGTGCTGGCGGAGTGCACTGACTGGGGAAGGTCTGTTCCCTTACGATCTAGTAGTTGAATCACAGCATTCTTGTCCTTCAGAGGGCCACCTTGGTCTCTGCCTCCCTGTGTTTGCCATGAGGCTCTGATGCTGATGATGTTATTGATTACCATTGCCTGATGCTTTGAGAGACAGCAGGCTCTCTGCCAAGTTTCACAGGAGTTATTTTAGTCAGTCCTTCGGAGGTGGTTTTTCTGTCTTCTTTTGGTGAGGAAACCAACCTAGAAATGACAGGGCCAGAGATGGAACTGTACCTACCAAGACAGAGTTCTCGGTATGATAGTGCTTGCCACAGGCAGGGAGAAGTGGGATGAGTGGGCTTCCACAGAGAGCCAAGTCCTCATCTAAGGAAACATTCCAATTCCCCACATGACCCAGTTTGCTAATGTAGCACAGGACTGAATCAGTCCCAGGGGAAGATGGTTGCACATGCTCTTAATCTCTGGAGCTAAGAGTATCCTGTTTATCAGAACCAGTTGTAACACGGCTCTGCCAACCCTTGAGATTCTCCAGGGAGACAGACCACTGGTCCCATCCCAGGCCAGTGTGCTGATGGAATCCAGCTCTTTGAGCATGCTTTCCTTTGAACTTGGCTTTCCTGTGTGTGCAGTGGGAACCCTGATGTGTGCCTTCTCATTCACAGTTCAGAGGGCATCTCCGAATCATGGGTTCTGCTTTTGGTCTCACTCAGACAGTGCTGTGGAGATACTTTTTCAGATGGTGGATCCTCTCCAGCAGTGAGGGAGCATGTGACTAGTACTTTTGAGTGACAGCTGGGCTCATGGGCCAAATCAGCCTTTGGCTGGAGGGTCTGTTTATTTGGGTGACCATTAATTTTAATCAGACAGAATGACCTTGCGATCAGAAAACCTAGTCATTTAAAGCTAGTGTTTTTGTCCTCACTGAAATTGTGCCCTGCATGGCTTCTTGATTGCAGGCCTCTCCTGTGTTCTGGACACTGTTTACCAGAGAGACTATTATGAGCATTGTCAGCCCACAGTCAGGAAGGTGTCCACCTATGTTTTCTAAGGCAGCTGAGTGGGGCTTTTCTCTGATTCCTGGGAATCGGCATTCTAGCCCTCTCCTGCACTCTCCCTGCCTCTCTCACTTGTTCTCTGCTGTGGTCCCAGTGTAAGCAAGTCACTTTGAAATGCATCTGGGAACCCACAGGCGTCACGTGAGCCCATCAGAAGATTAGCTGCCAAATATAGAACATGCACTCCAAGGCCTGCTCGCCAAAGTCCTAGCTCCACTTTGCTCTGCAGTCAGACCAAACCGAGGAGACTGCGACTGCAGTCTGGGGGCTGTGCTTAAGACAGATACTGAGAGAGAGAGAGTAGGGGGCAGTAAGTGGATGGTGCCAGGCCTGGAAACTGCATCCTCAGGGAATGGATAAGGATTTACCAGGAGGAGAGACACCACAGGAAGCAACATGTGACCTGACTTCAGACATCATTATGGAGAATAGAGAGACAGATTTCTGACTGTACCCGGGCATGCCACAGGGGGCACATTTGAATTCAACATAATTTTCTAACAAAGATCAGTAATAGAACAAGCTGCCACATGTGACAGTGAGTGTATGTGGGGCTCCCTGCCCTTAATGAGGGTGGTTTCCAGGTGACAGATCTCTGCGTTGATTGGCACTTGAATGAGCCAACATCTGGGGTTCCTTCCAAACTTCAGGTGCTACTATTTCCTCTGCGTCAGTCTTTCGGCCTGGTAACCACTGGTACTGTTGTTCTGCAGTAGCCCCTCTAGTCTGTCTTCTGTGGTTCTCACATTTGTACTTGGACACCATGACCATGAACTCTCCATGCATACTCACTTGTGTGCCAAGCACAGCTTGCTTTAGGCTGGTGCATAGAAAGCTTTCCCTGGCTCCTAGTGGCTTCTCCATGGAGCCACCTTACCATGTGGGAAAAGTCCAAGTGGTGTGGGGAAGGCTGTTCAAGGTGACCCTGGGACAGACTGGAAGTGGGTGGGGAAGGTGGAAGCCTATTCTTGGTGCCTTGAATGAGCTTCCTCCTTTGTCAGGCCTTGTAGTTCCTGAGTGTAACTCCTTCCAACCCCAGGAACCAAATTGCCCCATAGGCCAGAAGCGCATATCCTCAAACAGAGAAACCACATCCTTACCCCCTCGTTCCTTTCTCTCCCCAGCTCCACCTTCTCCAGGGCCAGATATGGGAGACAGACAAGCCAGCAAGTCTGCCTTCACTCTTGCGAGGAGCCAATTTTTATTATTGTCTCAAAGGCTGAAATGCTTGGTCTTCCATCTTCATTCTGCTTCCTTTTTTCATGGACCACTGTATGCTCTTCACCATTTTACAGTGTCCCACATGCTCTAGACTGACTTCTAGGCCCAGTTGCATAGGTCCTGCATCTCATTGGCTGCCCTGGCCCCTCTCCCTTTATCTACCCTCCTGAGCTTGTATTAGACAATCCTGTCTCCACCTTTTCTGCAATTCCCTTTAGGTTTTTCAAGCCTCAGCACATGGCAGGTGATTTAACTCAATGTTTTCACTTAGGACAGCCCCTTAATGCTTCTCACATTTATATGTTTAAAAGAAGAAGTTTGACAGATTCCAAAGCACATTAAACAGCTATTGGAATTGTGAGTGATGTGATTGAAGACTTGTAGACATTGTGAGAGGTTTTTGGTAGCCAGCCCTAATTTTATTTGTCTTCATTCACTCGTTCATTGCTGAGAGCTGAGCACATGCCAGGGCAGTGCTGTTGTTTTTCTGGGACTGGGCCCCTTTGGGACTTGGCTTCCTCTCTTCCCCCAGCTCCAGATCTTTGCTGCTTTCCGAGGACAGAGTGGAGTTTGGGCAAATTCTCTGCTAAGTTTCAACTCTGAGAAAGTCCTCTCTGGCTCCAGCCTTGTTTGGACTGGTTGGTTCCCCACAAAACGAGAGGATTTGCTTCCTGTGGCCTGGATGGAATCAGACATTGTGAGCATGGCAATGGCTCCTGCAGCCACACATTACTTTTGACACATGTGTCCAGAGTCCATGGGTGGCTGAATTTTACATAACATGGCCATCCAGCCACATACGTGGCTCACCTGGAACAGCCGGAATAAATGTGGGTCACAGAGCATATCGCCCTGAGCTGGCAAAATGCAGGCTGGTAGCCAGCAGGGAGGCGAGCCTCAGGCTTTGCCTGCTCACACAAAGTGTTTTTTGGAAAGGCAGGGAAGCCAGCAACATGGCCGGGTGGCTTCGGCTCAATACAGGTCCTGAGAATGGACTAGAAGAGAATTAGCAGTTCGGGATTGGGTGGGTGCTGTTGGGGGACCAGGGAAGTAAGATGAAAAAGATGAATTCAAGGCTTCTAGACGAAGCATTTTACAGTCCTGCTGTTGGGAATGGGGAAGCCTGGAGGGGCAGCTGATTCAGGAGGAAGTAGAGGCCACAAGGGTGAGGCCTGAGGGTGACTGTGGGATTGGTGACAGAACCTCAGTGTGAGGTTTTCAACCTTGACTACACATTAGATGTTAGGTTCACCCAGGGAGCTTTAAAAACTCCAGTGACAGGGCTACAGGTCAGCCCAGTTACAGCACCTCTGGGCATCAGTATTGTTAAGGTCCCTAGAGGCCCCTCAGATGCTGCTAGGCAGGGAGCCACTTTGTGTGAGGGAGAGAGACAGGGAACTGAGAGCCACTGTCCGAGAGAGGCGGGCAGAGAGGAAGGGTCATGTGGAGAGCTCAGATTTTAAAGAATTGAGGAGAAGAAATGAAGCAGTAACTCTTTAGAGAAAAAGAGACAAATCGTGAGGAACTGGTGGAGTAGCTGGGACAAAAGGGTTATTAAAAGTGAGTCGTTAGCAGATATTGAGACACATGGAAAGGAAGCAGAGGAAGGACTGACTGAACAAATTCTCTAAAGAGAGTAGGATTTGGGGCTGCGTTTCCTGAGAGGGAATAGCACTCCTTTTGGGACAGAAAGATCAGAGGAGAGGCCAGAAAGTTGTCCCTTTATTTATGAAGCATCCTAAGGCTGTGGAACCAGACACTGTAAACAACTGGAATAGAGGAGGAAGCTGTCCTACGACTTATCTCTGTTGGTGACAGAAAAGGTGAGGTCACCTCCTGAGCAAGTGTGAGAACTGGTAGTTTGAAGGCTGACTGACCTTATGGTGAATTTGATGCAGACTTGCCCCGGGAACAAAGAAAAGTTAAGTGAATTGCAGCTTTGGCCAGACTTGAGCCCGGTGTGTTTCCATCACTCCCACCTCTGACATTTTCGTCTGAGGCCGGACCTCTATCACATTAAATGTAACTGGCTTTTGAAAATTTTGTCTTAGAGACATGGAGAAAAGTTTCGCCAAACAAATAGGTCTGTTTTTATTTCTCTTAAAGTAGTTTCTATAAGAAGAGAAATATATTTAACCCCCAAATTTAGAAAGTGCTGATAAGCAGAAAAGAGGTAAACATCACCCATCACCTTACAACCCAAAGATAGAATTATATGCTTCCGGACTACAGACGGAAGTCACAGATCTTCAACCATGGAAATACCGATGACAATAACTGTCAATTCTTGACCGGTTAGTACTGTCATTTTGTGTGTCATTTTATTTAATCCTCTCAACAGCCCTATCTAATGGGTACTATTATCTTCATCTTAGTGATGAGAGGCTGAGACTAGGAAAGACTAAGTAACTTTCCCAAGATCACAAGACAAGTCAAGGCAAACGTGGGGCTGAATTGCCTAACATTGGAGCCCAAACCCCCAACTGCTATGCAGATACTGCTACCGCCAAAGAATATGTGTGAGGGATATTCTCAGCACATTGTTGGTGCTCAGTCTCTTCATGTAATTTACCGTATTCAAATGACGATCAGAGCAAGCCAAAACTTCTTAGAAACCAACAGCAGTGGAGGTATAATAGATGTACAATAAACTACACATATTGAAAGTGCACAGTTTTAAAACTTTAACATACATACGCATCCATGAGATATATCTACGCCACAATCAAGATAAAGAACATATCTGCCTCCCCACAAAAGAGTATTTGTGCTCCTTTGTCATTTCTCCCTCTACCCAGGCAGCCGCTAATTTGCTTTTTGTCACTACACACATTAGTTTGCATTTGCTAAAATTTTATAAAAACCGTATATGTTCTTTTTTTGGCCTTTGAAATTCAACTGTGCTGTTAAGTGTCTCCATTCATTCCTTTCGTTACTGAGTAGTAGTCCATTGTATGGGTGTTTATCCAGCCTCCTGTCAATGGATATTTGGGTTATTTCGGATATTTGGTAGTTTTTGCCTGTTACAAATAGAACTACTATAAATGTTCAGATTCAAGTCTTTGTACGGACATATACTTTTATTTCTCACAGGCCAATACCTGGGAGAAGGATGGCTGGGTCATTTGATAGGTGTTTGTTTAATTTCCTAAGAAACTCCCAGTTTTCCAAAGTTACATATGTCATTATATACTCCTACTGGCCGTCTATGGTGATTTCATTTCTTCCACATCTCCATCAGCACTTGGTGTCATTAGTCTTTTTAGTTTTTTTAACTGAAGTCTAATTGACATAGCATTATATTAGTTTTGGGAGTACCGTGTAATAATTTGATATTTGTATATATTGCAAAATGATCCCACAATAAGTCTAGTCAACAACTGTCGCCATACAGTTAGGAAAATTTTTTTCTTGTGACAACTTTTAAGATCCACCAGCTATTTTTAAATATGCAGTACAGTATTATTAACTACTGTCACTGTGTTGTACGTTACATATCCATGACTTATTTATTTTATAACTGGAAGTTTATACTTTTGACCCCATTCACCCATTTCCCATTTTTACTTTTAGCTATTCTATGAGGTGTGTGGTAGAATCTCATTGCGTTTTTAATTAACACAAGGCTTTCAAACTCTTCAGTATGCCAAACTTCATAGTCCCTGAACAGTTGTGGAGCCTCGCATGTCAAGGAGCAAAGGAAAGAAGAAATGTAAAAGTTACTACTAGTCTTAGAGTAATAATTAGACCTTTTTTAGTTCCTTTTGTGTGCTAACTACTTTTAAATACATTATGTCTAAACCTAGCATCAATCCTGGAAAGAAGGGTCATCTCCATTTTATAGATGGAGAAACTGAGGCGGAGTGAGGTTAAGTTACCGACTCAGGGTCTCACAGAGCAAAGCAAAGATTTGAACTCAGCCTTGTCTCTTCCAAAGCTCACACACTCCAGCCCCTGTGCCCTACTCTGTGGTAGTTAACTGTTTTCTTTCTTTAAAACAAATAAAAAGAAAGCAAACAAACAAAAAAGCCATTTTCTCACTATTGCTTTCTGTCCCAAACATGGAACACAGAACTTAAGGCTTAAAAATAGATAGTTCTGCTGACCAGGCAAACAGTAGAAAAGTTATTTCAAATGTAATTATCTGTGGAGTAAAATCTTGTAAAACTTTCAAGCCCCAAAGCTTGGGTGAATAAATAAGCCTGTCCTGACTCACGCTCTGCAGCCCAACCTCTGGGCCAAACCTCTGGGCCAAGTTTGTTAACATCACTTACATAACAAGGGTCCACTTCAGGGAAAACAGAATTTATTATTGTTATGCTGTGCCACTCTCCATTTGTGAAGCTGTTTCCATTTCAAATGCAACCTTTTAATTCAGCAAACATTTATTTTGGTTCTGGCTGTCATTAGCTGAGAGCCTACCATGTACACTTTCATGAATTATCACATTTATTGCGCGCACACGCGCGCACACACACACACACACACACACACACACACACACTCACACTCCCTCCTCTCTCCCTATATGACGGGGTAGTTTAGCTTTTTGAATGAGAGACAAGTCATCTGAATCAGGCATCTTGGGTCCTTACTAGTTCGGTGACCTTGGGCTACGTAATGTCTCTGAACGCCAGTCTCCTCATCTGCAAGATGGCAGTACATCTATATTACCTACTTCGCAAGGGCTGCAGTGAAGATTACATGGAATAATGCAGGCGATCAGTAGATGTTAAGTATTGTTATTCCTGTCTTGCTGACAAACAAAGAGCATTCAAAGTGTTAAATAATTTGGCCAAAACTATATGGGTAATTCGGGGTAGCAACACAATTCAAATGTTCATCTTTAGACACTCTGGCTCTCCATCGATCTCTTTGCTGCCACTCTCCTTTAGGTCCCTGCAAGTCCCCTGAGGAGCTGGCATGGAAGAAAAGGAGACCAAACAAATGACAGAGCCAACATTCAGAGCCCAGTTTTTTAAAAGTAGTACTTGCTTATTAGAGACAGCTTGGAAAGAAATGGAAAAAAGAAAAAGATTGCCCATAATTTCAACCCCAAACTCATCCATTATGGTGTATTTTTTTTAATCTCTTTTTTTGTCTTTTTAATAGAAAGTGATGCTTGTTTCTTACATAGTTTGCAATTACAGTGCTGTATTTTTTTTACTTGATATTATACCTCTTTACACATAATTTTATACTCATAGGAACATAATTTCTAATGGCCCTAGAGGAGGTAGCTCCACTGACTTAATTAACTGTTCCCAGTGAGTAGGATATTTATGTCTTTCCTTGAATCACAGAGTCAAAAGATATATACTTCTATAAGAATTTCTTCTTTTAAAGTCAGGCTTATGGAGGGATAATTTTCATAGAGCAAAATTCACTTATTTTAGGTATAGAGACTTATAGCCACCCTCACAATTAAGATATAGATTATTTTCATCACCAGAGTGTCCTAGTGTCTGTTCATTGTTTATTCCCTCCATTTATCCTCAGACTGTGGCAACTACCTGTCTGTTTTCTGTCCCTGTATTTTTGTCTTTTTCTAAATATCACGTGAATGGAGGTAGTAAATTAAATGCCTTTCGAGTCAGGCGTTTTTCACTTAACATAATGCTTTTGATATTCATCCAACTGTGTATCAGTAGTTTCTTTTATTGCTGAATACTATCCTGTTGTACAGATGTACTACAATTTGTCTGTCTGTCCACCACTTGACAGACGTTTGGGTTGTTTCCAGTTTTTGGTGATTATGAATAGCTGCTGTAAATATTTACACAGAGATTTTTAGGTGAGCATAAGTTTTCATTTCTCTTGTCAAAATATCAAAAAGCAGGATTGTCAGATTGATAGTAAGTATATATTTGACTTTATGAGAATCTTTCAAAATGTTTTCCAAACTTGCTGAAACATTTTATATTCTCAGCAGCAATTATGAGAATTCCGACTATTCCACATCCTTACCAGCACTTGGTGTTATTAGGATTGATTTGCTTGCCATTGGAGTAGCTGTCTAAGGGCTATCTCATTGCGGCTGTAATGTGCGTTTCCTAAGTGACTAGTGTTTCACGTACTGATTTCCATCCATATCTCTTCTTCGGTGAAATATCTTTCTGAATCTCTATCAAATTCATTTGTTCGTTTTCTTATTATTGACTCATGAGAGTTCTTTGATATATTTTGAATATGTCTTTTATCAGATTTTTATTTTTGCAAATATTTTCTCCCAATCTGCGCTTCATTTTCTTAATGGTATCTTCCAAAGAGCAGACATTTCTAATTTTGATGAAGTCCAGATCGTCAATTTTTATATCCTATGAATTGTCTTCTCTAAGAGATCTTTTCCTATACCAACATCACAAAGTTTTCTCTGGTTTTCGTCAGAAGATTTTTAGTTTTAGGTTTGTGATCTCCTTTGAGTTATTTTTTATTTTTAGTGAGATGTATGGGTTAAGCAGTGTTTTTGCTTATGGATGACTGTTGATCCAGTACCTTCTGTTGAATTGACCGTATCTCTTTCTCATTTCCCTGCCCTGTTCCACTGGTCTATGCATCTGTCTTTTTGCCAGTACCACGCTGTCTCGATTACTGCAGCTTTATAATACATCTCAACCTTAGATAATGAGTCTCCCCACTTTGTTCTTTTTCAAAATTGTGTAGCCAGTCTCCATTGTCTGTCTTTCTATATAAATTTTGGAATCAGCTTGCCACTTTCTCAAAAAGATCTTCTGGGCTTTTGATTGGGATATGTCAAATCTATAGATCACTCTGAACAAAAATGATATCTCAACAGCATTGACTCTTCCTATCCATGAAACGATCTCTCTGTCCATTTATTTAGGTCTCTTGATTTTCTTTAAGGTTCTTAATACACTTTTTCGAATTAAAGGTTGGTCTTCTACTTTTTGTTAGGGTGGTTAGCACATTGCTGTGCCCTTCTGGATGAGAAAGCCACGTTTTTCCTGCAAAAAACCTGGCTGATTTAAACTCTCTTGATTATGCTCTATCTGCCAAGGATCTCATCCCCCTCCTTCTACTTTTCATGGCTTAAAATTATTGCTTTACTAATTTAAGAGTTTTAAACTCTTTATCAAAGTATAATGTACATACAGATGTTTATACATAAGAATGCATCTCTGTAAATTTTCACAAGGTAGATATGAGGTAAGAAACAGAACATTACCAGCAACCCAAAAGCTTCCTTGTGACGCCTTCCAGTTTTATTCCCACCCCACCCCAATCCTGCCGCTCGTGGGAACCACTCTCTCAATGTCTAACACCATAAATTATGTTATGCTTAGAATTTTATCACTCTAAGGGACCTTATAAGTTTTTCACTCCAGGTCCCAAAAATGTTCCTGACCTCCTCATTGTGCCTTCATGAGTGCCTGGAACACCCCTACTTCCCACCCCCTTCTGCCTTCTCCCTCATTTCTTCTTCTATCTTTCTTGAAGAGTCCTCTTCATCCTTCCAGCTCCATTTAAGTTTCATCTCCCTGGAGAAGACTTTCTTACCTCCTTCTCTCCCGGTTTCCCATGACATTGTATTTACCTTTATTAGCTAATCATGATGATTGAAGTTGTGTTTCCATTTGATTCTAAGCTATTTGAGGTCTGGAGCAAGCTGTGCCTTTAATGGAGTCTGGCACAGTAGAGCTCGGTAGTTGTCTGTTGAATGAATGTTAGAGTCAAGGAAACTGATTCCCCAAAGGTTAAGTCCCTTGCTCACAGTAGGCCTCCTAGCTTTCAGTCCTTGCTGAGTTCTTTTCACACCTTTTTCACTTTGACTTTCTGTGATTTATTTATTTTTTTATTTCTATGCTGCGTTGGGAGCAAGTAAGAAAACATTATAGCTCTGGAAGGCTGTTTTATCTGTCATTATGGTGCTAAGAAAAAGAGGATAATACTCTCAACCTCTCATCTGCCATAACAGTGATAGCTTTTAACATGTCAAGTCCCTGAATCCAGTCTCCTATTTCAGTATCAAATGTGTATGTGTCGCTAACTCTCAGCAGTACTTAAACCCCGCATGTATTCACCTTGCTACCAGTGTGTCTGGGGATGCCCTTTCACTGTTAGTAAGATGGCAACTCAACGTCAGTTTTTGGTGCAGGGAGTCTAGATGCTCTTAACGACTGAGTGTTTTTGTGTAGTGTTGAGACCACAGTGGCTAAGTGTGAAAAATAGAGTCCTTCTCTTGCAGTACAGACTATATAGCTGTGTATCAAACTAAAGAGTGGATACATTACATACAGTGAAGCTAAACACCAAAGTGGCTCAATTAATGACTGGAGTGGTTTATACCTACCAGCATGGATGGCAGATTTTACCAAATCCTCAAAAGACAGATCCGTCTATTGGTCATTTGAGCACATCATTCTGAACGGTTCAGTCTAATTACGGGACTAGAATGTTCACTTATCCATGATCTTAGACAAGCCAGCCAGTCCACTCAGGTGTGTCGTGAGAGGAGGGAGTGGGATAAAAGCTTTCCCAGGGAAGAAATAATAGTTGAGGCTAGAAGGGGAAGCAGCCCTTAGGTGTAACTGAAAGAGGAAGGGAGGAGTGTGATGGGCTGGAGGGAGAGTTCCAGGTGCCTGGGCCTATGTGAACCATACCTGGGAAATCTGTCTCTGGGCATTTAGGGTTCCTGAGTTCAGGCTGTATCTCTTCCTAGCTCTCTGGGATCCCTTTCCAGTGGTTTTATGAGGTCCCAGTATGTATCACTGATTCAGACCAGGATCTCTGGAGGTCAGCCATTGCCTCGTCTGATGCTCTGGGGTTGGCTTGGGCAATCTCCAGAAAGGCTTTCCACCCATCAAACTTCCATCCCTCAGGAGAAGATCGGCTGGCGAAAGGATGCACTACACTTGCTGGTCTTCACAACAGACGACGTGCCCCACATCGCACTAGATGGAAAACTGGGGGGCCTGGTGCAGCCACATGACGGCCAGTGCCACCTGAACGAGGCCAATGAGTACACTGCATCCAACCAAATGGTGAGAGTTGGGGGTCCCAGCTGGTCCAAGGGCTCACCCTTTTCTGGCCCTCTGCTCTCTAACATTCCATTCTATTCTTAAGATTGAGTTTTGTTATTTCATCTTCTCCAGCTGGGCTTCCAGAAATCTTCATTAACTTAACACTTCTCAGGGACTTCTGAGGCTGGTTCACCTTTCTGCCATTGTGCAACTGAATGGGAGTGTTTCACTGAGGGAAGAGGATAAATCTCAAAGAGGAGAGATGATCTTACAGGAAGGCAAGGACTGTGCTCCTATAGAGATCAAAACTAGGATGGGAGTTATAGGACAAGACAGTGGAGACAAAAATTCCCAGCCTCTGGAAATGGGCTCTCTGAGGCACTAAGTTCAGCAAGGCAGATGGCATCCTGCATGGGGTAGGAAGCCCCAAGGACGTTCCACTCCCAAGAGTCTGTGACCATGGTCATGTAAGTTAAAGGAGTCTATGCAAGAGTTCAAAAATATGTAATAATAAATAGACTGGTGGAATGAACTCCTACATTATTATCCAGACTATTATCCTATTATCCAGACCCAATAATTACCAAGATCTTATTACACTTATTATGCCATTAAAAAAAATAAAATCTGTGCCTCTTCCTTCCCAAATCCATTCTAGTGCCTGTCTAGAGAGGAAGTCTTACTAATTTTCTTCTCTGGACAAGCTCATTTTCTCCAGTTTTAAGAATTGGCCAGTGTCCAAGCCTTCCATATTATCTAATAATAGTGGGGTCTGGAAAAAGTGATCATAGCTATAGAACCTGATAACTATAGAACTGATATGGACACCTGTACCCATCATTAGCCCTTAAAAATCCTTCAGGATATTGTTAAACTGCTTCTTAGCCTCCGCTTTTCCTTCCTGCTTGTGGCTGCTCCCCCTCCATGGTCCAACTTTCAGTCTAGAGACCAGCAGTCTCTTCAACCATCCTGAGCCCTGAGCAGAGCTGAGCAGGACCTGTGGGGGACATTGGGAGGCCCAACCATTAGGCATAGGAAAAGGAAAATAGGATAAGGAGGAAAGGTCTTGGGGAAGAGAGAAAAGGAAACAGGTACTGATGATACATAGTAGGATGTAGTGGCTGTTGTTTTGGGGGCCTCCTTGCTTCACCCTATCTTTGCTGAAAGGATGGAGACACAGTCCAGTATGGAAAACCAGCACTCATCACGTCTCCATTCTGGGTTGGTAGGGATAGAAGGAGTGCATCTAGTTTGTAGGTGCCAGAGGGTTTTTTTTTGGAGCATCTGCTCTACACATTTCCTCAGTTAGGAGCTGCTGGGAGACGGGCTGCCTTGGTTATTAAGGGGCTTTAAGGGGCTGCCAGAGGAAGATGTGTTTTTCTTGGCAACTGATGAGTTACTGTATATATATATTGGAGCCTGGTGGGTAGTATCTCAGGCTATTAGCAATGTTACAACCTTGACTTTTGCCTTCGCCTTAGGACTACCCATCCCTTGCCTTGCTTGGAGAGAAGTTGGCAGAGAATAATATCAACCTCATCTTTGCAGTGACGAAAAACCATTATACACTCTACAAGGTATGCCTGGATGGAGGGAGGGGGGAGGAAGGCTGGTGGCCTGATTTTGAGGCTCATGCTGACCTTTAGGTGAATTGGAGATTAGAATGTGGGGAAGGACGCAAAGGAAGGGTGGAATATTGACCTGTCTTGATCTAGTGGAAAATACTAGCATTAAGAAAGCTCTTCAGCATTCACCTCGCAGTGCTTATCTTTACCAGGAATTTAACATATAGTATCTAATTTTGTCCTGAGAAAATTTTGAATTGAATAATATGAATTCCTTCCCCTTTTCAGTTGAGGAAATGGAAATGCACAGGGGCACACTCTAATAGGGAAGGATAATATAAAATGAAAATGTATGGAAAGCAAACTAAGGCATCAAAATAGACCATGTCACTAATTCCAGTATTCCAGAGCTTTTATGCCTTAGTCTTGGAGTACGGGAGAACAGTGGGTTAGCCTTGGACGGAAATTCCCAAAGATATAAATGACTGTCTTGAATGAACAGAGCAATCTGTGTATGAATCCATTCTGTCTGAAAGACTATTTCTGGGTCATCCTGTGGACCATCATTACAAACTCTCCTCATGAACATAGTCTTTCACACAACCACAGGCAAGTCACATTTTGAACTAGGGCTCTCTTCCACATTGCTCCAGGAGTGTGCATGTCAGCTCAACGGAAACCCCAGCTCACCTCTGACGTCCTTGGAACTGAGAGGTTATGAGAACTGCGTCCCCACCTCCTTTCCGCTCTTACATGCTCACAAAGAACCTTTTCTCTATTGCTCCTGCCTGAGATTATCACTGATAAAATGCCACTTGTACCTTCTTGAGCTCTTTATCTTCTGTCAGTCTGAATCAATTTTAGAAGATGGAAAGAAGGGAAGGCGGTTGTTTTTCTTTTTTGTTTCGTGGAAGATAGTGGGATAAAACTTATCCATGTACAAATATTTTTAGAGTTATCAGTCTCACAGACTGTTCTGGGTGTGTTCCCAAAGGGTTCAGGAGGGAAGAGGTCCACATCAGCTTAAGCCATCCTTGCTCATAACCTTGCTCAGAGAGGAAAGGGTCCAAGGTGGCCTAAGGGCAATGGGTATTTCCAGATGTTTCTGTCGCTTTAATAAGTGACATACCAAGGTGTTAGTACAAATTAAAGAGGAAAGGCAACAACTTGAGGGCCACCTGCTTTGTCTCAAGTCCTCACCCAAAGATCCCCAGAGGTCCCTGGGAGACCACCATTCACATCTCCGTTCCTTGTTAGGAAAAGAGGCTGTATGTGAGCCCTTTGGGAAAATTTCCCCTTCCGTTCATGCTGAATAGATCGAGGGCACCCTTGAAGTGAGCTTGGGAATACCTATATGGACTAGGAGAGAGATGGCAAGACGCATGGTAGAATACATGGACCTTGGACGATGGACTGTCAGAGAGTTGTCCATTACATGCCAGACAGGGTCTCCAAGAAGGAGCATGACTTTTGGAACAGACCTAGACCTCTGAGAATGGAATTCCACAGTCTCCTGCAGCAACTCTCCCCTGTGCCAGATTCTCTCGCCTTTCTTTTGGCATCCTCTCCAACTTCTGGTGTGAGAGAAGGCAGAATCCAGTGCTGGGGTCCCCTTACAGTTCTAGCTCAGCAGTGTTTACTCTCTGATGGCATAGCAGGGCAGATGGGCTTATTTCTTGTATTTTCTTTTCCCAAGAATTTTACCGACCTGATACCTGGAACAACAGTGGAGATTTTACATGGAGACTCCAACAATGTTATTCAACTGATTATCAATGCTTACAATGTAAGTCATCGGTTTCTTCCCCCACTACCACCTCCACCCCCATTCTCGCCCACTGAGGCTTCCGGGAGCTGGCGTGGACTCCAGTGGGTAGTGCACCAGGCTGGTGTGCTTGGCTTTATGCTCCCTCTCCTGCCTCTTGAGTTTGGTGCCTTAGGTTTGTGGTGGAGAAGCCCATCCTGCTCGTCGCATCCCTCTCCCTTCTTTTCTGCCATCCTGCCTCATCATAAGCTGATCTTCATTAACAGTGAAAGGCTTGGTCAGACTCAGGCCAGTAGCCCCGGCCATGCTTGAGTTCTGACTACATAATAACCCAGCCCCTGCTGGAGCATCATGCTTGGGTGTGTCCAGGTGCTCTCCATCTAGTTGCCTATGTTCCTTTCCCTCAATTCCTAATACCCAAGAAGTACTTGACTTAGACCTGCTTTTTTTTTTTCTTCAGGAAAATGCAAGCAAAGTTTCTCTCTCTCTCTCTCTCTCTCTCTCTCTCTCTCTCTCTCTCTCTCTTTCTCTCTCTTTCTGGATGAAACTTTAATTTTACATAATTAAATTGACTTGACAGTTCAGTGTGTTAAAATGGTAATCATAGTTTCTTGTGCTGGGAAGTATGTACCCTTAGCTGTTCCCTCCCTGCTAAGCCCCAGGGTGGTCATAGCTTCCAGTGCCCACCGAGCCCCTCATGGGGCCAGGTAATTCCCAGACTGGCTGTATGTGAGCCCCTTGGGAAAGTTTCAGAGGGCATATCCCTGTTAAAGTTATACATGGAGTAAGTATAGTTTAAGTAGGACTATTAGTCCTAAATTCATGAAAAGGTTTTTATGGGCTAACCTGGGAACCCAATTAACTACTACGGCATCACATGTATGTGAGAAAAGCCATCTTATTTTCCCAACTATAACTTATTTACAGACGAGTATTTGGAATTCTTCCTTTTCCAGTGTTGACTTTGTCAACTTAATGATGGAGCCCCTTTTATGAGTGACAAAGTACTGTTCAGTTAGCAGAAGCCATAAGTCATGCCCTCACCACTGGGGGAGCCCTGGAGCTTGGGGGTATGACCAGCCCCCCTTCATCTCCTGGAGCTTTGGTGTGAGCTGGGGGCAGTAAGGATTGTGGCTAGCTTTCCCTCCCTCCTTCCTGCCCCGCTGCATCCACTTTCTGTTACAGTTCAGGGCCCCCTTCTCACAAATTCTGATTCCTTCTCACTCCTGGACTCCCTGTTGAGAGAAGGGTTTCCTTCTCCTCTCCACTCCCCACATACTAATATTCTCTTTTCTGATTTCTGACTTCTAAATCTTCATTAGATCCACCTTAGAACCCAGAGCTCAGAGCCCAGTAAGACGGGGTTTCCAGATTAACTTTGTGCTTGTGGTTGTCAGCTTTCTGCAGTGAGTGGAAACATAGCTCACTGAGAGAGTGTTTGAGCATGGAGCATGTGTGCGAGGGAGGGGGCTTGGGCCTTTGTCCTCTTTCTGAGTGCCATGCTGTGAACCTCTTGGCCCAGCTCTGGACAATGAACTAGAGAAGGCAAAGTGAGAGCCGGAACCCACGGTCTGTGCAGCTCTCCCTGTCCCTCTGGGTCAGGAGTGGGGCAGTGGCTGGACCCTCCCACTGGTGGGGTGGCCTCAGCTTATCTCCCGCTGACCCAGGACCTTTGAGGGGGAAATAGCTAAAGAGAAACTCTATCTCAGTCTCTGGGGTATGGCGAGGATGTTCGTTCTCTTGGATTTGTGGGGAAGAGCCACCTCCCAGGAGTTCCATCCTCAGTCAGCTCCAAGTCCAGGCCCCTGTGGGTAGCTGACAGACTTATGGGGCTCTCCCAAGAACATTTCTTTGTAAAGGCGCAGCCCCTCTGCTCCTTGTGGCTTTAATAAAGTAAAGGATAATGATGCTCAGTTCCACAGAACCAGCTGGATAGCGTTTGCCAGAAAAGAAAATAAAACACTGCTCAGTCAGTATTGTGTGGCTAAGCAGTTGTGCATGTCCACACTTGTGGGTGGAACTGCTCAAAACCAGGGGGCACGAGGCATTATTGCTGGTTCCCTGGGTGGGAATCCATAAATGCTTCGTGGTATTTCTTCTCTGAGATACATTGCATTGTTCCTGAGCAGGATTCCTGATATATAAATTCACTTTTTTAATGAAAATCCAGGGACCCAGGGAAGCAGGCTCTGTGTTGGTAGGTGGAGGTTGGGAAAAGCGTGGAGAGCCCTCTCTGCAGCTGAGTTGGGCCCAGATGAGTAGGAAAACAGTCTTTTTCCAGGGGGGAGCTGCATTTGGAGCCCGGGATGAATCCCCCGAAGAATTGTGGGAACCTGGCACTGTAACATGAACTCTGAGTTAAACTGGTTCCTCTAAGAGAATGTGTTAGGAAAGGAGATATAGGACTTATCAATAAATATTTGAAACTCTATTTTTAAAAGATGGGTGATTCTTAAAAAGGAACCTGAAAGCAGCAAAAAAAAAAAAAAAAAAGCGATTCTGGAATACTACCAACAGTGGCTATTCAAATTCAGTGAAAAATTTTAAGACAGCTTTATCCAGAGGTGATTAACATA
This sequence comes from Cynopterus sphinx, assembly GCA_030015415.1. NCBI lineage: Eukaryota > Metazoa > Chordata > Mammalia > Chiroptera > Pteropodidae > Cynopterus > Cynopterus sphinx. The sequence continues at coordinate 51,745,167 of CM057380.1, forward strand.
CAAGAACTGTAAAGATTTAAAGTGTGCAGTTTGATAAGTTTTGACACATACACACCTGTGAAACCATCACTACTATCAAGATATTGAACGTACCCATCACTCCGAAAGGTGGGGTCCTTGGTAACTGCCTACTTTTGCTCCTCCTATCAGTGGAAATTTTAAAGGAGTCTATTAGATATAGAAACGTGGAATGGCAAGGAGTTCAGAGTGAAGCCTAGTCAGTGGAAGCTGTGTTGGGGGTACGTTTGTGCTCGACCTTGATTAGTGCCTGCTTCACTGGCTGCTGGCATTTCTGGTGAATGGAAGACCAGAGCTGGACTTCAGCCCCCAGCACTGCTTCTGGATTTGAGCCTAGCATGAGCCTCTGGCGTGATACGTGTTGGGGTGGGGTGGGGTAGGGTAAGGTGTGTGTACGTGATGTGTGCATGGTATGGGCTGCATGTGCGTGCGTGTGTGTTTGTGAGAGCAAGCTATGGCCCACAGTAGGGGCTCCAGGTAGCTCTGGTGATCCCTTTATCTGTTTCTCCGGTCAGGGTCCATGCACAGCTGTAACTGGGTAGACTGTTTGCATTTCTCTGTCACCTTACCGTCTCAGTGGTTTGTGGTGGACTTTAAATGAGTCATGTAACACATGACTAAGTGTGGGTGTTGACTTTTACCTCCCCGCTAGACATCTGTGGGGACATTCGGAAAAGTTTTTGGTTGGAGCTTATGTAATAACAGACGCAGTGGTATTTAGCTAGGCTAAGGAGGGAGTAAAATGGAAAGGGTGTGTTTAATTTAACGTCTTGTAGAATAGAGCCTGTCGTATGTAATGTTCACAGGGAGAACTTTTCAGCTCTGGGCTTTGATTTACCAGTTTATTCTTGCTGTGCCAAATTGTTCATTGCAAGAGATCACCAAGTGCTCCCAAGGGCCTTTAGTGATGTGGAGCTTTGCTGTACAGTTAGCGTAGGTGAGAAGGTATCTAGCAGCGCTGAGAGAGAGAGTTCCAGCAGTACACACACAGAGCACTGGCATCATGTCGCATTGAGAAAAGGGGGGTGGGACTCAGGAGTCACCGGGCCTTCTTTCAGAGTTGGAAAGAAGAGAACGCGCTGGAAACCACTGGAGTTGCATGTGGAGGGTGACATCAGAAGCCTTGGTGTATGTTTCTCCTCACTAAGCACATGTTTCTCTTTCGGTTGTTGCCATAAAGTCTGCTCCCACCCACACCACAGCTGGTCTGACTTAGAGCGCTTGCAGACGTGACCTAGCCTGAGCAGTTAATAGCCTTTAAACCTCTGACATTCCTGACATTGTCTCCTTGTTCAAGGACGAGGAGCAAGGAATCACCTTCCGGGGCAAGTCTGGTAGGAGTTAATTGTATTTTGGGGGTCACTCATAAGTCTTCATGTAAAAGAACTGCGTTGCCTGTGGCTTTAATTCTCTGTTATATCTCGTTTTCCATTCATTTAACAACTATGTACTAATGGCCTCACATGTGGCAGGCATGGTGCTAGACCTCGGGAAGAAAACAGTGAACAGAACACAGTCCTGCCCTCTGGGAGCTTGTAGTCTTTAAGTGGAGACTGACTCTTATAAGCAGAATACGACCTGACTGTTCACACGCTTCATTGTCAGAGCCAGGTTTCAAAGACAGAAGTGAGTACTGGGTGCGGTGCTTACAGAGAGCACTGCGTGGGGATCAGAAGGCCTGGTCTGGTCCTGTCTGCCACTGGCAGCTGTGTGGCCCTGGATGAGGCCTTTTTCTTTGGCCTCAGTTCCTGCTTCCATAAAATTTCCATGTTTCCTACCCTTCTATCATCTTAAGAGTTTCTGATTTTGTAAACTGTGGAGTGAGCAGAAATAATACAACTTCAGATCGGAACACAAGGCTTTGGGGTTTTATGACCAGAGTAGAACAAAGGATGATTCAATTTATATCCGTTGTGGTTACTCAGAGAGTGGGAGCCCCAGTCCCCACCCCGTGCTTTTTCTCCCTCTACCAGGGAATTAACCAGTGTTAGTTCTCCATCAACACTTCCAGTGGCAGCTGCAGCAGAGGTTCATGGGGAGGGCTGCTGCTTCCTCACAGCATCCTGTTTGTGAACCACAAACAGGATTTCATATGACTGTTCCCAAGGAACGTTTTACATAGTTCCTAGCCCTTTTGTGACATACTGTTTTGCCTCATCCTCATACTAATTCCCGGTTGCAAATATTGAAAAATTATCTTTCAAAAATAACTTGATTTAAGTTTTTTCCACGAGGCCTGAGTCCTTTGGCATAGCTACTCCTAAATCATCCATTCTTCCTTCCATTCGTCCATTCAACAAAAGTTTTTGCTCAGTCCTAGAGAGAAATATAATTTGGCCCTTGGAATTCACAACTCAGTGGGGAAAACAGATGTGTAAATAAGTAGCCACATCCAGCAGGAGTGCCCTGTGTGTGGAGTGGTGCTCTCCCAGCCCTTTGCCAGTTGAAGCTGGCTGGCACTTACAAGAGGAAGTGGATTTAAGAGAGGGAGTATTTTTATAGTTGTAGAAGCACTCACACAATTTGTTGCAAAGGGAGAGACTATTTTTTTTACAGAGAACATTTTTAACCAGCTGTTAATTTGTTGGGGAAACTGCATATATAACTTACCCTAGTTTAATTCTACATGCTCAGCAAAGAAAGAAAAAAAGAAAAGAAAAGCAACCCCATGAGAGTACAAGGCAATTCTGCCTGCCGTTCTGTTCACTGCCATGTTCCCTGGAATGCACTTGAGAAGGAATGGGGAGTCAGACGGGCCATCAGTGGATCTTGGGTTGCATGTGTCCATGTGTCTCTCAGAGTGCATATGTCCTGCTATACTGTATTTAGTGTACACAATGGCGTGGGTTTTTTTTTTTTTTTGATAAGACAAAATACAAGCCAATTACATTGTTTGCCTTTAGTCTCCAGATTACATCCTCCTTAGAGATTTTCAATGGCAATTTTTTAAATAGACATACGGAAAATTGCACAGTGTTTTCACAGACTGAAAACTAGCACCCAGGTAAAACAAACACCACTAGCCACCCAGATGCCCCTATCATGCCCTCTTCTAATACTGTCCCTCAAGGATAGCCAATGGTTTTGCATGCTTTTGAAGTCCACATAAATAGAATCATACAGTGTCTATGCCTTTTGTGTCTGGCTTTTTTGGGGCAATTTTATGCTTATGAAATTCATCTATGTCATGGCATGTGGTCATATTTCATGTGAACATACCAGAATTTTAAAATGAAACCTATTCTACTTTTGATAGGCGTTTGGGTAGCTGTTACAGATAGTATTGCTTTAACCATCTCTGTACCTGTCTTCTGGCCAGTACACATGTCTTTTGCATATAATCTTTAAGTGAATTGATAGGTCTAAAGTTGGCCTAAGCTTTGGTAGATGCTGCCTAATGGTTTTCTCAAGGGTTGTACCAATTTACAATTCCAGCAGCAGAGTATGAGGGTCCCATATTTCCATATCATTTTTAACACCTTGTATTTTTTTTTCTATTCTGATGGGAAATTTTAGCTTGATTTTCACTTTATTCACTGTCTTGAGAACACAATCCACACAAAGGATGTTATTCTCTCATAGTGTAGTTTACTCTCATTCAGGTAAACCTCATCTGATGGGGGATGAGTATGGGCATGAAGAGCAACAGGGTGGATTCCTGGAGAAAGTGCCTGCTAACTTGTTTTTGAAGGAAGATAAGGAGCTAGCCAGGGGAAGAGGGGAGAAGAGCCGTGAAGCTAAGGAACATTATTTTAGGCATGTGGAAAGGCCCAAAGTCTGGAGCACATGGCAAAATTTGAGGAGCTGCATGTCTGAAGCTGAGGGTGGGAGGAGAGGTGACTGGAGGCAAATGGAACAGAGCATCACCCCTTGAAGCAGATAATAATATCACAAGGCAGGTGAACTATTATCAACACCTCCAAGACCCTAGAGGGAGACCTCAGGCCAGGTTTAGTAAGATGGGTGCGTGGATGTGGAAGGAAGGAAGTGACTGAGGGAAGTGGCTCTGGTCTTGCCGTTAGCCTCCTGAGTGAGAAGAATCCATGTGGGTGTCAGAGAACCAGAATGGAGAGCATCTCGGCAGCAGCCTTTATTAAACAATTCGCGCTTCATCTTCTCTCTCTGTTCAGAGCATCCGGTCTAAGGTGGAGCTGTCAGTCTGGGATCAGCCTGAGGACCTTAACCTCTTCTTCACTGCCACCTGCCAGGACGGCGTATCCTATCCTGGTCAGAGGAAGTGTGAGGGCCTGAAGATCGGTGATACGGTAAGTTCACTCCCCGCCAACACTTTATATGACACTCGTGCTAGCATTTGTCATCATTCTTTGGCTTCTCATAATTTTTGTGACTTATTAGGAATTTGTATCTTTATCTTCAAACTCAGCAGCCTGGGGGACTTTCCTAAGCCTACTCTATGTTGTATCTTTGCAGTGCCCGACGGACATGTTAAAAAGCCCCAGTCAATAGACAACCCTCAGTGCACTGCCCTCTAAGTCTTCCTCAGGCTGACATTGTGCCCTTGGTGTTTTAAACCACTATTATCTTCGCTTGACAGGGATGAAATCAGGTGGGAAAGTAGGGTCAGGAATCTGAGAGACCTGGCCTTTGTCCATAGTGTTCTACAGCTTGCCCTGTGCCTTGGATAATCTGATCCTACTTTTCCCTTCTGTAAAACATGAGGAAATTCAACTGCTTCTTCTGTTTGATGAGATGGAATGGATAACTACAGCAATGGAGGGTGTAGACGCCTTGTGTGGACTAAGTGGATATGTTTAAGTGACGGGAAAGCAATTTTGCATGTAAAGGTGTGTACCTGTGTGCCAAACGGATGGCTTGAGAGATGAGGATGTGTGAGTGATGAGAACCCTGGCACATGGGCAGGCAGAGGGGCGATGGAGGGCTAGCCACACACCTTTTGGAGCTTTCTGCTCCAGAAGCAGGTCATGAGATCCTTTCCTTGCTCCGTCAATAGTTTCATTGCTCAGAAAATAGAAAGGCAGCGAGAGAGAGTTCTCTTCCACTAAAAGAATCTGGTTCCAACCGGAAAAATTATGGGGACCTTAAAAATAACTGACTATATCTTGTGAAAGCACAAATGATGGCCAAGGTGCTATAAACAGACTCAACCTGGATTCTAGGGAGACAGCTCAAAAAGACGTAGGTATAGCTACACAACTGATTACACCTCAGTCTTCTGGGGTTTTCTCATATTCCGTAATCGAGCCTCTTCTTCCTTCCCTTTTAAAACTGGCCTTTGCCTATTTTATTACACACAGGCTTACATTTTACTCTTTCTAAATATCGCTGTGGTGCTTTGGCCCACAAGGGACCATTCAAAATATGGTATTGATGTTGAGATAGTGAAGGACCCTAATACCTAGAGTCTTTTTCTAAGACAGTTTTCCCCCAAATTTCTTTGCTTAAAAAAAAAAAAAAAAAAGTCAAAGAAGGCCTAATCAAGTTGTCAGATATGACATGAACAATGATTATGGCATTTAACTCAGAAAGCATTCATGGAATAAGATGATGTTTCTGTAACAAAACGCCTTCTATTCCCATTTTCCTATTAATGTGAATACGTTTTTTTGGAGAGAGGGCTTTAATCTATACAAATAAAAAATAGGAGTAGAATTGAGATTGATCCTTGTCTTATTGAGTGCTAAGTCATGTTATTTTACATATGCATGAACTATTTGGGTGGGGAAAGCCTCATCTCATTCCAGTGAAGTTTTATTTTTAATATTCGTCAAATTTTGTAAGACATTTATGTTGTTTTGATTAATTATCATGATTAATTCTGTTGATTTTTTAAAAACGCAAAGCCTCATCGTCACAGGGTTTAAAGAGATAGTTAGGAAAAATGGAAAGAGGCAGAAATAACCAGGAAAAATAACATGGAAGTGAATTCTGCAAATCTGCAGATGGAATGTTTGGTGCAGTGTGTCAGGAAAGCTAAAGGGTGATGTGTGAAAAACACCCGGACAAGGAACCCTTTACTTGGAGAAGTAGATACCATAGAACAGAAGAAGAAAGAGGATGTGCAGAACATACACAGGATGCTGGGGTTCAGGAAAGCACTTGACAGTTTCTAATGACATCCTTACAAATAAGATAAATAATGTGGCTCGCTGGCAGCACCGCCAGGCATATTTGTAGTTCAGTAAACATACTTTCTGTGAGCGTGGAAGACTCGACTGAGGTTCCAACTGTCTCTTTTCTGTTTCTCTTTATTACTGGATTGAGTTGAACTCATGGAAGACCTGCTTATCAAATATCGGAAGATCACAAAACTGGAGAGAACAGATTACTTTATAAAATAGGAAAACCAAGGTTTAAAATATTATTCAAAATTGAGTTGGGTCGGAACCATCAGAATTGCTTGCTTGCATTTCATTCAGAATATTAATAAGGTAGAGAGAACTGGGTTTACTAGTAGTTTTTAAGGAAATGATCTGGCAGCAACACTGTGAATGAACAGTGTTGCTTAAAAAAAAATCGCGCCAAGTGAAGCTGCATTAACAGAAGTGATTTGACATCCCAGAGATAATGGTTTCATTCTTCTTTGTGTGGGTCAGACTGCATCCGGAGTTTCATGTTCAGTTCTTTTTTTAAAATGACAAGTGACGAGCAAAGTAACATGATTTGTCTAGAAACCAGAAAGGTCAAAGGAACTGGTGTCTGATGATAATAACAACTTAAAGTCAGAATTCTTTTTGGATACAAGAAACTGAAGCCAGTTTATGCCACCTTTACGCAAAAATGGTCAAACCCTTTTAAGAATATCAGGATCTCTAATGGAAACCCAAGAGGAAAATTGCAGTTAGTTTTGGGAAACTCTAGAAACAAACTAGACAGTGAGTTAGCTCTCTGTTCCCCACCTAGTTCCCTGTGATGTAGATACTGTTATTCATGTTGACAAATGAGAAAAACTGAGGCATAAAGAACTTAATTAATTGTCCAAGGCTCCACAGCCAGTAAGTCACAAAGCAAAAGTTCAAAGTCAGGGCTTTCTGACTCTTATGTCAGCATCTTATATCACCTTTACCTGGCTTCTCGGTGCCCGTGATTCTGCTCTATCATACCTATTTCAGAGGGCTCATTTCAGAGCAAAGGATAATAAAAAACAGGGGCCACCATGCAAGGGATGAAGTTTATTGAGTGCCTTTATGCACCTTCCATATCCAGTGCACACACCTGTGGCTCAGGTGAGACACACAGCACTACACTCATTTATGTCTAAGCTGAGATTTGGGAATGTGATGACCTACCCAAGATCGCCTCGCTAACGGGTGGCAGACCTGAAACTCAGACCAAGATCTTTTTACTCCAAACTGCATCATCTCACTAGTCACCGCCTCCCCATCAAGGAGGGAATAACATGAGTTTCCATCAGGGGTTCATAATGCACCCAGTGCATCAGTAGGCTTCACTGCTACTTCCTTTACTTTCTGCAGCTGCGTGTAAGATAGACATTACTTCTCCACTTCATGTGAGAAAGACTGAGGCTCCAAGAGAGGCCTGAGAGGCTCGTCAGAAGTCCCACTGCTGATGAGCCCCAAGCACCAGGGATCAAAGCTGGAACTACTGGTGCCAAGGTCCATGCTGCTTCCCTCATACCTCATGCACTTCGGAAGTGAAGCTTCAGAGAAGCCTGAGATGATATTGTTGCCACTTAGGTGTAGGTAGACTCGCTGTGTACAGGTTTTATTTTTTGCTGGGATACCTTAGGATATAGAGACTTTGTCCAGAAGACAGAAAACAATTTTATGTGGCATTTTTCTGCAAAAATGAAAAATCTCTGATGTATTGGGATAATTTGGAGAGCATGTAAAACAGTAAAGAAAGAAGAGCATCGTGTCTCTCACATGCCCTCGACGTCTCTTCCATACAGTGCGCAGGGACCCCCCCTACACCCGCCCTGGGAACCAAGGGGCCATGGCCTGTGGAGACATTGGCGGACCCTAAATCAAGCGTCCGTGCTGGCTCCTTGTCTCCTCTCCACATTCTAGGGTTGTCTTGTTGTCCAAGGGTTTTGGTCACGTGGCCCTGAGCTGTGAGGCTTTTACTTTCTGTGGAGGAAGACAGGCTGGCACAGACCAGCGGCCTTTCACCTGTCATAGTCAGACACGATGCTGCTCATAGGGCCAAGCCAGGCCACAAGAGGTGAGCTCTTTGAGGCAGGGGTCCTCAACCCTGGGAACCGTGGACTGGTACCAGTCCGTAGGAACCGGACCACACAGCAGGACGTGAGCAGCAGGCAAGTGGAGTGAAGCTTCATCTGTATTTGTAGCAGCTCCCCAGCACTAGCATCACTGCCTCAGTTCCACCTCAGATCATCAGGCATTAGATTCTCATAGGAGCGCTGGTCCCTGGTGCCAAGAAGGTTGCTTTAAGGGCCCCAGAGGCAGTGGGAGGAAGAACCTACTACATAATTTGCACTACCCAGTGCACATGTGCGGTCTTTGTTCAAAAAGTTAAGAACTTCAAGATGATAACAGCAGAGCATTAACTAAGCACAGGGCCCTTCTGAGGGTGGGGCCCCATGCGTCTGCATAAGCGCGTGCCACAGAGCTGGCCCTGGTGGGGGAATTGGGGGGCTTTCCCTCAACCTCTTTTTTTGCTGAAGGAGATGTACATGTCCAGCTGGGACCAGTCTGCTATCTTAACTCCGGGCCAGGAAGGAACTTTCTGTTCCTCTTTTCAGGCTGAACTTTCTCTAGAGGTTAGTTGGACTTTGGCAACCAGGCTTGCTACTGAGTATGTGGGTATTTCCCTCTTGATATTTGTCCAAAGGACAAATCTGGTAGAAGAGATAAACATGCAGACAAGTTCATGCCACAAGGCTGATGGACAGGTGTGGTGGTAAAAGCTGGGCGTGGTGCTACGGGAGCCCCAAGGAAGAGGGGCCCCACACTGCAGAGGGGAGCTGTTTGAGCTGAGGCTCAGCATGGGTGGGAGTTTTTCAGACACAGAAAGGGAGGGTGGGCAGGTCCCGTTAGAGGGCATCACAGGTGCAGAGCGGCAGGAGAGTCTGTGAGCCTGGGAAAGAACAGTGCCCTTTTCTAGGTGTGAAGCAGCTGAGTGGAGTGGGTTGGGGACTTGAGGGGCAGGGGGCTGTAGAGGCAGGCACGGGCCATCCTGGTAGGACATGTGCACAGAGCTAAGGTCTGGCTACTGTTTGGCAAGGAGGTTCCATTCTTTAGTGCCTCGAGTTGCAAGGGTTATGGACAAGTCAGAGAATAGCAAGGGGCTAGGCAGGAGTATGGTCAACAGCTGAAGGGCCTTGGGACTGGCCTGATGAAGAAGGATTAGGGAAGGCAGGCAGCATAAAACTCGTCAGGTGTCTCAGGATCTGGCCTATGGATGAGGACATGTGTAGGGCACCTTGGGACATCTGGGTTAAAGTGGCAGCCAGGTGGGTCTCATTGGCTCATAACTAAAGCTTCCTACAGGGGTGGGAGTGGGCAGGCAAAGGTCTAGAGTTACTTCCAACCAGAGCATTTGGTCCTATGACTCTCCCGTGTTCTCTAGATTAAGAAGTCTTGTCTAGGCAAGGAGCAGAAGAGATGAAAGGATGTTCTCAAAGAGAAATATTACATAAATAAAACCTTGGAAGCCCCAAGTCCAGCAAGGTTCTCTTCTCCAGTGATTTTAGATTTTCCCCTCGTTTTCCTTTCCTGATCCCAATACCAACCAGTTTGACTGAGTGGCCCAGCCCTGGGAGTCAGTGTTCCCATGGACTGGCTTCAACAAATCAGTATGCGAGTGGCCAGCTGTATGGCAAGCACTCACGCCCAGCACAAAGGAGCCGTGAGGCCGTGGTGGGCTTCTCATGGCGTCCCCGTTCCTGTTTCCACATTCGGGGCTTTGTAGCCCGTGCCATGCTCAGCACTTTGTCTCGCTGTGCTCCTTGTGGACTTGGCACCCGCACAGCCCTGGGTCTGGTGGGTTTGGGGAGTGGGGTGCTGGGCTGCCTTTTTGAAAGGGCGGATCAGGCCTGCAGCCCTGCTGGGGAGTATGGAGCATCCCAATGAGGTTTAAATAACAGGACTGGGTGGGGGGAGGAGTCGGGGAGGGCTGCTCCGTCTGTGACCTTCCTCTGGAATCTCAGAGTGGGAGATGGAAACTGTCCAGGAACTGAGGAGTCTTCAGTATCAGTTGGAGGCCACAGTCATCAGGAGAGAGATGCCTCATTTCAGCCCCCTGCCAGACTCTTCACATTCTTTCCTGATCCCTCAGGGAAATGGACTCTGAAAGGAGGGACAGCAGAACAGACTTAATTGCTGTTCCCAAAGTGCTTTTTATAGCACTCCTGTGCCTGGCAGGACTTGAGACCCAGTGACTGAAATCTGGTCATCAAGGTGGCTGGCTGCACACCAGGCTACACGGGGCCAGACGACAAGGACTGAAGAAGACCGCTGAAATCTGCTTGAAAACCAGGTCTTCCTTGCTCCCCAACCACAAGGACAGGGCCTGAGCCTTTCTAAATCCTGGGAAGTCAGCTGCCAGCACTGATTCAGGGGCTCCCCTAGCCCCTCCCCTACTCCCAGCACAGACACATGGACAGGACTCGGAGGAGATTTCATTCTCCCTTTTACTTTGTTCCTTGACACAGGCAAGTTTCCCTGGAGGAAAAGTTATGCTCACAGGCGGACACGCCCCACATCTATCAATAATTAATGCCTCTGGCTCTTGTTCCAGCTTCTTCCTTTGTAGTTTATTACACTTCTGACTCACAGGTACATTTGCAGCAAGGGCATTTCATTTAATTAAGTGCGGTGAAGAGGTAGCCCTGGGAAGTAGGCTGCAGAGCAGGTCGTGGCTTCTCTCTGAGCCTCAGAAGGGAGGGACGGTCACCTCTGCATTCTTGGTGGCCCCATGGAGGCTTCCATCAGGCTCAACTCCTCACTCCCACCTGCAGATGCAGGCTCGGGTCATCCCCAGACAGAGCAGGAAGGTTTGGAAGAGCCTCTCTGGCTACCACCTTGGGAGGTACCATCTAGTCCCCACAGTGAGCTGGGGCACCTCTCCCTCTGTACCCAGATCTGGATGCTGGGCATCTGCCTCTTTCCCTATTTCTGAGAGGCGACATGCCAAGGAGAGCACAGGCCTAGCCCTACCCTCCAGCTATAAAGGAGACGCTCAGGGAAGTGCCTGCACAGTGCCTAGTACATGCAGGTGCTCAGACCTGGTAACTATTGGTGCATGTTTACACAGGGCGATGTTAGTGCCTGGGTGGCTCCCCATCTTGTTTCCTTACTTCAGGAGCCCACCTGTGCCTCAGGGCTTTGGAACTTAGTCTTGAATTTGTTTCGGTCAATCTCTCCTTTTGCTCCCAACCACCCTCCACATAGACATGGAGGTTGGGGATAGGCTAGCCCCAATAATCTGCACTGGCTTGATTCTCCCTATGACCTCTGACCTTGGCTCCCGGTCATCGTCCTCAGCTCACCTGTCCAACAGCATCTCCTGTGGCTCCCTTTGGCTGACCCTTGGGTATCTGTTGTCGAGTCCTCTGGAACCATGGCTACCTGCCAAGCAAGATAGTCTCGACCTAGAGAGCTGGGACCGTCATCTACTCAGTTTCACATGCCCACATCCTGGGGTGTCCTTAAATATCACAGAATCTTAGGAGAAACCTTTTAGAATTTATAGTAAAGATCCCAAACTGAGAGGGCTCTGTAGAAATTTAGAAAAAGTATTTTCCGTGTTTGCCAGAAGTATATGTTGTTACTTAAAGAGTGCCCAGGAAAGCAAGTTGTGGATGACTTTTTAAAAATCAACTGTATTCCAACCCAAATAACGGAATTAAGAATACAATAGCTGAAAGTGGTTTCTATCCCATTTTGAGCTTCAGGATAACCTGAGGAGACTTTTGGAAAATAAAGACATCCGGGCCAGACACCATGAGTCAGTTTCTGGAGTGGGCCTAGGCCTCTGTCTATTTGGGGAGCACCACGGTTCAGGGCAGAAGCAGTTGGGGATGGCGTTTGGCCAGGGCGTGCCGCTCCCCGTGTGCCCTGCTGGATGATTCTAGCCGCACATGGCTCCTTTCTCAGGGGGAGGAGGAAAGGTGGATGGTCCTGCTCTACTTCCTGAGAGAATCACACTGAGCAGTGTCCTTGCTTTCCTCACATTCCAGCCGAATGGGCAGTTAACAGGCATCTTTCCTGCGTTGCCATCTGCCAGCTTGGTCCATCTCGCTGCCTGCTTCCAAGGCAGCCCATGAGAAGGAGTTAGTAAGCCTTCTCTACATGCTTTGTTTAAAAGGAAAAAGTCTGTCCACGTGTGTGGAGCGTTTTGTCAGTGATGACTCTTCTTGATGACCCCAGGGCCGTGGGCTGGTTATGAAAGATGCAGCTGCAAGGATCACTCAGATCCTCATAGGTGACTGATGACTTCTACAAATCAGGAGGGCAAGCCCCTGTGAGGAGGCAGACATGCTGGGAGGGACCGGTGTCCTCTTGTCCCTTCTCCAGCAGGGAGGGGACCTTTCTACAGAGGGCTCTGGGGACCCCAGCACCCATGAGCTCAGGAAGCACATCTGGTGCAGTGCCTGGCACAGAGGAAGTGCCCAGTAAGTATTTGTTGAATGAATGACTGTCAAAATGGAAGGCACAGGATAGAAGTGAAAAGAAGGGAAAGAAAAAGACCCGTGTAACTTCAAGCCTTTCTACCCCTCTGTGGAAGCTCATTTCCTCAGGATTGTGAGGATTAAAAGAGATGTTTAACATGCAAGAACCCCACAGTGCTGCCACATGTGGGCATGCCTGGATATTCTTTTCCTCAGTCAAATGGGGCGCTTCCTCCCTGGGCCATGGTGGGGGTTCTCCCTGTGTGCGTGGACAGGAGTGGATTTAGCTGCAGCTCTCCATCAGGGACCTCGGAGGACCTGTTCTTGGTCTGGGCCCCTGGGTGATTGGGAGGCCCGTGCGGATACTCGGAGGCCCTGACTGGCAGTGGCCACATTGTCCCCTCTCTTCTCTGTGCCCAGGCGTCCTTCGAGGTGTCAGTGGAGGCCCGGAGCTGCCCAGGCAAACACATGGAGCACGTGTTCACCCTGCGGCCCGTGGGGTTCCGGGACAGCCTGGAGGTGGGGGTCACCTACAACTGCCAGTGTGGCTGCAGCACAGGGCTGGAGCTGGATAGCCCCCGATGCAGCGGGAATGGGACTTACATCTGCGGCCTGTGTGAGTGCAACCCTAGCCACCTGGGCACCAGGTGTGAGTGCCAGGAAGGGGAGAACCAGAGCGGGTACCAGAACCTGTGCCGGGAAGCGGAGGGCAAGCCCCTGTGCAGCGGGCGCGGGGAGTGCAGCTGCAACCAGTGCTCCTGCTTCGAGAGCGAGTTTGGGAAGATCTACGGGCCCTTCTGTGAGTGCGACAACTTCTCCTGCGCCAGGAACAAAGGAGTCCTCTGCTCAGGTAGGCGCCCCGGGCAAGCACTTCTACTCTGAGCCAGGCACAGGCCCAGGCTCCATTGGGACAACCCCCAAAGCGTGCCTTTCATTTCCTACCACTGCCCTCCTAGGGGACGAGGAGGGCAGGTCTTGCCCGCCAGGCCTGGGGGTGGGGATCAGCGTGACAAAGGCAGAAGCAGGGGAAGGTGCAGCCACAGGACTGTGGACTATCAGAGTTGGAGAGACTATCGTGAGTTGCCCAGGACTTGCCTGCACAGCGTTCACAACAGGCAGATGTTCTGCCTCTTCTGGATTGCCTCCAGGACAGGGAGCTCACTGGGGCTAGTGGTGCGTATCCCTTGTTAGACGTCACATTCATCTCTTGTTCCCTCTCTAACGAATCACTGCAAACTTAGTGTTTTAAAACACAAATGAAATGGATGCTATTTGGCTAAAATCCACGTGTCAGCCAAGGCTGCATTCCATTCTGGGGGGAATGGGTTCCCCAGCCTTTTCTGGCTTCTGGAAGCCATCTGCATGCCGTGGCTTGGAGCCCCTTCCTCCATTTTCAAAGCCAGCAGCGTAGCATCCTCAGATCTTTCTCTGAGTCGGACCTCTGTCACATCTCTTTCTCTGACACTCCTGCCTTTCTGTTGTCAGGAGCCTTACAATTATGTTGGACTCACAAGAATAATCCAGGAAAGTCTCGCTATCTCAAGATCCTTGACTTAATCACACCTGCAAAGTCCTTTTACCATGTAAAGTAACACAGACGCGGGCTCTGGGAATTAGGCTGGGGACAGTTTGGCAGGGCGCATGTTCTGCCTCCCACAGATATGGTTTGAAAGTTTCTTTTTCTGTTACAGAATGTTGTTTCTCAGTCACTTCCATCCACTGGTTCATACTCTAGACTCCCTCTTCCACATGTCAACCTGTCAAACATCTGAAAACTTGAAGTTACTCTGCTCTCTTTTCTTGTCCGGGCTGGACACCAAGTTCCTTCCTTCTCGGAGGGCTCTGACATTTCGTTCGTGGGCCTCTCAGAATCGAGCACGTTGTTTGTACTCCTGGGTGACAAGGGCTCGGCCCAGAGCTCAGCGGAATATTTGCTTCCTATGATCTGCACATTCCAATTTCATTAACACATGTGTCCACTTTTTCTTTTCTGTTAAACAAATCACATTATACTGTTGAGCTTGTTTTTAACCTTACTACCAAAATCTGAAAATTTTTTAGTTTTTTGAATGAACTGTAGCCGAGCCAAGTTTTTATTGTGTTATGTTTGAGCATTTAAGTTTTTGATTCTAAGCACAGGACTTTGCATGGGTTCCAATTAAATTACAATTTAGCAACTCTGGAAGTTGTATTCTGATGAGAAACTATAAAATCGTGTCTCCAAAGGGTCATTCCACTTAACACCATGCCACCTGCAAGCAGAGTAAGCAGAACAATTTCGGGCAAGAGTGTAGTTGCCTTTGCTATGTATACTGTTGCACATTATGTGTGTCTGCTGTTGTTCCCAGAATTCCTTCCTTGAGAGTGGGAAGTGTTGATTTAAAAGGAATTTAGGGTATAGCAGGGAAGATAAAGCACACACATGTGCAGCAAATCAGAACATACAAATGATCTATCATTGTTGGAAGAGTAACCGTCCCTCCACGGAAGAAACAAGTGCTGAGGTTTGAACAGATGTGGGTTAGCAAGGGAGGCCTCCTGGGGCTGACCACACTGTGGGATAAGCATGAGTACACCCTTGGGTGCAGTGTGGCCAACATGTTCAAAACTGGAATTGCTCCAAAAAGTGCAGGACGTACGAATGTCATAAAAGAGTAAAGTAGGTGGAAGAGGTAGAATTTGATGTGCTGAACATGTGACAGGGATCCACTCTTTCTCTGTCAAAGCAGTGGTGGATCGGGATTAGCTGGATGGTTCCGTCTGGGTTAGCGGAAAAAGTGCTTAGGATCAGGCAGACGTGGCTCTAAATCCAATAACACCACATGCTGCTTGTGTCCGTTTGGCCATAGAGCTGTTGTGAGCAATACGAGGATGTGAATAAATTATCTAGCACATTGCCTGGCACAGAAGGAGGCCGCGCTGACCACAGTATCCTTTATGAATCACACCTCTGGAATGCCACACACCTCTGCAAGCCACAGATGCTGCCCATGTGTGGGAGGGGCCGGCCTTCTCCCTGTAAACCTCTGGGCTTTGCCTAAGGAGTCCTAGCATGGCAGGATGGAGTTTCCATTCCCTGTAGCAGCCAACATAAAAGCTCCAAGAAGCCTGGCAGTGTCTGTAATTGGCTTCCAGCAATGTTTTGTTTTCAAACATATTAACAAATGTGTTCCTTTGCCCTGGAGAGTCAGAAATAGTCCTCTGATGGGTCTTCATTCGGAAGGCTGCTTGTGTCCGTCTTGCCTGGGAGCAGGGACTTCCAAGTCAGACGACATGTGCAAGTTCCATCCCTGCAATTGATCAGCCCACTGCTTGGGCTGTCTTGGACTGACAGTCCTCCTGTCTTTAAGAGTGGCCTAACAAACACCCCTCATTTCTGCTTTATTTTGAGAGTTGAAGAAGATGTAGATACAGGAGCTGGCCTGGTACTTTGCCGGAAACAGGGCCCAGAGCATGGGAGATGCCGCCTCTCCCTCTCTCAGATGTTGCTGGTTCTGTGAATACAGCAGAGAGACTAGAGGTCCAGTGTTGGGGGATGGAGGAGGGGTAAGGAGGTGGACGGGGTGGGGGGGTGGTTATAGATGAGGTGTGAGTGGCCTCAGTAGGGAAAACTTGTCATTTTGGAAATTGGAATATTTTGTAGCTGAGTGAATGTGCAGCTTTTTTTGTTGTTCAGCCACCAGAACCCACAGTTCTTCTGAGTGAATGTCGCCTTCGGAGCTCTGCCACACCCCAGTGCTCCTTCTCTCCTCCCTTTACTCCATACAGTCCTGCGGCACTGGGAAACTTGCATGTCCCTGGGTGGAGAAACGGGAGGTTCCAGAAGCCTGGATGCATCCACAGGCACGTTTTATTCAAGTCACTAAGTCCCTAGATTTCTGAGATGGGGAGTCTTTTTCCCCACCATTGGAAAAGCCATACCCACTTTTAAAGGAAAGTTGAGAAATATAGGGAAGTCAATGGATGTATGGTCATTTTGTGCCATTTGTCTCCTTGGCGACCAGGATTGATTTGGACCATCTGACGAACCAGGCAAGGAACACCTTCCTCCCTCACTGGTTCACAAATATGCCTTCCAAAACTGTGTGCTTAGTGAAGAAGATGCCTCCAGGGAGCTGGAGTATTTTCTGAGTTCAAGAATGTTCTGAGGGGTAGAAAAAAACCAAATAAATTGTTCATAATTCCATCACTCATACTTTCAAAAGATGAGTATTTTTTCTTCTGAAGCTCTCCTCCTAAGTCAGTGTGTGTGTTTGTGGCTGTATCCAATTTTGTATCTTGCTTTTTCACATAGTATTAGATCTTAAGAAGCATCTGAAGTCGAATCACTTTACTCCATCACTAACTGGGACATTCTGACTTGCTTTGCATCGCAGCCTTTCACTCTCAAAGCAACAACGTGTTGCTGTAAAGCTATTCAGGCCTTCCTGGAGAAAGCAGGTTCAGGAATGAGGTCACCGTTGTTTTGATCATTGAGGAAGGACTTAAAACCCAACCCAGCTCCAGGCAAGACTTGATAACAGGTCCAGGCAGCAGCTCCTTGTACACTGATGTATCGCTCAGCTCTTCTTTGATTGTCTCTCAAACACTGCGGCTTGTTCAGGAGGCAGCTGAGAGTGGGTGGGTAAAGGGTTCCAGCCCCCAGTTCCTTGGCACCGTGGCTGGCCTGGGGCTCCCACTCTGGAATTATGTGTGTTGGCTTTGAGCTCTTGGGCTGCTGTTGCGTTTGAGGTTTTTGTGGGAGAGAAGTCTGTTTCCCAATAACCGCTCTGGTCTTGAAGACGCTGACTCAGAGACTCACATGCAGCTGACTTCAGCATTCTTTCACGGTCTTCCTCACCCCTTTGCCCTGCAGCCTGTCCTATAGGGAACTGTGTGGCTGTGGTCTGTCTTCAGACAGAAGCAGAAGCAGAGCAAGGGCCAGAATTGGTGGGGACATCCTCTAGAACAGCAGTCCCCAACCTTTTGGACACCAGGGACCGGTGCTCCTATGGGACTCTAATGCCTGCTGATCTGAAATGGAGCCGAGGAGGTGATGCTAGCGCTGGGGAGCGGCTGCAGATGCAGATGAAGCTGGCTCATCCACTGCTCACCTCCTGCTGTGTGGCCTGGTTCCTAACAGGCCACAGACTGGTATTGGTCAGTGGCCCCGGGGGTTGGGGACCCCTGCTCTAGAACGTCTTTCCACTTCTCTTTGGTCTTTCTGTCTGTAAGAGGCTTATAGTCCTCGCCTCACTTCCCCCACCAAGGGATAGGACTGAGAGGGAACTGCAAGCAGTTACAGGTTTGTAATATGTTACACATCATAAAAGTTAGCAGTAAAGCAGATCAGACTAAGGTCTGGAAGCAGCTGAACAACGTTGTTGTGACTTTTGTGACGCAATGTCATGGAAATGTATGTACGGTAAGGGCTGTTGCATCTCCCTCTGGCTTCTAGAGGCGACATAACTTTGAGAATGGTTCTGTACACAGGCTATTTCTACGGGTGCAAAGGAATCTTTACGGGGCTATCGTGAGGTTTCTGTTCTTTTTAGTCTCGTCAAGCCTGGCCCTCCAGACTCTCACTACTAATAGGAGAAGTAGGACATGGTCTGTTTCGTTGTTTTTAATGTAATAAAAGATAATTTATTGCTCAGGCTTTGTTGTTCTTTGTACCCAAAAAGTACATTTCCTGGGATTTGAGTAAGTCCATCATGGTTAACTGTGGAAACCGGTTGCAACCCTGATGCTTTCAGCAGCCTCTGTACTTAAAATGCCTGCATTGGGGTGCGTTGAATAATTTGCTAGTAGTCAGCCTATTTCTTGGGTTTCATATATTGAGGCAGTTTAAATCAAATAGGATATAGAATTTTGAACAGAACCCATTTGGTCTCATGACTGTGAGAGCCCAAAAGTACATCTAAATAAATTCTGATATATTTTACTTCATCTGTAAGGGTATTTGGCCAGTTATGTATGTATGTTGTATGTATTTATGTATGTTGTATGTTGCCGAGGAGGGAATATGTGCATGTGTGTGTATGTGTGTATGTACATATCCTTTAACACATGGCTGGCAATTAGAGGTCAAGGGGTATCTGTAGTTCTCTCCCAAACATAAAAAACTGGGGGGAGACACCAGTGAAACGATTCCTGATGGCCAGAGCCAGCATCTAAGCACAAGTTTTGAGTCTGGGTTAATGGCTTCCAGAAGACTTCACAGGGTTCTGTTAAACCTCTCCAGTTAAAAGTGTCTCTTACATTATGGCCTAGTCTGGACTTCGTGATTCTTACCAAATGAAATGCCTCCTGCGGCAACAGTTATTCAGATATGTTTATACCATATTTATACCGTTTTCTTCACAAATTCATTTTTACACTCAGAATCAGCATCCTGGAGGCCATTCCTGGGGCTTTGGTCACAGCTGTACCTTCTGTCACTCCACTGCAATGTGCGTATTTTATAAATGATTTGTTACAGGACCATATTGGATGTGGGTCTATGGCAGAGGGCTCAGATGTATTTTGTGTATGAATTAAGATCTGACATATTTAATTTCTCAAGAAAAGGGCCTCTTGGTGGGATGGCTACCACCGTGTGCCTCAGGTGAGAGAGCCTAGAAAATTTTTTAGGTTTTTCAGGTATTATTAATCTTTGCTCAGTTTGTTCATGGTTATCCAGATAATATTTATAAATACGAGAATGTATATATATATACATTCTCATATATATATATAAATAAAAGATTATATATATATAAAATCTTTTATATAAAGGGCCCCTTTATATCTCAAAGGTATATCCTACATAGCAGCTTCCCTTGCTTGATATTATATAAATCCTAATTATGCACATGACAGCAAAAACCATGAGAGTCACATTCTATCTTGGAGTATTCAGTATATGGTGGCTCTGAGAACCGAATTTACTATAGCAGTGGTCCCCAGTCTTTGGGCCACCAACCAGTACTGGTCTATGGCCTGTTAGGAACCAGGCCGCGCAGCAGGAGGTGAGTGGCAGGGGAGCAAGCAAAGCTTCATCTGTCTTTACAGCTGCTCCCCAGCGCTAGCATCACTGCCTCGGCTCTACCTCAGATCATCAGTCATTAGGTCCTCATAGAAGCACAGGCCCCTGATACCAAAAAGGATGTGGACTGCTGTGCTGTAGGATTCTCCAATAACTCTAATTATAAGTAATGATGTAACTGTAATTTGTGAGGATACTTCCATTGAAGTCCATTTAATGGAATGGTTGAGAACCAGTGCATGTTCACATCTGGATTCTAAACTTGTCACTGCCCTTTTCTGCTTCTTTGACCTTGACCTCTTCAGGTACCCTCTCTGACAGATTTTCTTATGTGTCAAATATCCTAGAGGGTTGTTGTGAGCATCAAATAGGATAATACTTACTCTAAAGCTCCTTGCATACTGCCTGCCTCTCCACCAGGGGCATTGAATGAATGTCTTTACCTGCCCACCCCCTCCCTGGAGGACTCTTTCTTACACAGAGATGAGCATCAGAGACATTCATGACATCAAAACAGGTTGGTCTCAGAAGTTCTCAATGGGTATCCTGTGGTCAGGAATGCTCTAAGAATTCCATCTGTATACAGACGTTGCTCAAATTCAGTTGAAAGGCAAAAAGAAGCCAAAATTTAGGGGCTTAGTCATGTGAGGAAACAATGCATTTTTCAGACCAGCCACGTGAACCATGTGAGGTGGGCTGCTCAGCTCTGGCATTAGTCAGCTTCTTGTAGCTTGTGGTTGGAGGAAGCTCTTTGGAAAAGCTAGAGCATAGTCAGTATCTGATGTTAGTGCAGCTACCGATATGGGAACAGCGACTTGCTGCTGAGGGTTATCTTATTTCAGTTAGGTGGCTGCGTTCTTCTCATTCAGCTAGAGCTCACTGAGCATTCCTCATAAAGTGTTGTACTCAGTGCCACACAGAGTCCGGGTCTCGCAGTCTTGAATTAATTTCTAAATTTTTTGTGGCCCCATGGAATTTTCCACTTCTCAGAAACTTCCTGGGATTGAAGAATGAGGATATGAATCATTTGAGCTACTACCTTCTCCCTCCAGATTTACATGAGATCTTTAAAGACAAGAAAGAGCATTGGAAAGGCATTTTGAGGTCCTGCCTTGTTCCATGCTCAGAGCTTAGCTCTGGGAATGAAGTTTCTTACTGCCTTTGCTCACTGCTCAGATCCTGGTTTTAGACACATCTTAAGCAACAATTCACCAGTGATTGTAAAAAAGAGTAATCTAAGCTTTGGATCTCATTGCCCTTCTCTCTCTAATTGGACAGGGAAGAGTACAAAAAGGAGCCCCTGTGATGAGGACTCTGCACATGCCTTTGAACTTCAGGCCTGGTCCTTAAGGTCATGAAGTTTGGCTTGTGAAGGAAATAAATTTAAAAAGCAAAGGAAAGTCCTAAAAATATTATTTGAATGTCAAAATTAAGATATTAGTTATGTATAGCTTTCAGTGGTATTAGCTTTTTGATATATTGAATAACATTAAAAAATTTTTCATTCTTAGTTAAACTGAAAATTATGAGACCTCCAGTGACTGAAAGAGTTATTCCTAGGCCCCTTTCGTTCCATTTTTTGGGTGTTGAGCTGTCACGTTGAGTTTTGTCTTGATTCTTTAGAAACTGACATAATCGATTACAGCCCTCTGCTGCTCAGTGCCTTTGTCAGGGTGGGGCAGGATTGGCTGGAGCCCTGGTTTCCTTTGGGGTGAGTGTCTATGAGTCCCAGAACATTGACCTAAGAATCTCCACCCAGATACAGCCACTCCCTGGTGTCTGGAAGTTGCTCTGAGCTAGTCTGACCTGCTGGAAGTTTTGATTCTTCTCTCCAGGGTGCCTTCCTGAGCCTGGCCTGTAGCCCTCTGACCTGGAGGAGGGGGCCTGCTATCACCCCAACCAACTCCTACCCTCATCCCAAAGTCTTGATCAGGTGACCCCAAACTAAAGAAATGTTCTTCCCGGGTTGGCATGTTATTTGACATCACAACATTGGACTTTAGCAACAGGCAAATGTAGTAATGCAAGGTGAATATTTTAATGCCCTTTATACCAAATTGGCACAGTTTCCTTGGAAACAAACTGAGGCTAATTTATTAGTATTTTGCACTCATCATGAACAAGCACTAATAATGCATCTCATGTAATACCACCAATCACGCACAGGAGATCAACTGTGTATTATTGCTTTGACTGTTTACACTTGGGAGAACAGAGGCCCAGAACCTAGACTAAAGCTTACTGCTATTCTTGATTATAGATTTATACCAGGAGAAACTTGCAAATAAACAGTGACCTGGTTTCCACCTAATTTTATTTATTTTGATTAGCTTGAGACCATTCCTAAATGTCTGAATTGCCAGTTCAGCCCTCCCTGCCACCACCCAAGCATTTAGCCTGCATTCTCCAAGTCTTACCTAATAAGTAAGTGATCTTTATTTCAGTCAAAATTTTAGGGAACATTTGGTCTCTGTTTTCCTAAGTGAGTGTCTCTGGGTTACATAGGGATATATTAGACACAACAGACCAGGCTGAAGGATACACGTGGACCAAGGGACCAGCTGTGGTACCTGTTGCGTGATTATTTGATGAAAGGCACAGAGTTTCTCCTTAGTATTCAGTGAGTGTCTTGGCTATTGTCATTGATTATGTTAACATACGTACTTTTCTTAAACGAACTTTTATTAGTCTATTTTAACTCATAAAACACTCTTGACATGATGATCTCATTTAGTTGTTGTTATTTTACCGGGAGATCGATGTGGCATTCACTGACCCAACCCGTGTGAGGGAGGCTGTGGCTGAGAAGATTGGCATGTTGGCCGCTCTCCACACCGATGTTGGCTCAAAGCCCTGACCCACAAGAAGCCCACCTCCCCTAAATCCTCGGCAGGTGCTCTTCTCTGGCCGGCTGCTTCCTGCCATCTCGTGGGTTAGCTGGGCTCCTGGCAGGCAAGCTTCACCGTGGCCCACTCGTGTGACATTCCAAACCAACTCTGTCCACTGAAAGTGCTGCACCAGGCTCTGAACAGTGGCCAACCGAGGGAGGAAGATGGCAAGTGCTAACGAGCCACAACAACATGACAGTTTTCTAGGTTAAAAATAGTAACCCTGCCATCCTGTTGCAGTGATCAAGAGGGAAGTGAACTTGTGTCTCTCCAGATGTGGTTGAAATTTCCCCAGAAGTGCCTGCCAGGTGGATCAGACAGGTTTAGCCAGCCTCAAGACGTTGATTTAAAGCACCTCTATATTTTTAGCCCCAGGACTTCTGTTTTTTCTTTCTGAGTCAGCATTCTCAGCTGTTTACAGACTTCTTTGAAACTGGAGAGGTGAGTTCATTAAAGAACAGGGGATTTTTTCCATCTTCCCGTCATTGCCTTGATCTCCCTGTGATTGATAGAGTTGGGCCAGAGACCAAGTCCTTTCCTCAGCTCTCATGTGAAATGCAGTGGTAAGTAGAGGGGCTTGGCAGCTGGGCAGCAGCGTGGAGAAATCAGGTGTAAGGTCAGAAAGGCGAAGCTATCCTTTGGGAGGACTCCTTTGCCTTCAGCAGGGGAGTAAGCTTTCTGCTCAGTCTTGTCACCTCAGAAAGTAATGTTGAGGTTTGGGGAAGACTTGCTTCGACCACACTCCCTTATTTGTTTAGTAGTGGTTGTATTTTGCTGCTCAGATACAGGATGTGACATGTGGGCCAACAGATTGAAGGCAAAGGTCTGCGGGATTCTCAGGGACTTGCCTTGGGAAGCACTATTGGCTGACTTTGTCAGGTCTGGTTCATTGACACCAAGCCAGGGACAGAGGAGAAGTTGGCCCTGAGACTAAGGATGCATCATCATTCACATCTCTGAAGAGTACTGCTGAAATCAGAACAATATGCAAGGACAGTAATGGGGTACAGAGTCTATGACTTTTGCTTGCCTATGACCATGTCCTGCCAGAGGAAAGAAAAATCTTAATCCTTTCTTCTTCCTGTTACCCTGAAGAGTCTGGGGTTTGGGACATGTGCTAAGAATTTGCAATATCTCAAGACTCGTGTTTGAGTTCACAAGCATCAAAAATACTTCTGTTTCTTTTCTAATTCCTAGCATCGGATGTGTTCATGGTGATCCCAATGATGTTCGCAGCCTCCAACATCCAGCAGCACATTCTGAGCATCTGCTGAGTGCCTGATACCTTGCTAGCCATGGGGCAAACAAAAATAGAACACCGTCTTTGATTGTGTATGGTGTAGGCTAATAAGATGAGGCAAATGAGTCAGCAAAATATATCCATGTGATAAGTGATTACACATTATACTATCCTTCTTAACTGAGTCTTTCGGTCAGCTATAGAATATGCCCATGTGTCTTCAATTAAAAAAAAAAAGAAAAAGAAAATAGAAAAAGACATCCTCAACCCTCCCCGCACCCCACTCACTGCCTTCTGCTCTTTCCTCCATATCTGCAGCTGTATTTCTCGAAACATTTGTCTGTACTGTCTTTATTTGTCACCTCCCACTCAGCTCTCACCTCAGTCCAATTTGGATTTATCCCTGTGATTCTGCCAACATAGGTCTTCCCAGACCCCAATGGCCTTGTCTTGCTATACATGATAGACTGTTCCAGCCCTCAGCTTGCCTCTTCAGCAGCACTTGGCACTGTTGAGCACGCTTGCCGTGAAATGCTCTCTCCTGACTTTCAATCACAACTTTTAGTTTCCCTTACTGGATCCTTCTCCTCTAGCAACCAGTTCCGTGCTGGGATTGTCTCCACATTCCCCGTATTCTCTCTGGGGAATCTCATCAAGCCCACAACAGAAGGACTTTCATCGTCCAACATCCCAGCCTCCCTCACATGTCTCTTCACCTGCTCCTGCTTCCCCAGGCACCCCAGGTTCTGGCCATTCCAAACCCCTCACAGCCCCTAGAAGGTGTTGAACATTAGCATATTTTTGTTTTGAAGCAATGACTTAGACTGCAGGGTGAAGATCAGATGGACTAGAACGAGGGTAGCAGAGATGGAGAAAAGACAAATCTCAAAGAAGCATGAGAGGTCAGTGAATGAGACTCTGTGGCAGATAGGGTGTAGGAGTTGAGAAGGTAGGAAACAAGGTGATTCCTGGGTTTCTGCCTTGCACGACTGGATGAAAGATGGAGACAGGAAAAATCAGCAGAGAACCAGGGCTTATAGGGAGATCATGAGATCAGTCTGAGGCATCCTGAGTCTGAGGTGCATTTAAGACATCCAAGTAGAGTTGTCAAGAAAGCCAGTGGCTAAAGGGAGCCTCGAAGCAAGTCTGAGCAACATGGTGCCTGGAGCCAGGCTAAGGAGGGAACTGGGGACATACCCTGTACATTTCTAGAAGCTCCGTTCTCTACTTTCTGGAACCAAAGCGAGTCCACGTGTGGAAGGGAGAGACAGAGTAGTGGGAGGGGCACATTCCCACAGGGACCCGACTTGGAGACTCCCTGAGAACGTGGACACGGCACAGGTGGAGCAGGGACACTCAGGGACACGGTAGGGTCAGTTATGTGACACTGACCTGCTTGTCAACAGAGAACCAGGAGAGCGCCTCCTAGGCAGAGCGTCCCTCCCTTTTCAGAAGCCCCGGACAGAGGGGCCGTGCCCTTGGCACGCCCGTGTGTGCGTTTGGCTGAGAGAGGTCAGCCGTGTTTGGCTTCGTTTCTCCATGCAGCTTTGGGTGAGTGCCAGGACATCTGTGACAATGAGGCTACTCTCCTCTGCTCCGTGTCCACGGGCTCAGAGAGGCAGCTCCAGACACCCGCCCAGTGCTGAAGAGGGTAGGGCTGTGGGGTCTAATCCCAGTGGCCCTGGCTCAGCAGGTTCTCTGGGACCTTGAGTCACAACCGCCGCCTGTGACTGGACGCACATGAAGCTCTGAGTTGGTTTCCTGCTCTTTTTAACACGGTCGTAGGAGAGTTCCAGGAGCTGAGCCCAGGATCTCTCCCAGAGGTGTCCAGAACACAGACGAGAAGGCCTGACTTCTAGTGACAGGGAAATACCCCAAATGAGCAGAGGCTTTCCAGCACACGCCCCTTTTCCTTTCTCTCCTGACCCCTTCCTGTGTATGCTGCTGGCTCGTTCTGAGGGGAAGAGAGAGAGAGGAGGGGAAACTGGGGGGCAGACACGGCTGTGAGCAGAGGGGGTGCTGAGGCTGTGGGAGAGGGAGGGGGCTTGGGGCTGGAGGAAAGGGGGATACTGTGAGAGGGAACAATGAAAGAGAGGATGTGATCATGTGTACTTGTGTAAGAGAGACGCTGACTGTGGGAGAGGGAGACGGGACCCTGACAACAGTGAAAGGACAGTGTCCTTCCAACCTTAGGAACCCAGCTTAGACTTCCCCGCCACAGCCTTCTGCCAGCCAGATAGACTCCTGGAGGGGACGGAGGCTGTCGCTGAGGGAAGCCGCAGGACTCTCCCAACCAGGATGGGCACTATTTCTGGACCAACTGTGCAGAGATGATGTGTACCCCAAGGGTCACAGAGCTCTGCCTAGGAAATGTAGCTGTCCCCCTCCCGAGGGTCAAGTTTTCTTCCCTCCCTCGCTGACCACATACTGCATCCCTGCTGTCCTCTGGCACACCTCAGGAGCTCCCCAAGCAGGGCCTCTGGCACCTCTGGGTGTCAGCCTCCCCACCAAGGTGCTAGAGCCCACCAGGTGTTCTTACTTCAGACTGGACTTGGGTTAGGTAAACTAATGGGGCCCTATGCCTTTGATTTTAGCTCCCAGAAAGCGCTCCCCTTCCCATTCTCCATGGCCTGTGACTCCAAGCTTCCCCTTCTCCTCCCTCCCACTATAACAGCAACAGCGGTGCTGATGGTGTTGAAGATAGCTAGCACTTCCTGGACACTTACTCCATGCCAAACACTGGGTACCTTATACAGGTGCTTTAACTCACAGCAACCCCACAATCGGCATTTTTATGAGCTCCATTTTAAAAATGAAGAAACCAAGATACAGAGGGATTCTACATTCATTCCTTCTGGTAAATAGCAAATTCACGAGGCCCGCCCAGGTACTGATTCCTGAAACCTTGTGTGACCCACTGTACTCTACGGCCCCATTTTCCGAATGTGTTTTTGTAGCCTGGCTCTGTCCTTCACCACCCACCGTGTTCCATTAGTAAGCAGGCTCCTTCTCATCCTCAGACTTATACAGGAATCCAATTCCTCCATTTCCTGGAACTGGTGGCCCCTGAGAGCTTTGCTGGGGGGGAGTTGGGGACCTGGCCTCTTCCCACACCCCAGGCAGCAGTTTCCTCGCTCCTCAGTGCTTCTTTCAGATCTTTGCTTTCCAGCCCCTGGAACTCACTCCCCTCTCTGAGGTTGTGGCATCTCACTGCATGCATGGTCCTCATCCCTGTCACTGACCTCCCGGTCTCCCCCTATACTGCACCTCACACTTGCCCTGTCTCCCCTGAGTCCTACCTTCCTGGCACCCTGCATCTCCCTGTGCTGAGCCGTCCATTCCCTTGGTGTTAATTCCTTGATTGCTCAGCTCCAGTGGCAGTGCCAGCAATTCCAGCTACCATTTCCTGAGCGCCCCCATGTGACAGACACGGTGTGAGGGGCTTTAGCTAAGCAGTAGTCCCCATGTTTCTAACAATATTCCCACGACGAAGGCACGGTCCTCGTTGACAAGTGAGGAAACGATCATCACATAGGTTTTGGGACTTGCCCAAGTGACATAGTGAATGGTGGAGGACGGACTTTAACTTGGTTTCGGTGTGTCCCCTCAGCCCTTCACACAGCTGATCTGCCATGACCTTGAACACCACCCCTGCAACTGAACACTGTAGCGTCCCCCTCTGGCCCTCAGACTGTCCTCTCTGTCTCTCACTACATCTCTCTCTGCTGTGATCTATTTAGAGTTTACCTCAGTCCATCCGCTTCCCCCTCAACTTTCTCTCTCTTGACTCAGAAGAATGCTCACACACACCCCCCCTTCAAAATCCCCTATTCTCCTTCCTCCTCATCGCTTCCTTTCCCTGTACAACCAGATTGCTTGCGGAGTTGCCTGTGCAGGCTGTCACCACTTCCTCGCCTCTCTACCAGCTGGATTCTGCTCTCACATCTATACCGACTGTGGCAAAACCCAGTAGCCACTGTAGGAACTGCCCCTCTCGACCTCTATAGAGCGCTGGTGCTGGGTCTTCCTTTCACATCCCTTTTGGCCTCCAGGCCACTGGTTTCTCTTCCTTCTTTCCGGCAGCTCCTCCCCAGCCTGCTTCCAGGGTACCCTCCTCTAAATAGCCAGCATTCTCTTTTATAAAAGGAGGCCAGGGCCCGTGTCTTGGCCCCTAGCCCACACAAGCACTGTTGTGTTGAAGGAAAGCGGTTGAATTCTGTAGAGCCAAAATTCTTTATAAGTTAGACACATTGACAACTTCCTGTCCATTT
The DNA here is from genome assembly GCA_030015415.1 of Cynopterus sphinx. Classification (NCBI taxonomy): domain Eukaryota; kingdom Metazoa; phylum Chordata; class Mammalia; order Chiroptera; family Pteropodidae; genus Cynopterus; species Cynopterus sphinx. The sequence continues at coordinate 51,773,164 of CM057380.1, forward strand.
AGCTATCAATCATTCTAACAAAGGCAGCACTAATAATAACTTGCACGTGTAGCCATCCACAGCTTACAAAGTGCTTTCGCACACCCTTCAACATCCCTATCTGCGTGTAATGAAAATGTTTTCACGTCTGTACAGTCAAACAGCCATCATTAAACTCAGCTCGCTTTGCCAAGGTGTTGGAGGGCAGCATTCTTAATGAGCTTTGATTTGATGAAGAGTTCGTGCGTGGGCCCTCAGAGTCGCTAGCCAGGATCGTGTTCTCAGTCCCCCATTCAGTTCTGCTGGCGATTGACAGGATATTGATCCTTTGGACAGGGCCCCGTGACCCTCATCATTTTAATAATACATATTCCTGGGAGGGTGTTAGGAGAGGCCACGGGCTGACCAGAAGATGTGGGGAATCTCTGCACATGTAGGCTGGAGGAAAGGCAGGTTGAGGCCCAAGGGTGGGATCTGAGACATTTGGATTAGGCTAAAATAGGACCCAGCCTCCCTCGTTTTTGACACTGTATATGGCTGATGCTTCCTACAGGAGGCTTGGAGGCTTTCAACCAAGATGGCAAGTAGTTGCATTTTGTGTGCCACTCCCCCTAGTCGGTAGAATCTGCTTGGAGCGCAGTGTGGAGAAGGATTCTGAGGCCCAGCCCAGGCTCTCTGGAAGAGAATTCGTGATTAGACAGTACTGCCTGCCACTGCTGTGAATGAGGGTGTGGTGGCATGTGCCACATCTTCACTGTAGCTGCTTTAGGTTGCCTCTGAAAGGTGATAAACTGCCTGACAAACTAAACGATGGCTACCGAGGGAATCACCGAGGGCAGTGCAGGTGGCTTCAGCCATTTCTCCAAGCGTGGGACCCAGGGTCTCCTTCTGAGTTTGGCTTACTGGGACTGTGCTTTGGAGTTACCCAATATTTGAAGTCCAAAGCCATGTGGGTAAGAATTTTCTAATGCTCCACAGCCCCTCAGCCACCCCCACTTGCTTGCCCACCCTGCCGAAGTGGGCTTATGTGCTCCCTTCACTTTCCGTGTTCTTTTGCGTTGTTCTCTCGTGTCATGTCTTTGCTGTGCTCAGGTGCTGTGGGAGACCTTCAGGAATGGCTTACGTCTCCAGGCATGAGTTCTGTCTCTCTTCCAGAAACCGGGGTGAACTTTAGTGAATCATCAGCTCCCACTCTGTCCCACCCATTACTCCTCACTGTCTACTTGAACCCTAGATCTGGGCACTCTCACCTGCAGGCTTTGGGCTGGGTTTTGGAGCTCCCAGGCTTGTATGGTGTCAGATGTACCCAAAACAGGTAGGTTTACTTGCTGATTTTGGTGGAAAGTAGAGAGCAGCAGTCACCTCGGCCTGACTTGCCATCATTTTCACTTAGATGCCCAGTCTCTATAGGGAGCAAGTTCCCCCTTTACCACATATATACTTCACTCACAACCCAACTCTTCAACAAAGTAATATACCACCTCCTCTCCAAACCTTTGACACTTTGGAATATTGTATCAGGTTATATTTGGCACCGCTGGGTGCCAAATGGCACCAAGAATTATTTGGATAATTTTACCTCACTGCCAAAAACAACGAGAGTATGAAGACAGACAATGCCATCTCAAGCAAAGCAGTTTCTCTGGCCTGAGTTCTGTCTGTGCCCCTTGTAAGTACAGCACTGAGCACGCCTTTTACATTTGCATTTTTGCTCTATGGACATTGTGATGTACAAGGCATTGGAGAGCGCCAGAGCTATGTTAAAAACCTACTCTGAAGTGCACTGATACCTGCAACTCACTTTGAAATGCATATTGAAAAATATAGATTGATGGATAGGTATGTAATACAGCAACAGGCAACGTACTGATGGTGGAATGTGGGTGACGAGTATATGGATGTTCACTGTACAGTTCTTCCAACTTGGCCGCTAGTTTGGAAATGTTCATAATAAAATGTTGGCGGTGGAGGGCTGGTGGTGGAATTACCCCGGACCGTGAACCATGTTAATTTAAAACAGGCTCCTGACCAAAGTGGACTCTGAGGCCAGAGAGTGATGGAATTGTGTGATTGGAGCCATTTCATTTGGGGAGACTTCCTGTGGGGGGTGGTTTCCTGCCTGCTGTGGCTTGAAATTGGTGCTGTTCATAGATCGGTGGAGAGGAGGGGTGTGCGGTCCGCCCTCCCCAGGCTGAGCTGTGCACTCTGCGGCCATTCCCCTCCAACACGCCCCCCGAGAAGGGGTTCTGCTCTCTCCTGTGGCTCTCACATCTTACACCAGCTTCTAGGCAGTTCAGCCGCACTCCACAGCCTCCTCCTGGCCCTGCCTGGCTTTTCTCACCTCTCCCAGAGGACTGCCATATGCCTTGGCACTGCCTGTGAGGTGAGAGGGCACTATTACCAGGCGCAGTATTTGCTGTGAGCAGAGAGGCTGTCGGGCACAGGGGAGGTGGCAGGCTTGGCTATTCCAGATGGCCCTGCTGTTGCCTGAAAATTCTAGTCACTACAGAGCTGACAGAGCAGAGAGGGGGCAGGAAGTGAGTGGTAGACAAAGAGGCTCTCTGGAGTTAGGACCTGACCCAAATTGTGGGTCACACTCATTGTGGTCTCACAGATGGTGCTGGGATCCAACTACCAGGATAACTGACTCAGGTGCAGGAGTAAAATGCAAGGCCCCCACCTGTCCGATGCTTATTCCTGCCTCCCCCACCTCCTGCTAGTGTGTACGTGGGCACTCAGTGAATATAAATTCTTAGTCCTGTTCATATCAGCCTTAGCAAAATGGCATCAGGAAGAAAATATGCTGCAATAATAGCATTAGGAAGATTTTTAAAAATTGAGTGCTCTTTATAGCACTGCTTTCTGCCTCTGTTAGTGGAGAGAATCTGGAATTCACTGTCAGGCTCTTGACCACCTTGGAGGATGGCACTCTCCATGCTTTTCACTGTTCATCATGTGTGCACACATCCACCCACTTGCATACACATGTGTCTGGTGCACACACTCATACACGTGCCTGGTGCACGTGCTCACTCACGCACACACACTCTGTCCTCTGAGCCGAGCACTTTTCTGCCCTCGACGCCTGCAGAACCTCGAGGGGTTGCCCAGCCCCTCCCCCACAGCCAGTAGAAGGGGTCCCTCCTCAAGGTGGTGCAGGGTAAACCTCATCTGGTCTTCATCTTGGTTTGGGCCTGCTCTGTCCTCTCTTCTCCTGGGAGACAGTGGATCCTGGAGTTCAGGCCACAGACTCTGAAGCCAGCCTCTCTGGCTTGCATTCTGGCTCTATGGCCACTGGCTGGATGACCTTCAATGAGCCACTCCGTCTTGCTATGTCTCAGTTTCATCACTTGTGAAATGAAGATGATGATGATCCCTACCACATGGATGGCTGTAGGAATTAATCAAGTTTCTGCTGTGAAGCCTGACGCTTATTTAGCCCTCACCTTGTTAACCGCCACTGTTGCTCTCGGCGTCCGCTCCCCAGTCACCTTACTCTGGGCTGGGGGTCCAAGGCCAGAGCAAGAATCTCACTAGAACCAAGCAAAGACAATTGTGTTAGTTTCCTATTGTGACTGTAACACATTCCCACAAATTTAGTGACTCAAAACAACACAACTTGCTTCTTACAGTTCGTACAGAATCTGGAATCATTGTCACTGTCAAGGTGTTGGCACCCCCTCTGGAGGTGCTAGGAGAGGGTCTGTGCCCTTGTCCTTTCCATCTTCTAGGGCTGCACTCCTCACACTCCTTGGCCTGGTGGCCTCCTCCCTCTTCAAGGGCAGCAGCTTAGCATCTTGCTTCTGTTGTCCCATCTCCCTTTGCCCTCCCCATAAATGGGCCCTTGGGATGACATTCAGGACCCACTGAATAATCCAAGAGACTCTCCCTATCTCCAGATCCTTTCTTTAATCATTTCTGCAAAGTCTCCTTTGCCATTTGAAGTAACGTTCATGTGTTCTGGGGATTGAGGCCTGGGTGTATGTGGGGGCCATTAGTCACTCAACAACTGAGGCAGGAAGAAGCTCTCTGGGGTCCTGTGTCTGTGGCGTGAGTTGGCCAAGTTCTGGACCAACTTGGAGCCTTCGACCCCCAGCCAGGCCACACAAGCTGCCCAAGCCCCCTGCTGTCACTCCCTGTCAGCAGTAGGCCCTCTCTGTCTGCCCAGATGAACCCTGGAGACACTGTCTCATTCTGTTAGCTCCCCAGTGCCTGGCACATGGTGAGTGCTGGGTTGTGGCTATGTGCTCGTGCAGGCAGGCACTGATGTGCTATGTGTGTCTTTGTAGGCCACGGCGAGTGTCACTGTGGAGAATGCAAGTGCCATGCAGGTTACATTGGGGACAACTGTAACTGCTCAACAGACATCAGTACTTGCCAGGGCAAGGACGGCCAGATCTGCAGCAGCCGGGGGCACTGTGTCTGTGGGCAGTGCCAGTGCACAGAGCCAGGAGCCTTTGGGGAGACATGCGAGAAGTGCCCAACCTGCCCAGATGCTTGTAGCACCAAGAGGTAACAGCACCCACCCACAGCCCGCCTCACGCCGGCTCCTCACCTCAGCACAGGCCTGTCTTCCAGCCCGTCAGCTCTCGGGGCTGGCCAGCCTCTCGCCTTCCCAACCTTGCTGGGGAGCGAAACTCTTACTAACATTAACTAAAATAGCATCTTCGAGACTCTGGTTCCATGGGGATTTTGAAAGAAAAAAACAAACCAGGAAAAACTAAGGCTGCTATTCTATTGCTAAACAAGTTTAGAAATTACCAGATTACTGAGTTAAATGAAATTAAACTGGTTTTGGTAACAAAATAGCATTTTCTCAGCCTTTAATGTGCCATTGAATATTTGAAAAGGGGATTCAGTGTGCATCTTCCTTTCAAATGTATTTGATCACCCCCCTCCCCCCACCCCCACACATTAACATCTCCCAGACAGTGTTTCACAGGACACCCATGTGGGGAATGCTGCACATAACCAGAAGGGAAATTGGATAGGAGGGCACCTGACCTAGATAAGACATGCCAGAAACAAACTGCCGTGGCTGTTGAATTTTCTGCTCCATTTATACAGATAATGAAACGCTGGCTCTGCGCTGCTGATGAATGCACAGATTGTTTAGACGCAGGCACCGGGCCTTCAATGACACAGCCACGGGGTCACGTTCCCCGGGATGACCTCCCCACGGCTCTGCCCTTCACACTCTGCCAGAGTGCCAGTGAGAGGGAATTAAGGAAATCAAGGATTCATGCCGTCAGAAAAACAAGAGTGACCGTTTCTCTTGACTTTTGTAGAGAAGCACTCACTGTGCCATCATCATCATGCTAAGGTGCCGAGAGGGTGGGAACAGGGGCACAAATAAGCAGAAACAAATAGAAATACAGACGGCATTTCTTTTTGGTTAGGGAGCACAGCAGTGCAATCTTCTTTTGGCAGATTTCCCCTCCAAACATCTGGCTCAGGCCGATAATGAAATGGGTTCGTGCTCCCTGAGCCTGCCGTGGCTGCTGGTCAGCCTATGCTCAGCAACGTTCTGGGTGGCAGGGCCCCAGGCTGGACATTTGCCACAAATAATCCAGGCGTGGGTAATTGAAAGTTGGCTGCAGACCGAGAGACAAGATCGACAGGGCCAGGTTTTGTTTTGTGTAATTGGAAGGGAGCCAGGGAGAAGGGAGAAAATAAAACAGATCCACTTTAGACCCGCTAAGAATGGAGAAACAGCAGTAATTCAGGGAAGCATCCCAGGGAGGAGGTCGGGATCCTGGATCTGCACCCTGAGTAGCTGTGGCCATCCAAGCACGGGATCACAGCCATCGTCCACATTTTGTGCTGGAGGGAGGTGCCCTCCCACAGCTCCCAGCAGCAAATCGCTTCTGAGTATACGTCCCCAGTCTCTGAGACACGCGAAGTTGATGGGGTGGGCGCCACGCTACGGCAAGACACGTGCGACCAATAAAAGCAGATAAAGTCTCTTCTTCCTCCGGAGCAGCAAGGCGATGTATGATTGGCTTAGGGAGGTTAAAAGGTCCCGTGGGAAAACAACCCTCGCTTTAAATGTTTAAAGCGTTCATTTCCTAGAAGATAGACTTGATCATTTACTATCCATCAAGCAATACCCAAGGAGCAAAGAGATAGATAGACGCCGTAAGGGAGCCTCACTGTCCTTCTCGGACCCTCCTCTGGGCCACACTCTGTCTCTTTCACAGCCTAGTTGCGACTTATTTATTTATTGATTTATTTTAATAATGCCCCTTTGATAGTGACTTATGTCAGGCTGTTTTTCTGCTTTCTGCTTTTCTGAGAGACACCAGGTTTTTAAGACCTCATGTCCGTCCCCCCCCCCCCCCCGGGTTTTAGAGCAGCCAATCTCTACTTTCTAGAATTAACCACACACACCCTTCACTTTGGGTGAGGTCACACTCAGCCTCAGCTGATTTCAATTAACAGGCTCTGTGCAAAGTCTCCCTCGGCAACTTGTTTGTTTAAAAGAGCAGACTTTTTTCAATACATGACTACAATGTATCACACGTTTCAACACGGTACATGAATCACACTGATATGCCTACGTGGATAATTAGGGAATGTTTCCTGAAAGTGGCTCTGTGGCTTAATGTGGTTTTAATGACAACAGGGAATGCAGATGGAGGGCGCAGTGGACCTGGCTGAGGCCGGAAGCAGCTGCCCTTCTTTCCGGCCATTAATCCAGGAGGCTGGCAAGGGGGCTGCTGGGTCAACGTGAATGACCAGAGCCGCAGCCATCCCTTCCTTGACCACAGCCAAACCTCACTTGCCCACCCTTTGGAGCTCTGGCCTGTGGAGCAAGACATACATCACCCACTTGTTTTTAACTCCATAGAGTTTCCATAAAGTCATTCCCAAAGGGGTGGGATTTTTGTGGCCACTTCTGGGATAGTTGAATTCATGAGCATATTAGAACCCTCATAAGAAAACCTTATTCGCTTTCTTTTCATGATCTACTCCCTTGCCTGTTCCTCCTTTATGATCAGAAAGCAAAGTAAGGATCTGGTGAGGGGGTTGTCTGAGAGACGGGGCATCTGGGTGCTGGATCCAGCTGCCCTTGACTTCCTTTTTGTCCTCATTTCCCTCACCTGTAAAATAAGGGGTCTTGATGAAGTGCTCTCTGAGCTCCCTCCCAGTTCTGACATTCCAGCCCGCAGTTTCTGTACTGGAAATATAGTAACTGGCCTCTTAATCTCAAAGAACTAAAGGATGATGATGATAAAGTTGATGCATCGTGATTGTACATCCCTCCCTGTTTTGCTGGAGTGCCTTCCAGATACTCAGCCCTTTGGTCCCCGCAGGCCTGTGGGAAATCAGGACAGCCGTCCCCCATGTGGCTGAGGCTCTGCAAGGTTGTCCTCTGCACTCTGGTGCCACTGTGTTGCTGCAGGGAGGCGGTGGCCCTCTCAGCAGACTCAGCACTTGAGGAAGCCCCTGGGGAAGCCCCTGTTTTGGGGGTTACACCCTCCTTGCCTCAAGCAACCTCTCCTGGAGGTTCTCCATCAGCTATCTCTTTGCCCCACCCCACTTGTCCCTGGGGCTGAGTTGCTGCCATCCCTTTTATGCTGCTCTATCCCACAGCTCCCAGAGGGGTCAGGGCTCTGTTCCCCATTACAGCAAACTTCACAGACACTTAGAGCTCAGTTTCCCTGTCTCCATGTCCCAGGAGTCTCGTTTACTCTCCCTGATGTAGCTGAGGGTTGGTGGGGAATTCCTGGAATTGGATTTTGACACTGAAAAATGTAAATAATAATCATTAATAGAGCACTTTAATTAAGCAATTTACATCATATCTGATTTAAACTGTAGGCCTGAGGTGGGAGGAGAGGGACTCGAAGTGTCTCTTTGTGGCTGTAACCCATTTTTTTCCAGAAGGCCCCTGTTGAAATGTGAGTTCCCTGGGAGGGGCGGCAACCCTGTGGCCTCTACCAGAGTCTAATGCAGGCTGGCCAAGGGGCAAGTGAACAGCAGGGCCCTTAGGGAGCCTGCCAGGTGGGCACCATCAGGGAGGGAGAAGGGGCAGGGCCTCAGAGCCTCTGGGACAGCAGTTTTCAGCCCTGGGACAGCAGTTTTCAGCCCTCGCTGCTAATCAGAATCCTAGGAGCCCAGCTCCACCCAGGAGATGTGACTCCAGAGTCAAATGTGCAGGCAGGTTGAGAGCCCTGCCCTGGTGATGGCTGGAGGGAATCCTGGAAACTGGGGCAACACAAGGACATCAAGCACTGGCCATGGGGAGTGAGGACCCCTCTGTGAGGCTGGGATCACAGTTTCTTTTCACTCAGAAACTTCTCGTTTGGCCAGACTCTTCAGTCAGGCCTTTGATGCACCAGAGTGAAGATGGATTTGGCTCCTGGTATCAGAATTTGAAAGGCCTCCAACTTGCAACTTGACATGTAGAGCAGACATGCCTCTAAACTCACATGTGTTCCTCCGAGAACCCCGGGGCTTCCCCACATCACAGCCACAAGAAGGGCGAGGCGGAAACATTCCCTGAAGCCAGACAGGCAGAAGTTAGTCTTCGGAGCCTGCAGGAAGGCTGGGGTCTGCCTTGTTGGGGGCCCATCATCATGTGTGTGGAGCTACGACACAGCATCTAACACCGACGTTTATTGCCTTTTTTTTTTTTTTAAAAGAGATTGTGTTGAGTGCTTGCTGCTTCACTCAGGGAGCCCAGCTGACAACCAGACCTGCCAAAACCTGTGCAAGGATGAGGTGATCACCTGGGCAGACAGCATCGGTGAGTGTGCCAGAGCAGCCCTGGGCAGCTGTCCCCTTTTGGATCTTAACGGATACTTAGAGACCTTTATCCCCTCCCCATGGGATGATCTTGGCCAGGAGAAAGGTAGGTTTAACCTTGAATTAGGAAGCATAGTCTCAGTGTCCTTGGCACGACTGCTGGAACTTGTGCTACGGCGAAGGTCCCAGACTCAACAGGGTAAAAGACCTTGTTCATAAGTTTCCGTCCTGTCACTGGAACCCAGTCCCTTCCTAGTTTCTGTCCCAACATGGAAACCCAGTCTTCTCCCAGGCCTTCTGAGAACGGAGTGTATTAGAATAAGCCATGTTAGCTGCTATCACAAACAAATGCCAAACATCAATGACTTAACAAAGTATAAATCAGTTCATCGCTCACTGAAAGGCCAGTGAAGATACTCCTGGTTGACAAAGCCTTCCATGTGGTCACTCAGGCATTCAGGCACCTTCTGTGTCAAGGTCCCTTCCTCTCCAAGGTCCCCAGAATCCTCTCCATTTAGTCAGGGAAATGGGGAAAGGCATGGTGAAGGGGCCCATGGGAAGTTTATGTGAGCCGGGCCTGGAAGTGGTACACATAACTCCCATTCACACTAGATTGGCCAGGACTCGGTCATCTGGCCACATCTAATTACAAGGCTGGCTGGGAAACACAGTCAAGCTGTGTGCTCAGGAAGCAGGGGATCCGTGTCTGGTGAACAACTAGCCGGTCTCTGTACTGTTTGGCCTCAGCCCAGCCCAGCTCCCACGACACTACAGCCAGCAGAGGGGCACAGTTCTCATTCAGTCCGGACTGAACTCGAGATTCAGTGCCAGGCTCTCCTTCCAGCAGCAGGCCACCGCTTGGTTTCTGCAGATCTCGCCCAGGGGCTTATATTCTAGGGCTCTTTGGACATCCTCTCTCAAACCGTCTGCTTTTACTTCTGGACAAATGGCTACAAGTCCATTTCTGAAGTCCACAGGGAGGCTCAAGCAAAGGCACAGAGATGTTTGCTTTTCACCATCCCTGGGCCGCATCCATATCTTTCCAGTACAGCCACTGCTGTCCAGGCTGAGGAGTTTCTAAGGATAAGAGATGTGAATCACATATCTTAGTCCTATAAGCACATAACTGGGTTTGGAACTGTTCTGAAACACTCTGTTTACATCAAATCAAAGTGACCCTGTGCTGGAATCCTTATACGTTGCTGTTTGGAGTGTAAAATGGCACAACCACTGTGGAAAACAGTTTGGCAGTTACCCCCAAATGACACATAGAGTCACCATACAATTCAGCAATTCCACTTCCAGGTGTCCACGCAAGAGAATTGAAAACATCGGTTGATGCAAAAATGTGTACTTGAGTGTTTATAGCAGCAATAATCATAATAGTTTAAAAGGAAACAACCCAAAGGTACGTGAATTGATGAATGAAAAAATGTGGTAGAACCATATAGTGGAATATTATTCAGTCATAAAAGGATTGACGTATTTATACATACATAACATGGATGAACTTTGAAAATATTACCCTCGGTGAAAGAAGCCAGGTAGAAAAGGACATACGTGATATGATTCCATTGATAGGGACTGTCCAAAATAGACAGGTATGGAGATAGCGAGTTCGTGGTTGCCAGGGGCTGGGGAGAAAAGGGAATTGCGACTGACTGCTACTATACTGGGTTTCTTTCTGGAGCAGTAGAAATGTTCTGGGATTGGATGTGGGGAATGGTTATACTTTGTGAATATGCTAAAACTACTGAATGATACACGGTAAGATGACTAAGTGTGTGTGTGTTGGGTGGGCGGGGTGGGGGGACTTGTACCTTGCAAGGGATTCTGCATCTGAGACTTCCTTGCTGATGGCTTTGCCCTCTACTTTGACCTCAGCTGCTGCAGACTCCCAGCCCAGCTTGCCTGTCCGTCTCGGCCCTGACTTGCCCTCTTTATAGGCTTCCTTGTGTCTGCCTCTCTGGTGCTGACTGACTGCTCTGGCTAAATCGTGGCTCCTGAGTGTGTTGAGTCCCACATGCCGCTACCACGTCCATTGAGCACCGGCTGTGCCCCAGGGCTTGTGCTAGACCTGAGTTCCCTCTCTCACACCCATTTTCTAGCCCTACTTTGTGCTGTTTAAGGTTGAACAGTAGGTTCTGCTTGCAGACCTGGGGCCATTGCCCGCTAGGTGGGCACAGAGTCAGACAAAACAACTGATTCATGCGGAGCAGCTGCAGCCGATCGTGTCACTGTCTCCGTCTATTTCTGAGAGACGAATCAGTTGCTTCATAGAGAAGTTTTCTGTCTGAAGTCACCATTTATCCATTTTCTTCCTTCTCTCTGGATTTTTTTTCCCATACACACACTCACACTCACACTCACCCAGATTAGCCTAAGATTGGGAACGGAGGAAAAAAATCCATGCATCGTGTTTGAAAAACCACAGAAATTTATCTGGTTCCAGGTTTAAACTTTCTTGTGCAGCAGGATTACAAAAGTGAGAGCTGAAAAGCATTTCCAGGCATAACATTAACCTGAATTGTCATTCATGACCCACTGGCCATTTTCTAGCCACTCGGCTTCCTCTTACTTCACACTCTTCTTACTTCCTTTTCCCCTAGAAACCAGTCTAACGCTTTCCCAAGGAAAACCTTGGAGTGCAGATAACGCTTGGCCTTTGCATGGGGTAATCTGGGGGACAGGGAGGAGTTGAGGGAGCTTGAGGAAGGGGCTTCCTAATACAGAGGAGCGAGGGGCTCTGCTTCCAGTGCTGGCTCACCTAATCTTGGGGTGCAGGCACCACTATGGCTGCCAGTCTCTCACCTAAATGTCCTCATTACCTTATGGGTCTTTTTGGTTTTACATCCTAGTAAAGAGCTGCCTGATGCTTGGCCTCTGCAGCCAGCTCTCAACCCAGTGGACTCAAGTGTTAACCCTCCGGCCTCAAAGGACATCAGGATGGCTCCTTCTTTTCTCTATCCCTTTAATTCTGAGGGCCAGTTCCATTTACCAGTCCCTCCCCTCAAGCATTAATGCCTTCTTTAATTTCATATCGTCCCTAGCAAACACTTCAGAGATTTGAAGATCCTCTCTTACTTTCTGCAGGGATCCCTCCATTTAAGGGAACTCAAGTCCCCAAAGCAAACGCACTCAGCACCTGTGTCTGCGTTCTTGCTCTAAGATACCTGAACACATTTTTAAAGGCCCAGCCCTCCCTGCCCCCTTTAAGCTTCTCTTCACTCTCTTTCTTCTGTAAGGTGTTCGGGTCCTTGCCCCACTTGTCAGCAGCCCTGGGTTTCCCAGAGCCAAACTCAGGACATTTCTGCTTGGTTTTCTTCCAGTGAAAGATGACCAGGAGGCAGTGCTTTGTTTCTACAAAACTGCCAAGGACTGTGTCATGCTGTTCACCTATGCAGAGCTGCCCAGTGGGAAGTCCAACCTGACGGTCCTCAGGGAGCCAGGTGGGTGAGGGCCGGCTCGTGTGCTGTCCCAGGGGCTCGATTCCCGACACCCTTTCCTGCTCTAGGCACGTCGCCCTGTCCTCTCCTCACCACACTTTCCAAACTCCAGAGAGAAAATGGTTTCAATTTCTGATGAAGATTAGACTCTAAGGCTGCCCCAACCCGATTCCTACGGTTTAGAAGAAAGGGCCCATTGCTGGGAAATAGCTGTGGGGGGCATGGCGTTATCTGAGGATAAGGCCCTGCCCTGCTTTGGAGAGGTGGGTCTCATCTTGGAGGAGAGAAAGCACAGGGGTGAAAGGAAGCACAGAACACACTTAACTAGCAGAGCTAAAGCCTAACTGTAGGAAGCCACTGACTCTGCAAGGAGCACGCAGAGCAGGTCTGGACCATCAGGGCTGGGCGGGCCAGTGCTTGCATTAGGGAGCATCTGGGGACACACACAGCCCTGGCTAAGAAGGGCAGATGGAGTTTGGGTTAAACACCTCTGCAGGCTGCTGAAGCTTCTGCTTTAATCTAAACACAGATAATTCTGCCTTGTGTTTTGTGCCCAGGAACCATTGGCCTTTTGCCTTGTAGTAATTAGAAGTTCTAGTGTGACCCCTTTTATTCTTTTCTAGAGGGGAGCAGGGGAAGCAGGAAAAGATGGGCTCTCTTTAATTCATAGCATTGCAAACTGTTTTTCCAAATTGGGCCAAACCGCATAACGTGCCTTCCTTGGGCAGAGGCAGGGGAAGTGTGGTGCCAGCCCAGGATGCATGCCTGTAAGAATGAAGCTTTGTTTCCAAATGCTGTCTTTGCGGTTCTTTGAAAATAAGCACATTTGCTCCAAAGGGCTGCACACTAAGGGCTTACAAATGTTGGCTGGCCCCCAGCCCAGCCCTTGTGGAAGCGGCTTCATGAAACCTGCTTGCCCAGTCTGATCCGGAAACCATTTACATGGAAGCTGAGGCTCGGTCCAGCATCCGGCGCGAGGGCTTCGAGCTAGGGAGAGGCAGCCATGCACACAGGGTGTGGGAGGAAGTGGGGGGCTGCCAAGGTTTTCATCTAGACTTTGCCATAGACTCGTGTGTGGCCTTGAGATAGTTACCACCATTCTTTGAATCTTTCATTTCACATACATTTGAAGAAACCTGCCTGCCCACTTGTCTCCCAAGAGCAGTGTGAGGATCTAAGACAGAAGAGAGGGAAGACCTTAAAAAGAGAGGCGTACCTCTCATGTCAAATACACTTGAGGTCGGGGGTGGGAGGGGTGCACTGATGATGGCTTTGCTCACCATGCCTCCTGGTCTCCTCCAGAGTGTGGAACAGCCCCCAATGCCATGACCATCCTCCTGGCCGTGGTTGGCAGTATCCTCCTGATTGGGATTGCGCTCCTGGCCATCTGGAAGCTGCTGGTCACCATCCACGACCGGAGAGAGTTTGCGAAGTTCCAGAGTGAGCGATCCAGGGCCCGCTATGAAATGGTGAGTCAGTGGGAAGTTGGAAGTAGAAAAAAATGTCAAGTTTAGAGAGCTGATTGAGTTCAGGCAACTGATAAAGGCCGACTAACATCTTTGGCATTCAAAACAGGAAGCAAAACTTGAAAGGAGGTGAGTTCCCAGTTCTGGATGGTGGGACATGCATGGCCCAGGAGCACAGAGGGCCCTGCACAGAGCCCCTCACCAGACCCAGGGCGGGAGACTCATGAGGCAGAGGTACTTAGCACAGCCTCCAAAGGAAGAGTCTGAACAGTCAGAGAGAGAGAGCAGACCCCAGAGAAAACCTTATGTTCTTATAGCCCATTACAGTCTCCATATGTGCCAGCATTGTCTGCCCAAGCAAATGGCATGCTCCTAAAGAACTCAGGGTAAGGGCCCCAGAGTTCCTAGCCAGTTACTGGTAAAGTTGGAAGGAACTTCCGAGACCATCTCCCAGCCCTCGCTGTAGAGACAGAGAGTGGAAGCTCAGGGAAGGGAAGGGACTTGCCCAGGGCATGGTGAGTTAGAGGCAGCCAGTTCCAGAGCAGAAGGCTGTCACCTGCACCTGTGTGCCCCATCTGCTGCCTTCCTAGGTGACTGACAAGGAAGGGCCCCTAACACTGAGTATGTGTTGGAATAAATGAACTAACACATCCTGCCTTCATTGTTTTATAGGCTTCAAACCCGCTGTACAGAAAGCCCATCTCCACACACACTGTGGATTTCACCTTCAACAAATTCAACAAATCCTACAATGGCTCAGTGGACTGATGGCACCTTCTCCTCAGAGGATTGGAGGGGATGAATGGCAAAGTCAGAGACTGACATGCTTTGGGTAGCTGCTCAGCTCCATTGTGGCTCCCTAGATAGACAAGCACAGAGACGTTCTGGTGAGCCTGGGTGAGGAGCCCATCACCTGCATAGGAAGGCACCCGGCTATGCCACCAGGCTGCTGTGACAGAGCTGTGCTGGGTGGCCAGACCTCCAAGCCTGGGAAAGGCCAGGGGACCTTGGCATTCTCAGCCTTCCCCACCACATCCAGCTTGTCCTGTCAATGAGTTGCTGAGATGCTGGGCTGCCTCTCCCTTTCAGAAGGGCTGGGCCTCCAGTCTGGTCAGAGAAGGCTCTTGGGGGTGTCAGAGTATGTAAAATGAATGCACGGTCTGGCTTTTTCTTGTCGATCATTTTATACGAAGTAAAAAGATCTTGCATTTATGGTATAGTTCTGATTCCTGATAATTGTCTGCCTGATGTCTATGCCTTGCACATGGGTGTTGGTGATGGGATTGCTGAGGTACCTGTTGAAGGTACAGAGTTTGCAAATGTCAGTTTTCCTCTCCTGTTCCTGTTTGTGTATAGTACTTTTGTAATGAAAAGGAAAGAGGTTTTTTGGGATTGAAAGTAAAGGTTAAAACCAAACTATTTTATCTTTGCCTGATGCTCTCTATAACACATGTGTGTTCCTTTCTGAAGTGGTCTTAAATGGGGCCCCAGTGGGGACTAGAATGGTTGTGCACTTCCTCAGGGGGCCTAGCAAGCCGGTCTAAAGTTTCAGACCAGGCCCTTCAAACAGGCTCTACAGGTTCCTCAGGGGCAGCTAGGGCGGCTCCAGGGAGGGATGAGCAGGTGCCTTTGGATCCTCTCAACTATCGCTTAAATAGTTTGGGCTGGGAACTGAAAGGCATACCTCTGGACTCCTTTCCTTTTTCCTAGGTGCTGAGGCTGGAAGTAGATTGTGCAGATGAAGAAGGGTCAAGATGCGGTTTCCACACAAAATCACTTTTTATACATTATTATCAAGAACAATTCCCTTCTGATGCCTTCCCCAGCCAAACTCCTATGTCCAACCAGGCCCGGAATGCAAAACCCATTTCAGCTATTTTTTTTTTTCTCTCCATAGGGCCCTAAAGTGCCCTTAGGTTCCCATATCTGAGGTAGAATGAATCCCGCAAGTCGTCTATCTTATCCCCTATTTATAGAAGAGGAAATTGCTAGAGAGGGGTGGTGGCTTGCCCAGGTGTCAGAGGCTATAACTCATGACAAACTGGTACTGAGACCCAGGTCTTTTAACCAGAGTGCCAGCTTTCTGTCACCTGCTCTTTTTTTGTAAAATCTCTTTCACCCATCATTGTTTGCTATTTGCATCCCTTTGGGGTGATTGGGATTTTATTCCAAATTCATCTGTTTTCAGCCTGGGACCAAATTCCCTGAACTTCATTTTGGCAAACACTAAGACAGATATGCCTGTCAGTAAATTTCCTGGGGCAAATGTGAACAGGTTCTGAGCTTTCTTTGTCCTGTGTAATTAGGATGAAACAAAGACCTGTGACTTGGCAAAGCCGCCTTAAATCATTTTTGGAATAAAAAAGTAAATAAATGTAAATAAATATATAAAGTAGGTAAATGGTGGCTTTGAGTTTTTCTAAATTGAGAAAAAGTAGGATTTTGGAAGAAACTTTGGGTGCTTCTTCCATTTAATCGTAGATCTCCAGGAGACAAATTATTAACTTGTTCAAAGTCTCATTTTCTATTGGGCAGCTCTGTAAGGGTGCGTCATTCTTGGCCACAGGCAGCAAAGGATGATTTACTGGTGGCTTCCACCTGGTGCGGAACTTAGGTGTATTTCATCTGTGACAGCAAAGGGCTGGCCGGTGATGGAAGCAGCCACTCACAGTGCCCTGCTGCCCCCTGCTGGGAACTTTTGGACAAGCTGTTTGGAGACCTGACTTCTGAGATTCTGACCCAATACTGTAGGCAATTTCCTTATTTCTTTCCTTTGGCAATTGGGTGGTGCTCCCCATTCTTCCTGCCCCCCGATTAGCATAAATAATGGAGCAGGAGCTAAAGGTGGGCTGGAAAGCTCTCAAACCAAGGGTTGACCTGCCCTTGCTGTCCTTCCTGGGTGGGAATGAGCCTTCCAAAGCATTGGAACTGCCATTGTGTGGTTTTTGTGGCTCTGCAGGGGGCACCTGACAGTCTCTGGAAAATTCTTCTCTGGTATCTGTTTGGAAAGATGATTAGTGCTGTACTTTTTTGGAAAGAAGAGGGGGGTGCTATTTACCTTTGTAATCAATCTATGTTGCTATAATACAGATTTCCAAATGGTACTTATTGATCTTTAACAACTTTTTTAAATTGCAAAATACATGAAAAAAATGGAAAATAAAGAGATTATAAAGAAAGTAAAAATCTTTTATAACATATCATGCAGAGAATTACTCTTGACCTTTTTGTGTACGATTTCTCAGTCTTTTTTCCTATGCACATATGTGTAATTTGAACCAAATTTGGATTATGGTGTCACTGTTTTATAAAATTTTTATTTTTTTAATTACAGTTTACATACATATTATATTAGTTTCAGGTGTACAACATAGTGATTAGACATTCATACAACTTATGGAGGGATCACCCCGATAAATCTAGTACCCGTCTGACACATAGTTGCTACAATGCTATTGACTGTATTCCCCATGCTGTGCTTTATGTCGCTGTGATAGTCTTCATAAGGACTGAAGGCTCTCATTCAGCTTGGTTGACTAGTACTTAGTCAAACTAAAGTAACAGCCACTTCTTCTGGGAAGATATTTTTTTTTAATTTGTTTAATTAGGCTCAAAGCTTGAGGTTGATTATCGTGGACTCAGAATAAATTCTAAGTAACAGCAAACAGAGGAGGAGATCAAAGGGGAGGAGGGGGTCTTATTCTCTGCTCCAGTGACACCTTTTAACTGCATAGCTCCTTCCTCTCCCTGAAGGGCTACTTGCTGCAAGTGTCCTGCTTGCTTCTAAGAAGGGCAACCTGGTGTACTCAGTGCCTACAGGGCTTTGTGACTGGCTGAGGTGGGCTGGTAAGAGAAGAGGAGGAAGATGAGAGTGGCTTGGATGAAACTCCAGAGGCGGTGAGTGTTGGACCCATGTGTCTGAGGCACCTGAGGAACCCTACGTGGACAGCTGGGCCAGCACTGGACATGCAGACAGGGCGTGTGTGCACCAAGCCATTTCTCTGCCCACAGGGGAGCCTGGCTTTAGTGTGGCTTTTAGCATGTCTGTGAATGAGGCGTTCCAATTCCCCTCATTAGGGTCACCGTGTTGAGGAGGCTTATTAGGTCTCCCAACATAGCTTCTGTACTCTTCTTCCCCTCCAGCTCAGGGGCTGCAGACTTCTAAGGACGTGGCTCCAGTCAGACCTTCAGACCCTCAGGGGGAGATTGTAAAATGAAGGGAGGAGAATTGGAGAAAGTTGAGCCCACCATGTTGCTAGTAAGAGAGAAGTGTACCTAAAGAATTGTCCTTCTCAGCCCCCAAGGCTCCTCCCGCTGAGCTTGTGTCTTTGGAAGGGACTCTCAGACTGTCACCGCCCAGCTAGTTCAACCTGATAGAGCTGCCTCCAAGATGGGTTGGGGGATGTGTCACAGTGAGAAGGTCTTTGTACCCAATTTCTTTCTCTTGGAGTTCAGTGCTGGGAGGTTCTGATGCTTACTTTTGTCCTGCAGAGGAATCTGTATCATCTGGCCTATTGGGGTGTCTTGATTGCCAGGAAGCTGGGAAATGAACGTGATGAAATGTAACCTACCACCAGTTGTCAGGGTCAGCCATTACGGCTTCACTGGTGCCACCTGCACCGAATATCAAACCCCTGAGACTGAAAGCAGACTCTTCTCAGGTGACCCGCACAGTAGGCCCACATGATTTTTTCAAGGAAGGGATTTCCTTCATTTACAAAAGATTCCAATTCAGGAACTCTTCTCTGGTTTGATACTCTTTCCTCTTCTCCTGGAAAGAGCATGACTGTTTTCACTTATCTCAGAGCTCTACAGTATGACCAGGGAGTCATCTGAGTTTCTGCCTTGAGGGCACACATCTCTGCTGAAGTAAGATGAAGTACCTCTGTGAAAACTAAGACATTATAAAAGCTCTCTCCCCCTTCCTCTTCCTTGTATCTTTTTCTCTCTTCCCCATCATATGAGCAATCCCTGATGCATTCAAGTTAACCAAAAACCCAGGTACAGTTTAGGGAACTATTTTTTTAAATGAGGGACGATGACACCTGACACAAATTTCATAATTCCCAGCACAAAAACTCAATGCTTTAAAGACTCCTTTCTATGGAGGTGACACAGGGGTTGCCCTAGGCAGTGGTCCATGGCTTGTTCCCCTGCCAACTCAACTAGCTTTGTGGCAATGGGGTACTTGTGTGAGCTGATGTGTGTGCTGGTTGGAATTCATGTCCTGGCTTGTGACCATAAGACAAATTTTAGAAAACCAACACTGAACAAAACACAATTAACTGAGAATTGTGTGGGTTGCACCTTATGCAAGCGTCTCCACATGAGTGGAAGAGCCAGGCAAAGGTCCCAGGGGAGACAGAGGAGGCTGGGGCTGCTTGGCCTTCCTGCCTACTCAGCACTGCCTCTGAGGGGGCTCTTCCAAGCTCAAACCACAAGACTGTAGACTTTATCTGAGTTGGGAGACACACCCTGTTGGATGAACCTAGAGTTTTAAGAGAAGGAAGAACGCAACAAAAGTAAGAGGAATATATCCCAAGACATAGACTCTAAGTTCACTGCCATGCTCTGTCCTGAGGTGGGGTCTCTGGATGGTCATCACTATGTTGGGCCCCTCCTGGAAAAGTGAGACCCAGAGCTCCTCTGCTGTCTGGGCATCTATTTTCCTCCCTCACTGGGGTTTGGCCTGGGGTCAGGGAGCCGGCCTCACAGTCCACCATAGCACCTGACTGTGACCATCACTCTTCTTCCTGTTCCTCTCTCCAGACCAGAGGAAGACTCCTCCCTCACCCCCTTAGTGGGAAGGAGGGGCAAATGTTCTTCCAAACCAGTACTTATGCCAAAACCTTGAACTTTAAAAGTTAAAAAATATTCTAATTGTTTTGTTTCTCTTTGTGTTTCCATTGTGGCCGTTTTTTCCTGAGGCACAAAGGCCACACATGGACTTGGGATATAGAGAAAACAGAGGGCAAAAAATAACTTGATAATTCATACAAGGTCAGGTTACAAACTTTAAAGGCCTGAGAATCTAAAAAGGACATGACATGCCACATCCTGTAATCCAAAATAAAACTACCATTTAATAAAAGAGCATTAACTATAAAGAACCCAAATGAGTCGATTTCTTTTTCCTATGCTTTTAAAAAATATGTATCAAATTCTTTCAAAAAACATGTTTCCTATCACTGTTTCACTGACCCTCTCAGGCTGTGCTTAGTACTGATGACATGATAGCATATCCTACCTATTAAGAGGCAGAAGAAGCAAATTGCAGAGTCCATGGAGTTACCCATAGTCTTTTTTTTCCCCTCCTAACCTCAGTGAGCTTGCTAACCATAAAATGAGGATAACTATCTTTCTCATTATGTTTCTAGAATTAACTCCTATAATTTACAAAGTACTTAGTACAGTGCTTGGATCATGATAAAGGCTACAACTATTATCATTACTTCTGGCCATGGGAAAAAGGGATACCTGAGAATTTTAGAAGTGCTTTTGTGAATTTTACTGCAATTTATCCTCACATTAGAAAAGGAGGGTGGAGTCAATGAGCCACTGACACAAGACAACACTGCAGTTGGCATCTCCTGCCATCCCTGCCAGTTTTCCCACTTTAATATCCTACCTTCAGATTTTAAGATGTCCTGTTCCCATACTCATTTTCAGTGACTGATTTTGGGCTCACTGTGTTGAAATGCAGTATCCACACAAGAGCCAAGCCGCTGTTTCTTTTAGGGAGCTCACTGAAAGCAGCCAGAGGTGAAGAGTAAGAAGGCCGAAGGGAGGAAGGCTGATCTTGGTGGAATAGTTTTTGTCGAGCTGGATCGGGGAGAGCTGCAGCACGTTGTCAAAGGTATGTTTGCTTCTGCTACTTAACGTCCCTAGAATTCCACAGCATACAGTGAGCCGTTATTATCACGCTCACAGGCGACACACCAGCTGGCATTCATTCAGAAACACTTGCTGGGCCCTGTGCCAGGTGCAGGGAACACTGCCACAAAGAATCCGAGAGTGAAATCCCTTCGCTTTCGGGAACTTATGCCTGCTACAGGTGGTTTTGCCCTCCTCCCCGGTGGCTGAATTTCCTCAGGCGCTATCTGTTGCCTACCCGTGGCTCTGCACCCCTCGAGAAGTAGGGTGTAGCCTCCTGTAGCAGCAAACCCGTGATGAGAGCCAACAAAATACACCTGTGGACCAGTATTGCACTAAGATAGGTTCTGTCATAACCTTAGTTCCTCCCGAGCCAGGAGGATCCAGTCAACTCTCCGAAGAGTTAGTTCCAAGTCACCCACGATTTTTCCTGGCTCCACCTACCTTAAGGAAACAATACCCTGCTTTTGTCCTCTGGAGATCCTGGCAGGTGTGTGGGCATGCTTCCAGGCCTCAACTGAGTGGGACCAGCGATTTTGTTCAGAAGAGGTGGGCAAATGGGAGTTGAGGAAAGAGGTGTCCTCAAGCTGCCATCTTTGCCCTCCAGTGCCTTTTTCCAGACAGTCCCCAGAGGCTACTTTAGGGAGCTTTTCCAGAGATGACTCACGTCAGCAGGAGTGAGGTTGAGAGTTGGGACTGAGACTTCAGGCCTGTGTCAGCCACAGGCTGCCTGTGAGCGGATCTCTTTTGCCACTCCAGGTCTACACTTCTGCAGCTCTAAAGGGGAACTGGATCAGGTTTCTTAGGCTCCCTCGTCACTACAGATCAATGGTTTATGTCCTACATGCCTAGAGTCCTGGAAGAGGCCAGGGGATAGAGTTCTCCATTTCATTAGTCTTACAGATGTTCTGGGCACGAGAACCAATCCCATTTTCCTCACTAGAACTAGGTATTATAATGCTCAGAGCTCATGCTCTGATGTTCCTTGATTGAGAAAGGGCCAAACCAGAGGTCCCCAACCTTTTTGGCACCAGGGACTGGTACTCCCATGAGAATCTACTGCCTGATGATCTGAGGTGGAGCTGAGGTGGTGATGCTAGTGCTGGGGAGTGGCGGCAGACAGATGAAGCTATGCTCACTTGCCCACTGCTGCTCACCTCCTGCCTTGAGACCCGGTTCCAAACAGGCCATGGACTGGTACCGGTCCATGGCCCAGAGGTTGGAAACCCTGGGCTAAACTATCCAATGCTTCCAAAATACTTCTAGCACTCATAGGCCCTGAGACAGCCCAAGTTCTGAATCTATTTGTGTTCCAGTTTTATGGCTCCAGACTGCCTAGGCTTTGGCTTAGATGAGTCTACAGCGTTGGGCTTATTCTCAAACATCAAAACTACTGAAGGCACATGTAAGAAATACAATTTCCAGGCCACACACCAAATTTGCTAAGCAGAATCTCTGATGGTAGGGCCCAGGGATCTGTTTTAAATACATGACAGGGTCTAGGTGATTCTTTGATGCTCTTCTGATCTCCCTTCAAGTTACCTAGAAGGGGCCCTGAGTGAACTTCCATAACAGAACAGGTAGCACCAGCATCCTGGTGTGGAAGTTTACACTTCTGATGGAGTAGGTGACTCAGCAGGAAAGGGAGGCAGACCCCAAGACCATTTCACTGTAGAAGAAAAACGTGACTAACCAGTACAGTGGTTCTCAAAGTGTGGTCCCTACATTAGTGCTGCCTGAGATTATTTGGGATGCAAATTTTCAAGCCCCATCCTAGTACTATCCAGAGTCAGAAATGCAGAGCCTTAGTATCTGATTTAAGACTCCAGGTGTTTCTGATGCATGCTAAAGTGTGAAAACCACTGACCTAGTAAGTCCATTTAAGTGGCCACGGGAGACCCCAGTACATCACTCCAAAAGTCTTTCAGCATCTAGATCACCAAGACTGAAGACATCCAAGAGATTCCTATTCTTCCTCTTCCTAACATTCAGCTCCTTTAGAGTAGTCCCAAGGGTCACACCCTTTTCCTTCTCGTGTTATTGCTTGGCAGTTTGCTTTTTCCATAGGGAAGTTCTCTGGAGATGCCTCATTGGAACATTACAGCAGCTCTTAAGTTGCAGAAACCAGGAAATGCAGAGAAAACCTGAGCTGAAATCCCAGGCTCTTTATCTGAGTCATTAGAAGAGTGGGATAGGGATGGGAACAGCTGTCACCACGAGGAAATGCCAAGTGACCTCTAATACCTGCCACTATCTGTAGGAATGACCCAGATGATAAGGAAAGGCAGATCATGAGTGTGCTGGTGGAATCAGAATTGAGCATTTAAATGCAACTACCACCCTGGCCCTGCTCAAAAAGGGCCCTGAATATGCAGTGGGATCATTTCAAAATGGTCATGAGAGCCCACACCCTTTACCCCATTCCCTCCAAGATCCTTCCTGAATAGAGCAAATAAATATAGAAATGGGGAAAATTTGTATCAGTATTGGAGAACAGGGGTCCTCTAGAAATTAGGAGAAATTTCTGGAAGAAATAGTGCTTTCGGGAAAGTGTGAGGAGAGGGCTACCTAACTGGTTATACCACATGTGTGAAGGTGGGGCCTTTGAGGAAAGGTGAATGGATGTCCTTGGCCCCACCACAGAAATGTGATGGAACCCAGAGACGTAGTTAACATCAGCTCCGTTGCTGGGCCTTCCTCTTTATTTCTGGTGAAGGCTGACTTCCCTGTCAATGACAGTTGGGACATTATGTAAGATCCTCTAGTAAACCTTCAATTGGAACCTTAGACCTCCTGATGCTATTGTCTTTTTAAGTAAATGGAGGCGCTTGTCCATTTGTAATCCAAAGAAGGCACAAAGAAGCTGACTGGATTTCAGCACAGTGCACAGCTGCTGCACAAGAAAAGATATGAGTCAAGCTCTCTCTCTCTCTTTTTTTTTTTTAAATGAAAGCCAGATATTATCTTCAGGGGCTCAGTCATCTTCCCCCTTCCCCACCTTGGACTCTTTGGTGGGTAAGTAATGGCAGTTCTTGGAACCAGCACCATTTGGATACCTGAATTATCACTTTTAAGAGGAGAATAGCTAACATTTTAATATTCTTTGGGTATCACATTAGACACAGAATAAAAGGACACAAGAAATGTACTGGTTTTAGCCTCCTGATGTCCTAAAAGTTTTGTCATGGCAATTAAAATTGGTTTGATTTACAGATTGGCATGGGGGAACCCTCAAGTGTGGAAGACCTTAACACAGACAGGACTGTGACTGCCTAACCAATGCCAGTCTTACCAAAAAAATTTTTGAAAATGAATTTGTTATAGCAATAATGCAGTGATTACAAGCCATTCAGTATTTCCTAAACACTGTGAGAATTCTAGAAGTCATTCCAACACAGGACCCATTGAAGAATTCAAGCTGTATTAATAGCTGCTTGTTATTTCCAGCCAGGACATCTCAGGAGACAGTGGATCTTCATGGCCTTCACAACAGGTATTCCAGACACTCAAACGCCAAGTCTACTCAAATAAGCTCCCCAGGCGGCTTTTCTGTACATCTCAGCTGCTTCTAGACGATTAGCAGATGTTATTATGCCCCGACCTACAATGATGATATCAGAACCTCGTTTGCCAATAACTTCTTGCGGGCTATTGTACTGTTGACCAAGATTATCCCCTGCAAAAACATAAAAGTTACTGATTGACATAATATAAAACATCAGAAAACCTATCACATAACTTTCCTGAAAAAGTATCTAACCAGCTTTACATAAAAATATGCTCTTCCTTTCCATGCCCCTTCTTCAGATTAGGTGAGTTAAAGCAGGGGAAGACATCCCCTGGGTAGACCAGGGACCTCCACGATGAAGACAAGCTAACCTAAACTCCTTTTCAATGTCTAACATAGAGCATTTATAGTTTAACAGTATCAGAAATAAAAAAATTCTCCTGTATTGCCAAGAAAGGTTCAATACCAAAGAGATAAGAACAAAAATTGGCCTTACAATCAAAGACAATTTTAGTACACATTTCAGAATCACGGTGACATACTGTTTTATAACCTATGTTTTCTTCTAGGAGTTTTATGGTTTCAGGTCTTATATTCAAATCTTTATTCCATTTCGAGTTAATTTTTGTGTATGATGTAAGACAGTGATCCAGCTTCATTCTTTTGCATGTGGATATACTGTTTTCCCAACACCACCTTATTTAAGAAACTGTCTATTCCCCGTTGTATATTCTAGGCTCCTCTTCTATAAATTAATTGACCATATGTGGGGGTTTACTTCTGAGGTCTATTCTGTTCCATTCATCTATACGTGTTTTTAATATGCCAATACCATACTGTTTTGATTACTACAGCTTTGCAATACAGTTTGAAATCAGGAAGTGTGATGCCTCCTGCTGTTTTTCTTTCCCAAGATTAGTCTGGATATTCAGGGTTTTTTGTGGTTTTATATAAATTTTAAAACTGTTCTATTTCTAGGAAAAATGCCATTGGAATTTTGGTAGGGATGGTACTGATTCTGTAGATTGCTTTGGGCAGTATAAACATTTTAATAAGGGTCTTCAAATCCATGAGCACAGAACATCTTTCTATATGTTTGTGTCTTCCTCAATTTCTTTCAAAAGTGTTTGTAGTTTTTCAGTGGACAGGTCTTTTACTTCTGTGATTAAATTTATTCCTAGGGTTTTCATTTTGATGCAACTGTAAATGAGACTGTTTTTCTTAATTTGCCTTTAGGACAGTTTATTAGTGTACAGAAATGCAATAGATTTCTGTATATTACAATTTTACTAAATTAGCTTATCAACTTCAACAGCTTTTTTGGTGGAGTCTTTAAGATTTCTTGTATGTCATGTCATATATGACAATTTTACTTCTTCATTTACAAATCGGAAGCCTTTTATTTCTTAACTAGTTGCTCTGGCTAGAACTTTCAATACTACGCTGAATAAAAGTGGTGAGAGGGGACATCCTTGTCTTGTTTCTGATTTTACAGAAAAGGCTTTCAGCTTTTCACTACAAAGTATAATGTTAGCTGTGGGACAGTCATTTATAGCCTTTATTATGTTGAAGTATGTTCTCTCTACCCACTTTGTTGAGCCTTCATCATGAATGGATGTGAATTTTGTCCAATGTTTTTTCCTGCATCTATTGAGATGATCATATGATTTTTAACCTTCATTCTGTTAACATGGTGTGAACGTGTTTGATTTGTGGATGTCCCTCCATCCTTCAACCCCTGGAATAAATCTCATTAAATCAGTGTATAATCCTTTTAATGTATTTTTGAATTTCGTTTGCTAATACTTTGTTGAGGATTTTTGCCTTGATGCTTGTCAGGATATTGAACTGTAATTTTCCTTCCCTGTGACGTCTTTGTCTAGTGTTGGTATGCTGGCCTTGTAAAATGAGTTTGTAAGCATTCCCTCTTCTATTTTTTGGAAGAGTTTGAGAAGGGCTGGTATTAATCTTTCTCTGAATGTTTGTAAAAATTTATCACTGAAGCTGGTTGGTCCTGTATTTTTGTTGGGAGGTTGATTACTGATTCAATCTCCTTACTAGTAAGTAAATGTGTGTTCACAGCTTTAGTTGCTTCATGATCCAATCTTGGTTGCTTGTATGTTTCTAGAAATTCATCCATTTCTTCTAGGTTGTCAAATTTGTTGACATGTAATTGATAGTAGTTTCTTATGATCCCATTTCTGTGGTATCAGTTGGAACATCCCTTTCATTTCTGATTTTGAGTCCTTTTTTTAATGGTGAGTCTAGCTAAAGGTTTATCAATTTTTGTTTATCTTTTCAAAAACCGGGTCTTAGTTTCATTGATCTTTTTAGTCTCATTTATTGCTGCTCTGATCTTTATTTCCTTCCATTATTATTGGATTTTGTTCTTTTTCTAGTTCCTTGAGGCAGAACTTTATCACTGAACTTTCCTCTTAGAATTGTTTTTGCTGCATACTATAAATTTAGTATGTTATATTTCTTCTATTTTTTTTCTCAATATTTTCCTCTTTTGATTTTTTCTCTGACCCATAAGTTGGTTATCCAGTAGCATATTGTTTAATCTCCACATATTTGTGAATTTTCCAATTTTCTTCTTATGATTTCTAGTTTCATACAATTGTAGTCAGAGAAGATACCTGATATGATCTCAATCCTCTTAAATATATTAAGACTTGTTTTGTGGCCTAACATATGATCTGTCCTGGAGACTGTTTCATGTGTATTTAAGAATGTGCATACTATTGCTTTTGGATGAAATGTTCTACATATATCTACTAAATCCATCTGTTCTAACATGTCGGTTAAGTGAAGCCAATGTTTCCTTATTGATTTTCTGTCTAGATAATCTATTGTGATGTAAATGAAGTATTAAGGTCTTCTGTTCTTATTATATTTCTATTTCTCCCCTTTGGTCTGTTAATATTTGCTTTATATATGTAGGTCCTATGTTGGGTGCACATTTACCAATGTTATAGCCTCTTCTTGGATTGATATCTTTATCATTGTGTAAAGCTCTTCTCTACCTCTTATTATAGTCTTTAAAGTTTTTGTCTGAAATAAGTATAGATACTCTAGGTTTCTTTTGGTTTCCTTTGCATATATCTTTGTCATCCCTTCACCTCGGTGTCTTTACATCTGAAGTGAGTATCTTGTAAGGAGCATATATATGGGTCCTTTTTTTTTTTTTAATCCATTCAGCCACTTTATGTCTTTTGACTGGAAGATGCACTCCATTTACATTTAATTAATTATTGTTAGGGATGTACTTATTGCCATTTTGTTAACTGATTTCTGGCTGTTCTGTGGTTCCTCTCTGTTCTTTCTTCTTTGTGGTTTGATGATCTTCTTTAGTTGTATGTTTAGATTCTTTTATCTTTAGTGTATCCACTATAGGATTTATAGGATTTTGATCTGTGGTTATCATAAGACTTACACATAACAATTTATATCTGTAACAGTCTATTTTAAGTTCATAACAACATAAGTTTGTTTGTATTCTAAAGTTCTACATTCTAATTCCCCCCAGGGTTTTTTGGTCACATTTTACAGCTTTTCTATATCCTTTCACTTATAAATCATTTTTACTACTTTTGTCTTATAACTTTCAAACTAGCTTTGTAAGTGATTAATCCACTACTTTTACTATATATTTACCTTTCCAGTGCCCTTTCTCTTCAGCTTAAAGAAGTCCCTTTAACACTTCCTGTAAAGCCATGTTAGTGACAATGAACTCTAGCTTTTGCTGACCTGGAAAACTCTTTAAATTCTGAATGACTTTGAGGGGCAGAATTCTTTGTTCCAAGTTTTTTTGTTTTTTTTCCTTTCAGCACTTTGAATGTGTCCTGCCGCTATCTTCTGGCCTGAAAAGTTTCCACTTAAAAGGCTGATCAGTCTTATTGGAATTCCTTGTTGTTTTTATCTTGCTTTTAAGATTCTGTGTCTTTAACCTTTGACACTCTAATTACAACGTGTCTCTGTGTGGCCTTTTCGGACTTCCTGGGTCTGCATGTCCATTTCCTTCCCAGGTCAGGCACACTTTCCAGTATTATTTTTTCAAGTAATTTTTCTGTCCCTTTCTTGTTCCCTTCTTCTTTTGGTATACACCTACAATGCGAACGTCAATGTGCTTGATGTCCCTATAAGTCCTTTAAGCTATCTTCACATTTTTTCATTCTTTTTCTTTTTGCTGCTCTGATTGCGTGAATTCCATTGCCTTGTCTTTGAGTTCACTGATACCTTGTGTTCTGTTTTCTTCTGGATCTTTTCTCATCTAGTCTGCCGTCGAACCCCTCTTAAGGATTTCTCAGTTCAGTACGGTAGTCCTCTGCTCTGTGACTTCTATTTTATACTTTCTTATGTTTTCTACCTTGAAGGTCTCACAGTTATCATCCATTCTTCTTCTGAGTTTGGTGAACATCTTTATAACCATTACTTTGAACACTACCAGGTAAATTACTTACCTCCATTTCAATAAAGGCTTTTTTCCAAGTTTTATCTTATTCTTTTGTTCGGAATATAGTCCCCTGTGTTTTCATTTTGGTTGATGATGTTGGTTTTAATGCATTAAATGAAACAACCACCTCTCCCAGTCTTGAAGGAGTGGCCTTGTATAGCAGATGTACCTGTGTTCAACCCTGCCCTGGCTCTTGTCTCTCAAACCTTTGACTGTCCAAGCAGTCTATTACAGTTTTAATAGATCCCAGTAGTTGAGGGTGTGCTAACACCTGTCAATGATCCAAAAAGATCTAGTCAACACCTAGATTCAGAATAACTGGAAGCCAGACCCCTAGGCAGCAACTTTTAAAGAATGCAGATATATACAATCCTATGGGATCACAAGCGTAAACCCTGATGGCCACCAGAGCCAGGTTATCTGAAGGTATCACCTGAGCAGACTCCAGGCTATACCAGTAAGCTGTAGCGTGGCAGAGGGAGAGCACAAAGATGGTGTCCACCAGGTTATGCTCCCTGAGAACAGCTCTGTAAGCCCCATGTGTATGCCACACCTAAAGCCTGCCCTTCAGGCTGAAACTCTAGGACAAGTAAATAGGCCTCTGACAAAAATACCGGGGAATGTTTCAGTATGCTTTCTACACAGTGTCCTGGGGAAGATAGCCTGCTAAGAACTGTCTCTCCAATTATTATACTCCTGTGGGACCCAGGAAAACAAGTCTCCCACTCCCACCCACTCCTCTACCTCCGGCCATTACAGCCAGAGTATGAAAGAGTGTCCCCTGGGCAGTAGCTGCAAAAACTAGAGCACCAGACAAATGTAAGAGCTCCCTTCTGGGAGATACTAGAGCTCTGGAACACCGTAGAGGGAGAACAGAAAGTACCTGTCCTCTGAGAAGTCTCTGGAAAGGATTAAAGTCAGCCCTGAGATAGAACAAGGCCATGTAGAGGTGTCCCTCAGCAGCAGCTGCAAAAATCAAGGTGCCAAAGGTATAAGCTTCTTGCTGGGAGATAAAGGTGATCTGGAGTGAGGCAGAACACAAAGATTGTGTCCACTAGCCATTATTTCCTGAGGATACTTCTGTAGGCTACTAGATGTGTGTCAAATCAGAAACCTGTTCCTCAGGCCAAAGCTCCGGGACAAGCAAATAGGCTCCTTTCTCAGAAAGACTGAAGGCTGTTTCAATATGCTGTCTGTGCAGTGCCCTGGGGGTGGTCGCCTGCTAAGAATTGCCTCTGCAACTGTTACAGTACCATTGGGATTCCAGGAACACAAGTTCCCCTAGCCTCTAGAGGCAAGTGATCAAGGGGTGCACTCTGAGGAACAGCTGTAAAAATCAGGGCACCAGGAGCATGTAAAAACTCCCAAGAGATACTGATGCCCTGGAGTGCAGCACCAAGAGTGCAAAAAAGGCAGCCAGTGGGGGAAAAAAAAAGCAAAAGAGATGGGTCTCACTGGCTAGAGCAAGGTAGAGGAAGAGCACAAAGACAGTGCTCACTAGCCTTTGTCCCTGGAGAGTATTACAGCAAGCTCATGGATATGTGTTAAGTTAGATGCCTTCCCATCAGGCCAACACTGTAATACCAGCTAATGAGCTTTCTACTTAATGTGGGTGCCAGCAGGCAGGTCTGAGCGCACAAGCTCTTCAAGGGCCATGTTCACCTCACTATATACATACAGTCTTGTGGACACAAGCCCCATTAGTGTTTAAAGCCGGATGTTGTGGGAGCTCATCTCTCAGGTATAAGTCTTAAAAGCTGGAGTGCCTGATGTGCAGTTCAAACCCTTTACTCCTCAGGCAGAAGCTCTGGGTTTTGAGTTCCCTCCTAACTGTGGGCTACCACATCAAGGGTGGAGTTTATAGTAAGACTGTGGTCCAGCCTCTCCTACCCACTTTGATGCGGTTTTCTTACTTACCTGATATGTAGTCCTCACTTAACCAGATTAATTTTTTCCCCCAGAGGAAACTGTTCCATATGTAGTTGTAGACTTGGTGTGTTCATGGAGGAGTGAAGTTCAGGACTTCCTACATAGCCACCTTGAACCAAAAACCCTGCTTTTTCCTTTTTAAAATTCTATTGTTCCAGAAGCCTTCTGTTAAATGGCTATTTTTCAAATCCAAGATGCTTTGAATATCCCCAAAAGCCTAGATCCTAATTGTACTATTTAATCAAATAATTATGGGGGCTTACAATACACATTAACAGTTGACAAGTATAGAGTGCTTACTCTGTGTCAAGACATTATATTAAGTGCTTTAAGTACATTATCTCATTTAAGCACATTTCAACAACCCTAGGAGGTCAACACTATTATCATTATTTTATCAAGAAAATGAGACAGAAAGAAGTGATCTGTCCAAAGATACATGGTTACTAAACAGAGGGGCCAGAAATCCAAATCTGACTCAAAATGTTTACAGTTCAAGAGGTGGATGGAACTTACACAAGAATGACTAGTATAAAATCTACTTTTAATATTTTCAAAGGTAACTTTTGAACTTTTCAATGTAAAAACAGAACATCAGAAGGTCAACCTGACAGATTCCTCTGAAGAGTGATAAGCAGTTGTTTTCGTTTTAGACAGTTTTGCTGAAAACCCTACTGTTCATAGTTTTAATCTCTAACTTCTTAAACTTAACCCATAAAGAAGAGATGGAAAGTGGGATAGAATCAGCTCCCATTCCTGTGATGAGCAACCTTTCTTGCACAATAGCCAATTCAGGAAGAATAAAAATTTTCCAGGTCATCATTTCTTCCCCATTCAAAAACAAAGCAGCTTTACTGAGTCCCACAGGACATTTAAATATTTATATTTTTATAACCTAGATTATTCCTCTACTGATTAGACACTATTGATGAAAAAATTTGCAGCGTTTTAGCCACTAAACTCTACTTCTCAGACTGCTGAGTTACATGTTCAAATAAGTTTGGGAGACAAGACAACTGGAGAGTTACAATAGATAGCACATCAAAGGCCTTGCAAAGTCCTCTTAACGAAACAAATGTTTAATTTTGTTTAGCTTAGCACATTCTTCCTTGCACATAGAACATCATCTATTTTTGGCAGTATATTCAGAACATCAGTTTGGAAACAACTAAAATATCTGGGCACATTTCAATGAAAAGCAGCTTTCTAAATTTTCATCCTAAAATTAGACTGCAAGCTATTTTGCATATCTAGGTCAGTATCACCAGGCCAAAGGGCTCATTCATTATTGTTCTAGACAAACAAGCTTTCTCTTTAGTATAACTTCCTCTTTATAATAACACATAAAAGGTCATTTTGCCTCTGCTGGCTTAAATAAAGCAGCGGTTTGGAAGACCAACAAACAGATTTACCTCCTGCTTCCAACTGAACTCCTGGAGTCAAGTGAAGAAATTCTGGTTTCATGCTTACTCGGGAGCCAGAAATAAAACCAATCACAAATTCAGAATGCTCCTCAGCCATTCTAACCTAAATAGAATGCAACAGAACAGACCAAAAGAAAGCAGTTAAACACACAGAATAATAGTTCTATAAATAAAAAACTGGCTCTATTAACTAGTAATAAACTTTGCTATTTATAGATGTCTTTTCTCATTTCATATTAAACTCACATGGAAAACAGGTCATCTTAGATATGGATCTACATACTTGCTCCATTTACCCCATCTCTCCTCACAATTAACTATACCCTAAAAACATTAAAAATCTTATGTGTTTCTAAAATTTAGATGCTGCATAATTATTTATTTGTAATAATGCTTGGGGACCCACATACTTCCAAAAAGAATATGAGGGGAGTACTCTAGAACACATTTCTAATGGTATGGAACCACATTAAAGACTTACTACCTACCTACACAGGGTACTCCATATCCAAAGATAGCCACCATACAAAAAACAGATGTTGTCAAGAGCTAAAGAAATCTCATTTCTACCGCTTTCCCTCTTCTCTGACATTTGCTAACTGGTCTCCAGTTTCTATACCATTACCTCACATTCATAGATGTTTCTCTAAAAGGTCTAATTTGGCTCTTCCCTGAGGCTCATACTGTTCTATTCTTGGCACCAGTAAGGTTATCTACCAGCGATGTCTTGTCCTTGAGCCAGACCCAGACTCCCTGAATGCCAAATATTAGCACTGACTCAGACCCCCTGCTATAGAGCTGGGAAATCACAGACATTTACAAACAGTGCAGGGGTGAGTTAAAACCTGGCCCTAGGGCCATGTGAGTTCTTCACAGTTCCATAGACAGTCTTTGAAATCACATGAAAAAATAAATTACCATGTAATAAAATGTTATTAAAATAAAAATTCCTATTACTTCTAAAAAGTAACAGTCTTTACAGTATCTGTAAAGGTGGTCTATCTCTAGGTGACTATCCCTAGGAAACTTAACCAGAGGAAAATGTGAAGAGGAACTTTTTAACTAGATAATCATCCACTGCTTGTTTTATTCTGATATATATCAGTGGGGGGCTGGGTCTTAATGTGTGTGGTATATTAACAGTTTTTAATAATGGAGGGAGTTACTGGTGAAAACCATGTGTCTGAACTCTAAGAGCTTTCCCAAACAATATCAATCAAGATCAAAGATTAAAAAGGTAAAGCCATTTCATGGGGGCCACTGTCATGAGAATGCATCCCTATAAGACTTGGGAGAGTCTGAGAAACTGCATGTCTGGGTAGAATCTCTTCAATTTCAACTTAGGGTGAGATGAAAAAAAAACAACTCTCTTAAAGGTCAGGTAAGCATATAGGCAGATGTCTGTGTTTCAGCGTTTCTCTCTTGGGAGTACAATTCAAATCTCTTAAGCGTCCACTGAAAGATATCAGAGAACACTAGCAAACTAGTATCAATATATTGTCACCCTGACAACAGCTGATTTTTTCTTTTAGCAGGTTTCAAGACCCCAAAATAAGATATTTTCTTCCCCTATAACAGCCTGGCCGCCTCTCACCCTGTCCCTCTGTCACTTACTGCTGCTTTGGTATAGTTCCCAGTGGCCAAGGAGCCAGCAGAACTCATTTCTGCAACGAGCAGGCACCCCCGCTGCAAAGGCAGGCCTACTTCTTGCAGGCCTTTCACAACTCCTGAGCCCGGCACTACATGAGCATTTACCACATCTGCCCAGGAAGCTATTTTAAAGATGCCACCTAAGAAAGGGGATAAAAAATATTTGTCAAACTTCAAACAAAAACTTTTAACTTTTTGCCTAACCAACAAACTACAATATGAAATAATCAAGTAACATGTTAATAAAATAGTGAAATACTTCAAGAATTTGTGAAAATCAGTGGACCTATGGTTCCAACTGTGAAAATGTTCTGTCCACCTCGTAGCTAGTTTAGAGATCACAGTAAAAAAACAAACAAACAAACAAACAAACCCCCAAAATACAAAAAAACTTGCAAGTTCTGTACTTAGTCTACCAGTAATGCTAAGACTCTTTCCTTGCAGGCTGAAGCTTGTGACCACTAATAAAATGTATGCAATTAGAAATGGACTCCACTGAAGATGAATGTTTACAGAGGTCAAAGATATCAATGTTCTAAAATTCCTCTGAAGATGACAAATTCATTCTGTAGGGATCTCTCAGCACCTTTATCATCTCTCAAATCTTCTACTTATTCTTTAGGTCTCTTTAGCTCTTCAAATTTGAATAGGCAATTGTATTCATTTTAAAAGATGACAGCAATAACCCTGATTTTTTAAAAACCTACATGCAAATCTGTAGAAAGTTTATCTTTTAGCCAACAAACTAAACTAAGCAATGTGATGAGTAGAACACCTTAAGCACATGAAAAAAGTCACAGACAAATCTATCCTAAAGGACTACTTAAAAAATTAAGTTATCTCAAAAGATGCCTATGTCTTAATAATATGATGAAAGATTAAGTGGAAAGACACATTAAATATGTACAATGCGACAGAAATTTACATAGAAAAATGAGTAGAGCACTAACCAATTTTTTCAACATATGCTCTACTTTGAGCTCCTATTTAACAAAATTAAGGTGTATATTAACAAATTCTTTTCCACTAAAAATAAATTTTACAACTTTATACTCCTTTTTCATTATTTCCCATATTTGCAATTTTTATTCAAATATCAGAACTCACTGTGTGCTGCCAACATCTGTCATTTTTGCCTGCCTAGAACCTAAGTCCCCTTTTCTGGCATGAGCACACGTGGTTTCTTTAAAGGGAACTACCCATGACGAGATCTTGGTTTAAGTTTATATGGCGTTAACAACCTCACATCGTCAATTGTGGGGCATTATTACCCAGGGATGCTAATAAAGGTTTTAGCTATTCTATACCTAAATAAAGGTATTCTATACCCCAGTGACTGGTTTGGCGTAGGCATGAAGAGTGTGCCTACCTGAAAAAGGAGATAAGAAAGAAGCAAGCAGCGATGAGAGGTGAAGAGAAAGCAAGTCCAAAAGATATCACTTGAGCTGGATTTTCAGAGATGTGAGCCAATACATTTCCTTTTTTTCCTTCAGCCAGATTAAACTGGATTTCTGATTCTTGCAGATTCCTGAATGATACTTACCTTCATACTGCTTTTTTACTGTGTTTCCTATATCTGCAAATTTCCGGTCTTCAAATATTAAGAACTCATGGCGTTTTGCCAGAGTTGTTAATTCCTTTATCACATCCAGAGTAAAATCGTTCAAAATATCTACATGAGTCTTGATCATGCAGATGCTAGGTCCTAAAGCATTTGCTAGCTGCAACAACTCTCTGGACTCTGAAATATCAGCAGAGAGACACAGATTGGTCTCCTTCTTTTGCATAAGCCTGAGAAGCTTCGCTGCAACTGGGTGAATCCTGGGCAGCTCTGCACGGGCATCAAAGCTGAGTTCTTTGGGTGCTTTCTTTACAGAAGGGAGAGAACCCTTATGATCAGCAGCTATGAAAATGTTCTCCTGAATAAATCTCTTCACTCTCCTGACCATCTCATCATCAATTTTTTTCTGTTGCTCAAGAATCTCCAGGATTTTGGACAATGTACACACTGAGTGGAGACGAATCCCATGTGCCTGCAAATTGTCCTTGCCTCCTTGCTCTCTGTCCAGCAGCACTATGGCATCAGTGACCTTTAAGCCCTCCTTCTGAAGAACCTCAACAGTTTCCAAAACACTAGATCCAGTAGTAACGACATCTTCAATGATCAAACAGGTTTCTCCTGGATTAACATCCCCTTCTACAAGACGCTTAGTACCTAGAAAAGAAAAAAATGATATTGATTCCAATTTGAAATTATATATTTCAGTCCCCAAGATTTACCTTGCAATATAAATTCGGCATATATTTATGAAGAGATGATGATCTAAATCCTATTTTCTGATCATCCCCTTTAGAACTACTTTATTTCCGGTGTATCTTCAATGTGCCATGATTACTGGTTTGTTCAATGTCTCTGTATCTCAAAATTGTCAGTTACATATACAGAATATTTATAGTAAAACTGGCAAATTACTTTGCTGTGTAAATAAATATTTTACATTTATGATCAAAATTTCAAATATGAGGTTTCTTAAAGCAAGATCATCTAGATCAAGGAAAGTGATAAAACACAGAATACCTAATATCCTAATGAATGTTCCTTTTTCTATTAACAAACCAGTACATACTCAAGATCAGCCAAAAAATTGGCCTTTGCAGATATAAATTCAGGAGGGAAAATACTCAGCAACCATTTAGACCAATCACTACAACTTTATGAACTATATAATGCAATGCACCCCCACTGTAGACTATTTTCAGATAATCTATAGAATATAAATAATTCAGGCGGTAGGCTTTATAGATTTATTTTATTAGAGACTCACTTTTATATTTTCCAATACCAAATTTGTCTTATTTTGAAAGAGAAATAAAATTGGTGGGCATTTTGCCCACTTTTTGAGCTTTATCACAAGTATCATCTTTGCCTTTTCCCATTTCTTTTGTCTTAACTCCTTTCCTCCCTCCCTTTTGAAGAGCTGGAAAATTTAACTGAATTAGCTTAAACAAGAACACAAGACTGAGTATTTACAGGTATATTTTAAAATTAATGATATTCTAAGACATTTTTGAAGATATATAATAAAGAAATAGAAAGAGTAGTTTCCTTAGGGGCAAAAATTCATATAGTTAAACACTGCCTTCAAACAGCAGAAGTATTTTTACTCTTTTTTATAATGGACAATTTCAAACCAATAAAACTAGATAAAATATAAAAAAAACACAGCACCTCACCACTCAATAACTCATGGTCAATAACTCTTGTTTCAGCTATCTCCCCACTCCCTCACTCCTGCTATAATTTTTAGAAGCCCAGAAATCATGTTTCATCATGAAAATTCTAGAATGCACTTATAAAAAGACCCTAAAAACAAAACAAAACAAAACCTATACCAGAAATACTATGACTTCAACATAAAAGAAACAAAAAAACCCATTACCTCCTTCATATCAAATATGAAGTCACTTCCAATATTTTTAGGTTGATTTGGTTTTAAAGCAAGCCCACATGTTAAAATGTCCACCTGATAACCTACTGCCATGGATTTGTGAAAAAAATATATTCATTAAGAATTTCAAACTATGGGCAGTGACAATGCAATCCAATATATATATGCCTTACTGTTGAATTGTATACCTGAAACTTACTAGATTTCGTTAACCAGTGTCACCATAATAAAAAAGAGAGTTCTTTTATGCCACCAAAAAAAAAATTTTTATATGGCATTTATATTGTTTTATAAGAGTAATTTTATTCATGCATTTCTCTTCATGTGTTTTAAATATAAATATATTGGGAAAGTTATGTGTTCTTAGAATATTCTGCTGATGTGGGAAGGGCTGGTAAAAATGTTGGGTTTCACAGATATGGTGCAATAAAAGCTTTTTTTTCCACTGCCTACTAAAAACACAGCATTTCACCCCAGACACTAAAGGAAGGGAAGGTGATTCATAGCAATAGTTAACAAATTCTATAAGCCATAACAACTTAAAAGACCTATGAGGAATATTCAAAGTGACTCTGGTAAAACATCAGCTCCTAGGAAAAAAAAATTTTTTAGCAGTATCAAATTTCATATCAACTTAAAAAAACTTTTATTTTTACCATAATCCTTTGTTTCTTTTCTTCTAACAAGCATTGGAATTTGGTTGGTTGAACAGATAACTGTAGCCAGTGGTAAAGCTGTGTAAGGTACTCCACACACAGTATCAAAATTTATCCCTGCATTTTGGGCAGTTTGGAATAAAAGTTCTGCAACCTGTAAAAAAAAAAAAAAGAAAAAGAACATATAGTGTAAAAATAATGCAATATAACATTAAAGACAGTACTATAACCCAGTAGGAAATAGTCTCAAACCTGATCATAAAAATAACAAATTCCTTTGTTAAATTACCCTCTGCATAAATTCCAATTTACAAATATAAAAACACAACAATGAACCTACTTGTCTAGACTCAGGGTCTGCTATGATGTTGATCCCAAAGACTATAGATAGCCCTGAGGCATCCCAGTTTTCCTCAGTTCATCCATTATGCTTTCAGTATGTAAGCCTATCACCTAGTTATAATTCCTGCCTGGGACAAGTCTTCAGTTAAGAAGTTTCACAACAGAAAATAAGAAACACAATCCCATTTCCAACTGCATTGAAAAAATAAAATACCTAGGAACAAATTTAACCAAGGAGGTCAAAGACCTGCACAATGAAAACTACAGAAGATGAAGAAAGGACCTGAAGACATAAAAAAATGTAAAGATGTACCATACTAATGATTTGGAAGAATTAATGTTGTTAAAATGTCCATACTACCAAAGCAATCTACAGAGTCAATGCTATTCCTATCAAAATTTCAATGGCAAGGGTGGCAAAGTAAGTAAACCCTGAACTCACCTCCTTCCCATGAACACATCAAAATTACACCAGAATTACAGAACAACCATCACTGAGAACAGCCTGAAGAGGAGCTGAATAGAATTCCTAAAACTAAAGATATAAAGAAGCCACATCAAGACAGGTAGGAGAGACAGATGCAGATCTGGCCAGTGCCACATGCATGGTATGGCGATAAATTCACAGGAGGGATAGCTAAGATCTGGAGGTTCCCCCTGAGGAATGAGGTGTCAGAGCCCCACACCTGGCTCCCTGTTCTGGGAAGAAGAGTCTTCATAATTCCTGGCTTTGAAAACCAGCGGAGATGACATCCCAAAGATATAAAGGGCTATAGGAGACTGAGACACTGTTCATAGGGGGCTCTCAAGTACAAGCAAACTTGTTCCAAGCCCCAGCACAGAGGTAGCAGCTTGAGAAGGGCCTGGGTCATATGGAGGATGAATTACACTGACCACCTTCAGGGCAAGTGCTGGAGGAGCAGGGATCAGAACACTCTTAGGAGACGGAAATATGGGCAGTCACCATTATTTCTCCCACCCAGCCACCTGGCATGGGCAGGTGCAAAATCTTATGCTCTCCATTAATTTAGTCAACACTGATCCTCCTGCCCTGGCATCTCCCTGAGACCCCACCTCACTCAAACTGCTCACTCAGTTGGAGCCTCTTTCAGAGCAGCCTGACTAGGTTTCTGTCGTAGACTCTTCCAAAGGTCCGCAACTCTCACACAAGCTGTGGCTGGCCTCAGCTCATGCTACAGACCCTCACAATGGTCCACAAATCCCACGTGTGGCAGCCAGCCTGAGCTTGCATTGTAACTCCCACCAAATGGTCTCAAGCCTGGTACAAGTGGCGGTCAACCTTGACTCATACCTTTTTCTCTCTCAAGTGCCTCAAAGCCCAACACAA
Source organism: Cynopterus sphinx (assembly GCA_030015415.1). Classification (NCBI taxonomy): domain Eukaryota; kingdom Metazoa; phylum Chordata; class Mammalia; order Chiroptera; family Pteropodidae; genus Cynopterus; species Cynopterus sphinx. Next base: position 51,812,441 of record CM057380.1, read on the forward strand.
ACAGCTGCTGAACTATGAAACACCAGAGCCCCTACTCAGAGGATACAGACCACACCAGAGTCCCACCCAAGAAGCTTCAAAAACACAGAGATGTGTATGCAGCCTTGTCTAGCATGAGAGCCTCACTAAAGTGATTCCTACTCCCTGGGCTCAGCCCCCACAAAACAGTTTGTCCCCTGTAGTCAAGGCTGGCCTTCACAGCCAGTCAGCTCTAAGGTCAACCCACCCACTGATATGCCAGCAACAATCAAGGCTCAACTACAACAGCAGGGTACACACAACCCACACAGAAAACACTCCTAGAGCACTTGGCTCAGATGACCAGAAGGACTGTGCCACTATCCTCACAGGACTCCTTCTATATATGGCCATAACAACTCAACCTAATATACATACAAACAAACAGAGAGTTAGCAAAAATGAGACCAAAAACATTTCTCAAGTGAAAGAATAAAAACTCCATTTAAAAGATTAAAGGAAATGAAGATAAGCAATCTACCAGATAAAAAGCACTGCTAATAAAGATGTTCAATGAACTCAGGAGAAGTACAGATTAATTTGATGAGAACTTCAACAAAGATATAAAATACAAAAAAGAACCAATCAAAAATGAAGGATAACTGAAATGAAAAAAATATACTAGAGGGAATCAAGCAGATTAAATGAAGCAAAAGACCACATCAATGATCTGGAAGACAGGGTAGTGGAAAATACCCAAACGAAACAGCAAAAAGGAAAAAAAAAATTAAAATAGTTTACAGGATTTCTAGGACAACATCAAGCATACCAACATTTGCATCACAGGAGTTCAAGGAGAAGAGATAGAAAAGGATAAAAAATCCATTTGAAGAAATAATGACTGAAAACTTCCTAACCTGGTAAAGGATATAGACATAGATATCCAAGAAGCAGAGTCTCAGACAGGATGAACCCAAAGAGGCCCACACCAAGACATCACAATTAAAATGCTTAAAGGTTAAAGACAAAGAATCTTAAAAGTAGCAAGAAAAAAGCAGCTTGTTATGTACAAAGGAGCTCACACAGACTATCATTTAATTTTTTCATCAGCAACTTTGCAGGCATGAAGGAAATAAGCATGAGATAGTCAAAGTGATTAAATGAACAACCAACAACCAAGAATACTGTAACCATCAAGGTTATTATTTAGAATTGAAGCTAAAAATTTTTTTTAAAAGTCCATCACCACTAAACCAGCATTACAAGAAAAGTTAAAAGGACGTAAGTAGAAAGAAGTGGTCAAAACTAAATGAAGGAATATTACAAAGGTTGAAAGATGAAGGTAATAGGTCATGTGTAAATACAATAATTAAGGTATACACACACACAAGAGGAAAACAATGGTATAAACTAAAAATAATTACAAGAAAAGTGAAAAACACACAAACACATGGAGGCTAAATAACATGCTACTAAATCATAAATGGCTTAACAATGTGATGAAGGAAGAAATCGAAAGATACCTTGAGACAAATGAAAAGTCAACAACCAAATATCTATGGGACACAGCCAGAGCAGTTATAAGAGCAAAATTTATAGCAATACAGGCCTACATCAAGAAACAAAAAAAATCTCCATCTAATCTCACACCTAAAGGAACTAGAAAAAGAAGTCCAAAGTGAATAGAAGGAAATAATAAAGATCAGAGTGGAAATAAATGGAGCCTAAAAAGCAATAGAAGAGATCAATGAAATGAAGAGCTTGTTCTTTGACAAGATAAACAAAATTGATAAACTTTTAGCCAGATTTATCAAGAAAAAAAGAGTGTCCAAATAAATAAAGTCAGAAACAAAAGAGGAGTGACAACCAACACCACAGAAACAGAAAGGGTTAAAAGGAAATACTACATATTGGACAACAATACTACATATTGGAAGAAATGGATAAATTCCCAGAAACATACAATCTTCCAAGGTTAAATCAGGAAGAAACAGATAATCTGAATAGACTGATAACTACTAATGAAATTGAGTAATTAAAAATAAACACACAGAAAAAACCTCCCAACAAAAACCCTGGGCCAGAAGGCTTCACAGGTGAACTTTATCAAACATTCAAAGAAGAATTAATACCTATTCTCAAATCATTTCAAAAAACTGAAATGAACAGTAGGCTCCCAAACTTTTTTGAGGAGGCTAGAATTACCTGGATACCAAAATCAAAGACACTACAAAAAAGAAAATTGTAGGCCAATATCCCTGGTAAACATAGATACAAAAGTCCTCTACAAAACATTGGCAAACAGAATTCAGCAATATATTAAAAAGATCACACACCATAATCAATTGGGATTTATTTCCCCTTTTAGGATGCAAGGCAAATCAATTAACATGATAAACCACATAAAGTGAAGGATAAAAAAACATGATCATATTAATACATGCAGAAAAAGCATCTGACAACATCTAACATTCATTTATGACAATAAAAAAAAAAAGAAAGACAACCTCTCAGCAAAGTGGAGATAGAGGGAACATACCTCAACATAATAAAAACCACATATGACAAAGCCAAAGTGAACATCATGACCAATGGTAAAAAGCCAAAAGTGTTTTCTTTAAAATCAGGAACAAGACAGGATGTCCACTTTTAACACTTTTATTCAACATCGTATTGGAAGTCCTAGCTACAGTAATCAGACAAGAAATAAAGACATCCAAATTGGAAAGAAAGAAGTAAAACTCATTATTTGCAGATGACATGATACTATATATAAAGAATCCTAAAAAATTGATAAAGAAATTATTAAGACTAATAAATGACTTCAGTAAAGTAGCAGGATACAAAATTAATATTCAGAAATCAGCTGCATTTTTATACACCAATAATAAATCATCAAAAAGAGAACGAAACAATCCTATTTACAATTGCATCAAAAAAATAAAATACCTAGGAATAAATTTAACCAAGGAGGTAAAAGATCTGTACTCAGAAAACTCTAAGGCACTGCAGAAAGAAACTGAAAAAGATACAAATGGAAGGATATACTGTGCTCATGGATAGGAAGAATTAACATCATTAAAATGTCCCTATTTCCAAAAGAAATTTATATAGTCAGTGCAATCCCAAAACACCAATTTTTCACAGAACTAGAATACTAAAAATTATATGATCTTAAATAGCCAAAGCAATATTGAGAAAAAACAAAGTTTGTGGTATCACACTATCTGCTAACAAATTATACTATAAGGTCATAATAATCAGAATAGCGTAGTATTGGCACAAAAAAAGACAAGTAGATCAATGGAAGAGAACAGAGAGCTCAGAAATAAACCCATGCTTATATGGTCAATGAATGACAAAGGAGACAAGAATATACAATGGGGTACAGTCAGTTTCTTCAATAAACTGTGTTAGAGAAATTAGATTATTGCCAAAAAAATGAAATTAGACCACTTTCTTACACCATATACAAAAATAACCTTAAATTGTTTAAAGACTTAAAGGTAAGATCTGAAACCATAAAACTCCTATAAGAAAATATAGGTAATAAACTATTATGACACTGGTCTTAATAATTTTTTGGATATGTCTCCTAAGGCAAAGAAAACAAAAACGAACAAGTGGGATCACATCAAACTAAAAAGCTTTTACAGCACAAGGTAACCACCAACAAAAGAGGCAACCTACTGAATGTAAGAAGATATTTGCAAATGATACATCCAATAAGGGGTTAAATCCAAAATAAAGTCATACAACTCAACATCAAAAAATAATTCGATTAAAATATGGGCAGAGGACCTTAACAGATATTTCTCCAAAGAGCAGAGATGGCCAATAGACTGATGAAAAGATGAACATCACTAATCATCAGGGAAATGTAAGTCAAACCACAATAAGATAATCACCTCACACCTGTCAGAAGGACTTATCAAAAAGTCAACAAACAACAAGTGTTGGCAAGGATGTGGATGTGGAGAAAAGGGAACCCTCGTGCATTGTTGGCAGGACTGTAAATTGGAGCAGCCACTATGGAAAGCAGTAGTGAGGGTCGTGAAAAAATTAAAAATAGACATACCATATGACCCAGCAATTCCAAATCTACTTCTGGGTGTTAATTCAAAGAAATAAAAAAACCCACTAATTCAAAAAGATATACACACACACACACACACACACACACACACACACCCCTTTGTTCATTACAGCATTATTTACAATAGAGAAGACATGGAAGCAACCTAGATTTCCATCAATGGATAAAGAAGATGTGGTTCACATATACAGCCATAAAAAAGAATGAAATCTTGTCATTTGCAACAACATGGATGAACCTAGAGGTTATGATGGTAAGTCGGACAAATACCCTATTAGTTCACTTGAATGTGAAATCCAAATAAATAAATAAATAAATAAACAAACAAAACAGAAAAAAGCTTGCATAAAGACACGTTGCCAGGTAGGAGGGGGACAGGGAGATGAGCAGAAAAGGTGACAGGAATAAGTACAAACTGTGAGTTATAAAAATAGTCGCAAGATGAAAAGTACAACATCGAGAGCACAGAAATATTCCAATAACTATGCAGGGTGCCAGAGGGGTACGAGACTCATGGGTGAAATCACTTTGTAAAGTTATGTAAATGTCTAATCCCTATGTTGAATACCTGAGACTAGTAGAATGTTGTATGGTGAATTGTAACTGAAAAAATAAATTATTTTAAAAAAGAGTTTCCTTTTTGGTCACTTGCCAGTGTGAGTCTCGGATCTACTCAACCATATCGTGACTTTTAACAAAATTCCCAGGTGATTCATACGTAGTCAAAATTTGAAAAAAAACCACTGTGCTAGAAATCTCCAGTTTGTAGGCGGCGTTTCCTTATACTGACCAAGAAGCCTGCCTTCGCGAAACGTCCAGGTAGCACAGTGCGAAATCGAATCGCCCCGCCTATGCCACAACAGCCTTTCGAGGGGTTCGAGCAGCTACTAAACCTCCCCTCCCACCTCTTCCTTCCTTCCACCCATCGCACTTTCTCGCGGTTAAGTACACAGAACTCTTGCAACTACCTCTGCGCGAGGCAGGGAGCCACACCGGCGTTCCTGGCTCTGGCCCCAAGCACGTGTCAAAGTCCGTGGGGCAACGAGCAGGCTGCCTTCTGGGCCTCTACGAAGTTAGCAGCCCCCGGCCCCTGGGCTTCTCGAACCGACTCCGCCGGCCCACCGTCCTGCGAGGCTCTTTTGCTCTCACCCGCAGGCCAACCCTTGTCACTTCCCTATCCGCAACCGCCTGGTCCCCGTTTCCGCCCCCCAGCCCAGTTCTCCCTTTTCCCGGGCCGAAACCTGGCTCAGAAGACGTGGTCGAGACACGATGCCCCGCAGATCGACGTACATGGGGGACGAGAGGCCGTTCTTCAGCACGAAGGTCCCAAATTTGAACGCCTGCACGTCGTGCAGACTCTCTACCAACGACCCCAAAACCTCCTCGGCGACGGCCATGGTCCAACACCACTCCACGTTAGCGCCCAAAGCCGCTGTGCGCCGGGCCGTCGGCGCCCTGTGAGGACGTCATCCGAGAAGCCCCGCCTCTTCCGCCCCTCTTTCCGGCGGCTCGGAGCCCGGGGCAGCGCGCTTCCGGGGGCAGCGGCGAGTAACGCGGCGAGGTTTGTACGTCACGTGGATGGGGTCGCTGGAGTTTCAATCCCGGGTTAGGTCGAGTGCAAGGTCATGAAGTCAGGCCTTTCAAGAGAGATTGTACAAATTCTGCCCACGTTTTATGGCTTCAAGTCCTCTTAATTACCTATACTCCTTGGCCAAGCAGGTCGTTGTAAGCCCCCCTTGCCCCCCCGCCCCCCGCTTCCTACAAATAGAGTGCAAGTTCTCGGAGACGGGGACCTTTTCGCAATTCTTTCATTCCTGGCATCTGTCACATGACAATGTCATAGTTTGTCCGTGGGGCTCTAAGGCGCTCAGCATGGTCATGGCCCCTCCCCTTCTGTCGGTTGTGCAACCTGGAGGGGGACGGACGTTGAGTCTCCTTAGAGCGGCTCAGGCGCTTGGCACCTGGTAAATGCACCGCAGGTGAGGAAGAGAGCAGAGGGTGAATGGATCCGTATCGGGGTTATCCAGAAGGGTAACCTTACCCGCCAGCCTGAAAATGCAAGTGTATTTGTTCTTTACGAATAAATCCCTGGAAGTAGGGGTAATTTTTATGTGTAGAAGGCAATGCTTTTAAGGAAAATAACCCTTAAAAACCATAAGACTAATAGTTGTTACTCATCAAACGGATTCTGATTTCACTTCGATATTTTTTATCTATGTATTTTCTCCGAAGAGATTGTGCTGACCAGCCAGTGTAAAGAGACCGTTCCTTGACAGTTGTTTCTCATTTCAAATAAATGCAAATCTTTATGAAATAGAGGTCAAACGTTAAAACATCATACTGTTTGCAAAATGAACTGAAAGAAAAAAAACTTCCCTCTCTAACACTCTAGCTAACTGACAGTGTACTGTGAATCAGTCTTTTTTTGCATTTGGATGGCACACACAGACCCTTTTAAAGCCCGGTCAGGTCTGCCAAGGTTAATCCAGATTCCTGGAGTCAGCACTATCATACATAAACTAGTGAGATCCAGCCCCAAAGGCCTGCCAATTTGCTAAAAAAAAAGTTGCTGCTTGAAACACCAGAATGAAGTTAATGAACACCTGAGGCTTACTTGATGTTTTTGGATGGAGAAATGCCTTATAATACTTCACCAGGCTACTAAACTGTTACTTTCTTTCAAAATGCTGGATAAAAAGTGTCGTAATAATATTGTGACATTTTTACCCTATCAAGGCTTTTATATGTTTAGGGAAAGAGAAAAAAATTATTTTTTAAACAAAGTTTTGAATTAGAATGAAAACGAAAGACCACCAGAAATAATATCTTTAGTATATTTATAGGAATGCATAACTTGTGAGATGTACGTTTTGAAGTTTCATCCATAACATAACATTTACCGTAGTAATAACAAGACAGCAGGTCATCACTTTACAACATTACACGTGAGTGAATTTGACTTACAAATGAAATATTTACAACCTACCTTTATAAAACGACATTCTATGCGTACAAAATGAACAACTGCAGAAAATTTTAAAGTAACAAGACAACCAAAATCCAGAAGATACACTTAAGGCAGACCAGCAAGACACTGAAATAATTAAGGCTGTGGAATTCTTCTGCACCTTGAAAATATAGAGCTATTTATCAATACTGTGGAGTGATTTTAAATCAATTGCTATAAGCTTGATGGAAGTATGCACTTATATGTATATGTGTAATGGTCCCTATGGGGAAACCTGTCCACGTATGGATAAGGCCCTTTATCTGAATGGCAAGAGAAGCCCACCCCAAACTCTCAAAAGACTTGGTGGGGAGGGGTCACTCAAATCCCAAAGGTGCCAATGGAGTTTGCAAACCAACTTTTAAGAATTCAAATATAAAGATGCTCTGACTCCAGATAAACAGAATAATAATCTAAATGATATTTCAGACTCATTATGTTTCAGGCTTTGTTCATTTGGTTTTGTGGACTTCAAAAGACAGCAAATAATTCCTAAATGAGTAGAATCTAACTCTACCCATCAGCCCTAATGGTTTTGAATGGCCCTGAATGGTTTTTCAATAGAAAAATTGACCCATCTGGGCTGTCTTCAAATGGATAGATTTCTGCATATGAGCAATAACATATACATACATATTATACACTATATACATGTACAGATGTACATATATCCATATTTTCCAACAGTTTGCACTTTGATCACTACTATTCTCTGACTAGGATCTCATTCTGAAGCGTATGTTTAATATTTTCACAGTCTTCACATTTATCCTAACTGCTAGTTTTATTCACCTTCCCCATAGAGTAGGCCAAAATTTGGCAGAAACAGAAGTAAAAGCACCAGGGTCAAAAAAAAAAAATTAAACAGAGATGACAGATATGGCTTAAGTTAGTAAGAGGTGATAATATGTTTGTTAACTTCAAATTCATAATGGCAGTCTTTGAGATTATGTACTCCGGGATGTGGATTCAATTCTTGATAGAAGTCAGGCATTGATGGAACTCTTATGCTGAGAATTCGTGGGCTTGCTAATTAGCCTGCTTAATTTAAGCACCAGGAGTTAGGACTTCAAGAATTTTATTTGCACGTTTTTCTACCACCCTCCCTTCTCTGAGCTATCCTCACTTTTCAAAACAACAATATGAATAAACAGTTAACCCTGATCATTTGAATAAAAACTAAATCTGAACACAGTTTAGAGGCTCCCAACAAACAGGCTGACAGAAAAACAAAATAGTCTATGAGGATTAATTTCAGGTTTTCTATAAATATCCCTTAAAGATGAGCATTTGTCTTAAGAGTATTTGTTGTTTCCTCTCTTCTAACTTCTACATATATTAAAAATGAGGAAGAAATGCTTTTCCTAGAAAATATGGCCTACGATATTTCTATGTTCTACTATTTCTGTATAGATTTCCCACATGTATAATAATTTCTCCAAGTCTAGTGCCATGGACAAATTAACCCTCTAGAATTAATGAAATGACAAGAGCCTTATAGTTTTTAGAAAATGAATTTTAACATAGTAGCCTCCCTTTCCTTAGTGGAGTATGTGTAACCTTATCTTTCCTAACTTTGCCTTGGGTTTAATCGTTAATTCCCAAATGATCCCTAGACTTTAAATAATTAAGAAAAAACATAATACAAATAAATCCATTGAAAGCTCACATACTGTGTTTGCCTAACCCTGACTCCAAAGAGATATTAAACAGGAGAGAAGGGAATAGGTCAACATTTCTTAAAACTGAACACGGAAGCAGTGTTTGCACTTTTGCCCTGCTACAGAGACCCCTTATCTGTGAAATATTCCCTCCTCTATCGAATTCATAGGACAAAGTTTTAGTTAATATATAGAAATAACCACCATTTATTTTTATAACATATCTGCTCCCTCATATTCTCACAAATCTAAATTTTCACATAGAGAAGAAAAAAGTAATGACTAACTCATAAGCACTAAATTATATGGACTGTGGGAAAGCAAATAACTATTCCTGTAACACCTAATAATCTAAAGAAAGATCCAAGGTTTTCCCTCTAAAAACCAACAGTTCTACTCATTTCTACCCCTGTGCCTTTAATTTGCCTCTTATCAGAGATGCCTGTGAGACTGAACGAATGAGTTGTGATATCGGAAAATATTTTATTCTCATTTCTGCCCTCCCAATGAGGAAAGTGACTATTTCGGTTCTCCTCTATCATTTTTTCCAGAGCAGAAGGCTTGAGAAGAGAGAGTAGTGGTTGCCTGTTACTCTTTTGTGTCTGCCACAAGAAATACTGGAGAAAACAGTTTATTGACATATGAATTAAATCAGCTCTCCTAACCTTTTTCTGTAGACAAGCTTTTAAATGATCAAAATTAAAGGCTAAGACCAAATAACATTTAGAAAAAGAGCACCTAGTACTTCCAATTAAAATCAATTTACAGAATTTATTCTCATAAATTTGCAAATGGTATCTAAAGACATGAATATTGAAAACCTGGAATGTTCAAAGTTACTATCAGTAAAACTCTTAGCACTGGCAGTGTGTAGCACTTTTTCAAAAAAATCAAAGTATTTTCTTGACATCTGAACTAAGCTATTCTTCCAACATTCTTATGAAGTTAATGTCCTCTCTCCTTCCCCCCAACTCCCATTTTAACAATGGGGACATTTGGGGCAGAAAAAACCAAAGACTTTCTGTAAGAAAGGACAAATCAGGAATAGCTGAGGTTGAAACTCAAGAATTCCTAGGCTTACTCTATATTCAGATGTTTTTATTTAAAAGATATTCTAAAACAAAGAAAATATTCTGCAATATCAGTCTAAATACAATGAACTTCTTTATCTCCCATCTTCCCCTCTGAAAGGCACTACTATTGTAAAGGCTTTGTGAAACACAAAGCCGTGAAGCCAGCTTTTCATTTGCTTCCTCTACTCCCCCAAGAGTGTTCATGCCTGTGAGAGACCTGAAGGACACCCTCAACATTACAATTTTTTTTTCTTTAAAATGTTCCCACATTCAGCCATAAGTGGATATAAACCTATGTGATTTGAAACAAGTGTAAAAGATACAGTAAATCATCATACCCTTCAAAAATTATTATAATCTGTCCCTGATCTTTTCCTTCCCTCTCCATCCCACCTTTACAAAACAAACAAATAAACAAACTCCCAAATCTTATGCAAGGACTATAAGCCAAGCAAGAAACTTGTGACTTTAACCAACATTTATTTTTCCCATTTCAACTGGAAGTTCACTCTCACTGATTCCTAGTTGAGTTTTCATTTCAAAGACCATCAAAATTATAGAAGTGGACTATTTTCTCTCCTCTCTCTTATTTTGTACCACAAAGGAATAAATATCTCTTCCAAAGCAAGTAGAAGAAAGTGATCCCTGTTCCTTCATCACTCACCACAGTTGCCCCCAGGGCATTCTAAATACATTTCTCAGCCCCTTCTCCATGTTATTTCCAACTTAGTGTGGAGAATTCCTTAGCCAGGACTGCTACATTATTCTTGTTGGGAGGGATCAGAAGCTTTGTAGACAGGGAACCTTCCTCTTACTTTCCTTTAGTTATCAGACTATATAAAATATACCCCATTTCTCTTGGGGCCTCTATTAAATTCATTCTACTCTAATGATTGTACTTTGGCTCCAGTTAACAAAATCATACTACTTTTCATTTCTATGTCCTTCCTGTCTTGTCTCTTCACTTCCGCAATAAGTGTCCTTGTGGGGAAGGGGGGGCCGTATGGGGTGGCAAGGGAGTTCCGTACAATCTCATATCTGGACCATCCCCACTGTGCCGTAAAAGCTGATATGGAAGCTTTGGTTCTGTCAGTCATCCTCCCCACAACATGATTTCATTAATGCTCTCCTGTGCAATCAGTGTACCATTGTCCTAGGCCCTATTCTTCCCCAGCAGAAACTTAACTTGTCTCCTCATGGTTAGAAACACTCAAAATAACTCAGTAGGGGGCTCTTTAGTTGTCATCCATCATGGACAGAAAAGAATTTTTCAAGCCACACTATATGGATGTTTGGAATCCTCAGTGCCTACAATCTATCTCAAGACAAATCCTAGGGACCAGGATTTCTTCTTTTATGCTATATCTCATAACAAAGACATGTTTACTGAATGAATTTTTAGTAAATGTGTTTTAAAATTTAAAATATATCATAAAGCATTTTTATATACATTTGTTTTTAAATGAACATGGAGGGTTAGTCAAGCGCAAGCTCTGAGGAAGGGATCCTTGATGACACAGGGCCATATGAAAACTAGGAAACAAATACAGTCCAAGTCAGTTTCCACATATTTGGTTAATCCTGAAAATACGAAGTGCTATTTAGTCTTATTGCTTGTACTTTCTAATAATTTATTAATTTATAATCTTGAATGGGATGAAGTGAAGGGTAGATGAGAAAGCTGACTTTGAGACCAGTGGAAAAGAATGATGAGTACTTTTAATTCTACGTTTCCACTGTGGGAAGAAGTGTTTTTATATATTAAGTTCAGACTTAGTTTCTACCATTGTTTTTCTTTTAGATAAGTTTGTGGTTCTATTTATCCTTCACAAATCTCTGCTTACACTTCTGTGCTGCATAATTTTAATTTTCTCAATCCTATTATAGGAGAGAAGCAATATCATTAAACCTTAATTGGACAATCACTTGAGTTATATTTTTAAAATATTATTTGCATAACTACAAATTTCAAAACATGTTCTAGAAAACAAAGGGTGGATCAGGTACAAACACAAAAACAAAAACTCTTTCTAAACACACAAAAAATAAACCATGAAATGCCCAGGTTTTTTTCCACTAGCAGAAATAAGGGCAGTTCATAATTATCTTGTATAGAGAATATATACCAGAAAGCAGCATTGGCCTCAAAGTGCAATGAGTCCTTTTAGTCCAAGGAAATATATGCAGCTGAGCAGTAGTAGGTATTGCAATCACAGTTAAAACTCAATGCTCTATTAGGATGATATATCAGATTTTATTCCATGGCTTCAAAAAGGACTTGGGGCCAGACCTTTAAAAGGCCTGTATGGCTGCCTCCTTTTGGTGAGCACCCCTTAGCTTCCATTAGGGTTTAGAAATAAAGTAGGCCAACTTTTTGAGGACTACGTTCTGCAACTGTAGAAGACAGCAGAAAGTGTTGTCACGGTGTTCATAGAACTGTAGGAAAGGTTTTTATTTGCCCTTTTTAATGAACCTGTTATATTTGTTATCTATTTCAAACCAAGTGCAAAAAATAGCCCACAACTCTTACTGTATTTGGACTTATTTCCTAGTAGGCTTTCCTGCCAGATTAACTCTGAGCTGCCAGTGAATTTGGGGGTAGCATTTCATATACAGAACCTATGTCCAACACCTGTGACTGAGAGAAGAATCTTCTCATTCACAAATTGCTAAAGGCTAACGTCACTTTCTTTTAATGCACAGGTTCTGGTAAAAGATTTCTATACAAGATTTATAAAATGCTCTAAAAAATGTGTCAGCTAATTGTGCTTAGTCAAAACAATGCAATGCTTCAGTAAATAAGTCACTGTCTTAACTGGAGCACTCAAAGTTGCTTATGATTGCTTTCATATATATCTCTATATTATAAAACTCTGAAACCTGAATGGGATATATTTTATTGTATGTGTATACATGTCCTACTAAGATTTATCTCAGTAATCTAAACCAGAATAGTTGGCATACACGACATCTCTGTTAAGTAGAACATTTTGCTTAAAATTACAGCAAAGGCAGAAACCTTTTATACTCACTACAGTGAGCTTAAGTTTTGCCTATTTATCCATTCATTTTGGGATGCACAATTAAGATTTTATAACACCTAATATTTTTTGTTATCCTTGCCCTCTTTTTAATGCTTTCTATGACTGTCTACTTCTTTTATTTCTTCTGAATGACCCTCTGGAAAGCCCCTGGACTTGGGGTGATTTTACTGCTGTTCAGACCCTGAATAACCACTTTCGAGGTTTAAGAAGTACATCTCTTGATCCAAAGAACCACATGGAGTGAAATAATGAACAAAATTATTTACAAACACATTCAGTCTCGCTTTGGTTCACACTGCACTTTCATGTGAAACCTTAAGGGTTGGGATGTTGCTATGTCCCTTGGTTTACCCGGTTGACGATGTAGCTCTTGACATTGGGAATAGGCCGCACATCATTCTGATGCTTGCGACGTTCTATGAAGCATGCCAGGCGGGAGGTGTCCAGGGGGATCTTGGAGTAGCTGCCATTGTGGGGCTGCAGCCATGGATGCTGTAGGCAGGTGGCTGCTGTGGGCCGCCTCCGAAAGTCTTCCTGTAAGATCACATTGATGAAATCTCTGGCGGCATTGCTCACGCCACAGAAGTATTCATGGGGGAAGCTGAAGTCCACCCGGCATACATTGATACATGTCTCTTCTTTGCTCTCATCCAAGAAGGGGGAGACCCCACTCAGCATGACGTATGTCAGAACCCCAATGCTCCAGATGTCTGTGCCCAAGGACACAGGAATGCCTTGGATCACTTCTGGGGCAGCAAATTCAGGGTTCCCCAACAGGTGGTGGATGTGGAAGTGACCCGAGATCTGGACAGCATCCTCCAAGTCGATGAGCTTCACTCGAGGCACTGGAATCCTCATGTCAATGAGCAGGTTTTCAGGCTAAGGAGATCCAAGGAGGCAGGGAGAAGAGAAGGCAAATTCAGCTCTGTGTTTTGACTACCAGTAAGACTGGATTAGTTCTGACATAAGCCTGCTGTTCTTTGATAAAGCCTACAGTGTACAGGACATTCCTGATGCAAAGCGCCTCAGCACAGTAGGCTTCAAACTAAGCTAAACTCTGAGGTTGAGTGGTACTTCAGACTAGTTATTTGACATTGAAAATTGTGTCTTCTTAACTATTCCTTTTACAATGAATCAAGAAAAATAATAAATTATTCATTTTGAAGAACAGGGACTTGTTTCTGAATACCTTGAAAAAAAATGATGTTTATTGGTTTGCTTCTATAAAGTTAGTGGAAGTGGTTAAAGCTTGCCTACCTTCTCTCACCCCATGTGTCATTGTGATTCTGGTGTGCTCTCATCAATTTGTGGATAACACAATTAAATTGTGTAACCTCATTTCTGTTTAATATTCATAAGGATTCTAAACTAAGTAAATAAAATGAATTAGAATTTATGTCCCTCGAGAATAATGACTAGCAGGTTGGACTTCACTATTTCCTGGCTAAGGTTGCTATTTCTTATTACCTTTATGTCCAAATGTGCAACCCTGCAATTGTGAAGGTACTGAAGAGCTTCCATGATGTCTCGAATATAGAAAGCTACTTTTTCTTCCATCAGCTCATCATGATTCATAAGGTAGTCCAAGAGCCGTCCATCATCCATCCTGCAAGTAGGAAGGAAAAATGTTTGTAAAGAAACAGAAAAATAACACACACATATCTCTAAGATTTCTCCTACTACTTATATGTATGTTGCAACACATACATATTTTAGAGTCTGAAGTTAGTATAATGCTCAGAACATATACATACATACATACATACAAATGTGGTGTGTTTCAGGGAAGAAATCTGTATAACCTTGTTTAAGATATATTCTGTTTGTTAACTTTTAAAATTGCTCACAAGAAAAGAGTTCTGACATTCCTTTAAAAGGTTTGGCTGTGACATAGAGAAAGTCTGGAGAGAGAGAGATGGGCACATGGGGAGGGGGAGTGGGGAGTGCGTGGGGAGAGAGTGTTATTTCAACAATATTCTGATTAACTATAACCTGGTGGCTCCAAGCAGCCCCAACATGTATTTTGAAAATCATTTTTATTTGTCAAGTTTTAGTTGAGGAAAAACAGAAAGTAGGCAAAGTTTTTCCTTGGCATTCTTAACCCCCTTCTGAATCCTTTGCCTTTTTAGCAACTTTCTAACCTTAAAAACTGTGACAGAGTATGAGGAGCCAGTCAGACCTGGATTTGAATCCTAGTTTTCCGGTTAACAGGCTGGGGACTTGGAGCAAGTCATCTAAATTCTCTGTGTTTTGGTTTCTTCATCTTTAAAGTGGGAATAATAATAATGACAGCAACAATATATACTTCTATGAACATAGTGTAAGGATCAAGTGAGACAATGAAGCATTTACACATAATTGGTAGCAACAGTAAGCCTCAATAAATAGTAACTACTTTCAGGTACTCTGTGTCCTCTTTAGCAAGATGACCAGATGCCAGGCAGTTATTCCCTAATGTGTATTGGGCTATTAAAGGCACATCCCCAGGAAATGCCCAGGAAGAGTGGCTTGAGCAAGAGTCAAAAACTACTTTCAAGCACAGCTGAAACCCTCCACAGCCAAGTTTCCCTTCTCTAGATGTTCCATTGGTCTCCTGGTTTCTTCTGTCAGAGACAGGAGCAAAGGCTAGGACCAATGATGGCTTCCTTTGCCTTCCTCTGACACTGCCAGGGACGGAGCAGGAGGAGGATTTGGGTTTTTTAGATGCATTTCCCTGGACTTCTTAGAGCACTTAAGGGAGAAATGAACAGTAGCAGTGCTCTGAGACAGCAAAGTCTGAGCCACCAAGTTCACCCTTAGAGCTCTTGGATAATGCAGATGCTCCGGCCCCACCAGAGACTAAGGGGTCAGAACCTCGCTTGCCTAGTAGAGAAAAGCTTTTCCAGTGATTTGGATAGCCACCAAAGTGGGGACCCACAGTCATGGCATAACCAAGATTCAACATAGAATTTAGTTCAGGCACTACTTCTCCACAAATCTTCCCCGAACCTCAAGTCCAACCAAGCACCTTTCAATGTTCTCACAGCAACTCTTTCCAAAATATGCATTTCTTTCTTCGCATTTACGATGCTGTATTGAAATCATTCATTTAGCTATTGGTCTTCCTCATTTGAGTTATAACTCCTCAGAAGCAAGAACTATATTTTTTATCTTTGCTCCTCCCACTCAGGCCCAGGTCAGCACAGTTGTAGGCACCCAGTTGAGTGCTCAGTAAATGTTTGAGAAACCAGTTAAATCCAATATTCATCTAATTAAATCCCTGTAACATCTCTGAGAAGTGGGATTAATTATTCAGACTTCACAGACGAGTACCCTGAGGCCCAGAAAGCCAAGCACATGGTCTCAAATCACAGAGCTGGGATTAGAGCCCAAGTTCTTCATTCCAAGAATGGCTACTTTGCAGTGCACTGTGGCAGCCTGGTACTCAATGCCTTCCCTTGGAATGGTGATTGGCAAGCCTGAAGGGCAAAGGTTGTGGTTTTGAAGTACTACCTTGGAACACAAATGACAATACTTTTTATCAGAACTCAAGTATAACATGTTGCTACTGGTAAATGAAGATTGTTCATTGTCAATAGAATATGCCTTTTGAGTTAGTAAGCTCCCAGTTAGGCTTTGAAAGGCTGTTTGTAAGTGTATTTGTTAAGTCCAAAGTGAAAATCTACCAGCCACTACACAGCTATATAAAGTTGAGTATAACAAAAGAATTATAAATACTAATAGAGTTGGTTTTGTCTCCTCTTGTTTCTTTCCAACCAATTTAAAAATGTAGCCTAAGATTTTTGCATTTGGCTTTTTTTTTTCATCATAAATGAATTTATGGTAAGTTATTGCTCCAAAGGTCTCCATACACATACACATAGACTAACAAGCACAAGCACACAAGAGCAAGACTAAAATGACAGTTGAAAAGCTGTAAATGAAGGTAGTTCTCTACTGAACATAGGTTCATGTGGGGCCATATACAGCATTGGTCTTCAGTGAAAATGTCTGTCTTCTCTCCAGGCCCTCATCACCACCAATCTGCTAACACTTTTATGAGGGCTCAATACTTCTGAAAAGACTTTCTTTAGTCTCTATAAAATCTCTGAAGCACAGAGTATGTTCTCTGTTCTTAGCTTGGGGTAGTAGTAAAGAGACTGTGACCTTATTGCTTTATTTGAACTATTCTGGGGTCAAGTATATGGTTATCTGAGTCCCCCCAAAATCCAGAATGAATAGAGTATTTCAAAGATAAAGTTTCACCCTAAAATAAATTTCTTGGGTGGTAGACTGGGGATGCTATGGCCATGGGTCGATGCATAAATTCCTCTTTCATTTCAACTCTACCCCATGCCTATTGTCAATAAGCTCTTCCTAAACTCCTGTCTAGCCCCAAATTCTGAAAGAGAAAGAAAATGAAAATTGGAGTGAAAGAGATGTGGATTCAAGTCTCAGATGTGGATTCTCCATTTCCTAGTTTTAAGGAGTTAGTTTTAAGGATTTTTCTTATCCTTAATTTTCTACTGTATAAAATGGGAATAACATTTTTATAAAGTGGAGAAGAGAGTACATGTTACATATAGCACTTTGTAAACCATAAGACACTATTAAATGTAACTGCCAACAAATAACTGAAAGAGCTGGGGACCACCTTGGAGAGATGACATCTGTACTTACAGTTCTAAAATCAGGATGTAGGATGTGGGAGACTCATAGGTGTCATGGAGAGTGATGTACTGTGGGTGCTGCAGGTGCTGAAGAAGGGCAGCCTCATGGGCAGCCTGCTCTTTTTTCTTCATTTTTTTGCTAACGAATTTCACAGCAACATCTTTGCGGGTAGCTTTGTGAATGCACTTCTTTACTATGGAGAAACGGCCTCTGAAAAACAAAAGGGAGAAAGGATTTTGTCAAGATTCACCAATCAACTAGGTATTATTTTACTCAAGGATGTGCGATGTTTTATCTTACGTAGTCAGATGGTAACATTTTATTAGAAATCCTATTTTCCTGTACAGTAGTGCCCCTTATCCATGGGGGATATGGTCCTAAGACCGCCCCGTGGATACCAAAACCACAGATAGTATTGAACTCTATATATACTATATGTTTTTCCCTATACATACATACCTTTCCACTTGAAAGAAGCACTTTATGGCTGTTCTTTGGCATATTTAAATTGCCAGTATCATTATTCTTGAGCTTTGGGGCCATTATTAAGTGAAATAAGGGTTACTTGAACACAAGCACTGTGATACCATGACAGTTGATCTGATAACTGAGTGACTAATGGGCAAGTAGCGTATTTAGTGTGGATATGCTGGACAAAAGGATGCTTCATGTCCTGGGTGGGACAGAGCAGGATGGTGTGAGATTTTATCATGCTAGTCAGAATAGCATGCAATTTAAAACCTATGATATGTTACTTCTGGGATTTTCCGTTACATATTTTTGAACCATGGTTGACCATGGGTAATTGAAAGTGTGGAAAACAAAACATAGATAAGGAGGGACTATTGTATTTTTAATTATGTTACCATTCAGAAAACCAGTTTTACTTCCTTCACATTTTAGGGTTCTTAGAGGTGCAAAAAACTAATATCATTTTCTAGTTTTGATATATTTCTCTGTCATTTTGAACATTAACCACAGGTTCATTTTTCTTGTCTAAACAGAGTCAATTTCTATAAAATACAACAATAATAAAAATAATAACAACATTAAAGGAGGAATTCTACTTTATGATAATTTCAATAACATTTTTAAAGAGACAATTTTTCATTTTATTTTATATATTATCTTTTATTATGGAAAATTTCTAATATACATAAAAATAGAGAGAATAGTACAATAAATATTCTATGCAGCAAGCTTCAAAAATTATCAACATTTTTCCAACCTTATTTCATCTATTCCTTTCCTGCCTTCTGATTTTTTTTTTGGAGTGCAAAATCCATATATCATTTTATTGCATTTATAAACACTTGAGTTTGTATCTCTAATTGACAAGGACATTTAATAAATACATAACCATCATTCTATTTTTATATCTAATAAAATTAACTACACCTAAAATAGATAAAATGGGTTCCAGACTCAACTGTAGCCCTGTGGAAGGTAATAAGGAGTGAAATAGAAGGAGGAAACTGATCAGCAATGGAGGCAGAGAAAGGCAGGGTCAAGGAGGTGACAAGCCAGTGCCATGAAGGCCTTTCCAGGGGGTGCCTTAACCCATGAACAGATAAGTAAATTGTCTCAAGAGCAGTTCATTTCTCTAGCTGAAATCTATATATCAGTCACCAGGGCCATGACTAAGGATTTCCAACTGACTCCTTGACCTGGCTGTCTGCCACCAATCAACTTTTCAATAATAATAATTTTTTCTGCTATAGGTTTTCCCAAAAGAAGAGAATATGCTAATTAATAAAACAAGTATTAGGCAAAAATTAATTAAATGCCTATTATATACCAGATATCATTCTTAGAATAGTCAACAAATATTTGGGCTAACTGACAGTTCTATTTTACATCATAAATTAATAAATTGCTCCTCTGGCTTTTAAAAGCACTCTCTTGTGAGTATGATTATTATAATCACTCCTTCCAGAGGACTGAAAGCTGAGGACGGAACTCCTGAACTTAGTGGCCATGTCAAAGAACTATCTTATTTGTTTTTTTAAATGTGTGTTTATCAAAGTCATGCATCCTCATGGTTTAAAAAGTCATTTAGCTATACAAGATTTCTTATTAAGAATAATAGTATCCCATCATCTCACCCATTTTCCTCGCTTGAGGCAGTTTAATATACTAGTTTAATATATTTTAGTTGACAATTTTGGTATTAATTTCAATGACTCTAAATATAGTATGTTTTGTGTAGCTACTTCTTAATTTTTCAGTTTTAGTTATTATCTGTTGACAACCCACTATGAAAGATGAGATTTTAGTCTTTCTTCCCTCTTTCTCTATTATATAGCCACTTTTCTCATCCCCATCCTCCGAACAGAATTATACTGTAATCAATATTCAGTGTTTACATTATTGCAACTGTCAGTGCTATTCACAGCTGAACCTCTAGTAAACTATGAATATTTTCACTTTTTGTTATAGAATACATCCTTAAATCTTTCTGACAAAGAGTGCATGAGAAATAAGTTGTTTGAGACTTGCATGCCTGAAATGTGCTTATTCCACCTGTGTACATGACTGTTAGTTTGGGCATAATTCTAGATAAAAAAATTTCATTCACAATTTTGAAAGAATTATTCTATTACTTTCTAAGCTCTAGTGTGAATGACATTAACTGTCAATGTCCAAACCATTATAATTCCCAACCCTTTGTACACGACCCTTATAAAAATATTTAGCTTTCTCATCACTGAGATTTCCACCACATCCTTTGGCTACCATGGGCCCCTTTTTGTGGCTCCTCTGGCCAGAAAGATGGGATTCCCTCAGAGTTTCAGCCTCTTGTAGCATCAAGCAGTTCCACATGAATGCTCTTGGGGTGAAGCAGTGAGGGAAAGAGGGTGCAGGGGAAAAATAATTTCCCTGATCTCTTCAGCTCAAAGGGACCTGCTTTGCCTGCTTAAAAATTTTCCTTTACTTTTAAATTTAGTGATATCTCAGGAGGAGTGTGATGGAGAAAGCTGGCTCACTTTTATGGTCCTGGCACAGAAATCTTTCATGTGTCTCATGTAAGTATCAAAATGTTTTCTTTCCATTTTATTAACATATAGCATTTTTAAAGGATCTTCTAAAAACATGAGAACTATATTAAGGAGAGAGGAAAAGTTTCAGGCTGTTGGAGATGAGATTTTTAAAAAACCACTGATTGCTTTGGATAGATCAGAAAATTGATCTCCCCTTAAAGAAATATCAAAACATCCATCTCTTCTGGGTAAAACATGCCTTTGCCTGTGGCTATCAGCAGCAAATTTATGTCTTGAGGAGAAATACACTGGGGTATTCAGCTGATGCAACCAGTTTCACTTGCTCATGATTAGAGTCACAAACTAGCTTCACAAACTTCAACATGATGGAGCAAACTAGATTTCACTTATTATAGCTTACTTTTGACAAAAATTGCTATAATGCAAAACAACATATGCTAGTAAACAAGCAGAAGCTCAGAATTAGGTAGCCCAGGATTTGAATCCTGGCTCTACACTACTAGTTGTGGGACCTTGAAAAAGTAAACTCCGTTGAACCTGAGTTTCTTTTACTGGAAATCTACTCAATGCAGAATTGTAAAAAGTAATGATTAGATTAAGTAACTTCTGTATAATATCTGCACAGCATCTGAAACACTATAGTTACTCAATAAACATCATCATCAACAGCACATAAATTTCCATTAGCCTTTTGGCCACACCAAGAAGAGAGGAAAGTAGAGCTAAATTCGGTTTTTGGTAGGTGCTGTGATGAAAGGCAACAATTGACATTGTGATTCCTGCCTAAAAAAATGAGAATAACAAACATTTTGACTCTTTCCACAACTTCTGTCACAACCACTCCACTTAGGACATTTTATGCTTCACTGAGAGGCATTAATCAGAGATGGAGAAGATGCTAATGGCCTATTGTTATTGGTCACTTTTAAATCCAGGGTGGGTAGGTGACTTGTAAGATCTACTACCCACCTTTTCTCACCTAGACCACCAGGAGACCAACGCATTCACAAGGATGAATCCCCTTTTTGTTCCTTTCCATCAACTATTTTGTGAGACAAACAATACATTTTTTCATTATTCTGTTAAAAGTCATACTTTTATCCTTTTTGTTTTTGAGGACACACTTTTCTAATCCAGAGATAGATAGAGAGAGAGAGAGAGAGAGAAAGAGATGTTTGTGTGTATGTGTGTATAGGGGGGATTGGATTAGAAATGTCCATAAAACAATGTGCTTGACAAATGAACATATATAGAGACCTGTACCAAACAATTAGTGATTATACATTCTTCTAGGAAACAAAATTTTTTAACAAAAATTGACCATATACTACACATACAGGAAGTCTCAAGAAAAATCAAAAATCACTATCATGTAAACCAAGTTCTTCAACTAAAATGCAATTAAGTTAGAAATCAGTACAAGATAATTTGTCAGTCTTATAAATATGCAAATTTTAAAACATTTCTATTACAATTGGATCAAAGAAAAATATCACAGTTGAAGAAAAAATACTTAGAACTGAATGATAATGAAAATGCCACATATCAGACCAGGAGAGATATAGAAAAAAATTGTACTTTGAAGAAAAGGTTGAGCCTTAAATTCTTTTTTTCCCTAGATTTTATTTTATTTTATTTATTTTATTTTTTACACCTACAGCACCTGGTCATCCTAGGTGGTCTCCCATCCAAGTACTAACCAGGATCAACTCTGCTTAGCTTCTGAGATCAGACAAGATTGGGCACGTTCAGGGTGGCATGGCCATAAATCAGCCTTAAATTCTTATATTAGAAAACAAGAAAGGCTGAGAGTTGATGAATGAAGGCTTTAAGAAGTTAGAAAAAGATCAATAGGAAACACACACAAGTATTCTAATTTTTCTTACTGTGGAGAGATTGCACTTAGTAAAATAAACAAACGATAACAAAAGTGAGCCATTATTCTGATGTGCTGTTGTTAAATGTTCATGAATGAAGGATTAGAGTATTGACTGGGTCATTACCTTCCAATTTCATTCAGCTCAGTATAAGCCAAATCAAAATTTTCCTTCCAAGAAATGGTGGCACCATCTGCAGCAGCATCTTTGGAAGACAGAGAATCCATTCATAATATCGAGGAAGTCATATAAGAAAAACAAAAAGGTTAACAGAAAAACTGCAGCATCACCCCAAAGCAAATCTCATGACTAAATATGGAGTCTAACTCAGTGGGAAAATGCCATGATTCTCTGAAATGTTCTTTTTAAAACTATCATCCGAGAGGAAACTGACATGACAGAGTCTTTCCCTGCACCACCTACATCAACAAAAGAAAACTCGGAACAATCAGGAATTTGACTTCTGGATATTTTAAAATAAATATGTGGTAGAAAAAAATAAAAAGGGAGAGAGAGAAAACCACATTGAAGGCCCAGAAAAGCCAGCAAGAATCAGGACTGTTGGGAGGATGCTGCAGAGAGATTAGGGGAAGAGTTATAAGGCCAAGAAAGGAGGAAAGGAAAGCAATGTGCTCAAATATTCTAAAAACTGCTCTTTCTCACCTCGCTGTTCTCAGGCACTGATGATTATATTCCCTTTATTGAATGATTTTGCTTAACCCAAAACACATGTCTAAGTAGAATCTTTGCAGCATTACCTTGTACGGTGTGTTAATTCCCTGGCAATGATTTACACACACACACACACACACACACACACACACCTACACACCTATTTGTGTTGTCTCTGGGGACCAATGCTCACAAGAAACAAAACATGAGCACCAGTCAGTTCCTGAGCAGGATTTAAGTCAGTGGCTTGGGAGGAGGGGACCAAGTCTGCAGCACAGCTCCTCAGGCTGCCCAGAGCACAGCGCAGCTGAGGCTGAAGGTGCATTATCCAACACTGAAATCTGAGGAAACAGATTCAGGGCCAAGGTTTCCTGTGAGTCACAGGCCCAGGGGACCAAAGCCATTGGGAGGGAGCTGAGCTGGTGGGGACAAGGCCGGTAGCGTTTCAGGCTTCAGCTAGGGGTGGGGTTTGTAGCCTAAGGCCCTAGAGTGTTTCTGGAGGCCCTCTGGAGACTCCTGGGCTCCCTTAACCCAAAGAGACAGAGGCTCGCTGTCTTGTAAGTAGTCACCTCCTCTGTGTGTCCCCTCCACACACACAGTTTACTCCCCCGCACTGCCCCAAACCTCACTACTGGAAGATTTCTTTAGGCTAACAAGTCTCCTCTTTGAAAATGTCCCTGAGACCAAGGTGGCTTGGTGAGAGAGTGAATGGGTGGGCAAAGTAAGAGCCACGTTTCTAAAATACTCATGAGTAGCTAGTTATATGTATATTCTAGTTAATTATTCAACACATTTACATAAAAATATATCCATATTGAGAAAAGATATTCTGGGAGGGCTGGGGATGGGGGAATCATCAAATATTCATTTTGAGTCAAATCCTTCAACCAGGTTGCTTTCCTCTTTCCATGTTAAATTGGTGAGTGGGGCTGTCCCGAATGCTGTGAGGTACACTTATGCCTGGCACGGGTTCCCATGGGAGAGGGAGTCTGTTGTTCCTGTCTCAGAAGAGGGGCAGATAATATCCATGTGACTTATGACATCTGTCTGCCCCTCTCTGTTCCTGGAGACACACACGGGTGCCTGGGACAGGCCAGGGTAGACAAATATAACTTTTGTTCCATCCAAGATGCTTGAAATCACACTTCAAGGAAACACTCTTTACTGGGCAGGTGAAATGTTACTTGACTGAAGCCAAGAAGCAAATCCAGGTCATCCCCTGCACGGTGGCCTGACATACCACCGAACAGACAGTTCCAGTGAGTGTGTGACATTTGACCAGGTGCCTTGTCTTCACCCTCTGGGGTCCTGGGCATGGCTGGGACTCACCGTATTCTGGAAGTCGCACAAACTCTGATGGCTCGCTGGGAAGACTGATCCCCCAGGGGTTACTGGCACTGACTCTGAACTGATAAGGACTCCCAGGACTGAGGTCTTCGATGACGAGGTAAGTGTCCAAGGTCGAAGCTACTGACTGTTGCCAGGTCTGGGAACCTAGTGCACAATTTCGGAGGAGAGAGAAGGAGAGAAAGCCAGAGGGACATTGTTCCAAAGACCTTCAGCAAACAAAAAAAGGAAAATTGACACATTCTATTCAAGGGACAGTTGTGGTCACTGTGTTGTTGGGCTCTGAAAGCCTGCAGGCCAACCGTGGCAGATTTGGCTTCAGTTTCCTATATGACTGAATATATCATGAGGGTGTGGAAGCAGTTGGCCTATTGATTCTGTTCATTTCAAATGTGCACATGTGAGGGTGGAAAGATATAATCATATAGAATTTACAGAGCAATGCGAGGCAAATTTTTAACAAGGCCAGAAAAAAAATGTAAATTCATAACAAAATGAAAAAATAGGCATTTGGAAATTGAAATAAAATAGAAATGAACATGTATTGAGTGCCTTATGCATATACAATACTGTGGGAGGCATCTTCATATAACAGTCTCATTTAACTTTCTCACTTAAATCCACAGAAAATGTGTTATGTCAGGAGCATTAATCTCACTTTACAGATGAAGAAACTGAGACTCAGAAAGATTGAAAGATTTCTCCACAAGAACTTAGTTGATTAAGATGAACTACGAGCTGAGTAATGTTGATGTGAATAAGGATTTTGTGAAATGTGTCTGGCAGCTCAGCACTAACATCTTTGTGCTGAGTTGGGAGACACAACAGCCTAAGAAAGACACAGAAATAAATAGCTTTATAATTACATTGGGCCTGTTTAATAGAAGAAAGATGAGTTAAAATAATAAGAGTAACAGAAAGTAGAGTAAAACAAATGATTTTGGTTCTGGGTGCAAGTATTCACTTTCAGTTCTCTTGAAATTTATCATATGGTTCAGAGATCTTTTCTTTTTTTTAAAGAAATTAGAGCTACCTGGCAGCTTCATATTTTACCTAATTCTTCTTGATAAATAGATGCCAGTCTCAGTTGTTTCCAACTGCTGAAGAAATACACGTACTCTCACATACACAACATGTAAGTGTAACAAATTAAAAAACTGAACAATTTTTAAAAGTTTATATATAGAGTGATCTCTAAATTTTATCTGGGAGTGGGGCCAAAGCCCTGTTCCTGCTCCCTTAGTATTATTCTGGGAGAAAGACCTCAAATTAGCAAATTAGAGACCTGGTTTCTAGTGCCATCTCTGCCTCTTACTAACTCCCGTTTTGTGCACCTTAACTTTCTTTAGGCCTTAGCCTCCTCATCTGTAGATCGTCCCTGTCTGGCTGACGGGGCCCCTGAAGTAGGGAAGTGCCCATGAAGGCTTTTTGTTTTGGTAAAATCTACTGCTATATGTTTGAGATCAGACGGTGCTACAGTCTGGCGCTGAGGCCTGAGCTGGAAGACACCAGAAGGAACAGCTGATGAAAGGCACCAAGGCTAATAGCTTTATGACTGCCGGTCCTCCCTATGAGGAAGAGAAGACAGAAACAGATGGTGTACCTTCCTCTCTGTACTCCACGGTGTAACCAGAAATGGTGCAGTTTCCTGTGCTGGATGGGGGCAGCCAGCGGAGAATCACGGAGGTGCAGCTTCTCTCCTGTGCGATGGGGCGGTTAGGGGCCGCTGGAACACCTTCGAGGACAGAAATTAGGGTCAAGTGCTATTTCTGCAGAACCTGGCATTTTGCACCAGGATTGCATGTCACCTAGAAAATGTTACCTAACCTGAGTCTCAAATTTTTCCTATGACCTTCTCCACCAAGTACGTTACCTTTCTCTAGGATGGAGGGAGACCTGGGAGATACACCTTGCTGTTGGAAGTTCTTTCTTGGGCTGAATACTGCACACAGGAGACACAGCTTGGTCAGGGAACTGCGCAGGAAGTATATGGTAGGCCACAGACAGCTCTAGCAAAAATTCTCTCTCTTCCCACGTGATAGAACTTTCCTTTGGAATTTTCACAATAGAACATTTCTTCCCCAGGTCTCAGGAAGCCTTTGTAATATCCACTTAAAATGTTCGAGTAACACAAAATCATACAGACAGAGAAAGTAGTATGGCAGTTGGCAGCGGCTAGGGGTAGGGGCAGGAGGAATGGGGAGTTGTTCAGTGGGTACCAAGTTTCAGTTTGCAAGATGAAGAGTCCTGGAGACTGGCTGCACAGCAGTGTGTACGTACTTAAAACTAACAAATGCACATTTAAAATTGTCTGAGATGGTAAATTTTATGCTACATGTATCTGACCACACTATAAAATAAATATTGAAAAAGGTATAAAAATTGTCTAACAAAAAGAGACCGTACCTTGCACTTTCACCGTAGCAGACGTTGATGTGGTCCCATGGTCATTTGTTGCGATGCAGGTATAAATCCCGCTGTCTTGGGGCATCAAATTGCAGATCTTCAGGGTGATTTCTCCAGAATCACTAAAGACACAGAAAGGCTGCCCTTTAGACTCCAGGAATGAGGCAATTGACTGGGAAAGGGTTGGCACATGCTGTGCTAAGCTGAATCCTCAGGCCTGAGGTCTAGTGCCAGCTCTGTTACACACCTCGGGTGTAACCTTGCCTCTATATTCCTGTCTCCTTATGAGGGAAAAAATTCATGCCTGCTCAACTCCCGAGTTTGTTGTATATGAAGAATAGAGATAGAAAAAGTATAAAATGAGATAAAAATCAGAACAAGTTTTCAAATATATAAAGTCCTGTACAAGTATCGGTCCATATTACTTAGTCTTAAAATATTTTCAGTCTCACAGTTCAATAACGAATGGTACAAAAAACCCAAGAAGACTAAAAAGAATAAAAATGTTCAAGTATTTCAAATTCTACATGTGGAACTCTCAAAATAATTAAGTGAATTAAATAAACAGAAATTCTTCCACTAAATGATAACTTTCCCAGCATTCCCAAACTGGGGTCCAGGATATCACAAGGAAAACACTACTCTGAAAGGGTTAAATAAGAAAGTCACAGTCAGCCCCACTCTTTCCCTCCTTATGGTGACATAACATGGTATCTTCAAGATCCTCACCAGCCATGGACTCTCACACTAACCTCCTTTGGTCATGGATAGGACCTGAGCAGGGAGGCTCATGCACAGATATAAAGTTAATGGAGGAAAGTGTCTTAATCCTAGGTATTTCTTCCATAAACGTTTCTTAAGCATTTGGGGCTTGTTACTGCTCGTCCACTGGGAGTAGTAGTACACCAAATAGTCCATAATTCATAGCAAAAAAGATTAACGGGATGATTGGGAGACAGTCAACCACGTTTTGTGAAATACCCTTTTCTGCACAGAAGCATGCTGTGGCTGGATTTTCTGTTTTCTGTTGCACATTTTGAAGTGCATTTTATTTTCTTCTAAGAAAATTGTTCTTAGGTTAATGGATGAATTAAATATACTACTGTTTCACAGGGTCTTGAGGGGGCACAGAGAACACTGGGATATCTAGATGTGAGGACCACATTCCTACCACAGGTCTGGCGCCTTCCCTGCTTCTCCTGACCTAGGTATTTCCTTGGGGATCCTTAGGGAAATATAAGTCAGTGACTGTCAAAGCTCTTCAAAAGTGCAGTTCAGGCTTATGTTAAAACATAAAGGATATTTTCCTTTATTTCTTTAACGTGGGTCCAGAATGCAGTCTTTCTGTCCTTTTTGGTCCCAGGTGTGTCTGTGCGATGCTGATCAAAATGTGAATATGTGCTGGTCATGACCCAGGTATTCATCAGGCTGAGTGGCAGGTCTTAGTGAGAGGCTGAGGCTGTGCCAACAGCTCAAAGACTTGAGTAGCCTGTTGTGTGAGTA
Organism: Cynopterus sphinx; assembly: GCA_030015415.1. NCBI lineage: Eukaryota > Metazoa > Chordata > Mammalia > Chiroptera > Pteropodidae > Cynopterus > Cynopterus sphinx. The sequence continues at coordinate 51,840,737 of CM057380.1, forward strand.
CACTACTGTGAGCCACTCATAGGTTTTGACTCACTATCTCCTAAATGAGGCCAAGTGTTTGCACTAGCATAGGCTCCAGGGAAGCTCTTCTCTAGGAGAGACTAAGGAACTGAAATAGCAGCTGCATCCCGACAGCCTCTGGGTGCTGCACTAAGGAACTGGGCAAGGGGGTGGGGGTTGGGTTGCTGAGGTGAGATGGTCAGCTTACCAGGAGGAGGCAGTGTATGTGGCTGAGCTGTTGTCAGTATCAAGGATGTTCTGGTCTGGACCCTTCCAGGTGATGGTGGGCTTCGGCCGCCCACAGACTTTGCACTGCAGTGTCACTGTGTCCCCAAGCAAGCAAGTCACATCCACTAAGGGCACAAGGAATTCTGGGGCCACTATGGTCAAATTGACATAAATTTACAACATTCAGAAAAAAACTTAGAACAAAACAGCCATTTTATAACACAGTACTCTTTATTTCTCATCCATGTTTTGTAATGATTCAAATAGCTTTCGACATAACACCTCTGAGTCATCTATGTCCCATGAAAAAGTATTTTAAAAGTTATACATGTTTGTGATAGAAAAATTAGGAAATATAGATAAACAAAGAAGAAAAATCGCCATGAAATCATGATACAGAGGTAACTGTGAACAGTCTGGAATGTATCCTTTCAATATACTTTTTCATACAAAAATTGGATATCATGATATATTGCAAATTGTGGTCTTTTCATCCTGACAATTCACCATAAACACCTTTCCTTGTCCATAAGCACAGAACCACCTCACCATTGTTTAAATGCTCTAACCTAGTTTGCCATTCAGTTATTTAGCCAATCCCCATGTCCTCAATTCTACTACTTTTAACTCACCTTCTTGGATGAAATTTGGATTTAAGATCTGAAAAACACAAAGAAATAGAAAATTGCTTAAATTTTAAACTACTAAAAGAGAACAGGAGACTTTTATCCTATTGAGTAAAAAGAAGTATAAATTAGGGGTTTGAAGCCCAGAGTCCAGCCTCTGCTGTTTGTGACCATGTCACCATCAAAGTAATAACAAAGGGCACCCAGCTTACTTTCCTGTCTGCTCTCATTGTCCCATCATTCTGGGTCATCCAGGGCCCAGGTAGGATTATTGTGGCTGTGAGCTCTGCTGGCTGCAGCTGGCCTTTCAGTCCTCCACCACCTCAGTCGTTCTTCCTCCCTGCCACATGCATGAAAGTCCACTCCATTCTCCTGCCCACCCCGTTCAGCATCCACTCAAGCAACGTGATGGCACTGATTCTTCCCAGCATCATAAGAATTCAAAAACAGAGGGCCTGACATCTATCCAATTGGAAAGGTGATTGACATTAACCACTACCCACTAAAATGGCGGTTTCCTTTCACCCAGCAAGGAAATTGCTCTTCAAGCAGCTAAAATATAGAGCTTGTCTGACTGAAGGGGAAAGAGAGAGGTTGTGCCCATCCGTCTTGTCCCTACTGCAGCCTCCTGTTACCCAGGCCTCCATCTGGCAACTTGAAAACCACTGACCTAATGGTTCTAACTATTTTTGCTGCTTAAATGAGAAAACAGAGACTAGGAGGACTGACTTGTGTGGTCACATGGCTGGTTGGCGGAGGTAACTGCTGGAGCTTTTTGCACATACCACGCTGACTGCCTCATGATCCCATGCATCTTTACAGAAGGGAAAACCTTATGGCTGACTAGCCATGCTGAAACGTTACTCCTTAAGAGGATGGTCTCCTTGGTTTTTCTCCCATCTTTGTATTATCTCTAATCATGCAAGTCCAGGTCATAAAGCCTGACAGCGTAAACAGAATATGGGCTTTGGAGTCAGAGAGGCTGGGGCTTACCTCTTTTACTTCATGTGATTTTATGTTAAATACGTAAAGTTTATTAGCATCGATTTCCTTCACTATAAAATGGAGATAAATAATACCCAGTGCAAAGTGTTATTATCATGAAGATTAAATAAAATAAAGTATGTCAAGCGCTTGGTGCAATGCTTGACAAGTAATGAGTAAGTATTCAATGACTATTTAAATACAGATTATCTGATTCTAATGATCTCCCTTCTGTTAAGCAGCCTATTGTTACAGTGGCTTATCTCTAACAATTTATTTTGCAAAATTCTTGTTTCTTTCATAAGGAAGCCAGAGAGCTCATGTGCCTTACAAAGAATCCATTAAGGCATCCACACTTATCTCCCCGTATTTATGTCCTATGTGAACATGGTTTCTGGGTGTTCTTTCTTTATATGGGCATTCATATGAGCCCTTTGTAACAAAGATGCTATTTCCTCCTTTAGGTTCCCCTTTGCAGAGCAACCCATGTATACCACACAGGTTTTCCACAGAGTTGGCTGCAGAACACTCCTGTGATGCCAAGTCGTGGCACTGAGTGTCTCAAGACTGACTACTGCAGTGCCCTCTGCTAGTCTCACAGGGCCACTCACACCACTCTCTGACCTTCTTCTAAATTGATGGTTCTCAATCTTTGACCTGAGCAGTTTTAAACACATGAAAAGACAAATGTCTGGGCCTCATACTTAGAGATTCTGTTTTAATCAGTGTGAAGGAGGTCCAGGCATCAGGAGCTTTGAAAGCTGTGGCAGGTGAATCAAATGCAGCTTGGTTGGAGAAAAGACTCTGGTCATTCCCCTCTATCCAAGGGAGCTGATTTCAGATAAACCAACTTCCTGCCCCTGAGGCTTCTCTGTGGTGGGGTGGGCAATGTGTGGGGTATTTGATAAACTCTTCTGCCTTTCCCATCCTTCTGTGAGGAGGCACTGGGCCACGGCAGGGAGCTACCACTAAACATTGTGGGCAGCACCACGTCACTTGTAGAAGGTGCAAAGGAGGCCATAAGTTTACCCGCCGGCCTAGGTGAGGCAGTGAGAATGACATCTGAATGTCATTTCACAGTCCAACATTCATAGACAATACTGTCTAAAGTCAACCGTGGGTATCAGTGTGGTGGGGTGAAGGGCAGCTTTTCCTCCCATTTAAAAAAGTTGATTGTCTTGTCCTCCAGGCCGCTCTAAGGTTTTGTGGATACAGAGATGCTAAGATATAGGTCCTGACCTCAAGATTTATAAAACATTATCTGATTTTTGGGTCACTTTTTCTCATTTCTTCTTACCTAGGCTTTTCAAATATTCTGCTGTCAGAATGCTTCACTTTCACAATAACTTTTCTTCAAAGGAAAAAAAGCACAGTCGGAGCTATTAAACTATAGGTTCTTCAAGAACAGGAACCACTTGTTATTGATCTTTGAACCTCAGGCCCTGAGCATGGGGTCTGCCACACAATGGCCATTTAACACATGTTGGTTGAATGAATATTTGACCTTTGTTCTCATTTTCACTTCTCTCAAGAATTGAGGACTGGTTCATAAATAAAATCTGGAAATAGGACCAAAAGATCTCTAAAATAATTACTTCTGGGTATATTACTAATAAGATTTGCATAGAGCCTGTTTTCAAACATAGATGGAATGCAAACTTTTTAGAAAATGCTTAAAAACAATACAATCCATTGCCTCTGAGAAAGGAGGTTCTTAGTGGCATGCTATGTAGGAGGGAATGTAAACTTTGACAGCAGACAGAGCACATAGTGTCCAGACCCTAAGCCAGACATGTTCTCTTGCCTTAGACAGCAGTCTTAAGCAACCTGGGCCTCAGTTTTATCTGTAAGTTAAAGATTATAATACCCACCTAGGAGGTTGTTTGCTGTCAGAACTTATTTATTTGATGATTATTTGTCGAGCTGACCCTTGGTTAGGTGGGGTGGCCAGCAGGGAGCAAGGCAGACATGGTCACTGCCTTCCTTGGGCCAACAGTCTGGGGGGGATAGATGGAATTAAATGACATCTGGACAATGTCCAGAATGGTTCCTGGTTGATGTTAATGACCAGCCTTCAATAGACACGAAGCACTGCCCTAACCCTTGTCCCACCTCCACTCAATCAGAAGGTATCTAGGGTGAAAACAATTTGGAAATGCTGCCAACTTTGTCTGGTGGCCTGTACTTCCTGTCCTGATGGGACTCCACAAGGGAGCAAGACAGAGTCCACACCAGGAGCCTCAGAGAGGAGATAAAGGACAAATGGAAGAGACAAATGGCAGGTTAGGTGGGGTTTCACAAACCTGCACTGGGCTGGTACTTTAATAAAGCAGTACCCCAAACTGCTGCTTAGAAGACTTCTTACCTTACTCCTCTTTTCCATCACAGTCCCATCTGCTTTAAGTATACTATTAAATACACTCACTATTTAAAAAGCAAATCTTCCTTGTTTGGGTGTAGACTTTAGCAGGAAAGGTTGGAGAGAAAGGTTGCCATAAGGCTTCACTGCAGGTTCTCTATCTGGAAGGGCTTGTGAGAAGCATCAGTCTTCATTCCTCTGCCTCCGGGCCAGCCCAGGTGTTGCGGATAATGGTAATAACATCGCTGACTTGTGTAGCATTATGTAGTTGGCAGAAACTATTTCCAAATTCCTTCCTTTGCTCCTTCGAAACCCCGGGAGGAAGTGCAGAGTAAGTGCAATTTACTTCCATTTCCAGATGAGATAGGGAAGTATGTGCAAGAGCATAGAGAGCATACAGGGCTGGCTCTGAGTGCTCTTTCTGCCACAGCATTCAGTGAAGGTCTTGGGAAAAGTATTGTGAGATTTTGTCGTCATTGTCAAGGCCTATCCGCTTACCCCTGCTCTCCAGCCTTGCTCTCCATCTTCTCTTTCTACTTAATCTTCCTTTTCAAACTCCTCTAGCAAGGACCAAGAGTCTGGGAAAAAGCCACGTTAATGCTTTTTCTAACCTCGACTCTGGATTATGTCCATAGAAGATTCCTTCCTCGATTTTCCTCTTTCTACTTGGAAGCAAGCAGGAATGTGGACTGCAGGAGGGACATGATGGCCTTCTCATATAGTAGTGTAATACCTTACATATTTGTATATGGCTCCCAAAACCTACTGGGCCCATGAGGGCAAGGGCTGTGTTTTGTCAACTGATATTGCCTCAGAGCCTTGCACAATACCTGGCACACAAGCACTCCATTTATATTTGTCAAGGAAATATAAATCAAGGAAAATTTAAAGTAATGGGATCCTGATTTGGAGAGGGTGAGTTGAGAAAATGTCTTGCTGTGAGTTTGGGGTGTTTTCCTATTTCCATTAATCAGGAACAAGACTTGCTCTGGAACTTCACTGCTTAGTCCGTGCCTGAGATTTAGCCAGTAGTGAGTGATCATCCACTCCCCTCTGCTCTTCCAGTGGCTGGCAGCTATGGCTCTGATCATGTGCCCATCTATAATAACATCTTCCCTGCGTGTTATTGCTCGACAAGATTTGCAAACCCTTTAAAGATAACAATCCTTTTACATGTTTTGTGTACCATCTGTCACGCTATTTAGCACAGCATCTTGCACATAGCAGATCAAGTATTTGGTAAATCTGTTGAGGTCACTCAGTCAGTAGACTAGCATTTAGGTCTCTTGCTCACCTTGTCTAATGGTCATCGTTGGTGTGTGCAGGGACCTGAGGTATCAGGCCGGGACCTGAGGTTAATTATAAACTGCACTTATTTCTTGAAACCTAGTGTTTTCCTTCCTGAGGAACAGTTTGGGAGTCCATGTAGAGTGGTAGGTGGGAAGGAGGAGAGAACTGGAATCCCAAGTGAAAGTGGTAGTGGAGAAAAGACGACGCTCTCACATAAATGCCGTGTTCTCTCTCTGAGAGGCCCAAATCCAGGAGGACGAGGCTTGTACAGTGTCATAAAGAGCTGTTTAGGAATCTGGTTTTATTTGAACAGCAGAGGGCAGCAGGAGGTAGGGCTGTCTCCTAGGTGGAGGAAAAAACCCACCACAATGTGGTCGGTCCGTCTGCAACTTGTTTCTTCCCGTTGGAAAGAATTCCAAGTATTTTCTTGACCTTTTTCTTCAAAATGGGAGGGTTAGTGAGGTAACAGGAAAGAATCACAGGTAAAATCAATCAGTGCTGAAGAACAAGCTGAGCTTTGAAGAAATCTTGAGTCTCTTTTTCTTATCAGCCAAGGTCCAAGATCCTGACTCTATCCTAAGAGTAAGGGTGAAATTCTCCCTATCTGTCCAGAAAACCAGGTGACAACTGACTCCAGGAGAAAAATACCACTATTTTATTTTTTCTGATTCCCTTATCACCAGTCATAAAACACAGTGCAAAACTACATATCGAGAAAGCCGGAGGAATAAAAATGGTCAAAAGAAACTCAAACCAAAGTTCATCTCCGAGCTACTTTATGTAAATGAACATTTCTTTCTTCTTTCTTTTTTTTTTAAAAACTACTTCTAAAAATTTAGGTATGATTTCTGGTTGGAGTTTTAACCCTTTGTATTTTCAATCTGGCCAAACCAGACACAATTTTCTGAATTTTTAGAAAATATTTTTCTGGATGTTTAGAATATAATTTTCTAAAATTTTAGAAAATCTTCCTATCTCTGCTCATTTAACAAAGCAGGCTACAAAAAAATGTATCTTTTATTGTAATACAATTCAATCCCAAACAGCCATAGCACCATCTCTGAACTAGTTCCATACTTCCTATTTTCATTATTATTTAGTTCTAAGTATTTTTCTTTAACTATGACTTTTTCTTTGACCTAATTGTTAATAGAAGTGTTTTAAAGTTTCTAAATATGAGGTTTTTAAAAATTATTTTTTTGTTACTGATTTCTAACTTAATTGCATTGTGGTTAGACTACTTGATCTTTATGATACTGAGTCCTCAACTTTTGATGAGACTTGCTTTATGAGTCAATTTTTGTAAAAAGTTTCACGTGTTCTTGAGAAGAATGAATAAATACTAATTGTTGGGTACAGGTCTCTAAGAATGGCCATGTGTCAATCATACTGTTTTATGGGACTTTCTAGTCCAAATTTCTCTCTTACCCCTCGTTGGTATTTTGGTTACCGAACATGTAGTATGTCCTCAAAAATAAAAAGGATGAAAATATGACTTTTAACAGAAGAATGAAAAAAAAAAATCTATCACCTTTCCCACAAAACAGTTGAAGGGGAAGGAACAAAAGGTGGTTTATTGCTGTGCTTACGTTGCTCTCACTGTGTTCTCAATATCCTAGATGTCTGTTAAGGAGGGACTGGGGTGAGGTGTGAGGATGGTCAGTGGTGGTGTTATAACCTTCCTTCTATAAATTCCACTGCCAACCCGGAAGCCAAAAGCTTGACCATGGATACAGTTGTTATGGATGAATGTTTCGAGATCTCATCACTTAATGATTTTACCCTGATCATCTCTATCCCCCCAAGCTTGTTTTACTGAGTAAAACAACTTCTCAGAGTCTAAGGACCCTCAAAAGGTTAAAATTTGCTCTGAGGATATGAGAACGGACAAGGTCGACTTGGGGCTGCTCTGGAGTCCCCAAATAGGAATGCCCAGCCTGACATCCTTTCCCTGACTGTGCATAGTACTCGCTTCAATACTGGAATGTTTGTGTCATTAAATTTTGATAAGTTGAAGGACATCATATCGAGTGAGCCTGTAGGTGAACCTTGACAGCACGGGGGGGGAGGGGGATGGGAGGTGGTGGCTCTTATTCCTCCAATAGCTGGCTCTTAGAGCAGCTTCTCCTCTGTCAGTGGCACTTCATAATCTCATTAGTGTCTAACAAGTGAAATGGGCTAGGCCTCCAGGCTAGGGTGAGGGTGCTCAGGACGTGCATGACTGAGGGCATACCGACTGTGTTGGCCTGAGAAACCGATTCAGATGTTTCCAGCTCATGCAGTTGGACTTCCTTTCTTGGCTTCTATGGTTGGACTCCTGAGTCACTGGGAAAGGGTGTGGGTGAGGCCAAGTAATTACCCCACTGTCAAGGGATTTAAAAAGTTGTTGAAGAAGAAATTCTCCTCCAACAAGTAGATGTGCAATGGGCGGGGTGTGGGGGAGCGGTGAACCTGACCCTTCTTAGGGAAGTATGTGAGCCCATGACAGACTTCCTCTACATTGCACACCAGGTTTTGCCTCTTGAAGCACCACATTTGGGATCTGCTCTATTTATTGATCAAATGACTCAGACTTCTCTAAACCTGTCTCCTAAGAAAACCCCATCTCCACCGGGTGGTCAAGAGGAATATAAAGTGTAATAGATGTGAATACACAGTGGAAAAGCTCCAGGAGAAATGCCAGCTCCAGCAAACGAAATGCCCTTCTCTTTAGTAGCAGAATATAAACCAATCTGCATGTAGAGTCAGAACAAAGCTAGGCAAGGAAAGTGAGTCTCTCGGCCAAGCTCATCAGATACATTACAAAGAAAATATTTTGTAAAATAAAGCAAAAGGAATGTGATGCTTCACTTTTTCTCCCGAGTTTTTTTTTTTTTTTTCCATAAAAAAAAATTCTTTGTATAAAATGCATAAACAGGTGTTGGTGGAAACACACTGGTCAATCCAGGAGAACAGTCACCTGACCAGGGGTGTAAAAATTTCCTTCCATCTGTCTGGCCAGGTTATTTTGAAACTCTGAATCTGGGACAAGGAGCCCAAACAGCTGAGGTAGGAACAGCAGGCTAGCTCTTTAAAGACGTGGAAGCGGGAGCTGGGGAATGTGGGATTGGGGAGGGCAAGAAGGGTCAGCTCCGGCCACTCCAACTCTTTCCCGAGCAGGGAGTAGACACTCTAGTCCATCCCAGGAGTCTATTCCCACCACACCTCCTGCAAAGCAAGTTTCAGGGGCAAGGCACAGAACCTTCAGCTTCCTCTTCTGTTGGGGTCTCATCGTTTCGAATCTAGTTCAGGAGAGCAAAGCGTCTCAAAGTCCTCTGATAACACACCTCAGACCTGAACAGGGTCTGTGGGAGCTGTGTGTCCTCCCAGAGAAACCCAGGGCTCGAAAGGCTGGTTGGCCTGAGGCCTCATGGCTGGCAGTAGCTGGACTGGAGTTGGGGTTTTCTGACTCTCATTCCAGTGTTCTTCCCATGGGATACTGCCTTTGTGTGATGTTTATTGAAATCATACTTCAGCTTTGGAAAGCTGTGATGGGCAAAGATGATACTCCTCTTTGTTGAGCTGGGACATTGCATGACAAATCTACACAGAAAAATGGCACTAGAAGGAAGGTCTTCTCTTCTGTCAGGATCTGTTTTAGATTAATCCCAGCCCAGAGATGGGGTGCTCCAAGAGGGGAGCAGAATAGTGTAGGTGGGGGAACAACTACCAGGGACAATCAGATACTGACTTCAGGGCACCTTCAGGGCTGGAGGGAGGAGGAGGGGAATGGGGAGTTGTTTAGGGGGTACAGTTTCAGATCGGGATGATGAAAAAAGTCTGGAAATGAACAGTGGTGATGATTGCACAGTTTGTGAAGGTATCTAATTCTGCTTAAAGATGGTTAAGATGGCAAATTTACACACACACACACACACACACACACACACACACACACACACACACACACACACTTTTACCACAATAAAAAAAACACATAAAGAGGATGGGGCTAACTAAAGGTTTCCAAGTTTCTGTCAACTCTGAAAGTCTGAGTCTTACTCTAACTGGAAACATTTCCCCAAATTAGCTTCACCTTTCTAAGTGCTTTCCCTCTCTCATCTTTCAGAACCTTTCCCACAAGATCCTAACCCCATTCTTACTGTAGAAAGTGACTCCTTGAGCTAAGTATCTTGCGGCTGGCATCACAACCAAGGGTAATGTCTGCATTTAGTCATGCCCCATGGTAAGTGGCTGAGGCAAAAAGGCAGTCTTTCTGGACTCCTGACACCTTCTTACTCTGATGGACTGCCTCACTTCTAAAAGTGGTATTGGGCTTTGAAAAAAGGTAAGATGCATTTAATTAATTGGGCTTCACCTAGAAGCCAGGCTGAGAATCCTTGTTCTTGAAGACAAAGGCCTAAGTCTGGGAGGCTGGTTCAGGCCTTCCTACTCCAGCGTATGATGCAGGCCAGTGGCAGTGCTGGGGTTGGAGGACAGGTGCAAAAACCACTGATGCAGTTCTCAGACAACTTTCAGAGGTGGCATGGGTGTGGGAACCTGTCTAGCCTGGATCCTAAGAGAAATCCAATACAGCTCAGAAAGCACCTAGACTTCTCAAAGATGGGCTTTGGCTCAGAGGGCAGATGCTGAGCTTTGAGCCCCGAACCCTGGCTCCAGCCTGCGCCTCAGTGCAGGGGCAGAGGTAGGGCTGAGAAGTGGCAAATGGGCAAACGGTGCTCAGCTCAACATCACACATCTATGCTCCTTGTCAATAAAAGGAATCGGCAGTCTAAGCTGTACTGGAAGAATGAGTTAATATTAACTTGTTTCCGAGACAGCCTAGTCTTTGGTTTTAGGACTGATTTGACTCTTGCTCCACATAGATACATTTCTCTCATCTATAACATCCCCCCTCTGCTCCTGCTCCCACAGTGTAATCAGAGCAAGGTAAAGAAGCAAGCTGAACTATGGACAGAGCCTTGCCATATTTAGACCAGTTCTCTCTGGGGTGTGGTCACAGATCAGCAGGAGAGAAGGGGTGCTAGGCCACAGGGGACTGCACAGGACCAGAGCCAATCTTTTAGCCACTGGTGGTGTGGCTGGTGGGGCTGGGAGCAGAGAGTAGGGGTCATACTTAACAACATTCACAAGTGTGTCCCTACAGGGGAAGAAAAAAAGGATGTGACTATTAGAGCAAAACTGCCTCCTTTAATAATTGGGCAGTCTTGGAAAGCTTTGTAAATCAAATTCCTAGGATTCAAGGTAAATTATTTTCCTCTTAATTAGCTTCCAAGGATGTGCTAATATAGCTCCCTAAAACAATATGGTAGGACATATGCCAGTCCTTAGGATAGCAAGCAGCTGCTGTGTAAGCAAAGACTCCAGGACACTGCCCCTTATAGGAACCGTTCAATCCACCAATTGAGAAAAATTAAAGAGTGTTTGGGTAATGATATTCACGTGCAGGTGGAGGTAAGAGCCTATACGTAGTCAGGAATGGAATCAGAGGGCTGGCATCAGGCAGTCAGCAGGGTAGGAATGCTCATTTGGAGACCTAGCATCGAGTGGTGCACAGGGTATCTGGGCCATGATGTCAGCCGGGTTCCAGGCCCAGGGGCTTATAGCGCAGGCCCCAGGAGTTGCAGTCCAGCTCAGTAGGGCACAAGGCATATGTTCCCAGAGAGACAACACCCATCATAGTAATCAGATTTAGAAGACAAGAGTGAGGTTGGGGGCCAGCCTGGGCCTGGTAATAATGCCCAAAGCCATCATTTCAGCAGGGAGAGAGCTTTAAGAGGTGGTCCTCCCATCTGCCTCTCAAGCCAAGTCTTTCAGGTATAGCTTTCTTCCTGTGCACCCCTGGCCACTTTCTTCCGCAGTGGACTTTGCAATAAAGTTCTACTTACCTACCTCTTGAGAACACTCTTAACTCACATTTAACATGCTGACTTTATCTTATCTGTGTCTGAAAATACTAAAGTAGCAGTGCCAAGATGCTTGTTTTTCCTCAGCATGTGCTTATGTGCTCAGAGTTAATTTTAAGATGACAACACAGTGCAGAGGAGCTTGCTCATGCTGAGAAGAATCCATATGGAATATGTAAGGGCTGCATGCACTCCTACTACAGAAACCCTGGGTTAACCAGAATATTTGCAGTTTCCGGCCACATGACCCTCGAGAGTTCCAGTTAATTGAAATTTCTGCCTCAGCTACTGAGTCTGAAAACGTTTCAGACGTGTGCCAACGCCATTTTTGGCTTTCCTCTGTTCAGCATTGACATCCTAATACCCTTGCTTATGTGCCCCATAGATCCTCCCTGGGACCCATCGCAAAGGCTGAAAGCCTTGGATGAAGACAAAACCTTAGAAATGTGTGCAGTTCACAAAGCAGGGTTAAGGCGCGCCCGTGCACACGTGTGTGTGTGTGTGTGTGTGTGTGTGTGTGAACACATACACACTTTTTCTTATCTAAATGTAGAATGGAGCATCTGATTGCATCAGTTCACCTCTCTGGGTGTTCTCCACTTGGTCTCCCAACACCTTGTGCCCACTTCTTCCTTTAAAGAGCAGAGTGGGAAAGTCACTCGTCTCTCTGGGTCCACTAGAGCTAAAAAAGGTCCCAAATTGCCTTCTGGAACACAGATACCTAGCTTTCCCACCCTCACTCTCCCATCACCTGGCCTTCCTCCACTTGCAAATGACATCTCTGATACATGCCAGCAACACTTAAGCTGTAGGTCCAGGGTCCACCAGGCATCTACAAGCCGACAGGTGTGGGCTCCACAGGAGCTAGTGCCTATCCTATGAAATGCAAAGAAAGCAGAGCCAAAATGTTCCCCCAGCTTCCTCTTTTCTCTACGATACATTTAGGCTCCGAATGCAGTATCCAGTTCCTCCCACAGTGGAGCACTGCACTGACCTACGCCTGCCAGATTTAGCTCTGTGGCAATACCCACATCCACAGGGGACTGTTTTATCCTGGCAGAACTCCTACTTTCAACCACTTGTCTCTGGCCCGATTCCACTCAATTGGCATCTTCTACAGTTGACTTACCCCATCTTGGGCTGCATGTCTTTCTTGGGTTTTGTGGTGGTTGTCATAATATGATGGTTTCTTTGGGATTAGGTCAAATTAGAATAAAAACAATAAAAATCCATCTTGTTAAATATTAGCTTAGGGCTATAAAAAGACAGGACTTTTAAATTCTCTATTTTGTGCTTAGAGGAAATCTCTAAACTTTTATCCTTTACTGAAGATGGAGGTGCAGATTTGGAGAAAAAAATTCGATTAACTCTGAAAGACAAAACGGCAGGGAATGCCAGCTCCAAGTTTGCTCAAATTCTCTAGGGTCCACAAATATGAATGGCTGTTACTCAGTGGTAAGCCATGTAAGAATCCTGTTTCTATAACCCCAAATAGTTTCTACCCTAAAAGAGTTCAAAGTCGATTCAGTGTTCTTGCTGGTGGAGGTGCTGGTTCCACTCCCACATCCCTGTCATCCCAGAGTGAGAGAAAGGTCCTAGGCAGCGTTTCAGTCTCCCTGTCTCTAGAGGGATCTGTGCTCAGTTTCTGGGAGGGAGGCAATCCCCAGAGCTTCTTTTTCTCCACAGTGGGTACAGCCACTGCCCAGGAACCCTGGAGGCTGGGCAAAGGAGGGTTCTGGGGTTACTGCAATTGCTTCTCATTTGCTATAAGCCAGCTATACACAGTGACGAGAGCCAGGTCTCCAGAAAACCATACTTAAAATGTGGAAAGAATAGGTCCCAGTAGAAGAACCACATACAGAGGATACACGGGAGAGAAAAAGGGGAAAAAGAAAAAGGGAGAAATGAAAGTAAAAAAAACAAAAACTAATGGGTTCCATAACTCTTTATGATGCTGTTTTCCATGGGAAAAAATGTGTTCTACGTTTTTATTAATGAAGTTAGATATCTTCTGCATAAAACCAAATCTGCCAAAAAAGAAAATATTAAGCAAACATTCAAGAGAAGCAGAGTGTGTTTTAAAAAATATATCTATGTAGATTTTGCTATCAAAATTGAACTGAAGTTTGTTTGTTTGTTTGTAAGTTGGGACGGATCCCCAGAGAGGCCCTGACATAACAATTTATCCTTCACTGGCTGGTCACTTTAGTAAGGTTGCTGTCACAGAACACATTGAAAAAGACAATCATTGTAGGAAATAGAACAACAATAGCTGCTTCTACCTCCATGCTAGTATTAGGGTCAAGATCATCACACTCTGACTCCTCGGAACTGTTCGTCTCCTTGATGGGCAGCATGAGGAAGGGGGAAGAAAGAGAACACAGTTAGAACACAGGCAGCTTTTGCTAGAGAGCAAGAGAATCTCAGAGAAGCGTGGGCAATGGGAAATTGGGCAGAGAAAAAACCAGGTGCTTTTAAGGTGGGGGTGCGGATCACCAAGGGTGGCAGCATGCTCTTTTCAGGAGCTGAGTGAGGCTGGGATCATGTATAGCCGCTCATCTCACAGGAAATAGCAATGGAAGCAACCAAATGAAGCATGAGTGCTGTCAAATTTCAACTGTGGTCTTCTGTGAGGGTGGCCTTTCCAGATGAGGGTGAAGGAGAGAATACAATTTCTTTTCCCCAAGAAGGACGTTAGAATGAGTTGCAGTTGTTCTTATTTTGCTTAGGAAGGGGGGGAAATGTGCCAGGTAGGTAAGTAACCATGCATCAGAACACAATTAAACATTAGCAGTCTAATTTCCATTGTCCAGAGGCAGGCAGATCTTTTCGGAAGGCCCAAGGTAAAGAAAACAGATCACACTGTTTCAAGATGGGGAGGGGGCAACAAGGGTCAACTGAACCTTAGAATCAGTGAGTTCAGAGTAATAGGTGGGTTATTACAAAGCAGTAACTTGGGCTTCACCAATGTGCCTCGCTCCCCTGCCATGCACAGGCCTGAAGGTCATGTCTGAATTCTGGGGAAAAGAAATGAAGCTTTATCGAGGACACGCTGCCTTAAGTTCCAAACCTCAGATTTCATGGAGTTGAGGGTTTGGAAAGCATCCCTAATCCCTTTCCTCTGCATGTATTTTCAAACCCTAGGATACTGAATGGGCAGCTTAGAGAAATTCTGTATGAATCAAGCACCTTGCATTTCTAACGGAATAATGCTGCAGATAATTTTGCTATAAAACATCTGCACAGTATAAATGTATAAAAGAAAAAAGGAGATACTTACTTATTTGAATTGAAGTTGCCAGGAGAAATAAAAAATAAAAAATAAATTGATCTTGCATGCAAAATCCTGTTAAACTACTTCCCCTCTGGTTCCCAAACTGAAAAAAAAAAATCCCCATCCACCCAGATTGGTCTTGAGAATGCTGCAGGGTGGGAACAGATGAGAGGTGGGACACAGCTCCGGAATACCTTACTCACTTTAACAGAGACTTTGTTGCCCAGAATATCCTTGGGTTTACGAGGCCCTGTGGCTTCATTTTTACCCGTGTTCTCCACTTCTGCCCGCTTTCTCATGCGTAGAGTATGCCATGAACATGACTTCCTGTTGTGCCAAAAAATGTACCAATCAAAATGGTAGGTCAGGGCAGAGTGAGGCGGTGGGTGGGTTTGCCACCCGGGCGTGAGTCGGTAGGTGAGGTGCTCCAGTCATGCCCCAGCTTCAGAGGCCCCAAACCCGCATGCCAGCTACTGTGGCGGCAGGCAGCCGGCTTCACCTCAAACCAGAAGGGAGTGAGAATGAACTCTGATCCTACCTGACAGATGTGCGAGGTTGACTGCAGCATTTAAAAAAAATATGAGCACAGGGTTATGAAATTCTACCCAGGGAAGTTTTATATCATACTGATGAGGCCTCACGGGACTGAAGAATACCCTTCCTGAAGGGTATGGTGGAGAGGGGAAGAACAAAGCCAGGTGGATGGATGGGAGGGTCAGGGCAGTGGGGGTAAACAGGAAAATTATAAGAATTGTATTCCATAGTGCATAAGCTACTGGCACTTTCCCAGGACCAGAAATAAAGATCCAAAAGGACGGTTTTGAGGTTTCCATTTCATTATTTGTATTTGAGCTGTACCCATTCCCAAACACTGTGGTACAGATAAGATTTTCTGTGGCATGTGACTGAATAAATAGTTAAGCACCACTCATTTATCTGGATATTTTAGGATAAAAAGTTTTTGGTCTAGGCTCTCCACATTGCGCAGTGTTTGTGATATAGGGCTCTGTCAACCATTAAGAGGTCCTAGAGTCTTCCTCTTGGGAGATGATTTGTGCTCTCAGGGAGGTGAGGGTGGCAACGCCCTTTCACACTATTCTAATTTTCCTTCTTCCCACAAGCGGGTTGAGAGCTACTTCTTCACAGACCTGTAAAGAGAAGCTCAGAGCAGAGCTCTTGATATGTTAGGACTCAAAGACAAAGACACCAAAAGTCAGGTCACACACAGCATCGGTGACCCTGCACAGTCATCAGGAATTTCAGGTGTGGTCACAGAGTTTGGATGTAACTCTGTTATCGTCTGGAGTAAGAAGTGTTGGCTTCCCTTCAGTGTCTCCTTGTCAAATTTAGGCCTATGCAAGCAGGACTCAATAAAAAGAGCCTTCGTTAAAGGAGAGAAAAGAGAGGCATGTGTGATTTAGGAGGAAAGAGGATACTCCAAAATGTATAGCATCCCCTCCATAACATTGCACATGTCAGGGATTTTAGGAAGTTCTGG
The DNA here is from genome assembly GCA_030015415.1 of Cynopterus sphinx. Taxonomy (NCBI): domain Eukaryota; kingdom Metazoa; phylum Chordata; class Mammalia; order Chiroptera; family Pteropodidae; genus Cynopterus; species Cynopterus sphinx. Next base: position 51,856,902 of record CM057380.1, read on the forward strand.
GGAAGGTGTTCCAAAAACATTTATCACTAACACACATGGTCAACAACAAACCTCAGTAGGCAAGAGCAATCATAGTCATGTTCTCAAATTTTTTGGAAAGTGAGCTTCTTTCAGAGGCAAGAATCTCCTGGCCAGACCTTCTCTTGTAGCTCCTAAATAGGCAGACTCTTTGGGACTGTCTGCATACCACCTCCTCGTCCCATTTGCTGTAGCTGATTGAGAACCAGCCATAGAAGCTAATCTTAGATGATACCACTCGGTTAATTTCAGCTTTCATCTTGTATCTTTACCCCCAAATCCATGTCTTTAGCTCCTTCTGAGAGTATCTTGAGTCAGGGAGCTCCTTGCTGAAGACTCCCAGGAAGGACAGCACAGTGTGTGAGTATGAGTGTGGGAGTGTGTCCCTATGTTTATTACAACCCTCTGGGTCATTCAGTATGCTTGGTGAGAAACTAGAAATGTCATAATGTTTGGAAGGAAGGCTGTTTAGAACAAGTGGCAAGACAGGCTCAATTTCATATTCTTTTTCCCAGAAGAATTCATCATCATGGTTTGGGGAGCTTCCATCTCTTGGCCACATGCCAGGGACTCATGTGGAAACACGGTTTCAGGGACATTTGTCCAACTCTGACCTCTGTGATCATATCAAGCCCTGGAGAGGGTTCAGTGAGTGTCCTTCACTGATAAACGGCAACCACTTTTAACCAGTTGCTCTGCTCCACACCCCCACCAACCCTTGTGCAAGAGCAGCTGGTAAGGAACCAAAATGACCAATTTATATTTTGAATCGGTTCTCTCTCATCCAGTCTGATACTTTTTTTAACCTTCCCTTCCATAAAAGACCCATAAAAAATGACCCAAAGACCCAAAGGTGAGGAGGAAGATGTGCTCAATGTCTGGATAATTAGATCACAAATCGTTATGACTGAGCTCGGTAAAGATACTGATTAATAAGAACTCCAATACTTTGAGGGCCTTTCTTCTCAAGGCTTCTTAAAGGGTACCAAAGCCTAGCATCTTCAGAATAAAATGATTTGGGCCTATTTGAGTGCCAGGGGCCACTAGAGATTTCCAGTTGGGCCTGTGGTTACCTAGAAAGGCCAGAATGAGGTCAGTGGTCCCTAGCCCTGTGCTTGTCTCTGGCCCTAGAGAAAGGGCCAGAGAAGTACAGTTTTGTTGGTGACCCTGCTCATATCTCTTACGAGAGCTCCTTTCAGCTGTCATGGATGACCACCGGTGTGGAAAGCTGTGGGGAATACAAGCCAAACACTGCCTTCTACTCTAGTCAGTAATTTACGTCAGCACTTCAAGGTCACCCAGTTGGGCAGCATCCAATCTGCATCATTTCTCATCTCAGGGGTAAGAGAAAACCAGTAGGGGCTTTAGAAAGAAAGGCTGGGTTGGAGCTTTTGTGACTGTTTGTGTCGGAAAAAACTGCCAATGTCTTCAACCAACTCTTAAAACACAGAAAAGGAAAGAAAAGAAAAAAAAAGAAAAGAAAAGAAAAGAAGAAACATTTGCACATTTAAAAGTCCCAGAAGAGTGAAATGGGGAAAAAGGGTCAACTAGTCTTTAACCTCATGAAAACATGCTCATGGTGAAAATTTATTTTACATATTTAAAATAGTACATTTAAAATTATTAGTTACATTACAGGTACAATGATGAACATTGTGACTCTTCATTATATTGCACAACCTGACTTCATCCATACGGGTTTCTTTAAATAGTGCAAAATACTTTATACAGGAATGTGTTCGGAAGGGTCTTCGCATCCAAAATAAGTAAAAGAAATATTTTACAAGTTACCATGAACATATATTAAAGTGACAGGGGAGGGGGAAGTTAAAAAAAAAAAAAAGGTACAATCTGTACAGAGGAATTGCCATAGACAACCAAAAAGTCCCCTCTCTCCTGGGAGAAGCAGCGGGCCTCTGACCTGTACAGGCCTGGCATTGTGCTAAGGTAATTTTTTGGTGTCAATCCAAAAAAAAATAATATATATAATATATATATAGATCAGTAACTTAATACAATATAAATAGCCGTCCAGTCCAGTGAATCCTGTGATGGGTCAAGTGGAGCAACGAAAAGGCATGCTTTTGTCACCTAGGGTTTCAGTAGGGTTCTTTTCTTAATGAAGGGAGGAAAAGAGGGGGAAAAAATGAACACAAAATTATAAACAAAAAGGAAAGAAAAACCACTGCCACTACCATCAACAAAAAAATTCAAAATAATCCAGCCTGGATGCCCCATGCTGTGTGTGGTTCCAGCACTCAGACATTGGTTCCGGTGGCACTGTCGGGAATAAGCAGCAGTAATTCCCTACCATGTGTTTGCATTTTGTGTTCTTTGTTTTTGATTTTTTTAAAAAAAATCCACATACTCCTCTCCCGGGGAAGCCAATGAGGCACTTACTTGATGCTCCCGTCACTATTTTCTGCTGCTGCCGTGGCTTTGGTGAGGGGTGCCAGGATGTTGCCTGGAACCCAGCCCTCAGCCGCAGGGGAATGGTCGCTGGCAGGCTGGTACACCAGGCACATGTTCTGCTGGTTGACGGCAAGGACCTGAACCACCTCACCTTGGCTCACACAGATTTCATTTTCCTTCAGTGCATAGTAATCTTTGATCACGGCCATGGATGAGGTCCCATTGCAGCCTCCCAGGTCACTCTGCTGGGAGACAGGGTGAGAGGGACACAGACACAAGAAGACTGGTTCACACAGGTTTGCTCTGTATCCTACAGTGTGGTTAAAAGCCCAACCTTCCACTAGCAGGGAAAATAGCAGGAGATTATCCTGAGTAATGACACTTTATTCATAAATGTACTCTGTTTCATACAATATTATAATCAATGGTGAACAGGTAGAGATATTGCCCAGCCTAGGTAATTAACACACCTTCTCCCTGGAAGCCCATCCCTAGCATGCAACCTTCCTCTGACTAATGGAAGGAAGTGTGTAGTCCTGGCACAGGGATGCATGAGTACCTGGGCAGGGTGAGGTCTGGGCGAAGTTAGGGGTAGCAACCCTTGGGTGGAAAGAACACAGACCCTCTGATACATTTTTTTCTTCCTTTTGAAAAAGCATTGGTCTTATTCTACATTCAGACTCTCCATGAGACATTTGCCCAATTCAAAGGCAAGGTCATGACCTTCCCTGACCCAACTCCTATGGGACAGAACACCTCCACTTTCCCCTACAGTCATTAACACAAGAGGTCCTGCCTCTGTGGCCTTTCCACATGACTCCCCACCAGGAAAGCTGCTTACAGGCAGACCTGTAACTCCCAGGGAGGCCTGGCTGCCTCACAGGGCATGGTGAGAGCCAGAAATTCTTCAATAAGTTTGACAAAATGCCAAAATGACTTCAACTTATTCACAAGGGCAGGGGGTTTTTCTGGTAGAAAATCATTTCCATGAGATATGATGAACTAGACTGTTACAGTTACTCTAATACAGAATTGAATTTAGACATTAACAATTAATTTTTTAAAAATCAATATTTAATGATTTGGGTAAAAGAATAAAAGTATAAAATCAGAACATGTAGGTTAAAATGCAGATGTTCCTATTAACAGACCCATTCAATTCTAGAAGAAACTGAGGCGTATTCTTATTAATTAACTTGCTGAGGGTCTAGAGTAAGTGAGTTGCAGAATTTGGAATGAAAACCAGATTACCTGACTCCTAGTCTAGCACTTTTCCCATTTATTCTCTTGTTCCTAGAACCTTATAGGACTAAAACAACTGTGTAGACTAGCTCTACAGTTAAATCTATGGCTATCCTCATGGTGATGTCTGAATTACAGATTATCTATGATAAATGTTTAATCCAAGACTGGCTTCCTCATTCACACACAGATAAATAATCTCTCCTTGTCACATCAGCCAATGGATGGTGAAGAACTGTGAGCTTACTTAAGTAGCTCATCATTGGAGAGGACAATCTCTTTAAAATGTCAGACCCTAGAGTTTTGACTTTTAGATGATCTATACCACAACTACTCAATTAGATATAAATTATCTCTTTTTATAATTGCTACTACAATAGTATCTTATATTTGTCTAGAGTCTCTGTAACAACAATAGGGTGTCTGCGTTAGAGGGAACTAGTCTGACACACTCAGTTAATGGGGAGGAAGGAGAAGTAACTGAGACTAGGCTGTACCCAGTGCGCTATTCCTGACAAATGATCAGCATAAAAGGATGCTGCTTCCCAAAGTGAGCTCCAAGGGCTGTGCCCTCAGGGTGTTAAGGAGTGGGGGTAATGGACTGTCACTTACCTTGCTGGCCTCAAACTTGTCCCCAGGCTGGTGGTAGTCAAACCCTGGACTGCCATTGGAGGTAGATATTTTTAGAGGCGGCAGAGGCGGGTTATAGCTGGAGCCTTTTGGGGGCTTCTCAGAGCCCACGGGGACAGAGGAGTAGGGCCTGGGGCTAGCTTGGGGAGTCCTGGCAGGCTGGGACCTCATCACGGCTGTGCTCCTTTCCTTCCGCTGATATTCAATGGGTGACTGCAGTGCTGCAGGGTAAGAGTGGACAGTTACTGTAAGCTTCGGGAATCCCACAGGATTTAGAGGCTTCTTAGGTACAAGCTCTGTGCCATGCATAGTGGGGATACCCGGGGAAGACACTATCCTTGTTTATAAGGAACTTGTAATCTACTGTGAGAACTAAAATACCTACCTAAATAAAAAAAAACACAAATGGTACCATACGTAGGGTACAATGGGTTGTACAAAAGGAGAGGGGGCTCTGTAGTATGAATGTGTGTTGGTGTATATGTACAGGTGGTGGCAATGAAGAACTTTGGAAAAGAGCCGGCTCTAAGATGCTGTAGGAAGGAGGCAAGTGTGAAGTATGTCTGCGGAACAGGATAGTCAGATTACCTAGAGCACAGATCCATGGTCTCCATGGATGAAGAGGATGTGAGACAGGTAGGGAAGGTTGGAGGTGCCATAATGTGACAGATCTTTCTGCCAAGGCTAATGAGTCTGGATTTCATTCTGAAGATCACGAAAAGCGATTGGGTTCAATGAACTTGAACATTTTAAATTCAGATTCTATCAGCAGAGACACACTTGAAGAACATTAACCTTGTAGCAGTTGGGAGAAGAGACTGGACAAGCTGACTCAGAAGCCATGAGATAATAACAAATCTATTACTGCATAACAGTGCTAATGTAGAAGGGATTTGGTGTGGCAAGTGTTCTGAAGGGAGACTAGACAATGACACAGCTTAGATGTGAAAGAGCAGCAAGAATCAAGGGTCATTCAGGTTGGGAGACTGGGAGAATGGCTGTCAAGGAGACAGAGGAAAAGCTGATTTGAAAGGAAAGACGTGAGCTTTGTTTTACTAAGTTTAAGATAACAAAGTTCCAGGGTCTGAATCCTAAAGAGTTATAACCAGGTAAAAGCATATAGGTCAAATTCAGTAATAATGGCTTCAAGGGCTGGCCTGATTATGTCATTTTTATCAGTATTCACTGCAACAAATATTTAAGTGGGTTAACAGTTGGCACCCAGAGCACTTTCAGTTATTAGGATATTTCTACAGTGATCAATAGGACTGTACCTCAATAGGACTCAACATAGGGTCAAACTTTATTCTATTTAAGGTCTCAGGAGGGAAAGGCAGACTTTGAGATGCCTGCACGTGTCTCTGTAAGTAAAAGCCTGGCCCTGGTCCATCATCACATCCTTTTCTCTAGAGTATAGAACAGGCTGCTGCTGGAGCTTAGCCGTTCTCCCTGGAGAGTGTTCTGTAGGCATTAACTAGGCATTGATAATTTATACAGTAATAGCTCTATAATTCACTAAAATTAGGAGAAAGTTCTCTTGGAACCATGTAAAAGCCTGAACTATCGACTATGTCCCAAGAAATGCAGTTCCAAGTTTTACGTAGATGGTGAAAATTTGGGAAGGAGACCTTGTCACATAAAATTGAGGTATTATTTGATTATATGGATCAACTGTGCTAATGTGTTTGAAAATAGTCTGTCTTCCTAAATAAGCTACACAGAGTACGTATTCTTCCACCAGCCTCAATGTGCAAAATTTAGGTCTTAGGATCAGGAAAGCCATATATCTTCTGACAGGGTTTGCTCCCAGCTGACGGATACAGCGTCTCATGCCTGATCCTCTCTCTCCCTTCCTCCCTTCCTTCTTCCTCCTTTTGCTTTGTTTTTTAGGGAGCTCATAGATAACTGTGCTCTACCACTAGCAACTAGACTGCAGTTTTGTGGTGAAGAGCCTAATTTTAAGTTATACAGTTCCAGAATCTAGTCCTTGTTCTATCACATGCTGTTTTTAGATCCTGGACAAGTTTCCTAACCTATCTGAAACCTTTTCCTCACCTGAAAAATATAGGATGATAATAACGTGAAATGTTTTGCATCATGCCTGGCACAGAGCAAGGATTCAATATATGAGAACCATTATTGCTAGTTATTTCTGGTTTCAATTTATTGTTCTACCTTATTTTTCTTTTGTTCTAAATTGATGAACTTAAAAAGCTCATTCCACCTTAGAATCTATCAGAAATTACTAACAATTTAATGAATGTATTTTATACGTGCACATATTTTTGCATAAGATTATTTTATTAACACAAGCATTAATTCTAAGGTGTATATTCAGACACTATAGACTATACCAACTTTCATTACTATCTCTCAAGACTGGCCCAGTGCTTAATTTTAGACTTTTTAGAATGAGAAAGAACCTTAGAGGTAGGTCACTTAGTCTAGTTAGTTAGCTAGTTTGTTTATTCATTCATTCATACATACATACATACATACATACATACATACATACATACATACATACATACCAAGCTATTTACGCAGTGGAGGAGCATGGGGCATCGTTCAAAAATACTCTCTGTAAGTATGAAATTGCTTTAAAGTCTCATGTTCTAACTTAAGTCATGGTATGCTGCTATATAATTTTTTTGTTTTAAAATAAACATAATGTGTTAAATCTCTTATCATGGAGTCTAACTGACATCACAGGGAGGCGTGCCATGTTTTCCTACTTCCAGCACTGCTGCACACCATGGTGCATGCCAGCATGGGCAGAATACACCATTTCTCCTTTTCACAAAATGAGCCAACCAAGGCCCAGGGAAATGTCCTGACTTGCCAAGGTCCTCGACTAGTATGTCATCTTTAGTTTTCCCTCATACATTCAGGCCTCATGGCTAAACATCCAATAAGTGTTGTATCTGCGTCTTTTGAAAAGAGTCCAGATTCTAGTCCTGGCAAGAAGAGGTGACAGAGCAGAGTGGGCGTGTGTGTGTGTGTGTGTGTGTGTACGGGCCTATGTGCTTGCTGAGTCTCCAGGTTTACTTTGTTATTGGTTACATTTTGCCTTCAACTTCAAGCTTCATTTCTGTGGAGAGAGACTTCTCAGCTCAACTCAGCAGATAGGCACTAGTTTAAAACTACTCTTCCTTCCACATGCCAAGCTGGATATGAAAAATTCACAGCAGGAAAAACAAAGAAATGTAAATAAAGTAGCAACTGCTCTTCATTTTAGCTCAAATAGGCCATGAGGGGACTCCTACAGGGTCCACAGAGAGCTGCATTCTATGTGTATTCATCAATTTGTTCAGGGAAGTTTCAAGAAATTACTGAAATTTAGAGTGCAGTCATCTCTCATTTGAAAGGGTTAAGGTTGGCTAGCAAGATGACTTATGCAGGTGCTCACATTGTTGGGAGCAGATGGGGGATCTGAACTGATCTTCCTAACTCCCAGTTATTTCTAGATAATGCAAAAGAACTTGTGAGAATACCAGTCATTAGCCACCAAATGGGAAGACACATGTCACTGATAGCCCCTAAGAGAAAGAGGATGTGCCCATCTCGGACTTTTGCTCCAATTATTATCAGCTAATGGTGGCCATAGGTATATGCTTTGTGTGTAGGATAAGAGAATATCCTTTCTTTTGGAAAGATGGGGCTTTTTATAATGTTCCATCTGTTCTACTTGTATATTCAGGTTCAGAAAAATTCTAAACAAAGTATTTCTAAAAACTACAAAGTTGGAGTCCATGTCAAATGTGATCTGGGCTCATAACTCCCAGGAGCCCAGACCCAAGAAAGCTCAGAGGTATGGGGTCCTCTAAAACAGGTCTGCTAGAAGCCAGGTTCAGTACCCACCATTTAAGAAGTCTCGTTGTGTTTCTAAGACTTGATTGATGTCCTGCACCCAGGCCTGCTGGATGTCAGAGTTGGCGGCTTGCAGAATGACCCTCTCTGCAGTCTCCCTATTCATGAGCGCGAACTTGCAGGGGTCATTGTCCACGTTTTCCTCCAGGACCAAGTAATTCATCTGGAAGATAACCAATTGACCCTTTTCACATTTAAGTGGTTTTATAAAAATCAACAACGTATTATAGTTCTCCAGAGTTTTTATTTCAAGAGATGTTTCCAAAATTTTGCTCTGGATCTAATAGCTAACTGCTTTGGTTTCTATCTTTGGGTAAATGACATGATCCTGGAGAGCTTGCAGGATCCTACTAGATATTGGCACTCAGCCTGTCACTTTTTCTCATGGATGTTCAACCTTCATGCCGGAAGGTTCTTAGGCTGAAAGATCTTCATTGTCCTGGATCCTGGCTCAGTTCAGTACCCCTGAATCCTCACCTTAATGCTCCTTTTGAACATGTAGCCCGGGGTGAGGGACCCCTTCCTGAGCAGTTCACTGAAGATGACGATTTGCTCAAAGAGGAACACACGCCTCTCCTTGGTCCGGGACTGCATGCCTGCATCCAGCTCAATCACGTAGAATGTGTCTTGCTGCAGCAGCTTCCCCTGAGCAGTCAGCGTGCCCTGGTGGAAAGAAGCGCTGGTGTAAAACAGCTGAAAAACAAGGAGCCGGCCCTAGCCTTCTGGGTCCACAGATTCCCTCCTCTGGGGACATGGACAGCAGACCTGATACCGAAAGCCTCAGGGCTCTATTAACAGACAGGATTAGGACCCACCTACTCATCTACAGCAGGCACAGAGGCCCTGGAGGGAACAGGAAAGGTGGCTACGGAACCACTAGGAAGCAGCTCCAGGAAAATGCCAGAAGGAAGGTAAGTAAAATTGTTAGCTAAAAGATGTTCAGATATTACCCTGCCCTTCTTGTTTTTTATTAGAAGGAAAACAGAAAGCAGGTGACACCTGGAGCTAGAAGTGGCCTTTCTGTCCTTGGAGCTCCGAGAAGCATGCCCGTCTGACTCTCTTGCAGCAGTGACCAAAGACCTGGAGTCCTCTCATGGCCATGAACCCAGAAACTTCCATGGCCAAGAGAAGTGATTCAGGTAGGACCACAAATAATCTGATGAACTGGGCCTCTCTTTTCTCCTATTATTTCAGAATGGGGAAATTCTGAAGTCTTAGTCTCCTGCCATAGATCAACAGGTAAAGTTGAGGTATCAGAGATAGGTATCCAGATTTTATAAGCTGGTAGATATTTCTCTGGGTCCTGTGATCTTTCTTAAAATGCTACCAGGCCACTTGACACCAAGCTTCGAAGACAGAGCCTATTTGGTATGCCAGTTTCTAACCAGATTTTCAGAGATACCTGCATGTCTTCAAAGGGAGTATGGCCTGACCCTGCAAGTCTTCACCGACGCTATCAGAGAGCCTTGCTTTTTCTACTGTTCTGCAACAAGACGCTGACATCTGAGCCAGCAGCCAGAGGGCCTCCTCTGTAGTCTACTCTCGCAGGTGATGACTTTTGCCCTTTAGTGACAATGTGGGCCAATTTCTGCACGTGACACTGTATTCCAAACATTACCTAACACATGGGTCATTTTTCTTTTGTGTTTCTGAGAAACACCTGCCCTCTGCTTGGATCATGGTTCCTTACTGTCAAGGTCAGCTGCCAAACAGGCTTATCTCTACCCTGCTCCAAAGTTAATATTAAGCCAGTGACCTGCTAGCCAGGAAAGCTCTAAAAGCTCTATTAATATTACATAAGAGCTGGACCCATGAGTTATAGCCCTACCAATGCTAAAGGGAAAGCTAGAGGATTTAAAAGGGAGGGAATCTAAGTGAAGGAGCTACCTTTCCCCTGGCTCAGAGCCATGGATTTCAGAAGGAACGGAGGTATGTTCCTTCCCTATTAGCTGAAGGAATGCAAAGCAGATTCTCCGGGGCTTGATGAAAAAATGAGATGGCAGTACTTGATTTAACAGAGAAAATAATTCCCCATTGCTGTGTGTGGCCTTTCGTGGACACACATACACATCACAGTTCCTGTGAAGTCTATCTTGAGTCAAACGGCACAATGAAATGCCATTCCTCCTGTCAGCGGTCAGCTCATCCAAAGAACAACAGAAAGTTGGGCCAAACGCTGCTCAGAAAACTTGGGAACCATCAAGGTTTAAAGGCAAAAGGAATTACTTGGCTTGTTCAGAATAGCCTCAGATCTGACATGACTCTAAGGGAAAAAGTATAAAATGTGATCTAGTAGAACTCAAAAAACACTGTGTAAGAACTCGGGGTATGTTTCTCCTTTGTAATCCTGCTTACTCTCACACCACAGGTCTACCATGGAGAACTGGGAACCTATAAAAAAATGAAATGAACAGCAAAGAAGACCTTCTACATGCTTCCTGATCACAACAAAACAATGGAAATCAGACAGGGACAGCAGGATGGGCTGGAAAGGCAAGGAGGGCAGAAGAATTTGGCTCAAAAATACCATGAATCCAATTCAACAGCCCAAAACTTGAATATAGCATCTCCTAAATTTACTTATGTACTAGTCGGCCTTATATCTATTCTATTCTATCTCTTCTAGTTTGGCCAGAAAAGAAATAGGTTCTTACTTTCTCAATTATCTCAACTTCCAGAAACCCCTTTTCTCCAAAAAAGAATAATGAAATCTTAGGTTGCAAGATTACTGGGAAAAAGGACTAGAAGATTCACATCCTTCTGTAAGAGGCTCAACAATGACTACATACCAGCCAATAGCTGTGTCAGTTTCAATTTTTATCATATTAATATTCAAGGGTATGTTTAGTTAATATATGAAGTTTGGGTAGAAACAGCCATTTATTAAGTTTAAATTAGAAAAGTCAATTTGTTCTTCAAAGGTTCACTGTTATGGGTTGAAGTGAATCTCCCTCCAATTCATATGTTGAAATCTTAGGCCCAGTACTTCAGAATGTGACCTTACCGGGATATAGAGGCCTTACCAAGAGAATCAGGTTAGAGTGAGGTCATTATGGTGATCCCTGATCGAGTATGACTGGTGCCCTTATGAAATGAGGAAGTTTGGACACAGAGATATGTACAGAGGAGAGATGATGTGAAGATACAGGAAAAATGCCACGTGAACATGAATACGGCCTCCATAAGCCACAGAGACATGCCTGACAGATCCTTTCCTCGTAGCCCTCGGAAGGAACCACTCTTGCCTATACTTTTATTTTGGACACACAGTTTATAGAAATATCAGATGGCAGATGTCTGCTGTAAGTCACCCGTCTGTGGTACTTTGTGTTGGCAGCCCTAGCAAACTAATACGTTCACTGAAACCAAAATCCTGGGGACCTCTCGTTGTTTCTCCTAAGCCATGATTGTCTTCTTCAAAGAAAAGAAATGCGCCCTGTGATGTTTTAGAGCTTTACACATTCAGTTAAACTAAAAAGCCAGCCACTCCATAGACCTGTTTATTAGAACTATCCTCTCAAAAAAAAAAAGTTCCACTTTCCCTTTGAGTCTACTTCTATTTCCATCGCAGTCCTATCCTCCCTCCCACGCCCAGCACTTCTCAAGTAAGAAAGAGGAGAAAAGAGGTCACTGCGAGGTCAACAAGTATAAAGAATTTTGGGTCTTTCTAACCCCCTTGGATCCAGCTCTGTAATTTCCTATGGCTGCCCTTCTACTGGATCCAGTAAACAGATGCATCTCCCAGACCTGTGAACCAGAGGAGCCCGGGCACGAAGGAGTTGAATGGTGAGTGAAGGAAGCGGGCACAGGGCTTCAAAGGGAAAGCGGCTCATGGCCTAGGCTCCTGCAGGCCAGAAGAGAGCGAGCTTGGGAGCATTCTTATGGGCTCACCTCAAAGCCCTGCAGGCGTCCCAGATTCATCATGTCGTTGCAGCGTTTTGGAACAAGGCACATTAACTCCACTGCTTTCTGTGGGGAAAGAATAATAACAGTTCAGGAGGGGGAACAGCACCGGGGCAAGAAGCTCAGGGCAATTCCATGCTGGGAGACAGGGACCTCCTGGTAGCTCCCTGATTCTAGGAAGGGACACTAATCCCTGCTGCCCACTCTCAGAGGAGTGTAGCATTGTCGGTGCTAGGTACAGGGGTGCTGGGCATCAGTGCAGGTGCTCCATGTGAATCGGTGACTACATGTAAGGAGAATGCTACCAAGCCCATCCTTTTCCTACCTTCCCACTTTTATTTTTCAACTTGCATCCCTTCTAGCACATTCCTTCTCCTCTCTGTTGCTTCCTAGCTGCCCAAGCAACAGTTTAGCCTGGACTGTGAAATAGTAGAAGTTTTAAGCTAAAATAACCTGCCAGAATGGTCTGTAGCCTCTCTGGCTTAACATAATCCCCATGGTGACATTGTCTCAAAAGATTTCACTTAGGGAGTAATCCTTAGGGGTGGGAAAGGAAGTGAAAACAGAATACTTTGTATGTTACCCTCAAACAGTACCTGGATTTGTAGATAAAATTGCACACTGAAACACCCCGTCTCTGAAGGATGTTAGAGGGCTTGATTATCATCCTTTCCTACTACATGTCACGGGGCACCACAAAGAAAACACCAGTGGGGCTAAGCTCTGGTCTGACCAAGGGCAGAATTCTCAAGTTCTAGAGAAACACTCAGCATGTTCATCAATATTCACCACTCTTCACCCCTCTGAGCAGCTGTCTGCAAGGTGCTCTTGCTGTCTTACAGGAGTCAGCCTAGACTCTCAGTTGTCCAGAGACAATCTTTCCCCTTTAGAGACAGGCGTCCAATATTGTCCCTAAGAACAGTCAGCATTACAAGCAGAAAACTCACCTCGATATCTGAACACTCCAAACCAGCCTTCTCGCTATATCTCAGGAAGTCCTAGCAAGTCCGGGAAGCAGGGAAGGGTGTGAGGAAGATGAAATCAGTTAGGAAAACAGCCAGAGAACTATAAAAAACCTAACCTTATAAAAACCACGAAACACCCAGAAGACTTTCCTTCCCAACAGAGATGGCAATGCTTTGTAGTAGCTGAGATATGAAGTTATGAGTCATAATGAACATAATAACATAGAGAAAACCCCCAGAATATACAAAGACTCAAAACTATGAGAAAAGGGAGAGATGGAGGGAAAGAGGGGAGAGAGAAAGAGAGTAGAGAAGAAGGGCAGATTATGAGAGGGAAGCGAGTTAAACCTCTCTTCCATTTTCTTCATATTTCTGTAAGTCATATAAAATTAAACCATTTTTAAAAGCAAAACATGACTGAATTTTAGGTTTAACTCATTTAAGGTTTCTAGAGCCTTTCCTTGACTCCCCTGTGTTCCACTCTGATTTTAGGCTCTTATTTTTTTTTTTATTTTTTAAAGGTACCAAGTCAGTGATGGTGACAAAGTAAGACAGTGAGTTGAAAAAAAGAAAAGAACAACCAACTTTCGAGGCAGGAACAAGAGACATGCAATTTATTTGGGGGCAGAGCTGACACAAGTAACTGACAAACAAGATAAAAGCCCATGCAGACCCCCCACTAGCCCCCAGGAGAAGTGTGGTGGAGACAGGACCTCAAGCTACGTGCTAACACAGAGCCTGGGAAGGCCCTCCTCTGGGTCCTGACCCAGCTCATAGCTCTCTTACCTTGAGAAGCAATTGATATTTTGTTATTCTTTGAATGGGCTTGATAAGGAAATCACTAAGCGTCAGCCTTTGATTTATCTCCTGCTTCACCTCCTGGAACACAAGGGAGCTACATTAGAAAAAGGAACCAAAACACTGGGGTGCTCTGGATCCGGTTTTTAGGCAATCAAGTTTGTGCCAATAAAGTTTTAGAGTCTTCCAACCACGAGAGGCAGAACTGCCTACACAACTGCCGACGTGTTATTAACAGCACATAACACACATCGTCGTCTTCTGCACAAGGAGCACTTTTCCCTCCCCAGTCCTGAGGAGACAAGTTGGAATTGGGATTCTGTTCTTTTTACCCCTCAGGTATGAAAGGCTTCTTAGGACACAGCAAGCCGGGGGAGCCCTCAACTCAGTCTGCAAACACTCCACGGAGGGCTCTTTCCAATGGATGGTGCTGCCTTTCATCCAGCAAAATAAATGCTTTCTGGCTGGGGCAGAACTGATATCCTAAGGTGCTTCACAGAACCTCTTGGAATGGAAGCAGAGACTATGAGGCGACTGCAAGCACCTCGGCAAGGAAGAGGGTTCTTAGCAGCAGTCTCCAGGGACTGGTGCGACAGTGTGCGGGCGTGTCTGCTCTGGGGCCACGTAGGAAGCAGCCTGTTGTGGAGTCATTCTTCTGCACGTGGAGGCTCCCAAAAGCTGTCCCCACACTGGGCCACCTCAGCTCCTCTCAGCAGAAGGGCTTATGGGAATTTAGCTAAGAAGGTAAGGGCTCCATTGAGGCAGCTAACCCTGTTCTGCAGGGGTCGCCACTGCTGTGTAGGGGCCACCTGTGGACGGATGACGGCGCATATTTCTTTTATTCCCCCTCTTTAATTCCCATCCCACCCCCAGACACGCTCCACCCCGACCTACAGATGCTGCCATCTCCCTCTGAGAACTGGATCTCTGAAAGCGGGGTGTCTCTTCCCGCACACTTGTGGTGCCTGGGGCCTGGTGCCCCTGGTGCACTCGGGGTGGGGGAGCCGGCGCACCCAGGGTATGGTCCATAGCTCCACCTGGAGCTCGGACCCAGGACCTTCTGCGTGTAAAGCAGACGTGCTAATCACTACGCTATGGAGCCACCCCAAGGCTGGTGCTTCTGAGCGTGTCTGTCTGGGCCTGGGTTTCTCCCCCTACCCCAGTTCAGCAAAACCTGAGCAGCTTACTTCAAAGTAGGCATCATACTCAGCAACGATGTACTCCGAGCGCGGCTTATTCTGGCAGTACCACACGTAGATGTGTAGCTTCCGCTCCTGCAAAGGCAGAGGGAAAGGCACTCAGGCACTTTGTGTCCCATGCTCAGTCCGGGAGTCTAAGAATGCTATGCTGGTCTACACACAGAGAGAAGGACAAAGATATGGTCCACGCTGGGGGATGCAGCGAGGCAGTAAAATAATAAAGGATAGAAGAGTAAATGTTGTAGCAAAAGCCCATTGTCCAAACTGCCAAGAAAGTTAAAAAAAAACAAAAAAAACAAACAAAAAAAAAACAACAACTCAGAGAAGGATGAGAAGGAAGAGCAGAAGAGAGAAGAAATTTTAAAATGCTGGTAAATAAGTCTGGTGGAAGAGGAAAGGGAGGTGGTGCAGGGAAACACTCACGTGTTTAATAAAGAGCTGTGCCAATCTGTCTTGCTCCTGGATACATTTTTCCAGTTCAGCCAGGAAAAAACTAAAAGGAGAGAAAGGATAAGAGGAAGAATCCATACTCTTCAGCACTGTATTATTTCTCAAGGCTGTGATAAATGACAGAAGACTTTCCCCGAACCCTACCCCCAAGGCCAGATGCAGGGGGAGGAAAGAACAGTCCTGGACTTCCAGGCCGCCCTGACCCTCGGGATAATGTAGCACTTACTCTTTATGCCAGTCATAAATCTGATGAATATTTCCAAACACGATTTTATCCTTTCCTCGCATGTCCTCGGGGACACCCTTTTCTTCTATTCTCTTCATGAAGCCCTGAAGGGCAGAGGCAACGGTGAGTAGAGCATTTCTGGGCCCAACCCCACACCACAGTCTTGTGCAAATACCCACTGTCTGCGTGAGTTTGAGGACAAGTGCTTTTGTGGTTTCTCACTATTCAACCAGGATTTCACCCTTGTACAGAAAGACAGACAAGACTTTTACGAAGTTCTGGGTCTCTTTCTTTGTCTCCAGCCCCCTTAAGAAAGCAGAAGAAAGACTAAAGCAATCACCTGCGTCCTCCCTTCTCCCAAGTTACATATCTTAAACACTCAGAACTAGACACATCTGGCCTAGAAATGTCTTCATATGTTAATACTTCAGACTCTGTAAAAGCTATCACATATAATCTCATTCTCAGCTTTAGAGTCAAGTTTTAAGGTGGCACAGGCAGCATTTATCCCCATCTGACTCGGCACTGGGGAATTCCATGATTTGTCTTATGGTCACACAACTGACGTCTGACTTCCCTGGCTCTCAGCCTCCAGATGCCCAAGCCTTCTACAGCTAGGCTGGGCTGCAGATGGAGACTGCTGTACCCCTGCGCAACTCATCCTTCTCTGGAGAAGAGAATAACTTTCCATAAGAATTCAATTCCTCTAGACGATATGCCAGGTTAGTCTGTTAATCCAAGGTTCAGGATAAGTGAACACAAACCCTAAACTGGCAGATTTCACAGGGTGGGGACCTTGCGGTCCAATGTGAGGAACCAGCAAGTCATTTGTTAGACTTTACATTCTTTTGTTCAAAATGTTTAACAACAGAGCTCTTCATCATCCATTTATCCATTTACTTTTTAGACTTTCTCATCCAAGTGTCTAAATACCACTAAAGGAAACCCCCATGGAGAGAGAGCTGTTTTATTTACTGACAAGTTGACTCCTAACTGTGGACTTGTCTATCTTGCTTTTTTGGTAGTTTTTCCCATGTCTGTCCTCTTGGTAGCCATAACGCTCTTCTTAAAATCTGAAGAAACAGGGTTTCACTAAGGGTGGCCTGCTTGATCTCCTTGGTGCTGCAGTGGTTCATAGCACTGAAGAATATATGTCTGTATGACTAAACACCTATGAAAAGCTCTTGAGACAATAACTTGGTCATCTAAAACAAGATGAAGTGGACGCAGCTCTAACCCAGAGGCTGTCACATTTGGGGCCCTACCTCCCTCTAAATCTCTTATAATAATTCGAGGGGAAAAGAGAAAAGAACACCTTATCTATATATTCTATTTGATATAGAACCATTTTTAGTTTCATTTCTGCATATACCCAGAGGAAGTAAAATAAGCACTCTCAAGTTAAAATAGCTCAGCTCAAATAGGGTCCAATAAGCACCTGGCTGGTGACCGCAGACTGCCCCCCCAACCCCAGCCGTCTACTCACCTCCACCACCACGCCCAGGTCCTTGACATAGTCTTTCTCTGTCTGTACCAGCTCATTCAAGACAAACCTGGTCAGGAGATTAAGAACAAGGAGGGTTCATCTTCATTGCAAAGCAAGAAATCTTCACATTTAAGTTCACGGGGAAGTTACTCTGGCATCTCCATGACAAGACCACGAAAAGGGCACATTGGCACCTCTTGGGAAGGTGCTCTCTGGTGCTCCCTCTACAAGATGCCCCACTGAACTTCTGAGGGCGTGGAGGCCAAGAGGGCTTTCCCAGTTAGCACACAACAGTCAGATGAAGAATGCTGCTTACAGCACAGCGTTCTTTCTATTCTTTATTCTTCTTCCTCCCTCACCTGGAACTGAACAGTGGTATATGCACAGGGCAGAAAAATGACAACCACTTGGGCAAAACTGAGTTATGAAAGCTTTGAGGCCAGGGGACCAACATGAAGCTTTTCTTCCTTCATTTCAGCTCCATTCTTCACTTAACAAGAGGAGAAAGACATCTGTTTGATAACCAACCTTTAAGGCCTCACAGACACTGACATCAAGTGAAGCTTTGGAGATACAGAAACTGTAATTATTCAGATAGGTATCCATGGTAACTGGCTTGCAAAATCCCCAGTCAAGGCCAGCAAGATTGATTGCAGACATTCTAGAATCATAACTTTGAATGTGCACCCTCCCTACCCCCTACCAGATGTGAGATGTAACAACTTCAAGGACATTGTTTTCTTGGTTTCTTTCTTGTTAATGATTTCCTCCTCTTAGAGCATTTACTTTGTGCGAGTTTCTTCATCTGGGTTTTCTCATGCTTATTACAAGGTAGGTGTTGTAAGTCCTATTGTATATAGATGAAAACATCCAGGCAATATTGCCTGGGGGGGATAAAGTGAGCGGCAGAGCTGAGATTTGAGCCCAGGTGTACAAAAGTCCAAAGAGTCTGCTCTTTCACTCTCGCCCACTGCCTGGGAAACTACTCAGACTGGCTCTCTGGAGTCCCTGAGGTGTCGAACCCACTTCTCTTTCTGTCCAGACAGTAAACAGCCAGAGAAGAAATGCCCACAGCTGTGCACCGGGGCAGGCTAGGTACTGTGCATCTAATTGGAGTCAGACTCATATTATCTAAGTTTGAAAGAGTTTTAGCTGAAGCTTCACAACTGCATTTTTGGCCCAAGTGGCAGAAGGGACTAAGTTCTGAGATGTCAAAGAAGGGCCCCAGCACAAGGGTTGTAACCGTTCTGAACTCAGGAAGCAATTCATCTGAAATTCTTGATCTATACAGCACAGAGAAGCCACCAAATCCCTGGGTGTGGGGCATCAGGGCACAGGGAGGAAGCCAGAGGAACACATGCCTCTTTATCAGCATGTCCAGCACTGCCAACCAGCTCCCTCTCTCTACTACACACAATCATGTGTTGTAGGCCACAGGAAGGAACTGGCAAGGCCAAATAAAAGCATTTAAATATATCTTTAGCACAGCCCAAGTTACTGCTTGGAAGAAAGTGGTTAAAGAAAACCCATAGGAAAGTTAGAGTGGGAATTTGGGACTGGAAGCCCCCCCCCACCCCCGAGAAGAAGTCCAGCTCTCTGTCTCCAAGTGATATTTTTATCCTAACCTATCTGCTGGCAGATTGAAGGCTGTCTTGGGCTATCCAGCCTGTAGTGAAGGGGATTGGACTATGTGCTGCTAGTAGACCTGGCATCTCTTCTCTCGAAGGGCTCCCTGATCTCTCTCTAATTCTCCCCAAACTTCCCGTGACCCTTGCCCATCGTCCACTGCACATACATGCACCAGGGAGGAGGCTGGGGAAGCCACTTACATCCTGCCTCTCAGGGCCTTGGCTTTCTGTTCTTCTTCCAGGTTTCTAGTAGGTGTGGGCGGGGTCATCCCCTCATTCAGGCAGCCTGCAGGGTCTTTCAAGCTCCCCCGGTATGAGCCTCCTTCTAAGCTCTGAAAGGGAAGAATAAGCAACCTTACAGAAGTATACACTGAAAAGTCATCCGGAAGGCCCTGTGTCCCCCTAGCCCAGCCACAGGCAACTTGGTAGACTAGTAGCCAACGCTGTTGTCAACTGAACCTCAGTGAAGTGTCAGGTGACCAGAGACCAGAGCTGTCACCTTCTCAGGCCAGCAGGACGTGCTTGGCATCCTGTGCTGCCAGCTTCCCAGACACAATGAAAATTGTCAAAGTGACTTATCTCTGGATAGGAGCTCCAGAAGTGAAGCTAATCATTGAAACTCTACACTAAGCAAGCAGCTAGAAAAGAAAATCAGTTGTAGGAGCATCAAATGCAAATGCTGAGGGTAGGGTAGTGATAGGAAAACTAGTTTGGTAAAATCATGTTTGTTTAATCAGCTGCAATTTTTTATTGAAGAGGTCAACAGATTTAGCCTTTTCTAAAAACATCTTTGCTAAGGTTATTTACCAAGTGCTTTCTTTCATTTATTAATCCTTTCATTACTTTTCATTAAGTTGCTGCAGGATTGAGAAACAAACTAAAAGGATTAACATGGCACTCTAGCAAGAGCTAAGTGTGAAGGATTCTGATCTCAGACCTGCTAGTGACTGGATGGTCTTAAGTGAGGCAGCTGAAATTGTCCTATGCCTTGGTTTTCCTCAATTTTCGAATCAGAACACTCCTTTCTAGAGATTTCTAAGCACTAAACAGAGACAATAGTTGTACAACGCTCTGACAAATTAAAAATGCTTTACAAATGATGAGTTCCCCGCCATGAATGGAACTGTTGACAATAAGGACACTTAAAATGGGGTCAATGTTAACATTTTTACAAGTGCCCTAGAAGACAGATCACACAGTGACACTCAGCATTTCGTTATGCAAACTGGAAGAAGCAATATGGGTAAACAGTAAGGTTGGAGATCCAGGTCAAGGTGGGCAACAGTAAAACAAATAAATATCAGAGATGAATCCAAACTCTCCACAAGAGACACTTGTCTACAACAGTCACTGTGGCTGGCTAAAAGGAAAGGCTTAACTTGAGAAGGCTTTGAAAACATTAGTCCTAAGGTGAAAGTCACAGAGATCAAAAAGTGTTCAAAAAGGCAGTAGGGACCAAAGGCTTCAGCATCATCTTAAACAACCTGCACTTGGAGCATTTGTCATGAATTCTCTTTGCCGCTGTACTTCAACATAGGCCAAAGAGAGGTAGAAAAAGTTCAAGAAAATGAAACAAAAAATGGAGAGGTGCCCAATGGGCCACCATGAGATAACAGGTAGAGAATATTAAGACTTGAAGTTGAAAACCTTAAAGCTGAGAAGAGATGTCAACTTTCTCCCCGCCCCCCCACTATATCCCCAGATCAACAGAATGTGCCAAAGCCCAAACAGGAATTTGTTACCAAAACTAGAAACTAGAATTAAGAGGAAAGGGTCTTTAAGCTTGAGAAAGAGAATTTCTTTTAACTTGACAGGAAGGTATTTCAGAAAACAAGTAATCAGCCATGGAAGTTGTTATCCAGAGAAGCAGCATAGGCTAAAAATAAAGAAAGGTCAAGAAGGGTTTAGTTAAATGTACAGGTTCAGGATCTGTAACCAGTTATTAAGGAAATGAGTGTCTGGTGCTGAGGCTTGACAAGCCACTGGACAGGCAGGCTTTCCAATGACATGTGACATGTCCCCTGGTGCCATCACCAGAGACAGGCTCCCCAGGCAGATGGCTGAGCTGCTGATTGATCTGATTACATGTCTTTTACATCCCCTCCCCCGTCCCCATTGTCCTGTTATAGTCTTTGTTCTGCAGCCAGTTGGCCGGCAGGATGCTGGCTGCAAGGTGTAGGAAACAGGCTTATATCTCTGCCTACAAGGCTCTCCTGGGGGAACATCCAGTTTGGTGAGGTCCATTCTCAACTCTTCTCCAGAATGAAGGACATCTGATTAGTCCAAAATATCATGCATAAAAATACGTTTCATCTCCTCCTGCTATATGAGCCAAGAAGCCCAAGTTATCTCTGGGGAAGCCCAAGTTGAGAAGAGTAGAAGCTGTGAACGAGGAAGAAGAGGAAAGTAAAGGTTTTGGCTAAGCTGTATGCTGGGTAATCTGCCTGCCTCAAATAATGATGTTAGCCATAAATTTACTTGTTGGGTAGTGATTTCTTCTGAGTACTTGGCTAGTTCTAGAGCTGGAATAATAAGTCCTAGCGAAGGGCCACTTAGGGGTGACCTGCCACTGTCTGTGCTGCGCCAAGGAGAAAAGCAGTGGTGGTGGTTGGTGAATGGAGCCCCTGCCAGGGCTCAGACTACGACGGTCTCAGTAGACAAAGAGAAAGGTGTACAAAGGAGGAACCAACAAGAGTCGCACAATGGGTGTTCTCATAGTTGGTCCAAGGTCAGGGAATAGAAATGCAATAGAATTCAAAAAAGTAGATTAAATGTAGAGGAAGGCTGTCCCATGTTAAAAATGATCACATTTCCTGTCCTCTGGATCTTGGATCACATACCCATAAAACGCCCTTCCTCTGGGCTCCTATAACCACCCTTTACACACCCCTTGCACAGCATTCATTGTCCAGTGTTGCAAATGATCATTTGTTTGTACTATATGCATCAAGCACCTACCACATGCTGAATATTTGCAAAGTGCTGGAGAAACAAAGATGAATAAAATATGGTTCCCTGACCTCCATAATCTAAGCTACAGTGGGTGTTCTTCTAGACAGAAGTACCATGGAGGACGGAAAAAGAGCAGGCAGCTCTATGGTGGGTTGCAGAGGAAAGTGAAAGGCTTAATGGAAGAAGCAACACTTGAGCTGAGTATTGAGAAATGAAAAAGATTTTATTGGATATACCTATGAGAGGATATTCTAGGCATGAGTAGCACTGTGAGCAAAAGGTCAAGCTGTGAAACATGGGAAGCTGATGCCTGCCTGGTACAGGTGAGGTACAGGGTGTGAAGTTGGGGTTTGGCAAGGAACTGTTATTTGAGCTGGGGGGCGAGCAGGTACTAGGGAAAGGAAAGGTAAGGAATAAAATAAATAACCCTGGAGAAGTATGAAGGAATCAGATAATAAGGAGCCTTGTGTATAGCATTAAGAAGTAGAGACTTTACCTTCTAACACCAACGATGGGAGGATTTTAAGCAGAGAAGTAACATGATTGAATGTAACTTTTAGAAAGATGAATCTTAATGTTCATAAGAACTTTTCATGTTTGGGAAAATGTCTCTGATATGGTAGTAAAGGGAAACAGGACTTAAATTTTATATACTTTATGATTAACTACAATATGTTTAAATTATGAATCAATACTGAATGTGTCTAGAGGATGATATTAAAAGAGTGATGATTTACTATATGCATGTCATTTTTCCAAATTTTCTTGAATGAGCAATTATTGCTTTTATTAGTCAAGACTATTAAAAAGTTTTTTTTTTAAGGAAAAAAAAAAAAAAAAAGGAAAAGAAAGATACCTCTGGCGGGCACATAAAGAAATGTCAGGCTGAAATTGGGAAGAAATGGCTGCAACAGTCCAGACAGGAGAGGATTTTGAGCATTAACCCTAGACTGTGAGCCCCATTGAGGAAGAGCTGGCACATAGTAGAACTCCAAGACTATGCTGAGTGTACTACGTAACTCTTGGGAGTAGGTACAAGTTCTTTAGATGCAACAACAGGTAAGGGTGCTGGCTACACCACCTACCACACCAACCTCAGGGAAGAAACTTGCTTTCTAGAGGTCCAGTCCTTCATCTGAGGCAGGTGGAGGAATCCTGGGGCTATTTAGAGGCATTCTAGATTCTCACATGGCCAGGGAGCTCTAGATCCTCAAATTTGAGGAATCAAACCAAACCATTAGAAAGTTAAGCCATTACCCTATGACATTCACCCAACCACCTATCTACTGGCTAACAAATAATGTGTCCCGGTGCCCAGGGAGTGGCTACAGAAGATAAAGTATGACAAGGTTCCCTTTCCCTGCCCTTCACAGTGCATATGACGTGGCTGAGAGCTAATGTTTGTAGGCTGCTTGCCAACCAGTTTATAAATGGCATTCACACCTTACTCAGTCTTCATCATAACTTTACTGAGATTAGATTCAGGGGGACAGAATCAGCACTGTTGACACACGAGATAAAAGAGAAGCCCAGGTAGACTAAGTAAGTTGCTCAGGGGTACATGATAAGAAGCAGAGGCAAGACTGGAACCTAGGTTTTCTAATTACTTAGACACTTGCCAGCAGCAGCAGCAGCAGCCGCCGCCGCCGCCGCCGCCAACATGTTTAGGATAAGTTTTATTAAAAATCATACAGAGAAAGCAGGGAGAGTCCTCAGACCTGGCTCGGAACTAGAGACAATATCTTAAATACAAACTCAGAAGAAGTATGTTAGCTTTATTTGGAGGAGGTGGGTGGACAACTTCTTTTGGTAAATGAAAGCATTGGTTAAAGACTGAGGCTGGCAGGTGAGAACTCAGAAGTGTCCATTAATAACCAGTAAGACTCACCAAAGGAAGTTCTGGGGGCTTCAGGAGCTTTAACTGCAGAGCAGGTGAGCAGAAAACACCTGCCATCACTCCCTAAAGGCAGCTCTCCAGCAGCAAAGATAGTAACTCCCAGGAGAGGAAGCCTTCTGGCAGTCAAGACCACAGGACCAAAAAGGAGCAAAGGCAGCTCTGAAACTCAGAGACACAAGGGATCTCATGGCTTTCAGGTGGAGCTAGGGGCCAAAGGAATTCTAAGTGCAGAATTTGACTTAGCAATCAAAACAGAAAGAAAAAATTCAAGCCCCAGATAGAAAAGTCCAAGTGTACTAGATGTTTCTATAACATTTCTAGACTCTGTAAATTGGAAAGAACCTAACTAGTTTGTCTTATGCTGAGCTAAGACAACTTCCAACCATAGGGCTAGGTTCCACCCTCTGGAGCAAAAAGAGCTGAGGCCAACCCTTCTTTCCCATGGCAGAGCTCAATCATTAGAATACAGCTCTCATGTGTCTTCTCTTTCCTAACTTCTCCCCATACTTAATCTCAGTTTCTCCAGCTTTCCCTGAAATGACATGGACCACATGGCACTGGTTACCTCCTCTGGGGTGACTTCTACTGAGTTCAAGAAGGTTTTGGAATGCCAAGTTCAGAACCTGATACATGACTCACGCACGACTTGAAACAAGTGTGGCCTGAAACTCTTTGAGTACAATGGGGGTATCATTCCCCTTGACCTGTACGTGGTACTTTCATTAACCCAGACTACAACCACACTGGCTATTTTAGCAGCTGTCAAGCTATTGTGCTTACAGTCCAGAACTTTTGTGGGCTCTAAATCTTACCAACTTCTAAGCTAAAGAGTTGATGAGGAATAGGAATATAAATCTTGGAGGTGAAAATGCAACTCAGAATACTCACATGTGGCTAAGGAAACAACCACCTCCTGTTGGCTCCATCCCTACCCACAGTGGGTATGTATGGGGATGGAAAGAAAGAGAAAGTAGAGGTAAGAACAAAACTAAATTTTGGTGAGAAAATTCTGAGAAACCAAACTATTGCTCCCTTGTTTCATTCCATGATATGGGTTTGGTTTTATATGTTTGGCAAAGGCATCTCTATAATTCCGGGCTTGCTGCAGGTCCTCAAGAAGCAGCTTATTGGTGGAAGAAGTTAAAGCCCTTATTATGGTGAACTCATCACAGAAAGGCCATTTATCCCAAGACAGTTTTTGAGAGCCTGTTATAGAGCCAGTCAATTCCACCACCATCCCACACTCTCTCCCCTCTGGGAAATTTGCTCTCATAGGACTTCTCATTATCTGTACTCATAACACCAGATCCTTTGATCATACAAACTCCCACAGAGACTCCCAACACTACTAGGGTGAGAAGCAGTAGTAGGAAAAAGGTAATCCAAAACACGAAAACATGCAAACTTTTGGGAATGAGTGCTTACTCATATATGTGTAAATGTAAAAGACTCCTATAGACTAAGGAGGGGGAGAAAATAATGTCCTAAACAACAAATCATTTAGTAGGGGAGGTAAGCTGCAAATGAACAGATTAAGATATTTTAACAAGTGACACAACAGAACCATCTAAGAGCTGTGCCAGGCTGCGGGTCGCTTATGCAGTAATTGCCATGAGACTATAGAAGAAATCCGTCCGGGGCTGGGAAGCCCAGGGAAGCCCTTGTTGAGAGATGAGATTTGAGTGGGACCTTGAAGGACTATTATGCTTTAGCTTAGCAAAAATAAGAGAGAGAATATTCCAGAGAAGTGGGGTGGTATCAACAGGAACTTAGTGGAGGGAAAGCCAAATGTGTGGTTAGGGATAGTGAAGATAGCAGTTTGGCTGAAATAGAGTTCATCAACCAGAATAAAAAGTAGAAGCTGAAGACAGGCTGGAGGAGAGGCTATAAAACATTAGCATTCTGGGTAAATGTTGAGTTTATCATGGGCCAGTGATTTCTAAACTTTGATTAAATACCTCTATCAGTAAACACGATTTTGGTCGGGTACCCCCAAAGCATGTAATTTATTTATAAATTAGATATACCTTTGCTATTGTATTGTGTATATGATATGTATATAATAAAACATACACAAAATCTTTTTAAAATGATGAGGTAAAGGGATTCTAATATTTTCTTCCTGTCCCTCAATAAATTGTCTTATATGTCTGAAGGCATTCCCACAATGGAGATCACATCTCATGTAGGTGGGAGGGAGGTCATGAACCTTCAGCAAGGAGGGAGTCACTGAACACACAGACCAGGGTGGGGAAAGAGTGAGCAATGGATACTGCACTAGTCCAGGTACAAGGTCAGGGCCCTGGATCAGCTGGTAAAAGAGAAACTGCAAAAAAACAAAAAAACAAAAAAAAAAAACCAACCAAAAAAACAAACAAACAAAAAAGGATGATTTTTAAGAAAAAAAATTAAATTGGTATTTGAAGAATGAAGAGGCTATGCGAGGTCAGTGTGGAGAGGAAAGGAAAGCAAGTCGGGAGTTGTCAGACAGGCCTGCTTTGAAAAGCTGATGCGATGCCCATGGGAGTACTCATCTCCCACAAGGGTGACGGGAGAGATGGCAGGAAAATGAACAACCTTCAAGAGTTTAACACTAGTTACTGAAAACACCAGCTAATTTATTTTTTCATTAGGAAGGAAAATAAGAAGGAAAAGAAGAAAGTCATATATGTTCAATTTCATTGGTACTCTATAGGCTAGGATACTTGAAAAAGGGAGTTATTGTAATTAAAATTATTATCAGGTAGCTTTCCCTAGAGAGTTTCCCTCATTTTCCTCTAATTCCTGGGCCAAACAGAGAAGGGTTTAAATGGCGCTGATTAACAGGACTTGCCCAACAGAAGTCTGGCAGAAGCACAGACATTCATCCTAGTGAGAGTTGCAGGAAAAACCAAACGAGTGACATGATGAGAGCAAAGGAAAGGAAAATGCTTCAAATCATCATCCTGTGGTGATATACTTAAAGGTAAACATATGGGAGTAGAGGAACAGCTGTATCCAAAAAGGAGCTCTTTCGCTAGCATTAATGCCAAAGCCCTGAACCAGCTCAGACTCGCAATGGAATATGCACCAACTCCCTCAATTTCTTGTGGTGAGGTATCCACGTACTTTTCTCCATTTCTCTTCATAATCAGCAATCAACTTTTGTAAGACTTTGCAAGCCAGAAGGCTATCCGAGGTCCCCCAATAAAAATACTCAGTGCTTTCAAAGATCCAACCCATGTTCCGTATCTCAGTAGCAAAGTTAGTTTCAGGACTAACCAGACACACATCTATCACTGTCCAAAGTCACACTTCCCCAGAGGCCAGTGGACCAAGGCTATAGGGAGGCTATTTTCACCAATGTCACAATGCCAAACGAGCCTGTTAATTGCTCATGCCATACCCAAAGCCAAAAATGATGCTAGGGCACAGCTTTTTAGAAATCACCATTAGCTGGAAACAATCCTACAGGGGGAATGGGGATAGGTGCAAAGGAGAACATGGCAGAAAGAGGCCAGGCCCTGGGAGCCACATGGAGGTGAGACACAGGTAGAACTGCCTCTAGGACCCCCACTTACCAGCTTGCTTTTGACCAACTGTTCTATTGCACTGACAAGGTCTGCAGCAGTAGGTACTTCGGAGGAAGCCTGTCGGGCTGCTAGCAAAGAGGAGGACTGCAAGACATCGAGCAGCAAAGAAAAGCAGATTAGCAAGGAATGAGGAACAGCAATTAGGAAGCAAAACAAAGTCCAAAGCTCGAGGTGGGAAGGGCAAGCAAAGGTCTCTGTTTAGGGAGAAGAGATAACAGAGGGAGATAGGGGGATGTGGGTATGGGACAGATCAGCCTGACCCCTTGTCAGGAATTCTGGCCAGCAGGGATGGAACCAGGCTCTCCTTAGGTAGGCCACCAGAGAAGCCAAGGGGCAGGGTCACTGTGTTCCCAGGGAGGCCTATGGCAGTGGTGGTGGTGGGGGAGGCGGGCAGGGGGCAGACAAGACTTTGGCCACTGGGCTGCCCATTGCTGTTCCAGGATATGAAAGGAGTCAAAAACCTAGACTCTAGTGTGTCCGAAGATGAGAAATTGTCCTTGCTTTACTTAGATGTAGATCTTAAATACAGATCTTCGCTATCTGTCAAACAAACATGCTAGGGGCAGGGCTCTTAGAGACCAGAAAGCTAGAAACCCCCTCCACACACACACACACACACACGCACACGCACACGCACACATGCACACATACACACATTCCTCCATAAACACAGCTATTTTCAGTAAGGCCCCCAAACTGGAAGACTAGGAAGCAATAAAGGGCTTTAACAGAATTTGTGTGTCTTGTGCTGGAGTAACGAGGGACTATCCTGTTCACAGCAAAAGGAGGCTAAAGCCAAGGGCCTGTCCCTCTTCCCCTTGTACTTGCAATAGGATTGGTCCACGTGACAGTTTGGTCAATGGTTTGAGAATTCCTGCTCACTGAAGGATGGTGGTTTATTTTTAATTCTTTCTCCTACTTGAGAAGAAACTGGGGAGACATGATTAATGATTAACCCTACGTGCACACTGTCCCTGTCACATCAGAGCAGAGGACAATGGTGCCCCAGGGCCCAGGACGCATGCTCCCGCAGCCTTCCACCCTGATGACTGTGGGAGTAAGTTCGATGTCCTGGCTGTGCTCTTGCTTTAAGTTTGTCTCTCAAGTTAGAGGAAAGAGATTTTGAAAGGAAGCTTCTTGTTGCCTAAGCTAAGATTTACTTTAGGTTTTTGCTTCTGAGACAGAGTTAAAAAAAATCAAATGTAATTAAGCGAGATATAACAACATTTTTTCCTCTCCTGGGGAAGGCAGGAAAAGAGCTTAAGTCTATTTAAAAATCCAAGTTATCAACTTTTTGATCTAGTAATCCTACCCCTGGAAATTTATTCCAAGGACAAAAGTGAAAAGAACAAAGGCACGTGTGTACAAAGTGATCTGTAGTAGTATTATGTGAAGTAATGAAAACTGGAAACAATCCATGATATTCCAAAACACACTAGTCAAGGAAATTATGGCACGTCAAATAAACAAAATGCTCCCCGCTATTAAAATTAAATCCGTGAAGATAAAATGAACAAGGCTTTAGGAAATACTAAAGAAACCATACATGCATAGGAACAAATATCACAAGGAAACGTGATTACACAACATTACAACAGATAGACTTTTAAAAATTCCATTTACATTGTTGTAAAAATTATTTTAATAAATCTAACTCCATTTGCCAGAAGTTCTGAGGATCACCAAATATTCCAGAAAAACAAAGGTACGAAATCAAACAAGCAGGACAAGGAGGGTTAACAAGTCTGAAAAGAGACTGTTTCTATCTGCCCCATTTCTGGCTAAGAAAATGTCTACACAAACACCTGGGGGTAAGTCCTCTTTTTTGGTTAAAAATTATCCAGACATAACATAACATCCTTTCCCCCCAAACACGCTGTGTTTGAGGGCACTAGACGGGGAGAGTTCATGACCTTTACAGATCTTATACAAGCTGGCACCTCCCTGTGGAGGGCTATGTGGGATGGCAGATAGTGTGACATGAGCGCCCTACTCTGCACATATACAATCACTGTTTATGGAACATTTTACAAGGCCAGGCCTCTGGGAATACAGCAGGTTAGTTCTCATTCTCATCTCAAGGTAAAGCACAGGCACTTCTGACTCTGGGAATCCAGGATGGGCACCATGCCATGCTTCCTACTACTTTTTTTCCCAATAGTCAAGAGCCAGAGCTGGCCGTGGAGACCAGGGCCACCAACATCACCTTAGGAGGGGCCATAACTGTGTGTTTCTCATGGGTGAGACACAGAGCGGGTAGCGAGCACATCCTAGTTATCATCCTGACCCTAGAATTTGTCCTTCTGGCACAGAGGAAACCCTCGATTAATGTCTGCGGGTTAATGATCCAAGTGGAGAACAGAGGTAATTAAAACCAGAAATGGGGGATATCACCAGAAATGCTGAAGCATCTGTAAATAGTACTCTTCAAATAGTATTCTGGGTGGTATTGTATGTTGGGTGCACCATGTCAGAGGAGGCTGTCCCACTGCAGGGCAGAGCACTAGAGAGCACATGGAGACCCGGGATGGAGGATAAACCACCACCACCACCACCACCACCACCACCACCGTAAATGACACTCGGAGAAAGGAAATCCAAAGTATAATCAAAAACTCAAACCACCACTTCAACTTCCAGACTCCAAAGGACAATGACACTAAGGGAAGGTAGGAAAAACACAATGCAGTGAAAGCGTGGTCTGTAAGGAAAGTGAGTGACGCAGCACACAATTAGAGCAGCCCCGAGCCCTGGGTCAGAACCTGAAAGCACATCCAACCTCAGCCTCTGCGCCAGAAACACCGGGATGACCACCCTGTGATTACAGGCCTGGCGGGCATCACACTTCAGACACCCATGAGCCTCTGCCAGTGAGTCAGAGCCCTTTGCATAAACGAGAACTTGAGCAACCTGGTATGTTAGGTGTGCCCTAACCTTTGACAGCAAGCCTTTCCATCCTCATGCTACGTCTGCAGACTTTTAACAGCACTGGGCTTGAATGCAAGTTATCGTTATTTGGGTTTTAGAATTGAGTACAGGGGAAACAATCATCTGAAACATTGGTCATATAGTCAGGTACAACAAAATGATGATGACCTGAAATCACCTCAAACCCCTTTTTAAGACAAATAGAGCCTTTTGGGATCTGCTGCTTCCAAAGACAGAGCCATTACCCTACATCAGTAGGACAAGATACCAGGCAGGTTCCCATTCTGCGTACACAGCTACACTGCCCAGAATGATGTCAGACCACCGGGCTAAGGGAGGGAGGCCCCTGACCAAACACAGACAGAAGCTACAGCACCACTGATTCACAGGGTGTGAGAGGTGACAAGGGAGAGGTAACAAGTGAGAGGTAACAAGGGTGGAGTATTACTACTCCACCGTACACAACGAGTGAAATCACATGCATCACATGCTGCTTTTTCAAGTGAGAAAAGTCAAGCTGTCCTACCATCTCATCCTGGGCGGGCTCATTGTCAAAGATCTTCATAGGTGGTGGGAGGGGTGTGTGTGACTCTTCATCTGGCTCATCTTCACCCCAGCCTTTCTTGCTCTTCTAGAACAAAAGAGCAGCATTAGTCACTGCTTCACAGAGTTAAAGAGGCCAATGGACTTGAAATTGTTAAAAAAGCAGCATATACGATGCCGCCTCTCAACATACTCCTATTTTTTTTTTTTATTTTTCAGTTTCGGTGTCCTCCTCTATAGAACGGGTATACCTGCTTATCTCAAAGAACAGTGAGGACCAAATGGGGGAAAAATGCACACACACACACACACACACACACACACGACATCTACCTTATCACAGATTAGCTAGGAAAAGAGAAAGCTGAGCGTGGTCAGAGAGAGGCGAACTTCTTAAGTTTCGGAAAGACTACTAAATCACAATCTGAGCATCACAAGGCCGTACTGATATTTTCAGAGGAAGAAACAGCAGACAGTATACAACTACAAACAGAGTATGGTTATATACCAGGTAGTACCTCTGAGCCACATCAGTGACTAGAGTTAGGTTAGCCTGTGAGATAAAACAGCTATCTCGTTGCCCCAACCACCACATACCCTCTATGTTTTGATCACAGAAAGTGATCCAAATCCGTTAGCTTCAGAAGGGATTTTAGAGGTTGTCCAGCCTGACAAGGTCTTGGCTAACACAGGGATCTTGTGTGAGGTCATACAGTCTCCCAAATCCTTCCAATATGGGTTTTCATGAAGGTTTATTTCATCACCAGGTGATTCCCCCATTAAATTCTCTTTTGAACTAAAATCTTGCCTGTGTAACTCCTAACTGTTAAGCATAATTCTTCCCCCTGGAGCAACCCGGATTTGTTTATATGTGGTACTGCTCAAGATATTTGTGACCAGCTATTATAATCTCCCCATACAGTATGCTGTTTTCCAAGTGAAATGGTCTCCATCCTTTTACGCTTATTCTGAAAGGGCCTAGCAGGTTTTGACATAGTCTTTAGATAGCAGAGGCAGGGGACCAAGTGACAAACTGGCTTCGTTTATAGCCCAATCTGGCAAAAATGGTTTCTGTCTGTTGGATATTCTAGGTGCTAGTCAGCCTCTGACTTGGTCACAAATAAAACTGTCAAGGTCTTGAGAATACAAAGAACTCAAGGCTCAAGAAGGTACAATACCAGGGACTAGAGACTGTTCAGTTTACTACACCCGTGGAAAGATGCCTCATAGGGTTCCTGGAAGGATGTGCGTCCCGGTGGAAGGCTCCAGGTCACACGAAAGTACCTCATCAGCACTGTCTCCTTGAGGGGTCGTCTCATCCCCAGGCTTGGTTGTTCCTAGGTCGAAGCTCTTCCGACCATCACGAACTTTCTTCTGCTTCTTGAGATTCCCATCTGCCTTCCCACTGTTCAGCCGGCGCACAGGACTCGTCAGCCACTTCTTAAGTGTGTTGGTGGAGCGCTTGGGGCCGGGGGAGCTGTGGATGGAATTCAGGGAGGGCTGAGCCTGCAGGTTGGCCACTGATTCAGACTTGCCTCCATTTTCACTTGATGAATGAGAGTATCCATCTGAGGGAAAAGAACAGACAGATGTAGCCGTGTCAGAGGCAGTTTTGGCACCTGCCAGCCTGGGAGGAAGACAGCTCTGTCCGCAGGATGCTAGAACACAAAGCAGAATGTCAAGGCCTGCTGCAGACCCCAGTCAAGGAAACCTTCAACAGCACTAACAGCCAACACTCAATTTTCAATGTGCAAGGCACCTTCCCAGGTGTTGTGGCTACAGGAGTGGCGAGAAGAAAGACTTCTGTCTTCATGGAAACAATCGAGGTCCTAAGCAAGAATTTCCAACCAACGAGAATGTCACAGAGCATGTCTCAGTGTATTTTAAAGACATATAAGTCACAGAGTTTATTTTCATAGGCCCTTTACCTAGCTACACACACACACACACACACACACACACACACACACACACACACACACACACACACACACACACCCAGCAGCAGAGAGAGGGAGAGAAGAGTAAAAGAGCAAGACAGAATGCAAAGTAAAGACAAATTCACACAGCAGTATGTGATTAATGCCAAAAGACTGGTATGGACTCCAGACGATAAGGAAGCAGAGTTCAGAGGAAGGTCAGGTCAGTGTTGGCAGGATTGGTCTGCAAAGGTTTAATAGAAAGGATGTGTCTGACTAGAAGAGAATGGAGAAGGAATTTCAAAGAGAGAGAGTGGGAACGAAAGCCTAGAGGCAGGAAAAACGCAGAGGTCACACAGCCCATGAGTAGACCCTTTGAATGAAATAAAGATGAACAGAGAAGGAGAAGCTGGATAGAAAGTTTAGTGAGGACACTTAATAATAAAGTAGAGGAGTATAAACTTTATCATGAGACTTTACTGAGGTGACATGATATAAAGGGGGCTTGTTGATACAGCATAGCCCTGAGAAGGAGGAATTAGAATACAGAAGGTCACATTAGGTCTGTGCACAGTAAGTGCAAAGGAATGAATATGAGACATTTCAAAGCAATGTCTTTGATACCGTTAGTGTCTGGATGACAAGCAAAGGTGAGTTGTCTCTCTGTATGCTGCGTCTTCTCATTACCAACATAGTCTTGGGATCAAACTTGACCCTGTTGCCCCAGTGCCAGTTTGCATATTGATATTTAAACCTAACTCATGACTAGGTATTTAAACAAATTATAGCAGTGGCTTTTTACACCTACTCATCTCAAAGACCGAATTGCCTTTTCTGATAATGACTTCATCCTAGACCTAGACTAGAGGTCTAATCTAGACCTGGAGGCCCTCAGGCCTGGACCAAGAAGAAACAAAATCCTGAAAGGTGCATGAATGCTTTAGTCAAAGCAGTGCTGTCCACAGCTTCCACAACAGGTTGATCGCTAGGGCACCAAGCTTGACCCTGCAGGGACTTTCTTAGAGACTGCTAGAGCTTCTTAGATATTGCTTAGAGAGTACATATTTTAGATAATAACAGAATATTTGCATCTAGAAGCACAGACATTGAGCTCCTAAAGTCCCTTGGAATGAAGGGTAACTTACAGGGTTGCTCTGCTGAGAGAATATGTGGTGATTGAGTCACTTGGTTGGCGTCCCTTATCTCGGAGAATTCCTTGCTGGCTGTGGTCCTGAATATGTTGACATTATTTCTGAAGTGTTTGGTATGGGTCAAACTCCTGTTCTCAGAAGCCTGGTGATAAACATCTCCCCAGCACTGGCAGTGTGACCAGTGCCTTTCTGTTATCTTTTTGCTGATAGGCTGCAGAAGCTTCTCATTCAGCAGGCCCCTGTGGTACCACATGGCTCTATTAAATCCAAGCCTTCAAAACTTAGATCTATCGGCACATATTGTGTCAGCAGAACTAGAGTCCCAGCCACATTAACTGTGCCTAATGTCACAGAACAAATTTTCTGTTCTGTGGCAGATCACAGCCTGGCTCCCAGAGTCACTGCCGTAAACTTTACTATTCTTCTCCCATTGTCAATCTGGTTCTGCTTTGGTGCATTCTATGCAAATTGACAACAAGAGCACAAAGTCCAAATTAAAAATCAAGAGTGGTCTCAATTTTGTTGTTTCTGGATAAACAATTAGGGCCATCAACCACAGTCCACATAAAAGAGAATTCAAGAGTTGAAAGCCACCTATGATTCATGATCTAGTTAGACTTGAGATGGAACTATTTCTAAATCACTTTGCTCCCTTGGTTTTGTGTTTTTTTAAGTTTGAGAATGTCATCGACAAATAACGTTGTATTAGTACAGGGTGTACAACATAAGGTTTTAATATACGAACGTGTATTGTGAAATGATTACCACAATAAGTTAGCATCAATTATCTTATATAGTTGCCATTTTTCTCTTGCGATGACAACTTGTACTCCATCACTTTGAATGCATGGTTACAAAAGAATGTAATTTAGAAAGTTTGTACTTAGCCTAGTACGACTTCAAAGAATGGCTGGCAGGTTGTGCTCCACCCGTCTTTGGAAGATGCCTAAATTAGCTGTGTGAGAATTTATTCCAGTACCTTTCCTGACATAACAGTTAAGGGACTGATTTGTAACAACTTCAATAATAATACTGTTATCTCGTCAAATCTTTCTAAGCTGAGGTAGGTGTTATTTTATTCTGGTCTTAGGAAACAGAAAATCAGAGTATTTCAGGAAACCAAGGCTCATAGATACTAAGTGGTAGAGAGACAAGACTTAAACTGAGATCTGACTCCACTGCACATATTTCTAATCTTATTCCTATACCCTCTTATTCCTTTACCCTTTACAATCACTGTGAAAAGGAGCATGGAGTTGCTCGCTAGTCTATGCGACATTTCGAATATACATTTATATGTAATTTATATGAGTTATAAAATTCCAATACTGAAAATAGTCTCAGTCTCACTAATTTTACAGAGAAGGCAATGAGAGTCTCTATAAAAGAAATTCCCCGTCACAAATGAGTGGTCACAAAGCTAGGACTAGAATCCAGGCATCTCTGTATCTGCTCCAGGACTTTAAACCAATGCTTACTCTTCAGCCCTGAGGTGTAGAAACTGCCCATTAGGCTGATAACTGGTTTTAAGCCACTGGGAAGACAAATGTGTTCCTTGACACTGCAGCTAATAAAGTTCCTGGATGTTCTGCTATGTGCCTCTTGCCTTCTAGATCAGAAAAGAAAATCCTATTCTGCAGCTAATTTTATTATGAAATATTTTCAAAATACAAAAAATTATAGACAAAATTAAATATCCATGTACTCACAACTTAGATATGATGCATGTAAATATTTTTCCATATCTGCTTCATAATTTTATACAAGAAAAGATCATAGATATAGTTGAAGCCTTTTTTTTTTTTTGCTCATTTGCAATCCTGTTCCCCACTTTCCCTTCTCAGAGTTAAATTATCTTCTGAAGTTGGTATGAATCTTTCCCATCCATGTTGTTAGCAACTTACTGTATATGCAAATATATTGTTTTATATCTTCTGTAATTATCCTAATACAGGTATCATTTAGCAACTTGCTCATTTATTCAAAATTATTTCAGATTTATCCATGTTTATATATATATGTGTGTGTGTGTGTATATATATATATATATATATATATATATATATATATATATATATATATATATAGAGAGAGAGAGAGAGAGAGAGAGAGAGAGAGAGAGAGATCCAGTTCATTCATTTTAATTGTTGAATAATATTCTTTTTTAGGACATATCATGATGTCTGTAATACATTTTCCTAACAACAGATATTTAGGTACACACACACACACACACACACACAGTAATTTGAAGCAATTCTGTACAGGCCTCTTTGCATATGTGTGAGAATTCTTCTAGAACAGTTCTTCCCAAACCACTTGTGGTAAGGGACCCATTTTTCTTCATTTCTAGTCTGTTTTGGACCAATACTTTTCTAAAATGCAAAGTCACACTCTTGAATGTCATAGAAATGTCAAAGTGTTATCAAAGCTTCTAAATGCTTACTCCCATTTTCTTATCTCACTATGGATTGGTAACAAATAGTTCACAAACTTCACTGTCTGCAAATCCCACACTGAATAGCACCACTCTCAATTCCACAGCGTCTAAAGCGTACATGCAAGGTGGAGTTGCTGGGTTCAGGGAATGCATGTCATCAGCTTAACTAGGTGTCTTCACATTACTCTCTGATTTCCTCCCACCCAACCCTGCACAAAAGTTCTCATCGTTCTGTGTTCTCCTCAATGCTTAATTATGCACATTAGTACATAATTTTCCTCTGGAAGAATTGAAATGTGTTCTCTCTAACCAAACACACACACTTCAAGGAAGTAAACTGAGGTGAATGTAGAAAGCTTTAATAAGAAATGAAAAGGTATAAAGCAGTGCCTCTAGATCAAAAGGAAGTACACGCTATAGTTGGTACTCAGTGCAACAGGAAAAATAGCAAAGTTGGCGGGGTAATCCCTGAGGCTGAATGTCCAACTTCATAGACGGACTGGCATAAACTTACCTGCTTGGTCATGGGAACATGATGATACTAACGAAATCAAGAAAATCTAAATAAGCCAACAAACAGCAAACTCTTATCCATCAGCAAACTTTCATACTATTTTTTCATTCCTGTTTCCTTCAATTCCCAAGCCACCCTTCGAAACTATGAAGTTTCTGCCTTCATACCTACGCAAAGAAGACATGCTATATGGCCACAGAGCATGTTCCAAAGCTTAACCGAAGACGAGAACATTCTTGACACCAACACTCATCTCTTAACGATATTTTACTGAAATGAATTAAAAGAGAGGCCTTGATAGTATGATTTTCCTGTCATGCTTGTAGAATCAAAGAACAACCTACTGGTGCCTACTGAGCAGATTGTAACACAGAGTCCAGGATGTATCTATACTCAGGTTTTCTCCCAGGTCTTCAAATAAGCCTTCAAGTAGATTAAAGAGCTCCCTGAAACAGTTTACCCTATTAATTTACATAGTAACGTTTTCTACTTTTCGAGGGAATGTAAACAAGTTCAACCCTAGTAATATTCACCAAGCCTCAAAATAACATTATACAATTTTTTGTATAGAACTGAATACTCTCTCGGAGAATGACCGAGGCTACCTGTTAGCTTTTCTCTCCTACAAGCAGATTCTTCCTTCACAAAGATTTCTGCACTGATACTTTTTCTTCCCATTCCCACCGTCACTGCCCTAATTCAGACCTTTTAGATCTAGTCGCTTTAACTATGTAACAACTCTGAATCGGTCTCTCTGTATCTAGTCTTTTTCTCTTATCTATTGGACCTATCTCTGCTACCAGAACAATGACGTTGCTTTGTGCAAGTCACTGTTCAAAATTTGATCAGAAAATCTAACTTGTCAGCCTGCCATTTAAGGCACGCCAGGATCAGACCTGATTTCACCTTTCCAGCTCTATGAGTTTCCATTCTTTGATAATCCAAGGATCTGAGACAGTGGTCCCTAGGCCAGCAACGTAAGCACCATCCATGACCTTGTTAGACATGCAATTCTTAGGTCCCACTCTAGAAGTTCCGGATGAGAAAATATGGGGGAAGCCCAGCACCCTGTGTTCCATTCTGTCCTCCAAATCATTTCAATGTATGCTAACCCAAGGCAAATGCATTTCAATACAGCTGAATCCTTGGTTTAAGTCTAATTATTTAGTTCACTACACCATCCATGTAGCAGTCCTCATTGCTCATAGCACCTACGAAAGCCTATCTAGGACTTTTTAGATGACTAAGCTCAGCATATTTTCCTATTTCTCTAAGAGCAACTCTTGCACCACTCATTTGGCACTGATAAATATTTGTTTATATACTTAATCTCCTTAACTCTACATCCTTACGAACAGAGATGTCCTCTATCTTTATATCCCCAGAATAAACTCTTTGGTCACAGAAGAGCTCATTAATTAGCTGGTGATAAATAGCTAAGGCCAAAGAAAGAGAAATCATTGGAGTCTGACTATTTTTAGGCCCACAGACCCCTAAGTAAAGTGAATCTTGGTGAGGCACTCATCTCTTGAACTTAGCAATGTAATTATCAATACAGGCTGGTGCTTCCTGTTCCTTAAAATGTTCTCAGTGTCACCGAGTCAATTAAGATGAATTAAATGAAGTTAATTGTTTCCTTACTGCAGGACTTCTAACAGTGGTCCCCAACCTTTTTTGGCACCAGGGAGTGGTGCTTTTATGAGAATCTAATGCCTAATGATCTGAGGTGGAGCTGATGTGGTGATGCTAGCGCTGGGGAGCAGCTGCAAAAACAGATGAAGCTTTGCTCACTTGCTCATCTCCTGTTGTGTGGCCTGGGTCCTAACAGGCCACGGACTAGCAGGTCATGAACCAAGACTGGTCCGTGGCCCAGGGGTTGGGGACTCCTGTTCTAGGGAACTTTATATACTAATGAACATAATCATATAGATGATGACTCTCCAAGAAGAACATATAGCATTTACCCAATTCTATTTATATGTTGTAGAAAATAGTGTGGTTAGCACTGATCTTGATTATTATACCACCTCTGTTTGGAATACAAACGGTGATCTGATTCCTGAGGATGGTAATCTGATAGCCACGTTGCCAAACTCAAAACCTCTTATGAACACCAAAGTAGGAGATAAGTTACAGTGCAGTCCGGTTATTTTTGGCATAGGCACTATCACAGCAGAGTCTACCCAGAAGCCAGCAGGAAGCCTGACCTGGATTCCACTTACGGTGTGCCCTTCAGTAGTAACCTTAACCAAAGGTGACCATTCCAGGCTTAATTACAGAGGCAAGGGGAAGGAGTTAAGCAGGGTGATGCTGGAAAGTTTAGGACTGTAATTAAGCACTACATAACTGAAAACATTGCAATGGAAATTCTCCTAGGGAACCTGAGAGGAGGAGGAGGAGGAGGAGGAGGAGGAGGAGGAGGAGGAGGAGGAGGAGGAGGAGGAGGAGGAGGAGACGACTGCATGTCTGGAGGCAAAAACAGGTGGCTGGTGATCAATGACTGTTTTTAGCATCCTTTTTTTGACAAACTACATTTGTGTATGTGTGTGTGTGGGGGTGGTGGTGAGAAAGAAAGTGTTGAGGCTTAGGGTCTCAAGGACTTAAGGTAGTTTGACACTCTGCAGTCTTACCTAGCTGTTTCTCCCAAGCATCATGCCAAGAGAACTTTCCTCTAAGTCCTTGCTACCTGGCTTGGAACAAAGCATCAGCAAACAAGCTAAGTTCAGTCTGGGCCTCTTGGTCAAGCGCAACCCCCCATTCTGCATTTCTCTACTCTGTTCTTCACATGACACAGCCCTGGTGGTCCTCTTCCCCGACTCCCAAACTCAGAGTGCAGAGTCACACTAACGGTACACCTGGCTAGGAAAACCTACTGCCTGGTCAGCCTGGCGATGAGATTCACAAGTGTGATAATTTCTTTATAGTTTTTTATTTTAACATAAAAATCTCCGATTTAGAGAAAAGTTACAAGGCTAGTAAAAATAATTCCTATACACCCTTCACCCAGATCTCTCAAATGTTAATGTTTTATCATTTGTTTTTTCTTTTCTTTATTTCACTTACTTGCTCTCGCTCTTTCTGAATGACATGAGAACGAGTTACAGAGAAGATTGCCCCTTGTCCCTAAAGATGTCAGTGTGCTTCTTAAAAACAGGGTGATCTCTTATGTAAGCACAGTACAATCAGGAATTTAACATTGATACTCAACTCAAATGTTACCAATTGTTCAAATAACGTCCTTTAGAGCAAAAGGTCATGTCTTTCATGACTTGGACATCTCTATAAGTTCATTGTAGTTATTTTGTAGAATGTCCCTCAGTTCGGGTTTGCTGAATGTTTCCTTATGATTAGGTTTAGAGTGTGCATTTTTGGCAAGAATAACCCTGAAAACGATATGCCATGTGAGAAGATGGATACTATCCACGTGATCTAATTCTAGTGATGTTAACTTTGATTTTCTGGTTAACATGGAGTCTGTCACTGGCACAGTTTTCTAATCCATCAAGTTAAACTGCATATACCCTTAGTCCTAATGTTTTAAGATTCTGGTACAAATCAACTGTAAATGATGTATGAACACAATCTCCTTGTAAAATACTCAGTTCCATTCATAAAATAATTTCCTGATCACAGATATGAAAAGAGAATAATTTCCTGCTCCACTGGAAATAGACTGAACAATGTGTAATAAAAATGGTGATTATGCTAAAGGCTAGAACTAAATTTTGTTAAAATTTTATAAGTTGTGCTTTGACATGCCATTTACAGTTGATTGTAGCCTTGTGGACATACAAAAAATACAAAACCAAGTTGAAGTTTCCACATGAAACTCATATTCCTAAAGGGGGATTCTAGTCTGGGGTCAGGTTTGTACCTAACCCATGAGTCCACTAAAAATGGTGCTGGAAGTTTTGGGCAGGGGCATAAAAATTTGGCTGCCTCCGTTAATAACATAATATTTTACTAATAGATACAGAAAGATCATCATGATAAAGAATGCTGATTGCTACAGAGTCTTCAGTATGGGAGCTGATCAGATGAAAGGCTGAAGGTTGAAGAATGGAAACATCATTCTGAGATACCTTTCCTGTCTCACAAGTATCAAGTTTACGAGTTAAAGGTGGGAGAACAGATTAGTGAGAAACTTAGAAGCTCAAATGCTGGCCTGTAGTCTAGAAAACACTGAATGAGATCCCTTAACTGTTCTAGCAAATAATAAGCCTTGGGTACATGAAGAGTTGGGCAGAGAGGCTGGCTTGGGATGATACCTCTAAACTCTAGACAGGCCACTTCCTAATTATACCCTGCATGTTATCTGCATAGTTGCGACCAGAAACTCTCTTTAGCAAGCATCCTCTGACTTTGGGGCACGTAAGACAAGTAGACACCTTGTCCTCTAGCCATGAGCTGATTTTTATAACAGCACTATTTCAACTTTCTTTCAATCAAGAGAAATATCCAAAATGTCCACTGGGCTGCTAGGACATAGGGTTCTTAGTCACCTAGGGAAGGGTCAAAAGTCAGATGTCTTTGGGAGGACCAATAGATAAGGTAAACATGAGAAGACTTTCCATATAGAACAATAGAGAGAGAGATGGAGTGGCAAAACAGAAAGTGTAGGTTGGCTAAAGACATCCACATTCATAGTTTTAAAAAGGACTCAAATGCTCTGCTGCCAAATACTACAAATCTGGAGCCAAAGGCTCAAGGGCTGCTACTTTGCCATGCTTGCCCAATGGTGACAAGGCCATCTCCTCTTTACTGGAGCTGAAATCCCCAGCTTCAAGGTCAGCAATGATTAGGATGGGATATCATCCAGCATTACAGATATGCCTGGAGATATCCTATGCAGGAAAGACACACAAGACGATTTTCATAAGAGTAGCTCTTAGAAGACTGCCTAGACCCTGCCCCATTAGGATGGCTCTTTATTATTTAATTGCTGAGTCCTACAGGCTCAATTTAGATAACATTTATATTTGAAGATACTGTGTTATTATTCATCCATTCAACAAATGCCTACTGAGTGCTATCTATATGCCAGGTGCTGTTCCTAGTACTGGGCTGGAGAAGTGAAGGAGACAAAGTCCCTGACAGTAGGAAGTTGACATTCTAGTTGGGGTGGAGGTGGGGTCAGATAATAAACTAATAAATAAGTTAGAAAAATTTCCAATACTATCAAACAGTAATTAAAGAATTAAACTAGTTCATGGGCTGGAGAGGGCCTAGATAATTTCTTCAGTGAGCAGTTGTTGACAATCTCTCTGAGAAGCTGAGAACTAAATGAAAAGAAGGGACCAGCCATGTAAAGATAAGGATAAGGCCTTCTGTCAAGAGCACAACCTGTGTGGAAATCCTAAGGCAGAAATGAATTTGGGATGTTCAAGTTACCAAAAGGGAGTTTTTGTGGTTGGACCACAGCTGGTGTGGGTGGAAGGACATAAAGCGAAATTGGAAAGGTAAGCAGTGGTCAGACTCAGAGCCTTGCAGACCATGGCAGGGAGCTGGACCTTCATCCTAAGTACATGGGAGATCGTTAGAAGGTTTTCGAAGAGGCTGGAGTGAGGGATACGTGATGGGATGTGATTTTACTTTAATTGACAATCTAATTTCTGATTGGTCCATGTTGTGTATCCAGATAAATTTCTCCCGAAGTAGAATCATCTTTCTACCCAAAATCACCTTTTCTTCTAAAGGATTTGGGAAGAAGAATCTTCCAAATGTGGATAAGTGGGAAACATGCCAAATCTGGTCTCTGAACAAAATACTCCATATTCAGCTCACACACATGAGGCCATCCCATTCCTTCCAACTATCAGCTTGTGTTTCCAACACCTACGTGTCACCTCATCTCTCAACTATGTTCATCTTGCTATGTTCTAAGGCATACTGATACAGTTTTATGTGGCATTATCAATGAGATATGCTCCTACCTCTGATACTGCTGATTTCTCGTCTAGAAAGTTCTTCCCCCAGATCCCACACGGCGCATTTCTTCCCTGCCTTCCCAGTATAGTCTTCTGGGACTACTCTGTTTAAAACTACAACATTCCACCGTCCACGCTGACACTCTTTATTCCCTTCTCTTTTTATTTCTCCTATAACACTTATCACCATTTAGCCAACTATAGTAATCTTGTCCTTTTATTTTCCTGATGTTTTGATATCTGGGGCCTTGCTGACTCTGGAGGGACAGCCCCTCCCAGAGCTGGCTAGTTCTTAGAAATAGCAAACAACTCAACTGCAATTATGCCTTTCATGTGCAAACCCACTAATTCAGAACCCAGACCCCAACTATCTTTATTGAGCTCTGCATTTGGGGCCATCTCCACCTGCCCTAATCACTCCAGGGCCAGGTCCCAGACAGCTCGGGACAACCCCTCTACCCCAGAGTCTGCTGACATTATTCAAACCAGTTAACCCTACACCTGATTGCCTTGACTTGCCTTTAAAAGGCTGTAACCCACTAGTTCCTTTTCTCTCTCTCTGCATACAACCAGCCACAGTGTTTTCTCCTGTGGCCCTGTGTGGTGTGCTCCCTCCTCAAGGGAATGTGAATAATGGATTATCTTTTCAGTGACAATCATCTCTTCATCTGTTGGCTTTATTAAACCTCAAGATGTTCTATTAACATAACTACTTTTAAAAACACCTGCTCTAGAATTTATTATTTGTCTCTCCTACTTCTCTTACTAGAATTTAAGCTCCTTGAAGACAGAGAATTTTGTCTACTTTTGTTCACTGTTGTGTTTCTAGCACCTAGAAAACTGCATGACAGAGAGAAATAAAATGCTCAAAAAACATTTGTTGGAAAAAGATTTCATAGAAAATGCTCAATAAAGATGTTCTAAATATTAAATGAATTAAAAGGAGGCCAAGGTGCCTGTTTGTCTACGGATACATACAGAGTCACGTGGTAGACTGAAATAGACCTTGCGATTTGAATTCCAGCTCTTTCTCTTCATTTTTCTGAAACTTGGTTTCCTCGTCTATAAAATGGGGATAACTGGCCTCTGAGATAATGATCATACTTAAAGTAACAGTGAAAGGTTATTATATGACAACAAACAGCAATGATAATAGCGACTGTTGAATAACAACAACCAGTCTTGTGTTGCAATACTCAGGTATCCCACGGCCTAAAGATCTGGGAGTCAGCCAGCTCTTATGCGGAGGCATCAGACAGCTCTGCTTTGAGTCATCTACCAAGTGAACTCTCTCGCATTTTCCTGCACAGAACAGGAGCAAAGGGAGACGGTACTACCTTCCACTGAGCACAGCCCAGTACTCCCTTCTATAGCCTGTGGCTCCTTGTCAGTCACAGACACAGAAGCTGATTCCAGCAAGTGAAAACACTACACGCACTCACAGATGTGCAAAGTAAGAGTGAACAGTCAGTAAGTAGCATGACACAGTTAGAACTTCCATGAACTCAAGTCCCAGACCCCGGAACTATCAGACTCACTTAGAAAAGAGAATTTATCTGGTTCATAAACTCTCCCACCCATTTCTTACTCCAAAGTTAAAGTATTTCATGACTTTGACAACTAAAAATACACAGATGAACAGGAGCACTTAATAAAGAGTCAAGCTTTCAAACACAATACACAGTCAATCATAGGGAACAAAGAGAAGAAAATGTGAAGTTTCTGTAATCCAACTAACCTC
Organism: Cynopterus sphinx; assembly: GCA_030015415.1. Classification (NCBI taxonomy): domain Eukaryota; kingdom Metazoa; phylum Chordata; class Mammalia; order Chiroptera; family Pteropodidae; genus Cynopterus; species Cynopterus sphinx. The sequence continues at coordinate 51,901,313 of CM057380.1, forward strand.
GTGATAATCATACCTATAATGCTTCAGAATACTTTCCTCATCCAAGTATGCAGAGAGGAGCATATTGGTTGAATGAGTGCACTAAAACTTAAGCTCAGAATACTTTTCTTCAGCCACTGTCCCGTTGGCCACGTCTCAGGGTTTCCAGGCAGCCTGAATGACACAGTAAAGAGTGCACTGGGCCACACCGTGAACTCCAGGTGAGGATTCTAGTTTTACTGTTAACCTGCAGCTTGGTTTTAGGCAAATCCTGGTATGCTGGGTTTCAATTTACCAATCTGTCAAATGGAAGAACAACTCTAGATCACTTTTCACCATTAAAACTCAGAGATTTAGAAAAGTGTAAACTGCATTCTAAGCTGACTTTTAGATGCCATTATTCCAAGGGAGGGTGAACATTTCAAATCCTTCCCTTTGGCCCCAAATCTCAGGTAGGCCTGCAGGAGAGAAGACAACTCCTAGAAATCAGAGTTAGAACCTGAGCTGGGAAGAAGCAAAAACATAAGGTCCGTTGACTTCCAAAAGAGAAGGCAGGAGGGGAGAGGGGATGCTGCATGGTTTCCGCAGACTTTCAGAGACCAGTTCTTGGGCCTGACTCAGCTGCCCTGCACTTACCACTGCTCCTGGGTAGAGAGGGCGATGGCTCGGCCTGCAGGCAACAGCCCCTTATGGCTCCTGAAATTCTAGGCACCTATTTCTGAGTCTTAAAGTGTGAGAATGCATAATAAACATCTAAAGGTAGAATAAGAGACTATGAATTTGTAAAACTGTAGGGAACTACTTAGAAACAACATGAAGTGAAGAAGCAGTATACAATTTTGAGTATAAAACTGAACTGGCTGTGCTAAATACAAACATACACATATGTAAATATACACATATATACGTACAGAAAAAAGACAGGAATAAACACAAGATATTTAGGATTACTGGTGGCATATTTTCCTTAAATTTTTTCTTGCATAAATATATATTATTTTAAAATGTACATGCATAAGTACACACTCATGAAATTTTAAACAATACCTTAGATGTTTTTAGGGTAAAATGTCTGCCACCTCTCCAGTTCCTTCTCAGCTATTCCCCCATAACTCAATCCCACTCTCCAATCTAGAGGTAACCATAGCTGTTTTGTGTGTAACTCTCAGATCATTTCCCACGTATTAACACACATGTGCACACATGCAATATATGCTTTTTCATTTAACAAACTCAAAATCTACCCATGTCTGTATTTTCTTCTTATGGTTGTATAGTATTCCACCATAAAACTGTATTATATTGGAAATAATGCTGGTGCCCATTTTCTTGTCAGCTATTACAAAACTGCCACTCAAACATCTTGGGACAAACTGAGAACTCCTTTAGGGCATGCTCCCAGAAGCAGGTCAAAATACATATATTTTTAATTTTTATAGATTCTACTAAATGTCCCTCTAGAAAGAATATATCAACTAATATTTCCACCGCTGGATGGCTATTTCTCCACCCCCTTACTAAAAATTCTGCTACTATAAAGGGTAAAAATTATCTTATTTTATTTGCATTTCTCTGATTACTACTGATATTATCTTTTCAAAGTTTATTGCTTTTTTTTTTTAAAGTCCTGCTTCTTTATAACTTTTGCCCATTTTCCTGTTGGTTTGCTGGCTTTTTCTTATTGATTTATGAGAACTCTTTATATATTCCAGATAGTAATCTTTTGTCAATTACATAGGTTGCAAGTCTTTTCTCTCAGTCCATCCCTTGTCTTAACTTCCTTTAAAGTGTCTTTTACATTTGCCTGATACCCATCTAAAAATTATTTTTTTTGTATGATGTCATTTGGGGACATAATTTACCTCATTTTATGTCAGGAAAAGATTTTAAAGTAGAAACTTCAAAGAACCTTTGTTATATATCTATTTTATATGTTTTCCACATTTTATAAATCAAAATTATGCAATTTTTTAGGAGATAGGACGATGGGAAAGGATTAAGAAGAAGCAGTCACACACCTCATAGCCTAGGTATTTTCACAGCTCAGTGAATGTACTGTGCTGTGTGAGCACTGAGCTTGCCAGACATGTGAGAAACAGATCTCAGGCTCTGGCTTTGGGGGCAGTTCTGGTGCTCCTCTGGGTCACAGCATCAGCAATGAGTGCCCCGATCTAAGAGTGGATATATGCCAGTCTAAATATTACTTAAGGCCAAAGTTCAAGGACCTAGGAATGTCCCTATGAGAACAATGTAGTAATTACTCCGAAGTATAATTCCCCTCATGCAAAAACTCCAACAAAGGTGATATTATTTTTCTGTATGCCTTAAGTTTCACTATATTGAAGTTCAATAAATATTTGCTGAATGAATGTATGAATGTGTTAAGTCAAATCTTTAAATCATTTGTGATAGGTCCAATCAGGAGTCAGCTGAGCACTGAGATGATAAAGCGGGGGTAAAGCTGATAAGAAGTAGATTTCCCATTAAAGCCTCTGGAGAGATGCTAGAAGCTCTGGAAAGAATCCATTCTGGTGTATATGTCTGGGGGAGGGAGAACTTCAGTCCATGCAATGGAAGGGTGTGGGGTGATGGAGGCAGGGCCAACTGCTGCTCCGCTCTTGGGCATTCTGACATGTCACACTGCCTCGGGTGACGCACAGGGGCTAAAAAATACCCAAGGATCCATGTGTGTCTTTATTAAAAATTCTAAGGGACGTGGTTCCATAGTGTAGCAATTAGTACACCTGCTTTAAGGCAGAAGACCCTGGGTTCATGCCCCACTGGAGCCATGGTCCATAGTCTACAGCCATGCCACCCTGAACAAGCCCAATGTCTGATCTCGAAAGTTAATCAGGGTTGGGCCTAGTTAGTACTTAGATGGGAGACCACCTAGAAAGACCAGGTGCTGTAGGCATACAAACATACATACACACCCTAACATACTGAAATCTTAAATTGGGAGTCAAAAACTGACATGATACCTGTAGACACTGCAGCTCAGGGGGCTGGACCACAAGGAACCATTTGCACTGTCCCACCTGATTCCCTGTGGCCATGGATTTGGTGGACAGCTGACTAGGGAAGAGGTCAGTGTGGGGCCAGGAGGGATTGTACTTGTGACCCTAAGCCCATCAACCCCCAAAACTGCTGGGACAGGTAGAGAACAAAGAGTCCTGGAAACTGCTTGAAAGTGTGGATGGTCTGACACTGTTTTACTTAGCTATACTTTTGCCCATTTGGTCTTTTGTTGTAATTTAATATGTTGTAGTTGTAGAAATAAATAATGTTATTGTACAAATTTTAAAAAATCAAAAACATTTAAAGAAGGGAATAAAACCAAGAATCCTTCCATATAGCATGTTTTGGTAAACTTCCTTTTAGTCTTTTGTAAATGAATAAATTACTTTCTTTTACACATACCTTTTTTTGTTACTAGCCCATTTTATGGGTGAGGAGAACATGGCACAAAGAGGTTAAGTCCCTTACAGCAGGTTACAGAGCTGGTAGATGACAGAGCCAGTATGCAGGGCAGGCCCCTGGACTCTGAAATCTACACTCTTACACAGTTTTGAGCCTCATTTGGATGTAGGACCATAATGGAAGTGGAGGTGAAAGCATCTTAATGCACCTATTATCCACACGCACAAATATGAACTTAAAAATGTCTAGTTCAAATTTCTAGTTAGGGAAATCTGAAATATTTCTAACCCAATAAGATGGAAATTGCACAGTACTCATTCTCTTTATTTAGTGGGATAATTTTTAAGGATCATAAAAATATTTATAGGGCTTTCATAGCTCATCTGCAGCCCTCATCTCCCAAACCTATTTTCCACCATTAAGCACCTTAACTTTCAATTCTCCTTTCTCAAGATTATGCAGAAACAGCCTTTGTGGTTTGGGAAGAGCAATACAGTCCAACACTGGCACCAAGAGTGGCTCTTGCTAGAGCCCACTGGGTGACCTCCACGCCCCCACTCTGAAGAACATACTGTTCAAATCACAGGGTAAGCTTGAAAACCGGGAAAGCAATCCTGGCAGGCTATTTTTTCAGAGTCCTTACTCTGTGGGTTTTTGTGTTTGCCACCCACATGTCAACCCCAGTTGTTTCCGAAAAGGCATCTTTTAGTATAAGGAGCCAAATCCAGAGCATACAACACAGACTTTGAATGGAAGCCATTAATTTCCTTTATCCTAGTGATGGCTCTGAAAAAGACCTTTTCAAGTAAGGCCACTGGGCTCCATCTGGGAGCAGCTTTTCCTAGCTTGGTATGATGTATTAGCCTAGGGGATGAGATGGGGATGGAGATGATGATGCATAGATAGAAACCATAAGGTGAAAATACCACCTTCATTCCCCTCCTTTCATTCTCATCGAGTTCAAGGTAAAATGTGGCAACTTTTACTTCAAAGCAGAGGAACCCAATAGACTGACATCGGGAAATACTGACTTCTTCTGAGACAGAACCCCAAAGCAAGGACATAAAATTTTTGTGTTCATGCTGGGGGGGGTAGGAGGAAGGGATATTCCATTTCAAAAATTGTCTGGGTACATCCCACAGGTCAGACACAGCTTGGCTTTTAGGCTGCTTTCCTCTGCATGTTGGCCTGTTCTGTGGGCAGAGCCAGAAGTAGCAAGGAGGAATGGCCAAAGGACATCTCATGGAGAGCTATACTTTCAGGTACCTGGGTTAACAGGTGGGCTCTGGGCAATGAAATCTGATACTCTCCCTAAGAGAGGTCTTCAAATCCTAAAGAAGGATTCAGGAGTGTCAACACAAGGGGGAAAGAAAATCAGTCACAGTAAAGCATGGGCTGCCGAGGCTACCAGGAATGGGCAGGTGGAGAAGATGGGGCTCCGGGAGGGCTGTGATGACTGGAAACAGCCTGCTTGGGAGAGTCAATACTATTTTAAGAGACAAACAAGTGTGACGGTGGTTAAAGATAATCACAGTCAGATGTTGGCACAAGCAGACAAACATTTCTAGGTCTCTGCTATTTAGGGTATCAAAGCGTGTGTGTACATGCCAGGCAATGCTACGTTAAGGGTTTTGGCGGCACAGCGTTTATATATGCAAATAAAAGTAACAGCCCACAAGGAAAAGCTGCTTCTGGAACTGCTAACCCATACCATAGTTCTGAGGATACAATATGGAATTGTACCAGATTCCATTACAGTAATAATAAATAAAAGAAAGAAAGAAAAAAAACGTGATACAATGAGAATCTAGCTGGGCAGCAAGGCAAGTTGCAGAGAAAGTATAATATTGAGAGGAAACCAGGACTCAACTTATGAACCACATGTTCTTGGGAAAATAATTTAATCTCTCTAAGCCTGTCTTCCCATCTGTAAAATGTGTAGGCCGACTTGCCAAAGCTGAAGACTGAAGGAGATACTGTAGTGCCGTGTGGTAAACCGCTATCTACTGGCCATTTCAAGACGCTCCATTCTTATCCAGGACCCCATGTCCTTACTCAGGCTATTTCCCTTGCCTGACTTTTTCAATGAAGCACATCCCTCCTGACCCTTCGAGGCCCAGTCTCTGTGTTGCCGCCTCCCCTGCACACATCTTCACTTCTCGAGAAGAGCTGGTCATATTGTTCTCTGAACACACACAACAGAATTAGCAGAGGGACTTCGGTCATCCTTATACTCACTACAGTTTCTCATTAGACTAAGGGGCCCACAGGTCGACAGAGAGGATGCCTGCTGGTTGCTTCCTCAGCACGCACTTCTCTCTTTCCCCTTCTCTTTCCACTTCATAAGAGCACCAAGGTTTCCCAGATTTTCGAGTTGAAACCCTGTCCTTGCTCAGTCCCCACCACCCCCACCCTTACCCTCTGGGGTGGGTCCTAAAATAACTGGAATATTTTATTCCCGGGGCCATGGGGATTAATTCAAGGATGATCACATGACCTGACTCAGCACAGACAGGCTCAAAGAGTCAATTTTGGAGACTTTTGACTTCCTCCCTCGCACTGAATACGACAGTCTATACGTGAATTTCACTACTGGACAAAGTAATCTAAATCTAACCAATAATACATTTAACCAAAATGCCAAGTTTTTTGTTTTTGTCTAAAAGTGTTGAATGCGGTTACCTAATTCAAGAAGCTGTGATTGGTTGCTGATGACAGAATAGAAATTTTTGAGCCATAAATGGCAGATCAGACATTTACGGGAACACAGCAGACAACTGGAGTAATTAAAGGAACATTTCCAAGATGATCAACTTTGGACATGAATACAGGATAATGGCACAGGATAAACCCTCTGCCGCCAGAGCTCTTAGCATAAGCATTCCTTAGTGTGCGTGTGTGCTTGCGTGCTTTGATACCCTAAATAGCAGAGGCTAGAGTAAATAAATATAAAGGTCTTTAGTAGTGGCCTACTTAAGAATTGCTTAAGAACCCAACACATTGGCTTCCAGGTATAGGGAGGAGACCTTCTATCTCTTTCTTAATTAATCTGTCACCCTGAATCAATTCCCAGACCCACCAGATCAGCAACTTGCTTTGAACAGAGACACTCCTAGGGATCAAAAATTGGGCAAAAGGCCAATAAGCAGAGGCCTGAGTTACAAGTCTGTTTTCCTGGACAGCTTTGAAAAATATTCGCTAATTCCCCTTGCCAATTAATAATTCATCTAAAACTATAGCCCTATACGTCAGAGAAATATCTGATAATGAGAAAGAACATTATTGTTCACAAGCTGACATTTATAGAGTACATTCTATGTGGCAGGAAGCTAGGAACTATATTAGGTATTACACACAAAGTCCATACCCTTCATTTTGAATCCTCAAAAATACTCTAGGGTTAAATAAATACCTGTATTTTCCCATGTGTACAGATGAAGAAGTAACTAAGCTAATGCAATTTGGTAAGTGCTGATGCCAGGGTGGGAACTCAGGCTGACCCTTCCTGGTTTCATACTCTTTCCTCAGAGACTGAGCTAAAGAGAGAACTGCCTGCAAAATTTTATTTACAGAAAGTGACAGATGAACACAAGAGCACCAACCGGCCCATTTTCCCTTCTTAGTCAAGTCCCAGTTTGTGATACTAACCTGGGCATTTTCAGAGTGCTAGAATCCCAGCTCAGGAAGCTTTGTGATCTGGTTCTCCTCTCAAATGTAAGCTAGAGCATTTCTGAAAGATACATGTACTCGAAGTAGTCTCTCCAAACCTGCTTCTCTGTTTGTTGGAGATCAAACAGAAAAATAATGTCCTATTTGAGTCATAACCTGATGTTCTAAAAGTGTCCTATATACATACACACACATATATGTCATACATGTATGAATTTTATGGTGTAGGATGTTAATCATAACTATAAATACAAATTGGAGGTGTAACTAAATTATAATGAGCTAAATTTTACAAACTAAACCAGTTTCAATAGCTTGCACATTTGAAATGTGCAAAGCTATTCCACAAGAGAATTATTGCCCCGCTCCTGTCTCTGAGATATGTACCCGTTAATACAGAAAATGTTGCAAACCAAACAAAGATGCAAGCCAAACCACCAAACAAGGGTCGGAATCCATACAACACAATGTGCAGATTGTAACTCATCAACCCGGGATTGGTGACTTCGGAATAAGGCACAAAAGTGAGCACATAATTGCGGTATAATGCTTGGCAGGAAGTCATGGTAATTACAAATCCAGGTGAGTTACATCATGGATACTTTGGGAGGAAATTGAGAAACTGGAGAATTTGGCTGGTTTTCTCCAAGGGACCCGGCCAAGCTAGGATAAACTCCAGTCATCACTTGGGATGACTATGCTTTTCCCCACCCTGAACCTCTCCTCTTCTTCCCCAAGGGGCTGAGCTGGCTTTTTGGGGAGCCTTGCCTACCTTCTCATCTAACTCCTGCATGCACATGTGCGCGCGCGCACACACACACCCAGAACAGTCCAGCTCGGATTCTGTTCTTGCAGCCCTGGCTTGCGCATGCTGACAGAAGGTCATGGTTAAATATAGATCTGACCACCTCAGTGGGAGGGAGCTGGGAAAGTGGCTGTTTGAGGAGATCCATAGACACTTGGTAGAGTTAGCTCCTTATACTCCATACGAAGGCACTATTTGGTGGTAAGGTTGTAAGTTAAATTGGGAAGGGGGTCTAATTTGCAAACCAAAACACAAGGAAACAGGGTCTTCAAAATTTAAAAAACTAAATGAAACCTTCAAAAGGTTATTGAGGTCTTCTGCTTTCATGCAGAATCCAAGTAAACCAATATGATTATTCCCCGTTTCTTAAATCTCTTTGTGGAATGAGGACTGGAAAAGATCTCAGAGGCCACTGAATACAATGTCTTGCACGTTGCAGAGTCAAGCTTACAATATTGCCATGAGAAGGTCACTCAGATTCAGCTGAAACCTGTCATCATGTGTGATTAGCAGTGTATCATTGCAGGGGTAGCAGCTGTGAATGTCAATGCCTCAAAGCAAAAACTAGAGCCAGGTGGGAAAGTCCCAGGTGAGGAATGGTAAGTGGGAATCTGCCCCGTTTAATCTAAATCCCAGTGTCAAAATATATAGAAATAGTCAGCTGGATTGTGACTGAGTCATGAATTAGAAAGCGAGGGCTTCAGCAATGATCCTTTGTGTGCAGAGCACAGGCTTCTCAGGCACTTATGAACCGAAGACTAGCAACGCAGCTTTAAGCCAAGTACCAAAAAAGTGAACTCCATAAAGTTGTCTGGCTTTATGTTTCTTTTATTCTACTTCCCCTGTGTTCTCACATGATTTTAGTAAAAGCTTTTGGAAAGGCTCTTTAAACTTGGTCCAGAATGCATATAGTACCTATTTGGGGGCCAGAAGAATGGTCGTAATAAGAATTTTGGTACTTATGTCAGTTCCTCAAACAGGGTCCCTATGGCCCCAATTTAAATTCTTCCTCCTGCCCACCTCCTACCAACACATTCCCATAGCATCCTTTGAGAACACTTAGAAAAGTCTCTGTGTGTGTGTGTGTGTGTGTGTGTGTGTGTGCGTGCGTGTGAGAGAGCGAGAGAGCGAGAGAGAGAATCTCCTGCCCCCTCTAAACTGTAAATTTACAAAAGCAGTACCATGTCCATTTTGTTTACTGGCTGTGATCTCTCATTATCCCCCAGTCCTAGAAGAGTCAGAGATGACCAGTCCAGCAGACCTTAGGTAAGGCCCCCAGAAAACTGTGGCAGCCACAGACCTCTCTCTGTTCTACCAGAAGGGGACCCTGATTTGATTGGAGAACACTGGCTATCCAGGCCTGGCTTCAGATCAACCTTGACCTTCCACCTGGCCTGGAAAGTCACAGGAAGGTCCCTTGAGATGTATCAAGAAGGTCCTTTGTATTGGCTGGCCCTGCTTGGGGATGCCAGGCCAGTGGGGGCACACCCTGATTTCATTAAGACCAGTGGAACCTAGCCTTCAGCTCTAGGTTCTGGCAATCCAGCTACGATTTCAGTGGTGAAGTTCCTCCAGAATCCCTCCAGACATTTAGAAACACCAGATGCAACTGGCCATTGTGGGACAGATTTCTATGGGAGCTAATCTAGAGCAGGTGGCTGGGACATAGTTCCAGGAACTTGAGTGTGATTTCCAATTTACTGAGGTCCCTGGCTCCCTAGGTTTCTTCCAAAGAGCTAAGTCTCCTGCAGATTTGATCCAGTGCCTCTACCTTCCTCATTCCCCCAAACAAAAGGGCAGGACTACTGTATACTTCATGGTCTTCTCTATAGAGATACAAGCAATATGCTACAGACAGAATGAAGAATGACATCATTTTACTAATTCCCATTTGAGACCTCAGGCAGGTCATTTCTTTTTATAAAGTGCTCTTCTCATGGATGAAACGGAGATCTTTATGATCTGATCTGAGATTCAGTAAAATTCTAGTGTCCTGCAATCTCATATAATCAAGGCATGCTGTACATACAGCTTTCCCTAGACAAATAGGGAGATGGTTCCAATAACCTGTATAGCACTGTGCTCTGCCAGGCGTTCAGTGATGCTTCATGACGACAAAAATGGGGATGAAAAAATATTGCCTCAGAATGATAGAATCAAACACTCAAACCATCATTCACATCAGTGACAAAAGGAATCTTGCTCAGGTTCCACCAGGAGTCTGAGTAGTGGGCTCCCCATACCCCGCCACACAGCCCATCTTTTCCCTCAGACCCTGGGGCCTGAAGGCCAGCAATGCTTATGTCACATAAGGAAGCAGAATTAGAGCGAAGTCAGTTAGTCGAGAGGTTAGAGAGTTGGAAATGGTAGCTCATTGTCATTCTCTTTCTGTTCACTATTCTTTTCAGGATTTTCCTTCATTATGTTCATAAAAGCTGGCTCATCTGAGCTTTGTGAGGACAGCTTACAATTAAAGTACCATTTGTTCCAACACAAACTATTTTTGCTGAGAAAGGAAAATGTATAACGGCTTTTCTTGAAAATTTCAGTTGAGAATGCCTGTGGGTATCTTTAAGCATCGGAAAGACTACCATTCTCCTGAAATCATGGAGAGGGCTGGGAGGATGACCTTGGGTTGGCCCTGGAATGGAATAAAAGGATACAAAGTCGGAAACTTTCTACTCTGGCACATCAATGTATCTTGGACTATAAGCTCTAGGATAGCTTCACCTAGTAGAAATATGATGCAAGTCACAAATGTGAGCCACGAAGATAATTTTAAAATTTCTAGTAGTTACTTTAAAAAGTAAAAACAGGGGCAATTAATTTTAATTTTCATTTAACTCACTATCTCTAAAATATGATCATTCCAACATGTAATCAATATGAATTTTTTTTGTACTAAGTCTTGAAAATCTCGTATGTAATTTATACTTACAGCATATCTCAATTTGGATTAGCCTCAACTCAAGTTCTCAGCTAATGGCTACTGAAATGGATAGTGCAGCTCTAGAAGGCAAGTCTAACTTGCTTTCTTCTGTGGTCCCCTGCACTTCCCTGCTGCTTTGTTCACATTAGCTCCTCAGTCCTTTAAAAAACCCTTCCTGCCTTTTAGGCAGAGAGAACCCTATATCTCCTGAGAAGATCACCCCAGTACACCATGCTCCATCAGCTTCCGCATAATTATTCCAGTCAGCAATCAGGACCTGGGAGCGTCTTTCCTCTTATTGCCTTCAGTAACTGTTTTCCTTTTCCCCCTTCCCTTATTATTTACTGTTTCACACTTAAAGAGCAGCAATCAAGCTGAATTGCAAGATCATCAGGGGCATGGAAATACCTTAAGTTCTCTTTGGTCACTAGTCTGATACCTGCCACGTGGCAGTTGGACTTTTGGGGATTGATACAAAATGGCTCAGCTCGATTTCCCATACGATTAAGTGACTAATGAAGTCATTTGAATGTGACACTTGGCACTGTTCCACAGAGACTTCTAAATTCTCACTGCTAATAATGACCTAACACTAACCTAGCACTTACCATGTGCCAATACTAAATGATTTACCTATGTTATCCAATCTAAGCCTTGTAAAACATCCCATGACCAGATTCCATAACCATCTCCAGATGAGGAAACAGAGGCAAAGAGTTTACGTAACTTGACAAGGTCCCACGCATAGTAGCAGAGTTGAGATTCGAACTCATTCTGGCTCCAGAGTCCAAGCTCTTAATCATCATGACATACTGCCTCTCAATCCAGAACCACCACAAAACATATTTTTTTATACCCTGCATATCAGTATGTGGCCTAGGAATCAAAGGCATTAGTTTATTATACTCTCAGCCAGGGTATTTCCTTATATAAAAAGAATTAACTTAATTTAGAAAATGTAAACAGAAGTAAACAATAGGGGAGACATGAAATTCCTGGTCCCAGAGGATGTTGCTCATAAATCTTCTTAAAACTAAAAACAGTACACTCTCACTTTCAAAGGGTATGAAACTGGGGCATAACTGGCAACAAATAAGTCTTGAATTTCTGGATGTCCTTTGATTGCAGGAACTCCACGTCTAGGGATTTATCTTAAGGAAGTATTTATGTGTGTATGACAAGACGTAACCAGAAGAATGGTTGTTACAGTATTGTTTATAATACCAAAAATTAGAAACAACCCCAAACGGGGAGACTGAAAAGAAAAAGGAACCATATTTACACATGATAAAATGTGCATCTAGTGGTATGCTGATAAATTGGCTCTCTGAATAAAACAATAACTTTGATTTGTCTGGTGATTTCTCAGTAGAAATGCTTGCACCAGGAACCCATCTCAAGCTGCCAAAGGCTTAACAGTCTGCTACTGAAACCCTGAATATTTAACAGTCCTGGCCTGAGCTGAACTGGCTCCAACATATCACTGAATGCACCCATAAAACACGAAAGAAGTTATTCAATATGTCATGTGAAAAAGCTTACATGACTACTATATCATATTGCTGAAAACACACACACACATATATAAAAAAAAGACTAAAAAGATTTTTTCAGAGCGTTAACATGGTTATCTCCAGGTAATGGAATTTTATCTTCATTTATCTGAATTTCCAAATGGTTTCCCAATGTTTATGTATGATTTTTCTAGGCAGAAAAAAAATTAATGAAAGCTCTCTTTCCCAGTCAAAATAATTTTAAAATGACCTAGCCTGGAGGTATAGCTCAAAAAAGAAAATAAAAATCCCTGGACCTGTTCAGTGGAAGCAAAACGGCACAGCTAGAAAGGCTCAGGAGTGAGACAATGTCTAATACCACACGAGTAAGACAAGGAAGAGCGAGACAAAACCTGCGGCTCTAGCCATGGTGCCTATTGATTTCCCGAGGAAGGCGTCCTCTCTTGGGGAATAAATCATACAACTGGCAGAAAGGGAAGGTGGGAAGTTGGGAGTGGAACTATGAAAACCCCAGGACAAGAATCAGTCTGTCTAGATAGTCTGACTCTGGAAAGACCTATTTCTTAATTCAGGGCCATTCTTAATCCCTTCCCAAACTTTTCTCCATTATATTGAATAAATACTAATTATCAAGTTCAAGTCTGGTCTGCAGCAAAACACTTGGCAGCCATTGAAAACATCCTGGAAATGCATCTACATGCGAAGATGTGCAGAAGATTAAGTGAAAGCAAGTTATAAAGCAGGATATAAAATATGAACCCATTTATTTTCAACGGAGGTAAACATATAGAAAAGGACATACTAAGTGGTTAAGCAGTAAGTGGTTTCTAAGTGGTTTAGGATCATCTATAAAAGTTGGGCTTTTATAGTCTTTTCGTTTGCTTAACTTGATTTTTTTTTTTATAGTGAGCATTGTTAGCTTTAAGAATAATGAGGGGGAAAAAAGCAAAACAAAATAAAAGCAAAGGAGTCTTAAATGGGAAGAAAGACGCAAAAATTTTCCTTACTGGACTCGTGGGGGCCATAGAGCTCATGGGGCGTGTAGGCGATTCCTAATTCCTTCACCATCCCCACTCCCACCCATCTGATCAGCGAAAGCTAACAGAACAGCGAAGGGGGCTCTCTCTACCACTTCTCAAAGCAAGAGTCCCTGGGGGAGCAGGAAGCCTTCCATTATAGAATGCTTTTGCTGGAGCTGGGGGAAGTGGGGAAGAAGGTAGGGGGAAGTGTGGAGGGAGGAAAGAAAGTAGAATGAATCAAAGAAAAGAAGCCAGCTGGAGGACTTGTTAAAAACACAGCGTTTCCGTGTCAATGGGGCAGAGAAAATGCACGTTTTGAACATGTTTTCCTGTGACCACAGTTTGAGAACTTCTCCAAGTAGAGAGAGAAGAGGCGGCACTGGACAGGTATAAATCCGGTACCTGAAATCTGTGCAGAAGCAGTGTTTGGGAATTACTTTAGCAGTGAGGCTTGGTTCCCTTTGGATAGGGAAAGATAACATCCCTTTCTCCAAGGGAGCATTATGGAGATTCTAAAGGCGGAGGGCAGAAATTGGGAATGGCCTGAGAGCCTTTTACATACCAGGTACACTAAGAGAACAAACAAAGGCCTACAACTCATCCTGCCCCAAGGAAAAGCAGATAAACCTGGAAACAAGTGTTTTACGAGGGACTGTTTCAACCAAAGGGGCAGAAGGGTTTCCCTTCCTTTCAGTTTGACAGTTTCCTCACTGTAGTCACCAGGAAAGCAAGAAGAATGTGGAACAACCTGTTCTGTCACTCTGATCTTTGCTCTCTTACCTGGTTAAAAGCAACTTGGCAGCCTTCTAGCTGCCTCTCAGGTGTAACCGGGGCTACCCTCCTTCCAGGAAGTTTAACACTGAAGGTTCCCTCGACCTCAAAAGATACACTCCATTATTCACTGAACAGACTAAATGGGAAGCCAAACTACCCATGGACCGCACCCCACCCCCACCTACAAGGACTACAGAAGATACCAGCCACTCCTCAGGGAAATGTCCAGAACCTCTGAGGCTGTTAAGGGCAGCAGGTATGATTTTCATTTAGACAGAAACAGCCTGAAGAAGAACCAGCAAAGCCCCAAAGGGCTGTGCAATAAATCTTAGCTGAAGTGAACAGAAAAATGTCTCTCATTAGATTGTTAGCCAAAGCCAAGGAGTAGGTAAAGAGTAAGTGATGCCTATATAATGTAGGTTCTCAGGATCAGAACTTCGAAACTGGTGTAGCTATTTTCCAATTCTGACACCTGTGTTTCCCCTCAGAGAATAACCTGGGGATGCTTAGGTTTCTTGCCAGTATCTTCTTGCGAATGTTCTTTTAGTAACACACAGTGATTACAATACTAAGAGCGTTCTGTGTATTTTCCCAAAAGGGTTTGTTAAAAAATAAGGGAAGAAAATCCCTATCATACTTCTAGATCACAAGCTTTCTTCCCGCACAGTGACACCTCCACAGCAGTGAGGCACAGTTGACAATGGTCAGAACCAAGACCATTAAATTGCTTAGGAACTTAGATTTACAGTATTATACCACCTAGAGGATTCACACAAAACTAGCTACTGAGAATCTCCTGAGGACAGGCTCTATACCATTACTGTTGCCATCAGCAGCTCACCTTTTGAAGCACTTTCTATGCTAAGTCCCTTACATACATTATTTCAAGTAATACACAGCACAATGGGGGCAGTGCCACTGTGATCCCCTGGCCCAGTACCTAGCGCAGGGCTGGCAGTCGGTCAGCACATCAACATTTCTCAAATGAATTAAAACACTGTGTGTTACATAAAAACCAGTGCCCTTCATAAATGGAATGATAGAAATGCATTTCATTGATTCATTTCCACCTGAAAGGGTACACTTCCCGAAAAGGGACAAGGGCAACACGGGAACTTCTGAATTAAACTGAACCAGAGGGAAAAACATAAAGATATTTTTTAATAACACATGCACATGCTGCTCTGGGAGAGACAGATATCTGCCTTCTGTGGTCTTGGGACAGAACAGGCCCTCAAAGCAGACCAGGCAGGTCCAGTTCCAAATGGCAAAAAAGTCACACTCCGATGCAGCTACAAATCACTCCACAGTCAGCACCCAAGTTCCAGCTTGGGGACTGTCTCTACCCTTCTCAGATGCGTCAGCCTAGCCTCTGCGCAGAGTTAAGAAAAACCACATGCCCAAGAAGACAAACGAGTCAAGGAAAGACAGGAACATGATTCTAGTCCTGAGCCTGCTGCTACCAAGTGGCTGTACCTCAGTTTCCTCCAGTATAGAAGAAGAAGACCTATTGAGTGATCTCTAAAGTTCCTTCCAGTTCTAACTCTCTATAATTTAGCCCCTTCTGCTTGAGAAGCCTCCCTCAGGTTTGAGACCCATGCTTTTTCCTTCAGGAAAAGCCTGGGGTTTGGTCTGAAGGAGAGGGGAGACCACACATTCTCTCACTCACTGAAAGAGAAGTAGTACTTCAAAAGCCCGGGGAATATTGTTAGGGCAGAAGAGGACAGCATCATGGTTCTCAAGAGGAACAACAGGAAACAGAATCCCAATAACAACACTCCAGAGCAATGTATGCCTGCACAATTGTCTGGGTGAGCCCCAGTGTTCTTTTTTTTTTTTTTTTTTTTTTTAACTTTTAAGTTATTTTGCATAAAAACACGAATACAGTCTAAATTTTTATCTTTTTATTCCATGTTAGGTCTTGCTACCCTGTAGCTCATGGAACCGCTGGGGTGACATGCCTACAGCATTATCATTAATTGCTGGACCCACAGCTGTAACAGGGGAGAGATGTTCGGCTTCAGTTTCCAACCTCCACCTCCCCCCATCAAACCCATACACTCCCATTTCTACTGGGCTACATTGTGATTGGCTGTCAGTATTGTTATCCAAGTAATAACTGATAGCCCTATTACTACTCCCCAGTCAGAGAATCAGGTATGGGAAGAGAGGCATAGGATTTCGGTTGGGGACAGTATGTATGCATGGGGATTCTCCCCAGATTAGAGCATATCCATGGGAGGCAGAGTAAACCAAGGAATATACAGGAAAAACATACATGCTAAATAGTTAATTTAATTTTCACCACGGTAAAGGTACTTCCTGAAAACTGAAGAAATAAAAGAAAATGAAGAAACAAAGGCTATGCATTAAGGTCCCAAGGAATTCGTCCCCTGGGTGGTGAATTAAAGTAAACAATAGTGAATGTCACAAGGGCTCCTCTTTGAGGTTACCAAAACCTTTCTAAAAAAACTTGGCGTCATGGTTTCACACACTGAATTTAGAAAATGATCTGTAATAATTTATGGGCCAAAGAAGAGACATTCACATCAAGTCATTGTTTCCTGCTTAGTGATGCTGGGAAAAGGTAAAAAAAAAAAAGAGAGAGGAATTATAGAGGAGAATGACTTGGGATGCCCCATGAACCCCCATAACCCTTACCCACACCCTGTGACATCAAAATCAAGCTGAAACCAACTGCTCCTGTGGTAACAGAGTCGTGGGAATGTGATCCCAGCACCTCCACCGTGAGCTGATTCAGCCTGGGTAAGTCACCACCCCTTTCTCTCTTTCCTTTTGAGGGGACTCCTGAGCCGGGCACTGTCTCACAGTGTACATGGGGATACACGGTGGGCCTGAGATGCAAGGACAATGCTTTAGCAATAAACAAGTATAAATAAATCCCATGAACATTGGGGAGAAGCAGAGGATGAGAGTAATGAGGAAAGGTTTCCCAGAAGGAACGTTTATCCACATACCCAAAGATAATTATAAGTTGACTAGAAAATTGAAGGCTCTGAAACCGGCTTCCACCTAGCAAGGTCTCTAGGCTTCGTGACCTAAGAAGTCACAAATCCTAGTCTGCAACATACAATTTAGCAACTTCTAGGTGATTTGAGATTCCCTTTGTCACTCTAAAACAAGTTACTTTAAAAAAAAATTTTTTTAAAGATAATTAAAAGAAAATCCAGAACTGACCCACTTCTTCAGGCTTAAAGGAAAGTGAAACTTCCCACAGTGTGATTAATCACTCTCCAGACACACGCATGCCATTAGCTCATGTTTGGCTATTTTTCACTTCCAAAAAGGCAGTTATAAATGTAATTGTTATCTTTCTTCCCTCTTACCTGGACTCTATGTCCATCCTATGCTTGGTTTTTCCATTTCCAGCCCTTCAACACAAATTTCAAGGTAGGGAAGGAAGGTTACCTTTTGTCAAAGCCCTTTACCCTACTCATACTCAATAGAACCAAAAACTGGAAAAGAAAAATAGTTGCTTTCCTCCACTTTTCTGAATCAAAAGACTAGCTTGGCTAACTTTATTCCATATTTTTTCTCAAATATGATATTTAAAGGCCACACGGATACATCACTAAATCCTTGCTTTGCGCTGATGGTAACAATTACAACCACTGAGGATTCACCAGAGAAAGTCTGGGATGCCTCATTTAGCTTCGCGTCAAAAATAGCCAGAATATTCCATTTCCTCTTGGTTCCTTTTCCTCAGACTTTAGAAGGAGGTGTCCTTTGAACCCAAGTGACCAGAAGCCAGTTAGTACAGGCCCCTTGAGTTGGGAACCATTGTAGTGGGTTCTGACCTATTAGCTTCAGAGTACAGCTCCTTCGAGAAGTAGAAAAGAGCCAAAGTTCTCTTAAGAGATTGAGACCAAATAACCGGCCACTTGTATTTAAAAGGAGAAGCTGCCTTTCAATTGCATTAAGTTTGTACAACCAGAGAAACTGGCTCAACTGAAAAGGGAAGCAGACCTCCCTGACTGTGATGCCCTCCATTCTAGTCAGCCTCTTGAGCTCTTCCCTGAGCCTTTTCCTGTGTTACAATTCTGCAAGCTATTTCCCATAGAGTTTTTGGGCTCTGAGCAATGTGCTCAAGTTCAGTACAAGACCTTATCATTTCAATCTGACCTCTCTTTTCCGTTAGAGCAGAAGGGAAGGATCTCCAAGGGAGACACACTATCCCCCTGCCCAGCCACAGCAAAGGATAGCTAACTCACCCCTCTCCCCCATATTCCTCATATTTGAGCCCCAATCTTCCATCTTCACATGTTTCAGATCTAGGAAAGAGTAAGGAATAAAGCCCAGATGGTGACAAGGCACCCACCTTTGTTATCCTCCTTTTCCATTTAAAGCTGCTTCCATTGCTCAGGCCTTGTGGGTCCCTCAGTCGTCAGCTGAGGGTCCACAGTCCCCTCCAGCTCTGGCTCCTTCAAAACCACCTTTCCTTCCATGCCCTGTCTCCAAGCCACAGAGCCTGCAGCCACTGCTATCCCAGCCCTGTAGGCTGGAAGTGGCCCAGCAGGCGTCCCAAGTGGGCTCCCCACCCCCTCCTGGGCCACAGCACAGAGGGACAGCCAGGGCAATTCACAAACAAAGCAAAGGCTGGAGAGACCCCGGGAGAATTACTCTGTAGGGAAGCTGAGTTGCCACACATCTGGATAAGCGCACTGCCCAAGCCCCCGCATTCTGACTTTGGACAGGAAATGGATTCCCAAGAAATCCTGCTTGGAAACCCTTCAGGATGAAAGCAGAGCAAACCCACCCACTCAGATTCCCTTAGGCCATTTCCTGCCTCCTCTAACTTTTAATACCCCTTTCCTTCAATTCTCAGCCTTGATATGAAATCTTTTGGAACTAGGGTTGGATTTCGGTAGGGTCCCTGGACCCATAAGAGTCCTTCTCCATCTGCATTCTGGCTTTTAGAGCTGGCTACCACACAGTTCCGGGCTGTTCTAATTAAATGCAGAGGCTGAGAGACAATAATGCTGAGATTACGAACATTTATGATTTGGGGAAATATCCTTCAGATATAATTAGTTGGTGAAGGCTTTTATTGGCACAGGATGGAGAATTTGCAGGGCAATGCTGTGTGTGGCATAGCTGATGGTGAAAGGTCACTTGGATGAAGTTTATTCATCAGTAACCCAGAGAGAAAGCCCCACTCAGACTTTGTTAAACAAGAAAGAAGACAGAGACTGAGGCATTGTAAATGCGGGTGGAGGCAACAGGTCCGATAGATGATACCTAAAAAGGGCAAATGTCAAGTAAGAGGCTATATTTTCATTTCTAACCGTGCAGAGACACAACTTCTTTGCCCCCAAACTTCCAAGTGTTAAAGTGACATGACAGTTTTAGAAACATTTGCCAAGTCTGTCTAGGAAAACAGGATTTCTCCTTCAGGAGAGGCTACACAATTGATAACCTTCCCTCTGTGATCCTTCTCACCATCTTGTTTTGCAGGCTGATTTGGGGGAAATTAGTCGCTTCCTGCCAGTCTCCTCAACAACATTAAAATTAGCAGAATAATTAAACACAGTCCTAATTGGGTACATAGAGAGTTCTTGGTTAATTAATGAGCCAAACTGGCCCAGAGCTGCAAAATGACAGAGGCCTGTGAAAAGCCCAAGCAGAGAAAAGCCCCGCTGCGGTCTCCAAATAAAACTGTCACTTGGCAAAAATAGTTCCTAGTGTAGAGACAAGTGTCAAATACATTCCTATAGCTAGGAGTCATCAGTTAATCCCGCGGCTGAGATAGATCCATATGTGAACGAGAGCAGGGAGGTGCGACTCTGCCACTGCAGGGACACATACACAGCCCTGAGTGCCCTTGCCCCATCTCCCGCACCCGCACCCGCACCCCTGCAGGCTGGCGCCCTGACATCCAACGCCGCTGATAAGTCCCTGATAAGTAACTGAGTTTCCAAAGTGCAGCAGCTCTGCAACCAAGTTAGAACGAGAGAGACAGAGACACACACAGAGACAGAGAGACAGGGAGACAAATGCCAGAGAGAGAGAGAGAGAGAGAGAGAGAGAGAGACAGACAGACAGAGACAGGGAGACAGAGACCAGAGAGACAGACAGACACAGAGAGACACACACACAGACAGACAGGGAGACAAATGCCAGACAGAGAGAGAGAGAGAGAGAGAGAGAGAGAGAGAGAGAGACAGAGACAGGGAGACAGAGACCAGAGAGACAGACAGACACAGAGAGACACACACAGAGACAGACAGAGAGACAGGGAGACAAATGCCAGAAAGACAGAGAGAGAGAGAGAGAGAGAGAGAGAGAGAGAGAGAGAGAGAGACAGAGACCAGAGAAACAGACAGAGACAGAGAGAGACAGGGAGACAGAGACCAGAGAGACAGAGACAGACACAGAGAGAGGCAGAGACCGCACCTCGTCGGGGAGACGGAGCGAAGGCGGCCAGCGCCGGCGCGCCCCCCGCGCCCCCGCTCACCTGCGCACGGGAGGCGGCAGCAGCAGCAGCACCTGGCGAGGAGCCAGCGCAGCGGGGGGCTGCGCGGGGGGGCGCGCTCGCCGCCCGTCATGCTGACCCGCGGCCCCGGCGCTGCGCCCGCATGGCCCAAGCCGGCCGCTCCGGCTGCCTCCCTCCCGGCCCCGGCCCCGTCCCGGTCCCCGCGCCGCCGTCTGCCTCTCCCGGAGCCGGAGCCACCTCGGGGCGGCGGGGCGGGGCCCGGCGGGGGCGGGTCCCCGGGGGCGGAGCGCACGGTCCCGCGCGCGGCGGAGGGCACGGCCCGGGCTGTCTCTCCCCCGACTTTGTTCATCCTGAACGCGAATCCATGACGGCTGCGCCTCGCTTTCTTTCTTTTTTACCGGCGCCTGGACGGTGATGAGGTTGTCCACAGGACGCTAGACTTGGACTCCTAAAGCCAGGGCTCAGAGCCATCTGGACACCTGCATGCGAGCCGACCTCAGGCGGGCCGCTTCGCCTTTTCATCGTTGGAGTCCATCGTTGAAGAAATAAGAGAAGGGAAAAGAATCCCTCTGTCACAGGGTTTTGCTAGCAGAATTTTAAAAGACATATCCCTGGAAGCACCTGTTGGATGTTTACCAGCTCCAGTCTGGTGAAAGCCCGAGAGAAACCCCAAAGACACTTACGGGGGAAGACTTCCGTTTACACGCCCCTACCAAACCCAGCGACTCATCAGTCGTTCCTCTACTTTATCTCTCTCCTTTACTTTTACAAATCTTTCGCATTTCAAGGCAAAGCTCCTATCTGCATAGAGCCCACCTGGACCACATCAACTGGACCTGCCCTTGAACCACACTGCATTTCTCTCTCACAGGGCATCTCTCTCTCTCTCTCTCTCTCTCTCTCTCTCTCTCTCTCTCTCTCTCTCTCTCTCTTTCTTTTCTTTCTTTCTCTCTTTTTTTTTGCGAGTGTATCCACATTTAGGACAAAGGGATTGCTAGAAACATACAACACTCTTAAAGTACAGAGAGTTCATTCATGAAGGAAAAAAGGGAAGTTTGTGAGAGTGGTAAAAAAAAAAAAAAAAAAGGAAGCTTGATCACCCAGGTAACTTATTATCACCTGGAAGAGAGACGAGGGACAAGACTTGTAGGAGTTGCCTGGATATGGGGCTTACTTTCTCAGTCTGAACTTTGTTTAGATTTGTAACTTCTTTACTTATATGTTGTAGCATCTGCCACATGGTTGGAACATAGTAGATGCTCAGTAAATGATAGCACTACTTAATGGGTGACAATTGCTAACATGTGCTGAGCATTTATTTGTGCCAAGCAGATTCCTAATTGCTTTCTATACATTAACTCATTTACACACACACACACACACACACACACACACACACACACACACACACACACACACCCCTTATAAGGTAGGGTCCTCTTTACATCTGAGAAAACTGAATAAAGAAACTATGGTGAGGCTTTGATGATTTAACTCTACAGAGAAATTCTAAAAAGCTCCACCCCATAGAAACAGCAGAACCTAGTCAAACTATAACTTCTAGTTCTACCACTGCCATCTCCCTGATGCCTCTCCTGGCAAGAATTACATAACGATCTCATTGTTGAGCAGGAAATGTGCATCTGGTGATCCACATACAAAGCAGAGAAATGAAAGTTCAAATTGCTCATGCAGCCTGCACCCCAGAGCCCTGATTCACTGATTGTCCTGACTACTGGTCAGTCTTATCTTGCCAGCTTGAATTACAACAGGATTATAGTTATCCTGGGTTTTAGTTTTGACCTGTCAGTAGTTACATCTAGTGCCCTTTTCTGTAGCACGAAAAACAACACCAATTTTGTTGTTCTTTGCAAGCCTGTAAAATGTCCAGTACCTTCGGCCCTTCTAAAAGTGAACTTTATTTGCTTGTGATCCACTGCCTGGGGGCTATGATACAAGAGTTGATATATATTTGGTCTATCCACCCAATCCACCTTTTATATACTTTGGGGGTCATTCTGATAGGAATTCAGAGATGTTTAAAAATTGCTTGGTGAGTTACCAGTTACTTTTTTACTTAAATCTTTCTTCTGGCCTTTGTGTTCAGGTGACACTGAAAGCTTTTCTACAGTATTCCTCCACAAGAGGCTGATGACATCATCTTGCAGAAACTGATTTTTAGATGTCTGAGGAAGACCCAGCCTTTACTTCGGAAATCCGAGAAGACCAGTAGGAATGCAACCAGAAACCAGTAGACCTTAAAGTAGTCCTAGTATCCATGAAAAGGATCCATCAGGCATGTCTTTAAAACCAGGAAATCCATTCTACCTCAACTTAAAGGCATAAAACCATTAGGAACAAATACCCATCTTAAGTTGATATGGCCAACACATTTTTGTCCATCCCAGAGATTCTCTCTGGGGTTGGGTACCGATAACCCAAGAGTCCTATTGCCACCCTAATGTGCCCTCCAGATTGAGATCAGCAGTTTCTACAACATGACAAGGAAGCCTTGAACACCACTGGGACAGAGTGATTACAGTCCTACTAATTAATTCACCAAACACTTACTGAGTGTCTACTATGTGCCAGGCTCTATTCTAGACACAGAGGATACACTAGTGAACAAAGCAATCCCAGCCCTTGCAGAGTTAACTCAGAGGACAAACTCACCATGAATGTGAAAGAAAAGAAGATATCAGATATTTGACCAAATTTTGAATTAAGGAATTTAAGAAAATAGGTACCTGAATCCTGTGACCTGCATCTAGATGTTTTAAAGTAACGACCTCAGGGAAATTTGGAGATTTTATGGCACTGATTTTTAAACACTGGTGCTTGTTAAAATCATCAGGGAAACTTTAAACAATTTTAGGCATTAGTATTTTTCTAAGGCTCTCCAGGTGATTCCAGGGTGGAACCAAGCCTAAGAACCACTGATGCCTGGGGTCTCTCCCCAACCCCTCTTTAGCACTGCCTCAAGATTCAGATTAATTCACCATGGGTGCAGGTGGGCATCAATATTTTTAAAAGTTCCCCAGGTACTTGTACCATGCAGCCTAGATTGAGTACCACCACTGTAATGTGGTGGTTCTTGGATTTGAGTGTGCATCAGAATCACTTGGAGGGTGAGTTAAAACACAGATTACTGGGCCCCACTCCCAGAGTTTCTAGTTCAGTAGGTCTGGGTGGGACTCAAGGATCTGCATTTCTACAAATTCTGATGATATTGGTATAGGGACCACCAGCATAGAGGATTTCTCACCTCTCTTTGTGATCTACTTTCACTTCTTTTTATAATAGCACTTGATTTTCCTCTCAAGAACCAGCCCTCCTTCATTCTCAGACCATGGCTTTGGGTGTGGCAGATAACCTCCCTCTGTCCATTCCGAGGATGGGCCATGATTTGTACTTGGTCACTCAGTCACAGGGATTGGTTCAGACTTAGCACGTAAGAACTACCAGGAAAGCAACAATCTCTTCCCACAAAATTTCTAAGTTGATAAAATGTTGGCCTAAAGCTGGAGGCCATCTTGCCATCACCACATAGGAAGAAGTTACTTAGAATAAATAAGAAACCTGAGAAAAACATGGAGGAAAAAGATGAAACAGACATAGATAGAGGGATTGAGAGAAATAGAGGTTAGAAAGGAGGGAGGAAGGAGAGAGGTTTGATATCAGCTGAATAACTACATACACTTTTCCCCAAAACCTTATTGATCCCTGGATGTATTTGAGCCCCACTCCCCACAATAAACTCCTTTTTTCCCCCCCTCTGCATAAGACAGTTCAATGTTTACAATTTCAGGAGTTTCAAACACCTACTGGCCCACTCCCAAAGTTCAGGCTAAGAACCTCTGAGCTATAGCAAATCTTTAGTGTTCTTAATTTCCAAACAGATGGCTCAGCCTCATTCTTATTTTTGGCAGAGTTCATCTTTAGTGATGTCTCCAGTCAAAGTCCATTTTATATGAATTAGGTGTTCTACCTGCTTATGTGTCCATGTTGTCTCATCTCTATTCCCCACAATAGTGAACTCCAAAGAATTCCTTTTGGTCTCAGCCTGCAGACATACTGGGCCAGGTACACCACAATGCTGGTCCTGATAATGGGGACTGTGGCACTGCCCTCTCCCCACTAGTTAGCTGTAGGCTTCAGTATTTCTGGACCATAACCTTAGGCAACTGCCCTCTCCAAAAGACATGTTTGGTGAAAAGTTTTCCTTTAGGATTGTTCTCTTCAGATTTATAGGAATCGGGTTTTTCAAAATCACACTTCCCCACATTGCTTAGGGAGAGCTCATTCCAGAGAAAGAATAGGAATGTCTGTGCACAGACATTCCTGTGAGAACCTTCTATGGTGACGAGTACAGTACATACCTTTTACAGAACATGCTTGAAAGGCTCAGAGAGGGCTGTGGGCATGTTTCTCGGTGGACAGGCCCTGCTTTCCTCATTCCACCCCAGCCCATCATTTACCTGCCTTTTCCTCCAGCAGTGAATCTCACTTCTAGCCCCCAGTCCCAGATTCTGATTCAGATTCATATCTACAGTTTAAAAAGCTCTGCAGATGATTTCAATGTGAAGTCAGGGCTAAGAACTATTGACCTAGAGCTCAAGGCCACCTACACTCTGGGATTACTTCCTGCATGGTTGATAGAGTTTAGGAAGCACCTGGACTCAAAGGTTTTCACTTTCTCAAATTCTGACAACTGGTCCCTTGATTCATTCTTCCACTGCTTGTTATGCTCTTCATCTGTTAACCCACAGCCTTCATCTTCCCCATGTAAATATCTGGCCTGTGAACTGTCTGATTACTGATGGGTCATAATTTTCCCAATCTACCCTGTCCTGGCTTCCACTTATGTGGCTTAAAACTCTATTCTTGATAAGAACTGATCACTTACTGAATATATGGTTGGTTTTTGAACATCTACTACCTGCAAGTCACTAAACTAACCCATATATGGAAATTTATGTGGGAAATTTATATGAGAAATATAAAATGAATAAAACATACCTTCTGAACAAAAAAGACAAAGCACAGGGTGAGTGCTAGGAGAAGCAGTTGGTTCAATTTTTTGTGGCAGAAAAAGGAAAGTGGAGACAGACCAGGATTGGACATAAGTAGGTGAAAGTTTTATCTTTGTGTGAAAAAGAGGAATTAAGACAATAATATCAGTGATCAGAAACATTCAATATTAGAGAAAGGAGGTGAATGTGTACATTGCTTCTATATTTAATTTGAACTCCAAATATCTCCTTTAAAATCGTATAATGTCCATATGGGTAGCTATTCCCAGGTAATATGTGGTATTTTAATAATAATGTCTACAAAAAAAGCATAATTGCCAGCATTATGCACAGTAATCTCTTCTAATTACCACCATTTAGTGTGTTCTAAACATGGCACCATTGCTGGCCCTGTGGGTACCACTATCTCCTTGCTGACATCTCCCAATGCCAATGATTAAACCATCACTTAGCTCATCCTGTATGTGTAAATGGGTTCTTTTGTACTTGCCCATTAGACACCTGTCTGCCTCTTTCTGTCTGTCTTATCCTCAAGGAAGTTAGGCCCTAAATCATGCTGTCAATCGCCCTCTTTGTTTTTAGGAAGGAAGTATCACTGATCACCTTCTGGTCTGAATCAGGACCCAGGTAGGAGGGTGGTTCAAACAATACTGATAAAGACTGCGGGATTTCACTGAGGACCCTTGTGTCTCCCCAGAATAGCTGATGCTCGTTTTCTGTCAGAGAGGTAGGGCAGCAGGCAGCCAGGACAGATTCCTGGATATCTGCACTGAGCAGCCACCTGGGCTCAGGAGACAAGCTATTTATTAAAGTGAAAGATGACTGCGCTGGAGTTGCTAAAAACAAACCGCTCCAGGTTTTGTCTACTTCCAAAAACGTTTACTTCTAAGTAGGTCAAAGTGTTCCCAAAGTAGGGCAGTAGGAAGTGCAGTCTATCACTTTGAGTTTCAATTTAGGGAGGCTTACCATTGCTAAGTGTCCACCATAAGGGGTGGCATTTTAATTTCGATTGTCAATGCTGCCTTTCCTCTCACAGGCAGACGGACCAACTGCAACAACATGTGGACTCACGGGGTGCAATGGAGAGGTTTCTGATACATTAAATGCAAAGTAAATTTTGCCTTGATGTTACTCAGGTCAGTTTATTGAGGATTTCAATAACTGGAGGGATGTGGCAGATACGGCTTGTCCTTATATTTCTGAGTTTTCAACAATTCCAAATAAATGAGAGGTACTGAGCCCATGTGTCCCCAGAGAAGACTTCTCAGGAAACAGGATTTCAAAGACTTCTTCAGTCAGAACTCCTAGCATCAGAACATTATTTCCTGTTCAGGCTCCCACTGAATCTTAAGCCAGTTATTAGGGGATGGGGAATGCACTGAGCCGGATCCTTCACATATAAACTCCTTGAGGGCCCCTGATGCATGGCTTCCTTCTTTCCTCCCTCCCTCCTTTCCTATATGGTTTGCTGAGAACTTGTATACCAGCTGCTATTCTAGATGCTGGAGATAGAGCAATGAACAAAACAGACAAAATTCCTGCACTTATGGGGAGATCTTGTGTGGGGTGGGGACAAGGCAGGAGGAGTAGACAATAAACATTAACAAATATGTCAGGTAGTGACCAATGCAATGAGGAAAAGTAAACAGGGAAAGGGGTACACAGTGTGGTGGGAGAGGGCGGGATTGAGGAAGAGCTCTCTAACCAGGTGACATCCCAGCAGAGATGGGCAGGAGTGTGGCAGCAAGCTATCCAGGTATCTGAGGATCTGGAATATCTGAAATGTCCCAGGCAGAGGGAACAAAAGGTGCAGGTCCTGGGTGGGAGTGTACGTGGCTCCACTGGGGAAGAGCTTGGTCAGGTAGTCTGGTTGGGAGAGTGGCAGGATGTAGTAGAAAGAAAATGCTCCTCCCTCTCAAGATGTCCACATCCTAATTCCCAGAACCTATAAATGTGAACCTTACATGTCAAAAGGGGCTTTGCAGATGTGATTACATTAAGAAATTTGAAATGGGGAGGTTATCCTGTGTTATCCAGGTGAGCAAAACATAATCACTTAACTCAAAAGCAGAGCACTTTTCCTACTGTTGTCCGAGGGAGATATGACTATGGAAGAAGAATCAGAGAAATGAAACATAAAGGTCTGAAGATGGAAGAAGGGACCACAAGCCAAGGAATATAGGCAGCCTCTACAAAGAAGATGGAAGAGGTAAGGAAACCGCTTTTCCCCGATAACCTGCAGCAGGAATGCAGGCCTGCGGAAACCTTGAATTTAGCCTAATGACACCCTATTCTACAGAGAATAAATGTGTTGTTTGAAGCCAGGTGGCTGTAATTTGTTACAGTAGCTAAAGGAAACTAAGACATAAAAGAAAAAGTCAGAGAACAGGTGTAGAGCCCCTTTGCAAACACAGAAAGGACTTGATTTTTACTCAAAGTCAGACAGGAGTCATAAGAATGTTTTAAGCTGAGCCCTCCCCGCAGCTGGGTTCCAGCAAGCATAATTGTCTATTTGCTCACCTGAGTACAAAGGTAGGAAATCATAACTCGTGTGGCCCACAGGGCCTTATGGAAAGTGAGGCAAATGGGCATGATATCAGAATCAGCATCCTTGGCTGGGGCTGGTGGATGACAGTGGGGAAGCCAGACAGCCCAGACATATCTCGATGGCAGGGGTAAAGAAGGGGGCAGGCTATTCAGTGGACAGCTTCTCTGCTCCTAGAGGACAAGGAGCTGGTATTAAGCGTGGCAAAAATTGTAAACTGATAGATGTCTCATACATGGGTTCAAGTTGGGTTTCAGTTCAAGCTGCAGTTTCAATCTTACACAGGTCCTGGATGAGGAGAAACTGTTTTCAGGGTTCAAGTGACACAGGAAAAGGCAATGAGGTGTCGAGAAGAGGACTCTGACCATTCTGTCTTGCCAAGCAGCATGAGAATGCCTCTGTTGGAAGCCTCTTGAGCCGTGGCCTTTAGCATCCACTCACCTCTGACCTTCCCTGAGCAGACAGCTTGGGCACATTCCCAGCAGTCACTCCACTGCTGCTCCTTCTCTGCTTTCCAAGTCACATCCATTGCAGGTCATTTCTGGTCCCTTTGTTCTTTTGAGGGGAAAGTGGTTTCAGCTTAGCTAACTCTAAGTACGAGAAAAGCTTGTCATCTTCTCTTGGGGGAACATTTTGTTTGCTGGGGTTACTTCCTCTCCATCATTTCCAGTCTCTTCTCAAAAGCATAATTGGTGTCAGCCTTTCCTGTCTGGGACCGAATCTGAGACTCTCATCTTAGCTCTGAGCTCCATCAGCTGGCTCCAAGGAACAAAGATACTAGTCAAGCCTCACATTCCCTCCCCTCTGGATGATAAGAGGCATTTATAGCCCAAATGTATAGTGCACACCAAGAGGCATGATAATATGCTATTGAAATGGGCATTTGGCATAAGCTAAGTAACAGCAGACTGACTACAAAAAGGAAAAAGGCAGGAGGGCTCTAGAAAGATCAGTTCTTTCACTTGACAGCACACATCCTCCACTGCTTCAGCTCTCCTTGGAGGCAGCACCACACTGGGGTGTATTTAGAGGAGGAGGTGGCCTGGCCTGACATATTCCTATTTGAGGTTTCAGTTCCAAGCCCTTTAATGCCCTAAATAATATCAGATGGATGGTAGCTAGCAGCAGGCAGGACACCTCACTCAGAACAAAGCAGGCCTAGGGCACACCTTCTGTTTTTGCTGATCCCTTAGTCTTAAAAAAAAAGGAGAGGGGAGGAGGAAGAGCGTGGACTAGATGGCACCTATACCTCCCTCTTCCTGAAACTGCACCCTGAGAGGGCTCCCAGACTGTTGGTCAATAACTATTTCTGGCTCATCCTAACATAGACAGGTGAGTGGAAGTAATACAGTTAAAAATGAAATAAGAAAGGCAGTTTTCACAAAACTCCCCTTTGTCCTTGTTTTATCTGAGTTGAAGAACGACATGCTCATAGCCACCCCAATACTCAAAGTTTTGCACAGCCCTCCATCACATAGCCAGCCCATCTCTCTGGTTCCATCCAAATGTTACCTTCAATGACCAGAGTTAAGCACTGAAAGAGAACAAGTCATTGAGAGATGTCAGAGGTGCAAGTGAAAGAATAACTTGATTTTTCAGCTCAAACGTATCCGATTTGATGTTGACCCTTTGTGTGGAAGGCAAAAAAAAAAATTAGAACAGAGGAATAAATCATTATTTCTTGGGAAACCATAGAGCCAGATGGACCTGCTGCTGGTAGGCTGGAGACAGGGCCCAGAATAGGGCAGGAAAGAAACTGAGGGAAGGGGGAGGGCAAACAGCCTCTGCAAAACCTATGGATAAAACTAGAAACAGGACCTTGACCCTTTGAATAGCCCTGGAAGAGATTCAGGCTGGAAACACCCTAGAATCAGCCCTACATAGGTACCAGAACTGGGACAAAGGGCAGGCAAGGAATTAAACATTAATGGACTGCTTCTGGTGTAGCACACCTAGGCTGAAAAGTCTAGCTCAAGAGAAGCACGTCGCCCCATTTCATAGATTTTAACTATGATGCCCAAGGCCATCAACCTGGTGAGTGGCTGAGCCAGGATTCAAACTCAAGTCTTTACCCAAGACTCTTAGCTCTCCATCCTTCTCATCATCTTATTTTATGGCCTACTACATACAAGCCTCCTGGTAGGTAGGTCGCTTTTGTTTTATTCCAAACAATTAGCCTGTGCGTAAAATAACAAGACCCACTTCACAGTTTAAAGGCGGTTTTACGTAACATTGCCACCTTTGAACCTCCCAGCAACTCTGTGAGATAAGCCTTTTTATCAGCTTCCCATTGCTTAGATGGGGAAACTAAGATGAGGTGACTTTCCATTCATTTCACACCCTGTCCTCTTGCTGGCCCATCTCACTTCCGGAGAACCAAACCCTTCCCTATTTTCTCAAAGGTTTGCAGGTGCCCTTCAAAGAAAAAGCCAGGTTAATTGTAACACACTAGGTTGAACCATTTAGAAACTGATGATATTCAAGCAATTTTTTATGACAAAAAATGGTAATTTCATGTGGTTTGACCTAATAAATTAAACTTCAAAATGAAGATATTTATGCTAGTCTTGGATGGGTTAAACATAGGCTACGTAGGTTAACCACGAAGAGAAAGCAGCAGACATTTTCAGACTGGAAGGGATCCTAGAGGTAATTTAGGAAGATGTGGATGAAAGGTAATAAAAATGCTATTTTAGAACAAGTCCCAAGATGAATGACAGTAGGGAATGACCAGTAAAAATGACTAGACTGCAGACAGCCTCAGAGTGGAAGGCAATGGCCTCTGAGCCCTGTGCCCAGAGAGTAGGGGACAAGGACAGAGGTCTATGAGGGAGACTTGAGATGTGCAGGGGAAAGTCAAGGATGGTTAAGAAGACTGTAAAACCACACACACAAATGATCAGTTTAAACAAGGAGGAATTATCGAATTTAATCCAAAAAGTTTTGTTCCATTCTAAGGATGTATTAACAGAATTGATGAAGAAGAAATTGCTAGGCTCTTACTAATTAGTACCTTAGGAAGGAAGTATCTGACATTTTATATGCAAATAAAAGTCCTTTGTTCTAATAAAGATCAGGAAGAGGAGGAGAGTTAGGACTGGTGGGTTTCAAATGGGGGACTGGGGCGGGAAGAATAGGAGTGATGGGCAGCAGCAGGTATCTGGATTTCAGCCCTAAGCAAAAGGAATTTCTAACCATTAGAACTGTACTAAAAAGCAGCAGGCTTCCTCAGGAAGTGTTCAAGTCATGCGTGGCTGACCACCTGTCAGAGATATTTCAGAAGAGGAGGGAGTGAACCAGAAGACCTTTAAGGTGCTTTTCAGTTCTAAGATTCCAAGGGCCCCCAAAAGCCAATGTTTTGAAGTGAAATGAAATCTAATCAAGGACCACTTTGATTCAACCCTAAAAAGAGAAAGATTAATTCTAACCTTTTAAAGTTCAGAAAAATGACCAGGAGCTCCTTTTGGCTACCTTTAAGCATACCTATCTTCAAGGAGTTTCAGCACACAAGTTAACCACACTTCTTACTCAAATGCAGTATTTTCTGGTTTCAGTTATTCTCACCCAACGCTATTGCGATTTTTAAAAACAATGTTACCACTATTTTCTTTGCAAATGTACTGTATTCAGCAATGTTATGGGCCAGCGGAGAAACCTATTTCTACCCTCAGTCATCACACTCCCCCATATAATTTCGATCTTTCAGGAAGTGACTGTTGAATTTCAAGGTGGCTACCTCACAGCTGGTCAGCTACAGATGTGGGGCTGTACAAGTGGGGTAGGAGTATGGGTCAGTAAGCTGTAGTTTATAATGTGTCATTTCATACCTAAAAGGAAAGGTTTGGGGGATGTTCACCCTCCAATTATTTTTCAGCTTCCCACGGTAAAGCCTTGTTAGGCATTATGGAATAAACTAAAAACCTGAGAGCAGTTGTTCCTAATGCAGAATCATACTGAAAAGTAAGAGAGAGAGAGATACTTGATGGACCCTCCAGAGTCTGCAGGGAGGAGGAGCCTTTTAAGTTTCTGGATTTGACAGCAGAGGGGATTGGAAAGGCACATTTTGGTTCCCGGCAGCAGAGAGTGCAGGGAGTTCCCATCCTGCAGAAAATCTATTGGACAGGCTGGACCAGCCCCAGGGGCTGGCTGGCCCTATCGAAGCTGGATCCAGGCTAGCCTGCTGTCCTGAGTGCTGCTTAGAGTTGTTCTGCTCCAGCCAGGACAATGGGATCTTACCAGTGGGCAAAGCAGCCACATGACAATCTGTCAGGATGCTGTTACTACCCCTTTGGAAGGGCAAACATGTGGCCAGAAGTAGGAGGGAGAGTGAGAGGGTGGTATGTAGGGCTGTCTGTAATGGGCTCACGCTCTTTGAATCCTCAACCAGACAGCCTGATAAATACAGGAAAGCCCAATCAGGTGGAAAGATAGTAAACTCAAGTTCTTGTCTCAAAAGGCTTCAGTCCTGGGAGGTCCTAGAGCATGGTGGTAAAGAGCCCAACCTTGAGGAATGAACAAACCTGAGTTCAAACCTAGGTCTACCACTGATAAGCTATGCGGCTTTGGTGGGGCAAATTACCTAATTTTCTAAGACTCAGTTTCCTTGTCCGTAAAATGAGGAAAATATTGTTATTAGCATTAGAACGTTAATCCAGAAGCTGACCCATAGTATGGCTCAATAAATGTCAGGCATTTTTATGAATCGACTACAAACTTAATATAAGTCAAGATTATCATGGAGTTGCTCATCTTCAGGCTGCCGGGCCATCTGTGGCCACCCTGTCCTATTCCAACCAGAGCCCAAGTTTCTTCCACCTTCACTCCTTGCATGCTCTGGATAAGCTGTTCCTGAGGCCAGCCAGGTGACAACAGCAGAATCATCAGGAGATCCCATAGGAAAGGACCCCCTGTGAACAAGCCAGGGCCACCATGGGCCACCGCTCCTCTCCTCCAGGACATCTGCCTCTGGAGTTCACCTGGCCCCGGCCTGGGTTTGGCTACACAAGGGGGCATTTCCCCAAAGCTTCTCTGGGCTCTCAGCTTGAGCCAGGAAAGAGGCGGTAGGAAAAGTAAAAGAACACAAATGTCCTCTATAGCTGGGTGGAGAAGAACCTAGACAGGCTTTTGGAGCCTGGGAAGACATACCCAGGACTTACCATTTTTACCATTTGTAAGTATACAGTTCAGGGGCATTAAGTAAATTCACTTTGTTGTGCAACCACCGCCATCTCCAGAACTTTACTCATTTTGCAAAACTGAAACTCTATACTCATTTAGCACTAACTCCCCATTCATCCCTCCCCCCAGGCCCTGGCAACCATCATTCTACTTTCTGTCTATGAGTTTGCTTTAGTTACCTTATGTAAGTGAAATCACACAGTGTTTGTCCTTTTGTACCTGGCTACCTTCAATTAACATAATGTCTCCAAAGTTCATCCACGTTATAGCATGTGCCAGATAGTCCTTGAAGGCTGAATAATATTCCACTGTGTGTGATCACCACACTTTGTTTATCCATGCATTCACTGATGGATACTTGGGCTGTTTCCACCTTTTGAACATTGGTGTACAAATACCTCTTTGTGTCCCTGCTTTCAATGCCTTTTCAGTTTTTTGGGGTATGTTCCTAGAAGTCAAATTGCTGGATCATATGAAAAGTGCACAAGGGTGCACTTTTCCTTATCCTTAACAACACCTCCACAGCCTTAACAACACCTGTTATCTTTCTCCCTCTCTGTGCATGTGTATGTGTGGGTTTACTGATAGCCATACTAATGGGTTTAAAGTGGTATCTCATTGTGGTTTTGATTTGCACTTCCCTAATGAATAGTGATACTATGCAGCTTTTCGTGTGCTTATTGGCCATTTGTTTATCTTCTTTGGAGAAATGCCTATTCAAGTCCTTCGTTCACTTTTAATTGAATCGTTTATCCTTTTTGCTGTTGAGTTACAGATCTTTACATAACCTGCACACTAACATCTTCTGATGCATCTTTAAATATCTCCTAAGCCTGCCACTCTGGGAGTGTCAAACCAAAGCAGTGACTCTTGACCCTCATGGAACATCGAAATTACCAAGAAACTAAAAATATACTAACACCTGGGCTGGGTAGCCCTGAATTAATTGGTCTGGGGTGGGTTGTGAGGCATCAGTATTTTTAAAGCCTCCTCCAGGTGGTTCTAACATGCATCCAGAGTTGAAAACCACCGCTACACAGTCTTTGTCCCTTAGGAGGCACTGCCCTCCACCACTTGGTGCTGGGAAAGTGAGAGGGGATGAGAAAGACTAGGGGACGTGTCCCAGAGGGCCCAACACCAGTGAGAAACCCTTCAATGTTAGGGCGGCAGTAAAGTAATAGGCAGGCCCCCCACTTTGTCTCACAGTCTTGTCATCAGTCCTGCCATGGATATATCAGGAGGAAACAACTAACCGGTGTGTCCAGAGAAGGCACAGGAGGGAGAGACTGAAGACTATCCTAAGAGGCAGAGTGTGTGGTGCAGATCATGGGGCAAGGAGGAGGGAGGCCTGGTTTTACTCCAGCTCTGCCACCAACTCTCCCTGTGGCTTCGGGGAAGCCACCTTGCTTCCTGTGCTCGAATCGAGTGCCCTTGGAAGAGAGGAAGCCGGGTTGGTGCAGTGGTTCTCAACCCTGACTGACCTTAGATTCACCTAAGGAGCATTTAAAACTCACTGACCCTTGCCCCCCCACCCCCCACCCCTGGAGATCCTGATTCCTGTAAGTTCTAGGTGGGGCTGGGGTACTGTCATTTGGTAAAGCTTCCAAGTGATTCCACACAGCCAGGGTTGAGAACCCAGGTCCAGTAGTTCTCCAAGTTCTCTCCTTGGTGCTAATGTTTCGCGGTTTTGCCTCCCCTTCTGGGGCTGACAGTCGTGGCCTGAGAGCTCTTAAGTGGTACCAAGCACTGCCTGCAGGAGCTCTGCCTCTGCAGTGCTCTCTACAAAGCTTAGGAAGACTAGTTCCCTTCCAAGAACTAAAAAGAGAAAGATTCTGACCTCCAGTGACACCATATGTGGCCACCCTGTCCTATTCCACAACCCCCAAAAGAATGTTTCTTTCTCAATCCAGTTGTGCATAACTTTTAATTAAAGTAGAGTGCCCGCTGGAGACAAATCACTGCTGGGAGAAGAAAAGGCCAGGTAGCCAGCAGGCAGCCAGCTGGAATGGGTGAAGAACAGTTTAATGAATTTCCTCTGAGAGGCTAACACTCAGGCCCTGGAGGGAGAGGAAAGGGGATTTCCTAAGGTGGAGGTGGGCATGTGCATGAGTGCGCATACTTTCAGATGAGTCCTTGTTAGGGTCATCGGGGATGCTCCATGGAGAATGGTGACTTAAATTCTGACCGCTGGGAGTCAGGCACCTGTGTATTCTGAGTCCACACAGGTGAGAGGGCAATAAGAGCTCACAGGTTACTACCCTTGCAGAGAGAAGAACCAACTTGCAAACAAAAAAGGGCCAAGGTAATGGGGTGATAGGCACTGCAAGGGGTAGGGGCAGGGTGCTGCCTTTAAGAAGCCACACTGACTGGCAGAGTTAGCCGGAAAGTTCCGTGACAGCTTCCTTCCTTGCTTTCCCTCAAGCTTTTATTTTCCATTCCTCCTTGGCTCCCGATTTTCAGCTAATTCTCTGCTAACCCCCTTCTGTCTAGAGCTCTTATTCCTAACATCTCCACCTTCTGCCTCTGCATCACAGACCCACTCCACCAGTCCTCCGCTTCTCCCCCTTAGGTTTGCTCCAGCTGCTCTCAGAGGGGCCCAGTTGGGCCGGGGCAGAAAAGGGATGCACATTTTACCTAGCCGCAGGCCAGGGAGGCTGGACCTAGGTCTGTAAGTGTCAGGTCTTCTCTTGAAGCTAAATTCTTCCTGATGGACCAACTTGTACTTGGACATAGATGAAAAAGTAGGCATTCCCAGCAGATTAACTGCTGTCCTTGGTTTGGTCCCAAGGAGATGATGGGGTCTCGACTGTACTTGGGGAGTTTTGTGGTTATTTTGCTGAATAATCGAAGACAAATGATATGATAACTACAGCTTATCATGACAACTAAAAATATGAGTGCTAGGCACTATTCTACGTATTTTGTCTACATGATCTCATTTCACCCTCACAATTCTAACCAGTTTGCACCTGTTACCTCTTGTTTAGATTTCAAACAGAACCATATTCCTGTTTCACTGATTTTCTCTTCTTTGGTGTCATGAGTTTCTCTAGTGGCTCCTTCAAAAGACTGAGGAGCTGCACTGACAATTACAAATTCCACACATTTTCCTGACACAATCCCTCCTTGGTCCTCAGAGAACAAGGGAGAAGCTGTGGGAGAACAACTGGGGAGGGAAACATAGGTGGTGGAGTGTGTGTGTGTGTGTGTGTGTGTGTGTGTGTGTGTGTGTCTGTGTGTGTGTGTGTGTCTATCCGTCCATCCGTCCATCTGTCCATCCCTGTGTGTGAAGAATCAGGTTTTCCCATTTTTCTCCTGATGGAAAAAACCCGGGGAGGCCAGGTAAGATGGGTCAGCATAATAATGCCACCTGCTATCGCCATCTGCTGGAGGGAAGGATGAAGTCAGGCTTTGGAGAGGGACAGGTGGCATTTCAGAAACGAGAATGTTCAAACATTATTAGCCCATAGTATCTACCAGAAAGGCTGCAGTAGGTCTCCATGGTGACCATCGTCCCTTCCCTCCTCCTATCCCATAAATACTTAGGTCTGCACAGAAAGTCCTCCTGATGCAGAATATCTAACCAGTAACAAAAAAGAAGCCCAGCTCTGGGCCTCCGTTCCCTCCGTGTAAAACGAGTGACTTCACGCCACTGCCAGCCGTGACTCTTGAATTCAGTGGTTCTCATGCTTGAGTGTGCATCGGAGTCCCCTGGAGGGCTTGTTAATACACAGACTGCAGAGCGGCCCCCCACCCAGTGTTTTTGACCCAGTAGGTCTGAAGTGGAGTCTGAGAATTTGCATGTCTAACAAGTTCCCGGGGATGCTGAGGCTGCCAGTCCAGAGATACTCCCACCTTGCAGAATCGCTGTTCCTGTTCAGTCTCCCTGGTGTGAGAAAAAGTGAATAATCTAGCATGTGGAAGGAACACAGAGCTATGTAAGGTAGAAGACGAGGTTCCAATAATTTATCTGTCCATCCAAGGCACCTGAGTGAGTGCCTCAGACCCCGGCAGGGCTGAGGAAAAGGTCAACCTGACTATTTCCCTGGGTTTCCTTGGTTTCCCCTGTGTCAGCATGAGCACATGGGTGAGGGGTGGGGGGGCGGGAGGAGGTCAGCAAGCCCTAGGGAGCTGCGGGGGGTGGGAGTGGGGGTAGGGGGAGGAGTGGGTCAGCGAGAAAGGAAAAGTCTAGGCTTTTGGCTACAGGTATAAGAGATACAATAGGAGAGCTGGAAGAGACATCAGAGGTCATCTAATTCAACCTTCATTTTCAAAATGAAACTGACTCAGCTTAAACGACTTTTCCAAAGTCACACGGCTGCTCAGTGGCATTCCCTCTAAGCCCGTAACCCATTCACTTCATAAGCAGATCTCAGAGAAATCCCACAAAGTCAAAAGAGGTTCATAAACAGGTTAGTTCCCCAATATTCACTCAGAGAGGGCCAGCTCCCCCACGGCCTTCCAGTCCACATCCCCCTCCCCCTCTGTCCTCCTGACCTTTCACCAATGGGAAGAAGCAGTCCATCTCCACGCTGCTTCGGGAATGGGAGATGCACAGGGCACTGCTGGGGACCAGGCCCTCCTGGGGGGGACTCCGTTCTGTGGTGCGCACCAGACACCAGCCGGGCCGCTCGCTCGGCCGCTCCAGAAGCTCCACCGTCTGTCCCACCTGGATGGTCAGCTCACTGCTGTGACCAGCGTTGAAGTCCTGGAGGACCACGGTCAACTCACATCCACCAGACAGCTTGGAGGTGATGGGGGGATGAGAGCAAACCAAGAGAGTATGGAGGAAGGAGATGGGTGGGTGAGAGGGGAAGGGAAGGATGTGAGAGGAGAGGAGAGGAGGAAGAGGCAGAAGAAAGAAGAGAAATGATGGGATTCAGGGTGGAAAGAAGGCAGAAAAGGGAGTTGGGAACAGGAAAGAAAAGAAAAAAAAAAAGTAATTAACAGTGCCTGTGAATCACTCCACCATCCTAGCTGCAGCCACAGTCTGGAGTCTGCCCAGAGCCAGGGCTCCCATTCTAATTCCTTGGTGTTGATTCGAGTACTTTTCATTATTCCTTTGCTAAGCTTCCAGCTCGCTGTGCCTTTAAACTCCTTCCCCAATGTGTCCCTTCACTCCTTTCGAGGGCTCTACCCGTGCCCCCTCCATAACCCCACAATCGCCCCTCAGACTCTTACTAAGCGTCTATTCCTAAGTCAGCAGACTTGGAATCTTGCTCTCACGAGATTCTAGTTGGTGTTTGGGAGTAATGGAAGAGACGACTGCTTTCCTTCCAACCCCTGTGACCTTCCCCATCCCCACCTCTCACTGGAGCCCTTAGCTTAAAACAGAGGTTACCAGAGACTCAAAAAAGAACGAGGCTTTCACTCCATGACAGAAGCAGAACACTGTTTATCTAGAAGGGGACTACAATTATTTGACATCAGTTCAGCCCCTGGAGACCAGGGGAAAGAATGGAAGGGAAGAGGGTCACATCTTACTTAGGAGCCATCTTTGGTACCTCATCCTGCCAACTCTCTAGGCATAGCACTCCCCATCGCACTGATCCTGGGGCAGAACCAATAAAACTGGACAGAGAGACCTGCAGATAGAAACAACCTCTACTATCCGAACTTTACCCACGGGAAACTATTAGTTGTTAATTTATCTCATAGAGCCAAGTGCAAAACCTCTCTTTTGGAAAAGCAATTGCACTTAGGGGCAGAGTGAGCAGGACGGAGGGGAGAAATGGGAGGCTCAGGGCCCTGGCTTGGCAGCCTGTTTTCTAAGGTTCAGCCCTAATGGCAGTTCAGGGGTAAAGCCCCTGTGCCACCTTTGGGGACCTCACCTTCAGTCTGTGCATCTCTGATATGCCCGTGGGACCTGCACTCTCTGCACCAGCAGCCGTACTAATGCACTAGCTTGAATATGATGTGTAGCTATCTCACATATATCTGGGAAGCTTCTGTGGAATGATAAATGCCAAACATCATGGTAAGGAGGGAATTAGCAGTCCCACCAGGACCAAGAGCTCAGCATTCAGGACTGTGAAATTTCCACTAACGGAACTTGAATATCACAGTGGGCTGAAAAGGTTAACACGAGGCATCAGGCTGGTGGCTGTAACTTGCGTCACCACCAACCACAGAGCAGTGCTCTGAACACATTCCCGTGGGTGGGCATGGTATATTGGAATTAGATCAGGAAGATAAATCCATAGGCTAGAAGGTGGGAGATGGAAAGAGAAGAAAGAAGAAGAAAGAAAGAAGGAAGAAGGAGGAAGGAGGAAGGAGGAAGGAGGAGGAGGAGGAGGAGGAGGAGGAGGAGGAGGAAGAAGAAGAAGAAGAAGAAGAAGAAAGAAGAAGGAGGAGGAGGAGGAGGAGGAGGAGGAGGAGAGGAAGAGAGGAGGAGGAGGAGGAGGAGGAGGAGGAGGAGGAGGAGGAGGAGGAGGAGGAGGAGGAGGAGGAGGAGGAGGAGGAGGAGGAGGAGGAGGAGGAGAAGGAGAAGGAGAAGAAGAAGAAGAAGAAGAAGAAGAAGAAGAAGAAGAAGAAGAAGAAGAAGAAGAAGAAGAAGAAGAAGAAGAAGAAGAAGAAGAAGAAGAATATTCTCATTGGTCCATTTTTTCCATTTAACTTTCCCAGTCCAATAAATACATAGTGTCCATGCCCCATTCTCTTGGTGGTAGCTTCCCTAAAACATCATATACAGAGAGATGCTGTGAGAAGGTAATATTTGACACCTTTAGAGTGCTTTTACAGTATGCAAAGTTATCCACTTGATCCTCACCACAACCAGGTGACATAACCATCTCCAACTCATACACCAAGAAATTTAAGCTCCGAAAGGTCAAGGTCAGTGGTTGGAACACTGAGTGTACATGAAGATCACCTAGGGAGTTTATTAAAAATGCAGATGCCTTTTCTCGTTTCTCTCTTGCCCTAGTCCCCCAAATGCATATTTTTAACAAAGACCCCAACTCATGATTCTGAAAAGGGAGTTCCTGGGATGTGGTCTGAAAAAACACTGGCTAGATGGTTTTTCGCAGTCACCTGGCTGGACTCGAACCCAGATCTCACCTACAAATCCCATGGTCGTTAAACCACACAGCAGAGCAAGTTATATACATACTTTTTCGGTATATTTGTGGTTAAAGGGGATGGGAGGCAGGTGGAGAGAAGAAGACATCAGTGGCCTGAGTTACTGGTCCTCCCCAGGTTTGCTTGGCCTATACTGGGTCTCTTAAACTTTTTGCATTGTATTTCTCTGTAAGAAATACATTTGCTATCTTGACCGGTCTATACTCCATATGAATAGCTGTATCACTGAAACACAAGTTGCACTCTGGTACTCTCTTTTGGTTGTTGGTTTCAATTGCCCACGAAATTGATTCCACTTTCCACTCACGGACCATTTGTAGAACGCTGGCCCAGATAACCACAAAAGCTCCTACTCAGTCTGAGAATGTGAATCACTGAGCTTGTCTGCCTCAGTGGAGTTGCTCCTCAGTGTCAATGTCATGTATTCAGGGTTCTTTCTTGTGGTCGAGTGTGCACATGGCCTCAGATGCAACTTACAGGCCTTTGCAAACTGTTGTCCCCCAGAAACAAGGCTCACTGCCCGCCGGGCAAGTTACAGCCAGACCCCTGGCTGGTTGAGAGCTGGAGTGGCGGGTAGAGCAAGATAAAGAGCCAGGATGTGAGTTTCTACAATTCGGTGATCCAGTTGCTGGAGAGAAGCCTGGAAACACCACTAGATGGTGGTGTTTGCCTCCTGTAGGCTCCCAGTCCGGACGGAGGAGGAAGTGGCAGAAAGCTGATCATCAGACAATGTCTCTGGTACCTGAGCTTTAGACACAGCCAAAAACCATTATGGTTCAAATGCAGGACGAATGTCTGGTTCACCTCACCTCAGGGGCTTGTTCCAAAAGGTTTAGTACACCAGGCCCCACCCCCTGGTAACAGGCAACCCCAAAGAGTGGAAGCCGACGGGGCGAGGGGACATGGGTGAGTCCGTGGCCAGGCAGGGCTGCCCCTGAAACAGCCCCTCCTCAGCCTCTCCCCAGAGCAACAGGGAAGCCTCAGGGTGCCCCGGCAACTCAGGGTTCACACTTCGGAGAACAAGTGACCGGAGTCAGTACTGGAAAGTTGTAAGAGCTCCTGCCAGTTGGGAAGGGGTCAAGGACAGAGGGGCCAAAGACCTCTGAGGAGTCTTGGCACACTTACAAGACTTTTACTTGCAATCAATCCTTGAAAGTCATTCATTCATGTTTCAGGCCCTAAGCCTCCTCCTGGACGGATGAGTCACACCGCCTACTGAACATACAGAGTGTGCACTGCACTAACCCCTAAGAGTAATTTCCTCGTGAATACTAACTTGTCATGTTCCTTAGAAGTGTACACGTGCTTTTCTTTTTTTTTCTGACCAGTGCTGGTGTGTGCCAGCTGGTCTCCTGTCCTATTGAGCGGCGGTCACCAACTCTTTTGGCACCAGAGACTGGTGCTCCTATGAGAATCTAATGCCTGATGATCTGAGGTGGGGCTGAGGTGGTGATGCTCACGCTGGGGAGAGGCTGCAAAATCAGATGAGGCTTCACTGGCTCACCTGCCACTTGCCTCCTGCTGTGAGGCCCGGTTCTTAAAAGGTCACAGACCAGTGCCCCGGGGATTGAGGATCCTCTCTGTAGACCCCAGGACCATTATTTTCTCTTCCTCCTCTTTCCATTTTGGAAGGACCAGTGAACGTGGCCGCCCTCTTTGTGTTCCCCTTTGCAGTGTTCCAACCCTTCGCAGTGGCATGTTCTCTCCCTGAGCTGCATCTCTGGTCCCAGGAATTTAAACAGGTTTTACCCAGAAGACTTCTGTAGAAAATGTTGCAAACCACACCTCTGTTTTGTCCCAATTCTTTTCTTCCTCACAGCCTTTTAAGAACACTTTTAATGTCATCCTTTGTGAACCTTTAGGGTTTTTTTTTATATTTCTCGGCACATTTGTTTTCTA
The DNA here is from genome assembly GCA_030015415.1 of Cynopterus sphinx. Taxonomy (NCBI): domain Eukaryota; kingdom Metazoa; phylum Chordata; class Mammalia; order Chiroptera; family Pteropodidae; genus Cynopterus; species Cynopterus sphinx. Next base: position 51,943,611 of record CM057380.1, read on the forward strand.
ATTTTCTAATTTTTAGGCCTGCATCTCATTCTTCACATTTGGCTTCACTTTCAGCATCTCCTTGTCAGAGAGGCCCCTTTCTGTTTTCTAATTCTTCTTCTGGCTGAGCTTTCCTTCCTACAAGTCTCCCTGCGTGGGCCCGTGCAACATATGACTTGTCTCTCAGTTGTTTCCTGATTGACTTATTAATTGCTGAGACCCAGACAACGTTGTCAGTCAAGCTGGAAAACCACTGCCCTTTTATCCTCCTTGCTTCCCTGCCGGGCAGATCTTTGGCCACTTGATCTCTCCCTGGGTAGAGCCATTCACAGCTGAGGCAGCACAGAGGTCCGTCCCTGTATCTTAACTGACAGTCTCTCAGTCTCTCAGTCTCTCTCACTCTCCCTCCCCACACCCATCTACATCTCCCACTTTTGGACTTATTTTAAATTGACCTTAGCTTTAATTGTTAATTCCTTGAACATCTGCTTCCTCCAGAGTGTGCCAAGCCTTCCCCCTAACTATTCTCAGCTCTTATTTCTGATATATCCTTCCATCTCCCTGCCCCATTCTCCCATTTCATGGCTCTAAACTTTGATTACTTTCACCATTTCCTCAGTGCCCTGGCCCTGTCTTCACGTGCTTTAAGCACCTACTCTTCCTCCTGCTGCCAGTGGTCTGACCATAAATAGTGTAATTAATCTCGGCCTCTCCATCTTTAACCTGCAGGTTTCACTTTTAAGCCACCCCATATGGGCAGCTTGCTTATTTTCTTGGCACTTTAAATGTCCTACTCTGCACTGAGTGGAGTTTTATGCTAGTCCCGAAAAAAGACAAACCTGTAACCAAAACTTCTCTTCCTCTAAATATTTCTCAAGAGAAAAGCAGACTCTGCCAAGGAGACCCTGCCATGAGTGTAAAAACTCTACTTTTCCCTCTTTTAGTAGGATCCCTGATTTCTCTAAGACGACCACCCCAAAACCCCCAGTAGCCTTTCTTCCATGTCTCTTCTTGATCTGGGTCTCTTCTATCAGTCCGTTGGCTATTGCTTCAATGAGCTATGAGTGTTCCCATTCGATGGGCCTCATCCTTCCCCACCACAGAAGTTGGAGGGCTATCATGTCCTGTTCAAAACTCTAAGACCACATTATTATTTTCACTTTATGTTTGTAAACTATCTGATGTGGATGCTTAACTTCCAAAATATCAGTCTGATCCTGATCCAGATACTAAAACCAAACATATTCCTCCCAGGGAAATGCTGGGAGCCTGGAGTGGGTAGCACAGACTTTCAGCATGAAGTCAGGTATATCCGGGTCTCCTCTGACCTTGCACTCTGGGTTCTGTAATCATTTTTCATCTCACTCCCTTCACTCTGTCCACTCCAGCAGCGAGTTTGGACTTTCTGCTGAGCCTCTGACTTGGCCCCTTCCTCGGAGCTTCTCAGACATTTTCTTTCCCTAGCTCCCTAGGACCCTGCCTAAGGCCTGCTAAGCGTTTTTGATGCTGGGTACTACTTAGATTTCCGATGGCCTGCTGCTGAGGCATCATCTGATTCTTTTCCCTTACTTCTTCAGTCTCTCTCCTTTCTGGGTCCTGGGGAGCCTGTTCCCTGCTGCCCAATCCCTGGGTGAACTTTGTCTTCTGACTTCCCTGATGTGTCCTGAGGGTCAGAAGTTGCTCTTCATGTCTTCGCTTTCCTCCTGCTCCTCGGTGTAGCTGTGTTGCTTTCTTTCCAGCATGTGCTTCTAGATGCATGTTATGAAGAGGAGACTTCATAACCACCCTTGTTTCTTATTCATCTTTGCCAGAAACTACTGCTTTCATTTAGGTCCATTTTTGCTTGGTTACTAGTTGGAGATTAACTGAACCTCCTTCTTGTATAAACAGTTCGAGCTAGATCATCCCTAAGAGCTTATGCGCGTTATGGAAAAAGAACATGATAATTCCCTGCGAGTTTTCCAGCTACATTTAGAGAGGTGGGGGTAGTACCACACCCAGCAGGTCACTATTGTCAATTCAGGGCCTCGGCTTTTGCCTCTGTACCTCCACCCAATTCTCTAGAGACAGCATAGCCTAGAGGTTAAGGGCATAGACACTGGCTGGGTGAACAGGGGCAGATTATTTAACCTCTTGGTCTCAGTTTCCTCATCTGTAGAATGAGGATAATAACAGTATCTGCTTCAAAAGCTGCTGTGAAGATTAAATGAGATAATAATACTTTTAAAGCACCCAGGACAGCGCCTTGAGCAGAGTTAGCTCTCTAAGTGTTTAAAAATAAATTCTAGAGTTATTATTATTGTTTAAAGTTGGAATAGGGAAAAAATAGAGAAAAGTAATTCAATTTTCATAGCACACTGTCTGGGAACAGACTGTACCAGATGTATATAGGCATGTAAATTATTATGCAAATGATCCAAGTTTTCTTCATTCTTTTATATTCTTCATGGAATCTTGCCCTAACTTAAACCAGCTAAAAGAACTGGCGGAGGGTGTTTAGAGAAGGTGACTCGAACACCTTCAAGGGTCTCCCACATCAGCACATGATTTTTCCATTAAAAACAAGGGGATTGTGGGACCCTGGACCCCTTCATGGAAAACGGGGATTCACTCCTGCCTGTTTATCCTACATTCTTTCCATACACCTTCCATTAGAAGAACCCCACCCCGCTTCCCACAGGTCTGATAACTGCCCACAGTACCTGCCACCTGAGCCTGCTGATGACTGTGAACTTCAGCTTCTGACACTGCTCCGCCCATCAGCAGATCAGGCTTCCTCCTCCCCTCTGCCTGCCTGCCTGCCTTCTCACTCTCTGGATCTACTTCCGCCACAGCACTTGGCAGTTAGCTTAGCCAGCTGGAGGCACAGAGTTCTCTGAATTAACATCTACGTCTGAACGTCAACAAGGGAGACCAGAGCTGGCCTTAGAATAATGTGGAGTTGGAGGGTGTCTATTTGGTGCAGTTTAAAGGGCTGAGAAGGCTTGCCAACTCCTCCCCTTTAAAACTGTCCTTCTCTCCCCCTGCACCTGCTGCCAGTGCCTGGAAGCCCATGGTCAGATATTAATTTCATTTCATTAGGTAATGTCCCTTAGCACAAAATGTCTCAAAGCAAAGTATGTATATCATTCCCTTCCAAATTAAAAAGATGAGAAGTGTATGGGCGACACACAGATGTACTGACATGACTTTAAGCATGAAAATGTTCATAACAGCCTTTTTTAAGGGAGAAAAACTTGAAAACCGTAACATAAAAAGCCCTGAAAGTAAAATATAAAAATCTAACAGGAAGGGAATGACTAAGTAAGTATGATACACCCACTAAGTGAATGTTTAATTATGTAGCCATTGGATATTTATAAAGTTTTATCATAGCTCACAATTGTTTATCTCATATGAAGTAAAAAAGGAAAAAGGACAGGATGTAATGCTGCATACATAACTGTGTGAAGAACATCATCAACAGCTTAACAACTAACAGGAAGGAAATTCATCAAAATGCTAAAACTGGCTTTGTTGGGTGGGGAGCCCTGGGTAATTTCTCCCTCCCTTTTTAATTTCCAGTATTGCCCAATATTTCTCACCTAAGAGTTATTTTATGATGGAATTAACAAAAACACCAACAATAACAACCTGTAAGCAAGTCAACAATGTAATGGGGAAGAAAGACCTTGCAAACATTCCAACAAGGCATAGTGCTTTGAGGAGAGAAAAGGGGGTAGGGAATGGATGACGAGTGCCCAGTTTTGCTCCAGGACCCCTATTTGAGCTTTGGGAAAGTCACAAGTTGTTGATGATGCCTCAGCACAGCAGTTTCAAAATCTGCCCCTATAAATCTCTGTCTCCACACTACTGTGAGACTCAGATGAGCTCTCTAGAAGCCAGCACCCTATAGCAAGTTTAGTGCTGTTTTTATCTTGGATTTTTGAAACAGAGGTGTAAAGCGATGTCCGGGCCCTGAGGAACACTTTTGTGGAGATCTGGAATGTCTTCAATTTGCATGTTGGTAGACTGTGAAGCTGCCAGGTCCAATTAAGAGTCTAAAGCTGGCGAGTTACTTTATCTGTGTTCTCTGGAGCCGGGCTGCTGCTGACTGCAGCTGAAGGGGCTATTTTGTTTAGTTGTTTCCCACGGTGCCGAAGTGGAATGCAGAACTCCAGAGAGGCTTGGGGTATGGCTGTAGTCAGTGTAGGCCTCACAAATTGCATAGTAATAGTGGAAAGACTGTAGGAGCAGGTGTCAGGAGACCTTTGTGTTGGTGCAAGTTTACCACGTGCGATTTTGGGAAAAATCTCTTTCCCTCTCCATACCTGAATTTCCTCATTCTTAAGATGAGGCAATTGGAATTCATGGTACCTTCCAGTTTTAATATTCTACAAGCAGAGCAGTTTCTATATTTACTTTCTAACACACAATCGTATTTAATTTTTTTGAGCACTTATCATTAACATGTTATCGTGTTTATTTGTTAATTTATTTTTTTTGTCATATCGTATGTCAGAATGTGAAATCCAGAAAACAGTCTCTGACTTGCTCATGGCCACATAGCCTGAATCTGGAGTGATGCCTGGCTCATAGCAGATAATCAACCAATACCTGTGGAATGCACTAGTGAATACATTCTGCTAAGCATCTTAGTAGAATGGAGATGAGATGCAAGTTTCTGGCAATCAGCCCTACGCAACCCTCAGAAAGGCTCTGGAAATGGAAGCACAGGCTGCACTGATGGTAGACATACAGGTGGGGCTAAGGAGGGAAGCTGGACTGAAAGTTTGTAAAGTGAGCAGACCTCTAGATCTCGCCTCAATCCAATGCATACTTTTTTGAGAAACTGAAAATCGGTAAAAATCTGCATACAGAATAGGACAATGGTCACCATCCTTGTCCCTCTTGGCTCCCAGAAAACTATCAGCCAAATATAAACATTTTAGGTAGCTGTGAGGATCTTTCATTGGAGAAACCCAAAAGATGTACAGATACTCAAATACTGATACTTGGAGATGGCGTCCCCAAACCTAGTGCCTTGTCAGATTGCCGTATGGTGACACCTCCCAGTCGATAAGCTCCTTCCAATACACAGGATGTCCAGTCAGCTTTTCTGATGCCTCATTGATAAATATAAACATGATTTGGCTAAAGATTACCAGACTTTTAATATAAGCCTCTTGACAGAGACCAAACCAAGTGAACTAAAAGGATCAGGAACTCCAAGAAAACAGAATGTAGGCAGGACAATAAAACTGCAACAATATTATGGTATTGCAGCCATGAAAATAGGACAAGCAGCTATGTGAAGAGGGAAAATTACAGAATGAAAAAGAGCTCTTAGACATGAGAAGCATGGCCGAAGTGAAACACTTTACACATGGGTAGGAAGGTAAAGTCAAGGAAATTTTCCAGGAAGTAGAACAAGAATACTGAAAAAAGAAAATATAAGAGAATGTAAAAAAAATTAGAAAATCAATCTACCAAGGTAGACAGAATAGAAAGGAATATATTATAAAGAAAAATTCTCATGGCTGAAGGGCATTAATTGCCAAATTGATAAAATACTTCAGGTGTGTGTTGCATTTAAGTAAAAAAGACCCCACTCTAAAACATGGCACCAGGTCATATAGGCAGAAAAAAAAAGAGTATTCTAAAAGCTTTCAGAGAGCAGGAAAAAAAAATCAGGTAAAATCCAACAAATCAAGAACCATTATGACAGAAGATTTCAACAACATTGGAACCTAAACGAAAATGAAGCAACTCCTTCAAATTTCAGAGTGAAAATTATTTCCAACCTAGAATTCTGTGTCCAGACAAGCCATTAGCCATGATGAGGATACACTAAAGGTATTTTCAGACTTTCAAAGTCTCAGAAAGTATTCTCAATAAGCATTCAGCATTAACTATGATGATTAGCATTGTCTGCCCTCTCAATTTTCCCTCTTTTATTCTGTTTATTTTTTCTGGTTTCTCTTAATGTGACATGCCTTCGATATATACAAATTAAAATTAATCCCTTCATTCTCTTTTTTAAAAAATGAGTTAATAGGTAGACAGTTTTGAGAAATGCCTGAACCCCAAAGTGGTTTTTGATTTTAGCAAAGCATTCATGCAAGGCTTATGTGACAACCTTTTACACAAAACAATGATATGAGGGCTGAGATGATGGTACTGCTATGTGGATTCATGGCCTATTCGATGGGAAAGGAGCTTTGGGGCTCATCTACTCAAATCCCCTTATTTTACAGGTGAGGAAAATGAATCCCTGAAAGAGGAAGGGACTCGTTGAAGGAAGGCAGTGTCTAGAAGATGTAGATACTCAATAAACATTTGTTGAATGAAGGAGTCTATTGACAAGCAAATGAGTAAAGTCAGAGATTACTCAACCCCCTTAACTCATAAGTGGTAAAACTGAGGGCCCCAAGCTAGTCGGTAGCAAAGACAAGACCAGACTCAGGGTTTCAATCTAGGCTCAGAACTCTCTTCACTCAGTCTTGCTAGAATAAGGATTATCAATCAGTCTATTCTCATAAGGCCCTAGGTCCAAGTTTGTACTTAAAGTATCCCTACACAGACTGGTGTAACCCTGGGAAGGGACTTTCAGATCCATGTTTGACAAAGGACCCGAAGCTGGGAGAGGCAGCTAAGATCACAGATCATGGGAACGTGGGACCTTAGTGAGCTTCTACTCTACACTTCTGCTCAAGGCAGGCCCCGTTTAAAGACATCCAGCTCTCTGCTTAATAAAGCGGTTCCCTCCTGGTACAGAGCTGTGGTTTTAATATTTTCTTTCTTTTCTTTTTTAAAAAAAAAAAATCATTTCCATCCAGGGTTCTTAGTCTGCTCTCTAGGGTAATACAGAAGTAGTTATGTGAAGACTGGATCAAGAATTCCTTAATGTCTCTCAAATATGCGGTCATCACCTTCCTCTGGATGAACTTCATTACGTAACTGCCCCTCCTCACAGGGTGCACATGATATCGAACCCAACCCTTTAGAGGTAGTCTTCCCAGCACAGATTAAGCGAAGCACTCCCTTTCCATTCTAGACGCCGTAATTCCAACAATGGAGTCTGGGAATCTTTAGTTAAGCCATGCTGCCAGCTTCTCCTGAGCATGTGGCTTCCCAGAAACCCCAGTCTCACTGGTTCTCAAGCCAGTTCCTCCACTTTCTCTAATGGGGGTTCTGAGGCTTTTAACTCAGAGAATTTCCTATTAACCTTTCATTAAACTTAATTTTTATAGCTCATGCATAGTGTCCCTGGTCCTCCCATTTATCAGTCGTGATTCCTTCCAGCTCTGTGTTATCTGCAAATCTAAAATTTGTGCTTCAACATGTTTATCCAAATGAGAGAGAAAGACAGAGAACGTGGCAGGAAGGAGAGCACTCAGCGATAGGACACTGTAGGCTCCTGACAGATGGATACATCTACTTAGAGGAGAAACTAGACTTGCTCCTGGGCATAATTAACAGCAGGAGTGGAAGTTACCGGCTTTCAGATTGGGTTTAATTTAATATTTAGTCATTTGTTCATTCAACAAGAATTTATCAAATGCTGGTTAGAGCTCTCCAGGAAGAGGGGAGGGAAATACAGACTGATACAGAATTCTATTTACTCCCGATCTCGGTACTCCCTACCCAGGCTTTAGAGACCTTCTACACAAGGCATTAACTATCAGTAGAGATGGGGCGGTGAGGACTTGCAGCCTGGCAGTGAACTCAGACCTCTGCAACACTGAGCCTTAGTCTAGAAATAACTGTCCTGCCAAGGGGGAGGCATCTCCTGGCTCCTTTGGGCTTGCCCTAAACGGTGTCACTGCTGCTTTGATTTACTTGAGTAGGAAGGCTCTTTCCTGAAACGCATGCCGTAATGTGGGCTGTGAAAAGCCCAGGGTTACCTGCAGCAGAGGAAGGAGATGTGGCTGGGAGAAACGATTACAAAGAGCAACTCTCCAGATAAAGAGGACAGTTGTGGGCTGCCCCCAGGCATTCCTGCAAATTGTCCACGGTGTGGTTTGTGAAACACTGAAAAGTTGAGCTTCAGGGGAAATCTGGCCAAGGACCAGAGAGGATTCTGTAAAAGTGCAAAATGTTACCAAACTTAAGTTTTTCAGTTGTGAAGCACCATTTCCTATTTTGTGGGTCATCGGTCTAGAGTCAGACTGCGAGGTTTGAAGCTGTCTCCATTGTTACTGTCTGTATTACCTCGAGCTAGTTAATTAGCCTCTCTCTGGTTCATTTTCCTTATCTATAAAACAGGGAATAGTATGCATTCCTACCAGATAGAGTTATTTCAGGGTTTACACGAGTCAACACGGATAACATGCTCAGTAAATGTTACCTATCATTGACTTAGTAACCATAACCTGGCACATTTTCTACACGGACACCAATGTCTTGGGAATAGGAATCCATTTCTAAAGCATTTCTAAGGACACATTGAGACAAACAAGCAGATTGGAAAAAAAATGAAAAGTAGCCACATATTCCCACACCCAGGGTTAAAGGTTTGGGGTACAATTTAGGCTACAATTTCCCTTCGTAGTGCTGTGAACTTCCCTCCTCTTCCTACTCCAAGCCTCCTAGAGGAACAACAGACTGGCATCAGGCTGGGAAGGGATTTCTGGGAACCATTTGCCAAATCTGGGTGGATAACACACTCACACTGCGGTGATAGGGTGGAGGTTGAGGTATCCACTCATATGTGGAAATGTGGCAAAGTAACCCATAGGAAGGAGCCATGCTTCTCTGTGGTTGACCAGGGGACACGGACTGGCCCGATTACTGTTGGGAAATCTGAGTGCAGGCAGCAGTGTGCCAGGGCCAGAATTACGAAGAGGGCATAGGTGGAGTTCAAGGTGTGCTGCTGAGTGCTTAACAGGGGACCTGTCGAGGTACGGGGGCCAGCCAGACGCTGGGTGGCTGGGGGTTGAATTAAAATACATATTCAGAAGAAGCTACTCTAAATGTTCTCACTCAAAAAGCAAAAGAGCCAAAAGAGATACCAGTGGACATCTTGTTAATTTCCCATTTTCAGGCAGGGTAAGATAATTATCGACATTTGTATGGCCCTTTACAGTTTATAGAACTTGCATAGACATTGTCTGATCCTCATGGATCGCATAAGGTTAGCATTATCATCTGATTTTGTAGATGAGCAAAGTGAGGCTCGCAGAGGTGACATAACGTGCTCAGATCACTCAACAGCAAACTGAAAGGGCAGGATTCCACGTCCCATGAATCTAGTTATCTCTTCCACGCACATACTTACTTATCCAGAAGCCAGCCACCGCGCGAGGCACGGGCACAGAGCAGTGAGGCAGACAGCCATGACGACCCCACCGTCACCGAGCTCACTGTCTATCGGGGAACACACATCATCCAAGCATTCCGAGTGTGACGACAGGGGAAGCGTGGGCTCCTGGCCCACAGATGAGGGATGAGGTTCCTCAGAATGTAATTTGCTCTTCCTATTGCTGCCTCACTCGACAGCTCCACTGGACACTGCCATGGCTATATCTCCTTGGTCTTGTTTACATTATTAGCTTCGGCACCTCCCCTGGCTGTGACGGTTGAAAACAACTTCAATCTGGCTTACCCACCAGCGAGTGGGATCCTGGAGCATCTGCCTCTTTCCTGTGCCAGCCTGTTCAGCTCCATCACAACCAGGCCATCTCCAACTGTGTTGGAACTGCCCTGCTGGCAGGAGCTGGAGGAGATGCCAGCCCTCTAGATAAATGATCCAGGACGTGTGCCCAGCGAGAAGAGCAGCAGCACCTGAAAGGGTTCCCAGAGTTTTGTAGTCTTTCCTCACAGTTGTCAAGTTTTTGCCCTTAGTGAATTAGATTTTCCCTTATCCCTGATCTAATCCTTGCCCCTTCAATGTGAAGAAGGCCTTCATCTGTGACGCCACACTCCTTACTTGTCTGAGGTTACCCACTTATTGGGTGAGTCCTAATGGGATGTCCTGCTTCTCTCTGCAGCCACTGGACAGTTTTGCTCCAGGATTGACAGCCACCTCCTGCCTCACATCTGATTCATGACACTGTGTTTTTCCTATCACTACCTTCCCGCCTGGTTACCAACCACTAAGATGTGCCCTCTGGATGCCACTTAACTACCGGTTCCCTAGACCGTGTGCACAGTCTATGATTCAGCTCCATCTTAACTTCCTAACTGTCAGTTCAGGTCAGCAATCCAGGAACAAAAGGGCAAAAAGCACAGTTCTAGTGGTGCTAAACGGCCACTAGAGGGAAGCAAAAACTCGAATTTACTAAAAGAAACGACATACTGGGGTCTCTTGAATAGAAGGCTGAGCTCTACCCTGCTGAGGCATCTGGGAAACAACAGCCACACAGAAAACAAAAAAATTGACAACTGCACAGTGCCTGGCACAGCAGGTGCTCAATGAATGTTTCCTCGATGAAATTCCTATTTTAGAAATGAGAAAGCAGAGATCAGGGCAGGCTAAGCGATGTGATCACAAAATTAGTTGGTGTCAGGGCCAAATCTTCCTGGTCGTCAGGCCAGGAAGCCTTTCCATCATGCAGCCCATCCTCCTCTTCCTCCCACCTCTTCCTTGCCTGCTCCCTCCTCTGCGGTCCAACCCAGGTAAACTACCTGCCCAACCAAATTCCAAAACATTTTTGGACAAACAGTAGTCATTTGAGACTCTTTTCTTTATCCCTTGTATCTAATCTGTCACTTAGCCCTGCTAGGTTATTAGAAATCTTGCTCTTGTCTTTTGGACAGTTAGCTCCCTTGCCAATCCAGGCAACCATCACCCACTCCAGAGTCTACTCTCCTCCATACTCCGCCCTCATCATAACACGATTATTTCAGAATTTACATCGACCCTGCTTTGTCTACCAGCCTTCAGAATCTGTCATAATGCTCCCCATTCACTTGTTCAACCCCAGCTTCCACTACTTGCCCACAGATTTGCTTTGCTTTGCCTCTCAGTGGTGCCCTGAATATGTCCCAGTCACCTATCTGCCTCTGGACTTCTGTCAATGGGTGACATTCCAACTGAAAGTTTCTCTTTTCCTCGCCAGGCCCCATCTTCCCCACCCTCAAAGGTCAAGCAGGGCTCTCGATTCCCCACATCACATGGATTCTCTGGCAGTGGTCTCCACCAGGTGCGTTCCGCTTCCTAGGGCTAATTCTATCTTATGCGTTCTGATATTCAGGCAGTCAGGACACATCCCTCATGTTAGATGACGCCTGCATCTGTGTGTACGATACAATTTATGTTTCTTGGCTATTTGGCTTCACTTTTAGACTGGCCTCTTAGTTTTATCAATTTTCTCCTATTCAGAATCTTTTGTCAATGAGCAGCAAATCAAACATTATAGGTAATATAAAAATTGTAGTGCTGAATATTCTTAAATACAGCCAGACGATCAAGAAAAAACACAAATATCACCTCTGGCCTTAAAACTAAAGTGGATCCCCTTTGTGGATGATAAAATCCTAACCTCTTCACAATCATCCTTCACTACCTGCTAGTCCAGTCTTACCTTCGGCCACAGCAACCTACAAACTGCAGTCCCAGCTGCAGGTGGCCAGGCCCTGAACGTCCCAGTGCCTTTGGTCAGCTGTCCTGTCTGCCCGGGACACCCTTCCCTCCAGTCCCCACTTGCCCAGTTCTTTATAGTTGAGCTCAATTTCCTTATGTACTGATTAATTATCTAATTTATTGATTTAACAAATTTTTGTTGAGTGCTTGTACTTCTTGTGCCAAGTACTTCTTTAGCTGCTGGGATGCAGCCATGAAGAAAATACACACTTCTACCCTCATGGTGTTCGCATTCTTCTAGGGAAGCAGGCAGTAAACTAGATAAATAGACAACATAAGCGGAACATTAGAATGTTAGATAGTGCTAAGTGCTAAAGAGAAATATCAAACAAGGAACGGGTGCAGGAAGTCTGTGTGCATGGTGGTGATGGATGGGAGGATGGATCTAATGGTTTGCACATTTTCTGCAAGGATTTCCAAAACATCCCTACCTCAGAGATGTTTCTTTCTTACATGCTGCACATTATAGGTACCTCTAGCACAGCATTTAACACAAGCTTCCGTGTATTTGTATAAGGGCTACTCATACACATGGGCCACGCTCTGCAAGGAGAATTGGTGTCCCTGCAGGCTTTCTATCTTCAAACTCCAGGCCCTAGACATGCTTTTACACAGCATCTGTTCACATACTGTCTCCTGAGTTGAGAGAGAAATCTGCCCACAGAAGTCAGAATCTAATGTGCCTTTGCTTCTGTTTTTTCCCCTTGGTATTCTTTGATCCCATACCTTTCTCTTCTCTGTGTATTCTTTGCTATACCTTTCAATTTCCTGTTTGCAACAGAGGTTTTTTTAATGCTCTCCTGAGAAGGTATCTTTATAGATGAATTCCTTCCACTAATTACTTCTCAATGAGAATAACCTTTCATCAAGTAACGGGGGGAAAAATCAATTGATCTGTTATGGAAATTCATTTGCAGAGAAAATAATTTATTAAAGGAAACCTTCTGTGGTATTTTTAAAATATGTCCACAAGTTCTCTGATACCCCACCCACCCTACAGTGGGTGGTGCAGCTTAATTCTCCTCCACTTGGTGGCTGGACTTGGTGGCTTGCTTTTCATGAATAGAATAAGGTGGAAGTGATGATGTGCGACTGCTGAAGCTAGGAGAGGGAAACCATTGCAGTTTCCTCCCTGTTCTCTATGGGATCACTGACTCTGGGGGAAGCCAGGGGCCATGTCATGAGGACACTTAAGGGAGAGATCCACATGGTGAGGAACTGAGGCCTCCTGCCAACAGTCTTGTTAGGGAGCTGTCTTAAAGCAGGTCTTCCAGCCCCAGTCAGACTGTCGGAGGCTGCACTTCTGGATGATACCTTGATTGCAGCCTCATGAGAAACCCTGAGCCAGAACCACGCAGCCAAGTCACTCTTGGATAATGACCCACAGAAACGATTAGATAATAAATGTTTGTTGTTTGAAGTTGCTAAGCTTTGAGTTAACGTGCTATGAAGTAAAAGATAATTAAGTGACTTCTGTTCTGGTACGATCACGGACATTGAGGAACTCAATTAACCTGTCTAAGCCTTAGTTTCTCAGCTGCAAGTAGGGAGGCTTGGGTCAGAAGACTCTAAGGAGTGCCAGCTCTCCTACCCTATGTTTCTGGAACAAAACACTCTAGGAATAATGTGTTTTGGTTCTGCTATGTATAAAATGTAACGATCTTGATCTCTCTGGGATATTTCTACAGATTCAGACAAGGCAGTCATCACCTGAACCCCGAGGTGCAAGCTGCATTCTGGGAGGTGACAGTCAACTTGGAGAGAGATATACAGAAGTCCCACAAACAGAAGATTTTATGATTAGGAGGGGCCTAGAGGAGGTAACATACTTTAGTTGGGTGTGGTGCTACATGGCTGACAGAATGTTGTCATGCATTTATTTAATCCTTACAATTCTCCATTTCACAGATAGGAGGCTGAGCTGAGAGAAAGCTCAAAGTCATAAATTCATTAAGTTCCAGAGTTGAGAACTGAACCACAAACTCTTTGCTGCTAAATTCGACTTTCCATTACTCTCAGCCGCCTCCGTGATGATTTGACCATGTGTTATATTAAGGACATTGCCTGGCATGGCCGTGACTCCTTCTGTAAGAGTTGCCTGCTTACAGCTGCTGGTGGGGCAGGCCTTACACAGCAACGTCTATCACATAGCTCCATTTTGTCTTGTGTCCTCAAGTGACAGGACCAGAGTGGGCATCTGCCCATGGAAAGCCAGCCTAAAGGTTGCCAGTAACAAATGACATGGCCTGTGGCAAAACAATGAGTGGGGCCGATTAGATTCCACCTTTCAAAAAATGTGACCTAGGAAATACCAAGAGAATGATGAAGTTACCTGAAAGCAGTAAAAGCTTTTAAGAAGGAGAGAAAGGTCAGAGGGGCCATAATAGGCCACAGGTAAGCCAAGGTAATGAGGGATCAGAAACTTGGAATGAGCAGGGAAAAAGGCGAAGAAAGGCTATGTATTGTTTGAGACGTGAGAAGATAATTTTAAACCAGCATTGCAAGTTATGTGACTTGGCAAAGAAGCTTCAACTTTCTAAAAATGTAATTTCTTCGTCTATAAAAAAGAAATGTGGACTAAAAGATCATCAAGGTCCATTCCAGATCTAACTTATATAAGTGTGATTCAAAGATTCTCAGCTACTCGTGCACAGCTAGCCAACCAACTAGTCACTCGCCATACACATTAGGTGACCATATTACCATCGTATGTCTACCAAACTCAAAACAGACAAAAACCAGGACACATGTCTGGTCACAGGACAGATTCTTTAAAATCAGGTAACCCTGACCTTTTGCCCTTTTTTCTCTTTTACTTCTTTTGAAAAGAATGTAGAAAACCTAAGCCTTGTCTGGCTTCTTTCCTTCAGGTTTTCCTATAAAAACACCGGTGGTCACACCCCCTTCTTTATTCAGCACCTCACTAAGCTCCTGCGCAAAGTGCTTGCATTCCCCTCTAATGTTGCTTTGAACTAAGCCCTAAAGCGCCCTGCCTGCTGGGAGTGTGCGGCGCTGCATCTGGTCCTGGGTCTCAGTGAGAGATGATGAGCTGGAGCAGAAGTCGTTTATATAACTATTTTCATGCTCGTCGTTTCTAATGGAACAGCATTCAGTGTTTTAGAGCTTCCAGTCTTTGCCTCTCAGTTGGGAAAGGGTTTGGAACTTGGACTGTGGGCTATTTCCCTCAGACGATGAACATATTTTAGAAAGAAAACCTATCAGTCCCCAGAAGGTGCAGAAAGCCTAACTGCAGGAAGGCTTTTTGCACTGCATTTTAATATCCCTGAAACATGGTAATAAGTAGATTTCCCCCTAAAACTCTCTAAAACCTTTTTAGGATGTTTCCTGAAATCCCCATCTGGCTGCTTCCCTCAGCTCCTCTTCATCTGCAGGCTACAGATTGCTCCCCTACAGTTGCCTTTTTCTCTGGGAGTGACACACCCAGCCATGGAGCTCAGGTGGGGCTTGCTCAGGGTGGACTCCACCAGCTCTCAGGACACCATGTGACAGCAACAGTCGTGATGGGGGGTGTCAAGAGTCTGAGTAGCCATTGGGTTCACTCCTAAGTGGACAGTGATCTTGAGAAGTCGCTGGATCTCTCTGGGCCTATTTACTCATCTATAAATAAGAAGAGCATTGGGTAGATGAAAATATATATATATAAAAGCACCCTTAAGCTCTAACTTTGTGTTTAGGTTCACAGCTTGCCCTTCACTGATCACATGGTGGCCAATACAGAGGTCCAAGTGTGAGCTCTTCTGGGGCCCCATCATCAGCTACACTACAAAGTGGTCATTTTGAAAGGTTTTCTCAAATCTCCATATTTACCACTGACATTTTGACATTACAATACCCTTCCGAAGGAAACCAAGGAAAAGTCTATCTCTAGCTCTGGAGATAACATCGCTTAGATCCCATTCAAATTTCTCTTGCTAAAATATTTTTTATGGGAAATTCTTTTTTCTTTTAGTGTTATTGTGCCATAGAATACCTAGCATTGCTTTAAGAACTCATTCTAAACATCAGCCAGTTTGTCCACAATGAACACATATATCTTCTTCCTTTGACCACAGACTACCACCCCGTGACATATCTACTTAACGACTTAACCAAGGGTAGAACATATGGCCCCTCTCTCCTGTCTCTGTCTGTCTCTCTGTCTCACACGTGCACACGCACGCACACATATCCTTCAGCTGTTTAATGCCATCTCCCTTGGTTCCGATATTATCAAGGTCACTCAAAATCATCCCACTGAAAAAAGGCAGCACTGAGAGAAGGCACGTCTTGAAATGTCAATCCATGCAGTTTAAGAAAAATGCACCATGGTATTCTTGTCTTGTCAAAAACCAAAATGTTATTTAAACTAATTTGTTCGCCTTTTGCTTTTGCTGTCAGAAAATCTAAAGACAAATCTATTTCCAACGCCTTGGTGGGGTCTTTGAGATGAGTCACTATCCCCTGTTCATTCCTTTTTTTAATTCCTCAGCATGTTGTCGTCTTCTAAACGATAACGAACTTCTCATCAACAATAAATAACCTTGCTCCTGACTTCATGAAGACATAGAGGTCATAAAAATGTGAACACATTCACCTTCCTTCTCCTCCTGTTCCTCTACTGCCTAGAAAACCAGGTCCAAATCCCTGAGTATAGAATTTAAGGCCTCTCAGATCCCATTTCTCAATCTTTTCAAATCATCTGCTACCAAGACTGACCTTGTGCTCCAAGTCACCCCTATACTTGCTGATTCCCAAACATATCTATTATTTTCCCGACTCGCCGACTTTTATTTACTATGTTTTCTCAGTCTGGAACAGGTTTTGCCTCTCTCTCAAACCACAGCCCTCTCATCTTCTGGAAATTCTTTCCCACTTTCAAGCCCAGCTCAAATGCAGCCTTGTCCATGGACTCCTCCATAAGCAGCCCCATCCACGCCATCACTACCAGCAGTTGCAAATAACCTCCAGCCAGTGTTATCTACACCTGTATTACAGAACATCTTTTTTTGGGATCTGTCTACATTCCTATGTCTTTCACTGATTGAAAGTGCCTTCCCAATAGAGCCTGTGAAGTTTAAATTATTTCCTATAAAGAGGATTTTCAATTATTGTTTATTTGAATTTGCTGAAGTAGATGAAAAGTGCTATATTCTGTTTTCTCACATTTTTGAAACTTCTACATCCCCTGCTCCCTTTATATAGACTCTCTTATGTTTAATTTTAAGATTCCACATCTCAGTGTTTTAATTAAACATTCTCAAGTACTTTTGGAAATATATAGATCTTATATTTCAAATACCTCTTATTGCCTTATAATTTTGGACTGTTCATTAAGCCATTATTAATTTTGAGAAAATTCCTCATAATTTTAAAAATTTGTTTAAAATATATTTTAAATATTAAGGGGGAAAATGCAGTGCTCTTTTATGACATATGGAAAGAGTTAGGAGTTGTGAGTCTCAAGGATACTTTTGCTATATTAATACTCCTCTGTACAAAATAAGCACAAAATGTAGAGAATTAATTAGAGAGATATAAAATGAATTGCCACTAGTTAACTTTTCCAATAATAAGATATAGTATGACAAAGACTTCTAAGTGACGCCCAAGTCCATTTTGACCTGATTTCTTGGTAACAAAGATTTTTCTTTTTTTTTGGCGGGCGTGGGGGAGTACTTCGCCATCTAGTAAGACTATATTCCTATATTCTCTAGGTTTCCTTGAAGCCATATTATCAAGCTTTGGCCAGTGAGATTTAAGCCTGAGTGTTGGTTAAAACTAGTCTCATTAATGTGTGGGGGGGTGACTTTTCTTCCCTTTTGCCCAAGCTGCTCCCTGGAATGCCTACCATCTTGGACCAGGAGTTAGACCAAACCTCACCCATGGTGGAGGAACAGCCAGAAGGAGTCTGGGTTCCTAATGAGTTTGTGTATCTTCTCCACCAGACCTGAACTGCTTATCTTTAGGTGTCTGTTACATGAGAAAAAAAAAATAAACCTCAATTTTATTTAATCCAGTGTCATTGGGGCTTTTATACATTGCTAAGCCTTCTAAAATCCTGATATAGATGCCAGGCTCTTAGGAAGGTAGAAAGGGGAACTATGAAAATGTTTTATAATCTCCATGATTTCCTGCTCTAATCAGGAGAGAAAAGTAAATTTAAAAGCAGTGTGGATCCAAGGACCACATATCTTTCACAAAAGAAGACAGAGCATGAGGAAATGCCACAGAATTAATGGTGAAAGCTCAGCTCACAGCAATGCCATGATACAGCTGCTCATAAACCCAAGTGGCCAGAGCAGATTGAAACAGACTGAAGGGGCAAGTTTTCACACAAGTTATGCTGCACCATTCCTAGAAAATGAGTCCTGCTGGTACAAGCAGAGCCCAGAAAGTCTCTGTCTAAAAGAAAAGATTAAACAGAAGCTGTAAATCAGTGTAAGAAGTAATACAGGGCAACCCAGAGTGACCGATGATGACTGAGGTTTTATGAGAATGTCTGTATATAGTATACATTCTTTTAAAACTTGCTTCATTTTTTGATTTTAATGTTTATAAATTTAATATTTATGAGTGTTTAAAAATTTATATGTAGTGCTAAAAAACAAAAACAAACTTCATTTGCACTAACCCCCTACTGTCTAGTTGACTGTACAAACATGTACTGATTTTTTTAAAAAATTACATTCTTGGGGACTCTTTTTAATGCTTTTTCAGTTGTTAAAAGACCCACATAGTTCCCTGGCAGGAGCTACAAAAATTTCAGGAAAAGTGCCAGTGATGGAATAATTAGTTTCCATAGGACTAGTCTTAAATTTCTAAACCTATTAAGTACTAACGAACATCAACCAACTCGGCTTTAACCGCCCCCCAATCTGTCCGTACTTCTAGCAGTCTTCTTTACGAGCTCTTCTTCATCTTAAGTGAAAGCATTTTTTTCCAGGGTTCCCCAAACCCCAAACTTCTAGGAGATTTCTGTCTTCTGTAAGTTCACGTAGTTAGCAGTCAATTCTTGTATCAAATACCTGCTGCATACACTTTTCTCTGTCTTTACCAGCAAACTTGGGTTGTTCTGTGTTCTTTCTTGATGAACATTGGTCTTGCAGCCTAAAATCTCCCACCTGCCTTTTGTGAATGCAGCGCTGTAAACCGCCCTACTGGGGACGTTTCAGTCCTCAGAGACTCTCCTGCACAGTATGTGGAGGTCATAATGTCCTTTCCAGCCTGCTTTTGTCTGACCTGCCCCAATGCCTAGTCCTGCAGGTTCCAACCAGGGGAGGTTTTCATCATTTATTTCTCTGAGATCCTCTGCTCCTGCTTCTGAACCTTAGCTCAGGCCATTCTGAATGCATGAAAATTACTTTCTATGCCTTCATCTGCTCTGCCAACCAACCCTCTCCAATGCTAAATTCACAGGTTTATCTCCTCCAAGGAGTCTTTCTGAATGACTATAAGCTAGGTTTCCACATACATCCTGTTTTCAACCTAGTCATTTCCTTAAAATGTCTGTCATTTCATGGAGTGAATATTTTTTTTTTTGGTAATTAATATGCCTTTTCTGTCTAAGAGAATCTTGGACCAAACATAACCATTTGAGTATCTTTTTTTCTAAAGTTTCACCACATGCAGAGAATCTATTCCTTATATTATTCCTTTCTTTCTCCCTCATTACTCATTCTCTTGCATGAAAATTTTCTGCAGTAACTAACAACTATTTCCAAGGTGCAATTTAACCACCTCCTCACTACATCATCAATGTTCTTCACACTGTATAAATGGGGTTGGTCCTTTTAAGTGCATGGCTTTATTCAATTAGCATTATTTCACAGTATCATAGACTACAGATTTCCTTTATGCCTGCGTGGACTGCAAGTCAGAAAACCTGGCTCTACTAGTTATATAAATACAGGGCTAGATATTTTACTTTTATGGGCTTAAGATTCCTTATGTACAAAATTATAATCATTAAGCATTCTTCCAGATCAAAGATTCTACTATTATATATTTGTGAGTTAATTTCCTACAGGGACTACTTCAACCACCTGGCCCTATCACCCATTTCCATACACCTCCACTCTTCACTCCAAGGACAGGTAGAATTCTTATAACTTATTTTTTATGATGGTGTTCAGTGCATGGCCAGCAGTTTTGATACAATATTGAAAGATATCTATATATACTTAAGTAACTGAACAGATTTGCAGTTTTAAGGATAGAGAATAGAGGAGGAATGTGTCCTATGGACTTCACAATTCTCCCATGTCCTCAGGAGACACATGATAAGGAAAAATGAGTTTGGTCCCTGTCTCCTCCTGGGGGAATTGCTATATCAGATTAAGACCTACCACCAGGAGAAGCTACATTTCATTTTCCTGAAGCCATATCATAGTGAATGGGGATGAGATCTGAGGGTAGCAGAAGGGGTCAGTATTTGCTTGAATGCTCAGCTGTGTGGAGCTCCAATTCCTGGTTTTCCAACCAATGAATCGCCTTCCTGGTTTCTCTATCAGGGACACAAGGGAGAAGGCTGTTTCTCAGGCCTAGCTGTAACTGGGATTGTGGAGGCTGGCCTCCTAATGCTGTGAAGATCCAGAGAATTCTCTCTTCAGGGAATCAATATAAAGTCAGTTACTTGTGTGTACAGGTTAATCCTCTCTGGACTGTCCATAGTGACTGGAGCATACCTTCTCTGCTGCTGCCTAGCTCGGAGAGCTGATGTGACCTACAGGCATAAACCAGGGAACACTAGAGTTTCAATGGTCCTTAGAGACTATGTGTTCACATATCGTTTAATGCTTTGCCATTTCCCCCCAAAATTATCTGGGGTGGTTTATGTAAAATATATTTTAAAATTTAAATTAAAAAATATATAAATTTTAATATCTGAAAATACAAAGAAACAATCAAAAGCTAAACAGAGAGGGGGAATTCATAACTTTCTTGTTTATACAAAAAGGAATAACGGTTCCTTTAGGAGGTAAAGTGATTTGTAAGAAAAATAGAATTGGGCCTAGAAACCCTTCCTTTATTGGTTACTTTGACTCCAGGCTGATAGTTATCCTTTCCTCTCCTTGAGAAGCTTTGTCTCATTGTAGGGAGCCCCTACAGCACCCTGGCCTCTTGGTTTGCTGACCTCATCATCTCCATTGAGCTCCTTCACTCTGCTCCAGCAATCCCCCTCCCATTTCCACATCTTCGATCTCATGATTGCCATGTTTGACTGCCCTCTCACATCAGTAAGTTAGACATCTTCCTTTCTCCAGTGGCAGTTTATACATTTTGATAGTTGTTTTTTTATTTTCATTAAATTTCCCTTTTGGTTTCCACTTTGACCTGTGGGTTATTTAACAGTGTTATTTAGTGTCTAAATACTTAGAAATTTTCCAGAGATCATTTTGCTATTTATTTCTAATTTAATTCCATGGTAGTCAGAGAACGTACTTTGTATGACTTGAACCCCTTAAACGTATTGAGACTTATTTTATGGCCCACAGTATGATCTTTCTTGGTAGATATTCCAGGAGCACCGGAAAAGGATGTGTATTCTGCTACTATTGGTGGAGAGTTCTATAAAAGTCAATTAGGTCAAGTTAGCTGATTTTGCTTTTCAAGTCTTCTACGTCCTTATTGATTTTCCTATTTATCCTATCGATTATTGAAAGAATATTAAAATCTTCAACTGTAATTACTGATTCATCTATTTTTCCTTGCAGTTCTATCAGTTTTTGCTTCATGTATTTTGAAGTCCAGTTATCATACACTTAAAAGTTTATTTTAGGGTTGTAAGTCTTCCTGATTATCATTATAAAACATGCAAGTCAGAAATAGTTTTGAGAGGTAGGGGGCTTATTTTTCTCCATTACTAAGGCAAGGCCCTTATAAGTGCTATATCTGAAGCCCTGTGGATTTGAGCTTTTTAGTTTGGCTGGTGAAAACAGGCACCATTCCAGGCCCTTTATTGGCACTAGGTATCTTCTAATTGTTTCAGGTAATTTTTCCTCATCCTGGGTAGTTTCCTAATATACATGTTCTGATCAATAGTTTGCTGACAACTTGAGGGAGACCCTCTGAAAATCTCCAGAATTCTCTTTTTTCTGCAGCTTTCTTCTCTCCACTATTCTTTCATATGAAGTTTATCTGACTTGATCTCACTTAACTTTTAGCTCCATCTTCTTAACTTAGGGAGACCCCCAGGTTAGCTCTACCTTCATTGAAACTTGGAAACTCAAGATAGTAAGCAAGGATATCCATTGAACTCACTTTGTTTCCTGTACCTCAGGGATCACATAGTCCTTTGTTGTCTGCTGTGTAGTGTCTTAAAAATAGTTGTTTCTTACATTTTGTCTGTTTTTTTTTTTTGGGGGGGGGATGTTTCAAGCAGAGGAGTGTATTTAATCCTTGCTTTTCTCTCTTGGTCAGAAATAGAAGTCTCAGATCTTCTTTCCTTATTCTCCTTCCAACTCACGTATTTAATGAGCTTTCTGTAATCCCATTGGAACCTCTACATCATAGAGTACTCCACTTTTCCCCAGTCCTCTGATACCCTTCCTTTATCACATTCCTTCTTATGCAGCTTGGATTTAGTAATGTTCTTGCTAATGTCTTCAATTCCCTTGCCCCTGTCTGCTCATTTAACCCAGCTGACTTCATGACAGAGGTTCAACATGTTTTTAATGAATGAGTAAATAAATGAGAAAATGGAGCAGGTACATTAATTTCTGACAACCTCTTTGCCTATATTTTGAATCTAAATATTTTTTAAATTACTGATTTACAGTACTATTTCTCTTTTATCAATACAGATAATTATTATATATAAAATTGTTATCCCTTCTTATAAATATTATTTTCCCAATTCCAAATTACTTAGAATGTGTGCTTGCTGATTTTTAGCAGTAAAAGTCATAGACTTCCGGGTTTCAATTAAGCCAGTAATAGAAAAACAATTACTATCATGAATGAAATTTAAAAATGAGTTCCTGTTATTTTCCAACTTTATAGATGAGAAAAACAAGGTTTTGAGAAGAACTATGATTTCACTAAAATGTTTTTCAAAGCTAATACAACTGGTCAACAGTAAAATTAAGACCAAAACCAAATTTCTTGACTACAATCCAGGGTTCTTTCCATCCTACTGCAGTGCTAAATTTTTTTGCCTGGTCAGTTTCTGTCCAATATTCTATGTTTGCAGACAATGTGAATGTAGTTTATGGCAGAGCTTGCCCTCACCTTCCAGTGATACCATAAGCTACTTAATAATCGAGTAACCATGTGATTACTAGAACAAGGTCATGCAATCATACAGCATTACTTATAAAAGGTCCATCAGCAAGGATCCTTGATTCCCTATGATGAACAGAGGCCCCTGCCAACCCCTAATGAACATTTAGTGTTAACAAGAAATAATCCCTTGTTTACAGCCACCAATATTTTTAGAGTTGTTTGTTACCATAGCATAACCTAGCATATCCTGACAGATATGTCTACTTTCATTCTCTTTTCTGGATGAAATTGTGTTAGGGATGGATAATCAGTAGGAATGTAGGAACACTGAGAGAGTGGTAGGAAAGATAAAAATAAGAAAGGGAAAGAGACGTAATAGGGCCATTCTTAGACAAATATGAGACCTATACAAATTGAATGCAATTTGGGCAGATTTACTGAATTTTATTGTTGTTGTTACACTGATACCATAATTATTATTAGTTTTTAAAAAGAACCTAAAGATTTCTGCCATTACTTGCTATGACTCATTGTTGCTATTGGATAAGTATACAGAGGGAGAATATATCATCATAGCTTTTGTACCTCTCAGAACTATTCCTTTCATACACTGTGTGAATTTTCTTTGATTATTTATATTTTCTCTCTCACAATTAAACTATGCAATTATTTTACTTAAGGGCCATATTTTATATTCCTTTTGTGGGCTTTTGGAAATCTTAAAGCTCAATAAAATCTAGCTGAAAACCAGCTCCACTTGCTGTCAAAAAATTGGCATCAGAACGCATTGTTGACCATCTCTTGGGCTGACTCACAACAGATGCATCAATTCTCACATTCTCATTTCTTGGAGCTTTAGGAACACTTACTGAGAATCATGAGCATGGGGGTGGGTAAGGACAGAGAGAAGTCATTTTCAATCAACACTGTCTTTGGAACTTTAGTCCTTCTCATTGGCAACCAACTCAATGAAGTGAACCAAATGAAAGACATTTTTCAAATTTGACTTCTCATAGCAATTTTTCATTTTGGTGGGGGATTTGTGCTCTGTTGGGTTGGTGATTTTCCCTTTCAATCCTCCCATTTTCCATCCTTAATTAGAAATGGTCTACAGAGGTCCAGAAGTCAAATAGTACCTTTAAAAACTCGTGGGTGAAGAACATGATAAAAACTGTGTTGAGAGATGAGTCATCATTTATTACACTCCTTTGAATTGTCAGTGACCAAACCACATGGTAGCTTCTTACACCTGGCTGTGTGCCTGGACTTCCACAGTTCACTTGCTGCTTTGATTATTAACCTTGGAGCTTTGCGATGTTTTCAGCTGCTTCCCCCATTTATCAATCCTGTCCCTTGATCCCAGATTTTAACTTTGCCTGTCAGATCATGCACCAATCCTGTTTTCTACTTTTGCATTATCTGGAAATCAAGCAGCATGCTCCTTGTTTTTGCTAAATATGACAGTGTTCTTCAAGACTCTTTCCCACTCCCTAGTGGTGCATCTCTATATTTCTGTATACTAAGGAGACTGCATTTGTTCTACCTACTGTGCAATTGTACTTGTAGTATCTACTATGTATCTGGTACTACTATAGCTAGTGGGGATATAGCAGTAAAAAAAGTAGACATAAATCCCTGCCCTCATGGAGCTTATGCTGTAGCAATTACAAATTCCATAACTAGTATGATTTGACATGGATTCCATAAGGCTATACTAATTCTTCCTCCAACTAAAAACTTTGCATCCTATAGATGAAGTCTGAATCATGTTCAAAACCAAATTTTTATCAGGACAGGCCAAATGATGGGTGACCCATACCAAATATGATCAGAACACCCCTACTAAGCACATGTATTAGTTCAAGAAAACAGAAAATAACCAAATGCCACATTTGATTTCTCATACTCACATGGGGAAATGTGATGCTGTTCGCCATTATATCACTTGTCTTCTGGGCTAAAATCAGAACTGGAATGAACTTGTTTCATGCAACCCTTTTGTGGAGGAGCTATTAACATCATTTGAGACTAATTTTTCTATACAGCTATGCCAGTTAGCTCACTATGTAGTGAGCTCCTCCTTAACTCTCAAGTCTTCTGCCTAAGTTTAATGGGTGCTAAGTGGGATTTGGGAAGAGGAAATGGAGAAGCTACATTTACACCGAGAATGTGACTGACTATTCTTCCTGCTGTCTGGCTTGAACATATCTATTATGTGGGCCCAAGACTCTAGCATGAATTCTTGTACCTCTTCAATAGGTCTCCTGGGGCTCTGTGCTCTTTGTGATAAAGAGAATTGGGACTCTCTTTGCCTTTGAACTGGTGACTGGGGTTTGTCCTCAACCATATATAGTTGGAAACTATTTTTCCTCCTGCTCCTGAACCTTGATAAGCTAGACTTGAGGGGCCCTGAAATCTGCTGGGAATTCAGAAGGTAACCAAAGGGAATTCATACTGTAAATCTATTAAGGACAAAATACCTTACTACACTCTTCAGAATCTGCAATGCCCCATTTGAGCTTCCAGATTTATGAATAGTATTTTGTGAACTCTTGGTTTTTAGATTCATTTTATACTCAGACTAGACCTTGATTTATTTTCAAGACTCTCACTATGTGAACTTTAAGAGAGATTTAATCCCACCATAGGTGAGGACCTCATCACTCCGAATGGAATTCAAGTTCCTCTTACCTAGACTAATACCACATCTGAAAGCTCCCTTTGACTCCTGGTGGAGGTTGGGGGAATAGTCTGAGGTCCCACTCGACTTCCAGGGCACATTCCTGGGCACCTCTTGGCTCCAATGGAGGCATGAAACTTAGGGGAAAGACCATTTTACCTGAGAGCTCCTGCCTGTTCCTAGATAAGATTACTCTTCCCCAAACCTTTATGGATTTGATGGTGGGAGGAGAGGGGGTAATGAAGAGAGATTTCTAAAACCTGTGTGTAGGCTCCTAATAGGACACAATCCCTCCAGTACTCACTGCTTCATTACCATTATTGCCTTGAAACCATTTGGACTAAGTTCATTATACCCTGCATTCCCAATTATGTCAGTTGCCAGAACTCAGGTTCTCCCCTCACCCCATCCCTGCAGCTATATTTTTCTCTATAGCACATATTATCATCCAGCGTTTTATATCTTTTACTTGTCTATATGCCCATGAGAATGTAAGATCCATAAGGGCCGAAATTCTTTTTGTTGTTGTAGTTATTGTTGTCTAACATAGTGCCTAGCACATAGCAGACATTCAATAATATTGGTTGAATGAATAAACGGCATGATGAATATCTAGTATTGTTAAGAGTCACCAGTTATTAACAATATCCATTCTCTTGGTTTTGACAAATGACCCCCTAATTTATCTTTTAGGGTTTATTAGCCTTTCCCATAGTCTCTGATAGTTGAGGGGGACTCTTTGGAACCAAAATCACAACATTACTTTGGGCATAACCCTTGAAGCCCTTCTCCCCTGTCAAACATTTGCCAAAGAGACCAATATGTCCAATGTAACTACAGATACTATCCTATTTCAACCCTCTGTACCCTCCCGTCCCCTGCTGGCATATACATTCTTTTGTAAGACATTTAATCCAGGAAAAATCAATTAGCCAGGTTTCTAACAATTATTGCCAAAATTTGAGGTCTAGGGTGTGATGTAAAACTGGCATGTGGTAACAGTTTAAGCAATCATCTTTGTACCACCATCAGACTCATTAAGGTAATTACCTTCCCACTTTAATTTCTGAATTCCTTCCTCAAGAGCTAGAAATGCTGGGTTTATGGCCTCTGCTAGGGTACGTACCTGCCTGATTCTATAAGCAACCCAGCACTGTGTCATTAAGCTGGAATGTCACCACTTATATTCTGCAACTCCAATCATACAGACCCTGCAAAGGCCTCCCTCTTAAATGACCTATTCCATTTCTAAGCCTGTCTGTGTGGCCTTGCAGGGCGAACGAAGAGTACTTAGATCATTTTTGATGGCCTGATTTTGAGGCCTATATCTATGACTCTCCAACAAGTTTGTTGTTTGGAAGGTCCCAGAAATACCCAAAATAGAGTAG
This sequence comes from Cynopterus sphinx, assembly GCA_030015415.1. Taxonomy (NCBI): domain Eukaryota; kingdom Metazoa; phylum Chordata; class Mammalia; order Chiroptera; family Pteropodidae; genus Cynopterus; species Cynopterus sphinx. The sequence continues at coordinate 51,970,447 of CM057380.1, forward strand.
TAAGTCAGTATCTTCAATACCAAATCAGAATGCATGAAGAATAGGGGAAGTACAGAGCCTCCTATTTAAATTGCTAACTTCTAGTTGGCCTTGAAGAACTTAACAGTATAAATCAAATTTATCACTGACTTGCTCCTCTCAGGGCCAAGAAGCCCATGCAAGTCCTCATGAATCTAGGTGATACCAGAGTAACACCTGAGTGCCATACACATGGGCCACTCTCAGAGTGAGAGTGCCACACCAGCGAAATCTAAACCCACTTCAACATTAACTATGTTTCAGGCTCTGCCCCCACCCTGGTACTTGTTTTTACCCCGATGTGTGCCATAACAGCCACCTACCAGGGCTAAGCACCACCGCATCTAATAACACCACATTATGTTTGAGTGTAAGACCCATTAAAAGGTCACTAATGACAAGCAACAGAATCCCTGTTCTATCCTTACAAATAGAATAGTCTATCCTTACACACAGAATAACACTCCTCATTCCACCATGCCCCAAACTCAAATGCAGATACATAGAGATCACTCCCCATCACTGCTATTTTTGAATCTTCTAAATTCTCCCTGTGGCTACCACTATCCACAACCACACACACCCATTCTAGGCTATATTACCATGCCACTAGAACCCTCAATGGTCACTGACAAGCCTGGATACAGCACTTGGGCTGTGAAAATTCCCAGGACAGGCTTGCAGAGCTGCCAGAAATGAATTCAAAGGATAGATCTGAGATCTAGTTGTCTATCTTCCCCGAGTCCCTGTCTTGGGATTCCACTATTCACCAAGCCCAACCTAAAGCAGGGTAGAGTCAAGGCAGCTCTTTTCCGGTGCCGAGGAAGAGAAACCTGCTGCACATTCAGGTGACTCCATATAAACAGGAAGAATGTGTGTCAGTGGCATTCCTTCAGCTGCTCAGTCACCAGAGCTGCAGTCTTATCCTTACCTTCTGACAGTGCTTTTGGTTTTCTAAACTTGTCTTTTTGGATTATTCATGTAGAATTTATTCAAAGGCCTCACATCTTCATAAAATCTTTTTTTTCCTGGCCTTCAACACCTTTCAATGCATATGTATTTGTGTACAGGTAGGCACAGGCACACACACATGTATACACACTGTTGGATTGTGGTCTGCATCTCTTCTTCTCATGGATTCTTTAATATTGACCCAACTAACGGCATCTTCTGCGTCCCACTCCATCTCCCCCTACCTAATCTATTTTCTTATGTGTTCAGTCCCTGTGTTGCATTGGGCAAGAACTAGTTTTTTTTTTTAATAGTTAGATTTATAGCACATTTTGGAATCTAAAACTCAGCAAAAACATATTCACACTGGCTCTTTCATCAATATGAACTTTCTAATCACCCATCTGCTTATGACTCTCACATATTCAACGTGTTATCATTTAGAAAGTCTATAGGTTTTAGATCCCTCTGCCCCCTTGTTACCACATGCGTTGTGCTGCTGATGCAGATCTCCATGTGTGCCCAGAACTATAGAGTAGAAGCCCTGCCTCACTCACCCTTCTCCCATTTTCTTTCCTTTATGTTAAACTAAAATAACTCATCAATTAGCTTTACTTGCACACACACACACCGAGTACAGAGAATAAAAATGAGGAGACACTCACACAGGTTTATAATCTACAACTAGAACATATTTGGACGTTGATTATTCTGCATCATTTACAGAGTGATTTTATTATAGGCCATGTTCTTTGAGGACAGGATTGTTTCTAACTCATTTCTGTAGCCTATTCAATGGCTCTTACAGGGCTTAGTATATATTAAGTGCTTAAGAAACGTTTATTGAATGAGTGGTCCTAACGGCAGTATTGGAGAAAGATGTCAGAATATCAATGGGTTGCGAGACAAATGAGGGCAGTTTTAGAAATTAAACTTCTAAAACCTTAAGCTCCTCAGTAGTCAAAAATAGTATGGAAGCTTAAGAGAGGAAGCTCTTCATAACCCATGGGGTCACTGTCTGTGAGATTCAATGGGAGACCTCTCTCTCACTATGAGGAATCAGTGCAGGACTGGAGAATATAACCAAAGAGGCAAATACTGGAAGGATTTTATCTTTCATGTCCATGATTTTTTTTTTTGTATATTTAAATACTTGAAAATGTGATTCACCAGCCAACAGGTTTAAGAAAATCCACTCTCAAGTTGCTGTATACTTTAGTGATACAGAAAACTTTCAATTATCTCTACTAATGAAATGGAAGCAATGGCACATATAATCAAAATGCTATTTCTATTTGCCTTTGGGAAGTATTAAGTGTGCTTTGCCCCCAGCAGGTTTGCTTTCATAACAATTAGTTCTAGCTTAGGCTAATGTTAAAAGGAGTTAGCATTTTCTCTGAACAGTATCTGGTAGTAGGAGAAACATGTTTTTGGCAAAGGCTTAGTTTTACCACAGTTATTCACCCACATGAATAGTCTTGCAGTAAGTGGGATTATGAACAGAGCAAAAGGCAAAGAGTGACTACGTGTTCTGGATTTTAATGGTCTAGGTGAGGAAACCCCAGGAGAAAGCTATAGCTAATGTTCTGAAGGATATTAAAGGAGAAAAAACACTGGACTAGATGTAAAGTGACTGAAGTTTTCATTCTTGATGCCTAAGGGAGGCTGTATAATCTCTTTATGTCTCAATTTTCTGTAATAATGACACCTGTTTTGCCTACCTAACAGGTTAACTGTGTCAAAAGGGAGCAGTGGGCAAAAGGGCGTGTAAAAGTACTAAATGCTATGAAAATGCAGAGTACTGATAGCTAAGCAATGAAATTCTGTAATCACCACCTTTTCAGGATCTTTCCTTTGCCCTAACTCCTCAATGCTTGGGCTCCTGGACTCTGACTTCTGAAACTTACCCCAGTTATAATAAGAGTCACATTTCTTAAGAATCCTGCTCTTGAGATAGCTACCTTTTGATAATGTCCACAGATCCTAAAGAATGAATGCATCTTTTCTCAGGTAACAGTTTCATTTTTACAGGGATCTTTCGGCTATAATAGCTTACTTAACCTAGTGGCTCTCAAAGTGTGGTCACTGGACAAGCAGCATCAACGTGGCCTGGGGATTTTTTACAAATGCAGATTGTGGGTCCATCCCAGACCTACTCAGTCTCCTACTCTGGTTGGTAGTGGGGCCCAGCAATCTGTGTTTTAACAAGCCCTCCCAGGGATTCTAAATGTACTCAAGTTTAAGAACCCTTGTTTCAGCTGAAAGGAAAAAAAAGAGGAAGCTAGGAATTGGGATCTGCGATGTGCTAATGGGAAACCTTGATTCTTCTGAAGGAGGCAGGGGAAGGCTTATGGGATTTTTCAAATCACACTGTTCAGCTCTGTGTGAGAAAGAGCTGGGGGGCGGGGCCTGGAGAGAGTGTGTGTGTTGTATAAAATGATCATCTGGCATTTCATTTTCTCAGGGAGGTCTTTTCCCCAATAACCCTACCTAAAAATGCATCCCCACGTCTGGAGCTCCCTACCTCCCTTTCCTGATTTGTTTATTGTCTGTCTCCCCCAGCTAGAAAGCATGCTTCACAAGGGACAGTCCATTTTGTTCACTGCTATGTCTCTGGCTCTGACAACTGTGCCTAGCACTCAATAAATATTTGTTGCATTAATGAGTGAATGAACGACTACTGAACCTGGGAGATGAGAACATACTGGGGGTACCCAAAACACTAAAACACTTGCAAGCATCCTTATTAGGCAGTGTTGCTACAGCGTGAGAGCCTTGCCCCTGTTCCTGCTTTGGGTTCTGCAATGACTTGGCAAATAAGGCTTGGTAAGTGCCACCCTCAGAGGTTTGGTTCACCATTTTGTTTATCATTACAAAATGCACTGTCTGGTTTTCTTGTGCATGGAAATAGTGTACTGAGTGATCAACATGTTTATATGGCTGGCCAGGGTTAGGGGGCATTCTCTGGGTGTGCAATAGACTGGAGTACGGCATGGTTGGGGAAAAGTTGCCTACAAATAAAAATCAGGAGCTTTGAGTCCTGTTCTTCATTCTGCCTCTGTCTTGCTATAGGGTCTGGGATAAACTGCTTAGCATTTCTGGGTCTCAGTTTTATCTGTTGATCTCAATGATCTCTAAGGTCATTACACATGCCTTCATGGGTTACTTGATTAACATCTGTCCCTCTATTGTAAGCTCCTTGAAAACAAGCTGAGTCTCTATTTTCTCCCCTAGTTCATAATGTTTAGTATCTACAGGCACTCAACTATTTGATGAGTGAGCACATCCCCGTGAAAACCAAATGGTGATTTGAGCCTCATCAGCCTGTGTTGTACACCAGAGGCCCCCAACCTTTTTGGCACCAAGGACTGGTGCTCCTAAGAGAATCGAATGCCTGCTGATCTGAGGTGGAGCTGAGGCGGTGATGCTAGCGCTGGGGAGTGGCTGCAAATACAGATGAAGCTTGGCTTATTTGCTCACCACTCACCCCCTCCTGTGCAGCCTGGTTCCTGACAGCCCACAGACAGGTACTGGTCCATGGTCTGGGGGTTGAGGACCCCTGCTCTACACAACTAAGTCGCAGGTACATGGACGTAGGTTGCAAAGGCCCTGGCCTGAAAGGGATTTCCAACCACACAAGGAAGAGGAGGATGCTTGCTCCACCTTTCCCCCAACCCCAAGGGCATACAGAAGTTGTAAATTCGTTAAAGTGAAGACCCTGGCAGTGTAAGAGGGAGAGTCCAGGCTCGGCAATGGGGGTCATTAGCCCTGTGGTTTGAAAAAGCATGGGTTTGGGGATGGAGAACTTAATTTGAATCACAGATCTGCTATTTTCTGGCTTTATGACTTGGTACAAGTTATTTACTTCGCTTAGCTTTAGCCTTTTCATCTGGACAATAAAGACAGTACTGCTTGCTCTCGGGAAGGCTGTGAAGGTTAGAGAAGATAATGTATATTAATTAAGTGCCTTCCCAGCCTCTGGTATGAGAAAGGTGCTCAGTAAATGAAAGCCTCTGTGTTTGCTTCTGCCTTCCGTGCCCGTTCTATGGCTTCTAGCAATGCTTGCTTTCCTAAAGAACTGACTCATGGGAGTACCCCAGGCAGTCTGACTCGAGGGGGATAAAGACTGGGTTAAAAAGTATTTCTTGAAATATCTACCTTTGGAAACATATTATTTTCTCCTGTTGCTTCCAGTTTGCTTAATGAGATTTTGAGATTTGTAACATGCTATGGTACAATTCTGTAAGTAAAATTTAACAACTGTCATTTGAACAGGCTGAGATTTATCACTGAATAGAACAAGTTTGAACTTTGCCTCTCTTATCTGCCGCCTTTGTTTCTCCTTCCGCCTTGTTCCCTCCCCCACTCCCTGGCTGAGTGAATTATTCTCCTGTTCCTCCCTACCTCTTCCACTTTCTCCCCACCATGCTCATCTACTACATATGACCATCTTTATTCTGGAAAATAAATTCTACAGCTAGGCAGCCAGAAGACAGAATTGCTGTGGTTGACATAATTCTTATTAATGATTGTAATTGCAGTGGTGCTGCCATCATGTCAGACATATGCTCATTGCATCTGTCCCCAGCTAGAAAGATCTTTCCAGAAAGTGGGATGGAGTGGATTCTTGGTAAAAAAAAATAAAAAATAAAAAAATAAGGGCCTTAGTACTCAACAGAAAGTATTTATAAATCACTGTATATCAACAGCCTGCTTTAGAATCATTTTATTAGAACACATTCAAGAAAGTGACAAACGGAAAAAAAGACAGCAGCAATTCTCAGTCATGCAAATGCCCGTGTTAAGGTTCTCCATTGGATTTAAATTCAAGTACAAAGACAGTCCTTTCCTGAGCCAGGTGCAATTCCAGAGAATGACTCTTTGAATTGAGAGCGCATTTCCTTCGCAAAGTTCAGAACACTGAACAAGTCCCATCCTCACAATTAGATTGTGAGATACATGGAAGTGTAAACTTTCAGGATTTTAAGAACCCTTTACCCAGTCCTCCCCCATAATCCAGCTGAGGGAAGCAAGCCCAACTTCCGGACTTCTTAGAAATAAGGTTTAGTCTATTGAAAATAAAGCAGTGGGCCTTTAAAAAATTAGAAAATGAATATATATATATACATATGTAATGGAATTATCTTTGCCTCTTGCCTTGGTGTAGGGTTTCCAGGAAACTCTCTGTTAGGAGTTAGGGCTCTCTTTTGAGTATCTTAGAAGCTGGAGGACTTTTTTTATTCTTTAACTTTTTATTATGAAAAATTGCAAACATATACAAAAGTGGAGAGAATGGTATGATAAATGCCCACGTACTCATCATCTAATCTCAACAATGATCAACATGTGGCCAGACTGTTTCCATTTATTTCTTCTCCTACTTCCTCCCAGCCCCTACTCCCCACTCCCCAACAGGGTAATTTGGAAGCACCTGAAGGCTAGGAGATTGGTCTCTGAACCAGAGACCTCAGGAGTGAGTGAGGTTCGGGAGGAGTTAGAAAACCATGACAAAACCTGGGTAGGCTAAAGCAAACACTGTCGGGAAGTGCGTGTTCCATTGTTTAAGGACAGCTAGAGTGAACCCTCGTCCACCATAAACTATCCCTTCTTCCTCCTCCCTCTTTCTCATGATGTGGGAGAGGCAGGCTAGATTAGAACAATGGGATTTTCCAGATCGGAGGCCACTGACAATAGAAACATTCATAGATGAGTATGACCCCTAATGAACCTGTCCACTCACACTGCAGACCTCTAGGGCAGTGAGGGCGTGGGGTACCTGGTTGTTCTGCTTGGGAGATGGGGGAAGTGCTTTGGGTCATGAGACCTCTCATAGTTCCCTACTGTCCCACCTTTCTAGACTTTGGAGAGAAGCTTGGCAACATCGAATTGCACCCAGTAGAGAAGCAGGGAGCCCTGAGGGGTGAGCCCATGGCCCAGGTTGGCAGATTTTGCCTGGAACATGTTGCCCTCTGAGCAAAGGCTGCACCCCACACCGGCCCTGCCAGAGCAGTCTCAAGAGAGGTGGGTGATGGGAGTCCAGGTGGGAGGTCTCAACGGCGGCACGGCTAACCCGGATGCTGCAGGGACAAGTCCCAGGCTGCGCGCTAAACGTAAGTGGAGAAAGGATCTCCAGGTCCCAGGTACCACCGAGGAACAAGGTTGCCATCCTGTTAAGAAAAGGGCCGGGGCTCTGTGATTTGCATATGACTTTGCAAAAATCTGCATGAGATCATGTAGCCCTTTATAGAAAACAGCGTTAAATCATCAGTGCAACCTACTGTTATTTCTAGCAACCCAAGGCACAGAGTGCAATGTGGCAAATACACAGTCATTTTTTCAAAGGGGAAATGGAGGAAGCAGAGTGCTGTGTAGGACATTCCCCGGTCGGAAGGTTCAGAAGAAGCTAACCAAGTCCAGGATCCAAATAAGGATCGCTGACTGGCCACTTTTGCTCACTTAGTCAGGGCTCACATCCATACTCTGTTCCTTGCATTAGTCCCTTGTAGACCAGTCCTGCAGTGGCTTCCCAATGTTCCAGACACAGAAACAGGAGTAGAGCCAGGAATAATATAAACAGGGATGCATTAAATATGAGGTCCTAGTGGCAGTGATCATTAGTGTTTATACCTTTTTGTTTTGTTTCAACTTTTAGGGTCCCTGTGCCCTACCAACAAGTCTCACTATGACATTCACTTGGGGGAAATAAGAAACTCAGAAAAATTTACCCATTTATGTAGCAGATCTTTAGCAGTAATAGACTTATAATTCATTGCTTCAAGTGTTTCCAGGGTCCATGACATGGGGTAATCCATAACTTAACCAAGGTATGAGGCTGGTTCATGCAGGCTGCAAGGCCAGTTTAGGGAATGAATCATAGAGTGAGATATTGAGTGAACAAGAGGGCCATGATACTGACCCAGTGTGGTTGAACTACTACTACTTGGCCATGTGAAGTAATAGTCACTGTTTCTTTAAGAACAACGGCTCATCAAAGAAACTCAACTTCCAGTGCAACTGAAGAAGTGATATATTCTAAGTAACAATAACTCAAAGCCAAGAGAAAAGTTCAAGATAAATTAAAGGATATGATGTCACATATGACTGTAGCTCAGTTCATGATGGCAAAGGCTCTGTCCTATTTGCCATATAGAAATGAGAAAAAAAAACAGTCTCAAATTCCCTTAGTAAGAACTCCAGCCAGGCAAAAACTATTCATTAAGACAGGGAAAATACTTCACTATCAAGTTCAAATGGTGCTTCCCCCGAGCTGTGAGGAAGATGGGGATACATAGGATTTAGAGAGAGAGAAGAGATACTGAAGAAAGCCAAGAGCTGTACACATGCATTTGTGAAGTAACTCACAGTGAAGGTGCCGGTGGCCACAGAGCTCACCTTTACGAGGGCAAAGGAGCTTCTGAGTTTCATATCACGTTACGTTGATGGGGGTGGCATCAGCTGTCCAGATTAGCTAGCCCCCACATGATTCACTGTCATTACCAGTTTAGTTTAAAGATGTGCTATAAGGTCTGCAAAATTTATTGTAGTGGCAGAATTTGTTTTATAAATACTGAGTTTGACATTCTGTTCTTTATAAAGTATATCATAAGGAATATAGTCAATAATTTGGTAATGAATATGTCAGGGGGCAGAGAAGTACCAGATTTATTGGAGTGATCACTTTGTGAATTATACAGATCTCTAATCACTATGCCGTATCCCTGAAACCAACATATTACTGTATACTAAGTATAATTGAAGACAAAAAACTCATTGAATTGTACCTTGTAAATCTAAGCAACTAATTGTCTACTATATTTCAGTAAAAAAATTCTGAAGGGGGAAGAACAGTTTAAAAAATATTTTATCATCATCATTATTACCTAATTAATATCATTATTTTTACTGTCATTATTAGTAGCCAATGTTTCCTGAGTGTTTAGCATATGCCAGGCAAAAGTGCTGAGTGTCTTGCATGCATCGTTGCACCACAACCTGCACCACAACCTCACGGGTGGGAAATACCATTACCCGCATTTTGCAGACTGAGGCACTGAGAGGTCCTGCCCAGGATCATACAGCTGGTGAGTGGAGGATGTAAGATCTGTACTGAGGGTGGCTAGGTTCCAAAGCTATCCTTACCCTCTGTGCTGTGCCGCCTCATGTAAAGGAGGATCAGTCTGCTAAATTATACTTGTACGTTTGTGGATTCTAAAGATTCTAAAGCATCCCTATGTCCATTAGGTTTTGCAGAAAAATTTTATCCCCTCTTAAACCTCAAGTTGTGATTATCTCTGTGCACCTGCCCATCTGTCTGATGATGGTTTCATTTGTGTGACCTCCAAGAAATAAATGCATGTAGGCAAAACAAATACTTGCTCTCTAAAACTCTGAGAAAATACAGACATTTTTCACAGAAGGCCATTATTTTATGTAGCCCCGCAGGCATCCTAAAAAAGTAAACTTCAACGCCTAGCTCTTAACTTAAAAAATGACTGCCCTTCATGATGAGCTCATTGTGATGATTTAAAAAAAAAAAATCTGGCCTAGGGAAAGGACTAGTGGGAAAAGTTTAAGTGGAAGCATGAAAGAAAAAAAAGGCCATTAAAATATTTTTGTAACACGAATGATTTCTATTATTTAGAAAATAACTCAGTTTGAAATTCACATGTATTTTCCTTATCCGGTCACCCCATACCTTTGGCATTCTGATTCAGTCAGTAGGCCAGGGTAGGATTGGGATTACTTTTTTGAAATATTCTCTTGGTAATTCTAAGGGTCACCTGGTTTGAAATCCATAGCACAGAGGCCTTTTATATGTCCCAACCACTCTACTGCTAGTTTTATACTATTTCAATTGCATTTACACATCTGCCAAGCTCACATTGTCCAAAAGCCCCTGTCTTTGGCATTTTCCATGAGGAGCAAGAATCAGTGACACCCCCTTTCATAGGACAGTGGCTTTTATTAATCAGACCTGCCCAACATTCTTTCTTTTGTTGAGGGGGATAAGAGCATATAATGAGATTTCCCTCATCTCTCACTATTCGGGTACAGACTTCTTCATATAAATACTTTACATATTTATTTAATATACTGTAGGACCCATTCTAATACTAGAAATTCATAATATGAACTTTTAGAGCTGCAGAGCTGCCATATCTGGGTGCACAAGAGACATTTCTGGACACCCAGTGGAATAAAAATAGGCACAAATGGGGGACACATATATTATATTGTATATATTATATTATATTATATTATATTATATTATATTATATTATATTAATAACCTTTCTTGTTCCACAAAGAGTTTGAGGCAACTATTTTGCAATATATTTTTAAATGATCTTCAGTTGACTGTTAGTTCTGGATGTTTCTGTCTGATGGATTAGGAAGTCACTGAGGCAGGATATTCCTTAATTTACTACTCCTATGGCGAAGACATAATAAACAGCGTCCTCTTAACTTACTCATGCCTGGCTCTGCTAGGGACAAAAGTCCATGAGCAACTGACACAATCAACACATGGACCATGGAACTAGTTTAATTTAGGAGTGTTTCATTCAGTTGACCAGGAAAAGAATGCTACAACTTAACCCTATTTGGCCCAAAATGTTACTTTGTATGTTTTTGCCTAACTCATCCAATTGTTTTTCTGTAGTGGACTTGGCCAGTGGAAGGCACTGTGCAGAGTGGACACCAAAAAGACCTGGGTTTGAATCTAAGCTCTGCCGCTTTCTGGTTGTGTGACCCTGGACAAGTTATTTAACCTCTCTGAGTGACATTGTCTTCATCTGCAAAATACGGGTAATGATACTTACCTTGAAGAACTGTCATGAAGATGAAATGGGGGACTGTACATAAAAAGGCAGGCTCGGGAAGGAGTTCAGTAAGAAAGGCAGTTGTTACTATCAGCTGTTTATGCTCTGGATACTCTCCTTGCAGGCAGCCTCTGTGCTGTTCTCGGCCTGCCCAGTCATAGCAGGGACTTCTGAAGGAAAGGACTGTATCTCTCCCACTGGATCGAGGTGGAGATGTCCTGGGTGGGTACTTCCTGTGCCATTTGTGTCCTCTACCTCAAATTTCAAATTAGAGCCCAGACTGGAAATTTTCCTTGATGTAGGCATCAGACTTAAAAACTGAGATACGAAATAGGGAAAGTATTGAACTGTGCACATGGAAAACACACAAAGACCACGAAATGTATTTTCCGTTTAGCTCTTTTTCAACAATTGATTTTGTGAATTTTCTGTTCTTTCAGGCTTTCTACTCTGTCTGAAGGGCCTTCTTTTGAGATAGATGTGTGCGTTTGCTGCTTGTGCTGACCCCAGAGCTCCTGTCCTGAATTCTGTGAGGAAGTTATTGATAAGGACCAGCTGCCTGGGCAGCTCAGCCAGCAGCAGGGAGGACCTGAGGGGGTGCAGAGTTACCCTCTGCGGGGCTCCCTCCAGACGGACAGGCCAGGTGCTCCCCGCCTCCAGCATGCCACCCCAGAGAAAAGGAATCAGCCACGGTGAGGAGGAGGAAGAATCAACCTCCCTGTTTTTCCTCTTTCCTCTTTCCCCTCTGCTCAGGGATCCTCTGAGAGAACTGTGAAAGTAGGCAGTGTGGGAGGAACATCCTTGAAAATATTTCATGCATTTTTTGTTTGTTTGTTTCAAGTTCAGAAAGGTTAGAAACGGCCTCTTAATCAAGAATTCTTATCTGAAAACATTCCCTCTGTCCTTAGACTGTGGGAGATGAAGGGAGAGGGGTAGGTTGGGGTGGGGGAGAACCGGGTCTTTACCTAATAAGAAACCTCCTTTTGAAATCTTGCTGCCTATCCAAGGGTCACCCATTTCCTTAGTGAAAGCTCTTGTGTTCTCCTAACCTGGGTTATAGTGTCCCCACACTGGGTCACTCTGGAAAGCCTTCCCTCTGGAATCACAAGGCATTAAAAACAAACTCAAAACATGTCTGTTCTCTCTCTCCTACTGCTTATCTCTTCATGAAATCTCCTCCTGAACTTGAAAGTATATTACAAGCCTTTTCTCACACTTTCCATACTTCTCTAAACACCTGAGTTTTGGGGAAAACCCTGAGGAACTCATTATCCTTTATCATCCCCACCCTCTTATCCCCAAATTTCCCTTCTTATTCCTTTCACTGTCCAAGGCTCCTGACCTTCACAAACAAAGTTGCCAGTTCCTAAGCTCACAACATCAGCCCCTATTCACTCCTGGGCCACTGTCTCATGTTGAGATACTGAGAAGTCAATCACTCTGTTGTGTGTGTCCCTATTGGGCACCTGCTTGTCCCCTCGTCCTTGGTTCACGCAGAGGGTGGACCTCAGCAATCATATAATAACTGTGTCCTTTCCTATCCTTTAAAAATAACTTTAGGGTTTGTTGTTGTTGTTGCCAATAAAAGTAATTTTCTTATCATGGAGAATGTGGAAAAAGCCACCATCCAGAAATAACCACTATTTACATCTTGGTGTATTTCCTTCATATATACATACATGCGCTCACATATGTATATACACTTATAGGTATGCATGCATACATAAGCACAAATACACACAAATATCTACACATACACGTCTTTTTTATGTTTAACAGAAAATTATTTAGAGGGAAAAGGAAGACCCTGAGCAGGTGGGAAAGAAACGTTAACGGCAGGCTACACCTCAGGTAGCCCTTCACCTGTGCCAACTCCAGCTTTTGAAACACAGGATTTGGTTTACAATGTCATGGGGCTGATGGCCAGGGACAATACCCAAGATATCCCTGCCTTCCAGACCACGTAGGTGAATATTATTTAGAGAGTATATGGGAAACATTTAGAGACACAAATTCATAAATATACACAAACAGAAGTTACACATATAACACAGCAGTCAAACAAGTATTTTCTGAATACTCTGTGAATGCCTAGCTCTATCTCAGTGTGCTGCAGATAACACATGGCATCACACGTGAGCCTTGTCTTCATGGATCTTGGGAAACAAGTGCTGAGACAAAACCAAACCCATAGGAAACAACAGAAAACTGGAAGAAGATGCTGTCTCACGAAGTGTTGATGGAAGAGACTTTAGAAATCATTCTAATAATAAAGGCATGTTCCAACAACACTCTTCTTGAGATCAGAAACGTAGCTCTACCCGTCCAGAGAAATAATTTTGGAGACATAGTGATGCAGTTCAGTTTGGTAAAGAAAGGAAATTATAAATCGAAAGATCATTACATCTTAGTGACAATAATCACAGATACCGACCAGAAAACATGTTAGAAGTGAGGTTTGCAGACAAGAAGTGACCCAGAGAAGAGGCAGGACCTGGGGGAAGGAGTTAGCGTTCCAGTAGGCTCTAGGTCCTAGAGAATGTTTCTGTGACTTGAGAGACATGCTTCTCTTCTCAAAGCTCCCAGGGACAGACTTCATATACTGTATAAAAATCTAAATCCAGTAGAGGAATGTGTAATCACTGTGAAGATCTAGGAAACATTATTTCAGGAAGAAGATAGAGAATGAAGAAAAACCAAGATGGCCTAGAGGTCAAGCTGTGGACAGGGGTCTTCGAAAAGGAGAAGACCTGGGAGGTGGTAGATGAGGAGTTTAGTTTCATTTCCGTTGACTAAGAGTACAGTGAGCCATCCAAGTGCAGTTATGCCAAAGACAGTTGGAAATATGGTACTGGGTCCCATAGTGAATATACTGAAAATGAATCCACAGATAAAACCTGGGATTCTGGAATCATCACATTGTTCTGTCCTAAATAGGGAAGTCAAACCAAGTTACCAGTTTGAAGAAAAAGGAAATAATTTTCTGATGCCAGACATTAAATTGGAAACATACGGAGACCAATTATAATTACTGCACCCAGGAGTAATAGGGCTTGTTATGTCACCAGCTGGTCTTGGATTTGCTTGACAGTTTTCTGGTTCCATAGTGTTCGTAGTGGTAGGGTCTAGCCTATTGTTTCACTGCTGTATCCCCATCCTGGATCAGTGCCTGGCAAACAGGTGCTCGAAAACCGTGGCGAGTGAATGAATCAAGGAGTATGAAACTGCCACTAGGAGTAAAGTCACTTCCGAGATATAACCTTGGAATTTTTGTCACGGATGTCAGAATTGAAACAATAGAAATTACTGTTGAAGGTGGGGGAGGATTCAGAGAAAGAAGAATCAGGGGTAGAAGTTCAATTGCAGATCTCACTGGGAGCATGAAGTAACAAAAGTGTCAGACGGCAGACGGAAAGGAGGTGTTTGACAACAGGAGGAAGAGAAGAGGTGTTGAATTGATATACTGGAGGTGGGTGTAGAGGATGAGATTCAGAGTATTGCAGATAAATTAACCTTAGACTATTTCTGAGTTTGGTGAAAGAATGAGAGAATAAAGGACACGATGCATCCAGGTGAAGATAAAGGTAATTCTGTAATCATCACAGTAAACAAACAAACAAACAAACAAACAAACAACCCCTCCGTGTCTCTTGGGTGCTAATTAGTAAAGTCTAAATTCCTTTGAACAGTGTCCAGGTCCAGCCATGGTAGGACCCAACCCATCGTTCCACTCTTAGTTCCCACAGCTTACCCCACCAACTCTGAACTTCAACCAGGCGTATCTACTCTGTATGCCCCAAACTCTCCTATATTTTACTTCCTCCTTTACCCTTACTCCCAACATCAATACTGCCTGGATAAATGCTATCTTCCTAGTAAAATCTAATGCTGAAACTCCTCTGATCTTACAATACTAGAAGTTTGATTTTCTTAATTATATTCAGTCTCAATTTCTAGATCTCTTACCCACAATGCCTTGTGTTTACTTGTTCTTCATTTATTCATTTAACAACTATTTATTTACCAAATTTCTCCTACGAATCAGTACTTAGATTTGGTGATGCCGTGGGGGTATAAAACAGACATATCTCTGCCCTCACGGACTTAAAGTCTGGTGGAGGAGGCAGTCACATAACCACAGAAATGCTTATATTAATGGTGCTGGGTACTAAGAAATGACCATGCAGAGTATTATAAGAGATGTGGCTTGAGAAACAGATCTAGTCAGATGGTCAGGATAGACTGATATTGGAAAGAAGAGAGGAAAAAAGGGGTGGATTGTAGCACTTGAGGAGGAAGAATTTTCCAGGCAGAGGAAACAATGTCCTGTGCAAAGGCCTTGAGCTAGGAAGAAACCTGAGAAGGTCAGGGAGGTTGCCAGGCAGGAAATAAGAGAAAGAGTGGCTCCAACGAGGCTGGGCAAGAGGGCCAAGGTCCAGATCATGCAGCCCTAACAGGTCATTTTGAGGATTTTGGTATTCATCCTAAGAGCATAGGGATGCTATTGAAAGGCTTGAAAACAGAGAGTGATGTGGAGAGCTTGCATTTAAAAGACATCATCGTGGCTGCACAGTGGAGAAGAAGAGATTAGAGGGAGGCAAGAGTGACTGTCTGGGGACCAGTTAGAAGGCTGCTTCACAGGCCATGTGTGATAGGACAGTGGTTTGGATCAGAGTGGATTATACGGATGCTTAATAAATGCCAAAGGAGTGTAGTATCAGTCTTTCAGAGTTGATCACTAGGACTGAGAAAAGTTGAGTTTCACCCCTACAAATCATTCCACCAAACCACAGTCAACATAACCTCAGCTCTCCAAAACCGCTGGAAACTACCTGTCAGGATAATGAAGTTTCCTGGATAACTAAGGGTGAACACCAATACCTTTACTCCCTGTTTTAGCTGTTTTTTTTTTTTAATGAATATGTGTACACCTCTGACTTCTTAAGCAGAGTAAAGTGAACATAATTTCCCCTTCTGTTGACAATTACAAATACCAAGTTGAGTAATAATTATGGTGTAGTGTAAAACCCAAATAGCATTCTTGGTACCTTCAATAAATAGAACCAAAGTGCTGGAATTTTAACTGAAGGATTTCCTCCAGCAGCCTTTGCTTTCAGAGCTTTTCTGTTTCTTCTCTTGCTGTCAGTAGCTCACAGCTTCAGTGGCTATTATTATTTCTCTATAGAAATAATTTTCTTCTCTTCTAAATTCTTATGAGCCAAGCAACTAGATGGCCAAGATGGTAATAATTATATATGAAGTTAGTACTCAAGAGGCTTTCTTGTGAGCCTATATGCTTAGTTTTGCTATGTGAAGACTGCCTTCCTAGGTCATAGTTATGTTCATCCGATAACTGAGTTCCAAACCCAATGTATTTATCATCTTTTTTCTAACACGTATCATTACTGTTGCTATATTGCCTGTCAAGTAATGTATGAAGTAAAATATAACAGACAGATAAATCTCGAAAAGTCAGTCAGTTCTTATTCTTTCATTAAAGCAGGGATATACTTAGGGATTGACAGAAACCTGCATTATACATAAAGTCTTCATGTTGGTACAATATTCTGTGGAGACATAAATGGTAAATTGTATTTCGAAAACCTAAATGTAGGAAATATCTCATATGTCACATCATATGAGCCTCTAACTTAAAAACGTATTGCCTTTAAAATGTCAAATTATATGTTTATCAGGACAGACTAAAGAGAGTAAAAAGACTAGCCATAGAGTGGGAGCAGATATGTACAACATGTATAACCAATAAAGGACTAATATCTAAAACATAAGAACTCTTAAGAATGCATGAGAAAAGCACAGACAATTTACTAGACACAGGATACAGGGGCAAAGGCTTGAACAGGGACATCATAAAAGAGAAAATTCAGAAGCGCAATAAGGATGTGAAAAGGTGTCCAACCTCATTAAAAATTAGGGAAATGCAAATTATAACCGTAAGCAGATTTTACTACATACCCACCAGATTGGCAAATAGTCTGAGGTCTGACAATGTCAAGTAGAGGCAAGCATATAGAGCAACAGAAAATCTCACATATATTTGTAGGACTGTAAATTTGGTGCCAGTATTTTAAAAAATAGTTTACATTATCTAATAAAGGTGAAGATATATATATCGTATGTGTATACACACACACACACACATCTATCACCTAGCAATTTTACTCCTAGCTGCACACTCAAAACTCTAGTTTACACACACGAGGATATATATACAAAAATGTTCACGGCAGCATTGTTCACAGTAGCCCTAAACACCTCATGTAAAAAAATAAAAAAATAAACTGTGGTATATTCATAAAATGGAACATTACACAACAATAAAAATGAATGAACAACTTTACATATAAGCACAGATGATTTCCATAAAAATAGTTGTTGAGCAACAGAAACAAGACATACACAAAACACACAGTGTGATTCTAGTCATACAAAATTAAAAACAACCACATTGAAACGACATTGTCTTAGGAACATATATGTAGGAGGCAAAACTATAAAGAAAGGTAAAGACATTATTATTTTGTCTGTCAGGAGAATAGTTCTCTCTAGGGGAGAAGGACAGTTGTTGACCAGGGAGGGGCACCTGGGGACGAGGTTCCTGAAAGCTGACAATGTCCTGCTCTCGTGACCTATGTGGTTATTCCACGTATGTTCGCTGAATGGCTTTTACATGTACATTCACTTTATAATTATTCATTTAATTGTTTAGTAGTTTTTATGTATTTTCAGCATATATATTTTATATTAAATTTTTTTAAAGTTTAATATAAACCATATGTTTATAATAAGGAATGTATTTTACCCATAGAAATGAGTATAAATAACAGTTAATCAGACAAGCCCATAACTCCCATTAAATAATAGTATAAACATTGTACATTTCAATGAAATAGAAAATAATATAGGTGCAATATTATCAGTTAAACAAAGCATACAAGAGCAATAACAAATCAGGATTAGTTTTCAAGTACCTGATATCAGATTGGGAAAGATAAAAACTAGTAAAGATATACTAGATTGCAAGACTGGAAAAACTGACAGTTATACATAGCTCGAGGGACTATGGATTGGTCCAACACCTATAGAGGACGATATGACAATGTCTATCAAAATTTAACATGCATATTCCCTTTGATGCAGTAATTCTACTTCTAGAAAGTTATCCTATTAATATACTCACAACTCACAAGTGTGAGAAACTATATCTCTACAAGGATTACAGCCTTGTTTGTGATGGTAAAAGACTGGATACATTCCCCACACCCATCACTAGAGGACTAGTTAAATAAATTATGGTTCTGTAAGTTAAGGAATACCATGTAGCCATCAAAAAAAAAAAAAAATGAAGCAGCTCTACACATCCTGCTATGAAATTACCCAGATCTAGACATGGAAAAAAGTGTAAAACTACTGCACGCTACTACTTGTTTAGACATTTTTAAAAAGAATAAACAAATGTATGTGAGCTTTTATATTTCTAAATCAGGTCTCTAGAAGAATACCTACATTTTGAACCATGAATATGTATTATTGCTTCAAAAGTTAATTTAAAAAATCTTTAATGTATGTTTGAGGAAAAACAGATTTAAAAATTAGATGATTATTAGGTTTTAGTAAAGATTCTAAGAAAAATTTTGAATGATCCCCGCAGAACTAACAGCCCATTAAAAAAAAGTCTACTACATCAAAACAAAATATTTCTTTTGATACAAATGTATCAGTAGCACTGCTCTTTTACATACTGTCCATGATTAGAATAATTATTTTGGGATTAAAACTGATACAGAGGAGGAGAAATAGAAAGGAAGATGAACTTCAAGGCCAAGTTCACATTCCATTTCTGGTGTAATAGTCTTCCCCTGTTCCCAAGCTAAATTTTATTCAAAGTGGGTGTACCTCTACTCTAAAACATAGCATATTGTGTGGTAAGTATGTATCTCATTTGACACATTCATTTTGTAATTTCTCTGATGCCCAGCACAGCAACGGGTGTAAATAAAGTGCTAAGTACACCTGTCTGCTTTCATAAATACATGTAACATGAATATAGTCACCCATTTGGTATCACATAGGAGACACCTGGGATAATAAGTCAGAGAACTACAGGACAAGGACAGAGATTGTTCTTATATATCCTGAATCTCCATGGTTTCTGTTCATCAGTGGACGCAATAAAATTCAAACAATGAATTGAGTGTACCAATATATTTGAAGTAATTTTCTCTTCTGCCTCGAACTAATTCCATTCTTCTCCATTAATAGATTTTTCAACTCGGTCATATGTTAATGGTAGTACCTACTTGTTTGTCCTCTAAATAACACAACCAATTTAGTGGTTTGGACTTTATATGCCCATTACAAGTATTATCTTAAATTTAAATGTTAGAGAACAGACCCTAAAAATCTTTCTTTTTTGAGACTTTTCAAGAAAATTTCATGAATGCAATAAGGGTTCTTAATAGTCTGTGTGTAAAGAGGCATAAATAGTGTGACCATTTTTGTTTTGAGAAGTCGTGCTGTGAAGTGGAGTGGGAAGGTGAAACAGTTAGATTGCATTATGGATTTCAGATTCCACTATTCGAAGGCATCTTCCTTTAGCAAAACTATTCCCCACTCCTAATTCCCTCACATCCTTTTTTAAAAAATCAAAAACTTTTCTTAAGAATAATTTTTCTCTGACACTCTTATTTTATGATAGAAAAAAAATATAAAGATATTTGGGGATTATGTGAATACCTCCTGATCTTTTCTCTTTGTCCAGAATATCTACCTGCTGTGAATGAAAACAGCCCCACTGGGGAATCTGCTGACTGAAACTACGGCCAAAAGATGACCATTGGGGGAAATGTAGCTTTCTGGTTTGAAATGGTCATGAATCACAGAATTAACAATTTGGGGGCTACCTTCAAGAATTCCCAAATGATCTCTTAAAAAGAATTGCCGAGTTCTTTAAAATAAAAGCTGCAAGTGTCAGTCACAGAGACATACATGGAAGTAAAGGTTAATTAAAAAAAAAGATGTTCCAGTGTATTTAAAATGTCTTAAAATTGAGCATATTTGGGCTAACATCAGCACAACAGAGAAAGGTCTAAGGGAGCCACCAAGTTGCCCTGTTGTATTCACGACTATCTCCTCAGTGTCTAGAATAGTACCTGACATATGGTCGGAGCTCAGTAGATGGTTGATGAATTAATAAATGAGATAAAAAGATAGCCTACATCAAAATCCCTAGGAAAAGAAAAAAATAATGAACTTTAAATATCCTCTAGTGCTCATTAATTCAGTCTGTTGTCCATGCGTACATGGGCAACAGCAACGAGTAAGCCAAACTCTTTCAACCCCGTTCCAGCAGCTGAAAGGATACCAGACATCAGGAGACAGGAGACAGAGCCTGTCTGGTTTTTCCCTAGTATATCATAAAGCCCTTGTAGTTGGTATAGAGCAGAGCACGATATAAGGTAAACATTCGCTAAGCACCGCACAAGCAGCACAGGCAGGGGCCACGCAGACTGTAGGACCAGCTCTCCTGAATTTCTAGTCAAGGTATACATTTCTCAGCAATTAGCAACTTCAAGACAGTAGATGCACATCTTAAATGTAGAAGACCCAGCTTTAATCCCTATCATACAAGGAGGCTGACAACTACCTATCAACTCTGAAACAAGGAAGCCAGCTTGGTCACAGCCAGGGCCAGAATCACATGGAACATGGCAGGAGAAGAATGCTAAGACCGATCAGTTTTGGCAATGATCTGGCTGAAACTAGGGAGTGGACACCTGTAATGGGTCCAGTTTGCACAGTTCTTTATCTTTTTCTAACAGTTTTCTCACAACGGCAAAGAGCTACCAGGCCAGAGGCAGGGCGCTCCCATTGGCAGGCATCTGCTACTCGGAGAGGCCCTGAGCCAAAGTCACGTCCTTGCTGTTGCTCCTAGTGGGAGGCTACCACAGAAGACACTGAAACTGGTTTCCCTTGACAAGGTCCTGCTTTCTGGAAAAGGATCACATCATATCACCCAAATGCCACCAATCCTTAGATCTACTCACCACCATTATCTGTTTATCATGTAACACTGGCCATGGCAGGCAGGTGGACAGTAGCCACTAGCAATGGGTAAGTGACGCCAAACTGACAAGCAGGTAAAACCCAAGCAAATGTTTTCCATCTAAGCTCAAGATCAAGAAATAGTAATATTTACCCACTTGTATATCCATCGCTTTTCCAAAGAATCTGATGAAGCGGCCGCAGATGACACACATCACATTTACAGCATAGCACGGATTGGCATAAAGGTGGTTCCACTAAAGCAAAACCACATTTCAAAGCCACCTTTACCTGCTCCATCTCTAGCCTCACTGCCTTGGCTCCAGACATTCATCTCTACTTGAAGTTTCTAAAAGAGTTAATTTTCATACCCACCAGATTGCTTACCTCCAGACACCATGCTCCTGCTGTCACTTCTAGTCATTGAGAAGCACAGCTTTGTAAGAACAATATTTCCCACAGCCTGTTCCACCTGCCAACAGCTTTAACGGGGGACCTGGTCATTGTGCTCTGCACTAAAATAACTTCTCTTAAACTGATACAGATGGAATAAAGGATAAGTCCTATGTCACGAGGTCTGTGTAGAATCCATCAATAAAATCCTTGCCCTGAGAGCTGCCACTTCTCTCTCTGCCTACAGACTCTGAGCTTTGCCCCGGCCGTGCCATCCCTGCTCCTCACCCCCCTTCTCCCCAGCAGAGACCGCCTAGCAGAGAGGTGCAATACTCACTTGGGTATGATTTGACCTGGACTGTCGCCAGCTAATCCACTTTAACATCTTGGCTCACTCTGAAATTTGTTTTCTCCTTTCATCAAAAAATTGTGAAAACAAATTTGCACTGGGCTGCCACCAGGCTGAGCTGGTTCTGGAGGCTCACTGCTCACAGGCAGCTCGGAGGCAGGGAGCAGACTTGCCACATCTCAGTGCTCGCCGCCAAGCGCTCAGAGCCCAACTGGGAATTTGCATGGAGAGGCTCGAAGATGCTGTCTGGGGCAGAATTACTCCCCCACCAAGGCCACTATATGAGTCATAAGTACTTGGTATCAAGGAGTCTGTGATAGGCAATACTACTTGAAAAACTGTCTTTCCCTTTTGCCATGTGCCAGCCCTGGAGGCCCTGGACTGGGCTATACAACTACAGGGCAGTTTGCTTGGGGTGGTTATGGATTTCGGGAGGCTAGGACAGGGTGGCACAGAAGCAGTCAGAGAAAGGGGTTACAACAGTGTGTGCTTTTTGCTACAGGTTTACTACAAAAGCACTGTTTTAAATCTAATTTAACAGGCAGGAAATTGAGTTGGGTTTGGGTCTTAGGTCTGCCATGAGCTGGCTTTGTGACTGAGCAAGCCACTTTGTTTCTTTTAAACAGGACGAAGGCAGAGGGCTAGATGACCTCTCGGGTTCTTCCCTTCCTTAAGCCTCTAAGTTTCCAAGTTCCAAACTCATCCCCAAGTCAAGTCCAGCCCCTGGCCATCCCTGCAGCTATCACACACAGATCTAACCTACTGGCAAATCACCTTTGCAGTTTCCCTGTTTTCTGTAACACATTTGTGCAGAGCTGCCACCAGAAGCAGAGATTTTGTGCGAATGCAGTGCTCTGAGCATCATGAGAGCACCGCTGAGGTTCCCAGGAGGCTGCCTGTGTGCAGCGAACGGCTTGTTGGCGGCTGTATTTTATGAAACTGATTTGCCGTTTCAGATCACTGGCAGCTTTAAAGGTGAGTCTCCCAAGGGAGGCTTTCAAGCTATGGAGTATAAATCAAGATATTACATAAAGTAATGCTGTCGTAGGAGATTCTGTCCTGTTGATCTAAGATGTATTTTTCAGTAAGGTGTATTTCATACCCTTTGGAGGTGTGCAGTTTCTGGAAGCCAGTCATTTATTTGAGCAACTCTTCCTTTATAGGAAAACCTATGACCACAACTCATCGCTCTTGATCAGTTTGATGTGAAAAGCCAGCACATTTTACTGTGCTGAATGTCACTCTGGAGAACACTGAATTGTACTTCTTTCTGGGGAGGTGACAGAGAGGCCAAAGGAAGGGAGCCTCTGGTGTCCCAAGGACCAGGAGTCCTGTGCTTTATTTTTGCCTGCTGCTGCCATCTCCCCACTTCTCCAGCCACCTGCCCACTACAGATCAAAGTAACAGGGGGAAAAAAAGCTATTTTCAAACCTAGCTCTGGACTATTCAGAAATTTGAAAAAAAAAAAAAAAAAACCCTCACAATTTGGGCTTAAAACTTTAAAGTGAGGATGAGAAAGATCAGAATGCTTCTATCTAAGATTTGTCCAGCAATTCTAAGCAACTACACTGTCAGGCATGGGGTGAGACTGAGACTCAAGGTTACATAAGCTTATAAAGTCCAAGTTTAGACTTTGGACATACCATCTCTAAGCCCTGGTTACAGGAAGTACAATTATATACTTTTCTCAGGTATTTACTTAAGAGTTAGGAAGTGTTTTATTATTACATGGGAGTCAACATAAATCTCTCCCTATAAGGAAATAACTTATGGCCCTCAGGCCCCACCGAGACAAAGGGCATAATAACAGAAGGGCTGAGGAAGGTCTCCAACGGATGTATCACATTTTTTTTCAGCTTTTAATGTAGTGCATTTAAGGGGCTGGATCTCCAGTAGGTGGTTCACCTGCTCAGGCACCCCAGCTAAATGTTACATGCTGTCACAACAACAGTCCAGAGACCCAAACTTAGGTGGACCACTCTGAAAAATTCTGGTTTTTAAGAATTTGCCAAGTGAAAATTATGACTTAGTGTGAGCTGATAAGGGTTTTTGTTAGCCTTGACCCTACTGAGTTTCCACTTTTTCAGATGTTTGGTTTTCTGTTCAGTGGCAAAACCCACTGATCTGTGGGCCCTTAAAACGCCAGGAAGCACATTGTCTGTTTTCTTGCCTGGGAGTGCCCTGCAGTCACTCGGACAGCGACCTACTTCAAGTCTCCTCTGCTTCACACACTTTTTCATGCATGATCTCAGTTAATTCTTCGAAATCCTGGGGAGCAGAACTCATCGCCCTCACAGCACAGATGAGGAGACTGAGGCATGAAATGACCTACTAAAGGTCATACAGCTAGCAAACAATTGGGGATTGAATCCACGCCTGATCTCAAAACTCATCCCCTTACTGCTACATCCCCTTTCTTTCCTGCAGTAGATGCTTTGCATGCTATCCCAATCCCCTTTCCCACCAGGGCACCCATCCAGCTTTTTTGTATGCTGGCCTCTAACAGCTCGCAGCTGACACAAAAGGCCAGCCCCCCCTTACCTCAAGGTGGGGCAAACTCTGGGTAAAATTCATTCTCAGGAGCCAGACTGAGTTAGATTCCAGCTGAAACCACATGCATGTTTGCTTTTTCTCCTTCCCCATGGGTCCTGTTTCCTTAACCCTTTTCCTGAGAACACATCTCCATAAATTACATGCACAGGAATCTGAGTCTCAGGCTCTGCTTCAAGACAAGTGGACCTAGGATGTGCTCCTTCCTCCCTTCCTGCAATCTCCCAAGTAGCCCTATCCTATGGTCAGCCCTGTTCTCTTAGGGCTTTTTAAAACATTAAGCCCAGTTTTCCCTACAATCATCTGTTCCCCTTTCGACACTAATCCCTATAAGGAAAATGATTTCTTACATCATACTCAAGTTCTTCCAATTACAGCATCAGCCCACTTTTGCTAAGAAAAACTCAGCAGCCTCTTACGTCTGATGCTATTAGTTGAAGACGAGAGATGCCATCCTTTCTCTTTTTGGTTATTTACCTTTAGCTCCCTACAAGAAAGGAAGCTAGAGGATCGCTGGGCCTTGTTTCATTCCCAGCATGGAGAACTGTACCTGCTATAGAGTAAGCAATGTCTCAACACAGTGTGTGAATGAAGAGAGATAGAACAGGTTAATGCAGGGGCTGGGCCCTCACCAATGCACCAACGCCCCAGCCAGGCTTCACCGATGAGGCTAGATCCTTTCTGACTACAGCCCTTGCACCTAGTGGCCTGCTATGTGCTCCCAGAGTGCAAGTGTCAGGATTACCAGGTTTTGATAAACCAGGCGAAGCTCTACAGAAGTCTATTCCCAGAAGACTCTAACAGCCAGGCTGCCTGTCCCTACTGCATGTTACTGCAGAGAGTAACATTTTAGGATTCTTGACTTTCCCCTTAGTTGAGCTCTCCCCATTTCTAAACACAGCCTTCCCTCCCAATCAATAAAACACAATTTTGGTCATGATCCACTACACTGATTAGACAGGTCAGGTTTAAAAATCATTGAGTTAGATTTTGAAATCTCCAGGTTCTCCAGGCATTTCCCTGTCCGCCTTCAGTTCATTGCCATCATCAGTCCACCTTGCATCATATTAGCTTAGTGTTGAAATTTCTCATTCAAATCACAATCAGCCCATGGATGTTCCAGCAGTGTTCTCTCCTTTACAATTTTGCGAGAATAGCACCTGCAACTCATTTTCACTTCAATTTCCCTGTCTCCAGCCAGCCTGGACACGTCTAGAAATTCACAGTGATCTTTGGATGAAGGGTACCCCTACTAGGATGAGTTTGCAATATGCAATTCAACAGTATTTATTGAGCATCTCCAGCATGCCTAGATTAAATGGTAAATACGTGCCCAGGGACTTTCAATATGCAAATGGCCACTGCTGTACCATGAGCTAGAAATCAGTCAGCAGACAGCCATCATGTTAAACGACAAGATACTTCTTCACTGCCACTTCATTACTTGGCCTTGCTTAAGCAGAATTCTATAATTTGTTTTTTCTGAAGTGTGGTTGCGAAGCCCCATCACTTAATAATAAGCCTATAGGCAAAAGACCCTTTACCATGGAATGTCCAAAGTAGCATGAGTGTGTTCCTGAGCAGAATAGGAAGGGGCTCAGACCACCATGGCACAAGGTAAGCTCACCCATTTGCCTTCAGGGAAATAACACTTTTGCATGAGACAGGTGTAAGGTAGAACCTAATGACACAGACCCACAGACCTATTTGAGGGTTTAATAAAAGCAACTTTGGAGAAAGCTATTGATGCCATTTACTGAGGCACCAATGTTGGCTTCGTCAGAGTTTAATGCAGAATTAAGAATATTAGACTAATTTCTCATAGAGGGAGGATTTTCATCTTCTGTGAGCAATCCCACCTCTCCTGCTACAGAGACTAGTGGCCAAGTTTCCTTTCTAGAAAGAGTCAAACAAAAAAGGTTCTAAGTGTCAAAACCTGGGTGAGAAAAGAGAAGGGAACCAAGCATTGATCTTCTGTCCCCAGTCTTCTCTTTTAAGAAAGAATTTGGATGAAGCTACAGAAGGTATGATTATCCAATAATGCTGCGAGATGTAGCTGACACACTAGACAAAATAATTATATTCATGACCTACTAGAATACTGGTATGAAACGAAATGAGAAAATCTAATATAGTAAGTGCCTGATACTCAGGTTTCTAAGTCACCTGCCCAGCTAAGGGCAGCCCATGAAAACAGGTAAGGCAATTTCATGAGCAACACTGTACACCTCTGCTAGGCATGATGTACCATTGTAGGGAGACTAGATAGAGTAATCCCAGATCAAGGGCTGGATTTGCATAGTTAGATCACACTTGCAATATTCCAGATGCCTGACCTTATATAGATTACTACACCCTGGAGTCAATCCTGAAGAGTATAATAAAGACATGGAAGGGTCTGAAAATACATTACTACAAGGAACGTCTGGAGAAATTGAGGACTTCTAAGCAGAGAAGATTAAAAAATCTAGACGTGTCTTCACATATATAAAGCTTCAGGGGTTGCCACTGGCCAAAGGTGGTTTGAGGATTAAAATGAATGCATGACAGTGATGGATTATAACCCGTTAAATAACAAGATAAACCATGAGCCAATGCTAACTACAGATATCTAAGCCTTAGATTCTAAAGGCTACCAAACTGAAAGAGGAATAAGGTTGTTCTGTTTATAGTCAGATAAATTGAAGCTGTTTTCCTTTAGGTCTAATGTGGAAAAGAACCTGCTGGCAATTAGGTAACAGATAAGGAACCCGAGGGCAGGACTTTTCCCAAGAACTTCAGAGATCTGCACAGTCGGCTGAATAATCGTGCACTCGTACTCATAGTATGTCAACATTTATTTTCCCTCTAATAATGGTTGGAACTAACCTTTACTACATGCCTAACAGGTGACAAGTGAATACATTTTTCTTAATTTTCCCAATTCCTCAGTGAGATGGGTATTATCTTTATTTTACTGATAGGGACATTAACGTGCAGTAACTCACACAACACGACGAAGTGCCAGAGCTGGGATATAAATGTGGGTGTGTCCAAACCCCTTCCTCCCCACAACGACACACACACGAGGTGACTGGAAAGGGGACCTAGGGTCCCACAGCTCCTCAAATCGGTCTATCACGGCCCTTTCATGGTGACATTTTCCTCATCTACCTGCCCTCCCCCAGCAGTGCCACTATTCTAATTCCTCTGGATTAGGAGAGGAAGACTGGGGCCTTATCTAGAAATCACTGTTAAAATGACCCTGATCTCCATGAGGTGTCTGCCCAGTCCCCTCCCCACAGCCATCCATGTTTGCCCTTCTGTTGAATATGGTTCAGTTTGCCTGAATCAATCTACTTTGTTATCTTTCTTTTCTTTTCTTTTTTAAAATTAAGCTTATTGAAGTAACATTGGTTAATATAATAATATAATTTTCAGGTGAACATTATAATTTGACATCTGTATATTCTATTGTGGGTTTACCACCCAAAGTCCAGTTTCCTTCAGCTACCACATATTTGATACCTTTTAACCATTTCACCCTTCCTTTACGCCCCTATATTTGATCCTCTTTACCCTGTCTACCTCCCCTCTCCTCCCGCACCCCCTATCTTTTTTTCTTTAGTGTGCTTTAGTGTGACCACTTGGAAACCAATGGCGATCAGTTTCCTGGTCTTTGGGCATAGTTAGGGGAAAATTTAGTGCTGCTGATAACATCTATGAATTCAAGGATTCCAATGAATGGTTTCTCTGATGAAGGAGACTGCAGGTCAAGGAGGATGCATGGCTGTCCTGTTATCATTCTTCTGTGTCAGAAGAGTAAGAACATTCTAAACTATAGACCCCCTCTTTATTTTACTCTGAAAGTGTGACTTTCTAAGTGGTTTTCCAGATTTTGTGTATAAAATACAGACTTTCTCATCATCTCTCAACCTGCTGCCCAGCTTTCCCAAGGCTTGAGACAATAGTGGGGGTTAATGTTCCCAGCAGGCAACACTCTCCTGCTGACTAAAGCTTTCTGCTCTGAGGTAAGAGAACCTCTGGGCATCTTTAGCATATTTAAAACTACAGTGTAAGTTTGGCTGTTTCCAGACCACCTGTTTTAGCTGCCTCTTAATGCTGGAGTTCCCTGAGATCATGGACTATGTTCCCTCTGTTCATTCATTTCACCAGCACTTCCTGATCATCTGTGTGTGCTGTGTGCCACGGGTAAAGCGGTGAAATAGACAGACATCACCCCGCCTTCATCGGGGCTTCATAGTCTGGCTATGGAGACACACATGAAACGAAAATCACACAAATGAGGATTCACACTCAACAAATAGTCCACATCTCTCTACAGTATCCAGCACAGAGCTCAGCACATGGTGGGTGCTTTTTCACAAATATGTGACCATGGTTTTACCAAATGTGTAGAAAGACTGACCCTGAGTTAACCTTAGCACTGGGAGTTCAATGTTGGACTTTTAGAGTGAGGGGGAAAATGGCAGATCTCTCTGACAATGAATCAGAGACATCTGGGTTCTAGTTCCTGCTTCTCTACTAACTTCTAGAATTTTCTTGGGCAAGTCACTCAGTCTTTCTGGGCCTCAGTTTCCTGACTTACAGAATAATGAGTAGGTTCCAAGATTCCTCCTTAGTAACAAAATGCCTCCTGTCAGAGGTGTCCTCATTTAGTCTCATCTACCTCGCCAGAAGACGAGGCATGGCTGGAGTTGACAGCTTCCGAGGACAAAAAGCTCTACAAAAGGAGTCTGTGTGTGAGTCAGGGCTGTGGGGAAGAAGGACCAGCAACGGGAAGGGATGAATCCCTTGGCTTATGAAACTAACAGGCTCAGTCTGAACATGGAAAACACTGCACTTCCCTTACCACCCACTGACTGTTTAAAAAGAAATACTTTCATTTGTAGGACATTCTAGGTTATATTTCTAAATGACAAGTCAGATGAGAAAGGAAAGTACTGAAATAGTTTTCTTTATGTTTTTATAAGTGGAAAAAAGCCCCACAATTTTCTGTCCACTCTGATAGTCAAAAATGGCTTAGAAATGTGAAGGTAGGGTATCAGACAGAATGTCCTTGAATGCCCTTGAGCATGATTTAGCACTGTGATCTTAGGAGGTTTGGGTCCATGGTCTTTTTTTTTCCAGTAAGAAAAAAAATTAGGAAAAGTCCTAATGAATGCAGATCATCTTAAAAAATACCCATAACTTAGAGAACTAAAATGAAACAAGGACGCAGCCTGTTGCCTGAGGCTGAAGGACTAGACCAAAATACCAAATGCAGGTAAACTGGGGCCAAGTGGTCTTTGAAAATCCATACCTTCCTTAATAAAATTGCTGATATGCAGCAAAATATTATCTCACACCCTCTGATCCTGAGGTCACTAAACTAGGGTAGGGCCAGGGACAAAGCCTTGCTGTGTATCTGCTGCGAATAAGACGGCTGAATTCTTCACCTGGCTGGAACCAGTACACTGACCCTTGGCTACCGTCTTCTCTTTTTCATTCCATCAGCACTCCTGACTC
This sequence comes from Cynopterus sphinx, assembly GCA_030015415.1. NCBI lineage: Eukaryota > Metazoa > Chordata > Mammalia > Chiroptera > Pteropodidae > Cynopterus > Cynopterus sphinx. The sequence goes on from CM057380.1 coordinate 52,000,102, forward strand.
TTTTTGATTTACTCCAAAATGTAAGCGAGCAAGTGATCCAGCTTTCTCACAAGACTACCTACATCCCTACACACTGCTCCATGTACCACTTCTTGGTTCTTCATCCCTCAGGAACTGAGCCTCACTGTCTAGCCAGAGAAAGGCATCACTTCCACTGGCGCTCCTGTGGACAGCATCTCTGTGGCCATTTCCCAAACCACTGGCCTTGGTCTAACTTTGAGGTGAGCCCCTTTGAATCATTATAAATACAAGCCATTACAGCTACTGAGGTCTCAGGAAACTATCCTAGCCTCAGCACCCTGAGTTCAGCCTTCCAGAAAGCAGAGTAGTCCAAGCAGCCCATATGGGGAATCTCAGAAGGGGAGGCAACCCAGGCTCTCTAACTCTTCACCCTTACCACTTCTGCTAGACTCAAAACATGAGAGGTGGCCGACTGCTCCAATCTCTGTCCATATGTAACATAACCTCCTCCAGCCCTACAGAGAGACAACCGGCTCCTGAGGTCAACCTCCATAATGGGAGAAATCTTCTGGGGTAACTCTGCAGGGGTGGTTAAACCAAAAGGAAGTTTTAGGGGAAGGAAGGTTGGGGCGCTGTCCTACCTTGTCACTGTCCACTGTGTTCTGAGATGTCCTAGAGGCAATGGAGATGGTATCTGGCTGGCTGCTCCCATCTCCCTGGCTGTCAACATCCTCCACTCCATCCCTGCAGGAAGAAGAGAGAAAAAAGAGGGGTGGGGGTGGGGGGAGCCACTGTGGGTTTGGAGCAGACAGGATTTCCAGCTGGGCTGGCAGAGCAGAGCCTCAGCACTTTGAGCAGGGATTTATCTAAAATTATCCCACTAAAGGGAGCAGCACTATGTGATTTTCAATGATGTCACATCTTGTACTCAGTACATACATAATCACTCTGTTGATAACTGAACATGAAATTACTCCTTCCCCATAAATCCTCTGGCCCATGGTACAAGGGGGCAATTATCTATTCACTTTTACTGGGAATGAGTCTATAACAGGCAGTAGAAAGAGGCATAGCCTACTTAGGACCTAGGCTTCTATGCAACAATCCTAGAGTTCAGGGTATTCACTTAGTTTTTCTGCATCCTGTAACAGGATAGGGGTTGATATATAGCTGGCCTATAAAGAAAACAGAACTGGTAAGATGCCTTTTTTTTTTTTTTTTAAACTTGTGTTTCTTCTTTTCAAGAAGATGGAGTGAGATACTTTCTCCAGGGGAGATTATCTTTGGGAAGTTTTGTTGGACCCTCAGCTCCTGGGTATAAGGAAGAGTTTACTGCCTTCATTTTGGTGGGCCTGGTTGAGCTCATGCTTCTTATGAACACAGAAGGCCAAGGAATCTTTTCAAAGATAGGAGAACTGTAACAGATTCCACAGCAGCTGTTGAGACAGCTGTGCTCCTAAGCGTCTGATAAGACAGGCTCCCCAGTGCGCTCCTGGCATTTGGACCCCTGAACTATATAACTGTCACACATGTCTCACACGCTCTCAAAACTCTCCAATCCTGCTCTGAACCCACAGCCAGAGCCAAAGGAGGATTATATGCCTAGGAACTGGCCAAGGCTGAATCGTCTCTCTGTCAGGAAAAACTGGAAGAGATGTGGGCCAGGGGGTGGGTAAGTTAGCACAGGAAATGACAGTTCTTCCCCTGGAGGCTTTTATGAATGTCACAGCCCTGATGCTGCTTATGGAGAAGCCATGGCATTTAAGAGAAGGGGACTTATTGCCTGAGAATGTTACTGTGTGGGCAAAATGCCCCGGTACTGACACTGCCTCACCGAGACTATAACCATGTGAGTGTATGTGGACATGTGTGTGCATGTGGGCATACATATGATGCATTTGTATATACACAGTGTCTACTAGTCAGAAAATGTGTTTTCTCCCACCCAGATCATTTCTAAGTCAACTGTTCTCTCACCACCACTTGTAGGCTTGGAAAATGCCAACGTATTTTAATAACCTAAGCCACACATTTGCAGGAAGGAAAATCTGCTGTAAAAAGAAATCACGTAATGCATTTTGAAACCAAAAATAAAGGACTTTTAGATCATCTGTTGTTTTAAATATCTGGGCCACTGCTCCCCACCATTTGTAGATAGTTGAGAGTTGGCTGTACTTCCGACTGCCCACTATTCTGGCCCACTGCAGGCCCTTCTGGGCCACTCCAGATGAAGCCAGTTCTGGGGGATGTAGGGAGTCCATCCAGGAGTGTGGGCAGTATTCCCCGAGCCAATACACTCCTCCATAAACTCTGTCCCCATATCCAAGAAGCCAAGCTAACAAAATTATAGACTGCCTGGCTGTTCTCTGCAGTCTGCCAAGGCTTCTCACTGCCTCGTCACAGGACAATGACAGAGAAAAAATGGAAAGCATTTCCAAGACATGTCCACCCATGTTCTAGAGATGTTCAAACTCTCCTACACTAGGAAAAAGGAGCTCTTTCACAGAGTAATCCTAGCCAACCTCACCTGAGCACCTTCCCCACCACAGTCCTGGCCATTCAGCTCTTTACGACTGTTTCTGTTCTATCTCCTTTAGGAAAGTAGGGGCTTCCTGTAGCAGGGCCTTTCTCCAGTGCCAAACTACCCCTAACTGGGACTCAGGACACAGGTGACTGAAATCAAAGTAACCTCACCCCCAGTACTCATAATTTGTCCCTGCAGCACAGAGAGGTAACCTTATCCTGGCCATGCCGGTCACTTGGCTACCATCTCCCTGCAGCTCCCTTGCTTGTGTATTCTGCTTGGTGCCAAAGGGTCAACTAAACCTTCTGGATTTATTCCCTTCATGAAGAGGGGAGGAGAGGAGAGCCCGTTACCCCAGCAACCATCACCATCAGGTTCCTGGTTTATTTTTTTCCAAAACTGACATGAAGTGTTTGCATGCTTTCTTTCAAAGTGGCCTCCAAAAGTCATCGCAGGTGACTGACACATGGAGACTTGAGAAAGAAATATCTGAAAAGTCATCCACTCGTCTAAGGGAAACTGGGATTCAGAAGGGCCCAGAGAGATGAAGATGCAAAAAAATAAGTATTCTTCTGCCTGATTACATTGCTTATCTCAGATGAATGAAGGTGAGGACTCTGGGGGATGGCATTCAGAGCTGCAATGATAACCCCACCATGCCATCCCCATGCACTACAATACAAAAGACTTTTTACTGTCAAACTAGTCCATAGAGTTCTCCTGTCAAGGCCCACCTCCTGCTGCAAGCCTTCCCCAGACACTCCACTCTAATGGTCATCTAAAATCCTCTCTCTGAATTCTTACAGTGTTTATTGTCTCTACGGGTAAGTACTGATTCTTCTTGTCCACTATTCCACATGTGAGGCACGACTGTTAGATGGTTCTTGAGAGAATGGGCTCATCTTACACTTCCTTTTATCTTCTTACAGCACCTTGTAGAGTATCTATCAAGTAAGAGGTGCTTAGTGAAGCCCTGCTGAATTGAATTGACAGTAACTGGTAAGACGCTTAAAGAAGAGACAATACATCTTAGGTAGGACTCACTGGGGCTTCATGGAGAGGGGTGCCACCTGCAGAGCACACCACCCCTGTGGAAGCAAAGGTTCACCCCACTCCCGCTCCCAGAGCATGAGGTAGTGCTGGGGGAGAGATGCTGGTTACCTCTTACTATTGTTCCTCTGTTTAGCTGGTGTTTTGGGGAGCTGAATTGGCTCCTTTAAAGCTCCTTTCAGGTGAATGATCCTTTCTTGAATCACCTCTCGTATGTTCTTGATCCACTCCTGCTTGGTTTCTATGTTGGAGGCCTGGAGTGCCACAGGGAGAAAGAGTGAGAACCCCATCTCCCTTCTCCCTGCCAAAACAGTTCTCGACCCTCCTCTTACAGGCTTAGTCTGCTATTGTTAAGAAATCAAACGCTGGAAGAGTTTATTTCTCATTTTATACTTATGACTCTTCAACTCCACAGTCATGTTTCTCCAACTCCGAGAATAGGGCTATGACCTCAGGACTCAATGTAGACTTGTACAGGGGTGATTTTCAAAGTATTTAGTAACCTGTAAGACACTAACCAATACTGACTTCTGCCCTGGGGCTAGAGCAGTATCTGGAGGTCCCCCATTGGGCCAGGGATTAACACTTTGGTTAGTAGATTCTGGGGAGGTCTGGGGAGCCATGGAGGGGCAGGAAGGGGGCATTTAAAGGCAGAGGCTATTTACGAACTGGTATGAATAAACATCAGGACGATTAACACCTAGTATGGCCACATAAGCTGTACTGACTGAAGGTCACTCCTGGCTTTTTTAGCCTGATATTCCATAGATACCTTATTTGTTGTTGTGGAACTTTTTTCAGGTAATTCTCCCCCATGACAGGTAGCAGCTATGTTGGCAATTCAGGGTGAACAGGTGTGAAGCTTTGGTCAGGGTTAGACGTCTTTTCCTTGGTGGTGGGTCCCTCCCTTGATGTCTGGTGTGTGAGCCACCTCCAGGATCTCTTCTCAGTTAGGCTAACGCTGCTATGAGCACTGACTCAGCACCCAGGCTGCGTGTGCTCTAGAGAGCTGAAACGACTCCTGAACGCTGTCACCTGGTGGAAGGCCCTTTCTTAACACGCTTCTCAATCAGCAGAGTTCCCATGCTAGTATAATTTACTAGAGTTTCTAAATTGTAAATTCCCAGAGGATACAGTCCATTTCTTACACATAGCTATACCCTACAACACTGAGTAGAATACCTTATAGGTACAAGGTGTTCAGGAAAATAATGTTGAATGAATATGGAGCCAATCAAGGTGCCTATTATCAAAGGGTCAATTGTTGTCCTTGGCACTTGAAGGGGACATACAGGGAGAACATCTTGCAGCAGGCCCTACTGAGGAAACCCAATAGGCCACTCCCTACCATCTTCACTCTATGCTCCTACAAGTGCATGGACTTGGAACATCACTTGTCTTTGAGATGTCAGGTCTATTTTCATGACAGAATTTGCTTCTCAATACCCATGTGATGCTACCCTTTCTCAAGATAGGTCCAGTGGCTCAGTGGACTCTCCAGGCCCCAGCTTTTAGGGTGAGGTACCCACATGCCTCTTCCCCCAAACCTGGTCTCGCGCCCAGCAGAGAGCAGTACTTACTTTCAGCACGGTTTTATTGTCTGAGGACGGGGTGCGCCCAGACCACAAGGCGAATTTGCAGGGGTCCCCCTCTACATGCTCCGTCACACCCAGCTCTGAGGTCTGTAGACAGGAAATGCCTGTGAGAGGCGGGGAAGGGGAGGGCAGTGGGGAAACTTAGGGCTGGGGTGGGAAGGGAAAGGCAACAAAGAGGAGAGGGCCGAGGAAGGGGCTTCTGTCAATCAAGTTTAAATAGACTAGATATTTCGTTCATCTACCCAGGATGAAAGGACCTGCAGGCACGTGCCTGAAGCAGGCAGCAGGGAGGGAAGGTGAAGAGGGAGGAGCTAAAAGTAAACAGGAAGAAGAACTGTGAACTCTAAAATGCAGAAGTGGGCGTTGAGGGTAGGGAGGGAGCTTTTCAAATAGGAGGCACTTTCATTTGTCCAGGATGGTTTTGGTGTGGCGCCAGGGGAGAGATGAGGTGAGTGTTCAAGATCCTGTCTTGCCCAAGGGCTCTATGAAAACGGGGAGTCTTGGCTTACCCCACCGACCCCACCTACCAGTAGCTTGTTCTTGTAAACATATTTCGTGTGTCCTGAAGAGTCTTTGATCTCCTTGCTAAAAACCAAGGAGATCTCAAAGAGGAACAGGTGCCGCTCCCGCCCCTTCCGGATTAGCGACTTCGGGTCCCACACTTGAAAAGCATCCTGGAGAATCAGCTCCCCCTGCACGTCCAGGTTCTCGTCGAACCCTGAAAAATACCCGTTTCCGCCTTGTGGCGTCTCTCTAGCGCCACCACACTCAGGGTGCCATGTTCCACTCCCCTCCTGGGGAAAGGCTTCCCTAATGGAACTCTCGGCTTCCAAGGCACTTAGTCTCTCAGCTGGTGGCGAGACTTCTAACACTTGAGTAGACAACTCGTAAAACTGTGAGCAGATCCCTCTTCCTGCACCAGCTCGCCTGTACATAAGCAGTACTACTGGAACGCCCTGCAGAAGTCCTACGTGAGCTCCTCCCAGCTCCACTGTCAGCCTGGGGCCTCCTGCAAGGGCGAACATCCCACAGGTCTCCTTCCTCCACGGCTCCCACTGCCCCTGTGTCAGAGCTCAGAGTGGAGCTGAGAAAAACACTGCTCGATTGTGTTCCCTGGACTCTGTTTCATCTGTCCTTGCTCTAGTTCTCATATTCCATTCCTAGGACGCTCCTCTTTGGCTGCTCCTGTACAGTGTGGTGCACAAGTCTTCAACAGATTACATCTATACTGCTCTCAATCTTTAACAGAGGTTCTGAAACTTTAGTGTGCACGAGAATCGCCAGGAGAGTATGTGAGAACACAGATACCTGCCCACCCACCACTCCCCAAGAGAGTGGGACAGCAGATGTGGGATGGAGCCCATGAATTTGCGCTCTGACAAGCTTGCAGGAGTTGCTGCTGCTGGTCCACAGACCATACCTGGAGCAGCTAGATCCAGCATACAGGTCAAAGACAGGCTGGAGGAGAAGGGGGAAACACAGGGGTGGTGGTTGGAGGCAGGTGCAAAGAGAAAAGAAAGGGGTGCAGAAATTGTGACCACAAGAATTTGTTCAGACAGTTAGTGCTGAAGAAGGTAACCAGGACTCCTTGCTTGTAAAACCGGCACTTCTGTGCTAAGGCTGGCCCAGGACGTATTGAGATCAGACTAAGTTTTTTAGGTGGGGGTGCTGAGGAGGGGAGGTGATGGGGAAGTAAGAGCCCATAAAAGCAAAAACAGCCCATGGGTTTACATACTTACAACAGCACACACTTATCTCCCTAACACCCGTTTGCCAGCCCGAACTAGGATGAGTCAACCCATCTAATAACTTCCATCCCAATATGGCTGCTCTGCCATCTGTTCTGCGGTGTTAAGAGCACTTTATAGGAGTCTCACCCTGCCAGGTACTGGGCCCCCAAAACATGGTTCCAGCAGAGTGAACGTACTGCTATCGTCCTCTTCGGTTTACCTGGCTGAACTTTTCTCACCTGCTAGGGTGGCATAAGGGTGGTGGCATGCAAATGCGACTATACCAAATGCCACTGAAGTGTACCCTTAAAAATGGTGATATTGGTAAACTTTATGTTATGTGTGTTTTACTACAATAAAAAGAGAGAGAGAAGGGCATAAGGCTGAAGACTGTGTGTGTGCATGTGTGCATGCAGGATTTCTACTTATTTCGAGAACAAAAGTAATGCAAATGCATGCAGGTGGACAAGATTGCTGTGGTCAGGGCTCCGACACATTTATTGTAAGGATGATGGCCTGTCCTAGAAGACCTCACAGGCAGCAAGTTGTCCACATAACTGAAACGACTTAGTCTTGGTCCTACTTGGAGGTGGGTGTTAATTGAGCTGACCCTTGTAGAGCTCCTCTCATGCCTCCCAAGGACCTATGTAACAACTTGCCATTCCCTTCTAGGCTTGCCCCTTTCCTGGCTTCTTGCCACCTCCCTCCCACCACACAAGCTCTCTGGTCTTGGGAAAGAAGGCAGTTCTCCCAGGGAGGCTAAGAGAACGGCTACCTTCCAGCATGCTGACATGCATGGCATCATTGGCTTTCTTTGGGACACTGAGCATCACCTCCAGGCCATCCTTGAGTTCCCCTTTTCCTTCTTCACAGCAAGTTAAAAGCTCCTGCAAAAAAAGTCCAGACACAATTAGAACCATTTGCCCCAGCTTCCCCACCCTCCCACCCAATAACCCTTCAAGGCAAATTATATACCAGCTTCATTTTTTTATGGTTGCCTCTAAGCTGTAAAGAAAGTGGGGTGGGATCTGGGATTATCTCCAAAGAATTCAACCACCATTTTCCCCTGACTGAGCTTCCTCAGCGCAATCTAATCCGACTAACTCAATTCAAACCCAATTCCCAAATGGCTGACACCACAAGTCAGTAACTGGGACATTCTCTGCCACTCACCTGCCCTCCTGGAGAAGGAATACCCCTGGCAAACCACATGGACAGCTGTGCGATACCGTGTAATCATAAAGAGAAGACACAGCTTGTATATCCCTGCACACCTATTGTTAGCACCAGTTTGATTTCCATACCTCTACTGCCTGAATGACTTGATCATACCAGGAGAAATCTGGGGTTATAGACCTTAAGTGTTTATAGCATTTCAGAGTTATAAAAGATTTTCAGATCATATGAATCAGGAGCTCCTAACCTGAAGCCAGCAGACAAGATTCTAGACTAGCTCTTACATTGTCAGATGAGAAACTGTGATTTAGAGGGATAGAGATTTTCCCCAGGTCATAGAATTCACCAGAGGCCACGCAGAGGCTTGAATTCCGGTCTCTGGAGTCTAAGTCCTGTACTCCTTTCACCATGCTAACCCTGTCTCTGCCATGTCCTCCATTACACAGAGACTTCCCGGACCACGCCCTCTCCTTTATTTCCTCATCGGACACTAGGTCATTACCATCTCCATGAAAGATATATAGTATCTGGTCGAAGAAGAAAAGATAATTTCCAACTCTCTTAGTAATCATAAAGATCATGCGGAATGATTTTGCCCAAACCAGAAAACTGATAGCTTCCATTTTTTTCTCATCAGGGTTATTGTATCTTGCTTGCTTTGCCACTGGGAATGAAATAGTTAAGCATCAGATCTGCAATCTATGCTCTCTCCTTGGGGGTTCAGGGAGGGAGAAGGTAGGGGATGGATGGATGGATAAGGATGTATTTCCAGGAAATGAAGAAGTTGACCAGATCAAACCTGTAAACATGTTAATGACTGATATCCTGGAGAATAAACTAATGGTACTTGCTAGCAGGAGAGTCTTATCTGTGGAATGCTTTTAGCAGAATATATCTGGCCTGTCTATCCAAAACTTCTTAGGGTAAACAAACCCGACATCTGTAGCTTTAGGAGCATGGTTCCCTAGAAAGTATCACATAAGCCATACAACTATTTAAATAAAAAATGAGTACATTTAATGAACAGAATGGCTCTCTTTGGGGTGAGATGATACAACACATATCAATTAGAAACCTGTATATTAATTTGAGCCATAGCACATCCTGATGATGCATGAAAGGACTTGGAGCTGTTAGCAGCCCTAGACTTCTGTTTTATCTGTGCCTTGAGATTATTTGTATTCTTGAAATTACAGTCATGACCCATTGAACAATGGGGATACAGCCTAAGAAATGCACGTTCGGCGATTTCATCAATGTGAACATCACAGAGCGTACTTATACAAACGCAGATGGTACAGCCTGCTACACACCTAGGCTATATGGTACAGACTATTGCTCCTAGGTTACAAGCCTGTACAGCATGTTACTGTTCAAAAAAAAGAAAAAAAAAGAAAAACAAGATTAAATCAAGCATAAAAGAAAAATGATGCCATCAAGAGACAGGGTAAACACAAGACATATGAAGCTGCTGCCGGTGTAACACAGCATACTATTTTACAGCAAATTTTTTTTATAAGTAGAAAGAGTACATTCTAAACATAAAAAGTACAGTATAGTAAATACATAAACCAGTAACATAGTCGTTCATTGTGATTGTCAAGCATTATGTACTAAACATGATTGTCTGTGCTATATTTTTATACAACTGGAAGTGCAATGGGTTTGCTTACACTGAGCATCACCACAACATGAGTGATGCGTTGTGCTGCAATATTACAATGGCTATGCCATCACTGGGCAACAGGAATTTTTCAGCGCCACTATGAACTTATGGGGCCACTATCCCCCAAGTGGCCCACAGTGGTCTGAAACATTGTTATGCAGCACATGTCTGTATTAGGAAGGCTTTACACTTGGTAACTTATCTGATTAGTGAGCAACTGGCATGAAAATTCAACCCTTTGTGTTATCGTGGACACCTTCATGTGAAAGAGGGAGATTTGCGTGTCCACAGAAGCAGTAAACTGCCCAAGTACGTGTTTGGCAGGTAGGAGCGACCAGTTCTCAGCTCTGCCCTTGGTACCAGTCAGTACATCATTGTTAAGAAAGCTGCATTTACTTCTGCCAACCTGATGTTCTTTGACTCTGCTCACTCCTTCCCTAATTCTAACCCTTTTAACCTTGTTTTCATACGTTATAAAAGGAACTTCTAGACAGAAAAAGAGAGCAACAAGATATATGCTTCAGTTTATAACAAGAAGCACCAATTAGTTTAACTTCCAAAGGAATTTGGCAAGTCCACTAATCAACCAGCAAAGTCGATGAGCTCTCTCCAGATCCCTACTATGGTTTATGATGGAGAGAAGGCTGAACATTTAATTTATACTCCGAAAGGAAAGCTGTAGCAGATTTACACGGGGAATACTGGACACTCTAACAGATATATAGTTTTTATTTTCATGGAACACCTAAAGTGAGGAACCCCAGAGAATACTGATAATTACACATTAACCTATTTGGAATAAAACTGACCTTAATGAACAAATAAATTCTACATTATTTACTTACAGAAAAAGCTCAGTAAACTATTTCTTTTAATCAGCAGGCACTCTGCTACCAGCACATATAAGAGAGGTCAAAATCATGTTAAACCTTCTTTCCAATAATTCTACAACTTCTCCACAATCAAATTCCCACTACTTTATCTTTCCTTTCTCAGTTCCCTGCACAATCATCTCTTCCTAAAACATTCAATACAAAATGAAGGCTCAGAGCCCACCCCTTCATCTGCCTAAAGCAAAACACAGGACAGCCTATCCGTTCTCCACCTCCCTCCCTTGTCCCTGTCACAAAATTAATTCTAAGAACCTCAGCCTTATGGATTAAAATGGGGAGGTGAAAAGCTACATTTCTCTTAGAACTACATCTTAATTGATTTAAGTCACTGGCAGTGTGGATGGGTGAGGAGTTTTTGTTTGTTTGTTTGTTTGTTTGAATTCATAACTCTACTAATTCCTGAAAAGGCTTTGAGATACTTAAATTAAAAAACACACACACACAAATAAATTATAAAAAATCTTCTGGCATAAGGAAAATCATTTAGAAGGGTCAAGCATTATTCAGGATAGGGAGGAAGAAGATAAATACACACAGAAATCTGGGCTAAGGAGAAACTACTGTAAGCAACAACAGAACTCGATGCTAACTATCTGAAGGTCAAAGGCAAAGAGAGACCTAAAGCTCTTGTGATTTAAAGGCAGAACGCACACCAGTGTTCCAGGAGAGGCTCCCCTCCCCAGGCCCCACTCTGGGCTCTCATGAGAAATTCTGAGTCGTTAAAAAAGAAACTTCAAAACACAAAGAGCATGACACCTCCAAAAGTGGTTCTGCCAAAACAGCTAAGGTATCCTGCCCATTATTTCTTGCACTGCATTTTTAATTCTCTAGGCCATTTCTGCAGAGTTGGATGACTTCAGTGCCTGGGAGCAGAAGCCAATAGTCTCTTCTTGGAGACAGAAAGTAGGTTTGAAGGAGTATGAAGGGAAAGGATGGTGCATAGCTCTGCACTGACCGAGAGGTGGAAAGAAAGGCCTGGGGCACAGGCTCACTGCTGTTCCCACTGCTCATCATAGAACCACTAGCACTAAGCCAGGGAGATCCCATGGACCAGACTGGTGGGCACACTTCAGCATGACTAGAAACCTAGATTTGAAGCCAGACTGGTTTTCAGGTTTAGTGAAGCTAGAATATGTGGTGTTCTGCAAACCTCTCTATAAATGAGTTGAATTTCATCAGATTTTTCTCTGGAACTATACTACTACTTACAATATGCCTCTCGCTATCCTTTGCATTTGAGGGGCAATCAGCAAAACATTCAAACTCAGGGAAAACTTTGCCCTTAAGAATTAATATAGACAAAAGCGATATAACTGCCTATAATATTGATTTCCCAGGCTTTCTTTGGGGAAATGTCATATCTTCCAGATTGTTAATGTATCCTTGTTTGAGAAGAATTAACCCAAATTACTTAGTATTTTACCTAATTTGATTATTTGACTTTTACAAAAAAGATTTTGTAGAAAATCCAAATCCCTTGGTTGGCTACAGAAGAAACCCTAACATGTGGGGTACTACAGAGAAGAGTGCCATTGTGTTTTAGTATGCACTCTTTAACTATTTTCTCTCAAAAACCTTACAATCTTGACACACAGAGATCAAAGCAATGGTTAGGTGCAGCCCTGAGCCTCCACTGCCCATGCAGACTGGCACTGGCCCTAAGACCTTGACTCTTGATCCTATCAGAAGCAGAGGCCACCACCAGAAATCTACCCCAGGCGGGGAGGACAGGAGAGGCTCTAAGTACCAGCCAGTGCTTCGGGTGGCAATCACTAAAAGTTGTGCAGTGGTGGGTAGGTGTAAAAATAGTTTCAACCTTTCCTGCTCCCATTTCTCCTCTTTCCCTCTACAAATAAGCATCTGGAATTTCATGAGATAGGAAGGACATGAGGTCTAGAGTAAGCAATGCCAGTCTGAGCTCAGCTCTGAAGTTTTACTCTAGGATGAGGGAAGGTCTTCAGAGGGAAGGTGTCCTATCCTTGGGCAAAGCTGGGACGGCCTGGGAAGTAGTTGTAGGTGACACAGAGAGGAGGAAAGGTACCTTCAGGAGCAGTTGGTACTTGGTGATTCTCTGGACAGGCTTAATTAGGTAGGAAGAGATGGAGTTGGCCAGACCATGCCGCTGCTGTATCTCCTACAGGGATGAAAACAGACACCATTAGATCCCGAGGGACGTGTGTGTGTGTGTGTGTGTGTGTGTGTGTGTGTGTGTGTGTGTGTATGTGTTATAGGAGAAGGTAGGCAGGGTAAGAAGAGAGGAGAAAAAAAAAGAGTAGACAATTAGGAGAAACTGTCCTTTGATGGGAAAGAAGGGAGTAGAAAAAGCAATAAGAATGACCACGATGCATAGATAAATAGAAAAAAGGAGAGCCAGTGAAGGGAGCTTTAGGAAAAGCAGATTTGTGAAGCAGAAATGGAACTTAAGAAGAAATAGAGAAAGATAAAACCAGAAACAGAAAGTGTAAAGAAGTGTAAAACAGAAAGATAAAGGAGAGGTAAAGAAGCAGAATTAAAAGGAAATAAACCCAGAATGGAAGAAATGAAAGGAAATAAAAGGGAGGATGAGAATAAAGGGACGGCAGAGAGTGAGGCACTGATTTCTATTCCAATGACTCCCGAGTCTTATCTGTTCTCAGTCTCCTTCTTAAACCTGCACTGGGACAGCTCTCTTTCCTCATTCCTCCTCTCTTTAAATTTAACATATCCCAACTTGGAATTACCACTTTTTCCTTATAACTTTTTCATTGTGATCAGTGGTACCTCCTCATTCTTTAGGTCTACTGAGTTGGAAACCATGGTGTCACTTTTAGTTGTTTTCCTTCTGTTACCTCTGACAACATGGAAACACCAGTCTTTCCCATCCACTTTCACTGATACTACACATCATTCATTCATGTCCATGGTCTCTAACTGTTGTTTGTGCCTCTGAGTCTCTCCTACTAGTCCCCTCTCTATCTTCCACTCCCCAAGGCTGAGGTGTTAGGAAGGTTAGAGAAGCGTTCATTTTTATCCTCTTCCTTCAAGAACCTGATATTCTGGCTAGTGGAGAGTACTCACACACATAAAATAGGGAGCAAAAAGGACAACAGAAAGTGTTCTCATTGGTTACAGCTAGCAAGACTAGAGAGGAGTCAAAGGGTCCAGGAGTGGTCGTCGATATCTTTGTAGAGATAAAGCCTTCATCTGGGGCTTAGAGGAAAGGTAGGGATGCTGCAGCAGAAAGCTGAAGGAATGGTACTCTATAAAGGGAAAACATATAAAACAAAATATACAGGAAATAATCATTGTGTATTTAGATGATAATGAGGACTATGTCCGAACAACACAGAAGATGTACACCTAGATTCTAGAAAAAGTGAGAAATATGGTTAGATGAACAAGATGTATTTAGGTCTTTGATGGAGTGGAGCTTGAATAAAGAATTAGGATTGATTGTGAGCTTCTCAATGGTAAAGTACCATAGGTCCTAAAACATGCTGAAAGCAGCGTCTTAGATAAAGAAACATGAGCCTAATAGCAACACAGTAGGGGGAGGCTAGGAAATAGAGACAGAGAGACCAGTTAGGAAGTTATTTAAAAGCCCAAGTTTGTAAACATAGAGCTAACAAAAATGATCTGGCAATTTCTCTCCTAGGCATACACTCAAGAAAAATGAAAACATTTGTCCATACAAAAACTTGTGTACAATGTTTCTAGCAGTATTATTAATAATAGTGAAAAGGTGGACACAACCCAAATGTCTACCAGTTGATGAACGGAAAAACAAAATGCAGTATATCCACTTGGCCATAAAAAGAAACAAAGTACTGAGACATGCTATAACGCAAATGAACCTTGAAAACATTATGCTATGTGAAAAAAGTTGGTCACAAAGAACATATTACATGATTCCATTTGAAGGAAATGTCCAGAATAGGCATATTCAGAGAGATAGAAAATAAATCAGTGGTTGCTTAAGGTTGGCAGAATAGGTAGGAGGATTAAGTGGGAGGTGAGAGCTAAAGGGTTGCTATTTGAGGTAAGGAAAATATTCTAAAATTGACTATGGGGATGGTTCCACATGTCTGTGAATATACTGAAACCACAATCCATATGTATACCTCCAGGTGTGTTAACATGGGGGCTTTCCCTAAGCTTAGTGAGAGGAATAAAAGAAACATTTTAAAGTTAGACAAGATAGGACTTGCTACGTGGCCATGGAGGAGGGTGAAGAAGAGGGAATAATTTTAAAAAATCCACTTCCTGTCAATTATTCTATAAAGTAGCAATTTTCTCACTTATTTGCTTCTTCCCTAGAGGTGTGTGATTACAGCAGGATTTGTTCAACAATAAATAGGGAAAACATTTGGCAGCTTGACTCTCTTTGGGCAAATGAACAGCGTGAGTTTATTTGGGAGCTTTGGCAAGAGAGCACAGGCAATAAACACACCTTTGATAGTCTTCCTTCTCTGAAAAGATGCCCAGCTCTGAAAAGGTTGCATGTGGAGCAGTTAGGAAGTGGCTGCCTCCAGCATTGAGGTCAGCAAACCAAGCTTAGTAACTAACACGGCATCAAACATCAAAGCCTCACAGTTTCTCACATTGGGAGTAGAAAATTCTGGATCAAGTGAATGTATGAGGCTTTCTAGGACTGGAATTTTCTGTTTCTCTTTAATAGGTAATAAGAGACTGCCTTTATTAAGGATTTAGCTCTTTTATTGAAGGAGGGCCTAAAGCAGATGGTTCCTAAGTGTAGAACACAGGGAGACCCTTCTGGTGGAACGGAAAAGAAGTTACAAAGAATATGCTATCTGGAAAGTTTTGGGAACAATCAGGAGAGTTTACTGCTCTCCCTGCCCATCTCCAGGACAAGCTCCAGGAATTCCTACTGGACTGGATTTCTGGCTTCCATTGACCTTCCCAACTAATGCAGAGGATCCCTGGACACTATGTTGGAAATAGAAGATAGGGTAAGAAATTTGGGGTAGATCGCACTATCAATCCAAGTCTAGAAACTGGCTTTGAGGAATGTAGGACTAAAGGAAAATACGTTAGGAATAAAGGAAAATATGTTTAACATTTAACACCAGACACTGTCATGTGTACAAAATGAAACAGGCAAACTATCAGTCAACCCAAAGGGGCTCACAAAGGAGGGAGGTGTGTGTGAGAAAAAGGTGCATCGCTAACCTGCCAACCGCAAATCGTTACAAATGCTGTGCGAGAGATACAAAGTAGAACACATGCATAGAGAAAGGAACGGATTCATGTCAGAAGCAACATTTGACCTGCAAAGGATAGGACAAATTCTGAAGAGTGGCTGTGTGTGGGCCTGTGCATGTATGCACAGAGGGGTCACAACCCATTTTAGGCAGAGAGAACAGTGTGAGCAAAGATAAGAAAGCAGAACAGTCTAAGATATGCCCAGAGCACAGGACACGCATGTTTAGAAACATGCTAAGTAGAAGACAGGACACAGGCATTTAAAACTCCAAAAAGATCCTTCTGGACTGTTGGTGAATAATCAATCACAGATATCTGAAGGGAAATAATAATAAATCAAAGACAGTGGCATGGAGCATCCAAATAAACTCTGATACCAAGTTAGAGAAGCACTTTATTTGAGTCTTCTGTTTTATAAAATCTAACCTCAATAATTCCACTTTGGGATATTTAGATCATTTCCACATTGATACTTTATTAAATAAATCATGTTT
Organism: Cynopterus sphinx; assembly: GCA_030015415.1. NCBI lineage: Eukaryota > Metazoa > Chordata > Mammalia > Chiroptera > Pteropodidae > Cynopterus > Cynopterus sphinx. The sequence continues at coordinate 52,016,393 of CM057380.1, forward strand.
TTTCTTGACTGGCTTTCTCTCATTCAAGTCATTCCTTCATTGAACAATAAGAACTTTACTGAATCATTCTGTTATGGCAGTATCAGGCTAGAAAGATGCCCAGAAAAGGTTTATTCTGTAAACTTGAGTGTGGCAACCATGTTTAAACATCTAGATTCTCCATGGGGCCTACCTAGCAAACTATCTTGCTTACAGTTTACACTTAAATATTTATGGAAGGAATGAAAGCAGGCAGTCAGAAAGGTAGACTGCCAGAATGGTCATCACACTACAGTCTTTCACTAAATTTCCTTTCCCCCCTCCTTACTTCTCTCCCTCTTGATCTTCCTCTCAACCTGTAGTGACCCATTTGATTCTGTTCACTTTAGGTCATTCTCTGGGGACCAGTACTATACAGGCTTATACCATCATTAATCCACTGTCTTGGATCCTCATGAGAAACCAAAGGACCTGTTAAGCTGGTATGTCCACGCTGACTCTTCTCCTGGCTCCCATTACAGCACAAGTATTCAACCTTGGCTGCACATGACTCTCACTTGGAAACTTTTAAAACTCTCATTGCCCAGACCAGACCCAGGCCAATCATATCAGCATCTCAGAGGGGGAACCAGAACCAGTATTTTGCAAAGTTCCCCACGTGATTTGAATGTGTATTCAAAGTTGAAACAACTGCATCAGAATAGCATTTTAAAAACTTGAGTGGGCATCAGAGTCACCTGGAGGACTCCGTAAAACTCAAACTGCTGGGCTCCAGCCCTGGAGATTATGATTCAACAGATCTTCAGGTAGATGTCCAAAATATGCATGTCTATCAAGTTTTCGGGCGATGCTGATGTGGGTGGTCTGAAGACCACACTTTGAGAACCCCTACATTTGACGGAGCTACATATGAAGCAGAAGTAAAACATCTTATGCCTGCGTCACAGTAGGCTTCCTTTACATATGAGGTTTATGACTAGTATGGGTTGGTGTTAAAACACCGAGGCAAGTGCTCCTTGTCCAAAATCGCAGCACTTGAAGTGGGATGGGATAAAACAAAACAAAACAAAACAAAACAAAACAAAACAAAACAAAACAAAAAACGCTGCTTTTGTTTTCTTCCAGGCTTTATCCACGAGATAGAGGTTTGGGGTGGCCAATAAATAAAGTGAGAAACAAAGGATACTTAAAAACCCATTATCCCAAAGCAGAGAAGCATTTCCACCTGCTAAACCACGGCTCAAGAATGGAAAATCATTGCTTACATCAAAGAAGGTGCCTGCATGCTCCAGGATCAGCTGATTGGAATCAGGCTTGTTTTTACAGTAGGTGACGTACATCTGAAATTTGTCTGCCTAAAAAGAACAAAGACAATAAGAGATAAGCATCCATTCGTTTTTCCCGTCTGTTGACTGTGCCTAAAAGGCCCATCAAAAGCTGTGCAGTTAAACCCTCTGACACGATGTGCTGCAGGATTATCTGTGGCAAATGTTCTGGCGTCATCTGGCCCATGCTCCCCTAACAAACTTTCAGGAGAAAGCTCTCTGAAAATGAGCTCATTTTAGTCTGTGCTAGGAAGAATTAGAAAAACCAATTCGCATATCATAATGTATTCTTAAATTGGACAGAATTTATTTAGAGATTATCCCCTATTCTGGATTCCCTACAATTGTGCTTCCCTTCTTGAAAAATAACAGTATTTGCTCTAAAAACAAAAAACAAAGAATGAAAATGAAGTATTATTTCGGAGGTAGATGTGCTGGTACATCATGTCTCATTTGGGGGTAATTTGTGGGGTGTGTCAAGTAACTGTGCTGTCATCCCCTATTTCTCAAAAGCAGTGATGGGAGAAAGGAAAGTAGGTGACCCTTTGGGGCAGGGTCTAAGCAATAAGTCCTAACCAGATTGTTACTTAAAGTCAAGAATGTTATGATTTGGTGAAAATTCTTTTCTTATGTCTCTCAGTACGCTCTGGGTTAGTGCTACTCACTCTTTCTACCAGGAAAGGTGTGAGTATTTTGGCCACCAAGTACTTTTTGCATTTGTGAATGCTGCCCATCTCGGTGCCTATAGAACATTTGGGATGTCCTCTTCTGAGAAAGCAGCCTAGGTATGCATTAATTATAGCAGGTTGCATTTATGCCAGTACCTTCCTAAGTGCTTTCTATATATATTAACTCATTTGATCCTCATGAGAGGATGTGGTGAGCTCTAGCATCATCATCCCCATTTTACATGTGATAACTGTGGCATAGGTTGGTTAAGTAACTTAAGTAACTTTAAATTCCCATAGTTAGAAAGAAGTACAGCCCAGGCAAGCTGACTTTACACTTCCTGGTCATAACCATTGCCTTTCAATACATTATAAACAATTCTTTCAACTCCTGCACTAGTCCTATGTTAAGATTATGAGGCTTAAGAAAGTAACGGTGGGATAATTCTTGGCAAAATGTGCATATTTTATGCAATCACCAAAGGTTTTCTGAGACTAATATTTGAGTTTATGTTCTACCTGTGAGATATTCATCATCCCTAAGAGATGTTGATAAATCATACTTATGACTGACTGTAAAACAAATCCACAAATTGTATGAAACAAGGTACAAAAAATCTCTTCATTTAATGGTCAGTCTTGTTTATCCTTTCTATTGGCTATGCAAAGGATCAAAAATTACTTATCAGAATTAATGTGAAGTGTGCATGGGCTCATGTATTTAGAGGTAGAAAATGTATTGGCAGAAAATAAGATGGCAGTCTGAGACTTCCTTGAGAAATGAGAGAATGCCAAGAAACAAATGTGAAGGTTTCATGAAAAAAAAGAGCAACTCGGGTCTTGAATCGTATAACTGATTGTGATACTTATATATCAGGGACTGGTCAATCTCCTAGCTCATTTAAAAGGTTCTCAGCTATAAAATGTAAAATATAACCATAGCCTTGCCTATTCTGTAGAGCTGTTGAGAGCATAAACTTTTGAATTGTGAAGACATTTGGAAGAGTAAGTAGCCTATTTTGAGTGGAAGTTATAATTAGATAATTATTAAAAATTAGAACTCCTGACCCTGGAGAAGTATTTCTATGTTTAGTTGCACTTAGTGTGCTGGGTGAACCTCCCAGAGATGTCTGTACTCATATCACGAACCTGAGCTCAGAATAACGTGGCGGGGAGATGCTAATGGAGATTGTTTACATTTGTACAAGTAAAACCTGGTACCTTAAGCCCACTCACTAGGCCCAAAAAAAAGACTGCATACTCATCATGAAGGTCAGAATTGGGATGGATACCTAAGGAGTCTGTTCTTCTCTATTGAGGAAGAAAACATAACCAATGGTTTGGGACTTTGATGGATTCCTAAACTTCTAATTCCCAAGTCCTCATCCAGTTAAAAACAAAACCAAACAAAAAACACAACACAACAAAACAAAAACTAGTGGATGGAGCTGGAGTAGTTCCTCTACCATGGGTGGTGGTCTTGTTCCAATCTCTTGCTATCTCGAATTTAGAAAGAGCTTAGAAAACTTAGTGTGGCACTCGGACACACTGTCCCAAAGAGGGCTTTGCCTCTCTGGAAGGGACTGCTGCCCTCAGATCTACTCGTGGCCCTGCTCTACAGACCCTGGTCCTACAATAGAATGTCAGTGACACCAATCCTCAGGTCAGACGCTGAACAGTGATGCTGCCCTGTACTCTCTGAACTCCTGGAAAGCATGGGGCAGTGGGAGAGGAAGGATTTCAGGTAGGTTACCCAGGTAACAAAGCAGTGTCCCACATCCTCAGGCAGCTGCTCGTACTTCTCCAGCTCTTTGAGGAAGATGCTGCAAGGAGAGCGAAAGGCTGAGTCAGACATCTCTGTTCTGTCGATCCCCTGGCCCCAGAAGATCATGCTGAGGCTAACACAACCCTCCCTCATTTATACATGGCTTTTCCACTAAGAACCACTTCAATGAAGTGGTTTAAAAAAATTATTTCTATAGGAAACCAGGTGAAGGAACAGGGTAGATGAAGATAGTGGTGGGAGGGACTTCTCGATCTATACTTTCATATTTAATTTTGATTTTAAAAATACAAAAATTAAAAAGATATAAAGCAGTTCTGAAATATCCTACCACTGACCTCCTCTACTGGAAAAAAATAAATTTTACTTATTTGACTTATTCTCCTTGACTCATATTGTCTAAGCATTCCAGCAGTATCTTCTAATTATAATTGGTTATGGGTTTTATGTGTGTGACTTGTGTACTTTGAAGTCATAGAGTTGAGAAAGGTGTTGCTTTGGTTTAAAACATACATATGGGCCAGTAAAAATATCTGGCAAGTCATATTTGGAAGGCCAAGATGTTAATAATAATAGGTGGATGGGATCAAAGATGAAATATATGTTTCTGTCTATCTGCAATTTAAATTTTTATACACTAAATGCGAATCACTTTAGTAATAAGAAAGTCACTTAAAAAGGTTTGAGGACTCCTCACAGTACCTATTTGATGATAATCATCTTTTCCTAACTTGTAAATTTTAGAGTTTCCTGATCTGAATCATGGAACAGGAATAATTATAATGCAAGCTGAGCTTTGGCAATGCAAATAGGCAGTGCTCAAAATTCAATTAAGTACCATATTTACTGCTACTGTTAGAAGAATTGCAGATGACACACATACATTTAATATGACTTCTAAAATAGAAATAAGAAAAATATTATATAATGCTATAATTGAGGATTAAACCTTTTTAAATGCCACAAAGGAAACATCCTTTTAGTTGCAAAACAAAGCATTCTGGCTCATTACCGTATATATATAATATAGAAAATTTCATTACTGTACATATAATATGGAAAATTTAATTCTGGAAAATTTCCATAACATAACTTAATACGTTAATATATTTACATAATATTAATTTTCACATATATTTTATATCTGAACTGAATCCTAAAAGACTTTTATTATGTGGCTCTCTCTTTGAGGAACACTAAATAACATAATGTACATGTTCACAAGTTGTTTTTTAGGAGGTGTCACAAGCTTCCTTACGTGGTCATTTCACATAGAGGCCTTCGATATAAATCTCAGAGAAGACAATGAGTGAAAATCCAGTTCTGAGCCATGAAGGACTGAACAGGGCCTGGGGGTGGCAGCTGGCATGGCTTGGCAAGTGGGGGAAGAGAATCTGATGAGCTATTCTAGGACTAGAACTGGTGACAGAACAGGAAAGGCTTTAGAGAAAGCAGAACCTAGGAGGAAGGGAGAAGAACTTGGAAGAAAGAGGGAAAAGCGGGGAGAATCTGGAGGCCCTGGGCACTAGAATAAACGCGCTAAGCTTGCAGGAAACCTCCACCTTCCCACCCTTAGCTCTCACTCCAGTCCCCTACATTCTGACTCCCATTGTATGCAGACCCTTCTCCTTAAAGGGTGATCAAATAGACGGCAAAACAGCCTGGATCATGGCTTCCCGTGTAAAATATAAAATTGTATTTTTGTCTTAGAAATTGCAAGGACACCCATGATGACTCACAGTTACCCTCTTTCTTAAGTGACCCAAGTCAGTGGCCTGGTCACTTACGGTTAATTTTAAGCAAATGGTAATTATACTGACAGAACTGATCATTGATTGAGATGCTGAAGACAGGGCTAGCAACTTCATTAAAAATCCTGGTAATTTAAGTAGTGCAATTCCCTGACTTTTTGTGATAGCTATGGAAAGCCTATAGGAGGATGCTCAGTTTGAAAATCTTTAAGAAATAAAAGCACTACAAAATAAATTAAATGCATAGAATATTATTCCTACAATTAATGCCTTTCTGGAAAACGGAGGTTTTAACAGCAACCACCATTAGCCTGCCCTTCTACTGATTCCATGTCTCACTTTCCTTTCCTCCGACAAGTAAGCATAAGCTAAAGAGCCAGAATTCACACTTAGTCGCAGCTATGAAAGGAGTCTTCCAAAGCCTCATTTTTCTCATCTTTAAATAACAATGCTGCAGGGCTGTTGTGAAGATGTAATAAACCCATGTAGTTAAAGAACCCAAATGGGTGCCTGGAAGGTAGTAGGCACCCAATTTCCTCAAGATCAGTGCTTCTCAACCTTAACAAACTCACACGCTCTTTGATAAATGTACATATCTCACACTCTTCCCCACTTTTAGACTTATTTTTAGGGAACTTTCTCTACCTAGCCTCTGTTTAAAAAAATCTGTAGTAGATTACCTTCCCCCAAACCACATTCTGGGAGAATCTTGGTTGGGTGTTGATGTAAAAATTGGATTCCAAAGTCACATATCATTTAAGTTTGGGAAATGCTGGAGTAAACTGGCTTCTTTACTGCAGGACCTCCAAAATCCTATTACATAATGAGGTACATTATAAATCACTCTGAAGTGACATAGTGTGCAGTGTTTCCCAAACTTCTCTTTGGACTGGAAAACTTTTGGTGGGAGTATCAAAGTTTGTCTCAAGGAACACTCTTGAAATGCCCTAGTTAGTGGTCCCCGCAATTGGCTGTGTATTACCTACCCCCCACCCCTTGGGAAATAGGATCTGAGTATCTACATTGTTTAGAAAAGCTCTCTGGGTAATTGCAATGCACCCAGTCCACTGACCAGCATCTGAAAGCCACTGTCCTAGATTCCAGTATGGTTCCAGTTGGAAGATTCTACAATGACTCTACAGAACTGAATTTTTAAATAAAAAAAAAATAAGCTTAGGATTAAAAAAAAAAATCTTGTGCTAGGTATATGAATTCATAACTTTGAATAAAATATTCACTACCATCTCAATGAAACTGTTGAAAGCAAGTAGTAACAGTCAACACTATTTTGTTTTACATTTTGAAGCTCATGAAGGTGACAGATTAGGTAAGTCTGATCAATAGCATTCCACTTTCTTCAAATAGAGAGGATGCGTTTAAGGCACAAGAGGTCGCAACTCTCTTCACAAATGATGGCATATTCTATCATTTCTATAGCGACATCTTGGTCCTCTCACCATTTCAACAATTACATGTAACAAATCATAGGAGAATGAGCAAAGCAACTAGTTTAAGTGTTTGTGTAAATGTCTGTAGTTCTTTAAGAAATGAGTAAAACCTTTAAAGAAATGTCAAGATCTAAGCAACATCATTACTCTATCAAGTAATTACAATGCAATGTATTGTGCAGTTGCTTCATGAGAAAAATGCTTCCCTCTGGCTTTGCACAGAATCTTGAGAAATGAAACCTCCAGCAATTACTGATAGTCTTTCTGAGGTTTGTCATCAAGTAACCTTGGCAACAGCACCACTCCAAAGGTACCCTGAGTCATCTGGATTTTGTTTTTCTTTCCTAAAGTGAATCTAGTGGATAGTCCCCGTGCTTCTAGAGAAGTACATCCTTCACTGAGAGGCTCACGAAGTGGCCCAGCAGATGGACCTGCACATCAAGGGCACAGCTGACATGTAAAGGGGGATACGGTTGATGACTGTGTGTGCGTGTGTATGTGCGTGCATGTGAGTGCGCATGCACACTGATCTCATGCACACGCACTTGCTGTAATGCCAGGGGTGGGGCTGTGGCAAGCGGGGAAAGAACATTGAAGAGGATACATAAAGTTGGAGGTAGGGTGGGGAGAAAGGCTTCAGGATCGCTTATTAACAGGAAGTCCAGGACACTGCCTTGCCAAAGCAGGGTGGGGTTACTGCTTTCATACAAGTGGAGCTAGAGATCGTTTCTAAAGAATCCATTGGTGACCTAGCAGGCTCAGGGATTGCAGGAGATAGGACAGGTGGTTAACATATTGGAGCAGCTACTAAACTAATGGAAAGTCATGTGCACTCCAGGGAAGGGGTGGGATTATGCACGGAAGAGCTTTCAGTGTGATCACCCAGGCTGAGCCATGATAATCAGCTGGCTCCGTCCCTTCACTGCACACCCAGAACTTCAGCCTAGGTGAGAGATGAAGGGGACAGGTGTGCAGGGCTGGACTCCTACTCACCATATCCCCCACCCTCAACCTCCAACCTCAAGCAGAAATTACCTCACTAAGCTGCTACCGGTTGAGAGATTTTGCTACTATTTCCTAATTTTGTTGAACTGGTGTGATCAGATGAATCAAAAACTATTGCATAGATATAAAACAAGTTTAATGTTAAAGTATAAAAATATAACATTTACTATTATACATGCCAATTAATGTGCTCTTTAGCAACCCGGCATGGATGCTAAGCAGTTAGTGTGTACAACTAAAATTAATATGACTTCGACACATCCAAATAAATGCTTAGACTTTGCTTTGTCTTGGGCGTTCCTCAATATCTATAACCAGGACCAATGTTGACAGCTGAAGAAATAAACAACAACAAAGACACAGACACATTTTTATACAGCCCTTCTGATGGGGTGTGTCAGGGCTGCAGTTATCCCTTCAAGTGTGTGTTTGGTGCCGAAGAAAACTCACAACAGGTCTTCCTTTTTCTTTTTCCTTGACATTTAAATATTAAGAAAATGACAGTGTGATGTAATGAGGAGTCATGAAGACCTGGAATCTTTGGCTGTGCTATTGATTGGTTTGGGCAGGTCACAACCTTTTATAAAACCAGGGAGTAGAAGAGAACTAGATTATCTTCAAAGGCTTTTTTCAGGCTTTTATATTTTGTTAACGTCTATGATTTTCCGTAAACAGGATAAAAAAAAAAAAACACTGGAGAGGGGGAAGAATAGAAATCATAGGATATGCATATATTAACGAGGGGTGTGTGTGTCCGGAAGGGGTGGGAGAAGCGAGGAGGAGCTGCAGCAGCCTGGCAGTGAGGCCCTGCCCACCTGCCCTGGGCTGTGTGCATCCTTCGTCTCAACACCTGCTGGAGACAACTCCTTGCCTCGTAGCTGCAGAATGACCCACTGTGTCTAATGAGGTTGTAAAATCAATTTAGTGGTTGTAAATCAGCATTAAAGAGAAGGAGAAAGGGGAAAAGGAGGAGGGAGAGGAGGAGAAATGGAACCTCACCTAAAATATCAGCGTGCATCACACGTTGTGAGATGTTATTTTGAACAATTTAATGCCCTATTATACGTGCTATGTTAAAACACAATACATAGTCTTTTCCCTCGGTTCGTGATCAAAACTGTTTGAAAAACACCTTGCTGATCGTCCTGCTTGCAGTAGGAGGGTAGTCCCAGGGCGGGCCATTTCTTTCCCTCCTTCTCTCCCCCAACACCTGCCCCCCAACTTCTTATCTCCTCTCCCTACTACCGCCTCCCACTTCTCTCTCCCTGTCCATCTGTTCTTCCCCCATTGTTATCCACCCACTTCACTTTCTGTCTCACTTCTCCTTGTCTAGGTATTTTATCCTACTTTCCCATCTCATTCGGTCTCTCTCCTCCCTTCCTTTTTGTCCCTGTCCCTTCCGTTTCTGACTCGCACTACATCCGCCCACCACCTCTCCTTTCTTTTGGATGGAGAGATTCAGGGTTGAGACTCATGTGCAGACCCCTCCCATTGCCTTTCTCAGCTTCCCTGCCAGACTTCACCACTGTCCTCCTTGGAGGGCCTTTGTTCAAACTTTCCTCCCCTCAAAGAGGGTGCCATCTCTAGCTATTATAAAAATCCTGTTACTTAAATTCCATCTTAAATGCCCCTTCCTCTGTGAAGCCATTCCAATTATCCTAACTGAGGCTATTTTCTTTGCTCCTTGGAACTGCATTTGTGCTCACCTCCACCCTCATCACTTGTACCTAATTCCCAGAACTCAGAGGGCAGAGGCTGGGTTTCACTCATCACCAGGTACCAGCTCCATCTCCAAACTAGCACAGGGATGGCCCAAGGAAGAACTCCAGGAAGATGGCATAAATGTGGACCTGGTTCAGTTGCTCATTAACCGTTTTGTCATTTCCCCCACCTTTTCTGCATCCCCTACTGCACACTGCCTTCTGCTCCCTGCTGATCCTGGATACCTGCTACCCTGGTAGGCTGACTCTGGCCCTGGCAGTGCTCCCGGCTTAGTCCTACAGAAGTCTGGCCCTGCTCCCTTGGCCGTGGGCCTGGGAACACCCCAGGCTGAGAATGCTAGGCACTGGGAGGGAGGGAGTGTGCAGGAAGACTGCTGAGCCCTGGTTGTTGGTCCCCTGCTTGCCTTGCCAATGCTTGCAGAAAACTGACTTTATTTCAGGTATATAATGGTATAGGATCTGGATAGCATGCTTGTGTTATATACTATCTTATTTGAGTGCTCCCGGAAAGCTTAGCAAAATGCAAAAGAAGTAGATCTAGTTCTTGTGTAGGTAAGTTTCATGATTTTATAAATTCACCGAGTTCTGCAGAAAATAAATGTGGTATAAAAACGAAGAAACTGGAGGGTAAAATAAAGTATCATACCATCTAAACCTCTAATTTGTGTTAAAACCACTACTCATAGGTATTAAATTCTATATACGGATTGTTCTTCTTTACAGAAACTTTGGTGCTTGGGAACTCCTGAAAGACACACATACAAACACAACTAATCTTGGTAGTCATTTTTCAAAGTACACCATTTAAAAAGATTGAAACCATATCACCCTTGGATAGCTTTCCAAGTGCATTACAGAGTTCCTTGCTTTTTAATGCAGAATATACTGATAATTTCAAGTTATTACTAATATTGATTGTTACTGCTATTCTGCATGACATGGCTGTGCTGGGCTCTATATTGAGATATAGGATTGTTTGCACCAGTACCGAGTAGCTTTTGACCACTATGAATTTTTTTTTTTTTTGGTTCTTTTGCGCATTTTTGTTGCAGTCTGTCTTCTTTCCTGTCAGGTTTTACTTTACGCTGCTGGAATTAAACTGTTGTTGATTCTTAGTTGCTGCATCTAAATTGCTGTGGGCTTTGAAGCAATCCCACCAAGAGGTAAAGTGGCTTTTAGAGAGGACAGAAAGGTGCTTTTACAAAAAGATAAAACTTTATCTTTGTGGTACCTTTCGGTTTGTCAGTGGCTGGTTTTTATTTTCTTGTTTCTTATAATGTTATAAATAGGCAACATTTGCTGGGTAGCTGTATTCTTAATAACTGAATTTATTCCTCTGCAGAGTGCAGCATTCTATATGGTTTAATTTGACTTTTTAAAGCGGTTTCTTAACATTATATTTTGCAGTTTGTAGGTAGATTTTCAGCTTTTAAAAAAACTTCCAAACTGCTTACCATGTCTTACTAGAGTGATATGGTGGAACCAGATGAGAATCATGGTTATGTTCGATATTTTGTTACAACTGATCAATTTGGATGAATATTCTCTCCATTTATACATTAATTTCACAAAAGCAGGGCTCACAGGACATTCACACTGCAATCTCTAGACTTCTCTACTTCGATACTTAACCAGTTTGATAAGAATATGAGGAAAGCCAGAGATCATAAACCAGAAAAGCAATGTAATGTGACTTACTGCCCACCAGTCCCATCTTCTTGGATATCCTGGGGGAGATGAGATAATGCTGGGCTGGGCTCAGACGACAGAATTTGGAATCAGTGGTCAAAATGGCTTTATTGGGTCTTATTAAAAAGGCATGATCAGAGACTATTTTTGTGTCTGGAGATTTCCGGACAAACCAATATTAAAATTTGTGATGAAAAAATAAATGGGAACTTTTATCAAGTGCGCCAGAAAGTCAGAAGGCTTTTTTCTCCCCTTCAGTTTACTGTTTTCATAATCTGACAAGATTAACATGTCATGGTAGCTACACATTTTATGTTCTTTTAAAACTGATGCCATTGATGACATAACACGGGATTACTCATCAGGAACTGACAAGAGAGGGGTGACTCTCCACCTCTTTTGTTTAGACCTTTTAGAACTTAGGATCCTTTTACACCCAACTCTTGTAATTCTTAGCAAAGGGCCATACTGAGGTGTCATGTTGTAGAGCTGAGTTGTCCAATATGGTAGCCATCTGCTATCTAAAGTTATCAATAAAAATTCAATTCGCAGTAGTAGTAGTCATATTCCAAGTATTCAGTCTTCCAGCTACTGTACAGACATGGAATATTTCTATTATTGCTGAAAGCTTTACTGGGCAGTGCTATTGTAGAGTCCTACCTGAGGTGGCTGCTACACCTGTACACATGGCTTCCTCAAGAACTCCTGGAGCTGGCAGCTTTATCTCCAGCATGCTTCCTGAACTCAGTAAAAGCCCTGACTAGTCTGACCCTAGGAATTTTTTTGAATTGTATCCTACAATATCGAATCTTTACCTCTTATCTGTCTTCTGAAACAGGGTCCTGAGTGAGCGCTAGGACGTCATATCAACATATTCCTTGTGCCTTGAGATTCTCTATTTGTATTTTAGAACCTGAGTTATTTCCTTTAGTTGGTTACATAACTAATCCACCAATGCTCTTGCTGACATTCTGTTAACAATGGAACATGTTGTTTAGTGTGCTACGGAAAAGATATTTGAATGGAGTTGGGAGCTGGACAAAATGAGTTGTGAGGTTTTAGGGCTCTATGATTCTACTTATGACAGGGCCAACTGATGTTCTCCCTTCTAAGCTGTCAAGAAATGTGTTCCATTAGGTATATTAATCTACTATCTGTTTATGTATGTATGTATGTATGTGTGTATGTATGTATTATGTACGTATGCTATTGTTTTGGTTGAGAGTAGGAATGATGGGGTACCTGGGGATACTCAGAGTGAAAGAAAACATCATTAGAACTTGAAACCTAAGGTCCATGAAGTAAAATAGTTAGCCTCAGATGAATTCTAATGCCAGGATCCCACACAGTTTTAATGAGGAAAGCTACTTTTATTTCCTCAAAGCCTGGTTATCATCCTGACTGGGTATGAAGATGTTGCCACTTAGGTCTGTCTCCTAGGACAACACTGCTAAATACTTCACCTTCCACTAGGAAGAATGGACAACAGTGGAAAAAGATGGGTGAGTGAGAAAGAAGTCTGACAGCAACGGATGTAGAAAATCTAACAGATAATAATTTACTGAGATTTACCAGTTTCAATCCATTTGTTGGGAAGCCCTGTTCTTGGGTATGTTTGGCCCCAAATGTGCTTTGCTGAAACCCCCCACCAACCTACTTGTTGTGAAAATCGTAGATCTCCTGGATGTTGCCAAAGATGATATGCTCTTTATTAAGAATCCCAGGGGGAATCTCTTCCACACCACTGGTCATTTCCCACAGGTAGGTCTGTAAGACAACAACAGCTTTAGCATGCACGAGAACTGCCACACGAAACACAGACAAAATAAACAGGTTTTCAGACTTTTGAGATAAGACTCAGACTAGGAATGCATGTAGAGTGCAACAAGTGAGATGGGAAATAAGCAGAATAGAAAGGAAGAAAAGCTGAATGTTCCATTATCTTGAACCATTCCTAGGAAAACACATTCCAACCTTTAGCAGGAGCACAAACTCCATATTTGTCTTATTTCTTAAATGTGTACGTGTCTGTGAGTGTTGCTGGGAGGATGCAGATTTAAGACTCAACTCAAGTTCACTGTCATAGTTTTTATTTTGAATTCCAGGATCATTTATTCACATATGTGCGTGTGTGTGTGTTTGTGCACACACGCGCGCGCGCACACACACACACATATGTATATGTTTTTTTCTTTTGGCCAGGTTTAGCTTGAGTCTGAGAAAAGTTTCTTTTCAAAAGTACTTTAAACTCCTATACATTTAGTATTGACTGCTAGAGAAAGATTTCCCCTGGTTGGCTTTTTATTCAGTGAGCTCTGGGAGAAGACGAAGAGCACTGTGCTCCTTTCAAAGACTCGACACTGGCAAGGATGCCATTTTTCTAATACAGCTAGGAACTCATTACTGCAAGACTTACCTCTAAGCACTCGTGTAAGTCCCGCGCATAAGCCTTTTCTGTCTGGAGCAGCTCAGCCATAATGAACCTAGGAGGAGACACATGGGCTTTTAGTTGGTCAGAGATACAATACCTCCCTTCCTTCAAACTTCACTTTCCTTCCAGCATTTATGACATTCTTGAACGTCCTATTTTTCTACTTTACCAAAATATGTCTCTTCCCTTCCTTCAAAACTTTTTGCTTCTGAGTATTATCCTCTGAGTCCCTCTCACTCTGGAATGTTCGTGCTCAGCTAGTTCTCTATTCTCTCTCCCTTTTCCATCCTGGTTCTTCTATTTTGTGATTCTGTGCTGATATATATGTGTTTTCAGTTGCACATGTGTGTTTGCATTTGTGCACAAGCATGCAGCACCGTTCACATTCATCCTCACCAACTAGAGAGCTTGAATCTCAGCTTCCTACGTTTCTCCTACAGGTCCCAGAATGACAATTTCTGTTCAGTACAACTTTTGTCTTGCACCAAAACAATTCCCAGTACAATAAGTTAAACTAGGTTTAAAAGCTAAAAACAATATATGCCAATACACTACCACCGAGACAGAGGGGATAGCAAACTTTTATCTATATAGAGCCAGATGACTTTGTGGAACATTCAGTCTCTGTCACAACCACTCAGCTTTGCTATTGTAGGGTGAAAGGAGCCACAGACAGTATGTAAAAGTAAAAGTGAGGCTGTGTTCCTATATATTTATGGACGCAAAAGAATTTCACCTAATTTTCACATCACAAAGCATTATCCTTCTTTTGATATTTTTCAATCATTTAAAAACTTAGAAAAGAATTTTAGTTTACAGACTACATAAAACAGGTGGTTATTAACTAATGTTACCCCCAACGAATTTACTTTAAAGAAAAACAGGTGGCGGGTCAGATTTGGCCTGTGGGTCATTGTTCACTGACCTCTGGCCTGGATCATCCTATGCATGTTAAGACTATTTCTAATGGTGCCTGTTTGCAGCAGACTGGTGTGCATGAAGCTGAGCCTGAGATCACGCAGAGTACAAGTGAACAATGTTAACTGACTGCTCTTTGGTCTCCTGTAGAGAGAAGCTTTTGCTATACATCTGCAAGGACAGGGCTCCCTTCCTCCTTGGCCCCTAAATAACACAATGTGCTGGGGCAGTTGTTAAGATTACAAGTCTTGATTATGGTGTACTGGCTTTGTTTTTTTTCTCTCACCAATTTTTATTAAAAACGGTGCTTCTCAGTTGGCATGTGATATGTGATGATACCTAATTTAGCACAAAGTGTGTATATACATATGTATTTGTCTAGCTTAGATTTTTCATGTCGATTTTTCATAGCAGTTCATAATGAAAAAACATTTTTTTCAGGTGTTCCATCAGCTGTAACTTTTGAGAAAGATTGTCTCCCTGTTGGAAATTTCACAAGAGATATTAAAATGAGCAGCATCTTTTCCTGAACCTCTATCATGGTGGAATCTTCCTTAAAGCAATACATTTTGTAGCAGTGGCCTTTCTATTAAAATTATTAATTCAACAAATTCTCTTTTGCAAGAATTAATTAGCCACTCCATTACTATTCCTACTCCATTGGTACAATGGAAAGTGTATGAGCTTTGAAGTCAGACAAATAGGAATTAGATTGTGACTCGAAGTAGAACTTGCTTCCCTTAGCCTTGGTTCCTTGTTTACAACATAGCTGATCACATAGGATGCTGCAAGGATTAAACAGGATTATGTGAGCAAAGTTTCTAGTACACTGTAGGTGCGTGGTAAACAAGGAAAGAAAGAAGATCAGAAAAATATGATCTGATCTTGGGAAAGTTTCCTTGAATTTATCACACTGAGTTTCTGGCATTCTTCTACCTTCTTCTCTATCTGCTTCCTACAGTTTTGTGTCTTTCTTAGTAATTTAGCTCCACAACCCTCTATCCCATTTTGTTTTATTTTTTCACATATCCATGACCAACTTTTGGCTCTCTGGTGTCCCAGAGAGGGCCCAGCAGGAAGATTTGGTCAAGTGTCAACTTCTCATTTCCCTCCCTGTTAGAAGTTAAATTGTGCCCGCCTCCTGCCCCCCAATTCCACGTGTTGCAGTCCCAACTTTCTGTACCTCAGAATGTGACCTTATTGAGAAACAGTCAGTGTGGATATAATTAGTTAAGATGAGGTCATATTAGAATAGGGTGGGCCTCCATTTCAAAATTATGGGTGTCCTTTAAAAAAGGGGAAAATTTGGATATAGCCAAAGGCCAGGTTAACATGAAGATAGCCATCTACAAGGCAAGGAGAAAAGTCTGACTTTCCCTTCCAATCCTAAGAAGGAACCGATGCTACCAGCACCTCGATTTCAGACTTCTAGTCTCTGGACAATTTCTGTTCTTTCAACCAACCAATCTGTCATATTTCATTACAGCAACCCAGAAAAACTAATACACTCCCTAGAAATATAAGCTCTGACTTCGCAGACCAGCTTCAGTTTCTTCAGCTCCAAGGGATGTGTGGTCCTTCTTCATTTTGATAAAATCAACCACACAGGTCTTCTTAATCTTAAGATACACTACTTTTTTTTCCCCAGCATCGCTTAAAAGGAATCTGTCCAAATATTCTTCATAAAGCCCTCGTAAGATCTCTGCACATGTGTAACTGTGTCAAACACTAATATAAAGAAAGCAGAATGGTCATGAAATGGTTTGAAAGGTGGACGTTATACATTGTTTCCATTATCCAATGCCTTATAGTTCTTGATTGGTATGAAATGTGGGTGGAAGCATCATGTGTATCCATTGTAACCTCTGCAGGTGGTTATGAGGACACAGTAGTATGTCAGAAAGAACAGGTGGCAGTGAAAATCAAGCTCAGTGATGAGGAGCCTGCTAGTTGGGCAGAAGATCCCCAAAACATACTCTTTCTTCCGGGCAGACTTCCGCTTCTCTTCGTTGACTTCGTGGTTGGCGTCCCGCAGCTTGACCTCACGATCTGAAAGGCTTGCTGGGATGATGTCCAGCTCCAGGTCCTTGTTATCCTGCACAGAGAGATCGCAGAGGTCACCGTAGAGATGCTTTGGGAAAACAACTCATCAGAGTTGGGGGAGGTGATGGAAGGGAAAAATAGAGAAAGATATAATGGAGATAATTTTTTTTTATTGAATAAGAGAGATATAAAATGTTCAGGTCAAATGTTCAGGGCTAATATCCACAGCAAGGAAACACAGTAAACACATCAGATGATTAGTGTAATATTTCCCCAAGAACCTTGGTCTGATTAAACACACACACACACACACACACACACACACACACACACACAATTAGCCCAAGATTATTTATTACTCATTAAAGTATGTGTGAAACAGAAGCACATAAAGACATAAGAAAACTTTCATTTGACAAGGGAAAATAATAAAAGCAATTTGTTTTCAATTTAAATAAGCAACATCCCTTGGAAATAGAAAGCTAAATGATAAAATTACTTAATTTTCTAAATGCTCACCCCTGGTTATTTCAACCACTGTTTGGATTTATATAGGATGGAAACCCCGAGAAAAAAATTTATAGGTTAAAGCCTATGGGAGACATTAATTCTTGCAATTTTAGTGGTCTGGCCTTTTCACTCTCTAGTCTGCTGTGCTTCAGAGCATGAGCCTATTTAAAGATTTAAGAATTAGAAATCCTAAGATTAAATTGCCTGACCCCTATTATACAGAAGAGATTAAAAGTCAGTCTTCCCTTGCTCCATGGCAAATAGTACATCTTTTCAGCTGAAATGTGAAATAGCCTTTGCACAAATTGCATCGCTTATTCTTGAAAGAGCATGATTATACATACTGGGGTCTCTAATAATTTGCTGATTAACATAATTGGGTGGAAGATGGTACTAATGAAGTCAAGATAAAGGGTTTAGTCCTCAAAGTCAACAGTTAACTCTACACAGAGAAACATTATTTTGTAGCCATAGGCTCCACTCTTGGCCAGCCAATTTTGCAACATACATAGCACCAATCACAGGGGCCAGCGGTTCAGCAAGATTCATGCCTCCACTAGGAAAACCACACGAGATAAGTGCTGTAGGTGTCTACAGCTCAGAAAGACTTCTCTGGAAACCTAACTTCCTTCCACAGCAGTGAGAGCAGTAGTACTGAGGGAGATGAGAAAAGAGGATGCCCCGGCCGGCCATCCTCCATACCCACCTCGGTGTTGACTCCTAGGGCTTTCTCCAGGGAGTACCGGTACTTTCCCATCCTCAAGGAGAAGTCTCTGTAATGTTTGTCCACCGTGGTCACCCATTTCCTGATCTCTGTGGCATGAATGTGGCCTTTTTCCACAAAGCTATCGGCCAGCTGAATCAGAAGCTTCACCTTCTCTTTTGTTTGCTGCCCCAAAAGACAGTCGTAAGTTACTAGATTACATTTACTCTCATGGCCCTCACTCTAAATCCCTTTTTTTCCCCTTCACATCAGGCCATAGATATCTCATAGCCAGACTGCTTGGGTTTATATCCCATCCAGCTCTATCACTTACTAGTTGGGAGGCCTTAAAAAATTATTTAAACCCTCTGTGCCTGAGTTTTTTTACCTGCTATGATCCCCAAAATACAGATTGTAATAGTACCGACATCACAATGTTGTTGTGAGCATGACATGAGTTGGCAACACATAATGCTTAGTTTGGTGCCTAGAATACAGTGCTCATAGTAAGGACGTGGTGAGCAGTACATGTTAGCCATCATGAGTACTGATGTAAGAATCTCTTATATTACATAGTGCTTTATCAGTTTACAGAGTATGGTAATGTCACGTCTGAGACTCAGCTGAGTCTTAAAGCATCCATCCCTAGGAGGTAGGTGGAGGGAGGTGACGTGGGTCTCTTTTGAAACCACAGATGAAAAAAATGAAGGCTTAGAGAGGCTTAGGGCTTGTCTAAGTTTATATTACCCGTGAGTGACAGAGCCTATTGGCATCTGTTCCATAGTAGCTAGTTCTCTCCTTTCACTATACTGGCTTAAAGTATGCTTTGTAAACATTGGTAAGGTGGTACATGTCAGGATCTAGAGAAATCCAGCTAGCAGTTTTAAAAGTAAACTCTTTCCCTTTCACCACAAAGATGGAGCTCTGATATACATTGGGTTAATTTCATTTCTAGCAAGAGTTTGTTCATCGTCTACTCTGTCCACGCTACTATGCAGAATGTTGTGGGGCCAGATTAGGGGTAAAAAAAAAAAAGGAAAGATACCATTTTCCCAGAACAGTCTATATCTCTAGAGGGGACGAGTTTTTGCAGAGAGTAGCTAAATAACTCAGGGCATTATGTAATGGCATGTCAAAACAAGAAGTGTATAGTTAACATTACAGAAATTTTAAAACTTGAAAAAAGATAAAGGCAGGCTGGCTCTGGCAGAAAAGGTCTCATGGGAGAGGCGGGACTTGTGTTGGGTAAGATATGAAAATGAAAGGGATGTTCAAACAAGTAACATATTGCTCATTTTTTTATCTTAAGTTTGGGTTTTAAAACTCTAAAATGTAAGCAAAAACTCATAGACATAGACAACAGTATGGTTGTTACCATAGGAAAAGGGGGTAAGGGGTAGGAAAGAGTAAAGGGGGTCAAATAGATGGTGACAGAAGGATATCTGACTTTGGGTTGTGAACATACAATGCAATATACAGATGATGTAGAACATACACTTGAGACATATAGTGTTATCAACCAGCGTTACCTCAATAAATGTAAGAAAATAAAAAATATATCAGGGAAGTCTAATGGATTTTAGAGAGAGAAAAGAATATTTAAATAATATTCTGAGAGCTAAAATTACCTTTTGGACTGGAGGAAAGTATGTGTAAGGTTTGGATCATGCTACAATCTACAGAACTGAGAAAAACAGGCAGAAAATCACTGGGAGAAGAGTAAAAAGAAAAGTCTTTCTCACCCCTTGCCTTTCTCTTGCCTTTTCAGGCTTCCTATAGCCCATTGCCTGTTACAGACCCTCCCAAGAAATGCCAGAGAAGAAAAAAAAAAAAAAAAAAAAGAGGACCTCGCCTGCCACACAACTGGGTGACTTAGGGTACAGCTCTCCAGCAACTCACTCAACACATCTGAGTCTCTCCTGGCTCAGGACAGTGGGCTGGTACCCAGGCCTGGGAGACAAGGGGCCAAAAGAGCTCTGGTGTGAAGAAAAGAAATTCGGAGGTGTGTGGATAGGAGAAACACCTCGTTGGTCACGAAAAGGCTAAGAATTAGTAGTGGTGAAGATTGGTTGAGAAAAAAATACCTGGTATCCTAAGGACTTCTATTTCATTGCATTTAGGAATTTTTCCCCTGAAAACATTTTTTTTTGGGGGGGGGGTTTGCTATTTACTTACAACAGAGATTAATTTTTGCAGTTATAGTCAAGAAATCCATTTTCATGTAAAGTCTTGGAAATACATATTTATTCTCTGTTCTCAGTAAGGAGACTTCAGCATGAGGTGGAGTTTTAAAAAAGAGCTGATGGCAGTAGCCCTATTAGCAAAAATTTGATTTTGAAATATCAAAACTGTGATTCAGAGTCAACAAGGAGAATGGCTTTTGACCAAGGGTATTCCGGGTATGTGTGGAACCAGGGAGAGCAAATAGACCACATAATGGTCAATACAGACAAGCCTTTCCCCGTGTGGCCTCACCTACATCTGTAACTGTCTTCACTGCTCTCCATGGACCCTAAACTCCAGCCGTGTTGGAGATACAAATGAATAGGATACAACACTCATTTTTTAGGAGTTCACAGTCTAATGAAAGTGGCACAGAAATAACTCCGTGTGATACATGCTGAAGTACAGGCATACATGTGGTACTGTGGGAACACTGGGACATCACCCGCTTGGTTTCTTGAGAGAGATGAAAGAGGGCCATTGGATTG
The DNA here is from genome assembly GCA_030015415.1 of Cynopterus sphinx. NCBI lineage: Eukaryota > Metazoa > Chordata > Mammalia > Chiroptera > Pteropodidae > Cynopterus > Cynopterus sphinx. The sequence goes on from CM057380.1 coordinate 52,037,078, forward strand.
AAAACAAGGATGAGCAGGAGCCACTCATGACATCACGAGGGGCACGTGAGGCTCAAACTGGCTCGAGCAGGCACAGATTTTTGCTAATAGGGCTACTGCCACCAGTTCTTCTTTAAAACTCCACCTCATGCTGAAGTCTCCTTACTGAGAACAGAGAATAAATATGTATTTCTTCTTAAAGCAAACTTTTTAAAAAAATTCTTTTTGTTTTTTAATATTTTGCAGTTCAGTGGTTTTAGTATTATTCCCAAGGCTGTGCAACCATTGCCACTGTCCAGTCCCAAAACCTTTTCATCACCTTAAAAGCAAACCCCACTCCCTTTAGCAGTCACTCCCCTCCTCCTCCCCTCAGCCCCTGGCAGCCACTAATCTACTTTCTATTTCTATGGATATGCCTATTCTGGACATTTCATGTAAGTGAAATAATAGAATTATATACGTAGGATTTTACATCTGGCTTCTTTCACATAGTATGTTTTCAAGATTCAGTCATGTTGTGGAATGTATCAGTACTTCATTCCTTGTAACGATCGAATTGTATTTTGTTTTATGGATATACCACGTTTTGTTTATCTATTCATTAGCGGATGGGCATTTGAGTTGTTTTCGGTTTGGGGCTACTTGAATAACGTTGTCATGAACATTATTGCACAAGTTTTGGTGTGGAAATAAGTTTCCAATCCTCTTACATCCCTGGGGGTGAAATGGCTGAGTCAGATGGTGACTCTATGTTTAACTTTTTGAGGAAGTGCCAAACTGCTTTTCCACAGTGACTGCATGATTTTACATTCCCACCAGCAGTGTGTGAGGGTTTCACCTTCTCTACATCCTTCCCCACACCTGTTATCATTCATCTTTTTTATATAGTCATCCTGGAGGGTATGAAGTGGTATCTGATTGTGGTTTTTATTTACATTTTCCTGTGAGTATTGATGTTGAGAAACCATTTTTTTTAAATTGGTTGTTTTATCTCTGAAAGTGAAAGAAGCGATAGATAAACTGGACTTCGTTCTTATTAACAAAAGAGAATTAAGTGATACTGGAAGTTACTGGAGCCTTGGCTAAACTAAATTATGTCTTGGAATTCAGATTGTGAGGAAAGGGAACACTGAGCATGTTATATGGGCACTTTAGACTGAGAAAATTAGAATCTAAATGGTTCAGATAAAAGACAGGCATAATTCTATTTCTGAGATTCTGAAGTGTGATGGACATGTTCGAAAGGTTCGTTTGCTCATATACAATGACAAACTCTCCCCTGTGCGATGCACATGAAGATACATCCCAAGAGAACAAGGAGCTCAATGGGTCCATTTCTACAAACAATGTATTAATAAATACAAGGAATATCGACAATGAAAGGCAAATTAGAAGACTATAATGAGATTATAGAGTAATACCAAGAAGACTAAAGCCTAAAGACTTGTGATCTGTTACTTTGGAGAAGAGTATAATAATTCAATATACTCTATGGACATGTTTGATCATGAGATCCACCATATTTTGTTTTCTTGTGGTTTAAATTCAATTTGGTTTCCATTTAAAATTAATTTTATTGGTTATAGGATTAAATCCAAAGATGGCTAGGTAAAGGAGGGTTGCCTCTGGGAAATGGGAATGGGGAAGGCAGGATGCTATTGCCTTTCAGTGGCAGCTCCTCAGCTGGATTATTATCCTGTAGATATTCTAATAACAAATAGCCCTGAGACTTGGAACGTGATGGGAGAAGGAAACCCCACTAACAGAAATAGTTCAGGGGAGAAATAGCAGAGAGAGCCAGAGTAAATAAGCCATATTAAATATAGATGGTGGGGAATTGTTCTTAAGCCTACCCAAATTTCTTTTCTCCACTATGTTCACAAATGTTTGTGACCTCCTTTCACTCCATAAGACACAGTCAGGGAAGTGAATAAAGCATGGTTCTTGTCCTTCGGGATCTTGATGGCTCATACAGGAGACAACACTGTACACAGATTACCAGAGAACAAGGCAGTCCACACCAGCTGCTTTAAGGTGTACAGACAACGAGAGCTGTAGTGCAGGGATGGGCCTGATCATATTCTAGCACGTAGGCAAGATCCAGAGAAGTCACTGAAGTGGAAAGGTGGGCGCTTTTAAAAAATACAAACTGGAGGGGAGGAAGGATATTCTGGGTGGAGAAATGGTATGGAAAAGACACAGAGGTAAGAAAGTGTATCATGTATCTCTCAGTGGGTAAGGAAATACAACCATTCAGCTGGAATGCAAAATTCACATAAAAGAATAACTGGAGATAAAACTGGGGCAGCAAGGTGGCCCAGATGTGGATGTTGTTGAGTGTTGGCCTGATGGCTTTGGAGAATCATTAAAGTTCTTGATCTGGGTTGTAACGTGACCACGGTAGTGTTTTTAAGATGAACAGCAATGAAGAGCTGATGGACTGGAAGGAAGGAAAGGCCAGAAGCATGGGGACCAATTAGGGTGGTAACAAGGTGAGTAGAAAAGAGGAGGAAGGTAGAAAGAAGATGGTAAAGGAAGAATGAACTGAACTGACTGATTCTCCAAATTTCCACTTTGGTTATGGACAGATCCAAATCCTAGGAGTAGGAACACCAGTGGAGCTGATACTATTCAGCTTAAGGGTTCATTATTGACACTATTTGGAGCAGGATAGATAGATGCAAAGTGGGTAATTCAAAAGCCATCTTCATTTGGATTTGAAAAGGTTTCCGTGCACCTGCCACCTTCCTGGTGCTATCTGATCTAGCTGTATTAAAATGAGTCTCTTATCTGAACTGACAGCCCAAAGGCTCACAGGGATGCTGGGGAAGGCCCCCCACTATCAAGAGTTCATAATGGAGGGTCTGTAGATAACCACTCCTGAAATATCAGCTCAAGAATGAAACTAGGAGCTTCATTTGTGATAGCAAACAAGGGGAACATGCATTATTGTGTCAGAGGGATCTCTGGGTAGGACAGGCATTAGTATGTTCCCCCCTTGATGCCCATAAAACCAGCTCTCATCCAGGAAAGTGCGTCTGGCGTGTGTGAAAGTGATGCCAAGAAAGGTTCCTCCGTGGCGGGGAGCCCAGAGTGATGGGCAAGGACACTACAAAGAGGGAGCTCATACAGGTCAGCTTTTTATTCAACTCCAAGGTTCCTCAGACCAAATTGTGGCTGTGAAAACAGATGAAAATGACATTTCCTCCTACTCCAGCATTCTCTGCCTCAGTATGAATAGGGGTGTGAGGGTGTGTGGTATCTGTACTTGTGTATGTTTTGGTCCCCAGAGAACCAAGTCTGGCTCATTTGCAGGTCTGCGGCCAGATGGAAGTACCACTGAACCTTGAACAACCTGGGTTTGAACTGTGCTAAGTCCACTTATACGTGGACTTAAAATCAACTGTAGTCAGCTCAGGAAATGAATTCCCCTGCTTTGTAAACCCACCCATAGCTATTGGCCCTTCCTATTGGGTGGATTTCCCAAACTATTCAAATTTTAAGAACATGTGGCTAGGTGCAGATGTTCATATATACGATGTGCATTTCACATGAATTCACCGCTTTGCCTTATTTGGTCTGAAGCAAGATAGCATATTCTAGAACCTGAAGCAAAAAGATGAGTATTTGGAAGCACAGTATATAGAAACTGACTTGCTGCACACAGATGCTCTGCCCAGCTGCTGCAATCTTTGGGGTTTCAGAGAAGACACTTCTACCTTTGCTTTCCTCCATGCCACTGTGGTTTTCCTCCATGCCACTGTGGTTTTCAAGTATTTCTGCATACAGAGGCTGCCCTCACTCCCACAATGTAAAGTTGGCCAGACTGGGGAGTGCTGGGTAGATGTGGGGAGGGCTCCAGGATGCTCCTTACCTTGGCAGGCACCCTGAATTCTCCATATTCTTTCAGCAGTTCCTGAGTCTCCTCTGTGGTCTCTCCAGTGGAGGTATGTGTTGAGAGGTAATATTCACCTGTTTCTTGGATCCAGTCCAGTGCCTATAGGAGGAAATCACCCACCAAGCCCCCCAAAAGCCAGTGTCAGTAGGAAAACATGCTATGCTACCATGAAGGCTGTGGTCTAGTGCTGCGTGACAGACCCAGGAATTGCTGGCATGAGTCAGTCCGCATGTAGCTTGGAAGTTGATTCTTGGAAGTTGAACAAGCCTTTCCCTATTCGATTGAGAATGTGCGACCAGCCAAGACAGTTTCTGGTCCATTAGACCAGACCAGTATCACTGTGAATGAGTTAGGGGCAATCTGTGCCCAGAATTGGTACCAAACGTTGAATAGACTGCTTAGTAAAGGCTAGATGACTGGTAAGTGACAGCCTGTTCATTTTCCACACTTCGTCCCCACCTCCTACCTCTACTCTGCCTGCTGCGATGACCCTCTTCTGGATGTCCCAAGTGCTGGTCATCGTGCCCTCTGTGTAGTCCCTAGAACTGAGGCAAAGCCAGGGAAAGTTCTGATCATACCTGCTTCGCGCTGCGCTCAAACACCACGTATTGCTGGCACTGGTCTAACCGCCGCTTCTTCAAGGTCCAGAAGTGCAGGACGCGGTTCTCCCTCTGTAAGAGCTCACTCAGGATGGCTGTAGGACAGAGGAGATGAACACTGGTCACAGGAAGGAAGGCTCTTAACAAATCTAACCGGCCACTTTGGTTCCGCATCCCAGGCATCAGACGACTGTGACCTTCAAGCCTCCGCATGGGACTAACTCAGATGTCAGAAGCAAGAGGGCAAAAGCTCGGTCCAGAGAGAATTTCCCAGAGGGGAGCGAGATGGGGGAGACTGGGGCGAGAACCTGTTGATGAGGTTCCATCAGTGTTAACAGGGTAACTTAAAAGTGACTGATTCTTTTTACATCAAAGCTATTCCTTGATGGTCAGAGACCATAGCAAGTGTCAGTTCCTAAAATAACAACTAACTCAATAGGCCCCTGGAGCCTACAAGGGTGGACAGACTTGACAGGGATCCCAGCCCTTCTGGAGAAGTTCTAGGAGACATGGGAGGGAACAGTAGCATGAGGGCTGGTGGAGTTGTGTGGATAAGCCACGTCACACACCACACCCACTGTCCTACACACAGCGCTTCAATTTTAACACTTTTAAATTGTGGGCAGAGGGAAGCTGTATTGGAATTACGTCCACATGGAATCATGTCTCTAGGCCCACACTTTCATGGTGTTTTGGATCCAGTCACAAGAAAAACTGAAAGCTGATCTCTCGTTAGCTCTAATGATGTTGCATGTGAGACTGTGAACAAGTCATGTGGCATCACAGTGGGCCATGGTAGGTGCTCATCCAGGTCACTTCCCTTCCCACTCTTCCTGCTGCTTCAGGAGCCGCTGGCTAACGAATCGCTTTCCTAAGTGTTGTAACAGTGTATTCCATGCTTGAAGCAAACAAATGTATTTTGCATTCTGTCTGCCTCCCTCTTTGGCTAATTATACACCAATAAAATGCACAATTAGGATGATATGAAAAATTAATACTTATTAAGCCCTCACCATGTAGCAGGCACGTATCTTCACAATACCTCATGTTGCATGCACCGGTATTATCTCCGTAGGCTTTGAGGTGACAGTAACCTGCTTAGGGTCCTTCAGATAGGAAGGGGTGGAGCTGTTTGACTTCAAAACCTGAGTCCTCGGCTACCACGGTCTGCAGGGCTATGTGGGCTGTAATGCACAAGTTCCTGTGCTCGGTGAAAAGGTCACAACCCAAACTGCAGTGCTTATACTCCTCAGACTCAAAAGTTTGTGTTGATTTTGTGTACTTTTAGTGTTCCATGGAAGTTTGGTTCTCTAAGGACAGACTCTGTCTCTTCTCCTTTAGGGTGAAAGCTTTCATAGGTCCCAATTATTCGCTTCTCCCTCTATCTATGCATCTGTCCTGTAGCTTTTTAGTTCCTCCCCAAAGAGACGAACTGTACTCTCTCATCCCAGCCTCAAGCGTGGCCATGTGACTTGCTTTGATAAATGGGTTAACAGATACCACACATGCAGGGGCTTGAAATGTGCTTGTGCACTGACACTGTCCCTCGTATCTCTGCCTTCAACACTATACCAAGTTCTGGGGAACCACTGCCCCTTCGGCCAAGGTCCCAGAGTTAATACACGTGGGACAAATGAGAACCCAACCTGCAGTGAAGGAGCCAAGCCAGCTAGACGTGCAGCCTGTAGCAGAAGCTCAGCCCAGACAGCCAAGACAGCTGAATCCCAGCCAACACACCCTCAGTTGAACAATAACTGCTTACAACTGTAGACTACTGAATTTTTTGGCTGTCATGCAGCAATAATTGCTCCTGTCACACACACTTAAAATAAGTGGCACTGGCTTTGGGTCCAGGCAGCAGGTGGAAAGGAAATAGATATAGGAGAGACTGTAAGTCTGCTCAGGGAAGCTTCAACTGGGCGGATGAGTGAAACCTGTGTTTCCTTCTGTCTTTTTGTCTCCTCGTCAAAGCTTTACTCATTGCAGCTCCCTCTAAGGTAGCTGAAAGAATCAACCCAGATGAGACAAAAATCCTAGAGTTTCAGGTTTCATTTTCCCACTTCTTGAAAGCAATGACCTGCCCCCTGCAAAGGGAGAGTGTACCCTGCTCTCTCTGCGTGTGACTCAGCACATTCAGGTGCAGATGGAATGTGTGCTCTCGGCAGGCAACCGGCCTCACCCCAGCTGCCACCTGTATTTTAGTCAGAAAATATGCTTTGAAACATGCAGGAAGGGGAGGATGACATGTCAGCCACCTACAGGGTCGCTCCACCACCAAGAGTAGCACATCTGGAAAAGGAACCCTGCTTCCCTCTTCTCTGTAGGGAATTTTGGTTCCTAAATTTCATTCTTCCCATTGACCTTTGATCCACTCACGTCCTGAGTTCTCTGAGCCGGCCTGAATGGGGGCTTCTCCTAAAGCAGACCAGTACCTCCAGCATTCCACCCTGCAGTTCTCCAAGCCCGCCTCCACACCTCTCCCCGAGCCAGTTTCAGTGCCTTCCCTGGCCTCGGTCTCCAGAGCTCTTTTTCTCTGCTCTGTCAAGATGACATTTGTTAAATTCTATACCCACTCAAAGGCTTATTTCTTCATGGTCCAGAGTAAGCAATTCCACCATTAATCATTTAAGCTTAATTTGGTCAACTAATAAGCAGTGTTTAAAGGTTACTATTTTTTTTTCATAAAATTATAGACTTTATAGAATTAAGAGAGACATTAAAGATTATCTAGATCAGTACTTATCTAATTTTTATGTGCACACAAACCATCTGCTTGGGGTGCGATATGGGGAGCTCTTGCCAAAATGCAGGTTCTGACTCAGTAGGTTTAACTGGGGCTTGAGATTCTGTGTTTCTTACAAGCTCCTGAGTGATAGCAGTGCATTCATTGATGTGGAGACTATGTTTTGAGCAGCAAGAGTCTAGATACCCCTTTTAATTTTTAAATAAGAAGGCTGAAGTTTTAAAAGCCTAAGCAATAATAAAGCCAGGATTAGAACCTGGTTTTACGATTCTCAGTCCATGTTTCATTCCCAGGCTGTATGATAGCCTAGGACTGTGCTGTTCATTATGTTTGCCACATTTGCCTATTTACATTTAAACTGATGAATATTCAGTAGAAGTAAAAATTTAGTTCCTCAGTTGCACCAGGCTCACTTCATGTACTCAAGAGCCATATGTGACTAGTGACTACTATACTGCGCAGCACAGACACAGAACATTTCTGTTATTTCAGAAAATCCTACTGGATAGTGCTGCTCTAGACACTAAGATAAATGAAAAAGTTTTGGGGAACATTTTATCCTCATTTTTCCATTCCAAATCTTGATGCATGTTAAAAAATTTCTCATGAATCACCCCAGGCCATGCTATTCCACATCAGACTTTTTCTTATCCCAGGAGAAGAACCAAGACATCTGAGATTTCATGAAGACCAGGTACACAGGCCCTGGTCCATGCTGCTGAGTGGCTCGTGGCCAGCAGGTCTCACACTGACCTTTCACTTGCTGCTCAGGTCCCCGAGTATGGCTGGCAGCGCTGGGCATACTGACGTTATTCCTGTGGATGTACTTGAGGAACACCTCAGCATTCCGCCGTGCCAGGGTGCAGGCCTGAAGGAGACAAAGGTGTGAAGCCCCACACATAAGGTCTGGTCCAACAGGTACTTGGGATCCCAGAAACTGGAGGAGCTTCTGGAGCTCTGGATGAGCCGAGGCCACTTCTGGTTCATGTATGTTCCCATTCCAACGCAGGAGGCTTATGCTTTTATTGAGTAAAGAATTACTCCCTGTACCTCTCCCATTTCCATCACAGACAAAAATCAGAAACCTGCCACCCCTTGTCTACTATATGTTGAGTCAGTATTACTAACATCCACTCTCTGGGCTGGTCTTCTTCTGCCACCAGAATGCCTCTTATATATGACCAATGGTATAAATCACTGTCACATTAGTTTAATTTAGGCTTGGGAAAGCAAATTTGGGAAACAAACCTATTAACCATACATTCCAAATCTAAGTGGATATTACCCACATTTAAAAATGTATTTGTCTATCGAATCAACCTTCATCCACCTCAACAATGTAATAAACATCCTATTGCTCTATCTAAAGGAATAAGAGCTACTGTCCCCTTTAGAGCTTGCAATAGCAGTGGGTGGCAGAGAGGACAGGTCTGTTCCATGTCATTGTTCCCAGGGAGGAAACTGAGACGCAGACAGGAGTCAAAAAGAAAGTTGGGGCTAGAATCTGAGTCTACCTATGGTAGTACTAGTTTCTCTCAAGACCACAGATGTTCTGAATTTCTTTCAAAAGCATTTTTTTCCTGATTGTAGAAGTAGTCCACTAATTTTTAATCCACAGTTTTCATAATTAAAATATCTTTTGAAAAAATTACTAAATTTTAAAACCTTTTTACACTTAGCTTGTGATTCTACAAATTATATATTTTTAAAAAAATGTTGTATTAGTAACAATGGCTTCTGAGAGGTCTGGTAAAAGACTGCTGGTGGGTCCATCCAGAGGCCCATGAATTTAACAGCTGGATGGTGGTCCAAAGCTAAGAGATGGAAAATAGATCAACTGATGCATATAAATGGAGAGCTCCACATCCCATCCATTGGGCATATAGTTTGCACAACAGGGAGTTTCTCAACAATGGTTTTAGGCACAAAAGGAAAACATCAGACCAGAACATTTCTCTTTTCCTGCTTCAAAATAAAGATTTAATTTTATGAAGAAATACCTATATATCTCTCTTTAAAATCTTTGACATGCTCCACTTAAGCTGCTTTGTTTTAAATTTTGTTTTATTACATAGAACACTTTTAAAATCATCATAAGCTCTGTATAGAAGAATTTCTATTAAATCTCATCAGTAAGAGCCGATTACTAAAGGTTCTGATTGAATGCAGGTGCAGACACCAGATAGGTGGGAGGAGGGCAGGGGGAGGCCATCTTAAAAATAGAATAAAAATAAAATAAAATTCAAAGAGGGGTCAAGTACAGAATATTCCTAATAAAAGCAAGGCAGTTAATTGTAGAATTGTGGAAAATCAGTGGTAACATGTCAGGGTATAAAAATTATCTTTTGTACTTTCAGAAACCTGAGAGGAAAGAATTTGAGAGTAAATGGAGTCTTTAGATTAAAGTTTTAAGACAGAAGACTCTCTCAAAGAGAAGATCAAAGGCTGGAGGAAAGGTTTGGAGGACTTCCCACAATAGCTGAAAGCCTGTGCAGAGCAAGCCTGTGCTTCCTACCTGGGAAGTTAGGGCTCTATGTTCATTGCAGCATTATTCACGGTGGCGAAGACATGAAAACAACTGAAGTGCCCTTTGATAGATGATTGGATAGAGGAGATACATATATACAATGGACTAATACTCATCTATGAGAAAAGACACAATACTGCCATTTGTGACAACATGGACGGATCTCAAAAATGTCATGCTAAATGAAATAAGTCAGAAAGAAACAGTCAAGAACATATGATCTCACTCATATGTGGGATATAAAACTGAAAGCAACAAATGAACAAGACAAACAAACAAAAACTCACCGACCCAGACAACAGACAACAGTAAGGTGGTTACCAGAGGGAAATGGGGTGGGAGGAGGTAGAAAAGGGTAGAGGGGGACAGATACATAGTGACGGAAGGAGATCTGACTTTGGGTGGTGAACACACAGTGCAATATACAAATGATATGTTATTGAATTTTACACGTCAATTGTAAACCTATATAATTTTATTAGCCAGTGTCTCCCCAATAAATTTAATTTGAAACAAACAAAATAAGGTATTTCTCTCTTCATTCAGTAGAATGAACAGTGTTACATTTATTGGTAATTGATAACTGTTAGCCTGATAAGTAAATAAACAAGGTGTCTAAATTTATTTCTTCAATTTTTGCCCTAAATTTTACATCACCCATTTATAAAAGATTTTTTAAAATATTGTTTTATATCTAGAGTCATATATTTCAATTAAAAATACTTTTATAAACCAAACATAACTAAGTGAAAGTATTTTTCTCAAATAACCTCAATGGGATTTCAGGATATTTGAAACATGGCACCAATAGTAATGGTTATCCTAATGCCTAAATGTACAAAAAGTGCTGAGAGAAAGAAATAATATTAGAAGTATGACCTTTAAACCTTTCAAATTAAGTAGTCAATATCTTCCTACAAATGCCTCCTTTTAAGTAAGAAGTTAGAAAAAACAGGGGTATGGAAAGCGCATATGATGCAGTGTGCTTGACAGAGTAGGGGCAGGTAGGAGAGAAAAAGAAAGAGGAGGAGGAGAGAGAAGGTAGAAAGAATAATGTGCTCTGACCTTAAGAAAGGCCTCCTTTTGTTCCAAATGTTTACTGATGAGTGGAATGACGTGGTCAATCTCTGCTGCTGGTCCCAGCTTATCTCGTCCACCACACCAGTCCTCATCTCTCCGGTATTCTTGCTCCAAGCTCTCCAAGACACTACAGACCTAATGAATCGCAGAGGAAAAGACTCAGTAAATTAGTTGGTTGGGAAGTATTTTATGAGAACCCTGCACAGCTGCACAATTTTTTATTCTAAGTTCAGTTTGTATATCTAGAGTATGCAGTACCCCCTGGAACATGTAAGAGAAGTCCAGGAGGCAGTGAGAATCCAGCAACTGGAGCTTGGGAGACAAGTTATGATTGAAATATCAATTTCAGAATCATCTTCTGACAGTTGATGTCTGAAGCTATGGGGCCAATGAAATCACCTAGGGATAGTATGTAGAGTGAAAGAGATAGAGATACTGGTAATTTAGGGGGTTTAAAGTGTTTTTAATATATTCTATATTATATCTTATAACATATGCCTGTGAATAAGGTCGTATAGATAAACGAGGGTTAGGGAAGATGCCAGGATTGTCCAACTCTCTGGACTTGCTCTAAAGGAAGTAGCCTCAAACAGAGGTAAAGGAAAAAGTTGCCTATGTTGTGTGACTTTTGGGCCATAAAAGAATGTTATATTTCCTTTCATTGGGGAATAACACCCCAGCAAAAAAGTCTCAAGGTATTACCATAAGGCAATGAATTCTCCAGGCCTTCGATTGCAAAATGTACATTTCCTTCAGAGGGATAACAAATTTGGTTAACCTAAATGAGAGTCAAGAAGCTTTTCAGTTCAAAAAATGCTGAGAGGACATGTTCTAAGTGACCTTATAAATGAACTCACGAGAACAAAAGCATTTGAATGGGGCTTGGAGGGAAGGTTAGGTTAGGTTGAATGAAGACCCAGGGCAACCTAGTGCCAGCACCTAGGGGAGGATGTAGGCAAAAGACATTTATGTTCCAACACATGCCTTCGATAGGCTCTGACTACTTGCTTAGCTATGGAGAGAGCAGCTCTGAGTATCCTTGGCTCCCTCTGAGTTAGTCATCCCTTTTGATGAAGAATATGATGTTGGATAGGATATTTATTGAGTTATGAACTGAGCTGAAAGAAGTCCCAGGCAGAACACTCTTAGAGCCAACATGATTCTCATGTCTTGAGAGGCCTGTCCCTGAACTCCAGCTGACTTCTTTAGCACCGCCCATCTCTCCTTATGCAAGGCATGAAAGCATTTAGGAGGCTCACATCTTGAGAGAAATTATAGACATTCAAAAATTTTAGGGAAAAAGTACTCGACGTTTGTCCCACGACAGTACTGAACTTAAAATCAATCAGTTTGGAAGCTGATAAGATTATCAAGCATAAATCTTTTAATTTAATGTGTGGAGAAACAGAAATCTTAAGAGATAAAGTGACATTTTGGCAAGGTCATTTCAGGGTCAAATTTCCTGACAAATCTAGTGCTCTGTCTCTTTCAACATCTAGATCCTTCTCAAATTAAAATTTGTGTATGATAGTAGACAGGGATTAATCCTCATTTTTATATGAATATTCAGCTGTCCAGCATCACTTGTTTAAAAGACTTTACTTATTAAATTGCTTTGTCAAAAATGAACTGACTGTGTATCTGCGAGTCTACTTCTGGAACCTCTGTTCTGCTCCATTGTGTCTATTCTTACACCGATACCTTCTGTCTTGATCACCGAAGCTTTAGAGTAAGTCTCAAAATCAGGTGGTTTAATTCCTTCAACTTTGCTCTTTCTTTAAGATTGTTTTTGTAAATCTTAGAATCAGCATATCAATTATTATTTCAAAAAGCTTGCTGGGATTTGATTGAGATTGTGTTGAATTTATAGATTAACGGGGGAAGTTCTTTATCATCTTAATCTGCTGCTCCCATTTCCATGGCCATTGAAGGCATCAAATCTCTGAAACCACAGAAGAAAGAACTGAGAGAAGGTGTAGAGACTGAAAACTGGCTGCAGGACCCTTTGACAAACATGTTATATTTGCTCCCAGACACTTTCCCATTGTCCCTATAAGTTACCCAGAAGAGAATAGTTCTCTGATCCATTTTTACTCGGGAGCAATTGCAACGAGGAAAGTATTTTACACTGAATACCATAACTCCTATTTTAAACCTACGCTTCATGAAAAGAAGTCCCTAACAGCACCCAAGTCATTTAAAAATCCTTAGCCCTTGTGCATATTGCAGTACAGATGTAACGGTAATGTGTCTGCATCCTTATGGTCCTGCTGAATGTTTCCTGCCTTTTCCCCCACAGCTGTACCATCTTACTAGTTAGGCTCATGGTTCTCCACTGACAGAGAGAGCTGTGTGTTTCCTCCATTAGACTGAGAGCCACGTGAATAAGAGAGCTACATGTTTTTCCAGCAATGCGTAGTGCCTGACTGAGGTGGATTAGATTTCTGTTCGGCAGATTGTCACTCTCCTCTCCCCATCTTCACAGGAGGCATGTACTTCCCTGTTTTGTTGACATTGGTTTGACCACATGACTTGTTTTGGCTAAAATGATGTTAGAGCGTGTGATATAAGCAGAAACTTGAAATGTACTGCACAGTAGACTGTGGGCTCTTGCACCATAAATGTGCGTCAAGTAGCTGCTGGTCAAAGAGGATGCAAGACATGGAAATAGAACTAGACCCAACCTGCAGCTTCGAGCCACTTGTATCAAGCTCAGCCAAGACCAGCTGAGTACCTTTTAGTACCTTGAGGCACTAAAGCAAAAATAAAAAATTTAAAAGCTTACTGTTTTTATACCAGAGAGTTTGGGGGTAATTTTGTTACACGGTATTTTGTGGCAACAGCTGACTGATACCATTCCAAACTAGCTTTCAGCATACAACCATCCAATTTCTATTTCAACAGCTAGATCCAAAGAGTCTGAGAAATTTATAAGAAACAAATCACATGGTCCACTTGTGTAACGGCAAGTATTATAAGAAAGCCAACTGTGTTGTTTCCACAAATCATTCTTCTACTCTCAAAGGTTAGTTCCAAGAGGACCGGCTTCTGTGGTAGATACTCAGATTTTGCCGTATGATGCAGAAAATAATCCTCCATCGATCTCATCCCTAGACATCCAATAGCCCTTTGCCTCACCTGTTCAGAGGTTTTGTAAAAGGCCACAGAGGCATTGACCAGTTTCAGCCGGTCTTCCATCTTCAGCATGAGCTGCTGCCAGTGGAGAGCCACCTTCTCAGCACACTCCCGGATGGCGTCTGCATCGTAGTGGCCAGCCTGGAGCAGAGCCTCGGCTTTCTGCTGTACCTGCAGGGCGCTCTGGTGCGTCTTCTGCAAGGAAGTGGCATGAAAGAGGGACTGGGCACAAGGGGAGGAGAGAGAGGTCCATGGGAACGACCCAGGCGTGGTATGGGAGGGGGTGGAGTGAGGCGTGAGTGGAAAGATGCAGAAAAGTTAAAGAGCTTTAAATGACTGATTCAAACATTTTGTCACGAAGACTAAATACATCATTGTTTTTTAAAGTATATTTTTAAAAAGAATATCATACATTTTCATTAACTAATCACTCAAGTCTCTAACTTCTGTCCACACTCCTTTCTCTTCTGCTTGTATCACTCTAGGTTTTAAAGACATTTCGGTTTCTGTGGCAGACGAACAGCAGTTGTGTATAAGCCTGCTCCCTGATTGGTTCATACATTAGTTAAATTCCCTTTTCAAATCTAGTCATAAAATTGTTCATCATCATGTGTTTTCAAAGGAGGTTATTGCTGCCGTTCATTTTACAGATTAAATAAACATACCACATAAAAAAATCATGTAACACAAATCTGAGCCAACAATGTAATCGTTTTAAACATTAATAATCAACTGAAAAGGATTCCAGGAGAAGGAATAAATTTGTCAGGTTAGTAAAGCAAAAGAGAAGTATCTCACACCATCCCTTAGCAACTCACCAAGAAAACAGCAGTTGACAAGTCAGCTCAACACATAATTCCACATCATTTGTGTTTGCCTTTAGAATTACATATATGTAATTTATATATATATATGAACATTAATTTTCTTATTCAGGCTAAATGTGGTGGCTTGGATTCTATGAGTTTATATTAACTGTAGAGGTAGGGAGACCAAGCTGGAGGACTGGGTGGCAGGGAGAGAGCCTACTAGGATTAAAATTTATTATAATAAAATACTGATGTGGATAAACCGTGTGACTTCAAGGAGGTAATATTATCCTAGCCTCAACTGCTGGGATCATTTCAACCCAATGGCATAGTACTAAATTGGCCTTTGCACTTTTAGGAAAGTATAGCTTGCTGGCAGTGAAAGTGAGCAGCGAGAAGCCCAGTGACTTATTCCAGAATTATTTCTGCCCTTCTCGGGCAGCAGTGCCAGGACAGTCACCAAGAGCAAATCCACTCTGCACTCTGTGAGTGTGAGTACAGCCTTCCTCCTTTTCACCCCTACCTCCCCTCTCACCCTCATTCCAGATGGCAGTCCCCACAGTCCTATTTATTCTTCCCAGTCTGTCAACCATTTCCTGGCTTCCCTGTCTCCTGAATCTGTACTCAGTATTAGTGATGTTAGCATCACCTCTCCTCTAGCAACCTGGACTCTTATTCCCTTGCTTTGTCACTGAGTCAGCCTACAATCCTGACAACCACATCAGCACTTGGGTTCCTCACTGCTGAAAGCAGCTAGAAAAGTAATGGGCAGAAATGATCCACTGTGAATCTCTGGTTTCATTCTCTGTTTTACTTGTCTGCACCATTTTCTTCTTCTGTCTCCCAAATGCAGAGGTACCACACAGTCCATCCTTGGTTTTTGATGGCTTCTGCAGAGCTCTCATCTGTTTCCCTGGCTTCTGTTATTCCTCTTTGTAAATGACTCCCCAGTCTACATCTCTCCTCTGACACCTGACCCTCATCTTCAATTGTCTTTGGATCTGAGGGTGAGCTGCCTGCCACACCTATCACCTAGGTCAGCAGCACCGATTTGGTTGATCTGCCTGCCCATGTTAGTCACTTACAAAGATGCATTATCAGTAGAAGAGTGAGAGATCTTCCTCGACAGGAGGAACCCTCATCAATGAATACAAATAGCTTTACTGCCCTATCAGAGCTTCCACTTTCCTCCCAGACATATCCTCAAGTTTCACATCTATAATTAAGCTCCTCCCCCATCTAAAAGTCTTCCCATGGCATTCTGCAATTCTCTTGACGGTCCCTTCTCACTGGCACCTAACTACAATATCATTGTCATCCTTGCCTAGGTAGACTCTTGCCTTCCATTTTTAATCCGTCCAAGCCATCCCTTACATTTCTGACAAATTTATTCTCTTTAATAGGAGAATTGCTTGGATTAAGTGACTTCACACATCCTTTGCAGCTCTAAAACTCTAATTTTTTCCTACAAACTTCTTTTCTTAATTCAAAAGCCCTCAGGAGTTCCTCATTGTTATGAAATTAAGGCCAGACTTTAGAGGATGTCATCAGATGCTTCTCTCCACGAGGTCCTAACTACTTCCATGTTGTTGTCATGCACTACTCCCTTACAAAATCCTCTGAAAACACACCATGCACTTTCTTGTGCTTGCTGTCTTCATTCTTCCTGCCTTTAATGAACACCTCTTAGCCTCTCCCCATGTATGCCCCAGTCTCCCTTTGAAGCTCAGCTCAAGTCCAACCTCCTTGAAAGAGGCCTTTTCAGATAGCTTGAGATTCACTAAAAGCTACCCTCTGCTGAACTATATCACTCATCTAATGCTTGGCTGATTCTCTATACTTAGACAGTGAAACTCTCAAGGCAAGAAACTCTCACGGCAAGGACTATTTTAAAAAGCACTTGAATTGCTATCATTTCATCAAGTGCATATTCTGGTAGGCATTGTGCTTATGCATATTTTTTCTAGTTCTCATGCCACCACTACAAGGTGAATACTACTATTCCCACTTCACAGGTTATGAAATGAAGGCTCAGGCTCGTTAAAAAGCATGACCAAGGAATGATTCAGGTTTGACCTATTCCCCAAACCTATGTCCTTTCCTCTCGGTCACATCACATCATTTGATCTCTGGCAATTAGAACAGTATCTACATTTTCTCATATAAAGGAAGGGTTCACCAAATGAACATTTACTGATTATGGTAATTATCTGGCCTCTCCTTGATATATGAAACCAGCATATAATTGTCATCATAAACCCATTATTATGTCTTTTTTCTCCAAGAGTGGAAAAGTAACTTTAAGTTTCCTGTAATTTATGCCATGTAACAAATCCTCTTCTTTATTCTAAAACTCATTATCATCAAATAGTCCCAGGAACCCCTTTCTCCTTTAATTTCCAAAATGATAAACTCTTATGCATATGACAAATGACATAATCTTTGCTTCACTAAGGTTTGAGTCATTATTTTGCATTTATTTCTACTCTGTACTATCTAACCCTATTAAGTGCTATGTCTTTTAAGACATGGATTATCAACGATGTTAATATTTAGTAGCAGTACATGGAAGAGAAATGAACCAAATCAATTGAATTTATTATCCAGTTTTAACTACTGGATAACTATTACTTAACCATTTCTGCTATAATGCTTAAATACATAAGAATATTTCAAATAAAAGTGGAATTTAAAATCGAGCTTGTCTCTGTGATGGTCACAGTCCTTGAACACACATTAGCCACTGCATCTTGGACACTGATAAATAAAAACCTGGGTGTGTTGATAAAGTTATGCTTCTAGGTGCTATATACTACTCTTTATTATGAATGGCTGTGGGGACTTTTCCTGAAACCAAGGCTACTTCAGGTAAAAATTCTGAGCTTCGTGGAGATCAAAACCTTCAAACTAATGAGACCAAGCAAGCTGAGATGAGCAAACACTTTGGTCTGCCCATCGCAGTTCTACTATAGGCCTGGTTTTCTGGCTTAGTTATTAATAATTCCCTCCACTCTTAAAAGTGTTTCAGTTTTAACAATAAATTATATTTATTGCTAAATAGGTAATTTAACAATAAATTACCTATAGCTATTTTATTTTACCTTCCAGAACCAAGGATTCTTTCTTAGGGCCTGAGAATGCAAATTATGTTCCACATTAGCCATCGCTCTGAAGGCCTCCAGTAACACCATCAAAATGGGTTAAGCCAAACTAGACTAGTTAGATCCACTTTCAAATTGCTGAAATCCTCCCTGGCATATTTTCCCCCATGGTGCAGAACCTGGTTAAACTAACATATTTAGAGAAAAGCATCAGATCACCTGGAGAAGGAATATGTTGAAATTCTGGTTCTGTTCTCTTCATTATTCTAGCCATGCTGCAGACCCCATCTGCCTCGCATGCCCAACATCATTCAGAAATCCTATCTACTCTGCCGTATCCTCATGAAACCAGAGATATAAACTTTACAGAGACCTCCATCTCAACATCAATTTCAAGAAAATTTAATCAACTTGCACCCATTTATTTAAGAGACGTCTATGCTGAGCAAGTTTCTATTCTGTAAGGATGCAACAACATCTAATACAAATTAATACATGCTGTACATGCACGTCAAGTGGAATTTTGTCATTTCGATAGCTCTGGTTAATGCATTTACCCACTACTTTCCACTAGCTCACTTGAAAATGCCATGAAACTTGGTTTTTCTTGCTCAACATTTGATTAAGGGACTGAAAATTTAATTACCTGACAGGCAGGTAAACCTTCACATTCAAGAGAAATGGGGAGATATGACTAAACGCTGTCTCTCCTCTTCCTGGCATCCCTCACAGCTTTATGCCATGCTTCTAGTCTGACTGTCCATCTTTTATTCTCTTCACTGCCGCCTCTCTGTGTGCCTGCCTTCTTAATGCAATCCCAATCCTGATTTTTCCCTTACAGTAAACGGATCCTAACACTCATATTTTGGCATGCCAGTAAAAGGCAATGGAGACAGCTGATGACAATAAAACTTCTTTCCTCCACTTAGTTCTTCCTGAGAAAATGATTTGCCCACATGTATGTGCAATATATAATTTATTTTTAGATCTTAAATCCCAGACAGTACTCTATTACTAGCAATAGTTCCTAAGAAGATATCAGGCATCTTACAGAAACATGACATTCACATTTATGCTATGTTTACACATACAAGACGGCTTCTGGAAAATTAAATGGTTGAAATCAATCAATACTAGCTTAAAAATGGCTAGCCATCAGTTGGATTACTTTATTAACGATATACTTATTGGCATGGACAATTAAAATTTTGTCATTTTTGTGCAAAATTCTCATTAACAATCACTTTTTTAGTAGAAGATAACACTGTTGCATATCTTACACAATGGGTTTTATACTGAACCACAGTAATAAATGTCTTTGAAGTTTTCACTCTTTATCTCTTTTCCCACTGGTACTGGACTTATTTTACTTTTAATATCATTTCCATGTCCCATTTCCTACTTTTTTTTCCCCACACCATCTTAAAGCAATCAGCTCAAATCTCTTTGGGAAGGAGAATGTTCTACTAGAAAGAATAATTAAATGTACTATTTAAAGCAAGACAAAATTTATATTAGGTTATCATAAGTGGGGTTTTATTTTAAAATAGCCTTTAAAACAATCTTAGTTGGTGAACTTCTGGTCTCCATTTTTAATTTTAACATGACTTCCATCTGCATGATGGAACAAATACTTTTGGTGAAACAACCTATCTAGTGTAATCTGCTCCTGTGATTATTGTTCTTATTAAAAGGCAGAATCTGACAATGGAATCTAATTGTTACATGCAAACCAAATGTTTAAAAATGGAATCCTAATTTACTAATGGCTTTTGCACTTGTTTATCCTTAATTGTTTGATTTTTATGTGAGAAATTCTTTACATCGCTCACATGGTGCATCATCTATAATGTGTAAAAAAATCAATGGACCAAGGGCCTTGAAGGTTAAAGGTATCAATGAGTAAGAAGCAAATCCACATTTGTAGTATGAATATTTGTCTTCTAATACCAGGCCTTCTTAGGGTGATGGCTCCTGAATTTGCAACTCCTGGGTAGTAGGGAGGCTACCTGGGCCAGTTCACTACAAAGATTAAGGGCTTCTTTACATAAAGGAACACCTACATCTTGAGGAATCATCCTGCCTGAAGCACAGAGCTGAAAGGGGAAAGGAGGAAGAGAGTGTAGCCAGATTTGGGTGTTACCTCGATGGCCAGTTGGAACTGCTCGTGCTCCCGCTGCAGCTGCTCTGCTTCAGACAAAGAGCTGGCATTGACTAGGCTGGCATTGAGCATCGACTCCCCATTGCGGATCCATCCCAGGACCTAGGGAGTCAGGAGAAGAACACAGGTGAATGGCCTTTGCAGCTTCCCCAGAGCCGTTGCCTTCTCTGATGAGTCCTTCAGTCAGAGAGCTCCCTATCCTCTACCCACAGTTGGAGAGAGGACAGGATGGGTCTGGATAATTAAAATGGTCATCTCCCTGATCTTACCAGGCACCCTGTGCCATGAGGTACTTTTTTAAAGGAACCTCATTGTCAGAATCATATATTCATCCCTACCCTTATCATTCCTCTGTTCCCATTTCCTTCCCCACTTAATTTAAATATTGCATTATCTGATTGCATTGTATGTTCATTCCTGAAGTTTCTTCTGGAACACATAACGGTATAAATAAATATACTCCTTCTGTTGGTATCCTTTTCTTTTTTTTAAAAAGCCCAGTTCAAAGATCAATATCTTCCTGGAATCTTCCACATCTAATCATTCCCATTTAGAAAAACTTTGTCATCTGGTACAACCATACCATTTGGTAGGTACCGCCTGTGTGGCACTCACCATAGATGCCTTGTTCAGTTATTTTAACTTATGTTTCATTTTTCCCCTAGAACATAAAGTTATAGAGTAGGGTATAACATCAGTTGTATTTTCATCTCACACAGCACCTAGCACAGTATCTCATATATGATAGGTATGCAGTAATGTTTTTGAAAGAGTGAATTATCCAAGTCCCACTAGAGCAATGGCTCCACCCTTCTATGCCTTGAAAAATAGCCAAGAGTGTACAGGTTTGAGTTTTGGTAGGTAAACAACCCAAAGGAAGGAGGAAGGAGAAAGGAGAAGGGAGAAAGGAGAAAGAAAAGGAAAAGAGCACAAATCATCCACACGCTAAATAATTAGAAAAAAGGAGACTGAGTTATAACTGATTTAAATCATTTAGAGGCTATGACTAGGCTGAGTAAAATTTCTAGGTGACCTTAATTAGTTCTGGGGGAAAGAAAACTCATCTCGAGAATATTAGAATTGAAGGAGAAACAGCTGACACTGTCTAGACAGTCCTAGGTGAATGGAGATGTGGTTATTATCCAGCTAATAGAGTCAAGCACAAATAGTCAAACCGGAAGAACTGGGCTTTGAAAATCTACCTTGTGTCAGGTCACCAAAGAATGCCCAAGTAAAATCTTGATTAAGGAACTGGAAAGTTTTCTTGGAGAAAAAATAAAAATTCTTCTGAAATTTCAAGATCAGTAAATACCATCCATCTGTTGCCTTAAGAAAAAGCAGTCATCACAATCTGTTTCAGATTTTTGTTGTTGTTTTTTTCTCCTCTTAACGTCTTCATGTTAAACAATTAGAAAAAAACTAAGCCTGGTCTCCTATTCCATAACTCTCATAGGCATCTCTCAAATTTCCTCCTAGGGCAGGAAATAATTGATACCATATTGTGCATGGATAACGCTGGGGCAGAAATCCCGCTGAAGCTGGGCTATTTGGATTGAGATGTTAATTTATGGCTATTCTGGCAGATTGCAGATGAGATACCAATCTGTATAGCAATTAGTTGCAGGAAATAACTACTCAGAGTGTACGTGTGAAATCTCTGGTGACACTGGTGTACTGTGGCTGGCTGGCTGGCTGGAGATGCTAATGATTTCCAGAAGCTGCCTGTAACTTTGGGTACCTGGATTTTATGGCCAAATGCTTTGTCCATTTGCAAAATGGAGCTCATAATGTATATTTTTGAACTATGTAAGTCTTTCTGCCATGATCCATTACATTTTTCTTGGTTCAAGATTCATTTGAGGGTGTCAGAGAAGTATTTCTCCACATACCACACACATACACGCTTGAGGAGCCATGTGACTCCCTCTGGGCTGCCTGGGTCTTGCTGGAATATTTCCTCTCTAGGTTTAGCCAACTGCAGCAACAGTTATAGCTATAGCTGTGGGATCCCCATTATCAGCTTTTCCATTTAGAAATATAGCCTTTCGTTAAACCATGCCATATCCTTGACATCCTTGTTTATTTTTATTTCCCAAATGCTGTTCATAAAAGTGTTCCTGGACTTCAAAGTGAGATATTTGATTTAGGAAGATTAAAAGTACTTGGTAGTTTATACCTATGGCTTAGGTTCAGGGGTGGGACTGATCCCTGAGTCAAGTCCTATAAGCAGCACCAAGATTATGTAGAAAGAGCACAAAATCTGAAGTCAGAACACCTGGCTTTGTTACTACCTGGTAAAATCACTTAATCCCTCTAAGCTACAGTTTCCTCATCCATAAAGATATGATAACAGTACTTAACTTTCGGTATCAGGGTAGGTGGAACATACTGTAATACGTAAAGCCGGATGATGGTGGTGTGGCGATTTTTAGTTTTGGAACAAAGTTAGGTATTGCTATGATTCTTTAGTTGAGAAGAGGAAAAAGTTTAGGAATATTAATTTTCATCCCAGTATTTGTAGAATTTATTGGCTGATGCGATGTAGAAACTGTAGCCGTTTTGTTACTATCATTCTTTACACTCTGATTAACGACAACTTTTGTTGGTATAATTTTCTATTACTGTAGTCCTTTATCTTCCTGGTTCATACAACTGGTTATTTATTCTTCTGGGAGCATCCTAATGAGTGCAAGGTAGTAGAAGAAATATTGTACTAAAAATAAGAAAGTGCTGCTGCTACTCATCTTGAGCTGTGACTTTGGTAACGTTGTTTAATCTCCCTGCGGCTGTTTCCTCTCCTATAAAATGCCGACCCTTTGCTTGCTTAAGTCGCAGGGTAAAGATGAAATGAAATAATTAATGTAAAAGTATTTTGCAAACCATAAATGTAATTTTTAAAATAAACATTTTATGTTGATCAGTCATTTCGGCAACAGTTTACCTATAGGTTAGATGACCTGTGAAGGTCACTCTGAGCCCTAAAATTCCATACTTCTTTCAAAATTCAGAGACTTCCCCTACAAACAAGGGATTCCAGAGAAATAGCTTTGTAGAAATGAGGGACCAGAAAGGTAATGCTGCTTGGGGAGGCAGCCACGGATTCAGCTCACTCAGAGCTGAGAGGAAGAACGGACAATGAAAATCAATTGCTTCCACAGGCCAAGGAAGCTCAGACAACCCCAAGTTAGGAGAAAACCGTATGTGGTTAACTGGATGTGGATGTCCACAGATGATGATGCCATCCCAGCTAGGCGAGCTGGGCCCTGTCACCGCATAGGCTGGGGAAGCCACTTGTACATGGCTGAGTTCTCTAGGTCATACCAACAATAAAGCTACAAGGTTACACTCAAGGCCATGGACTCTAAGGCCCGCTATTTCAGATGGCTTATCACCCAGCACAGTCATATCTGAAACTCCAGCCACAGGAAAAATCATTAGCTGCTCAGATGGTGACTGGGAGCCTATCGTATTTCCAATGATTTTTAGTTTTAAAAGTTCATGATTTAAGAGATCATACATGTTCATCCTTTAGGATTTTATAGACTGTGACCTTGTGTCTTCTTCACCATCTCCTTTTTGAAACAAATGGGTGGTAGTACTTGTCCCTGTGGTTGCCTCGCTTCTGGATCTACTCCACTCCTCTCTCACTTTTATGTATAGTGAACCCAACCGAATGTAGTATTATCAAAGGGAATATGAGGACCGGATGTTTCCTTTGTTTTGAATGTCCATCTTGAGCATATGCAAATTTTGGCCAGGAGTTGGTCCATGAGGGTAATTTAAGTCAATGTCTTTAGTAGACAAATATGATTTCTTTCCCCATAGTTCAGAGCCCCAATATCTGATAAATCCATTTCAGCCTATTTTCTGCTAAATGCAGTGCTCTGCATTTGGTAACTAAACACATATAAAATTCATTTAGTTTTATGTCCATTAAGTAGGCTTTTCAAATCTTCCTAAATTATCTAATAAAGGTGAAGTCATCCTTACCAGAGTAGCGATTTTCCTGGAAAGTAACCAGAGCATTCTATAGGGTATGGAGAATAATCTGAACTATATTTCTAGAAGAAAAGGGGCATCTGGGTGGTCTAGGGCCCTGGACCACAGGCTTTAATCAGAGGAGTGGTTTCCCTCTAAGACGCAACATATTTTTCTGGAGAGATTTGGGCCATTTACCTTAGGTACAAAGTAATGTCTCAGAAAGAAAATCGATTGCATTGATCAATTTCATTTGTCCTAAATACTTGAAAATATTTCTTTAAAATTTTATCATGAGTTTCAAGTATACAGTACATTGGTTAGACATTTATATAGTTTATAAACCAATTCCCCTGATTGCTCCTTCTCTCCTCTGGCTCTCTACCTAGCCATTACATTAACATTAACTGCATTCCCTATGCTGTGTTCCCCATCCCTGTGACCATCTATCAACTACAAATCTGTGCTTCTTTTACCCTTCACCATTCTGAAAGTAATTTTCAGTCTAATGTCTGCAGCATCATCAATCCTCAAAGCTTCAGTTTCACATAATTATGGTATAACAACACTTAAGGTTATGATGGCCAAATCTAAACCTTTAATCTATGAGAACTCTTAATGACACAGTGGTATAATAACACGTTGTCCTCTCCTTTTCTGTCCCCATTAGTGGCATTTCAATTAAGGTGTCCTTTTTCTTTCTTTTCTTGAGAGTATATTCAAAAGAGATACTACTCCCAAGCTAGTGTCTAAATTTAGCCCATTGATCAATACTGACATCTAAATTAACTCCCTGTTTCCAAGTGTCAACAGCTTCCAAATCAATGATTCCTGCTCCACCAACTTCCATCAAATACAACTGCCTTCTCTGAAACTGGATCAAACGACTCCCTAAAGAGCGAGCCTTATACTGACAAGGAAAGCAAGTCTGTCTAATGCGGCGTGGTGGCTAAACTGAGCAGTGGCCCTTTGGTGCCTCCAAGGGCCCATGTCTTTCTCAAAAGTCTTCACAATGGAGTAATCCTGCAACATTCTGAAATATGATCCCACTGTGTGTCATTCTCACCATGGTGGGGAGAAAGAATTTTCTCACCCCCACAGAAGAATTCTTTTGTCCTTCATCTCATAAAACACTGAATGGAAATGTATACAGATATTAGTCAAGCCTGGATTATTCATAGGTAGATCATCTAATTCCCCATCTGACAAACTACTTATAACCATACCTGCTCCTCATCCTACACAGAAGGTAGACTTGAAGGATGAAAACTCATCCCATTTTCCTATCAGTCAAGAAAAACATAATTGGGGGATTGGCTTTAATGTTAATGTCGGAGCAAAAACATAAAATGAAAAACCAAGAACAAAAGCAAAAGTATGTACTGCATTTCAGAATTCAATAGGAATAACAGTCCTGTTGTCTGTTTTGTTCGGATGTTCATTCTTCCCACCTTCTACTGACAAAACCACTAAGTATGAAGAACAGAGGCAAACTCCCATAATCTGCTGGGCCCACTGACTGATCAGGCGCCACCCTCTCTTCCAGGATATTTTGGGTGGGGCTTTGCCTAGAAGAAGTAAGGGAATATGTTTGCTGGGAGCATGTGGAGTAGAAGGGGCAAACACTGAAGTCTGCCCTGTGGGGAAGCCTTCCTGGACCCGTGGAGAAGGATGGTGCGTTCTTTTCTCAATAAGAGCATTGTCTGGTGACCTATCAAGTTTCAGTTGCCTCATCTGTAAAATGGGAATAACATGCTTCAAAGAATGGTAGTGAGGATTAATCAAGAGATAGATGTAAAAGGTACACAGCACTCAATAAGTGAAACTACAATTTTATTTGTATCTTCAATCCCACTTTGTCTAAATGGGAAGTCCTCATTCATCATGCTAATAATTCCCACTTAGTCTGTTCACAATAAAAATACAGTTTTTTTTTTTTAATGTGCCACTGGACACTGTATGTCCCTAGAGATTTCTAGAGATCTGGGTATGCCTAGAAAAACAGTTAATATAATGTCTCATATAGAAAAAAACTCTTTTTTTCTTTTCAAAATTGACTTTAATATGGCAAATTTTCTTATAAGAACCACACACACATTGAAAAGAATGATGGCAACTGTTACTACTGACTATCAACTATGTGTCAGGCACTGTGCTAGGCAAGGATGCCCCAAATTAATCAACTTGGCTCGAAAGGCTGAATATGTTTATTGATACAGGATTTGTATTTTCTATGAACTGTGTGCTGGAATTGAGGATTGAGAGGAAGAGAAAAAAAATCCAGTGACTAAGGACAACTAGGAAAAAATCTGGAATGCTCCCCTTAGGCTGTTATGGTTGAGAAATTACATATTTGTGGTTTGAGCCACTGTATCATTGGATCTATTTGTTAGAGCCAATAGGTATCAGCTTGGCATTCAGAAAAGAACACAACCACTAACTTACCCATCCCCTAAAGTCTGATCTCATCTGTGGCTCTATATGCTCTACCCCATCCCAGGAGCAGGCCCAGGCGAGGCAGAGAACCCAGGCTGAAGATGGAAGGGCCAGGCTCACCTGTTTGACCTCCGCCTGGAGGTGCCGCAGTTGAAGGCATTGCTCGAGTCGCTTATGAGTCTGCTCTGCATTGAGCTCCAGTTCATGCTGCTTCTCATGGAGAAACTCCAGTAGCTCTTGCACCTGGGCTGCCAGATCAATGTCTTTCTCACAGATTAATTCAATTCCTGATTAAAAAAAAAAAGTAAACAAAAACTATGTAGTACTGTAAAGACTACATTTCCTGCAATATGCATACGAAAGCTGGCGTTTGGAAATAGCCATTCCCAGCACCCTCACCCCCACCCCCAACCTCTACATATCCCTCTGTGAAATTAGACAGATTGCTTTAATTGGCTTTGTCTGGGATGCTCAAACCATGCCCCTTCTTTTGGATTAACTGGGAATAACTTTTCAACAGATAGTCAGCTTCTTGTCACCAAATGGAGTTAGAGAGAGGTGGTTTTCTGGAAGTCCATCCCCAGACAAGCACCCAGCAGTCTCTGCTGGGGGACTTGCCAACACCCAGAAATTCACAAGCTGGCCTCTGGGTCATACTGGGAGATACAAAACAAAGCCAAAAGGACCCAGATCAAGACTTCTGCCAAAGGCATACTCTCATTCACTGGTCAGATGGGAATCACGTCAAAAAAGCCCACCAACCTCAGTGTGTGGCCACCTAAAATCTAAATCCTCTTTGGGGAATTTCTGACTTACACCATCAGAAATGCATCTCTGCTACCACCAGCACACCTGCAGGATATAGTCGGGGGCGTACACGTTAAAGGAAATTCATTTCTATAGAAGCAAAAATAGTGTTTTATATAAGGACAATATGGAAGAGTGGGAAAAAAAATTTTTCTGGTGTTACATGGTAATAATTTCAGTATCTTTTCATGTTTATTTCTTTTCTGTCAGTTCCAAGTCCTAGCTCCTGAAATATCTGTGGGAGACAGAAAAGAACGCCTTGTTCTTTTGGCAGTCAATTCCCTCTAGTTACTATTTTCAATCACCAAGAGGATGAGGTAGAGTACCTCCTTGACTAAAATAAAAAATAAGAGGAAACACAAAAATGTTTACCTCTGCAGTGCTCAGCAAAGTGGGATGACCCCTGACCCTCATGCTTACTTTCTGAAGATGGACTTTAAGATGCACCTGCATAAGTAGATGCTCTTCTGTTTCCAGCCACCACGCGGATCTTTTTTCCAGCTTGTTTTCATTCTACCTGTGTCTCTAGTGTTTAATGTGCTGAGCTTGGGCAAAGTGTCTTTCTATGGAAAGCTCATGGCTCACCTGTCACACTGCATGTAATTAGGCTCGTTAAGCTTAGTAACTTATCGAAGAGGCCAGTCACCTGCTTAGGAAATCATCCAGAAGAGGCTTGCAGCTGGCCCTGAAACTCAAGCCCTTCATTGTCATCTGCCTCGCTTCAGATTGTGTTATGTGAGATGAACACGGGAAATAAAATGGGCTAAGACGATGCCTATGGCACCTCTGCACTGCTCAACAACATGTCATGTTGTAGATGAAGAATGAGAAGAACATGATGACGTACTCCAGCTGTACCTAGAAGAAAAACTCATTCCTTGCTCCAACTGCCCCCAAACACAGTGACACGTTAAAACTCGACTGGTACAAATCCATCAATTAAGAGCAAACAGAGTCGTTTATGTTGACATTATTTCTCTCAGTCTAGTGACAGGCTTAAATATCTTCCTTAGGGGCTCTCGGAAATGCAACAAGACACATTTGTTCTTTCAATCAAGTGGTAAATATATTTGTAATGAAGTAGTTTGTCTCTCTAAAGAAGGTCGGATTGAGATTTCTTTCCGATGTGCTCCCACAATGTCCTGTATCCAGCCCTCCATCAGCCTCACTTCCACCGAGGCTGGCTCCTTAGTAACTTGTCCATGTTTCTGCAGGGATGTAGGCTCTTTGACACCAGGGCCACATCTGTCTTGTGCCTCTCCGAATCTTCAGGACTTAGCACAGTGCTTGTCTCATAACACCCAATAAATACCTGTTCAGTGAACACATGGGCTTCTTTAATGAGGGAGCAGCTCAGGTCATGTGCTGTGGTGGGAAGCCCATGAGAGCTTTGGGGAAGGTCAGACAGCTTTGAACCCATGTTATGTAACTTACTATCAATGAGTCTCTGGTTTCCTATCCCCTCTGGGCTTCAGTGAAATTGCGATACTAACAAGGACGCTGTAGGGTGTTGCGAGGACTCAGAGATAAGGAATATACAGTGCCTGGCATTTAGTGGCCTAAAAATATCCATTTTCCCACTTTTTCCTTTCTCTTGGGGAAATTTTAATATATTCTTTGTTTATTACTGATGGGACTGTTGAACGGCTTGTATAAAATGTAAATACACAATCTTACCATCAGACGTTTATGTACTTGGTCAATGTATACCATCAGAAACCATGGTGGTTTGAATGCTATCAGACCAGTGCTCTGGACCTTAGCTCACATTAGATTCATCTGGAGAACTTTTTTAAAAAATCACCATGTCCTGGTCACAATCCAGACCTATAACATCAGAATATGTGTGTGTGTGTGTGTCTTGGGAGGGGTATCCAGGCACTGGAAAGTCTTAAAGCTCCGAGGGTATTTCCAACAAGATTGGGAACCACGGGATAAAATAGTACAATGGCTAGCAATTCAAGGATAGAAACGTTCTTTCTGCTACAATCAGTTACCAGCATGTTTGGCACTGCTTTATTTAAGGCTCAAGGCCACAGCTAATAATAAGACCTTACTTTGTTTTCCTTTGCTGCCTGGTCAGGGGACCCACTTTTATTTCCTCAAAGGGAGGTAGCTGTGGTCTAGAGTACTTGTAACACGTTTCTGACTGTGTATATTTAAATATATGTGTCTGCCTCAGACGGAGAACACCTTTTCTCCTGTCTCCGCCCCTCCCCACACCTCTTCCTGCATCATTGCCTTAGTATAGCACCAGTTCAGAAGTCACAAAGTCCTTTAAGCAGGTTTTTAGATCACGATTCTCAATCTTAGCTGCACCTTAGAACCACCTGGGAAGTTAAAAAAAAATCTGGGCCCAGTCAGACCAATTAAGTAAGAATCCCTGAGGGGTGAGGCCCAGACCTTGTTTCTCTCTCTCTCTCTCTCTCTTTTCTTCCTTCCTTCTGTCCTTCCTTCCTTTCTTGCCTTTCTTTCTTTCTTTCTTTCTTTTCTTTCTTTCTTCTCTTTCTCTCTTTCTTTCCTTTCCTTCCTTCCTTCCTTCCTTCCTTCCTTCCTTCCTCTTTCTTTCTCCCTCTTTCTTTTCTTTCTTTCTTTCTTTTTCTTTCCCTCCCTCCCTTCCTTCCTCCTTTCTTTTCTTTTCTTTTCTTTTCTTTTCTTTTCTTTTCTTTCTTTTTTTCTTTCTTTCTTTTTTTTCCTCCCTCCCTCCCTCCTTTCCTCCCTCCTTTCCTCCCTCCTTTCCTCCCTCCCTCCCTCCCTTCCTTCCTTCCTTCCTTCCTTCCTTCCTTCCTTCCTTCCTTCCTTCCTTCCTTCCTTCCTTTCTGAAATTCTCCAAGTGATTGTAAATATGCAGCTGGGTTGAGAACCACTGTTTTACATCAAGGTTCTCTTCCCCTCCTCTCAACCCTCTCCCCACCTCCAGATCCATATTCCTATTAACCCCAGAACAGCTTCCGTTTTGGAAAAACACAGGCCTTTTCCTTCCTTCTGTGACACAAGTAAAATTATTTGCGGCCCATTATTTTTGCCTACATCTATTCCACACACACTGATGTTCAATCTGGATTAATTCAGCAAATATTATTACTGGAAACTTGCCATGTGCAAGACGTAACCACTCTGCTAGATGTTGGGAATATAAAGAGAAGAACGTCAGTCCTGTTCTCATGCTGCTGGAGAAGCTACAGAAACACAAACAACCCCAACAGAATGCAGTAAGTGCTAGGATACTAGTGTAATACACAACTGTTATCAAGGACTTACTGAGCCCTTACCATTCTCATGTATTATCCCACTGTTTCTTCACAAATAATCAACATCATTGGTATTCTTATAATCGTCATTTTCCAGAAGGTGAAACTCAGGGAGATTGGGTCACATGCTCAAGGACACCCATGTAGTAAGAGGTGTGGTGGGATGCCAGACCAGCAGTCTTCTTCTTGTACTTACAACCCCGATGCTTAAGGGGAAGAGTGATCCCCCCAAAACTTAATTTATCTTAAAAATTTACTTTCAAATGCCATGGCTGGGGTACTCCCAAGAATAGCAAATTTTAAGCATTGCTGTCAGACTCCAAAGATTTTTCACTTAAAAATGTTGTATAAAGAGAGAAACTGAAGCTTTGATTAAACCACAAAAGAAACATTTCTGTAGGATATATGGCTCTTGTCTTATTCCTAAGGTCAAGCATAATAGTCATGTGGTCAGACCACACCGGACAGAAGACCTAAGGCATACCTGGTGCAGGTGATGAGGCTAAATCATGGAAAGTGAGAACTGAAAGGGATTTTAGGAATTGAGGCCCACCTGCCAATTAGACAGAAGAAACTAAGGACTAAAGAGGAAGAAAAGGGACTTCCAAAGTCAGACTGCCTGTTGGTGATGTGACTGGACCTTAAATTCAGCCCGTGTGTTTTCCTGAACTTGACTTTCCAGCAAACATCTCTCAACTTGAGAACCAAACAGGTTACACTAAAGTGAGGAAAGAATAATGAGCAAGGAAAGAAATCATTCCTGTTTTGCCTTCTGCTCCTAAGACAAATATTGATTTAAGAAAAGACTTATTCTTTGGTTAGTTGTTGGCTCCCAGAAGGATTTGGTAGAACCTGGCTCAATGCTACAAACTTCACACCTGAGAAGAAGCATATGGAAATTTCCATTTACTCCTATAAAACCAAAGTAAAGCCCTTAATTAATTTAGTATAGAGAACCAAACACCAACCAAATTCTTACTTTTGCTAGCTGTTCTTTTCCTAAGACGACAGTTTCTTTTACCTTTAGGTCAAATATAATTGATTATATGTATATCGTAAATGCTCAAGCCATTCACTGCCTCAGTCCCATGTCTCTGAATTCCTGCTTTGCTTGGCCACCCGGGGGCAAGATCCACCTGGGTCCACCCCCAACCTCTACCCCAACTCTCCAGCTCTGGTGTGATCCTGCCCTTCCCTCCCCCAAGCCAGAGATGAGACAGTCACCAACTCTGCAGGACCAGGCATTCAGCAGCGGGCAGAGCGAGCTTGCCTGAAGCCTCTGGATCCACTCGCTTCGAAGCCTCATGGGCTGTGCCAGACTGAGAAGCTAGCTGCGGTAGAAGCCGGGGATCACCCAGTCCCAGCAAAGAGGGCCAAACAGGCCAATCAAGCCTCCTTTGACAAAGCTCATATCTAGAACAGGACACTGTGGGAGTGGGCAACCCATGTGCCCAGGGTATGTTCACCCCCTCAGCCCTCAGGGTTAAGGTGGCTGGCAAGCACAGCTGACTCCCAGCCACAAGCAGTCTTCAGGGTCTGCCAGCTCCTGACAGTTTTTCTATTACCATGGGAACCTGGCTCTTAGGACAGAGGTGGGCCTGCCTGAGGTCATGCCAGCACCCTGGCCCTACAGGTTTTCAGGCAGAGGGAGCTCTCTTCCTGCCAGACACATCGGTGCTGAGGGATGAAGGGTGAAGGTGCTCACAGGGCTTCTCTGCCCCTGCCTCTCTCTTAGGTACTGTTTACATTATCTCAGGCTTCCTAGACTTAGCTAGATGGCCAGCTATTGTTTGCATCATGAGGGCAGGCCACAGGGTGAAACCCTGAGCCCAGATAAGGTTCTCAAGCACAGAGGAAAAAAAAAATCAGTTTCCTTTCCTTCCTTATTAAGGCCATGAAAAGATACAGCTATAGCCTAGAACTCTGCTGCTGCTTCTCAAACTTTAATGAGCACACGATTCACCTGGAGATTTTGTTAGTTTACAGATTCAGTGTGTGATAAGGCCTGGGATTCTGTATTTCTAATTAGTGCTCATTGATGCTGATGCTGCTGGTCCAGGGCCCAGACTGAGTACCACAGTCCTAGGTCAGCAGTCGTAGATTAGTGGTCCATCAGACCCTCTGAAGGACTCTGAAACACAGGTTTTTGGGCCAGACCACAAGGGAGTCTGATGTAGCAGGTTCTGGAGATGGGCTGTGAAGCCTGCATTTCTAACAGTCCTTCAGGGAAGCTGCTGCTGCTGTTCTGGGAACCACACTTGGGAATCACTGTCCTGGGGCATTCTGCAGATATCAGCTATTGTGATTTAACCATCAGGATGAAAGGCAGTTCTTAGCCCAGGCTGCACAGTGGAATTAATCAACTAAGGAGTTTTTTGTTGATGCCCGAGTCCCACTCAAGAAGTAGTTAAATTGGAATAGCCAGGCATGGGGCCTGGGCACTGTCACTTTTAAAACAGTCTCCAGATAGACTGCAACATCAACGGCCCTTCCTGGCGCTATGTCAGGCATGTTCTACACACCTATGAGGCCTGGATCGCACAGGCAGTTGCAGCCTGTTCACAGCACAAATGGAAATTCAAGAAAAGATTATGCTGACCAAAATGAACAGAATGTACTGGGTTGTCTCTCCTCTGGTTAGAAGTGAAGTTCCTTTGAATGCTGTTATGTACTCTTCCAGGTCATTAAAAGAAACACAGTACCCTCAGGTTAAGTTTGATTGCCAAGATCTGCCTGATTCTAAGTATCCTTCATGAACCAATGATGTTTAAAAGAGTGAATGGCCTGAGCCCCTGTCTGCCTCCTCCCAGAGGGTGAGGAACCTGAGCCAGTGAGGACTTGGAGAGGAGAGCAATGGGTTTGGGGGTACAGACCTGTCTTCCAGCACTCTACTGGTATGTACCCAGCTAAGGGACTTCTTTTTTCTAGACTTGGTGGACTAGGGGACCACCATGGCTCTCTCCAGCTCTAATATCAAAGGCCGATTTAGAGAGTGGCAGGTGTAACTGTCAGAACTCATGCATGTGTGGGATGAACAATGAACAAATCCTGAGCAGGAAATGAATGCACTTCACCTGGATGGCTGACTGCTTTTGGAGTCAGCTTGGTTTATTTTTTCCAGGACACCATTTTTTTTAAAACCTGTACTAATTTTGATCATTGATTTTCCTGTTCTCTCTACAGCACCAAGAGACACTGGCCCTATTCCCATCTTTACCGCAGCCTAACTGGGCAACCTTGGACAAGTTATTTCAGCTTTCATGCTTAATTTCCTTTTTCTTTAAAATAAGGGCAAAGACCTGTTCCTTGTACCTGGAGGAATAAAATGAATGAACAGAGTGGAAATGCTCGCTGGAGTCCAGCTGATGTTCTTGTTTCATCACCTGTCTGCCAGGAGTACAAGGACAGGAAGGGTCACATACCTGAGGCCTGGACCTCCATAATGTACTGGTGCAGATCCTGGCCCTGCTGGATGACTTCAAAGGTCATGTTGTTCATGGCTAGCTTCCGCTCTGTGTGGCGCTGCAGCCGCTGCTCGGCCAGAGTCAGATCCTCCGTGTTGAAGTCATTCATCTGCCGGAGCAAGTCCTCGTTCCAGGCATCTAGCTCTGCTGTCACCTGTGAGGAAAGAACCACAGCACAGGCGTGCTGAATCCGACACTTCCTTTACCACCACTGCAATTATTCACAGAGAGGAACTCAGAAGTACTGAACTGGATAATACCGCCACCTGATATATGAATCAGATGAACACTTTGCTAATGTAGTTTCCAGGTCTGTTCTTTCATGCTACCCACACAGCAGCCCTGTGAAAGCTATGGCACTGGAACTGTCACCCTCTTTTCCAAGTAGGGAAAATAAAAGCCTCACCCCAAATTAGTCACAGTATGGCCCAGACAGCCTAAGCACATAGCCCAGACTTCCAGCTTAGTGATTTTCACTATGCTGGGCCTCTTCCCAGCTGACATGTGGCATAAGCTTCCCAGTTACCAAGGGCTACTGTTCCAGGAACATCAGAGAACAGAGGGAAACAGAAGACCAGCTGGAGGCAGCTGGGAGGTGGCACCCTTAACTCTTGTGCTGGGGCCATACAGACTGGGATGGAAAAGGCAAATGGTCTGGCATGAGGGCATCTGTGAGGGGCACAGCATTACATTTCTTATCCACCAGTAAGACCTTTCTTCACTGAAAGTATAGCTGCTGTCTCTGACACAGATGGAGGGAAAATAGCATCTTCACTGTCCTGGGTCCCCACCTCATTCATGTCAACTATGGGATTCACTGGGCTCAGCAGAAAACCCAATTCCTACTTATTGTGGGAAGTCCTTGGGATCACGCTGGCAGACAAAACAGGTTTATTTTGTATCCACCTTTGAAAAATATTAAATCTCTAACTAGAAAAGGGAGTTAAATTGAAAAGAGATAAATGACATAACTGATAAGAGATAATTAACAGGATGAATAGGACTGTATAGACTAAGCCTATAAAGACGTTATTTCTTCCGGTATTAAAAAATTAAAGTATAATTTACTACAGTAAGATACGTATTTTAAGCATTAGTTCTATGAGTTTTGACAATTTTATACACCCATGTAGCCATCATCAAAACCAAAATATGAACCTTTCCATCACCCTAGAAAGTCCACTTGTGCCTCCTCCCAGGTAGTTCCTGCTCCTACCCCTGACTCGGGTACCAATTTCTGATTTCTGTCATCACAGATGTAGTCGAGCCTATTCTTAGATTTCATACAAATGAAATCATAGAGTATGTACTCTTTTATGTTTGGCTTCTTATGTTCACCATGCTGTATTTAAGATTTATCCATGTTGTGTATGTGTTCCTCACTATCGCTGACTAGAATTCCACTGTATGTACACACACACACACACACACACACACACACACACACTCTTGGTGAACACTGGGGTGTTTTCCAGTGTAGGGCTACCATGAATAAGGCTGATGCGAAAGTTCTTATACAAGTCTTTCTGTGGACACAGGTTTCCACCTTTCTTGAGAGTTAACTCAGAGCGTGACCGTAGAGTCACAGGGTAGGTGTGTATGTTGGACATTCCCAACAGGAATTTTACGTTCCTCATAGGCATGTCTGAGAGTTGCACTTGCTCTCCATCCTCACCATCATTTTGTATTGTCAGTCTATTTAAGCTTAGTCATCCTAGTGGGTGTGAAGTGAGTGACATCGGGTTATGGTTTTGGGATGACTAATGATGGTGAACACATTTTCATATGCTTATTGGCCATTTGTGACTACGTTTGTGAAGTATCTCTTAAGTCTTCCGCTCATTTTTCAAAAAAAGTTAATTATCTTTTGATTATAGATTTGTGAGAGTTCTTAATATATGTTGGAAGTAACTCCTTAGTCAGATAATTTATTGAGAACAGCCCAAGCAAAATATTTAGTCTATTGCCTCACTTACAAACTAAGAGAAGTTAGAACAAAAGAAACATAACAGGCATGAAAGAAAAAGAACCTGCCTTCCTTTTAATTTTGTTTGTTTGTTTGTTTCCATATAACTGAGTCTACAAGGGCCTGTTTGCTGCAAAAACCCAGAGGGTTCCCAAGGCCAGACTCCTGTGGAGTAAAAAGTGTTGAGGGTCCTGGTAAGGAGGAGAAAAGTTGAGGTGCTTAAGTTAAGGGACAGAGGCTCAGAGGGCTGGTATCTTGGGAATTTGGAACTAAGCAAATGTGAAATATATCCAGAATTTTCCATCTGGTGTTTCTATATTCTTTCCTTCCCTCTCCTCTACCATCCTCCACCTTTGCCACCTGACACTATTAAGCTGTAGGGCTCAATCTGTCACAAAGCCCGAATAATGAGAATTTCAAGGGGCTATTCTGCAAAATGGCCTGACTCCTAATCCTGCCCTCCCTGGATTTAAATGCTCTTCACTCTGTGTCTGACTCTCTCCCACCATTCCCCTCACATAGTGATGCCCAGAGCCTTGCAATAGCCTGATCTGTTTTTTTTTTTTTCTGGTTGATTTGTGTATTTAAATTTGTTAGAGTTTAAATTATTTTCTTTTTATTTTCTGTTTCCTCAAGGAATGTTCTTACATTGGGTTCCTCTCTGCATTCTTTCTGGGGTACAAGGCTGGCACATAGCAGGTGCTCTTTTTTTTTTTTTTTTTTTGAAGAAAATCTTTGTTTTCAAACCTGAAGCCTTCCTACTGCTAATGAACAAACCTAGCTTTCCAGCCTCATCTCATGCTCTTCTATTATAGGAACCAATCAGCTGGTTGATTTATTGGCCTGGAGAGTTAGCTCTGCCCTCTCCAACCTGTTTCTTTGGTTAACAGCCCTGAAAAGCCCTGTCCCTCCTTTCAGTTTGTTCAAGTCCTCATCAGCCTTCAAAATAAACCCTCTGGCATAAAACAACCCCCAGACCCAGATGTTTATCTCTGGCTTATCTCATAATATGAGGCACAGGCTACTTTGGTAATAAAGAGACAAGACTCTGAAAAGAAAAGCCTGCATCAAGAAATTAATTTGCTGATTTAAGTCCATTTGAAAAAGAAACCTGGAAGGATATGTTCAGGGCAGAAACTAGGACCTGAACCAAATGAATGAAAGACAGAACATGAGGTGCCCATTGGGCATTCAGCTTTCAATTGACCTATTTTTCTGTGTCCTTCCACTCAATTAGGTCCATATCAGCTCCTGGCCCACTCACTCTTGGCTCCAGTGGCCTCTATCTCCCTCTTTCTCCTGAATTAACTGGAGTGTCAGGGTACGATGACAACTTTGAGAGATACATTGGCAACATTCCTCTCCTAGTAACTATCTGCTCTAGAGCTATACCCATTCGGGAAATCAGAAAAGGAGTTAAATAGATATTTATAAGGGGTAAGAGGCAGTGGGAAATGGGAAGGCTCACTTCAAAATGAAGCCCAAGATTTTCCTGCCACATGAGATTCACTGAATCCAGCATTCTGCTGCCAAAAATTGACCTTAAGGACTTGGTTTAGCAGCTGCCGTGGGCTCTGTCCTCAGGGAGCCCTCTCCCTTAGCTTCTCCCGTTTTCTGGGTCTTTCTCAGTATTTACAAGCAGAGAACATTTTAGCTCCTCCTCTCCTAATGTTTTATTCTGTACTTGCCTGAATCAAAACTCACCTGCCCCACTTCCTGTGGAAACTTAGCTCTTTGTTATCACTTGCAAAGCTGGAGACGCCAATGTGTAGTCTTCAGATCATTTTTAGACACTGGTGATGATGATAAAGATAATGATCACAGTTGAAGAAGATATTGTACCTTGTGTTGTGCACTTCTTATGGAATAGACAGTGCAGTGAGCATTTGACTAACTTTTATTTAATCCTCATAACAACTCTTAGAGGAAATTAAGGCACAGAGAAGAAGTCAGATCATTTTCCCCATGGTTGCAGAGCTGTTGGTGGCAGGGCTAAGCATTCGACTACAAAGTCCAGTGCTCTCAACCATGGTTTTCTATCAAGAAGGCTGGTCCAAGAGCTGGTTCTGGGGGTACCTTCCTTTTTATTATTC
Organism: Cynopterus sphinx; assembly: GCA_030015415.1. Lineage (NCBI taxonomy): Eukaryota > Metazoa > Chordata > Mammalia > Chiroptera > Pteropodidae > Cynopterus > Cynopterus sphinx. The sequence goes on from CM057380.1 coordinate 52,075,105, forward strand.
TCACTTCAGAGAAATGCCCATTAGACCTTTCCCTCTTCACACTGTCTCTTCAAAAATACTCATGATAACTCTATTTTTTTCACTTCACATAAACCTTTTAATTAATCATGTGTTCCTTGAACAGATCAATAGATTATGCATTTTCAGCCATATATGAACACCAGGAATAATTTACCCTCATAAGAAAACACTGCTTTCCCCCAGTAGAATATTTTTGTCCAAGAGTTTGGTAATTTTTTAATTGACTTAGCCAGATAACTCAGTATAAAAGTAGTGTTAACCTATCTAGAATTCTCTGGTTCCCTAGGGGCCTTTGTTATGAAGAGGAGACACATCTGCAATATGCTATTAAGGTATGTACTGCAGGATGAGAGCTTCAGTAGAGAGAAGTGTAACCTGCCCTCCAGACAGCAAGAGCAATGTCTTTGCTTCTCACAGTAGTTGCATGAACACTCAGGAGCTGCCTACTGTGACCCAGTAACAAATTCAGAAAAAACAATGGGGAAGAATAAGATATAATATTTAACTACTTTAAATAGGGAAGAAAATGTATGTATAAAAATGGATTGTGAATAATAATGATAATAATACCAATTACAATGTATTAAGTGTTTATTAAGTTCCAGAAGCTTTGCTAAAAATGTTCCATGTGTTGACTCATTAAATCCTTAATAATACAATGGGCTAGGAATTAATATTCTCATTCCCATTTCTCAGACGAGGAAATTTAGTAACTTGCCTAAGGTCACAAGATTAGTAAAGCTGGTTAAATAGGTTTCAAGCCCAGGCAGTCCAACTCAAAATACTGCATACTCAATGACTGTGCTACACTGCATCTCAGCAAATGGGGTGTGTGTGTGTGTGTGTGTGTGACACACGTGTATATGTGTGTATGTATGTGTGTAATATACATGTACACGTGGATGTATGTGTATGTGTATATATCACATATGTTAATACATTAAGGTCTAATCCTATTACAACTGAGAATGGGAAAAAGGGTCTAAGGCATTTCATTGTGGTAAGAAGCTCTGAAATACATGGACCATCAACTGTAGAATTAAAAATTTTCTGTTTTATGATGTCACCATTTTTACTAAGATGAGAAAAGTGAAAGCTAAATATTCTCAACCAACCTACAGTGGTGGATAATAAGGAAAGACACATTGCAGCTAAAGAGAGAGTCTCATTGCATGGGGAGAACTATTTTATCTACAAGGAGTTTGTATATTGATAGAGGTGACCACCGTAGAACTAAAATAAACTAAATTGCCATAGTCATTTATTCTCCTTGTCTAAGAATGTTATGTAAAGTTATTTCCTGTTAATCAATTTACAGAATGATAAAATCAGTAAATTCCAATACAGATTATTTTAAAGGTATGTCATAGTATTTCCTTATTTTAGAAACACATATAATCTGTCTAGAGAATTAAAGTATTTATTTCTTTAGCTATAGAAAGACCTATGAGGATATCATAAGAATTTTCTGGAAAAGCAAAAGGACTTGGCATTAAAGAAATACTTAGTTGTTTCTAATACTTGGCAAAATAATATAAAAACATATTGCAACATCTGAATTGATGAGTTCCAATGTTCAGTTACCTAATTTCTATTCCAATTGGATAATCTGTATAACTGAACAACTTTTATGACTAATTTCATGTTCTTTTCTTCATTATCATGATGATTAAAGCTGAGACCTTTGATGTAATCACGACTAATCTTGAGGAGTTCTTGAGTGGTTATTTTGCCCATAGCTGTGCATCTTAATCAGTATGAGATTTGTGGGAATCTATTGTTTTCCAAATATCTCCCCTTTGTTGAAAAACTCCTACATATCTATTGTTCACTCATTCTAGTACTTATCAATTCTTCAGTGTCAGAATGTTTTTTCTCCCAGGTGAGCTAAATATCTAGTACTGGAGCTTACTTCTGCTTCCTTCTGCTGAATTCCCTGCATTTCTTCCAGAAACAAAAAGCATACAGCATGTGAACCTTGACAATGCCACCTGATGGTAGGTCCACAGCCCCAGACTCACCCCATTACTGAAAGTTTCCATCAGGGATCTTTAATAATTTGCTGAAAAAGATGACTTGTCAAATAGTAAAGCTGTGTGAACAATCTTTCTTTTATAAAAGGAAGATGGAAGTGAAAATCCCTTAATGATCCTGAAATCAATTTGATAAAAGTCTAGAGAGTATATCAAATAAACATTTTGTGCAGACTTCAGTTTACTTTATTGTAGTTATTCTGCATTTCTAAATGCAGACCTTATAGATTTATAGCTGGCTATTTCATTCATTACTCAGGTTAATTACACAGATTAATTTTCAGGTTCATTGAGAAAACTTTGTTTGACATTATAGTTAGAGACTTAAAAGACTATAACTGTGACTAGTTTTTCATAAAGTCCCTTGTTTAGAATATCTTGGCGTCATTTCTGGTACTCTCCAATGTGGGCATGCCCACACAGGGTGTTCTCAAGATTATCTATTGATAATAGAGGAAAATTCTGTCTATAAATATGCATATATATGTGCATATATATTATATGCACACATATTTGATCAAACTAATAAAAATTAAGTTCCTCTAAACTTTCACTAGTAGATGAAGCTGATATTTCTGTCTGATCATGTGGCAGGTGGTACGGGAGGACAGGCTCCTCAGGGAAGGTGGGAGCATCACAATGACTGTGGCTCATTTGTTCAGTAGCTTTCAGCGTATTTCAAATTATTGCTCTTTTCATTGCCCAGTTAAATGGGTTTCTCTCTTATCTAGTTGTAACTAAACCAATATTCACAAAAAGATACATGGCTTAACACAGTTCCTCCAACTGCTTGAAGATAATAGTAATCATGAAAGCACAAGAGAACTCTGAACTCTTTGCCAGCCACATTATGGGGTAAAGAAACAATGACAATCTGAGCAGATCCGTCAAGAAACCAGCCCCCTCTTCCCAAAAAAACTAACTAGAAATTATCCAGAAGATTACTGAAGTATGGAACCACAACTTACAATGAAAAAGCAAAACTTCACACTGAGTTTTGAGATTAGTCAGTGATGGTAGAACATGTGTAATTTATAAACTAATATATCTGCATATACAGGGAGTTGCAAGTTAAAAATTATTGAGAGGGTGCACAATCACGAGTTTGTAGACCACTGGCCTGTTCTTGCTTCTAATATATATATATATATAATTTCTTTCTGATCATTCTGATTAATTGTATGTAGAAAACTTGAAGTGCATGGAAGCATCAAAAACAAAAAAAAAGTATCCATATTTTTACCACCATAATATACATATTATTTTCATTTGGTGAAGTGACTCTCTCATCATAACCATTTCATATAAAGTGTCTTTCACAGAGGGAGACTGACCATTCAGGAGAACACTTTACAGAACATCTATAGGTCACTTTGCTTAGTCTCTATGGCATCTAAGGAGGTATGTCAAGAATGCAGCTGCAGTCCTGGTTTTTAATCATTTGCCTACTCCATTTGAGATAAATTTCACTCGTAGTGGGGATGCCCTCTGACCTCATCTCAGGTCACATTGTGGGAGCCATACACACCATTCTTACTGAGTAGGAGACTGGTATAGAACTCCCGTATTATATTAATTCTTAAATTAATTAGCCCATTTCAGCCATCAGTGATATGGATAAGGGGTCATGCTTGGATTCTCCAGATGTCAGGGAAGCAGGCCTGGTCTGGTTTTAAGTAATCCCCAGGAATTCTGAGTATGCCCACCAGATTCCTTCCTTTAAGGAAGGAAACCATAGTTGTAGGTCCTGTAATGACAGCCCCTGCCCTGCCTTATTTCAGCTCCACACGTCTCTCATTACAGAAACCACTCTCAGTTTCACATTCTGAATCTTCTCTAGATGTTTGTTCTTCATCTCCACAGTGAAACACTAGCTGGTATTTGAAATAATCTCATCACCCTCAAAAATAACTTCTGACAATCTCACCTGAAGCAGAGCTTTTCCATAAGTTTGGCAGGATTTCCATTTCTATCTAAGATAAAATGTGGCATTTCCCCACGCTTTGGGTCTCCCCCAAAATGGGGAACAAGACCCTTTCTAAAACATGGATGTTGCTGCCTAAAACACCAGAGGGTGCAGAACCAAACTGTTATTTTTATCATTCATTTTACTAGACCCTCACGCTGTTTCTCCAGTATTTCCTCTACTCCATACAAGAGGCCTAAACTGCTGTCCAGGATTCAGGGTGGGAGGGGGAACTTCAGTGCAATATAAAAGCTGAAGAATGCAAATCCCATGTTTCAAATATCGAGTTCTCCTATTGCAACATTTAAGTAGGGTCCATTGGATTTACAGTTAGCCTTCTTTTTTTTTAAAAGAATATATATACACACACACACACATATATGTACATATATACACATATACATATGTATATACATATATATACATATATACATATGTATATATGTGTGTGTGTTTGTGTGTGTGTGTGTGTGTGTGTGTATTTTTTTTTTTTTGCATACACTTTGGATTGTTTTTCAAGAGTGAGAATGGATTTTCCCAGGATCACTGCAGGCAAACACAGCCTAAAGCTGCTCCCAGCTGGTGTCCAGGGTACAGTCTATGGCAAAGTGAAGTTGACCGACTAATTCTGAAAATAAACCAGCAACCCTAACCTCAAGCCATCTAATGAAATAACAGGTAAATTTCCAAACTCTCAGAGTATTTCTTTCCCCTTAAGCATTTTTTTTGATGTGGACCAGGAATGAAAGGAAAGTGAATAAAGAATACAACAGCAAAATCACTACACCTGCTAACATAATTTCCCCCTCAATGCATTCATGCTTTGCGGGCAAAATAGAGCTGAGGAAGAACTGTGGGTGTGCCTGGGGCCTACAACACTGCAATCAAATGTGCCCTCCATTTATTTTTGTGAGTCTCGCTCCTAGTTACCAGATAATAATAACTCACACCCCCTCTTTCCTTTATTGCCTTTGTTGTCCCACCTTTATGAAGTCCACCATGTTCATTCTTCGCTGCATGCCAGTATCTCTATTTTTCCACTGGCATCTTAACTGTTCTTTCGATATATGTTTAATACTACTTGACACCTGAAATCTTTGAGGGTGTAGATTCAAAACCAATTATAAATAAAAGTCATGGAATAAACTGGAAAGATAATCAAGATCTAGATTTAGAAACTTAAATCTTTGCCTTTGTTCCACAAACTGTCCAGAAATCACCTTTTAGAACATGAAATCTTTAAGCAAGAAACTGCAGCAGCTCCTAGGGAGGCAGGGATGGAGGTGTGTTTATAAGAAGAGAAAGATTACAAAATTTGGAGTAAGCGACAGAAAAGACTGCTTTTCTTTTACATTTCTGATTCTAAATATGAATATATTTTGGTCTTAGTATTGAAAAAAAGGGCAGCTGTTGCCAGGGCAGTTTTCTGATACTGCATTGGATTGGGATTTTGGAGTTTTCAACATTAAAAAAAAAAAAGCCATTTTTCTTCCACTCCATGGAAGTTTCTGCATACTGTTGGGAAGATCAGTCCCAGACACCCAGAAGCTCTGGAAGCCCCAAGTCAAAGGAAATGGTGGGAATGCTAAACAAAGTTTAAAAAAATGGTAAATGGAGAATTGGATTTCACTTATATGACTCCAGCTGGGAGCAAAGAGAAGTCAGTGCCTTTAACGCCCCCTTAAAAGTACAAAGTGCCTGTGTCAGATAGCATTCAATCCCCAGAAACCCTACTGGTCTGGCTTTAGTTACTTTTTTCAAAGCAAAAATTAATAAATAAAAGGTGAATATCATTTGATCAGACATTATTAATAGGTATCACGAAGGTGACATAAGTATAGCAGAACACCCAATTCTGACCTTTTTAGAGTGAACTAAGGAGTCTATAAGATGACCATCAAATGGCGTGAGCACAGACTCATTTTCTTAATAATCAGAAAGCAAATTAAGGATACAGGTCTTCCTTTCTGAAGCTCCTGACGTCCTGGCTGCTGTGTGACATCATCTAATTCCTGACTGAGTTCTGCTGAGGAGAGCCCCCTAATTTTAGCACCTTCCTACTCACAAAGCTATAGAATTCAAGGACTCTACTCAATCCCCAAACAGCCAATTCCATCATCTTTGTGGAACCAAAGTAGCAAGAGTCCAAAGCACACCAATAAAAAAACCTTCTCAATAAAGCCATCCCCAGACAGACCGTGAAACAGAAATGCTGCTTGGCTGTGGGAGTGAGAAGGATGGAGGGATATAACAAGATGAAATGTGGATTTCTTGATTTCTAAAAATGTATCCTTGATGCATAATCCCTTCGAATCCCCTTTGGCTACTGCAGACACTCCCTTTCCAATCCCGGGGCAACACCCTCGGCCATGTTGCAGGCCTTCCCACTGCTCTCCTCTATCCCCTGTACCTCAATGGTATACTGCTCAAAGATGCGCAGTTGCAGGAAAATGTCCAGCTTGATCTTCCTCTCATGGAACAGCTCTTCCATCTGCACTTGGGCGTCATCCAGCTGCTGTAGGACTGACTCGATGTGGCTGATGGAGCTACTGTGGGGTGTCTTGTTGTTGGACACAGCGGAGTCCCTGTGGCAGAGTGGAAGAAAAGAAGGGAGGGGCCTTGCCATGTTAAAAGTGATAGAGGGACAGGGGTCTTCCTCATCTAAGCAAGGTGGGTGTGAATCAGTTGAATCATTCAATCGAGAGACATTTATCAAACTCCTACTGCGAGCCTGGCACTATCTGCTAAGTAGGCAAACTAAACATACATGTATCTTCTTTGGGGTTTACAGCACGGTAGCTCTGAGACTAGCTGCTCTCCTATTCCTCTGACAGAATTGTGAAAAGATCAAATAAAGTTAAATAGATGAGAAAGCACTTGACAAAGCATAAAATGTTAGGTCAATGGAACGGCTCCATACATATACGTAGTCTAATATGTATAGTTGTAATATACACACATATATGCATGCATAGCATAGACATTAAATACAAAGCGTAACAGTAGACATGTTAAAGACATAGAATTAAAAAAAAACTCTTCCTAGTTTTACTTCACAAGATTGTTGTTAAAACCAGGTTATGGCTGCCAGAATTATTTATCCACAATGTGATGCCAAAGCTAGTGTTATTCCACAGGCTTTAAGCTGCAGTTAGGAAAGCCTAAGCTCTGGAGGCTGCGAGCCTGGATTAAGTCCCCACTCTGACCTACGGGGGCTAGTGGCCTTGGGAAATCACCTCCTCAAGCCCAGTTGTCTCCAGTAAAGGAGTCTTAATCTCTGCCTTGCTCATTTTACAGTTTGCTGCTAAAAAAGACGGTGTGGCAAACGTGCTCTGTGACCAGGAGCATGCTGTATGAATGACTATAATCCTGAAAGGACACAAGTGAAGTATGAAATGTTGATTGGGACACAGGCCCAGGTGCAGAGAGCAGAGGTTAGGGTACGAGAGGCTGTGATGACAAGGTTTCAAAGAGGATGAACTCTGATTTGGGCAGAAGAAAAGGATGAACACGGATAAGTACATAGGAGGGGCACACTTTCTTAGCAGGGAGAGTCTACACAAAAGTATTAGGGGGAGATGATATGTTGTAGAGGGGAACCTAGAAGTAAACATACTGATCTGCTTAGAGAAGTGAGGTGGTGGTGAGCCCGCCAAGAGGTCATCATAATAAGAATTCTGGATTAAGAAGTTTACATTCCATAAGGCCTTGAGTAAACTAGAGCTCTAAAACTTGAAATAAATGGGCACATTCAATATCTTATGATATCTTGGTTTCTTCAATTTAGTAAGTCAGAGGACACAGGGAAAATCATTAGTTTTGAATCTCATCAGCAAGCTTTCTGAAAACTAGCCCTTTTAGCTTGTGTTGGTCTCAGAAGTGATGGTACCTGAGCCCACACTGTCTATTTCTGAAGGAAGCATAGGACAGTTAGTCAAAAACCTCTCTTTCTCTCATTCAGAGAACTCTCAGTTCTACCTTCTAACCCTGCCTATTTGGTCATGAAATCCCACCACTGGATGGATATCCCCTACCATAAGAGGAACATAAGAGGTGGACTCAATACTATGCATTTGTTGAGGACTTTGCTGTTGGGAGGATATGACTGTTCTTTCTGACTGCTTTTTTCAGTCTTTTTCTGCTTCCAGCAGAAAGAGAATAATTTCTGATCATTTTGCTCAGCACCTATGCCAATGTCACACTCACTAGAAATCACAGAGATGATGGAACCCATCCTAGGGACTTCAGTGATGAGTGCCAGACCTAGAGAAGATGTGTGTCCTGGTATGTGTAAGGCCTCCTGCCAAGGCCCACTAGGCACCATTTACTTCTTTTCTCTTTGACTGGTCTTGACATTAGGAAGGAGAACCCAGGCAGGAGTCAGGCTAGTGGGGGAATAAATGGTCACAGGGCTATGGTCCTCTCTAGAATCCATGATAATTACGCAGACAAAGGAGCTGAGATCCAGAGAGGTTAAGTGACTGCCCATCTATGAAATTTTCTTCAGAAATGAATAACAGTGGAGGTTCCCCAGGTAGGCAGACAAAACTGTCACGTATTATATATTCATGAAGATGAATTGGGGGATGAAGGGAAGAGGCTGTCTTGTAAATATGCAACATGAAGACTCAGACCATCTCATGTACATATTTAGAACAGAAATAATTTCCAACAGAAAAGCATAGCAGGACCATTAAAATATAAGTTCTTATTATTTATTTAATTGGATAACTGGTACGGGGTAGGAGAAGCCTCTTAATTGAAGTAATTGCTACAGGCCCCAGGGTTGGCCTGGGACTAATTGGTGAGATTATTTCTGTCCAGAGCTGGCAGAGGTCCCAGAACTCAGTGATTATGGGATAAGAACAAGTCTCTGAGGGCAGCCATCATTAGCACCATCAAACCCTATTTACATAGCACCTGGGCACAGGACTGGCTGCCAAGGGCTTGTTCAAGGCCTCCTAACGCTTTATCTGGGGGACCAGTGCCCTTGACAGGAACAGGAAGCTACATATTGATGCCAACAGAAAGGAGGCAATGGTGTAAATGATTCTAAATGAATTTAAAGCTTTAGACAGGATCCTCCTTCTTAGTAATGTTTGGTTAGGCTGATACAGTTTTATTTTCTGGGAAGCAAGAAATGATGAAAAGGTCATAAGTGGGTAATGGAGAACAATGTAGGACAACATCACACACTCTCTACATTCTCATGGGGCCAAAGCCAACCCTTTTTGGTCACATTTTGCCAACGGGGGCCTTGGAGTTGAGAGCTCAGCCTGAGATCAGATGCCAAAGTATACTAAACTCCATAATGACCTTTTCTCAACATAACTAAATATGCCATTTCTTAAAGAAGATATTATTTATTTTCTATTGAATGTCAACTTTGTGATAATTATGTTACTTATTGATTGCTGAATAACATCATGAATGATGCTTTAGAATATTAGAGCTGTTCTGTTTACTATTTCGTTTTCAACTCAAGTTGAATATGGTGTAGGCATTTTTATATCTGACAGATGGAGAGACTGAAGCTCACACAAGACCACGAAGCTGGCTGTGGCTGAGCCAAGACCAGGACATGACTTATCTCGTGTCTAGTCCGAGGCATTTCCCACTGGAAAGCACTGCCCATGCTGACCTGGCCTCGCTGAGCTCCCCCAGGGAGGGAGGCGCTGACCTGAGCTGCTGAATAAGGTCTTCGCCTTCCTTGATGACATTGAGTGTGGCGTCCAGCGTGGCGGTCTGCTGCTGCTGGAACTGCTTTATCAGTTCCTGGACCGCATCCACTGAGTCTGCACAGACATCCTCTAGCATCTCCTTCTGAAGGTCTTCCATCCATGTCCACAACTGTGGGAAGAGAGCAGAGACTCTAC